>CM038681.1:432354415-433598322 GCA_021605205.1 Aegilops longissima | reverse complement strand
AAAAAAAGGGAAGAGGAGTAATTAAACCACGCAAGATTCCCACCGTAGCAGTAAGAGGAGTAAAAGAATTCCATCCATATAACTAGACTCAAAACAGTTTTCTTAGACTCAACAACGCCAAACTACACGATCAATCAAGGGGGCCTAGTAGGTCGAGGCTCGAATAACTTGCACGCCTAATATGCGACCCTATCCAAAAGGAACTCAAGGTCCCACCAAGGATAGACCGATATTGAAACGCTTTTGCAAGGTGGATATCATTACATCAACATTACATAATAGATGGGGATACATACATAAGGCACAAATGCCACAAGAATACATCAACATCATATATAAGATCAACATCCGACTACGGATGAAACATAAACATAAACTCAAACGACATCCACCCGCTAGCCAGTGCCGCCACCGAACCTATCCCTCGATCAAGAAGCGTAAGAAGAACTCCAAACAAGCAAACATCGCCTCACGCCATGATCATCGCATAACCTGTACCGAATCGGTGGTGTAGTAATCAGAGCCACGAGGACTCAAAGAATCCCATTACCATGGGTATCAAGACTAGCAAAGCTTAAAGGAAAGGAAGGGTAAAGTGGTGAGGTTGCAGCAGACTAAGCATGATATGGTGGCTAACATACGCAAATGAGAGCGAGAAGAGAAACAAAGGAACGGTCCAACTAGTAATGATCAAGAAGTGATCCTGAACTCCTACTTACGCCGACATAACCGTAAACCGTGTTCTCCTCTCGATCAACCCCAAAAGAGACACTCACGGTTACGCACACGGTTGGTGTATTTTAGAAGAGTTTGCTTCAAGTTTACTACAACCGGATATTAACAAATTCCATCTGCCACATAACCACGGCACGGCTCTCGAAAGTTTAACCTCGCAGGGTGTCCAACTTAGCCCATGATAAGCTCTCGCGATCAACGAAGGATATTCTTCTCCCGAAGACCCGATCACCTCGAATCCCGCACAAGACATTTCGACAAGAATAAAACAAGACCAGCAAAGCCGCTCAATGTGCCGACAATCCTGATAGGAGCTGCACATATCTCGTCTCGGCACACCGGATGAGCAGTCCGCATAACAAAACCAGACCTCAAGTTTCCTTGAGGGGTCCGACAGGTTTGTTCGGACCAAGACTCAAGGAGCACTGGTCCGGGGTAATAAGATGACCCGGCTCCTGAAACCCAAGGGAAAAGGGCTAGGTGAGGCAAATGGTAAAACCAATGTTGGGCCTTGCTGAGGAGTCTTATTCAAAGCGAACGTCAAGGGGGTCCCATAAATCACCCGACCTGTAGGGACGCAAAACCGGGAACATAATACCGATATGACGGAAACTAGGGCGGCAAGAGGGAACAAAACACCTGCATAAGGCCGAGCCTTCCACCCTTTACCAAGTATATAGATGCATTAATAATATAAGATATATTGTGATATCCCAACAAGTAAACATGTTCCAACAAGGAACAACATCTCCATGTTCCAACAAGGAACAAACTTCATCTTCACCTGCAACTAACAACGCTATAAGAGGGCTGAGCAAAGCGGTAACATAGCCAAACAACGGTTTGCTAGGAAGGGTGACAAAGGTTAGAGGCTAACATGGCAATTTGGGAGGCTTGAGCAGCAAGTGTAGGTAACGCAGCATAGCGATAGAACGAGCAACTAGCATAGCAATGATAGTAGTGAGATCCAGTAGCGGTCATCTTGCCTGAAATCTCGCAAGGAAGAAGAACGAGTCCATGAAGAAGATGAACGGATGAAGCAACCAAGCGTAGACGAACTAATCCTCACGATCGCAACGAAACAGAACTAACAAGAAGAAGCACACAACAAGGTAAACACACCACACATGAACAAGGCATGATGCACAACAAGCATGATGCATGAGAGCTACATATGGCAAGAGATGATGCAAACAAGAGCAACACATCAAAGCAAGTTTAAATGAGGCCGGAACAACATATAACAATTTCGTAAGTCCTCATATGCAAATTTCGAAATTGGTCCAGATCTGAATAAACCTTATGTTCAAGTTGTTAAACAGCAAGTTAAGATGCACCACGATGATCTACACGAAATTCTAGTCAAGTTACATATAAAGTTCATTAGATTCGAGCTACGCCTAGAAGATATGAGCAAAACAAGATAAGCATGGCATTGATGCAAAATGCATACAAACATCAAGCAAACACCTCAAAACAAGGATGCAACATGATAATATGAAACTACATGCAAAATCAAGCAAGTTCATATAGAGCACACTCAAAACGGAGCAACGGTTCAACACACACACATAAACAAGTCATGACAACAATCATGCAAAACAGCAACTAGGCATATTGCAAGCATCAAAACAACATGCTACAGGACCTCAACACAATAAAAAAAGGCATGGGCGTGATGTACAGGTAAAGCATGACAAAACATGAAAACTGAGCTATCTCCATAAATCACTAGAACATGCTCAAAACACATGGCAAGATTGCAAATAATAACAGTTCAGACTTGCAAAAAACATCAAAGTTGCAATGTTTAGAGCTATCAAACAACATGTTACAGGAACTTATCATGGCAAACAAAGGCATGGCATGAATCTACTAATTGCATAGAACAAAAGTCCTTACTGACCATAAGCCAAAAAGGATCAGAAAATATGATGGCACCCATGTAAACATGGCAAGTTATATTACAGATTCATACATGGCGAACAACAATAAGTAGGCATGTTGGTGAGCTTGAACCACTCACCACAGAGCAATACATGGCATGGCAAGGCAACTACAACAAGAAGACATGGCATAGAAGCTATACATGGCAAGAACAACACATAGCATACACGGATCAACTACAACAACCTTGGCAAAATTGAATAACATGTAAACAACCTGCCAGAAACATTTTATAGCAAAAGTAGAGCTCGATTGATCAAGCTATGGCACTCCATAATTGCAAACAAGGGCATGGATGGATAGAGAATAACCACATGTTCAAAACATCCTTACTGAAGTATCTCAAAATAAGCATGGATCTCTGAGCATCAAGTTTACATATAAAAATATCAAGAAACAGGCTGAAAACAGAACATCATGAAGCCTAGTTTGCATGCTTGTGCTAGTCAACAAGAATCACAAAAATACATGGCATACACCCCTGTAAAGATGGCATGGCATATTAAAAACACATGTAGGACTCAAGTTCATAGGATGCACACATCAATCATGGCAAAATGACAAAAGTGCATGTTCGATAAGAATCAAACTAACATCACATAGCCTCTTCTAACAGCATTTCGGCATCAAGATGAGCTCAAATGAAAATGATGCAATGAGATGAAATGATCTACTTCGAGGCAACAATTTGACATATTACACGCATTAAACGGAGCTATATGCAAAGAGTTATGATGCGAAAAATGCATGAAAATAACTAAAAATCGGACTTAGACGAATATCACCCCAAAATGATCTAGGGCTCGCCGGCTTCGAGGTTCACGGAGTTCCTCAGCCGGAGGTGAGGGAGGAGGCCGGGCACCGGGGTCCGGCCACGGCGGAGGAGCGGGCGGCGGGCAGCTGGGCCGGAGCGGGCGGCGCGGACTGGGCCTCGGGTCAATGGGCTTCGGCCAAGGGAGGCGCAGGAGGCTGGGTGAGGGAGCTGGAGTGGCTGAGGGAGGCGGGCGGGAGCTGCGGACGGACGCCCGCCAAGGAGGAAGAAGAAGGCTAGGGTCGGGGAATGATCCGCATTTCTGGAGGGGAGGTGTTTATATAGGTAGAGGGAGCTAGGAGAGTCCAAATGAGGAGCGGTTTTCGGCCACGCGATCGTGATCGAACGACCGAGAGCATGGAGGGGAGTTAGATGGGTTTTGGGCCACTTTGAAAGGGGTGTTGGGCTGCACACAAAGAGGCCTTTGCGGTTACCCTGCTAACTGCTGAGTACCAAACGACCTCCAAATGATCCGAACTTGACAGCGGTTCACCGGTGTATACCAAGGCCGCTTGACAAACCTCGTCCATTCCGAGACCGTTTAACACCCGCACATGAAAAGAGGTAGAAGGGGCGCCGGAGACATAGGAGTGCCGGATTGCAAAACGGACAACGGGAAAATGCTGGATGCATGAGACAACACGATGCAAAATGAAATGCACATGATGACATGATATGAAATGAGATGAATGGCAAAGTGCAACACGCAAGCACATGACATGGCAAGGACGGCGAATAATGACGGACACCGCGATCGAATCCGGGCGCATTAATATACGAGATCTCGCCGAGACGGACCAGGAGGAAGGAGGGAGAGGGAAAAACCAAGGAGAAGAGACCAAAGGTTGAAGAACAAAGGGGAAGACAAGACGAATCAAGCTAGAATCGTATATTGACAATTCAAACCCCGTGAAAAAAGAACAATAAGCCTAATTGGGGCCCAGTAAGGGGAATTCATTTTCGAAGGAGGATTTGCCGACGAAAGCCGAATTCTTAAGAATTGGGTTTGAAAAAGGGGGAAGTTGGGAAATTGGTTGGTCCGGGGCTTGTTGGGAATAATTATTTCCAAAAAGAGGTACCCCCGGAAATGTTGATCTTAGAAGAACGAAGGAAATGGGCCTACCAAAGCCGGAGATTATTGGCCCGAACAGGAAGGACACCGAACAAAACAAAGAACCGGAGAAAGAGGCCACCGAAGGGTGTGAGGATGAAATAAGGGGGTGAAGAAAGATGGCCTGCAGTGTTGGAAAGGTTCGGGTAGGCCAGGAAAAACCGGATAGGAAAAGGAAAACTGAACAGTTTTTCCGAAAAGAAGAAAGGAAGGTTGAAAAGAATAAATTGTTGCATCACATATAGCAGAATGATTTGTAATTAAAACCCTTGAGGAATTAGAGGCCCACAAATTTTGGAAACTATAGCCCTTTGATTTGAAAAGACAAATTTTTAATTATAATGGAAACTACAACCCTTTAATTTTTAAAAAAGCCCGAAAGGGCAGAAAGGGGGAAACTCGTGAAAAGCAACCCGGAGGCAAAGGCACGGGATGGGGCGGGAAAGAAGGACCAAGGGGAAGAAGCATCCCCGGGATAATCCCCCCAAACGCGATAACTTAACAAAGGCCCCGCCCGAACTTAGAGGCCCAAAGTCCCAAACCAAGGGGGCCCAAAGTAGGCACCGGAAAAACGCGAAAGGAGGATCAAGTCACGGAACGAACTATAACAATCGCCTCCGTGGTTAGAAGAGGGGAAACGTTGCGAAAGTTAGGGCCCCGTTCATGGAGGAATAAAATAATTTCGAGAAAGGAAGGACCTTGCGGTAACCCGCTACCTCAAGAATTTTAAATGGAATTTGGAAGAGGGGAAGAGATGTTGGTCCAACGAAAGGCCTTGGGGGACATGGAACCCAAAATAGAGGGAACCCGCCAAGGAAGAGGTTACTTGAAGACGGAAAGGCAAACCCATTAAAAGGGTGGGATTAATTGCCTCAGCGGGAAAAGTACGAACCCCAACAAATCGAACCTAGGAAGAAAACATGAAGAACCACCTGGCTGGGAAAAAGAGAGAGTTGAAGAAGGAGAAAGTTGATGAGCTTCGATATCAGTGGAATCGGATAAATTGACAAGGAAAGCCCTGGAGGGAAAACATTGACAAATTTATTTCAAGAACAAATCAAGGGATTTCATTGGAAGAAATAAAATTTTTATTTATGTTTCCTTCACCCAATTAAATTGTTAAAAGAAAATTTACTAACCTTAAAATTAAAAAGCAAAACAAATTAAAACTTCCCACCATTTGAGGATTAAAAACTAATGGGTTAAAATATAATCAAAAAAAGTTTAACGAACCAACCGAAAATTCAAAAGAAGAAAAAAATTTTCACCAAAAATTAAAACCCAAATAATTAGGGTTTGGAAAAGAGTCCAGAGATAACTATTAATCTTAAGGCAACCAAATTTTTGGAAGCCAAGGGAACCCTTAGAAAATTGAGTCAAACTAGAGAAATTTAAAAGTTGCCTCCGGATATGGGAAAGCAACCCGGTTCTTGTTGGTTGAAAAAATTCTGACTAAAACAATTGATAGGACATCAGCTACCCAAACCCAAAAGGCAAATTTTTAGGAATTCTTCAATTAATGACAAATAAAAACAAAATTAAAAGTTCCGAAATAAAATTAAAGGGTTCCCAACTGGTTTTTTGGGGTTGGGGTTGTGTGGTTTTTTAGCCCACTTCGAAAGTTGAGAATAACTCCGGAATTGAGGTCGAAGCCTCAAAAACTTTGTTGCCCAATAAAAACGAAAGATTGAAAAATAGCACCGAACAATTGAAATGGAAAAGGGACCCTCGGAAAAGGGACAGTTAAACCAAGTGTAACATAAGGTTAAATCGCACCAAGAAAGGGAAAAACCTTGAAGGGAAAAAAATATGACAACAAAAACTTGAAATCACGAAAAAAAATTTAAGAAGCGACAAACGAGAATCAGTGAAAAGGGAGTAAGAGGCTCAACAATGAATAAGGTCAAATTTCCAAATGGGAAAAAATTTGAGGGGAAAAAAAGCAACAAAAAAACCAAACTTGAGAGAAAACCCTTAAAATTAGGAAAAAAGAAAAGGTTCACAAGAAGGATGGATACTTCCACCCTTCCGGAAAAACTTGACCAAAGAAAGGTTTAAAGAATCGAGGAGAACTTCCAAAGAGGAAAGGCCCGTCCTTCCCAAAAAGAAAAAGGGAGGAAAAGGCCCAAACCACTCGTCCAGAAAAGGAAAGGAGGGTTAATCAAAACCCCCAAGATCCCCCAAGGCGGAAGGGCTGAAGTAAAAAATTCTTCGATATAACAACCAAAACAGTTCCTAACTCCCGGCCCAAATGCAATTTAAGCAACCGGTCGAGCTCAAATAACCTTGGAAATGAATTTTCACCATCCAAAGAACCAAGGCCACCAGGAGAACAAATATTAAAGCTTCAAGGTGGCATTACTAACTTCATAATGATGGTTTCACAAGGCACTGAAAGTAACTTTTTAAACCAACTCAAGGGAGACACCCTCAACCGATCCACCTCAGCCCAGGCCGACCGAACCAAACCCCATGAAAAGAGATCCAAAAAGAAAATCGCCACGAATCACCGGCGAATTTCGGAATAATTTGGAGCCGAAATAAGAACCCTTACCAAGGGTTCCGCGAAACGGGAAGGGGGTAGGTTAAAAACGATATGGGCACAAAGGCAGAGAACAGGAACCAAATTGATCGGTGATCTGACCCATTAGCCAAAAAGGTTTGTAACCCAAAGAATCAGAGCCGGTGGGATTGAAGAGTTTGCTAATTTATACACCGTTTAAAATTTCGCCCTAACCAGCAAACCCGGGGTTTATCCGCAAGGTCCAACTTTTCCCTTAGAGCTCCGTCCGGATTTTTCTCCCGAAGACCCGACAGTCAAATGACGTTTCGAGCATAAACGCCCAAAAGCCCTCAATGCCCAAAATCCTATGAAAGACAACCGCTCCAAATATAAATTAAAAAAGGGAAACCAACAAGGTTTCCTATTTACGCACAGTTTAGTTCGGACAAACAACAGCCCGGGGGAAATAAATCCCCCAAAACCAAGGAAAAAGGGCAAGAAGAATTAAAAAATTTGGCCCCCAAGACCCATTCAAAGCGTCGAAGGTCCCATAAAACTTTAGGAGCAAATAATAAAGAATGACGATTTATGACCAAAAAAGGAAACAAAACAAAAGGAAGACTTCCAAATTTAACCAAGGAATAATGCATTAAAAAAAAGATAATTTGATACCCAACAAAAACAGTTCCAAAAGGAACAACACCTCCATTTCCAACGGCAACTTCACTCACCGCAACAACAACCCTTAGAGGGCTCCCAAATTAACCTACCAAACAAGGTTTGAAAACAAAGGTTGGAATTGGCAATTTGGGAAAGGTTAATTGAAGCTTTACCAACTTTCGGGCAAACTGATGTTGAAATGGAGTTAGTCACTCCTAACCGCGGAAGAAAATTTCCATGAAGAAATGAACTGGCCAACCAAGCGCCAACTCTCCTCGAACGGAATTAACAAGAAGAACAACAAATGTTTAAACCCACCCAATAAAAACCAAAGGCCAACAAGCTGATGCCATGACGCTACCATGGCCGGAATAGAAACAAGAGCCAAAATAAAGGTTTTTGGGCCAAAAACTTTTCAATTCCGAATTCATAGTTTGTTGGTCCGATCGAAAAACCTTTGTTCGTTTTGGCAAGGTTGGTGACACAGCAAAATAGGCAAGTTACATATAAAGCATTGATTGGTTAGAAGAAGATTGGCAAAAAGGATAAGCAAGGAAAATCATTGATTAAACCTCGAACCCAAAAAAAGGATGAACTGTATATGAAACTAAGAAGTCAAGCAAGTTATATAAGAATCCGGGCAACGGTTCCAAAAATTAACAAGTCATGAAAAATCTGTCCCAATAATTTTTCAAGGCATCAAAACAACATACGGATAACAATTTAAAAAGGATGGCATATGTCGGTAAAGATAAAACTTGAAATATTCTGAAAACAATATTTGCAAGGAAATCAAGTTGCTACAACTTCTTAAAATAACATCAAATTGCAATTGTTTAACTTCCAAATGTTAGGAATTATCTGGCAAAAGGCATTGATGAAACTAATTGATGAACAAAAGCTTTAGAATTTAACCAAAATTCCAAATATGATTCCCAATGACATTTTTAATTAAGGTTAATGAAACCAAAATGTGTTGTTACTTGAAAATAAAACAATACATGCATCAACAACTCAAGAAGAAGAATCATAGAACTATATGGAAAACAAAACCTAATCCGGATTAATAAACAAATTGGCAAAATTGAATTGGTAAACAATCGCCAGAAAATTTATTCCAAAATAAGCTGATTTATAAACCTAGAGGGTCTACCGGAACCCGAAATCCGACATTTGGCGCGCCAGGTAGGGGTGCGCCGGAATCCAGCTTCTGCCGCTTCGCGTCCCGTCGCATCGTCATCATCATGTCCGGCGACCAGGCGGGCAACCCTGATCCTTGGGCGGCCTGGCCCACCCACGTAGAGCCGCTCGCCCCGGGCGACCCCATGCCCCAGGTAGCTCGCGGTCCGCAAGGCGCTGCGGGCCGCGGGCGATGCGGACAGTCAGCGATAGCTCTCACGCCACGGCAGGCGCGGTTGGCGGCGAGGGCCTCCAACCACGCCGCAGCCACGACACCGTACACCCGACGGGAGCAGGCGAACTCAAGGGCCGCGCTCACGGTGGCCCGGGAGCTACTGCAATGCAGGCTGCTGGAGGGCGGCCACGACGTGCTGCTAGAGCGGGTGGCAGAGCTCCTGGGCTTCGCCGCATCGGGGGCTCATCCCTTCTGCACCCAACTCCCACCTCAGGTCCAGGGCGGCCCACGCGGAGGCTCCACGCACGCCCGCGCAGCTCCAAGCGGACTCCAAGGCCACCCCAACGCCAGCCAGGCCGTCAGCACCGGGCCAGCAGCGGTGCTGCCCCCGCCTCCGGCCAGTGAAGAAGGACTCGCCATGACCCACGGCACCAGTGGGCCACTGCGCTACCACCCCGAGGTGGGCGCCTCAAGCAGAACTGCATGGCACACGGAGCACTACGGCGCAGCCTTCGGGATGGCGTCCCCAGAAGAGTACGTGCCCCACATGATGGACCAAGGGCACGCGCATGAGGACGGACAAGGCTCGCTCCTCGGCCCAAGCTGGGGGGATGAGGCACCAGAAGCTGAGCTCTTCCAGGAGCCCCGGGAAGGCCCCGTCGGCCACGCTGGAAACAACGATTATCGGGTACCGCTAATTCCTCAGGAGCAGGCATACGCTAACCATGGATCGCAGGAGGTGCAGGTCGCCACAGCGGGCGGCTGCCCCGCTCCAGCAATTTCCTACCCCTCAGGAGGAGGGTGCCGGGGGCTGCAGGAGAGGGGTCGATATCCGGCATCACCACCGTGGCGTTCGGATCAAGGCATCCTCAGGAGGTAGGCCCTCTGCTGGGGAGGTGCCTCAGGGCCTGCCCCTGGCAGAGGACCCGTGGTCGTCGGGGAACTGGCTGGCGACGCTCTACCCCATCGGCGGCGTCCTGGTTTCCGGTCGTCAT
Source organism: Aegilops longissima (assembly GCA_021605205.1). Lineage (NCBI taxonomy): Eukaryota > Viridiplantae > Streptophyta > Magnoliopsida > Poales > Poaceae > Aegilops > Aegilops longissima. The sequence continues at coordinate 433,588,206 of CM038681.1, read as the reverse complement.
CGGTGGCACTAGAGTGTGGCGCAAGGCGAGGCCCTCGTCTGGCGATATGAAGCAAGGCCGGTACCTGTGAAGAAGGCCCAGTGCCTGTGAAGCTCGCCGCCCCGTGACACTCTCACGTAATAATGAGTGGGGCTGTACACGCCCCGGAGTCTCAGGGGTGCCGGCCTCAGGCCCTGGGGCTCCCTCCCACGCCCAATGGCAGCACTTAGCTCCGCGCTGGTGAGAAGACGTCCAAGACTAGACTAGGTGCCGGACGCGGCCTTTTTTCTGCTTGCATTGCTTTTTCCCTTGGCTGTCATTTTCCACCGTTGGATTTTAAGTTGGATTTGAGCTTGAGATTTGCGTGTGTCCGGAGAAGGGGTGTTTAGTCTCGTTCGAGCAATCTCTCGCATTCTGGTTACCACTTTGCCTCAGCTGCCTCCCCTTGTGAGCCCCTCGCGAGCCGGGCCAGGCCTAGCTTGCGTGCAGCCCAGACTACCATCGCCGCGCCCTCTCAGGAGGTTTTTATTACAGGATCAATGGGCTCGATCAGGAGACACTCGAGATGCCGCAGCCCCCCGCAGGCTATCTCAGGGCCCACACGGGTCGAAGGTAAAACTAGCCAACCAGCTCGTCGCAAAGCCAGCCACTTGGCGCAGGCGTACGGGTGATATCACATCTACTAATACGCTGAATGCAAGTTTTTACATGAGGGGCTCCCCCTCCCAAAATGCTCTCACAACCTTTAGGGTAGAGCCCGAACTCTATTTGCGCAGGGTAAGAAAGCAGGGACAACACACGGTCAGTCGGATAAATCCCCCAATGCATCCTCAGGGGCACCTCTTGAATCATCATTGGCGTTGCTGGCCTCGCCATCGCTCTCCGCGTCACCATCAGCGGTGTCAGGGCCGTTCACCACGCCGCCTTCATCAGCAGCCACGACCACGCCGTCGTTATGAGAGGCGAAGGCCCTGAGGAGAGCATCCACGTTGTCTTCCACCCAGTGCGTCAGGTCGTCCCGGACGGCCTGGGGTACAGGGGCGATGGAGGCGTCAAAGTCGAAGTTGGGGTCCATGTTTCGAAGGTGGCTGAAGACACGAGAAAAGGCGCGCCCGAGCAGGGCGCGGCTCCTCTCCTCCACCAACCTGTTAGCTCTGACCGACCGCACCTCTAGCTGCGTCACCACGTCGGTGAAGAACTGAAGGTTGCCAGCGTAGTTGACTGCGTGGGGCTCGCCAACGGCCGCCTCGCAGATGTTACCCAAGGCCGTGTTGGCTCTCTCCCGGAGCGTGGTGAGCATGGGGCCATGCTCGTGCTCTAGGATCCGCCGCTGGCGTATCTCGTCCTCGTTCTGCCGCGCAATGGCCTCGGCCTCGTCCACCCGTTGATGGAGAAGAAGCGCCTCAGCACGGGAGGTAGTCACCTCCTCCTGCGCCACGCCAAGGGCGGCCTGAGAAGCATCGGCCCGCCGCGTCACTTCATCCAGCTTGACCCTTAGGGCGGCGGTCCTGCCTTCAGCCTCGACCCGGATCAACCCCAGCCTCTCCTTGAACTCGCGCTCAAGGTTCAAGCGGGCCGTCGCCACCCGACGCCCGACCTCTTCAAGGACGCGGGCTTCCCGCGCAGCGACGTCATCCCCCGCCTGCGTCACCAAGCACTCTCTCATCTCCAGACGCTCAAGATCGCGTGCGCGTTCGGCAGCTTCCAGCGTCAGCGCCTCCTCGCGCCTCTGGAGCTCCGCCTGGTCGACCGAAGCCACCTTCATCGACGCAAGGGCCGTCTCACGCAGCTCCACCTGCTGCTCCAGGGAATGGCACCGGGCCAGGAGTTCCCGCGCCCGCTCCTCCACCGCCGCACGCCGTCGGTCAGCCTCTCGGGCCTCCTCGACGACCCAGGAACGGGCCTCCCGAGAGGCCGCCAGCGACGCCTCAGCTTCCTCATTGTCGAGGTCACGCTGGTGGCGCGCAAGGGCAACAGCCGCCTTCAGCTTGCGCCTCTCTTCAGCCAGGCGCAGGCCCTTGGCCTCGAGGCGCGCGTCTTCGTCAGCGAGCTCTTCACCAAGCAGGCTCACCGCGTCGGCCGCCCTCCGAAGAAACCCTTGGCGAAGAGCGCGACGCTCCCGGGCGCGCTCGAGCACGTCTTCTGCACCGTCATCCGCCCCAAGTAAGCGCGGAGGGCCACGAATCAGCGCTCCCCATCAGGCAGGGGCTGGGGCTGGCGCCCTTGAGATGGCCGGCACGCCGCGAGAAGCCCGCCTGAGCCAGCCCATCCCCAAGTGAAGAGCGCAGGGCTGACCTCAGCCAATCGCCATCCACGACCAGACGAGAAGCCCAGGGCAGGCTGGCTATGCCCCGAGAAGGCTCGCGAAGGAGGGTCGCGAGGCGCAGAGCCGCGATGCGCCACAGGATGGCTCACCTCTCCGACCGGCCTCACCACAAGGGCTCTGCTGGAGCTCGGAGCGCTCGAAGACGGTGGAGAGGGCGAAGCCTGGGGGGATGGCTCCTCAGCCATATCCGTGAACTCAGCAGGAAGGGCCCTGCAGAGCAAGGATCAGCCAAAGCAACGGGAAGATCAGGAGCTAGGAAAGGGGAAGGCTTACTCATCAATGGTGAAATACTTCCTGCGCTTCAGCAGGCGGCAAGGGTAATCGTCACCCAAGGCCTCCCTTCTCTTCCAGAGAGCCTCGAAGTCCACGCGGAAGCAGCCCAGGAGTTGGGCGCAGGGGTCAGCCTGCGACGAGGAAGAAGCATCGAGGTGACCAGCGTGGGCGTCGCCTCGATGCACGCCATGATCGCCTCACCAAGAAGGGTAGCTTGGGCCTCGGGGGCCTCAACCATGGGCGCCATGGGCAGCGGCTCAACGCCTTCAGCCAGCAGGCACGGGCCTCGGGAGCTGCCCCTCGAGTCTTGCTGGCGTCGTCATCCCGGCGGGGCCCTCAGCCTCCAGCGGCTCATGCCTCCCTGCCCCGCCACTTGAGGAAGGACCGCCGTGGGCAGCTCGAAGGGCGGTCACCACCACTGGGTTCTCGCGAGGCCCCGTAAGGCCTGCGGGGCGCAGCCCCCATTCGTCGAAGTTGGGTATCTGATTCACAAAGTCGCCCCTGTTCGAGCAAAAGTACAACAAAGCTCCCCCATGCCGGATGTTGCCGGGGGCGGGGTCCCCAGTCAAGACCAAGAGCACCTTCCTCAGCGCTTCAGGCGTCAGGTCCTCCTCCTGGAGCCTCATGCGATCCTCACGCCCGCCGAAGGTCCACATCCGGCGGGAGTGGCGCTGGAGAGGGGCAATGCGGCATAGCAGGAACTCCTTCACCACCTTGGGCGCCGTCACGTCGAGCGCCCTCAGGAACGTGAAGCGACGCCAGACGAAGACGAGCAGGGGGCTCCTGAGCGTCTCCTGGCCCCAGCCTAAATTGGGGACAACGGGAGATGTTGGCTCCGAAAGCAGGGGGCTGGGCACCCCGACATCCACGTACAACCACTGTCGGATTTCGGGTTCCGGCAGACCCTCTAGGTTCGAACACTGGGGTGCGCGCGGAGATTTCACCCTCCACCTACCTGCACCTCGCCGCCTTGCTCAGATCTAAGCTATGAAAGGAATAACACAAGAGACACAGGGTTTATACTAGTTCGGGCCACCATTGTGGTGTAATACCCTACTCTATTTTGTGGTGTGGTGGGTTGCCTCTTGGGCTGATGATGAACAATACAAGGAAGAACAGCCTCGCGAGGGTCTGTTCTTGGCTGGTGCGATGAACTGCTAGGGGGAGTTGAGTCGCTCTCTCTCTGCTGATCTCAGATGCTGGATCCTCTCTCTCTCAGATTTCTGGATGCCGGATAAAGCCCTCTCTACCCTGTGGGTGGCTAGTCCTATTTATATGCAGAGGCCCTGGGCCTCTCCCCAAATATTGAGCGGAAGGGTGCCAACAATTGGCCATTTTGAAGGGAACATCTAGTACACTTATCCCGACTAAAGTTGGTCCTCTCCGTCAAAGGCTCGTGGTGGCGCCGGCTTGGGCTCCACAATGACTTCCTTCCTGCCGTTATGCACGGTCTTGGTCTTGTTGCAATCAAACGGATGTCTTTGCTTGATACTCTTGCCTGCGCTTGCTCCCTTTGCACCAAAGAGGAAAGGAGGACACTGCGCGGGCTGGCGCCCGCCCAGCGCCCTTGGTCGTCATGGCTTGCGTCATGGCACCTCGTGAGGTACCCCGCCTTGATCTCTTCGCCTCCTCGCGAGCAAGCCTGACGAGGTCGTGCCTGAGGAGGCTCCCTGTTGTCCGCCCCGCGAGGCTTGGCCCCTCGCGAGGGTCTTGAGCTTTTGCTGATGAATATGGGCCGTGCTGGGCCACCCCTTGTGCCACGCCGCAGGCCGCAGGCAGGCAAGTCTGGGTACCCTCGTTGCCAAAACGCCGGCAGTAGCCCCCGGGCCCAAGGCGCGCCTGGACTTGGTTGAGCAAAGAAGCAAAGGGGCAAGTGTGAAGCGCCGCGAGCCCTAACAGCCTGCGGCCTTGTGCGCCGCATGGCGGTTGATTGGACGTGGGCGGCCCTGCTCCCCCACGACGCCTCGGCGACTGCACGAATTGACAAGTCCCTGCGTGCAAAGCGGGTCATGATTACCTATGATCGTGGAGGCCAGTGGTTGGCCTTCCCCGGCTATAAATACGGGACGGCGCCTGCCCTTCTAGTCCATATCCTCTTGCTTCTTCTTCTTCTCCATGGCTCCGCCAAAGAGGTTCTCGGCCGCGGAGAAGGGGAAGGCTCGCCAGGTGGAGCCTGACTCTCCCCCACCCCAGCGCGGTCGAGGCCGTCCTCGCAAACACCCTGTGGCTCCCATGGTGGCTCCTCGCGGTCGTGGAGGTGATCTCCTGCGCGGTGACGGGCGGCAGGCCGCTGCTGGGGGGCGTGCTACGGCCGCGCGACCCCCTAGGTCGCGCTTCCATTCGGCAGAGGTTCTGCCGGAGTTCGTTGTGTGGTCGGCGGAGCCGACCAGCACCCGGCTCCAGCTTCCTCGCTTCCTCCTGGGTGAGCTTCCAGCTGGTGGCCCGGGCGGCCTCTAGCTCCAGGCGGATGGTTGCTGCAGCCGGGCCTCCTGGGCTTCGCTGGAGGTCTCTGCAACCGGGAGCCTGGCCCTGACCCGCGGCTGGCAAACGTTTGCCCGCGCGCGTGGTTTGAGCCGGTGGTGCACCCTGCTCTTCAAGTTTGACGGTGATGCCACCCTCTACGTGAGGGTGTTCGAGGAAGACGGTCGCCGTGCTAGATGCTGCCCTGAGAACGACGACGGCGGACGCGGGCCCAGCCCCAGCGATGATGAAGACGACAACGCGCGCGGGGGCAGCGGCGCTCGGGGCTCGTCGAGCTTCGACGACTCTTCTTCTGGCAGCGGCTCCTCCAGCGGTGGCCGCGACCAGCCTCCGCGCCGCCGCGCCCGCCTGGAGGGAGGTAGCGGGTCCGCCCGCCATCTCGCCCCGGTGAAGCGCGAGAGGGAGTCCGCCTGAGCTCCGGAGGCAGTTCGAGTCTCCCTCGCGAGTTGGTGTCAGGCGAGCCGTGCCTGTTTTGTTCTTTTTCCTTTCCCTGCGCAAAGAGATAGTAGTGTAGGGCCCCGCGTGGGCGTGCTTGGACCATTGCTGTTAATTATCATACTGTTTCCGTTATTTCGGTATTATGCCTTTGTGCCACACGCCTGTGCGTAGAAATTACTTAGCTCGGAGGCGTCTGTCGTGGCCTTTGTTTCCCGAGGACAAGGCCTCGTCGAACGCCTCATGTCCTGCGAAGGTTAGTCTGGAGAGGTAGCTCCCGGCCTCAGCTGTGGAGGCGATCGACCCAGGTCCTGTGTTTGTGTCGCGGTGCCCGTGGATCACGGACTGGAGGGGTGCTCCTATAGTGGACCCGGGTAAGAAAGCCTCAAACGATAAGGGCAGAAAAACACTCGCGAGGGTGCCCGCGTTGCTCCCTCGCGAGACTTGCATGAGAGAAATCGAGGCAGGAGAGCGAAAAGGCAAAGAGTCACAAGCCAAAGACGGCAACAACTTTAATAAAACCTCGAATGGGAATGAACAAGCCAACTGCAGAAAGCAAATGAGAAAAGCCGCGTCCGACACCTAATCTAGTCTTCGACGTCTTCTCACCAGTAGCAGAGCTAAGTGCTGCCATGGGCGTGGGAGGGAGCCCTGTGGCTGAGGCCGGCGCTCCTGAGACTCCGAGGCGTGTACAGCCCCAACTCATTATTACGTGAGAGTGTCACGGGCGGCGAGCTTCACAGGCGTTGGCCTTCTTCACAGGCTCCGGGCCTTTCTCAGAAAGATACACTCCACAGGCGTTTGCCTTCTTCACAGGCTCCGGGCCTTTTCCAAAACGCAACGCTTCACAGGCGTTCGCCTTCTTCACAGGCTCTGGGCCTTTTCCAAAACGCATCACTTCACAAGCGTTCGCCTTCTTCACAGGCTCTGGGCCTTTTCCAAAACGCAACGCTTCACAGGCGTTCGCCTTCTTCACAGGCTCTGGGCCTTTCCCAAAACGCAACGCTTCACAGGCGTTCTCCTTTTTCACAGGCTCTGGGCCTTTTTAGGGGTAAAACCTCCTTAGGTGCTGGATGTTCCACGCGTTCTGGACGGGCACCCCCTCCTTTGTCTCCAAGCGCGCGGAGCCGGGCCTGGAAACATGAACAACCTTGAACGGGCCCTCCCACATGGGAGAGAGCTTATGCAATCCCTCCTTGGAGAGAACCCGCCTGAGCACGAGGTCTCCTACCTCGAGGGTCCTGGGGCGGATGTTGCGGCAATGGTATCGCCGCAGCGCTTGTTGGTACCTTGCCGCTCGTAGCACGGCTTCCCGATGATGCTCCTCCCCCAGCACGAGGTCTGTCCCCCGCATGGCGCCCTGCTGCGCCTCGTCGAACGCCAGGACCCGTGCGGAACGACGTCTGACCTCGTGAGGGAGGACTACTTCAGCTCCATAGACAAGGAACAACGGGGTCTCGCCGATTGGCTTGGTCGCGGTTGTGCGGATGGACCACAACACTGACTGCAGCTCGTCGTACCAACCTCTACCGCAGGCCTCCAGCTTCTTCTTGAATGTCCTGGTCTTGAGGCCTCTCAAGACCTCCGTGTTGGCCCGCTCGGCTTGACCGTTGCTCCGTGGGTGCGCTACCGAGGTGTAGCATATCTGCGTCCCAAGGTTAGCACAATATGTTTTGAAAAGGTTACTGGTGAACTGCGAACCGTTGTCGGTGATGATACGGTTCGGCACCCCGAACCGGCTCACGATGCCCTTGATGAACTTGACCGCAGAGCCTGCGGGGATGGTGCGGGCGGCTTCCACTTCAGCCCACTTGGTGAACTTGTCCACGGCAACGTAGAGGTAGCGATAGCCCCCTGGCGCCCGAGGGAACGGGCCCAGGATATCCAGCCCCCAGACTGCGAAGGGCCACGAGAGGGGTATAGTTTGCAGACCTCCCGCCGGCTGATGGATCTGCTTGGCATGGAATTGGCAGGCCTCGCAAGCCTTCACCAGCTCGACGGCATCATTGAGTGCAGTAGGCCAATAGAAACCGCTGCGGAACGCCTTGCCAACGAGGGTCCGTGATGATGAATGATGCCCACAATCTCCACCGTTTATATCTGCCAGCAGTTCCTTCCCTTGCTCCCTGGAGATGCAGCGCAGGGACACATACGCTTCCAGTAGAGCTCTCCATCCCTTATGCAGTATGCCATGGCTTGCCACGCCACACGCTCCGCTTCCTCCTTCTTCTCCGGCAGGGTCCCTTGCGTCATGTAGCTCCAGAGCTCTGTGATCCAGCACCCCTCCTGAGGCTCCAGCGTCAAGAGCAGGCGCGCTCTTGAGGTTGGGCCACAGACTGGGGCTCCCGAGGCTGGTGGCTGGGGGAGCTCCTCCCGAGGCTGCGCCGCTCTTGATAGTGATGGCGTGGCCGAGGGCTTGAAGAGCCGCTCCTCAAAGACGCCGGGCTCCTGAGGTAGCCGCCTGGACGCTCGTTTGGCGATGTCGTCGGCCTCCTAATTGGTGCCATGGGGCACATGCTGCAACTCCAGCCCCCAGAACTGCTTCTCCATCCTGCGGACCTCCGCAAGGTAGGCTTCCATGTGTTCATCCCTCGGCTCGTATACCTTGTTGGAGAAGTTCACGGGGAGTTGTGAATCACCCTTGATGGTAAGGCGCTTCACTCCCAGGGCAGCTGCGGCCTTCGGGCCTGCTATTAGGCCTTCATACTCTGCTATGTTGTTGGAGACCTTTTCTCCGTGCTAGAAACAGAGCTCTTGAGATCTTGGAACACCCTCTCGGCCTCTTCAGTCCATTCAAAGGGCCCCTTTTTCTTCATTAGCTGGAAGAAAGGCAGTGCTCGCTCCCCCAACTTGGAGATGAAGCGTCCTAGTGCTGTCACGCGCCCAGTGAGCTTCTGCATTTCTCTGAGGGTCTTTGGCGGGCTCATGTCCTCGACCGCCTTGACCTTTTCTGGGTTAGCCTCTATGCCTCGGTGGGACACGAGGAAGCCCAAGAGCTTGCCCGAGGGGACCCCAAACACACACTTTTCTAGGTTGAGCCGCAGGTTCACTGCGTTGAGGCTTGTGAAGGTTTCCTCCAGGTCTTGTATCAGGGTTTTGGCCTCACGAGACTTCACCACAATGTCATCGACGTAAGCCTCCACATTCTTCCCGAGCTGCGGGCCCAAGGTGATGTGCATCAGCCGCTGAAAGGTCGCTCCTGCGTTGCGCAGCCCGAACGGCATGCATGTGTAGCAGTACACTCCACATGGGGTCAAGAAGGCCGTATTTTCCACGTCTTCTACCGCCATCTTGATCTGGTGATATCCGGAGAAGGCATCCAAGAAACATAACAGGTCGCACTCGGCGGTGGAATCGACGATCTGATCGATGCGAGGGAGCGGGAATGGATCTTGCGGGCAGGCTTTGTTGAGGTTGGTGAAGTCGACACACATGCGTTCCTTCCCCCCTTTCTTCGGCACAACAACAGGGTTGGCCAGCCAATCTGGGTATCGGACCTCGCGAATGACCCCTGCAGCTTCCAGTTTGCGGGTCTCTTGGACGATGAAAGCCTGCTTTTCAGTGGACTGCCGCCTCGCTTTCTGCTTCACAGGGCGTACATTGGGGCACACGTTGAGGTGATGCTCTATTAAGCTTCTTGGGATCCCCGCCAGCTGATCAGGCTCCCAGGCGAACACCTTCTTGTTCGCGCGCAGGAACTTGACCAGGGCCTCCTCCTGCTCGGGTTCGAGGCTGGCGCCTATGGTGAAGGTGGCGTTAGTTAATCCGTCCTCGTCGACAAGCATCTGCTTGGTTCCCACCTTGTCCTGGGTGAACAGCTGCTTCTTCTTGGCTGGCGCAGCCCCCTTGGGCTCAGGGGCGTCTGGACCGGCGGGCTGGGCCACCGCCGCAGCAGTCTTGAAGGCGAGCTTGAGTACTTGCAACGCATCCCCGGTGTCTGCAGACACAGTGAGGACGCCGTTGCTCCCGGGCATCTTCATGAGGTTGTATGTTGGGTGAGTCGCGGCCATGAACTTGGCCAGAGCCGGGTACCCGAGGATGGCATTGTATGGGAGGCCGATGGGGGCGATGCCGAAGTCGATTAGCTCCATGCAGAAGTTGTCGTAGGTGCCGAAAGTTACCGGGAGTCGGATCTGCCCCAGGGAGCTCGATGACCCGCCCCCGATGTCCAAGAAGGGCCGGCTGGGCTGAAGCCGCTCCGGTGGTATGTGGAGGAGGCTGAAGGCCTCAACCGAGAGCACGCTGAGGCCCACGCCGCCGTTGATGAGTGTCCTGGTGACGGCCACCTGGCAGATGGTGGGGGTGCACAGCATTGGGAGCGCGCCCGAGCAGGTTGAGTTGGAGCGGTGGTCCTCCGAGCTGAAGGCCAGATCGGCCTTGGGCGCCGAACGACCTGGGGGAGCCCCCTGCCGCGTGGAGGCAGCGCCGACCTGGCGGACGAATGGCTTGACGTGGCGGCCTGAAGTTGGCACCTGCGAGCCGCCCAGGAGAGCCGCGACGACCGGGGGCGTCGGCACTGCATGCTGGGCGAGGAAGAGGTTGCGCAGCTCTTCCCAAGAGGCCACGGAAGCCGCCGGTAGGTGGAGCAGCCACATGCGCGGGGCGTCGGTGAGGGCCATGGGAAGCCAGTTAGCCATGATCCTGTCATCGCCTCCCGCCTCGAGGATGGCCTCCTCGTACGCCAGCAGGAAGGCCAGCGGATCAGTTGTGCCGTTGTAGCGCGGCGGCGTCTCCGGCTTGAACTTTTCCGGCCACCGCACCTGTAGCAAGGTCGGGGCCAAGGCTCGAGCCTCGCCCCTCGGCACAAGGCCGGGCGACTGAGCGGGCGGTGCGCTGCTCATTGCAGGGCGAGCCGCGGTGTCGGCGGAGAGCGGGTCGGTGGAAGGGAAAGCTCCGGAGCACCCCTACCTGGCGCACCAAATGTCGGATTTCGGTTTCCGGCAGACCCTCTAGGTTCGAACACTGGGATGCGCGCGGAGATTTCACCCTCCACCTACCTGCACCTCGCCGCCTTGCTCAGATCTAAGCTATGAAAGGAACAACACAAGAGACACAGGGTTTATACTAGTTCGGGCCACCATTGTGGTGTAATACCCTACTCTAGTTTGTGGTGTGGTGGATTGCCTCTTGGGCTGATGATGAACAATACAATGAAGAACAGCCTCACGAGGTTCTGTTCTTGGCTGGTGCGATGAACTGGTAGGGGGAGTTGAGTCGCTCTCTCTCTGCTGATCCCAGATGCTGGATCCTCTCTCTCTGCTGATCTCCGATGCTGGATCCTCTCTCTCTCAGATTTCTGGATGCCGGATCAAGCCCTCTCTACCCTGTGGGTGGCTAGTCCTATTTATATGCAGAGGCCCTGGGCCTCTCCCCAAATATTGAGCGGGAAGGGCGCCAACAATTGGCCATTTTGAAGGGGAACATCTAGTACACGTATCCTGACTAAAGTTGGTCCTCGCCTGTCAAATGCTCTGGTGGTGATGCCGGCTTGGGCTCCACAATGACTTACTTCCTGCCGTTGCGACGGTCTTGGTCTTGTTGCACCGAAACAGATGCCTTTGCTTGATACTCTTGCCTGCGCTTGCTCCCTTTGCACCAAAGAGGAAAGGAGGACACTACGCGGGCTGGCGCCCGCCCGGCGCCCTTGGTCGTCATGGCTTGCGTCATGGCACCTCGTGAGGTACCCCGCCTTGATCTCTCCGCCTCCTCGCGAGCCAGCCTAACGAGGCCATGCCTGAGTAGGCTCCCTGTCGTCTGCCCCGCGAGGCTTGGCCCCTCGCGAGGGTCTTGAGCTTGCCGATGAAGAGAAGAAGAAGAAGAAGAAGAAGAAGAAGAAGAAGAAGAAGAAGAAGAAGAAGAAGAAGAAGAAGAAGAAGAAGAAGAAGAAGAAGAAGAAGAAGAAGAAGAAGAAGAAGAAGAAGAAGAAAGAAGAAGAAGAAGAAGAAGAAGAAGAAGAAGAAGAAGAAGAAGAAGAAGAAGAAGAAGAAGAAGAAGAAGAAGAAGAAGAAGAAGAAGAAGAAGAAGAAGAAGAAGAAGAAGAAGAAGAAGAAGAAGAAGAAGAAGAAGAAGAAGAAGAAGAAGAAGAAGAAGAAGAAGAAGAAGAAGAAGAAGAAGAAGAAGAAGAAGAAGAAGAAGAAGAAGAAGAAGAAGGAAGAAGAAGAAGAAGAAGCAGGAAGAAGAAGAAGAAGAAGAAGAAGAAGAAGAAGAAGAAGAAGAAGAAGAAGAAGAAGAAGAAGAAGAAGAAGAAGAAGAAGAAGAAGAAGAAGAAGAAGAAGAAGAAGAAGAAGAAGAAGAAGAAGAAGAAGAAGAAGAAGAAGAAGAAGAAGAAGAAGAAGAAGAAGAAGAAGAAGAAGAAGAAGAAGAAGAAGAAGAAGAAGAAGAAGAAGAAGAAGAAGAAGAAGAAGAAGAAGAAGAAGAAGAAGATGCTGCACCAGCAGGAGGGCATTATGGATGGATGAACTATTTCCTCTCTTGTAAAAAAATTATTCCCTCTCGGTGTATATTGATATAGATGGACTATTTCGATGGCGTGCATGTCTTTGGAACAGAGTAGTAGCGTGGGTCCGCTTGACAATAAGGAACTATTTATCCGCATATATAGCTTTCTCTGCTACTCCTTCCAGTGATCGGTATGCAGTGCATGCATCCGTAGACATGCCAGCTTGTCCATGGAAGTTCAACTACGGTGACCATCACGTTTCATCTCGCGATTCCCATGACGCCTCTCCAACCCATAGCACCACGCCCCCCGACGTGCGTCTCACCCCTCTCGGCCGAACCGGCCCTCTGCCTTTGTGTGCATGACATGTGGGCCACCTAAAATGCGGCGAGCATCAAGTTTCTACCACAGCCACTCATGATTCCCACGACGCCGCTCGAACCCATGAAACCACACGTCCCCCGACGTGCGGCTCACCCCTCTTGGCCCCACTGCCCCTCTGCCTACGGGAGCATTACATGTGGACCAGTCACCTATCGGGTCCACATGTTATTGACTCAAAGGTAGGTGTAGTAAGGTGCTGAAGCTCAGTCCCGATGGCCCTGAGAGGGAAATATTACTCCTGCGCCAGGGCTTGTGGTGCTCCCGCAGCATGAACTCGTGCCAAACTCGAGATTTGTTTCTTTACTATACATGCACGCAACGATTTAATGGACATTGTAATCTCAACATGTGATGGGGAGCTCTAAATTTGAATTTGAAACTTATAAAACGAGAAGATTCAAAACAAATAAACTGGAAGAGAGGGAGTATATCATCGGATGTGTCCCATACAAAATAAGTCCCCTGGATTTTCACAGCGAAGATGCGGTTAGAAAGGAGCACAACGTCTTCCTACTCGTACGGCAACAAATCGGCTGCAGACAGCATGGTCCGCCTTTGACCGCCATGTGCAAGGTTCGTGCTATCTTATTCAATCTCACCGTGGTTCCATCGTAACAATTCATGCGGTGGCCCGTTGCATGGCTGATCCCAATGTTGGACAAAGGTTCTCTGAGAACGGTGTCACCGTTGTAAATGTTGTGCAAATTGATGTTGGTACCCTCCGTTACATATGCAAGCCAATCTCCACTCGCACCGAGCCTAACCTGTGAAACAGTGGGCAGGGGGAGAATTAGGAAATGGACACGGAAGTAGTGTTTAGAATGCATTTACTACGTGATCAAACTCATCTTACCTGCTCATCGGAGGAAATCCGAGTGCCCTTAACGTCGGCATCTCAAGGGGCGTCAACTTGCAACTACGGCCACGCCGTGCTAGAGAGACCCCCAAGGAAACATCCTCGTGCATTCCACAGAACATCAAGATGCATTTGTATGAGTAGTTTATCTTGTGAGAGAAAAGGATGAACGAGGGAAGGCCTCTAGAGATAGAGATGGACACTACTACTACCAATGTGCTGGCCCGTGCGTTGCAATGGATCCAAAGTAGTAGAATAATACTTGTTCACATGCTTGAAATATAAACACTCTAGTTTTGATATACATGTGTCAGCAGACATGACAGCTTGTCCATGGAAGTTGAACCACGGCGACCATCACGTTTTCTTGTTTCTACCACTGCCACACCCACACGCGATTCCCACGACGCCGCTCCAACCCACGACACGACGTCCCCCGACGTGGACATGGATCCTCTGACGTGGCTATCACTGCCTTGCCCTGCCTTTCCTTCACTGACAGGTGGGACCCACGCGTACGGGTCCCACATGTCAGTGACAGAATGGTAGGATTGTTCGCGTCAGGGGATCCTCATCCCCCCGACGTGCCCCTCATCCCTCTCGGCCCCACCGCTCCTCTGCCTTTGTGTGCATGACATGCGGGCCAGCTTAACTGCGGTGACCGTCAACTTTCTACCACAGACACACCCGATTGGACGCGGTTTGCCTGCTCTGCTGCTGCACTTTCTCACACAATTTCTTTTCCAACCAAGTTCCTCTCTTTTTACAGATGAACGACGTGCACACCTGGCCCGGGATACGGCACAACGGAGACACAAAGCAGACGCGTGCGGAGGGACCCGTTGCAAGGACTCTTTTAGACTAAGACCCTCGTAAACCTTTCTTCTGTCTCTTGTTGCTATAATCCCTGGTTTTTCAGTATAACCAGTGGAGATCGGCGTTTTGGCATCGGCGCGCCAAAGAACCTGCCTGCACACAGACACAAGGGGCTTAGGGCTTTGTTTTGCCCGCTATTATAAAGACCAAACACCTTCGGAGTGTTCGGGTCTCGAGTTAGGCCTTATATGCATCAGCTCGAATCATGGCTTTGGTCAAATGTTGGGTTTGCCCGGCTCTCGTGTTTTGCTGCCTTACGTTCCGTATCATCGGCTAACGCGGCTCCAAGAGAACTACTGCGATTGTGCCCCAGTTAATTTGGGCGAGCACCTCAAGAGAAAAGCCAAAACTGACCGTCATGATACAGCGAGACCGGTCAACCACTTGATCGACCTTGGGAATGTTTAGGATTCCTCCGCTTTGACGAAGGGCCGCTTCCCGGCTAGGCACATACGCGCCCCGAATTCGGAGAGCACGGTGCCCCCAGGGGCTATGTCGTAGCCCCACCCTCGAACTCCATGGCTAAGTGAAAGTGATAAAGCATTATTGTCCGGTTGCCTCGTTTGCTACGCTACCACCTCCTTTACAGGACCGAGACGTCGGATTAAGTGTGAAAACGCTATATTTTTAAGAACACCCCGCACCTTGTCCGTGGGGGCTGAAGCCGACGATCGCCATCTTTCGGTTATACATACGTATACATGAACAGCCGCAAAGGAGATATTCTATTACTTGAACGCACAAGTATAAAAGGCGCTTACATCATAAAAATCGTTTTACATCATATAAACGTTCATTCGAGCGTAACATTTTTCGAAACATCGCGACTCTATTACACGAGCACCAGGCAGCACTTCGCCAAAATAATGCTCGGCGGGTAGCCGGTTATTATCCGAACCCGGGGTCGCAACAGCGGTGGCATCCATCTCTGTCCAATGTGTCTTCACACGGGCGAGTGCCATCCACGCACCCTCTATGCAGGCCGACCGCTTCATCGCCTTGATATGCGGCACCGCCCCAAGAAATTGCTGCAATAAGCCAAAGTAACTCTTCGGCTGGGGCCTATCCGGCCGGATATGGGACACTATATCCGCCATAGCAAGCCCGGACAACCTATTTAGCTCAGCCCACTCAGCCAAGCGATCGGTCACGAAGTGAACGCTCCGGACTATGGAATTGAGACCAAAACAGCTCTTCCGTCTGGTGATCCTTCCGCTTCGAATGCAAACGGCATCCGCCGCACTCGCCGCTAAGTCCATATAAGGTCCTCCGGACACCACAATTGGCCCAGCTGAGCATATTTTGAATCCGTGAACCTTCGCGCAGCGAAAAAGGCTTGCCACTACAATCTCCCGGCCCGGCGCAGCTCTTCCTTCATAGCCCGCATTGCGAGCGGGCATTCCTGGCTTCGGCGGTGGCCTTCGCAGGTCTTCCTGCCCGCTAGGCGCTCCTTCCCAAGAGCCTCATTGCGGTCGGTAGCCTCTTTTAACTTCACAGCCATTTCGGCTATCTCTTCCCTGCTCCGGCAGTGTGCGGCCCTTTCAGCCGCTAACTCCTCGGCAACCTTCGAGGCTGCCGCATTACTCCTTCTGGCCTGCTCCTTGGCTTGAGCAAGTTCGGCCCGAAGACTCTCCATGGCAGCGGCACTATCTGCATTTCACGCACATATTGTAAGGAGTCGGCTTCGTCTCCCTTACCACGTGACCGCGCAGTAACACTTACCTTGCGACTCATCAAGTCGCCTGTTGATCAGCGCGATGTCTTCATCCGCCACATCAAGTTGCCGCTTTAGTTCAGCAACTCCATCAGTCCGGCTGGCCCCCGGACGACCCGCCACCTGCATCGGCATGATGGGACTTTAAACCTGCGATTTTGATCCTCGGCACGCTGTCGATATCGACAACCTACCGAGTCTCAGGGGCTACTATCTATACAGGGCGCATTCTATATGCAAAACTGTTAAAAGGTGTGTAATTTTTACGTACCTCAAACCCCGCCAAGAACTCCCAGCGGCATCATGCAACCCGCCTTCGGCGGACGAAATCCTTTCAATCACCATGCTCATCAATGCGTGCTGATCTTCTGAGATAGACGCCTTCTCAAGCAGATCCTTCACCAGTACACCAGTTGGCGCCGAACTATCCGGCTTTGCCACACCCGGGCTCCTCCGTGGCGACACTTCGGCTCTCGTCCGCCCTATCCAACGGCGCCCGGACGGGGGCGTCTCACCCTCTATCATATCCAGACGAAGGTCCCCCGAAGACGAGCTCATCTGCGAAGGACGGAGATCCGAACTACAAGGTAAAAACTTTAGTTATCCTCAGAAGCACAAATAGGGATGTCCCTTATTATAAAACTCCTTTCTTTCTACTTACGGCTCGTTGGAGGGCTGGCTCATTAAGGGATATTGTGCGGCGGGGCCTCCTCGACGCAGGACCTCCGGCGAAGATTTCTTCCCCGTTTAGGGCTTTTTTCCCGGTCCTGAGGCAGTCCTCTTCTCCCCTTGGTAGGAGGGATTCTCGATCCCCCCTTGTTCAAGAGCCTCCTTAGGTGAGGCAGTAGCTTTCCTTCTTTCCCCCTCGCCTTCCTCCGGCGCAACCTCAACATCCGGACCAGCACGGATCCGGCGCGGTCTCGGGGAGGGGGCGGACACCAGACATTTTGCTTCCGCTATCCACTCCTGTGTAGAAGGAGATCGGTCATAATGCGGATCATCGAAAGGCAAACAAACGGTATGTCCGGACTTGGAACTACTTACTTGAGTATCCGGGCGATTGCAGCTTAGTCCAGCATCCTCGGTCAATTCCGGACGCACCTCTTGCGATCCGAAGAATAAGCTATACATCTCCAGGGGTGTCATACCCATGAAGTGTTGAAGAATCCGTGGGCCCTCCGGATTGAACTCCCATAGCCGGAGAGGACGGTGTTTGCAGGGCAGGAGATGCCTAATTAGCATAACCTGCATCACCACCACCATATCGATCTCCCTCGTTAAGAGACCTGCAGTAGGGGCACGTCCTTTGACGGCCCCCAGTTGAGCCCTTGGTTGACCCACGACATCAATCGTCGTGGAGGTCCCGGGCGGAATAGGGGCGGCGGCTTTTGTCTGCGGCCCCTCGGAACGGTAATATAGAACCACTCTTGCTGCCATAGGCTGAGCTCCTCTTGGAAGGAGCCGGCGGGCCACGGGCATCGGCCTCCTACTTATGGCCGCCCGCCACACTCCGCTGACGCCCCGATCATCTTGGCGCCACATTGAAAGTCTTCACCACAGGCGAAGTGTGGGGTGACACAGAGGAAGGCTTCGCAGATGACAATAAATGCGGATATATGGAGGATGGACTCCGGAGCCAAGTTGTGGAATTCCAACCCATAGTAAAACATGAGCCCTCTCACAAAAGGATCCATCGGGAAGCCTAAACCCCGACGGAGGTGGGATACGAAGACGACATACTCGCCGGGCTCAGGGGTGGGAATGGCCTGCCCTTCGGCAGGCAACCTGTGCGAAATCTCGTAAGACAGGTACTTGGCCTCCCACAGCTTTAGCACGTCCTCCTCCGTGACGGAGGAGGGCATCCACCGGCCCTGGAGGTCGGAGCCGGACATCATTGAAGGTCCAAAGCGCTCGAATCTGGAGCTCTAGGTGCTGGAACTTGGAGCGTAGAGAGGATTTGATGGAAGGTTGAAGAAAAAGAAACGAGCCTTGGTCCCGTTATAAAGAGGGAGGATACCAAGAGCCGTCTCCGTGACCGTTTGGGACTCGTCCTCGATAGAGGGGGCGTGGCGAACGGGCGCGGTTGGGTTACCCACGCCCGTATTGATGAGAATCCCGGATTAAGGGGAAACACGATCTCTGCTTCAACAAGACGTGCCAAGGAAACCGCTTCGCTAAATGCGCTGAGGTGGTAAAGAAAAAAACAATTCGAGTAATGGCTTGGTAGTGGTGTGACGTCATGCCACGAAAACGTCGCCAGATTGAACTTGTGTATATATTATTATTCTCTACGGTGGAATGTGGAATTTATTTTGCGAGCGGACACTATCCCGGTGTTCACAATCTTCTATTATTTGGAGGAGGAACCCGCCTTGCAATGCCAAGCAATATACACGTCGGACTTAACGTCATTGAAGCCTGGTTCAGGGCTACCGAGGAGTCCTGGATTAGGGGTGTCCGGATAGCGGACTACCATCATCACCGAACTATCATTTGCGGACTATCATCATCGACCGGACTCCAAGACTATGAAGATACAAGATTGAAGACTTCACCCGTGTCCGGATGGGACTTTCCTTGGCGTGGAAGGCAAGCTTGGCGATCGGATATGTAGATCTCCTACCATTGTAACCGACTCTATGTAACCCTAGCCCTCTCCGGTGTCTATATAAACCGGATGGCTCTAGTCCGTAGGACAACAATCACAACAACCCTTACAATCATACCATAGGCTAGCTTCTAGGGTTTAGCCTCCTTGATCTCGTGGTAGATCCACTCTTGTAAACATCCACAATATCAATATCAATCAAGCAGGACGTAGGGTTTTACCTCCATCAAGAGGGCCCGAACCTGGGTAAACATCGTGTCCCTTGTCTCCTGTTACCATCCGCCTAGACGCACAGTTCAGGACCCCCTACCCGAGATCCGCTGGTTTTGACACCGACAAACCCCTTCGACCTCCAGAAGAATCGGTTGTTGCCCTCTCGTCAACCTTCAATGCTGACCCTGGCAGGAGCCATGGTTCATCCTTTGTACCGTAAACTGGAGAAACCTCATTACATGTTTCATCGTCATGCATGGCAGCGGAATGTACTAGATATAGACCACATCCACTACGCTGCAATGGATGGCTACCTTTGCTTCAATATCTACAAGGGTTGGATGAAGAGCAACAGCCAAGTGTGTGGTTCAAGCAAAGAAGTATCGGCCAAGAGGAAGAGGGACAAGGACGAAGTCGAGGACGTGGAAGAGGACTCCGAGTAAGGTGGCAGTGTCGTTGCTCATGGTGGTTCTAATTTAGTGTCTACCGGAATAGTTGCAAAGTTTAATTTCAGGTGTGCTTAATTTAATTTGAGGGGTGTGTTGTGCTGAGCCCCCAGCAGAACTATGTTATGTTTCTTCTTGTTACTTTAACTCTTCAGTACGTACATACTAGTATTTCTTACATTTCATCTTTTAGTTGGTGTAGTACTACCACTCGTTTCTTCACATTATATATGTACAATATATATGGCCAACATCATATAGCCAGCAGTTTAGTTGTCAAAGAATTTCAGGGTGCTTAGTTTTGTCAAAGAATTCCAGGGTGCTTAGTTTTATTTGAGGGGTGGGTTGTGCACTTGTGCTGGACACCATTATTGTGACAAGCCTTTTTAATAGTACTATATGCATAATTTGGCGTTTAGCGCTCTATATGTACCACCTTTTTTAATTTCAAGTTTTGCTCCATGGCGCAATCCATCGATACTACTATTGTACAAAAGTGGAGTATATACATTTTTTAAAAGGCTAGAGGGCGGGGCGGTCTAGCTCGGTCGGTTTCACGAGAGGCAGGGGCCTTTGTGATTTGACGGCTCATCACTGCTGTCAAATCGAATAGTACTGCGCCGCCCGCTGCACGCCCAGCGCCTCCATTAAACCCCTCCGTTAAACCCGCATGCAAACCGAGAATCCTACTCCGATCACACGTCCATTCATGAGCGGGCCGGAATTAAACGCACCATCGGCCGAGCTCCTCCCGTCCGCCCTCAGTTTAAATGAGGCCAGACGCCGACCAAGCTCCTACCCTCCGCCCTCTATTTACACGAGGCCAGATAGACAGCGGGCAAGAATCGCACCCCTCCGCCGCTCCCCCGTCTCCTTCTTCACCATTTTCTCCACTCTTTCGATGGCTTCCGATGAGCCGTTCTCAGGCATATTACCCGGCTGGGTGGCCCGCCGAGCCCTCCGGATACGGGCGAGGCCGCTCGGTGCTTCAGCAACCTCGCTTGGCCCGACGGAGCCAGTTGCCGCCCCAAGCAGGCGCGTGGTTCAGCAACTCACTGCTCCAGTTCAGCTTGATGAGGAGTGGCGAGTTGCTCCACGCCGGCACGGCGACGAGCACGCCGGTACGGGCGCCGTCGCTGCCGCGTCGTACCGCTCCACCAGTGTCTGCGGTGGCCGCATCTCCCATGTCTGTGGGCGCACCTCCCGTGCCTGCGGCAGCGCCATGCAGGTAGAGACAGAAGCCGGGTGCATGGAGAGCGACGAGTCGGTGGCCAGCTTCTCCGTGTCCGCCGCCATCATCGAGGAGAAGTAGAACACGGGAGGCCGCCGCCACTTGGGACCCATGAAGGCCACCGCCGAGGCGGCGACCATGATTCAGGTGGTTTCTTTGCTTCTTCCGTCTCTCTCGAGGACCTTCGTCGACACCGCAAGTGTCTGACGGACATGAGGAAGACAAAGGGATCCGCGGTCGGCCATTTAGAACTAAAATAAGTCTAGATACATCCATTTCTAGGACAAGTATTTCCGGACGGAGGGAGTATTAATTATACAAGAGAGCCGGATTGGCACCTCTTAGTTCATGTAAATGTAATGAAATCCATCATGTTTATATGAAGATCCGGCTTTTTTATACGAAATCCTTCATGCTTATATGAAATCAGTCCGTGTTTGCATAAATTTCATCTGGTTGGTTAGAGTTGTAAAAATGTATGCCGCTGGCGTTTGATGTCGTCCTCCGCTTAAGGAAGCGGGAGGAAATTTGCCGGCTGCCATTGGAGATGCTCTTTATGCTGAAAATAATAGAGTGAAATCCAATCCGTTTGAGTGAATTGCATGTATGATTGTCCCTCTATATAAAGTTAATTGCATGTACAATGTACACGTGACTTGCAGGGTGGCTACAGCTTCGTACAGAAAGTTAAAAAGAAACAAGTCCATCCTTAATCTTGTATTCTAAGTACTCTGTGGATTCCACTATCAGTAGAGTAGCGAAAGAAGTATATATTAAATAAGTAGAGTAATATATAATATAAAAATATAAAGTTAAAAGACAGAATTCGAACTCATGTCATCCCGTTGCGAGCATCCGGCGCTAACCAGCCCAGCACATTTTTGTTGTAGACCATGCTGGAGATATATCTCCATGTCTACTCTTATATATACTCCATTCGTTCCTAAATATTTGTCTTTTCATATTTCAAATGGACTACCACGTACGGATGTGTATGTAGACATATTTTAGAGTGTAGATTCACTCATTTTGCTCCGTATGTCTTATCAGGAAGGGGTCAGATTTGTCCTTGATTTATTTATGAGGTATCCAGATGGCACTGCACCGCCAAGAAAAGAGGGTAACATCAAAATTATGGACTACTTTTTTGAGTATGTTGGTAAGGTCCGGTCACAGTCACTTGTTGAAATCTCTAAAAATACAAATACTCGCTCCGTCCAGAAATACTTTTCATCAACATGGATAAAAGGAAATGTATCTAGATGTATTTTAGTTTTAGATACATCTCTTTTTATCCATTTTGATGACAAGTATTTTCGGACGGAGGGAGTAGAAAACAGAGTTGGTGATGATGGTGTGCGTGTCATCCTGAAACATAGGCCGTCAGATTTATATCTAATGGATAGAAAAGAAACTATGGCAATTTTGCAAAAATATACCCACACGTCTCTCCACGTTCGCAAATAAGGCCATCCCTCGTTCAACCTTTTCTCTCACAAGATAAACTACTCATACAAATGCATCTTGATGTTCCGTGCAATGCACGGGCAGCTAGCTAATTTCTTTTAAAATAGTTGCTGCGATAATTGGGTTGAAGTGATATATTTTATGTCTGCCCCGAATGATTTCAGATTCACTAGTAGTAACAAAGAAAAGGTTGCCTTGTTAATTAACAGAAAATAGGGTGAAAACTATCACATGAGGCCGGTAAAAACAAGGCACACTGGGTTCAGCGTCATCGTCACTACAGCTGTCTTGTGAGAAAGTCTACATATCGAGGGGGCTCTTGAGCGCGAGGCACCGAGACACAATGTTTGAGAGAGAAACCAATTGACAGATTATGATCAGATCGAGTTGTCACCCTTCTGCTGTCATTGTTGGGGGGGGGGGGAGGGAGAGAAAGACGTATCGAGAGTGTGCGTGGTAGGCATAGAGGCACAACTAGCGAGTGTGTGTGTGTGTGTGTGTGTGTGTGTGTTTGAAAGAGGAGTAGATGGATTATTATCAAGATCGATGTGCCACCCTACTCCTTTGGTGTCGGGTAGTGTGTGTGTGTGTGTGTGTGTGTATGTTTGAGAGAGAAGCCAGTAGATAGATTAGTATCAAGATTGAGGTGTCACCCTACTCCTTCGGTGTTGGGAAGTGTGGGTGTGTGGGGGGGGGGGCAGTGACACTCACTCATCTCTACTCTTATAAAAAAACAGAGTTGGTGATGATGGTGTTCCTGCCATCCTGCAATATTGGCCATCCGATTTATATCCGACGGACAGGAAGGAAAGTATGGCAATTTTGCAAAAAGATACCCACACCCCTCTCCGCATTTGCAAATAAGGCATTCCCTCGTTCATCCTTTTCTCCCACGAGATAAACTTCTCATACAAATGCATATTGATGTTCCGTGCAACGCATGGGCATCTTGCTAGTAGGGAGAAGGAGTTTGTGTGACACATATCTAGCTATATTAAGGGATAGGTAGATAGCATATGTGTGAGAGAAATTATTATACTTTGAGACATTAGTGGCTGTGGGTGGGCGGAATTAAAGGGGTGGGCGTGTTAGACATAGAGAGTGTGTGTGTTTCTGTGTGAGAGACTTGTAGGACGGGGTAGAAAGACGAATTTAACCCTGACGGAGGGAGACAAATACATGAAGTGCGCGTGTGTGATTCCGATGCCCAGAGGGAAATGAGATATGTAAGCGTGTGAGAGAGAGATTGCACAATTCATTCACGTATCACTATCTAGCGATCGTGGACGTGCATCGCTCGAACATAAGTCAATATCTACTTTGTATCATGGCCAAAGGTACAATATCGATTCAACGCTATAAAGATTGGACACTCACATATCACATTTTTTTCTATTTAAATAAACCTTTTCAGTTGTGCATGCCAAAGTTACAGTGATGTTTCTTGAAACAACCAATGTAGCTATCATGTATATGCACCATTGTTTCTCTTGCATTCAAATTCATTAGTATTGGATGATTTAAGTTTCTATTTTGAAGAAATATATGTAATATTCATATATGAATTCAACGGGTACGCAATTTATGAAATGGAGGCTATGTAATCATATGAGGTAACACTTTTAAGTAGCTGACTACAATATCAATTTCTTTTTGTGCGCCTCTACACTAACACGTCAATGCATTATGTTTAAAGTAAATAACCAATAGCACTAAATTATCTATTTACACGAGAAATACATAGGCTGAGCGTTTGATCCCTTTTTTTTGTGAACGCGCCACTACACACGTACGATTGGCCGCGCCCGTGTGAACGTCCAAGTTATCGGCGCATCATCCCGAGTTATTGTCTTTTTTCTGGGGTGGACTTCACACTAGTTATTAACTGCTGACGCGTGCCCCGTGTACACAGTCTAGCATGACCTTCCCACTAGCACGGTCCAAAATTAGTTGAAACTGGATACGAATGATCCGGCGGGCGGCAAAATCTCCCGACTCCTAAAATTTCCGCCACCTTAGTCTTTAGCATGCAAAATCCCCCTTTTGTCCATTGTGCACGGAGGCCAACAGTTACAATACCGCCCTCATCTACATGATAGGTCGGGGCTGCTTTGGTAACTTCCGTTTCCCCCACTACACGACACCCCCATTTTCTCTCCCCCTCCCGCAAAAACGACTAACTCCACAGCACCAGAGCATCTTACATCACGCCGTCCGTACTTCATCGCCCTTTCTCCCCTCCCCTCTCAAAACCCTAGACTGCTCATCCATCGGCGTACCATACCCATTCACCGCCAGCGGCGTCCACCTCGCCGGATCTGCTTCTGCAGCCACATCTACCCCTCCCACCTCCCCTAGAAACAAGTAGACTGCTCATCCACCACTGTACCATAGCCCATTCAGTGTCGGCCTTGTCCATGGTGTCGGATCTGCTTCGTCGGTACTCTCGTCAATCGCCGCGCATCTGCAGCGGCTCATTCGTACTCCCCACCGGAGACACTTCGTCCACACCCCCCGGAGCCGCCCCACCGACTCCCACGTCAACGGCCTCTGATCCTCTTCGCCGACACCTTCCTCAACCCTACCGGAGCCGCTTCACCGACACCTTCCTCAACCCTACCGGAGCCGCTTCGCCGACACCATCGTCAACCCTACCGGAGTAGCTTCGCCTATACCATTCTCAACCCTACCAGGGCCGCTTTGCCAACTCACAAGTCCTTGGCCTCAGATCCACATCCTCGCACCCTCATCCAACCTACCAGAGCAGCTTCTGACGCCTCGTCCACTTCCGCAGATCTGCATCGTCGACACCACCCTTAACCCAACCACCGGAGCAGCTTCTGACGCCCCGTCCACGGCCGCAAATCCGCATCATCGACACCATCCTTAACCCAACCACCGGGCAACCGGCGCCCGTCCACGGCCGTAGATCCGCATCATCGACACCATCCTTAACCCAACCACCGAAGCAGCTTCTGACGCCCCGTCCATGGCCGCAGATCCGCGTCGTCGACACCATCCTTAACCCAACCACCGGAGCAAATTCACCTATGCCCTCGTCCACGGCCACAGATCCGCTTCGCCCACACCGTAGTCCACCCTACCGGGGCCGCTCCACAAACACCCTACTCGACGGTTCTAGATCTCCTTATCGGACCCCGACAGCCGGCGCAGCGTCATCACCCTCGACGTTTCTAACCTGATTCCCACCGTCTGGAGAGATTCCAAGCACCCGCCACGGCCTAGGTACTTGTCACCTTTAAACCCGTCCAACATCACCTTCCCGATGTACTTCAAATATACTAACCGCTTGCTGTTACCTGTTATGCAGCTGGCAAAAACTACAAGGACGATGTTTCTTCTAGATCTAACAGCTTGGCCAACCAAGATCCTGGACTGAGGCATTGCGGTGATCTTGTAAGCGCGTCTCTCTCTCTCTTGTATTGTTCTGTGCTTTGCTAGAATTTTCGACCAGTAATCCCTTTGTGCAGACAATGATTTCTACTACTGACTGCTAAATTAGATATGTAGATGTCATTCATGATACTACCTCGTACCTCCGTTCCTAAATATAAGTCTTTCTAAAGATTCCACTATAGGCTACATACGGAGCAAAATGAGGGAATCTACACTCGAAAATGCATCTACAGACATCTGTATGTGGTCCATACTGGAATCTCTACAAAGACATATATTTAGGAACAGGGGCAGTACATTACACAAAATCATAGGTGGCATGTAGGAATTCCAGTGCACTACATTAGGCTCCCTTAGAGTGCCTGCTAGTCCAGCATACAGAGTCATGGCTAGTTTATGGTACGCACACAATCGTTAATTGGTGGTTTAAATATGTGCAAGGGATATGCAATGTAGTATCATGTAGAGATGTCTGAAATTAGTCGTGTCAACTTGCAGACAGGGTTACACAATGAAAAAGTACAAGATGTATGTGGCAATTTCATGGAACATCGCAAAAAAAGGAGAGGTAGCGGTGATCCTATACAGTGTGCTATGGTACGTCACTCCCCCATTGCAATCATCGTGACATGTTATTTGTATGCCAGTTCTATTAGCCAAGTTTCTTAGGGACAATTATTACGAGTTATCCTAAGAAAATAAGCACCTGTGAATATAAGCTCCATGTAATAAGCCAACCAGTTCTTTTCATTGCGTTTTCAGCTTATCTTTGGTATGATCAGTGGAAAGTCTAGATTGCATTATATTTTTTTCATTTTGCTGCCCATATGGAAATTAATTTGACTTGCAAACATCACAAATTGAACCCAGTGTAGTAATTAATATGATAGGAAAACAGACCATCACTATTTGCTCAAAATGCAAATACAAAGATACCATCTACTTGGCAAAATCTACTTTGGTCAATGTTTTCCATAGAGATCCCATTGCCTAATTTAAACGAAGAAGGCATGGCCCACATTTAAATGAAGAACAATTATTTATTGAAATTCGATGGTCCAAGTGGCTGGTTATTATCGTATAGCAGCACCACCTAAAAGCATCATATAGCAGCAGCAGCTCATAACAACTCATCATACAGCAGCAGTAGTCTGCAATTCATCATATACCAGTAGCAGCCCATAGCAATTCATCATATAGCAGCAGCAGGAGCAGCTCATAGCAATTCATCATATAGCAGCAGCAGGAGTAGCTTGTAGCAACTCATCATATAGCAGCAGCAGCAGCTCATAGCAATTCATCATATAGCAGCAGCAGCAGCTCATAGCAACTCATGATACAGCAGCAGCTCATAGCAATTCATCATATAGCAGCAGCAGGAGCAGCTCATAGCAATGCATCATATAGCAGCAGCAGAAGCAGCTCATAGCAATTCATCGTATAGTCGATCGAATGAATATTTGGCAAAAATCAGAGGAGATCCTCACCTTGTTGGATGAGCTCATCCTTCAACAAAGACCTCAAGGCCATGGCACGGGAGGAGGGAGGGGAATAAGGTGCCTTCGCATGATGTGGCATCAATCGTAGTTGTGCAGCGCCCGCCGGAGTAGTGCGTTGGACGAACCACAGTGGAGCAGATGCTGGAGACCATGAGAATGAGGGGCGGCGCCAGAGGGAGGAGCAGCTAGGGAGATTTGCCCCTACCCGCCGGCCATGTAGCCTAGCTGGACATAGCATCGTCGAGGACCAGGCCAGATGGGACCAGTGGCGACGGCTCGCTGGAGGAACCCTAGTGCTGCAGGCAGGGGATCGAGGTAGAGGGAAAGGGGAGAGGAGATGCAAGCGGGCAGGGCAATGAATGCTTGCGTGTTTGTTTTTACTTGAGGGTCAGGTGTGACATGGGCGTCAGCAGTTGCATTTTGAGTGTGATATAGGCAGACAACAGAGTCATTTCACTACTCCCCTTCCCTTCAATTTTTAGTGAGGTTCTACCCGAAATACCCCCCTCCAAAGTGAAATTAGTTAAGCCCAAGCCCATAACTCAAAAATGACTTCTTTACATATTTTATGGCTTATTTTGACAATATGCCCTGAAAAGGCGGAATCGAACTGGCCCTTAACCTGCAATTCAATTGTGCGTGCAATGATGAATCACTCCTGCCTGCTATCTGTACATTTAGGCATCATCATACATGGCATAACCTAATACATGTGCATTCCATTGTAGAATCTGGAATATGCAATGTTTATGTTAGTTCATATGTTGCACATGATGTTTAAATGCCCCTTAAATCTGGTCAGTCAAGTGATGGTCTTTAAGCCTCCTTCTTTGCTTCTTTTCTTGATATGTAAGATTTGCTCACACATCTGTTCAATTGCTTGTTTGCATCAGCCAGCCATACTAGGACTGTTTGCTTTGATTACTTGTTGTTCTTGACCTAACACTCTAACAGAGCTTGTCAACGATTTACACACTAAGGGCTGCTGTAGTGGGGCCTTCTCTAACTCATAGGTGACATAAAGGTTTGGTGTACACTACAAGAGGCTCTCCAAGAGTACCGGAGATCCAGTTCAAGGTATGCCTACTTTTTACATAGTGCGAGACATAGTAAATGCTCATTTCATTGTGTGCAAGTGCAAGAGATGCGGCATGTTTCATTATGTGGTGTTGTTTTGTTATAATCTCATCCTTTTGTGTTCACAGACCGGAAAGTATGCATATTTATCTTCCAAGGAGACGAGTAACTAGTTTGTGTCACCTTGCGAGAGGGGTGCAATGAAGATAAGATTGAGGATTTCCAAGTACAAGATGTTAGGAAGGAGCCTTGCAACAGAAGTAGGAGCTGCGCTGAGCCTCTTCAACCTGCTAAGGTAAGTCACTGTATGCAACTCAACAGTTCAGTTCCTTGTTTGTTTTAGGCATAGTTAATTTTCTCTTTTCAATTGCTTTATTTGTCCTCAGTTAATGAGATGCCCAAATAATCATACCTGATGTTCGGTACTTGTATCACTATTAGTTGACATAATTAAAGGCCTTACCATTTAATTACTCTACCAAAGTGTGCCTGAAGCTTTGAAGTCTATTAACCAACTATTATTGCATGAGGCTCACAATCTAGTTTATACTACGCTAATGATTGCATAGTTTTGCCTGCTGTAGTATGTTTGTATGAAACCCTCTGCTGTTGTCGGATTTCGGGTTCCGGCAGACCCTTGAGGTTCGAACACTGGGGTGCGCACGGAGAACTTTCCCCTACCAGCTCACGTGAGAATGGATTGCGAGGGATCTAAACTAGGAACGATGAACAACACAAGAGACACAAGGATTATACTAGTTCGGGCCACCGTTGTGGTGTAATACCCTACTCTAGTTTGTGGTTTGGTGGATTGCCTCAGGGGCTGATGAAGGACAATACAAAGGGAGAACAGCCTCGCGAGGGGCTGTTCTTGAGCTGGTGCGATGAACTGCTTGGGCGAGTCCAGTAGCTTCTCTCTCTCTCTCTCTAGGGGGTTCGACTTGTCTCCCGTCCGTCCCCTCTCTTTGTGGTGGCTAGTCCTATTTATAGAGGGAGGCCCTGGGCCTCTTCCCAAATAATGAGCGGGAAGGGCGCCAACAATTGGCCATTTTGAAGAGGAACATCTAGTACACTTATCCTGACTAAAGTTGGTCTTCGGCTGCTAAAGGCTCTGACGGTGACGCCGTCCTAGGCTCCACGATGACCTCCATCCTACCGTTCTGCTGGTCTTGGTCTTGTTGCACAGAAGCGGCAACCTTTACCTGATGCCTTGGCCTGTGCTTGCCTCCTTTGCACCAAAGGGGAAATGCGGACACTGCGCGGGCTGGTGCCCGCCTGGCGCCCGCCTGGCCTTGATCGTTATGGCTTGCGTCACGGGGCACCCTCGGGAGGTACCCCGCCTTGATATTTCCGCCTCCTCGCGAGCCTGCCTGATGAGGCTGCTCCTGAGGTAGGTCCCTGTCGTCCGCCCCGTGAGGCTTGGCCCCTCGCGAGGGTCTTGAGCTTGAGCTGATGAAGCTGGGCCGTGCTGGGCCCCCACTTGAGCCACGCCGCAGGCAGGCAAGTCTGGGGACCCCGTTCCCTGAAGCGCCGACAAGAGCCCCCGGGCCCAAGGCACGCCCAGACTTGGCTTAGCAGAGCAGCGAAGGGCAAGTCTTGAGCGCCATGGGCCCCAATAGCCTGTGGCCTTGGGCGCCGCGTGGCGATTGGCTAGTTGTGCGCGTCTCCGCTTTCCCACGACGCCTCGGCAACTGCCCTTCTGACAAAAGGGAGGCCCGGGCCAGACTTGGTGTTTGTTCTCGCCCGCCTTGCTCCAGATCCCCTTTCGCCTTTCTCCTCCTTGCTTCCGAAATCCTCCAGATCTGCCTCAATCCTTCCCATCCTGCAGCCATGGCGCCTCGCAAGACCCCGACTGAGGCCTGGTACCTCCCGGCTCTGGATCCTCCGACTGTGTCGGCGAAGAATCTTGCCCTCATGCGCCGGAGGACGGTGGCGCGGGGAAACAAGGGAGCGACTGTGCTCAAGGCCGGCTCAGATCAGCCTGAAGGTCAGGGGAGCACCTTCTACCCGTTCTTCGTGAGTGCCATTATGACCGGTCTAGTTCCTCCTTTTTCCGAGTTCTTCTTCACAGTTCTCCGCCAATACAACCTGCAAGCTCTGCATCTCCACCCCAACTCTGTTCTTCTCCTGTTGATCTTCGCCTACTATTGCGAGGCTCACATTGGGATAAAACCCTCGGTGGCCTTGCTGCGCCATTACTTTTCCCTCCGGGTCTCCCGGGGATTTATTACTGCGTGCGCGAGCTTCGTCGCATACTCCAGCTCCAACTCCATCTCCAAGCCCGGGAAGAGGATTGAAGGCTTCAGGAGCAAGTGGGTCATGGTGGACGTCGGGCGCATCCATCCCCGACTGGCGCTGCCGTTGGGGTAGCCCGAGGCTGTTCATGCATGGTCCCGCACGGAGCTCGTCGATCCCCGCGCGAAGATGTTGCTGAAGAGGATAGACGCGGACCTGTGGCCAGCCAGCTTGGGGGCGGCGAAGCTGACCGGGGCCACGCTCCTGAGGGAGGTCCTGGAACATCGGGTAGCTCCGCTCCGGGAGCATTTGCTTCCGCTGTGGAGGCTGGGGGAGGCAGGCGATGACCTTCACCTGACCTCCGAGGCCCTCTCCGACGAAGATCTGGCCACGCCTCTCCATTCCTTGGTCGGGGGTGACGTGGCGATGCCGGAGGGCGCTCCCGTCCCCCTGTTCCTTCGCAGCGACTGGGAGCAAATGGTGAACGACATGCCCACCTTTAATGGTGAGGGGCTGGTGCCTGCCGGGGCTCCCGAGGATCTCGCGATGTTGGCGACGGTGAACGTTTCCTCCAGCAACTCCAGCGGGAGTGAGGACGAAGAAGACGAGGTGGAAGGAGAAGGTTTTGACTTCGAGGCGCCTGGCGAGGAGTCGGGGGACTCCTTCCCTCGGCGCAGGTCCCGCGCCATTCGCTCCATGTTGGACGACGATGAGGCCGATGCCAGGCGAGGAAGGGAGGATTCTCCCCTGGTTCCGAGGAAGGGCAGGTCGGGGCTGGTTCCCCCAGGGTCCGCTCTGACTCCGGGGCGGTCTGAGTCCAGCTCCGGCCTTCCCAATGCACCTATTGCTTCCGGTCCTCCCGAGGCTGATCCTAGCCGCAGGCTTTCAAGCTTCAAGTTTGGTCGGAGGCTGCTTGGGTCCGGGGATGACGACCAGTAAGTGTTCAATCCGTGCTTTGCTTTGCTTCTATCGCTGGGGCCTGACGTCTATGTTCTCTTGGCCAGGTCGGCACCTGCAGCGAAGAGGCCGAAGGGGGCTTCCGCGGCCCTGCTCGAGGCGGGTTCGTCTGCCGGGGCTGCGGCTCTGCTTGTGGGGAAAGGAGGCAGCAAGGCTCGCGCCTCCCCTGCCCGGTCATCCTCACGAGCCCAGCAGGGGCACTCCGGAGGTGAGTCAGCCCCCGTGGTCCCGCTGACTCCGGAGGTACCTGGGCTTGACATTGTTGCTGAGGCGCCCAAGGCCCAGGGGACTCCTTCTTCCCAAGCCGTGATCACGCTGCCGTCTTCTACACCTGCTCCGCCAGCTCCAGTCTCCTCTGATTCCTCGGCCATCTTGGACTAGGCTGCTAGCGAACTGGGCCGACTGCGGGAGGATCTCCGGAATGTTGTCCCTCGTCTGGTGGCCGGGCGCCTGGAACTAGCTTCTGGCTGGGCCCGCTCTGCTGCCTCCGTCCGAGCGGTGCTGAGCCAAGCCGCGTCAGCCTCCGATGGGGAGAAGCAAGCCGCTCGGCAGGCCAAGGCCGCTCGCGATGCCGCCCTGGGCGACACCGCGGGCTGCCGGGACCGCTGCAAGTCGCTGGAGGCCGAGCTGCAAGGCCTGCGCGATGAGCTTGCCAAGGAGGTCCACGGCCGCCAGGAGAAGGAGAAGGAGATGGAGGCTCGGGAGGCCGCCGTCAAGAACCGGGACGCCGAGCTTGATGGCCGTCGTGGCCGGTTGGAGATGGAGGAGCAGTCGCTGAAAGCGGAGAGGATCGAGCTCGACAGGAAGGCAAAGATCCTGGCTGAGGATCGGGTGGCCTTCGCCGAGTTGGAGGAGAAGGCTCGCCGCGTTGAAGACGCTCTACGAGGGTGGCCTGGGGGAGCCGTTGGCTGGTGCAGAGGACGGCCCCGCCAAGCTGCTTCCTTTCTTGGTCCGAGCGCTTGAGGATGTCGCGGACGGCCTTGCCCCCACGGCCGAGGCGAGGCGTGCGCCTTGTCTTTCGCAACGCTGACGCGTATCCTCAGCCACGTCTACCTTCGCGACCCCAGCGTCGACCTCGATGGCCTGCTGGAGCCTGTGAGTGGTGACCTTGCCGCTGCCGCTGCCGAGGCCGTGAAAGGCCGAGCCGAGGCCCTGCTGGGGAAGTCGCGCCTTGACACTGCTGCACAGGCGTGGTGCCGCCAGCTCCGCGGCCTCGGGAGGTGAGGGCGCCACATGAGAGTGATCCCTTTGCAGCTTCCGCTCTGTTTTAATTCCTGCAACATGCACCATGCCTCGTGGAGGCGTTTAAACTTGTGTTTGGCGTTGTGAAACAACTTATGGCTTGTAATATTTGCTTTAAATTCGCATTCTTCCCTCCTACTTGCATGTGTTCTACGTCGGTAGGGCCCGACCCTGGCATACCTCAGCCGCCGTTAGCCTCGACCGGAGACCAAGGACGGGACTAAGGAGTGAGGGGCTACGTGGCAATTTAGGCTCCTGAGTCGCGATGCTCAGGAGTCCCCCTTGACGCGCGAATAGCAAGTAGGGATAGGAGGCATAGGAGTGGATTGGTCGTTCTACGTCAGCAGGGCCCGGCCCCGCGCATACATCAACCGCCGTTAGCCCCGACCGGAGACCAAGGACGGGACTAAGGAGTGAGGGGCTACGTGACCAGTTAGGCTCCTGAGTCACGATGCTCAGGAGTCCCCCTTGACGTTCAAACGAATTTTCATACCTTGGCTCCACTCGGGGAGGCGCACGACGACCAGGTCCTCGGGACCTGGCTTGGTGGCGTACGTCCGGGCGAGGCCCGGGCGCAGCCCCCGTGTCCAGCCCCCTCGCGCGGCACTCCCGAGGGGAGGCGTTGCGATGGCGCCTGACATTGAGCTCTGGGCTCCCTGAGGTTGATACGGTTATGAGCCGCCCTCAGTTGTTTATCACCAGCGCGGAGCATAGCACTTCCGTATGTGTACGGGCATAGCCGCTCCTCGGCAGTGTCGTCAGCCAGCGCGGAGCATGGTGCTTCCACTGGTTCGTGGGAGGGGGCTCCCCTCCGGGAGGAGCCAGGCGTGTACAGCCCGCCACGACACGTGGCCCACGCGGTAGGGCTAGGAGAGGTGTATCTGGGCACCCGTGAGCCAGCGCGGGACTCACGAGGCCCTACCTCGAGGCGGGTTGTGCCTGGCTCTGGGACTTTATCTGGTGTGTTCCTGCAGGGTTAGAATGCAAATGCTCTACATCCTCAGGTCCCAGCCCTCGAGCTAGCTCAGCCGCCGCTGGTATGACAGGTCGCGATGCCGTGGGTCAAGGCCAGGGGGTGAGGGCTGGAGAGCCAGTAAGAGCCCATGAGTCGCGATGCTCAGGTACCCCCCTTTTAACGTGCAAGCGCTTTGCATTAGGGCGGAGAGGCCCGCGACATGTAGTAGGCAATAATTACATGAATCAAGTTAAGCGCGAAGGAGCAGATCCATCTAGATAGGTGTGGAGAAAGCATGCGCCCTGCTGGGTGCAGCCCGAGCAGCACAGGGATAATGCAGCCCGAGCGCCCCCAACAAAGTAAGTAAAGAACATAAGCAAAAGCAGATACATGCCGCAGGGCGGACCCACGCAGCCTTTGAATGATGCAGCCAGGCGCTCCCCAGCTAAGCGAAACTTGGAAAGGTGTCACTGATATGGTCGGGGATGACGGGGTGTTGAGGTAGCGGATGGCAGCGTGGCAGGACGCCGACCCTCACGAGCCCTCGGACCGGAGCCTCGGGAGGCTCGGGGGTCTGGGGTTCCTCAAGAGCCATCTCCATCTCCGCCAGACCCGCGCTGCTTGACCTCCTGAGCCTCAGGCGCCTCTCGGCGCTGATGGGCGGCAACCCGCGTTCGCGGGCGAAAGGCATGCGAACGTAGCTGTGAGGTGGACCCTCGCAACGCCCATGCGTGAGGGCCAGAGGCATTCCCGAGACACGGCTCGGTTGAGCCCTGGTATGTCGATGCAGATCCGCAGCCCAGCACCCTCACCTGGATGTGGGGCCACGGCGGGCAAGCGGCGACAGCCGCGCATGATTCTTCACTCCTATAGCTCCTGGGTGCTCCTCGCGATGAACTCCTGAGGGTTTGGCCCTTCTTGCCTTGTACCTTCCTGAGGGAGACGTGCCTTCAAGCACGCCTCCAAGTGGTGCCCGAGCGCCTCCCTCGTGACTCCGGCTAGGTCGGTGGCTCTCCATGAAAGAGCCCCCAAGCCCTGCCTGAGGAGGGCGCTGGGCGCACCTTCCTATGCGTCAGAGGGTGGCGCCCTTGAACGGGCGCAGGTCCTGTTGCCATGCCTCCGGAGGTGCTTACCTTGTCGGCATTCTAGGAATGGGGGTACCTAGACTTGCCTGCCTGCGGCCTGCGGCGTGGCTCAAGGGGTGGCCCAGCACGGCCCATCTTCATCAGCACAAGCTCAAGACCCTCGCGAGGGGCCAAGCCTCGTGGGGCGGACGACAGGAAGCTTCCTTAGGCACGGCCTCGCCAGGTAGGATCGCGAGGAGGCGGAGAGATCAAGGCGGGGTACCTCACGAGGTGCCCATGACGCAAGCCATGACGACCAAGGGCGCTAGGCGGGCGCCAGCCCGCGCAGTGTCCTCATTTCCTCTTTGGTGCAAAGGGGGCAAGCGCAGGCGAGAGCATCAAGCAAAGGCATCCGTTTCGGTGCAACAAGACCAAGACCGTCACAACGGTAGGAAGGAAGTCATCGTGGAGCCCAAGCCGGCGTCACCACTAGAGCCTTTGACAGGTGAGGACCAACATTAGTCAGGATAAGTGTACTAGATGTTCCCCTTCAAAATGGCCAATTGTTGGCGCCCTTCCCGCTCAATATTTGGGAAGAGGCCCAGGGCCTTTGCCTATAAATAGGACTAGCCACCCACAGGGTAGGAGGAGGATCATCATCTTGGAGGAGGATCATCATCTTGGATCCAGAGAGAGAGAGAGCGACTGAACTCCCCCTAGCAGTTCATCGCACCGGCCAAGAACACCTCACCCTTGCGAGGTTGTTCTTCCTTGTATTGTTCATCATCAGCCCAAGAGGCAATCCACCACACCACACTAGAGTAGGGTGTTACACCACAATGGTGGCCCGAACCTGTATAAACCTTGTGTCTCTTGTGTTGTTATTTTGGTAGTTTAGATCTTTGCGAGGCGATGAGGTGAAGGTAGGTAGGGGGCGAGATCTCCGCGCGCACCCCAGAGTTCGAACCTAGAGGGTCTGCCGGAACCCGAAATCCGACATTTGGCGCGCCCGGGGTGCACCGAATTAAATCTTCGCCCCTGCTCTTCGCCGACCATCGCATCCATGTCGACGCTTTCGTCGGGCCCAGCGCCAGCCTGAGCCGCTCTCGCTACCCGCGTCGCCCAGACGGCCCCCGTCAGCGGCCACCCCCGCCGTTCCTCGTCGCCTGCCGTCAACGCCGCCACCGGCCCGGCGGGGAACGAGCAGCAAGCATCGTCCCAGCACCCGTCCGTGAGGCAAGACAGCCGTACTGCTACCCCTTCGCTCGACCCAGCTGGTCCTTCATCTCGCGCGCTTCGCGCGCCCGTGGAGGCTCGAGTTGCGCTCATCATGGCAAACGAGCTCCTGCGCTACCGCCTTGTCGACGACGTCTACGAAGAGTGGCTCGACCGCGTCACCGAGCTCGTCCGCGACGCAGGGGGCTCCCCCGCGCCGTCCTTTTTGCTGCATGGCGCCCCGCCCTGCGCGGGCGATGAAGCTCCAAGGGCGCCTCAGTCGCCTCCCCCTCAAGAAGGCGCCTTGGCCCCAAGGCGCGGCCTCGGGCGGAATCCCTCCGTCCGGCGCCCGGCCAGCAAAGAGCGAGCTGTCAAGTGGTCCCTCGCCCCCAAGAAGCTGCCCGAGTGCTCCCTGCACCGGCTCGTCACGACCACGCTCCTGCTCCAGCACGCCAAGACCCCGCGCTGCTCCCAGCGGCAGCGCATGGGGACCCGCAAGACCAGGCTCTTCGTCACCAAAGGCCTCCCGTGACCACATAAGGCTGTCGCGCCTTCACCGCCGAGCTGCACAGCGTCACGTGTCCTGGCAAGTTCAAGCCAGACCTGCCTCCTCGCTACGACGGCATGGCCGACCCTATGGAGTTCCTTCAGCTCTACGAGCTGGCATCAAGCCGCCAACGGGACGAAGGTCATGGCGAACTGGTTTCCCATGGCGCTCAGGGCGGAGCCCTTTTGGCTCTGGCACGATCTCCTCGACAGATGCGAGATCTTCCGCTTCATCGCCAACTTTCAAGGTACTCGTGACCGGCCTCCTGCCGTGAGCGACATGCGCCGCATCAAGCAGCAGCCAGGGGAGACCCTGCAGAAGTTCATCCAGTGCTTCAACAATGCACGCCTCAAGATTCCCAAGGTGACCGAGGAGGCCATCATCTCAGCCTTCTCCGATGGTGTGCGAGACGTCAAGATGAAGGAGGAGCTGGCGATGCATGAAGATCTGTTTACATCCTTGGAGCTTTTCAACTTGGCGACCAAGTGCGCCAGGGCTGAGGAAGGACGCCTTTCCCTCCTCAAGCTGCCACCGCACCCGTAAGATAAAAGCCCAAGGCCAAGGGCGTGAAGCGCAAAGGGGCTGTCGTGCTTGCGGCGAAACCGACACCAAGCGAGGCGTAGATCAGCCCGAAGTCTTCCAAGGGCAGCTGTATCGTGTATACCACGACCACCACACCCACAACACCAACGAATGTCAAGAACTCCGAGCCGTGCGAGAAGGGAGAATCGGTCGATGCCCCGACCACAATGATCGAGGCTACGACCGAGGAGGAGGAAGAAACGCAGGACGCTGGGAAGACCGTGGCCCTCGCCAAGGGTGGCGTGACCGACCTCGCGAGGATCGCTGGCAGGATCAGCCTCGCGATGGAGGCTGGAGGGATCAGCCTCGCGAGGATCGTCCGCAAGGAAACGCAGGCCTCCCTCCTCTACCGCCGCAGCCAAGGAGAAACGAGGACCATCATCAGGATGAGGGGGCTGGGGGCTTCCAGGAGCCGCACGCGATCGCTTGCATTCTGGGTGGAGCTCAAGCCCCAGCCTCTCAACGCATCTTCAAGCAGTTCGCCCGCGAAGTGAATGCAGTCCTCCCCAAGCCCGAGGCCACGCGCCCGCTCAGGTGGTCAGCGTGCGCCATCACGTTCAGCTCAACGGATCAGCTCAAGTGCGCGGCCACAGCCGGAGTCCTCCCGATGCTTTGTTCCCCAATCATCAGCAACGTGCAAGTCACCAGAACCCTCATCGATGGCGGAGCAGGCCTCAATGTCCTATCCGTAGAGACATTCAACAATCTCCAAGTGCCCTACAATCAGCTTCAGCCAACCAAGCCTTTCTCTGGAGTCACCGATGGCTCCACAGTTCCTATTGGGCAGGTCCGCCTCCCCGTCACCTTCGGGGCGTGCGACAACTACCGCACCGAGCTCATCGACTTCGATGTCGCCAACATTCGCCTGCCATACAATTCCATCCTCGGGTACCTAGCTCTGGCCAAGTTCATGGCCGTGACTCATCACGGCTACAACGTCCTCAAGATGCCAGGAAGCGGCAGAGTCATCACGGTGCCTTGTGAAGAGAGAGACGCAGTGTGCTCCCTGGAGCGAGCTTTTCAAGCCGCATCACTTGAAGACCAGATCGCGGGAGCGGAGGCTCCCGAGACCGCTCCCAAGAAGAAGAAGACATCGCCAGCCTGACCCCTTGGGAGGCAGGCCCCTCGTGGTCAGCTTGTTGAGGGGCACCTCCTTCCCCGATAGGAAGGCGCGCCTGACGCCTCCTCAAGCAAGGCTCGAGGGCCTCTCTCCGAGGGCCACCGACCTTGCTAAGGTCACGAGGGAGGCGCTTGGGCACCACTTGGAGGCGTGTTTCAAAGCACGTTTCCCTCGGAAGGAGCGAGGCAAGGAGGGCCAAACTCTCGGGGAGTTCGTCGGCTAGATCATCAGAGGCTGCAGGAGTCAAGAGTCATGAGTGGCAGCCGCCGCACTCCGCCGCAGCTCCCCATCCAGCGAGGATGGTGGGCTGCGCGTGCTGCATCGACATACCAGGGCTCAACCGAGCCGCCTCTCGAGGCGCTTGGCCCTCACGCTGCTGGCGCCAAAGGTCCACCCCACAGCTACGTTCGATGCCCCACGGTGTGCCGAACACGGCCGCCACGCGCCAGCGCCTCATGGGGAGTGAGGGAGTTACGGACTAGGGGGTGTCCGGATAGCCGAACTATCATCATCGGCCGGACTCCAAGACTATGAAGATAGAAGATTGAAGACTTCGTCCCGTGTCCGGATGGGACTTTCCTTGGCGTGGAAGGCAAGCTTGGCGTCTGGATATGTAGATCTCCTACCATTGTAACCGACTCGTGTAACCCTAACCCTATCCGGTGTCTATATAAACCGGAGGGTTTTAGTCCGTGGGGCGAACAAAAAACCATACCATAGGCTAGCTTCTAGGGTTTAGCCTCCTTGATCTCGTGGTAGATCCACTCTTGTAACACACATCATCAATATTAATCTAGTAGGGCGTAGGGTTTTACCTCCATCAAGAGGGCCCGAACACAGGTAAAACATCGTGTCCCTTGTCTCCTGTTACCATCCGCCTAGACGCACAGTTCGGGACCCCCTACCGAGATCCGCCGTTTTGACACCGACATTGGTGCTTTCATTGAGAGTTCCTCCGTAGCCGTCATCGATATGACCGATGGCTCCTTCAATCATCAACAACGACGCGGTCCGGGTGAGACTTTTCTCCCGGACAGATCTTTGTGTTCGGCGGCTTTGCTCAGGCCAGTTAAGCAGCCATCCGGAGCAGATCGAAGCTACACCCCTAGCCGTCGGTCAGATTTGGAAGTTTAAACTATCGGCCGATATCCGCGGAGACTTGATCTTCAGCGGTTTGAGCCGCAGCCAAGCGCGCCGCCTTGTCTCGATGGGCATGATCTAGCTCTGCAGCGTCGAGCGATTGCCACGAGGCCGCACCGATATCCGCTCGACCTTTAATCCGGGCGGATTCCCGACCGAGGGCGAGTGGTTGGACACCGCCTCAGGGGCTACAATCTCCACGGCGATCGAGCCGAACTCCATCCCTGTCCTTTGCGAAGACCTCGACTCCAGGGTGCCGGACTCCTCTCCGGACTACGAACCCTCCGCGCCCTTGCCAATCGAATTCGATTCGGCGCCCGTTATGGAGTCCACGGTCGCGAACGTCTTTCAGCACTCGCCCTTTGGCGACATCCTGAATTCACTAAAGTCTCTCTCTTTATCCGGAGAGCCCTGGCCGGACTACGGTCAGGACGGTTGGGATGCGGACGAAGAAGAAATTCAAAGCCCACCCACCACCCACTTCATAGCCACTGTCGAAAGCTTACACGACGTACTCGATTTCGACTCCGAAGACATCGACGGTATGGACGACGATGTAGGAGACAACAATGAACCAGCACCTATAGGATGCTGGACAACCTCATCTCATGATGTATACATGGTGGATACACCTAAAGGAAATGAAGACGAGGAACAACGGGACGCTACGAAGGATAAATCCCTCGAAAAGCAGTCAAAACGGCAACGTAAACGCCGAACAAATTCCCGCCTCAACAAAGACCCAGCCATAGAGCAGGGCGAACAGGCGAACAACGAACAAGCTATCGAGCAATCGTCCGAACAAGACAATTTGGATAAACAATTTGTCCCCGGCGAAGACAACAGTCCGGACGACCTCACGCCGGACAAACCATTGGAGCAAAATAACCTCCAGAAAAGGCTCGTCGCCACCGCGCGTAGCCTGAAAAAGCAGAAGCGGAAGCTCAAAACAGTGGAAGATGCACTCAGGATCAGATGGAGCAAAGTATTCAGCGCCGCTTGAACAAAATGCGGGCGACGATCGCCGAACAAAGACTACCGAAAAGAAAGCTACTGCTCGAATTGACGAGGAGGCCTTAGAGCCCCCACAATTAAAAAGTAAGAAGGCCACCCGGTCGGATGGACGACCTCATGGCAAAAAGAGAGCGGCGAATGGCGCCGCACACAAGCCAATATGCGATCCGCATAAGGATTCACATCAAGAGGATGGCCCAGTTAGGTCCATCTATGGGCCAAGAAAGCAGGCTCGTCAAAGCAATGCAATACGCCAAAATTCCGAAGATCACGGCACACCCAAATATAGGGCGCCAAGACACCCCTATGTTTCACCGATGAGGTCTTTGGATCATAATTTCAGCGGGATTCAAACCCGTAAACATAGAGGCATCTGACGGAACAATGACCCCGAGTGCGGATCGAGGAATACATCCTCCACATACACATGGCTAGAGGAGACGATCTCCGCCATAAAATATTTACCACTTAAACTCAAAGGACCAGCTCGGCATTGGCTTAA
This sequence comes from Aegilops longissima, assembly GCA_021605205.1. Taxonomy (NCBI): domain Eukaryota; kingdom Viridiplantae; phylum Streptophyta; class Magnoliopsida; order Poales; family Poaceae; genus Aegilops; species Aegilops longissima. The sequence goes on along the minus strand of CM038681.1, from coordinate 433,547,912 downwards.
AAGCCTCCCGAAAATACCATTGGAAGCGGGAGAGCTCGAGGATGCATTTCGGGCAAATTTCAGGGGACTTATGTCCGCCCTCCGGATCTGAGACGATCTAAGTCACATAACTCAACAGCCGGAGAGTCAGCCGGAAGTGCAGAACAGGTTCCTTACTAAAAGAACCAAATAGTCGATTGTCCGGACGCCAAGCCTTAGCAGCTTTCAAACACAACTTCCGAGACGAATGGCTCGCCGGACACCTCGCCAAGAAAAGCCAAGAACAATGGCCGCATTAACAAGCCTCATGACCCGCTTATGCGGAGAGGACAGCTGGCTGGCTACATGCAGCACCAGTGACCAGTACATCCAAATCAGGGATGGAAATGAAATCACGGCCTTGAAAAAGATCAGCGCGGAATAAGGAAAATGGCCCAAATAGTGCGGCGGTCAACGCCGGATTCAAAAGCTCTCGGCCAAACAACAAAACACTGCTCCTAAAGGATAACGGTGACGAGCTATCCAACCTAAACAAGATTTTGGATAGATGTGTCAAATACATGGTACCTCAAGGAAGCACGCAAACCATACCCACAGATTGCTGGGTCTTCAAGCAGTCTCGCCGACTTAACGCCAAACACAAGGAGCTCGACACACCAAATCACGAGTGACGAAACCCAAAGCAGCACTCGGAAAACGAAAAACTTTCCCACAGGAGGTTAAAACAGTAAACTCACTTCACGTGATCAAAGGAAAAACAAAGCGGCGCCCCTAAAAGGCGCGCCGCTGCTGGTTGTCAAAACCAATCACCTTCGACCATCAAGACTATTCGATAATATCCGGAGCAGGATGGACTGCCTTGATATTGGATCCTATAATCGGCGGATTCCAATTTACACATGTCCTCATGGATGGCGGCAGTGACATAAACCTGATATATCAGGACACAATCCGCAGGATGGGGATAAACCCAACCAAAATTCTCCATAGCAACACCTCCTTTAAAGGAGTACTGCTAGGCCCATACGCCATTTGCACGGGCTCCATACTGCTAGAAGTTGTGTTTGGTTCATCCGACAACTTCCGTCGCGAAAGGTTACTCTTCCATGTCGCCCCGTTTAAAAGTAGCCATCAAGCACTATTGGGACGCGAAGCTTTCGCCCGCTTTAACGCAATACCGCATTATGCATATCTAACACTTAAAATGCCCGGTCCACGCGGCATCATCTCGTTGAAAGGAAGTATTAAGTGTTACTCGAGCGCAGAAGAAGGGGAGACTGCATCGACAGCTCCACAGCTATCCGGCTCCACCAGGCAAAGAACTTGCAATAGGTCATTCAAACCCCGGATACGGCTAGACGAGTCCGGCGCCCACTAGCGGCATACCCCCATACAAGGAGCTGCATGCATGTATAATAAGAGACAATAAAGCTCAAATTTTATTCACTTCTTCGAACCGTACTTTGTTTATTTAAATATTAAGTACATCTTTCGCACGATACTTTTTCTTTTAAAACTAAGTTCCTCTCTTTTACAGATGAACAACGTGCTACACCCGTCCAGGATACGGCACAACGGAGACACAGGCGCAGACGTGCAGTAGGGACCCGTTGCAAGGATTCTTTTTAGATTAAGACCCTGCGTAAACCTTTTTTCACTGTCTCTTGTTGATACATCCCCGGTTCCTTAATATAACCGAGGAGGAGGCTGGTGTTGGCATTGGCCGCACCAGAATTTTCTTGCGTACCTAGACACCAGGGGCTTAGGGCATTATTCTGCCCATTTTCATAAAGACCGAATACCTTAGGGAGTATTCGGCGTCTCGAGTTAGGCCTTATTATGCATCAGCTCCGAATCATGTCTTTGGTCAAATGTTGGGTTGCCGGCTCCTGTGTTTTGCTGCCTTACGTTCCGTTTTCACGCTAACGCGGCACCGGAGAACTCTGCGATTGTGCCTCGGTTCGCCGGGCGAGCACCTCGATGAAAGCCAAACTGACCGTCATGATATAGCGAGAGACTGGTCAACCACTTGATGACTCACATGAATGTTTAGAATTCCTCCGCATTAACGAAGGACGGTTTCGGTCGAGCACATCGCACCCTAATTCGGGAGAGTGTTGTGCCCCGAGGGCTATATAGTAGCCCCACCTCGAACTCCTATGGCTAAGTGAAAGTGATAAAGCATTATAGTCCGGTTGCCTGGTTTGCTCGCTATCACCTCCTTAACAGGACCAAGGCGTTGGATTAAGAGTGAAAAAGCGCTTCTTTTGCAAACACCCCGCACTATGTGTGTGGGGCTGAAGCCAAGGACTGCCATCTTTCAGGTTATATACACATATACATAAGCGGCCGACAGGAGAAGTTTACTACTTGAACGCACAAGTATAAAAGGCACTCATATTACATTGAAAGATTGTTTTCACAAATCATACATGTCATTCCAACATAATATCCTTGAGCATCGCGTCTCTATTAAGCGAGCGCCCGCGGAACTTCTTCAAAGTAGTGCTCGCCAGGTACTCGGCTCGTGCGAGTCTTGGGATGCAACGTCGGTGGCCTTCATCTCTGCCAAGATGTCTTGACACGGCAAGAGCCATCCGTGCTCCCTCAATACACGCCGATCGCTTCATTGCGTCGTCTGGCGTCACCGCACCAAGAAACTGCTGCACTACACCAAAATAGCTCTTGGTGGGTCCGTCCGGCCACAAGTGAGTCAAGACATGCTTCATGGCCAATCCGACAATCGACTCAGCTCGCCCCCATTCGTCCAATCGATCGGTCAGCGCAGAGACGCTCCGGACTATGGAATTGCGACCAATATAGCTCTTCCTTCTATGCCCCTTCGGCCCCGAAGTGCTCAACCACGCCCACGCTGGCCGCCAAGTCCGATAAGCATCCTCTCGAACTCCATAATTTATCCAACGGAGCATACTTTGGATCTGTATATTTCCTCCGTAGTAGAAACGGTTTTCCAGCCGCAATTGCCCTGGCCTGACTCAGCTCCTCCTTGGCAGCTCTCAAAGCCGATTGGGCATTCTTGGATTCAGCGGCGCCTTCTTTAGGCCCTCTTGTTCCGCTTTGACTCTCTTTTCAAGAACCTCGTGCGATCGGCAGCATTCCTTTACTTTTGGCCATCTCGGCCATCTCCTCTTCTTGGCAAGTGAGCAGCCCGCTCAGCTTCTAGCTCTTCGCCGCTTTTAAAGCGGCCGACACGCTCTCCGGCTTGCTCTTTCGCTGGGTTCTCGTTCTGCCGCAGCTCCTCAACGGCAGCGGCACCGCTCTGCATTAAGCATACACACAGTAAGACATGCGCGTCAAGCTCCCTTACCAGTTGTCCGCATAGAAGTCGCATACCTTGTGACTCGTCAAACCGTTTATTGACTAGTGCGATGTCCGCGTCTGCCTCGTCAAGTTGCCGCTTTAGTTCGGCATATTCATCAGTCCGGCTGGCCTCCGGACGCTCCGCCACCTATTTAGAAGCGGCGATATGTTAAAATCGAGATTTGATCCTCGCACGCTTTTCAATTTTGACAACATACCGAGTCTCAGGGGCTACTATCTATACAGGGCGCATTTCATATGCATAACTGTTAGAAGGTACATCATTTTTTGCGTACCTCAAATCCCGTCAGTAAGCTTCTGACGGCTTCATGCAATCCGCTCTCCATGATGCAATTCTTTCAATCAACGTACCCATTAGAGCACGGTGATCTTCTGAGATAACCGCCGCCCGAAAGCAGATCCTTCAGATCCTCCGACCAAGACACCACTTGGCGCGGACCTTCCGCCCCGCCGGACTTGGGGAATCCCCTCGCGGCGACACCTCCGGTCGTCCGCTTCACATGAGCTGCAGGACAGGTGGAGGCGTTTAGCTCTCCATCATCTCCGAAGAAGATCCTCAAGACGCGAGCTCTGCTGAGAAGGGCTGAGGTCCGAACTACAAGGTACAATTTCGGTTATCTTCATAAATAAATACAGGGATGTTCCTTATTTACAAGACCCCTTCGTTTTACTTACGGCTCGCTGGAGGGCTGATCTCCTTGGGGAAATAATGCGGCTGGGTTACTTCCCAGCGCCGGACTCTCCGACGAAGATTCCCTTCCATTCTTTGAGGCCTTGACCTCCGGATCTTCTGAAGCGGTCCTCTTCTCTCCTCGGAAGGTGGGACTCTTATTCCCTCCTTCCTTGATAGCCTCCTTCGCAGAGGCAGTTGCTCCCCCACTCCTCCCTTCGCCTTCTTCAAAAGGCGCGACCTTCAACATCTTGGTCAACATGGGATCCGCGCGTGGTCTCCGGAGGGAGTCGGACACCTTATCAACTTTGCCTTGGCAATCCACCTGCTCGAGAAACTGCCCTTTAAAGGGCATATATATAAAATAAATGAATGAACGGCTTGTCCGTCACAGGACTACTTACTTGAGTATCCGGGCGATTGCAGCTTAGTCCTGCGTCCTCGGTCAAGTCCGGACACTTCTCTTGTGATCCAAGAATAGTTTATACATCTCCACAGGCGTCGTGCCCATAAAATTTTAGAGCTCGTGGTCCCTCGGATTGAATTCCCTCAAAGCGGAGGGGGCGACGCTTGAGGGCTGAAGACGCCGGATCACCATAACCTGCGCCGCTGCAACCAGATTGATCCCTCTTTCACGGAGGTCTCGAATCGGCCTGCAGCGAGGGAACGTCCTTGGGCGCACTTCAGTCGAGCCCCTTGTTGACCCATGACGCCACCGCTGTGGTGGATCTGGAGCGGAAGGCGGGGCGCCGCCCATTTGGTGCCCCTGTGAGCGGTGATATAAAACCACTCCCATTGCCACGAACCAAGCTCCTCTTGAAAGAGCCCTCGCCACGGAGCATCAAGACATTTGCTTATGACTGCCCCTCCGCACTGCTTGCTGCCCCTTGATCGCTTTTGGCTCCACCTTGAAGGTCTTGAGCCACAATCCAAAGTGAGGGGTAATATGGAGGAAGGCCTCACATACAACAATGAATGACGAGATATGGAGGATGGACTCGATTCAAGTCATGGAAATCAAGCCCATAATAAAACATGAGCCCCGCACAAAGGGGTCCGTCGGGAAGCCTAAACCCCAACGGAAGTGAGACACTAACACCACGTTCTCACCGGGCTCGGGGAGTGGGAATGACCTGCCCGGAGCAGGCAGCCTATCTGAGATCTCGCCAGTTAGATACCCACGGCGCCTCGCAGCTTTAGCACGCCTTCTTCTCAGAACGGAGGAAGACACCCATCAACCATGTTGGTCGGAGCGGACATCGCCGAAAGTCCGGGCGCTGAATCTGAAGCTTTGGGGTGTTGGAACTCGAGCGCGAGGCGAACTCGATAGAGGTGTAAAAGGAGAGGGCCTTGGTCTCGTTATAAAGAGGTTGAATACCAAGAGCCCACCCGTGGTCGATTAGGACTCGCCTTTGATAGAAAAGGCAGGCCGACGGACACGGTTGGGTTACCCGTCCGTATTGATGAGAATCCCGAATAAGGGGCATGATCTACGCTTTGATAAGACGTGCTAAGGAAACCGCCTCGCTAAACACGTTGAGGTGGAACAATAAAAACGATTCATATGAAGGCCTGGCGTGGTGTGATGTCACGCCCGAATACGCCGCCAGATCTGTGCAAAACTATTCTCTCTCTGGTGTTATGTGGAACTTGTTTTTCGAGAGTCGACACTATCCCGGTGTTCACAATCTTCTATAAATTATTCGGAGGAAGAACCCGCCTTGCAATGCCAAGACAATATGCGTCGGACTAAATCGTCATTGAAGCCTGGTTCGGGCTACCGAGGAGTTCCGGACTAGGGGTGTCCGGATAGTCAACTATCATCGCCGGCGGACTCCAAGACTATGAAGATAGAAGATTGAAGACTTCGTCCGTGTGCGGATGGGACTTCCCTTGGCGTGGAAGGCAAGCTTGGCGACTGGATATGTAGATCTCCTACCATTGTAACCGACTCTGTGTAACCCTAACCCTATCCGGTGTCTATATAAACCGGAGGGTTTTAGTCCGTAGGACGAACAACAACCATACCATAGGCTAGCTTCTAGGGTTTAGCCTCCTTGATCTCGTGGTAGATCCACTCTTGTAACACACATCATCAATATTAATCTAGCAGGACGTAGGGTTTTACCTCCATCAAGAGGGCCCGAACCTGGGTAAAACATCGTGTCCCTTGTCTCCTGTTACCATCCGCCTAGACGCACAGCTTCGGGACCCCTACCCGAGATCCGCCGGTTTTGACACCGGCAGGGAGCATCACAGGCTCAAGAGGCCAGGCGTTCCGCAGTCTGGCGGAGATGGGGATGGTCCGCGAGCCAGCCACTACGCCTCCGGAGCCTCCCGAGGCTCCTGGGCCTGGGGGCCCGTGAAGATCGGCTTCCGCAGCCCACGATGTCCGCTGCTTCATCATCCCTTCGTCTTCAACGTTATCAGGTGACATCCTTCAACTTTCATTTCCGGTTGGGGCGCCCCGTGGCTGCATCATTCCCGAGTGCCGCGTGGGTCCGTCCTGCGGCATGTATCCCTTTTACTTCACGTTCCTAGCTTACCTTATCGGGGACGCCCCTTGGGCTGCATCATCCCCAAGTCGCTCGGGCCAGATCCAGCAATGTCTGCCTTCCCTGCACCTATCTAAATGAACTTGCTTCTTCGTGATTAACATGCTTGATATAGCTACCCGCTCGATTGATACCAACTGATGGAGCTGCTCCCCAACGGCACGACGCTTGCGCATGGGTCCGTCCCTGCAACGCCGACAAACCTGAATGGTTGAGCTCTGGCCGCGGCAGCCCCGCACAGCGCCACCTCGTCAGGCCTTCAGTGCCTCGTCACCCCTCCAAAGCAACCAACGGCTGACCGTCGCTTGTCATAACGGACTTTTGTTCTTCTTGTGGTGAGCCTGCAGGATCTCTTCAAGGCGCAGCGCCAGGCGAGGCCCTCACGGCGTCTTCTTCACTCTCGTCCGCGCGAACTGCTTGCACGTTAAAGGGGGGGGTACCTGAGCATCGCTACTCACAGGCTCCAACTGGCTCTCCAGCCCTCACCCTCTGGCCTTGACCACGGCATCGCGACCTGGCATACCAGCGACGGCTGAGACCGTCTCGAGGGCCAGGACCCGGGGACGTAGAGCAGAAAGGGGAGCAAAGGCGAGAGGGAAGAGGCACGCGGGGACCTCTCCAGGCAACCCCTCGCCTGCCGATGCACGAACCTAACATCGCACCAGGAAGCGGTTCCTGACTCCCGAGATAAGTCACCCTCCGGAAACACTTGCTATCGCAGCACCGACCTCGCACCTAATGCAATCCCGTGTTAGCAACGTCGCGCTCCTTTCTCACCGAACAATGGCTTCTTGAGCGCTAAAGGGGACCTCCTGAGCATGGCGACTCAGGGGCTCTTACTGGACCCCGGGCCGCTCACCTCCTGGCCTTGACCACGGCATCGCGACCTGGCATACCAGCGTTGGCTGAAGCCTGCCTTGGGACCGGGACCTGTTGGCACAGAGCACCAAGCCCTCGTGAGGTTCGAAAGGAAGAACTAAGCTAACACGAAATGAGCATCTCGCACTACTTCACGACAAAGATAATATTAACAAACAAAACCACAAGCACCTTACAAGCCCCCACGGGGCGCACTTTTCGATTCCTCGCAGGGAACTGAGGGAACAGATCCTAAAGAACGCTAACTACACGCGCCTCCGCGAGAGACGCCATCATCAACAGTGGGCCGCCAGGCACCGGCGTCAACCTCATCCAGATCAGAGGCGGCGGCGGCCTGCCGAGCCTGCCCTGCTCCGAGAGCGGCGCAAGCTCGGGGTCTCGTAGTTGTCGTCGCTCGTCTCCGGAATCGCGAAGAGCTCGGCGGAGTCGCTGGACCCTTCGATGCCTCCGCCGCCTGAGGAGCTGCTGAGGGAGCGATCGGCGAGCCTGGTCCTCACCGCGGCAGGGCCCCGACCACCTCTCTCAGGGCAGCACTGCAGCCGGCGCCCTTCCGCGTCGAAGACCTTGAAGAGCATCATGGAAGCGTCGTCATACTCCAAGTGGATCGCGAGGGCGCCCCTCGTCCTACAGACCCGGGCAATCTCGCCCCAGCCTCGAGTCGTGAAGACCTTGCCCGGAGCGACGACCGCGACCTCCGCTTCAGTCGCGAGGGTGCTGCAGCCGGCGTGCTGCAACTAGAGCTCTAGATATCCCCCCTGCGGCATCATGAAGGCGAAGGAGGAAGGAAGGTGGATCCAAGACCGAGGAGGCATGGTGACGTGGAGCACAAACTCTCGGGAGGAGCCCTCGGCATGGACAACAGGAGGGACAACGCGCACCGCCGTGACTCGCCGACGCCGACGGCAGCGTCGTCCATGGCGCTCGGCGTCAACTCCTTCAGGGCCCTCGAAGTGGGCGTACAAGGGCAGCGGGAACCCTAGCGACGGCCGCTCGCACCAAGGCCTCGACACCTCCTGTCGAGCGCCCTCATCTCGACGGCATAGGGCTAACCGTTTCTTCGGCGGAAGCGGGTCGGGACCCTCTCGGGGAGCCTTTCCCTTCTCTTCCGCGGAGAACCGGCGGATTGGAGCCATTGCCGCAAAGTGGAGCAAGGACGGAGAAGAAGGAGAAGCAAGAGGAGATGGACTGGAAGGGCACGCGTCGTTCCGTACTTATAGTCGGGGAAGGCCAACCGCCGGCCTCTACGATAGCAGGTAATCATGACCCGCTTTGCATGCAGGGACTTGTCAATTCGTGCAGTTGTCGAGGCGTCGTGGGGGAGCAGAGCCACCCACGTCCAATCAACCGCCACGCGGCGCCCAAGGCTGCAAGCTGTTAGGGCCCGCAGCGCTTCACACTTGCCCCTTCGCTTCTCTGCTCAGCCAAGTCCAGGCGCGCCTTGGGCCCCGGGGCTACTATCGGCGCTTCGGGAACGGGGTACCTGACTTGCTCGCTCGCGCTGTGGCGTGGCTCAAGGGGTGGCCCAGCACGGCCCATCTTCATCAGCACAAGCTCAAGACCCTTGCGAGGGGCCAAGCCTCGCGGGGCGGACGACAGGAAGCTTCCTCAGGCACGGCCTCGTCAGGTTGGCTCGCGAGGAGGCGGAGAGATCAAGGCGGGGTACCTCACGAGGTGCCCATGACGCAAGCCATGATGACCAAGGGCACCAGGCGGGCGCCAGGCGGGCGCCAGCCCGCGCAGTGTCCTCATTTCCTCTTTGGTGCAAAGGGGGCAAGCGCAGGCGAGAGCATCAAGCAAAGGCATCCGTTTCGGTGCAACAAGACCAAGATCGTCGCAACGGCAGGAAGGAAGTCATCATGGAGCCCAAGCCGGCGTCAACACCAGAGCCTTTGACAGGCGAGGACCAACTTTAGTCAGGATAAGTGTACTAGATGTTCCCCTTTAAAATGGCCAATTGTTGGCGCCCTTCCCGCTCAATATTTGGGAAGAGGCCCAGGGCCTTTGCCTATAAATAGGACTAGCCACCCACAGGGTAGGAGGAGGATCATCATCTTGGAGGAGGATCATCATCTTGGATCCAGAGAGAGAGCGACTGAACTCCCCCTAGCAGTTCATCGCACCGGCCAAGAACACCTCACCCTCGCGAGGCTGTTCTTCCTTGTATTGTTCATCATCAGCCCAAGAGGCAATCCACCACACCACACACTATAGTAGGGTGTTACACCACAATGGTGGCCCGGACCAGTATAAACCTTGTGTCTCTTGTGTTGTTCTTTTGGTAGTTTAGATCTTTGCGAGGCGACGAGGTGAAGGTAGGTAGGGGGCGAGATCTCCGCGCGCACCCCAGAGTTCGAACCTAGAGGGTCTGCCGGAACCCGAAATCCGACATACCCCACGAGGGCTTGGACCAGGTGAAGCCTTCTTCTTCTTGGGGATCGCCTCGGGAAGTATTCCGCTCCTGTGATCTAGGTCTTCGATTGCTGCGGCCTGGAAGGCACGCTCAAGCGAGCACACTGCATCCCTTTCCTCACAAGACACTGTGATCACTCCTCCGCTTCCTGGCATCTTGAGGACATTGTAGCCGTGGTGAATCACTGCCATGAACTTGGACAAAGTTGGGTACCCGAGGATGGCATTGTATGGCAGGCGAATGTGGGCGATGTCGAAGTCGATGAGCTCGGTGCGGTAGTTGTTGCACTGTCCGAAGGTGACAGGAAGACGAACTTGCCCTATCGGGACGGTGGAACCATCGATGACTCCGGAGAAAGGCTTGGTCGGCTGAAGCTGATCGTATGGCACTTGGAGATCGTCGAATGTCTCGACAGATAGGACGTTGAGTCCTGCTCCGCCGTTGATGAGGGTCCTGGTGACTTGCACGTTGCTGATGACTGGTGAGCAAAGCATGGGGAGGACTCCTGCCGTTGCCGTGCACTTGAGCTGATCCGCTGAACTGAACGTGATGACGCACGACGACCACCTGAGAGGGCGTGTTGCCTCTGGCTTGGGGAGGACTGCATTCACCTCGCGAGCAAACTGCTTGAAGATGCGCTCAGAGGCTGGGGCCTAAGCACCACCCAGGATGCAAGCGATCGCGCGCGGCTCCTGGAAGCCCCCAGCCCCCTCGTCCTGATGATTGTCTTCGTACCTCCTTGGTGGTTGCGGCAGAGGTGGGAGCCCTGCATTGCCTTGAGGGCGATCCTCGCGAGGTTGGTCCCTCCAACCTCCCTCGCGAGGCTGGTCCTACCAGCGGTCCTCGCGAGGTCTGTCACGCCATCCCTGGCGAGGGCCACGGTCTTCCCAGCGTCATGCGCCTCTTCCTCCTCCTTGGCCGTAGCCTCGATCACTGCGGTCGAGGCGTCGACCGATTCGTCCTTCTCGCACGGCCCTGAGCTCTTGGCATTCGTTGGTGTTGTGGGTGTGAAGATCGTGGTACACGCAGTACCGGCTGCCCCTGGAAGACTCGGGTTGATCCCTGCCTCGCTTGGTGTCTGGTTCGGCTACGAGCACTGCAGCCCCCTTGTGCTTCACGTCCTTGGCCTTGGGCTTCTTCTCTTCTGGGTCGGCAGCTGGAAGCTCGAGGAGGGAGAGGCGCCCTTCCTCAGCCCTGGCGCATTTGGTCGCCAAGTTGAACAGCTCCAGAGATGTGCACAGGTCTTCATGCATTGCCAGCTCCTCCTTCATCTTGACGTCACGCACGCCATCGGAGAAGGCTGAGACGATGGCCTCCTCAGTCACCTTGGGAATCTTGAGGCGTGCGTTGTTGAAACGCTGGATGTACTTCTGCAGGGTCTCTCCTGGGTGCTGCTTGATGCGGCGCATGTCACTCACGGCTGGAGGCCGGTCGCGAGTGCCTTGGAAGTTGGCGATGAAGCGGGTGCGCATCTCGTCCCAGGAGGAGATCGTGCCGGGAGCCAGGTTTAGGAGCCAGGTTCGGGCTCCGTCCTTCAGCGCCATGGGGAACCAATTCGCCATGACCTTTTCGTCCCCGTTGGCGGCTTCGATGCCCAGCTCGTAGAGCTGAAGGAACTCCGCGGGGTCGGCGGTGCCGTCATAGCGAGGAGGCAGGTCTGGCTTGAACTTGTCGGGCCATGCGACGTTGCGTAGCTCGGCGGTGTAGGCGCGGCAGCATGCAGTGGCCACTGGAGCTCTCTGGTGATGCGGGGCTTGCTCTTCTGGGTTCCCGCACACCGCTGCCTGGAGCAGCGCGGGGTCTTGACGCGGTGGCGCTGGAGCATGGTCGCGGCACTCCGGTGCTGGGAGCACGCGAGCACATTCTTGGGGACAATGGATCTCCTGGCAGCTCCTTTCTTGGTGCGCGGGCGCCGGACGCGGAGGGTCTTGGCCCGGGCCACGCGCCTTGGAGCCAGGGTGCCTTCTTGGGAAGGAGGTGGCGGGGGCACCTCCGGCTCCCTGCCTCCCGTGCGTGGTGCGGGGCGAGGCAGCGAGGGACGGCGCGGGGGAGCCCCCTGCGGCGCGGACGAGCTCGGCGACGCGGTCGAGCCACTCCTCGTAGATGTCGTTGACGGGGCGGTAGCGCAGGAGCTCGTTTGCCGCGATGAGTGCGGCTCGAGCCTCCATGGGCACGCGGTGCACGCGCGACGAAGAACCAGCAGGGGCGGGCGAAGGAGTGGCGGTGCGGCCGTCTCGCCTCACCGATGGATGCAGGGACGAAGCCTTCTGCTCGTTCCCCACCGGGCCGGTGGCGGCGTTGGCGCCAGGCGACGGGGAACGGCTGGGGTGTCCGCCGACGGGAGCCGTCTGGGCGACTCGAAGGCGCGAGAGCCCAGCGCTGGGCGCGAAGCTCGGCGGCGTCCACCATGAACACGACGGAAGATCACACACGACCAGCGGAAGAAAGATTCCGGCGCACCCCTACCTGGCGCGCCAAATGTTGGATTTCGGGTTCCGGCAGACCCTTGAGGTTCGAACACTGGGGTGCGCGTGGAGATCTTTCCCCTACCAGCTCACGTGAGAATGGATTGCGAGGGATCTAAACTAGGAACGATGAACAACACAAGAGACACAAGGATTATACTAGTTCGGGCCACCGTTGTGGTGTAATACCCTACTCTAGTTTGTGGTGTGGTGGATTGCCTCAGGGGCTGATGAAGGACAATACAAAGGGAGAATAGCCTCGCGAGGGGCTGTTCTTGAGCTGGTGTGATGAACTGCTTGGGCGAGTCCAGTCGCTTCTCTCTCTCTCTAGGGGGTTCGACTTGTCTCCCGTCCGTCCCCTCTCTTTGTGGTGGCTAGTCCTATTTATAGAGGGAGGCCCTGGGCCTCTTCCCAAATAATGAGCGGGAAGGGCGCCAACAATTGGCCATTTTGAAGGGGAACATCTAGTACACTTATCCTGACTAAAGTTGGTCTTCGGCTGCCAAAGGCTCTGACGGTGACGCCGTCCTGGGCTCCACGATGACCTCCATCCTGCCGTTCTGCTGGTCTTGGTCTTGTTGCACCGAAGCGGCAACCTTTGCCTGATGCCTTGGCCTGTGCTTGCCTCCTTTGCACCAAAGGGGAAATGAGGACACTTCGCGGGCTGGCGCCCTCCTGGCGCCCGCCTGGCCTTGATCGTCATGGCTTGCGTCATGGGGCACCCTCGGGAGGTACCCCGCCTTGATCTCTCCGCCTCCTCGCGAACATGCCTGACGAGGCTGCTCCTGAGGTAGGTCCCTGTCGTCCGCCCTGCGAGGCTTGGCCCCTCGCGAGGGTCTTGAGCTTGAGCTGATGAAGCTGGGCCGTGCTGGGCCCCCACTTGAGCCACGCCGCAGGCAGGCAAGTCTGGGGACCCCCGTTCCCAGAACGCCGACAACTGTTCATTATGCTCCCTAAGACTTTAATTGAGGCACAGAATGGCCAACTGCTTGCTTACTTATACGCAACGTGCTGCCTAAATTTGTAACTTGTGCGTGTTTTCGATTGGGCCCCAACATCATGCTCCTCCGGTGAGTTAAGAGGATTTACGTATGCAGGCTGCACAGACTATCTTTTTATAATTTTAAAATATCACCGCTTATGCCTCTTGACGTGTAACATTTTTTAAAGTGACGTGTAACATTATTGTTAGTCCTATTTTGCCATGTAGTACAAAATAGTGTCTTGTTAAACTTTCTTCGTTGTAACTATATTTTCCCTAGTCATGTGTACTTGCGTAAACATTTCGTGATGAAGTGACATCAACACAAAGATCTCATGCGAGCGATGCGGCATGGCCGTTACCGAATGATTATGGATTGGAATTGGAATGCTACTGATGTTCTCGAGCATCAACTAGAGGTGGCAAGACAACGTGTACATGATTGTCAACGATAATCAACAAGTTGAGACTGGACATGCGGTATTAGATGCAGGACTCAAAAAATGAAACAAGACACCGAGGTAACCATGAAGGAATTGGAGATTTTGGAGAATGAAATTTGTGCTATATGAATCCGGCCAATCCTATTTTCTGAAGAGATTATAGTTCAAATGGAGTTAAGTTGATGCGTGTCCATGATGTATGAGCTATATTTGCCCAAAGTATGTAATTTGTTGTTTGTGTATGCTTTATTATCACCGTGCGAACCATAATGCCCAAAGGGTATAATCGGCTGTAATTTCTTTATTGTATAGTGTAGGATTATTCTACCTTTCTATGCCTTGATCTCTTTGTTGTAATAGTGTATGCTTTTTAGAGGTGATAGTATTGAGTAGGATAATTCTTTGAATATGCTATATCGTTCAAACGGGGGCCAACTCGCCCGACCATGGCCCTTCACGGGCCATCGGATCCATGGGCCTTCTACGTCTCGTAGGATCCATGGGCCTTCTACGTCTCGTAGGATCCATGGGCCTTCTACGTCTTGTAGGATCCATGGGCCTTCTACGTCTCATAGGATCCATGGGCCGCCGACTCATTTATGGGTCTTGTACGGGCCTTTAATGGGCCGTAGACGGGCCTTTAATGGAAATCGACGCGTTTATGGGCTGACCATAACGGGCCGTTAATAGGTCGTGTTGGTGATGCTATGAAAATGCCCCAATAGACTAACGGTCCATAAGCGGGTCGATCAGACGACGGGCTGAATTTGGCCCACAAGCGTAAAATGACAAGAATGGGCGTAAGTAACGAATCTGCAAATGAGCCCAAGACTAGATGGGCCCTCAGAAGGCCGAAAGTTAACTTGGGTTGGAAACGGCCCAACGGAATAACGGGCCGTTAATGGGTATAAAGTGATACACTATTCATTACATGCCAGTTTCACCACGGGCCGTTAATGGGTGTAAAGTAATACACTGTTCATTACGGACCAGTTTCAGCACGTGCCGCTAATGGGCCAAGAGTTACAAAGGGCCTCATATGGGCCAAAAGACGTCATGGGCTATACATGGGCCAGAAGTGAAAACGGCCTGGAATCATATTGGATGGCCCAGAAGACGCTACTGGGCCTAATTCGGATAGGGCGTAACGGGCCTTGGGTTAGCGGGCTGTAAATGGGCTATATGCGAAAAAGCCGTTAACAGGCTTTCCGTGGGCCGTCCCGCCAACTTTTGACCAAGTAAAACGGGCCGGCCTTTTCACAGGAATGGGCCTCTGTTGGGCCGTGCCATGTGTCGACGTATCATAGGCGCCTATCTGACCCACTGACGAGCTGACACGTGTTTCGTCCGGCCAATAAGAATTTTACACGTGGAAATTTCCCATTGGTCGGGGCTGTTAACGGGTTATCGGATCCAAAACCCGACCCGATAGCTTAACGGCGTTCCGTTACGGTGGATGCCACGTGTCTTTCACCCTTGACGAAAGCACTTCTGTGACGCGCGATTTATCGTCATGGAAGTGGACATTTCCGTGATGATAATTTTGGTAATGTCATGGAACACTTCTACGACAGCACAGGTATGACTATCTTGATTCTGTCATAAATTTGTCATGGATGTACATGCATGAAAAAAAACGCGACCTACTGTGACAAACACGTATCATCACGGAAGTGTATTTTTTTTGTAGTGGAGGCAGTGGGTAAGTAAGTGGTTGATGAACAACATGTCTTCACGGGAGGTAACTGGTAGTTTATTTTCAATGTAGTTCATGCATGTATCCATGTCTCGTAGATGCAACTATGCCATGTTTTGAAATGCTATGCTATGCCAGGTTATGCCATTGCCATGTTAGAAGTATGTTTTGATATGCCATGTTATTGCCAAGCTAGTAGATGCTATGATATTGATGCTTAGTTTGATTTATGTCTCTAGTTAATATCATGCCATGCTTAGTTTCTGTTATGGGATACGTTGTTGCATGCGCTTGGTTCTTGCTTTGTCATCTGTTTGTTTGGACGCTATATATTTGGTTGTCTTGCAAGTACATTCAATGTACTGACCTGGCGTGCCATGCTAGTTTGTAGGTCGTGCCTGGATTATTTGCTTGTTTGGTCGCGCTAGGTCGTAACCTTGCCAGTCCTGTGAGTTGTGGAGCCCAGCCATAGTCGATGTGCTGCCAAACCAAGACTTCCGCCGCAATTTAGATAGCCTTAGAGCTATGCCACACATTGTATTCATCAATGATGTAATCATCTATACATGTATTTGATGAATATTCATTTACGTGGAATACTGTATCATGGACTTGTCGTGCGTCAGGTGTTATCCCGGGCTGACGTGCGAAGGCCCCCTGCTGCATGCGGATCGGGGTGCCACAGGAGATGGTATCAGAGCAGCCAGGCTGGCATAGGATTACCCTAGCATTAGACCCCCATTACCACCAACCCGTAATGACCCTAAGGGATTTGACCCATCCCTGGCATCCGGCACGGCCACTATTGAGCAGCAGGTGGCACAGCCGGGATTGACACGTCCCTACCCCCACTATCCCCGCCTAGTTTCCATGGATTGGATAGCAACCCAATCCTTTCTGGTCGGCCGCACAACATATCCTTCGCGATCAATGGAAAGGGGCCACGCCATGCGGGCATGTCCCGCATAGCTACCTATAAAGCCCCCTTTCTGCTAGCCGCATCCCTCCCCACTCAGTAAGCCATGTCCCTGCAGAGAAGCCTAGCTAGTAACTCTGAAGCCATAACTCGCTCTCTCAAAGCACCCAAATTTTACACTCGAACCTTCGCAGTCAATCATCCTAGCTTTCCACCCCTTCTTACTGATATGCTCACCAAAGCCCTTGGCTGTAATGCTAGCCCCGATTACCTGGTGTTCCAATCGGAACCCGTACCTCACCTTCACCGATATGATGAAAGAGTGCACATCTGCCCAGTTCCACAAAAGATGGTCAGCCCTTGGTTTTTTAGGGCAGACCCATTCCCGCTACTGAGTTGTCAATTCAGGCCGCTGCTGTGGAGGCTATCATATACCTTCGAACCAAGTTTCCGCAAGTGGCAGAGAAGTAGGAGTTCTGCTTTTCCCCCGTTGTGGCAGATGTAGGAAGTAAGCATCCCATCACTGTCGAGGAAGATGACCCAACAATCGCTCGCCTGGTGCAATATATCACTGCCCAGGGGATGATGATTGCTAAGATGATTGCCGAGTTTAGGACCTTGGATCGTGATGCTACTCGGGTTGTCACGGAAGCTTATCGTGAAGCTCCTCAATTTGCATCTCAAGCCACTCACCCAACGCCATCCAACCCAGTGCTACCCTCTCAACCTATGCCATGGCTAAAGCCAGACATCATCACCCTCGACTCCTTCAACAAGGCTCTATACCGTTTCACCAGCAGCATTTGCTTGGGACTGTTCCATCCGCACCCCCAGTTGTTGAGCCCCAACCCATAGAAGTGTCGGATGATGAAGGTGAAGATTGACTCAGTCTTCGTCTTCCAGGAGAGCCCCAGCAAGACCAGTCCGCTGGGTTACATCAGTCACGCAGTCAGGTGATTCTGCGAGTAGGTCGGTCTGTCGGTTCATCCTCGATATGAGGATAGAACCATGTATCTCGGAGTGAGTTGTTTCTTTTAGTGTGTAGTGCCTTTGTGCTTTGTTGTATGCTTGTATTGTTTGTAACCTGTATGCTATGTTTTATGTATGCTTTCTTGCTTTTTTGTTTTTGTTTTTGATTGTCTCTCTGTCAAGCAAAAATGTTTGACAGGGTTGGCAATGTGTTGCTAACAAAGATTTTAAATCAGTAGGGCACATACACTAAACAACATTGACTCGTCCCGAGTCTATAATAAAATGTGCGCTGGTGTAGGTATATGTATACCAGGAGTACATATACCCACTAGCATAAAAACACCATAGTGTGATTTGTTTGATGTGTTTTTCCTTTGCATGTATGTTACATCTATCTGTTTGCTTGTTTAGATTATACTGCAGACTGCACGCATACTAGGTTCACCCACGAGTACATTTGGGCAGTACTCGGAGGATTGCATAGTCGCATCCCTAGCTCTATCTGTGCGTACCCCGTGTGCCTGATTTCCAAACCCAGAGCCTCAAAGAGGCATTTCCATTTGGCCATTTCTTGTCACTAATTCTTTTTTGTTAGCCCCCAATTTCATTTCCGGGGGAACACTGCCAACTTTATTTCACTCGATCCAGTACAACTACCCCAATACAAATTTCCACTCTGATTCTACCTCGACACCTACATTTCATGGAGATATCCGCGAAATTTTTCCCCGTGCCTTAGTGTGATTCCTGAGCTAGCGTAGCCTCCTCACCCACATCCGGACCCCGTCGCCACCACCATCACCGCCTTGCATGGTGCAGGCAAGTAGCCCCCACCGCTCCACCGTAGCACGCGATCACTCCGCTGGCACAAAGCAAAGGAGGATCAAGCGTGGGGGAGGACCACCCAGTGCACCATCTTCTCCCACATCTCGAGCCACCGCACCTAGTCGCGCGTTGTCCCAGGCCAGATCATTCCTGATGAGTATCACCGGGAGGATCGACGAGCCGATCAGCGTGTCCAGCAGCGCAGCTAGGAACCACCGTAGTGCCACCAGGAACACAGCCTCGCCAAATGAGCTCGGCTCGATCTCGTCCAACCCAAAGAGGTAGTAGAGCGGCATTGTATTTGTGTGTTGGAGGAGAGCCGCGCTGCCGTCTCTTATAGCCTAACCCCGTACGGTGAGCGAGGTCCAGGAGAACCGCTCATCGCCCAATCACCGGCGTCCAGGAGGCGAATTTGCGAGCAGTGCCGACAAGGTGCTGGCCCACGATGTGAGTGCTCGCTGCACCGGCACCGTGCACATCGCGCACTACGGTACTAGGGTCCTCATCGCCCTAGGATCTAGATGCGCACTGCGCCATGCCGCACGCTGAGCAGCAGCGAAGAAGAAGCAACAGGCTGGAGGTAGAAGTAGGAGGCTGCCAATGGGCCTGGACCCACGTGTCAGCAGGTGAAACCACTGTTCGTTGGGGTGCATCCAGCTTTTTTCGGGAATTTGATCTCGAGTGCCCCTAGCCGTAGAGGTAACCCCGTTTTTCCCATATCTCCCCCTAGGGGTACCAATTATCGGTACCCCAACTTGTCTGAATCTGACCGAAGGGTTAAATATTAACCCAGAGGTTTTTCCCCGGAGTGGCTATCATTTCATTTTGTTGTAACCCTAGGAATCTCGAGGACAAGATTCTTTTTAAGGGGGGAAGGTTTGTAACGGCCACAAAATTGGGTTATCAATTTTTGTGCTGTTATTCCTTCCTGGCAATCATTTCTCAAATCTTTCCCTGAGTTTGCTGGATAACCCTGAGAATTCTTGTCATTTACAACCTTTCAAAACCTTGCTCATGTCTTGTCAGTGGGCAAGACCCCATTTGATCCATCTCAACCCTCTCAGAGCCCTAATTCCAAATTCCAAAATTTGGATATGCCATTTTGTGAATACAAAGGAGCCATCATTTTCCTTGATATGTTGATCCTCCCAATTGTTCCCAGAGACCCTCCTACCTTTCTAAACCTTGGATATGCAAAATATTGCCAAGTCCTATGCAATATTTTTCATTTGTGATTTATTCCTTTTCTTATCTTTCTGAGGAATAAAATCCAAAGGCATAGCTAGCCATCTCCTAAATTCATGAAAATTTGTGGAGATGATATTTATGTCTAATCCAAGCTCTCGCAAAAATATTGGCCATTATTAAAAAAGGAAAATACATTTTCCTATTTTAAGCCAATATTCCATTTCTGCCACTTTCTAAAGGAACTTCCATTCTTATAGTAGAGAAAATTCCCAAATAATTTGTGGAGCTTGCCCTTGCTATATATTCACTAGTTCCATCCAAACCTCATGACCCACACTTAAAAAATTGGGCACATGATCCAATGCAACTTTCTGCCTTCTCTGAAATTTTGAAATGGAAGTGCTTCATTCATAACTCCATTTAAGCTGAAATTTTGCAGGGTGATTAAGATTGAAAAATCTCCCTTGGATACCAAAAATCAGCCCAATCCCTTCATCCTATCTACCTACGCAATTTTTCAAAGTTTCTGACCAGATTGCAACTTTTTGAAGGAAGTACCTTCATGGAGTGTCCAAATGGGATGAAACTTTACCAGATTCTCACATATCCCAAATCATTAGTACCCACCAAAATTCAGCTCATTCCATTGATCTATGTGAGCCCAGGATCAATTCTTTGTTTCTGTCCAAATTTTCAGTTTGTGAAGCAAGTATATTTTATCTTGCTCCATTTTGGTTGAAATTTTTCCTAAGACTTCTCCTATCCATATAAATTCCTCCATAAGATTTTGGCTCATTTCATCTAGCCAATAATTCCCTAGATTTTTCTCAAGGTTTTGGGCAGAAAAGATGTTTGTGAAGCAAGTACCACTTTGGAAGCTCCAAATGGTATGAAATTTTTACAACATCTGTGTATGTCCGAATAACCTTGCCATATCCATTTTTCATCCCAAGGCATCACTCCTAGTGAGTGCCCCTTCCTCATTTTGTTTCTGGACCAGAACTAGCAGTTGCAAAGCAACTATGTTAAATACTGGTCCAAATCACTCCCAAATTAGCAGGACCGTAGTCCTTACTACCCTAAACCTCCCTAACATCAAGCTTCTCTCTTAACCTCACTAAGTTAATCACAAAAGTGTGGTCAAGTTTGCTACAGCAAACTTGTGAAGCTTGGTCCTCTCTGATCACTGCGCCTCTACCCCGTTCCATCACCTCATCTTTAATGCAGCTTGGAAGGACTTCACTACTGACATGGTTTGGCATGAAGTAGGAGGCCAGAGCGCGCCTTGTCGGTGCTGATCATGAGTGATGCCAGCCAAATCGGTGGTCAGCGCACTGTTATCGTCGGCAGCCCTGCTCCGGCCGGACCTGGTTTGTCCGAGCTTGTCCAACCGCCTCCCCGCGACGTCCTCTTCCCCTGAACTCCTCCCCCCCTTCGTTTTCTTCCTCAGCGTGTCGTCGTCGTTGCTGCACAATACGTGACCGTGTGCGCCGTCGTCTTCCCTGTGTGTCCTCTTCCTTCCTGAGTCCCTTGGCTTTGCTCAACCCCGTGAGCCTCTGCACCTCGTCTGCTTCCCCCTTGTCGCCTTCCCGCTGCTCCCCGTGACCCTTGGCCGCGCCAACCGACACCGCGTCCGTCGTCGGAGCACGGACACGTCGCCAACTGCCTGCCACCTCTCCCCCTCTTCGCGAGCCTTCCTCACGGCTATTTAAGCATGCCCCGAGCTCCCTCATAGTCTACAACCCGACCCCGAGCCTTTCCCTGAGCCCGGAACCCCTCTCCGACCCCCACCATCGGCATGGCCGCCGCCTCAGCTCCCCTTGAGTCCGGCCTCATTGAGCCTTCCCCCTCCATCCCTCCACCACCAACGCATCCCATGGAGCCCGGCGAACCCCCTCATGACCTCGGCCCCTCCTCTCCACCACCGTAGCCCCTTGTTCACCGGCGACCGGAGCCCCTCTCCGCCGCAGCCCCTGCTGCTTCCTCTACATAGCTCCTCGGCGGAAGAGCTCACCTCCATATGATGCGTCTCCTTCCCCTGAGCTCCTGGGTAGGTCGCCCGTCCTCTGCTGTGGCTGGACACGCCGGCAATCGCCATCGAGGCGAACGTCTCCCTCGGCCAGGCTCGTCCCCGAGATGGAGGTTGAAGGAAGTCAGGCCAGGCGGGCCCCACCCCGCGTGACCCCACCACTACAAAAGAAATACACTTCCGTGATGATACATGTTTGTCATAATAGGTCACGTTTTCTGTCATGCATGTACATCCATCACGATTTTATGATAGAATCAAGATAATCATACCTATGCTGTCGTAGAAGTGTTCCATGACATTACCAAAATTATCATCACGGAAGTGTCCACTTCCATGAAGATAAATCGCGCATCATAGAAGTGCTTTCATCAAGGGTGACCGACATGTGGCATCCACCATAATGGTCACCGTTAAGCTATCGGGTTCTGGTTTGGATCCGATAACCCGTTAATAGCCCGGACCAATGGGGATTTTCCACGTGTAAAATTCTCATTGGCCGGAGGAACCACGTGTCGGCTCACCATTGGGACAGATGTCATCCACTCATTGGATAGGAAGCGCCTATGATAGCGACATGTGGCATGGCCCAACAGTGGCCCATTCGGGTGAAAAAGGCCGGCCCAATAAGAATTAGCAGGTCGGCCCATATAAGGCCTACTTGTGTCAGGTCCATTTAAGCCCACGACCCATAGGAGATGTGTCAATTCGTCCCGTCAATGGCTCGTTAACGATTTGACACCATTGCAGCCCATCATCAGTTCGAGCCCGTTAACAGCCCGCTATATATTTGGGCTCAATATCGGCCCGATGTGGTTTTGGCCTGTTAACGACCCATTCAAGGGATGGGCCAACTTTCAGGATGTACATCTTTCGGCCTTTTAGCGACCCATTTAAGTGTTGGGCCAATTTCCGGCCCGGTGCGTCTTTCAGCCTATTGACGGCCCATAGGTGAGTTGGGCCATTTGCCGTCGGACCTGAGTTTTGGCCTTTTAATGGCCCCTGCTCTTCATGGTCCAATACCTGCCCGGTTTCTCTTTCGGCCTGCTAAAGACCCACAACACAGTTGGGGCATTTACAGTACGACCTGACTTTCGGCCTCTTAGCGGCCCATGCTCTTCATGGTCCAGTACGAGCCCGCTGTCTCTTTCGGCCTGCTAAAGGCCCACAGTATAGTTGGGCCATATGTAGCCCGAACTTAGTATCGGCCTGTTAACGGCCCGTGAAATCAAATGGGCCCACCTGTTGCGCGCTTCGATGTCGGCCTGTTAACGACCCAGGAGGTAAGAGGGCCGACAATTCACTTTCGGCCTGGTAATGGCCCATTAACTTATGGGCCCACTAAAGTTCGTACATATTTTTAGGCCCAATTAGATAATTTGAGCCCATTACGACGAGCAATTATGCATAGGACCAAAACCGATCAAGCAAAGGTACGGCATACAGGAAAAAATGTTGCACATCGAGCATATATTACAGGAAATTACATCCACTGGGCAATCAAAGAATAATGCCAGTGCAAATAAACGAACAGAACCTAACGATCTACAATGTCACAATCTACAACCTCAGCGCGGATGACACCCATAAGCATGTGGGTAAGTTCTTGCTGCTTTGCTACACTGTCTCCGAAAACATTGATCAGTTGTTGTTGCGCACGAATGTGCGCCTCTGATTCCTCTACCATTTCCATCATTGCTTCAGCCATTAATTGGTTCACAAACATACATTTTTTCCATTGCATTCGAGACAGAGGAAACTGAACAGATTCAGATGGCGATTTGGGCAGGCTTGTATTATTGATAGTGGAGAGTGTCTCGACCATTGCATCATAACATAAATTAGGAGGGGAACCAAACAAATTAATCAAGAGTTATTGCCATATTACCTGGCCTAGATTTATTGGAAAGGAACAATGGGTTGCCTTGCTGTTTTTAGAGTTTGTCTTCTTATCTTCAGCAGCCTGCACCAAATTAACTCACTAGCATTGCTATCATTGTCCAGGTCTGATAATAGGAAAGCAACATTGACACAACGAACGTTTGTGCAACCAGACCACACCAGCCTACACGAAATTAACACAATATGGCACATCTATCATCAGCCAGGTAAGGTAATACGAAAGCAACATTGACACAATGAATGAATGGGAAACCCGAGCAGCACTACAATTCAGTAATGTGCATAATATCAGATAGTACACTCATGCAGCTCATGCAAAACTACCTGGCAATTTTACTTACAAAAATCAACATTGTCGCCTTTAACATATTGCTACAACTAAATTTTGATCAGATAAAGGTTGGATTCACACCGATTAACAAAATACATGCTGATGTAAAAATATAGTGATATACAACAGGTACTTACATCAGCATTGGAGCACAAAGAATTCCCGCAAGATACTTTCCTCGAATACGATCCCAATACATAAAGTCTTCTATCCTTTAAGCTTATTTTCTAAAAGAGAGATGGGTAAGAAACATGTAGAAAATATGATCAGAATGCTATAAAATTTCATGATGCGAGGATACGCACACACTTCTTAGATTGAAGTTGACATATTTTTGCTGGACTGGAGCGGACTAGTTCTTTGGCCACTGGAATCTGCTTATTATCAGTGGGAGTTGGGTTTCTCTATGCCGGAGCAGTATCTATGAAAACTGGAGTTGGTTTATTATCTCCTGGCGTTTGGATCTTTTGCAAAGACCTGGTTTGTAACCCTTCAGATTCTAACATAGCTGTCTTCCCCTTGCATGCCTTATATAGAAGAATGGTGCTTCAATTATAAAACATGCTACAGCAGAGATGGAATAGGTACTGAAGAATAGAAAGGCATGACATATTGACATGTATTCCCTCCATCCAAAAATAAATGGATGGGTCTAGGCATATTTCAGTTCTAGATACATCCAGTTTTATCCATTTCTGTGACATGTAATCCAGATGGAGGGAGTATGATGTAAGAGCTAGGGATACGACAAGACAACAGTGTAAAAAAACACTATTTGAATGTAAAACTGTATGCTAGCAGAATACATACAGAAAACACTAAGGCAACATATGCGTGTATGATTGGGAAACTAAGATGGCATTTGCTACCTCTTGAGCACTGCGTTGGATTTCCTTGAAGAGGAAAGGATGATGCAGCAAAGTAGCGTAAGTATTTCCCTCAGTTTTTGAGAACCAAGGTATCAATCCAGTAGGAGGCTACGCGCGAGTCCCTCGTACCTACACAAAGCAAATAACTCCTCGCAACCAATGCTATAAGGGGTTGTCAATCCCTTCACGGCCACTTACGAGAGTGAGATCTCATAGAGATGATAGATAATATTTTTGGTATTTTTGGTATAAAGATGCAAAGTAAAATAACAACCAAAGTAAAAAGCAAAGCAATAATAAAGCGATGGAAGATTAATATGATGAGAATAGACCCGGGGGCCATAGGTTTCACTAGTGGCTTCTCTCAAGAGCATAAGTATTTTACGGTGGGTGAACGAAATACTGTTGAGCAATTGACATAATTGAGCATAGTTATGAGAATATCTAGGTATGATCATGTATATAGGCATCACGTCCGAGACAATTAGACCGACTCCTGCCTGAATCTACTACTATTACTCCACTCATCGACCGCTATCCAGCATGCATCTAGAGTATTAAGTTAATGAAAACAGAGTAACGCCTTAAGCAAGATGACATGATGTAGAGGGATAAATTCATGCAATATGATAAAAAAACCATCTTGTTATCCTCGATGGCAACAATACAATACGTGCCTTGCTGCCCCTACTGCCACTGGGAAAGGACACCGCAAGATTGAACCCAAAGCTAAGCACTTCTCCCATTGCAAGACAAACCAATCTAGTAGGCCAAACCAAACTGATAATTCAAAGAGACTTGCAAAGATAACCAATCATACATAAAAGAATTCAGAGAAGATTCAAATATTGTTCATAGATAATCTTGATCATAAACCCACAATTCATCGGTCTCAACAAACACACCGCAAAAAGAAGATTACATCGAATTGATCTCCACGAGAGAGGGGGAGAACATTGTATTGAGATCCAAACAGAGAGAAGAAGCCATCTAGCTACTAACTATGGACCCGAAGGCCTGAGGTAAACTACTCACACTTCATTGGAGGGGCTATGATGATGTAGAAGCCCTCCGTGGTGGACTCCCCTTCCGGCGGAGCTCCGGAACAGGCCCCAAGATGGGATCTCGTGGGTACAGAAAGTTACGACAGTGGAATTAGGTTTTGGCTCAGATTCGATCGCTTGGGGTGCGAGGTATATATAGGAGGAAGAAGTACGTCGGTGGAGCTTCATGGGGCCCACGAGGGTGGGGGGCGCGCCCTAGGGGGGTAGGCGCCCCCCTACCTTATGCCCACCTCGTGGCTTTCTTGATGTAGGGTCCAAGTCTCCTGGGTCATATTCGTGAGAAAATCACGTTCCCAAGGTTTCATTCCGTTTGGACTCGTTTGATATTCCGCTTTCTTGAACACCTGAAATAGGCAAAAAACAGCAATTCTCGGCTGGGCCTCCGGTTAATAGGTTAGTCCCAAAATAATATAAAAGTGGAAAATAAAGCCCAATATGGTCCAAAACAGTAGATAATATAGCATGGAGCAATCAAAATTATAGATACGTTGGAGACGATCGCATCCCCAAGCTTAATTCCTGCTCATCCTCGAGTAGGTAAATGATAAAAACATAATTTTTGATGTGGAGTGCTACTTGGCATAATTTCAATGTAATTCTTCTTAATTGTGGTATGAATATTCAGATCCGAAAGATTCAAGACAAAAGTTCATATTGACATAAAAATAATAATACTTCAAGCATACTAACTAAGCAATTATGTCTTCTCAAAATAACATGGCCAAAGAAAGTTCATCCCTACAAAATCATATAGTTTAGTCATGCTCCATTTTCTTCACACAAGAATGCTCTCATCATGCACAACCCCGATGACAAGCCAAGCAACTGTTTCATACTTTAGTAATCTCAAACCTATAAACTCTCACGCAATATATGAGCGCGAGCCATGGATATAGCACTATGGGTGGAATAGAATATGATGATGGGGGTTATGTGGAGAAGACAAAAAAGGAGAAGATCTCACATCAACGAGGCTAATCAATAGGCTATGGAGATGCCCGTCGATTGATGTTAATTCAAGGAGTAGGGATTGCCATGCGATGGATGCACTAGAGCTATAAATGTATGAAGCTCAACAAAAGAAACTAAGCGGGTGTGCATCCAACTTGCTTGCTCACGAAGACCTAGGGCACTTGAGGAGGCCCATTGTTGGAATATACAAGCCAAGTTCTATAATGAAAAATTCCCACTAGTATATGAAAGTGACAAAACAAGAGACTCTCTATCATGAAGATTATGGTGCTACTTTGAAGCACAAGTGTGGTAAAGGATAGTAGCATTGTCCCTTCTCTCTTTTTCTCTCATTTTTTTTATGGCCTTTCTATTTTTATGGCCTTTCACTTTTTTTTTTCTTCTTTTTCTAATATTCCTCACTTGGGACAATGCTCTAGAAAATGAAGATCATCACACTTCTATTTATTTACAACTCAATGATTACAACTCGATACTAGAACAAAGTATGACTCTATATGAATGCCTCTGGCGGTGTACCGGGATATGCAATGAATCAAGAGTGACATGTATGAAAGAATTATGAACGGTGGCTTTGCCACAAATACTATGCCAACTACATGATCATGCTAAGCAATATGACAATGATGAAGGTGTCATGATGAACGGGATAGTCGAAAGTTGCATGGCAATATATCTCGGAATGGCTATGGAAATGCCATAATAGGTAGGTATGGTGGCTGTTTTGAGGAAGATATAAGGAGGTTTATGTGAAAGAGTGTATCATATCACGGGTTTGGATGCACCGTGAAGTTTGCACCAACTCTCAATGTGAGAAAGGGCAATGCACGGCATCAAGAGGCTAGCAATGATGGAAGGGTGAGAGTGCGTATAATCCATGGAGTCAACATTAGTCATAAAGAACTCACATACTTATTGCAAAAATCTACAAGCCATAAAAAACCAAAGCACTACGCGCATGCTCCTAGGGGGATAGATTGGTAGGAAAAGACCATCGCTCGTCCCCGACCGCCACTCATAAGGAGGACAATCAAAGAACACCTCATGTTTCAAATTTGTTACATAACGTTTACCATACGTGCATGCTATAGGAATTGCAAACTTCAACACAAGCATTCTTCAAATTCACAACTACTCAACTAGCACGACTTTGATATTATCACCTCCATATCTCAAAACAATCATCAAGCATCAAACTTTTCATAGTATCCAACACACCCATAAGAAAGTTTTTACTATTTTTGTATACCTAGCATATTGAGGTTATTAAGAAAATTACCATGCTATTTAAGACTCTCAAAATAATCTAAGTGAATCATGAGAGATCAATAGTTTCTATAAAACAAATCCACCACCGTGCTCTAAAAGATATAAGTGAAGCACTAGAGCAAAACTATATAGTTCAAAAGATATAAGTGAAGCACAAAGAGTATTCTAACAAATTCCAAATCATGTATGGCTCTCTCAAAAGGTGTGTACAGCAAGTATGATTGTGGTAAACTAAAAAGCAAAGACTCAAATCATACAAGACGCTCCAAGCAAAACACATATCATGTGGTGAATAAAAATATAGCTCCAAGTAAAGTTACCGATGGAAGTAGACGAAAGAGGGGATGCCTTCCGGGGCATCCCCAAGCTTTGAATTTTTGGTGTCCTTAGATTATCTTGAGGGTGCCATGGGCATCCCCAAGCTTAGTCTCTTGCCACTCCTTGTTCCATAATCCATCAAAAGATTTCACCCAAAACTTGAAAACTTCACAACACAAAACTCAACAGAAATCTCGTGAGCTCCGTTAGTGAAAGAAAACAAAAGACCACTTCAAGGTACTGTAATGAACTCATTCTTTATTTATATTGTTGTTAAACCTACTGTATTCCAACTTCTCTATGTTTTATAAAATATTTTACTAGCCATAGATTCATAGAAATAAGCAAATAACACACGAAAAACAGAATCTGTCAAAACCAGAACAGTCTGTAGTAATCTGTAACTAACGAAAACTTATGAAACTCCAAAAATTAAGACAAAATAGGAAGTCCTAGGAAATTTGTTTATTGATCAGAAGAAATTGGAGTCACTATTTTATCACGTTCTGGTGATTTTTAACAATTGTTTTCGTGAACAGAAAGTTTCTGGAAATTACAGCAAGATCAAATAACTATCATCCAAGAAGATCCTATAGGTTTAACTTGGCACAAACACTAATTAAAACATAAAACCACATCTAACCAGAGGCTAGATGGATTATTTATTCCTAAACATAAGCAAAAAGCAAAAAACTAAAAATAAAATTGGGTTGCCTCCCAACAAGCGCTATCGTTTAACGCCCCTAGCTAGGCATAAAAGCAAGGATAGATCTAGGTATTGCCATCTTTGGTAGGCAATCCATAAGTGGCTCTCATGATAGATTCATATGGTAATTTTATTTTATTCCTAGGGAAGTGTTCCATGCCTTTCTTTAATGGAAATTGGAATCTAATATTCCCTTCCTTCATATCAATAATTGCACCAATTGTTCTAAGGAAAGGTCTACCAAGAATAATAGGACATGAAGGATTGCAATCTATATCAAGAAAGATAAAATCTACGGGCACATAATTCCTATTTGCAACAATAAGAACATCATTAATTCTTCCCATAGGTTTCTTAATAGTGGAATCCGCCAGGTGCAAGTTTAGAGAGCAATCATCAAAATTGCGGAAATCTAGCAAATCGCACAAAGTTTTGGGAATAGTGGAAACACTAGGACCCAAATCACATAAAGCATAAAATTCATGATCCTTAATCTTAATTTTAATAGTTGGTTCCCACTCATCATAAAGTTTTCTAGGGATAGAAACTTCCAACTCAAGTTTTTCTTCATAAGATTGCATCAAGGCATCAACGATATGTTTAGTAAACACTTTATTTTGACTATAAGCATGAGGAGAATTTAGCACAGATTGCAACAAGGAAATACAATCAATTAAAGAGCAACTTTAATAATTAAATTCCTTGAAATCCAAAATAGTGGGTTTAGCAACATCTAGGGTTTTGCTTTCTTCAATCCCACTTTTATCAATTTTAGCATCATAATTTAAAAACTCCGAATTTTTGGAACGCCTTCTAGGTAAAGGTGGATCATATTCAGTCTCATCATTATCAAGATTCATATTGCAAAAAAAAGATTTAATAGGGGACACATCAATAACTTTTAGATCTTCATCTTTATTTTCATCGAAATTGGAAAAACACGCTTTAATAAAGGCTTCTTTCGTAGCACGCATCCTAGCGGTTCTTTCCTTGCACTCATCAATGGAAATTCTCATGGCTTTGAGAGACTGATTGATATCATGCTTAGGAGGAATAGATCTAAGCTTTAAAGAATCAACATCAAGAGAAATTCTATCAACATTCCTAGCCAATTCATCAACTTTAAGCAATTTCTCTTCAAGCAAAGCATTGAAATTCTTTTGCGAATTCATAAACTCTTTAACACTAGTCTCAAATTCAAAGGTCATCTTATCAAAATTTCCATAAGAGTTGTTGTAGGAATTTCCATAATTATTAGAAGGATTACTAGGATAAGGCCTAGGATTAAAGTTCCCTCTATACGCGTTGTTACCAAAATTATTCCTACCAACAAAATTCACATCCATAGATTCATTATTATTCTCAATCAAAGTAGACAAAGGCATATCATTAGGATATGTAGAAACACTCTTAGTAGAAAATAATTTCATAAGTTCATCCATCTTTCCACTCAAAACAATGATTTCTTCTATCGTATGCACTTTTTTATCAGTAGATCTTTCAGTGTGCCATTGAGAATAATTAACCATAATATTATCTAGGAGTTTAGTAGCATCTCCTAAAGTGATTTCCATAGAAGTGCCTCCCGCGGCCAAATCTAAAAGATTTCTAGAAGCAAGATTCAATCCGGCATAAAATTTTTGTATAATCATCCACAAATTCAAACCATGAGTAGGGCAATTACGTATCATTAATTTCATCCTCTCCCAAGCTTGTGCAACATGTTCATGATCAAGTTGCTTAAAATTCATAATATCGTTTCTAAGAGAGATGATCTTAGCTGGAGGAAAATACATAGAGATAAAAGCATCTTTGCACTTGTTCCAAGAATCAATACTATTTTTAGGCAAAGACGAAAACCAAGTTTTAGCACGATCTCTAAGCGAAAAAGGAAATAGCTTAAATTTAACAATATCATTATCAACATCTTTGTTCTTTTGCATATCACACAAATCCACGAAGCAATTTAGATGAGTAGCGGCATCTTCACTAGGAAGGCCGGCGAATTGATCTTTCATAACAAGATTCAACAAAGCAGTATTGATTTCACAAGATTCAGTATTGGTAAGAGGAGCAATCGGAGTGCTAGGAAATCATTATTGTTGGTATTGGTAAAGTCACACAATTTGGTATTATCTTGAGCCATCATGACAAGCAAGCAATACAACACACGAGCAAACAAAAAGCAAGCGAAAAAAGGCAAACAGAAAAGAGTGGGCGAATAAAACAGCAAGGGTGAAGTGCGGGAGAGGAAAAAGAGAGGCAAATGGCAAATAATGTAATGCAAGAGATAAGGGATTGTGATGGGTACTTGGTATGTTGACTTTTGCGTAGACTCCCCAGCAACGGCACCAGAAATTCTTCTTGCTACCTCTTGAGCACTGCGTTGGATTTCCTTGAAGAGGAAAGGATGATGCAGCAAAGTAGCGTAAGTATTTCCCTCAGTTTTTGAGAACCAAGGTATCAATCCAGTAGGAGGCTATGCCCGAGTCCCTCATACCTACACAAAGCAAATAACTCCTCACAACCAATGCGATAAGGGGTTGTCAATCCCTTCACGGCCACTTACGAGAGTGAGATCTCGTAGAGATGATAGATAATATTTTTGGTATTTTTGGTATAAAGATGCAAAGTAAAATAAAAAGAAAAGTAAAAAAGCAAAGCAATAATAAAGCGATGGAAGATTAATATGATGAGAATAGACCCGGGGGCCATAGGTTTCACTAGTGGCTTCTCTCAAGAGCATAAGTATTTTACAGTGGGTGAACGAATTACCGTTGAGCAATTGACAGAATTGAGCATAGTTATGAGAATATCTAGGTATGATTATGTATATAGGCATCACGTCCGAGACAAGTAGACCGACTCCTGCCTGCATCTACTACTATTACTCCACTCATCGACCGCTATCCAGCATGCATCTAGAGTATTAAGTTAATGAAAACAGAGTAACGCCTTAAGCAAGATGACATGATGTAGAGGGATTAATTCATGCAATATGATAGAAACCCCATCTTGTTATCCTCGATGGCAACAATACAATACGTTCCTTGCTGCCCCTACTGTCACTGGGAAAGGACACCGCAAGATTGAACCCAAAGCTAAGCACTTCTCCCATTGCAAGAAAAACCAATCTAGTAGGCCAAACCAAACTGATAATTCGAAGAGACTTGCAAAGATAACCAATCATACATAAAAAAATTCAGAGAAGATTCAAATATTGTTCATAGATAATCTTGATCATAAACCCACAATTCATCGGTCTCAACAAACACACCGCAAAAAGAAGATTACATCGAATAGATCTCCACGAGAGAGGGGGAGAACATTGTATTGAGATCCAAAAAGAGAGAAGAAGCCATCTAGCTACTAACTATGGACCCGAAGGTCTGAGGTAAACTACTCACACTTCATCGGAGGGGCTATGATGATGTAGAAGCCCTCCATGGTGGATTCCCCTTCCCATGGAGCTCCTAACAGGCCCAAGATGGGATCTCGTGGGTACGTAAAGTTGCGGCGGTGGAATTAGGTTTTGGCTCAGATTCGATCGCTTGGGGATACGAGGTATATATAGGAGGAAGAAGTACGTCGGTGGAGCTTCGTGGGGCCCACGAGGGTGCGGGAGCGCCCTAGGGGGGTAGGCGCGCCCCCTACCTCGTGCCCACCTCGTGGCTTTCTTGACGAAGGGTCCAAGTCTCCTGGGTCATATTCGGTGAGAAAATCACGTTCCTGAAGGTTTCATTCAGTTTGGACTCCGTTAGATATTCCGTTTCTTCGAAACACTGAAATAGGCAAAAAACAGCAATTCTGGGCTGGGCCTCCGGTTAATAGGTTAGTCCCAAAAATAATATAAAAGTGGAAAATAAAGCCCAATATGGTCCAAAACAGTAGATAATATAGCATGGAGCAATCAAAAATTATAGATATGTTGGAGACGTATCAGCATTGCAAGAGACCACTAGAAAAACACTTCAGTGTAAAAAAAGAGCATGGTATGGTAGACAGATGAAGTACATACTGATGAATAACAATGCATAAGATATTCAGAAGCATGATGTCCAAACTAAGCAGATGGCATTGCGATAGAGTAGAATGACAGTACTTGAATTTGAAAACATGTTATAATGAATGGAATAGGTACTAAAAACAGGAAGGCATGCCATATTTACATGCATGATCAGTAGGCTAAGCACAAGGCATTGCAACAGAGTAGATGCACTCCAGGACATTATATGCATGTTGTACCCATATCAAGGGCCAAGTTAGAGCAAGGAACTTGTGGGGTGAATAGAATTCATCATCTTTCTGCAAGTCTTCTGAGGAACTGCCTTTACTTGTTCGATCATATTGGTATCATTAACATCAAGTTTGTTGGCCATTACATTGCTCTGTGAGGTTCTCGTGGATAAATCAGTGTGTGCAATTATATCTGACATGCATGGAAGACAACTAGTAGTTAGATTCATGTAATGAGTGCCTGTAGGAGACAACATAAATAGTAGGACTAGGGTTAACTAGCAGCAGCAGGTCTCAAAAACTAAAGGGAGAACACTGATGAAAGCTACAAAATATGTATCATTTGTACTCGAGATTAACTAGATGGCACATAAAAGTATTAAAGAACAACATAGGTAATACTAGAAGTGGTATAATACTATAACCAGCAGCCTGTGGGATAGTATTGGCTGATGGATGATAACTATGGAACATCGTTACCTAAAGAACAAGTCTCTTAGCTGAGCTATGGAACAATGTTAACTCCTGAACAAGACCCGTAAGAGATCAACATGAATATACAGTGAAATGTGATAATCTATTTTCCATGCTTAGATGAATAACAAAGCCATAAATGTTGCACACAAGTAAGATGAGGGTACAACCTATCTGGCCGCCATCCATAGGAGTGAGCATCATGTGCTGACTTGTCGACGGCCCTGCAGTTGTTGTGGTTGTCCATGTCGGGCACACGCATTCGATGTAGGGAACTGTTGAGTGGGGACTATAGCTCCCTTCTGGTGTATGCTTCCCTTGTTGCAGCTGCTGCGGTGAGTCGGAAGACGGTGTGGCTGAAGATGCAGAAAACACATGATGTTATGAACGACACATCTCTCTGGTCTGAAGAAATACCCTAAGAGATCAACATCAAGGTACGAGAGTGGTCACACGTCTGTTGACTGAAGACTAAATTGGGGTCACACGATTTTATTTTATTTTGGTACTGTCCAGTCTACGCCGGATGGCTTGATGGCGGTCTTGTGCCTCCCGACTGACACTGTTCGGAATCTTCCCCGAAGAGCCAGCGACCACCGGCAGAGCAGCCTGCCTCCGCCATCCGTGGCCCCGACCAAAACCCCGCTCTCTGCCCCACCGCACTGCCGTGGTTGCGCCGCCCCCGGGCCAATACACAAAGACTCGCCGTCATCCAGATCCGGCGGCGGCAGTACCTTCAACCCACGCAACTCTAAGATAGCCATCTAAGTGCTGCTTCCACGACGAACTTGCGCCCCCGCACCCTTACGTTAGACACCAGCCAACCCATTGGGAAACGATTGGCCCAGAATAAAAATTCAAACAACTGGCGCCTAAATAAAGTGATTTGATATGAGGGTGTGACCTATCTAGTGGCCCAGTGAAGTAGGCAACTCCAGCTGCCGAGTCGGTGAGGCCCGCGCGGTTGCGGTGGCTACCGGCAGCAGGGAAGCAGAGATGTCGCGACGATCGACGGCTACGGGGAAGCAGCGTCGGGGCTCTGGACGAATCCAAAGTTGGAGCCGCTCCGGCACCATGAACAACGGTGGGGGTGAATCGGCTCCGGTACGGTTCACGCGACCATCGTCGAGGCAGCTCTAGCAGCATGGAGTAAGAGGCACACAGCCCAGTGCACGACGGTAAATGGACATCGTCTCTGGCATTAGGGAGGAGGG
Source organism: Aegilops longissima (assembly GCA_021605205.1). Classification (NCBI taxonomy): domain Eukaryota; kingdom Viridiplantae; phylum Streptophyta; class Magnoliopsida; order Poales; family Poaceae; genus Aegilops; species Aegilops longissima. The sequence goes on along the minus strand of CM038681.1, from coordinate 433,513,206 downwards.
CGGCTGTGAATTTGGTGTGGTGGGGGCGCCATGGAGGAGGGGCTGAGGTTTCGCGGCTCGGGAGAAGGGAGCTTCTGGGGAGAAGGTGATTTGGCGCTCACGAGGTATGAATGGGGAATTGGGAGGGGAGTGGAACCATGTCTTACGGGCGCATTTGTCTGAAATGTGGGGGGAGTTATAGTTTTACCCCTGCCTTTAGGCTTCTCGGCTTGGGTCTGTGTACTAAGGGTCGAGGATAGTAGAGTAACTTTGCTTCTCCCAAATAGTGGGCACGAGCGATTTCAGGCAAGGAGGGCGTGTTTTGAAATATAGTGGGCGCAAGCGATTTCGGGCGAGGAGAGCGTGTTTTGAAATAGTGGGCGCGAGCTATTTCGGGAGAGGAGAGGGTGTTTTGCTGACCATGGTTTATGATTTATTCGGCACATGTCATTTCGGCCGAGGAGAAGCGCGCTTGGATGAAGTTATGAACCTACCCTCGATGTACAATGGGCCAATTGATGTGTGTCCCACATAGGTCGGTAATTCCGCATCTCCCATTTATTTGCTCAGGCGAATTCCACCGAGCAGAGGGTGTTTAACAGTTTGTTCAAATTTTGGGAGAACGTGCTTCCACGTCTACCTTACCAAGTCAATTCGAATCGAATTCTCAAATATTAGCTTGCCACTTCTTTTTTAGATGGAGAGATGATGCTCGGGAGTAATGTATTTTTACATGCTCGTTGCTAGCGATTTACTATATGACAAATAGTTGAACCACTCAAAAACGGGAATCAAACCCAAAATGAAATACCTCGATTAAATGAAATAGCTCGTTCACCAGGTCAAAATAGTGAATTAAATCCAAAATTGAACACTTCAATCGAGTAGCATGTTGTACAGTATTATAGTACTCCATGAACATGTTGAAAGTCAAATTAATGAACTTGTTTGATATACGCATATCTTCGTTCATGTGTGGATTGCAGACAACATCTTATCCAATTTAAATATTTGAATGCAAGTTTATATCGAAACATGGTTTATATCAGTCTTTGATGCATAAAACACGACCTCCCCCTCTCCCAAACTCCTGCTCTCTCTCTCTCTCTCTCTCTCTCTCTCTCTCTCTCTCTCTCTCTCTCTCTCTCGACAATCTTCAATTCTGTCGCATGCATCCGACACACAAACCTTGTTGGTCCCTCTCCCTCTCTCTCCATCTCTCTCTCTCTCTCTCTTTGTGTGTGTGTGTGGGGGGGGGGGTCTTTCTAGTTCGCATGCATATATACTCCATCTATAGGTCTCTCGCACACTATGTATGATTCTCTAGTCCAAGCTAAATATCTTTGGTGCACTCATCAACGCACACAAATTCCTTGGCTCGTTGCCTGTAACTCTCTCACGCACCACTGGCTGCCTCGAGCTCTTCCCTCTCTCTCTCTCAAACTCTCCATCTACATGGGTCACACATACACATGCATATCTCACTTGCACTCAATAGGCCCATCTAAAACTCTATCTCTCTCCCTCGTTCTCTCTCCATCTCACACGCACACACACACATAATCTCATGCCTAGCCAAGTATGATGGTCTCTCACCCAATTGTAGGCACACGCAGTCCCCCCTATATGTATATGACTAGCTAATCTTAGTCTCCATCACAAACATGTGCATGGTCTATCTTGATTTCTCTCGGGGCATCTTTCTATCGTGCACGCACCTCCCTCGATCTCCCACCCATATAGTCCCCTCACGATCTCGAGGGGATCTCTCTATCACAAGCACACCCTCTCTCCCTCCCCATGCGTCCATGTTCTCCATGCGTCCCTCTCGACCTTTGTTCCTTGTTGGCCAGACCTCTATTGGACATGTGCTATTGGGGTGTCTCTCTCCGTTGCAAACAATCACGCACTAGCTATATTCGTGTATCTCCTCACCTCGCTTTTCTATCTCGGAGATGCATGCGTGATATGTTTGCATAAGAAACGAAAAAACACACTCTCTCTAATTTATCGTTTGTTGTCCCTTTCTCTTTCACACACATACTCTTTGTGCACACTCACTCATTCTCCTTCACACGCACTTGATCTCTCTCAACTTAGGCACTCTCTTCGGTCCATAGCATATAGATTTATTGAAAAGTCAAACATCACAAAGTTTGACCATGTACGTGGAGAAAATATTTACATCTAGAACAGCAAACATATACCATTAGATTCATCATGAGACGTAGTTTCGTATGATGTATCTTTGGTATTGTAGATATAAATAACATTTGCGTAAACCTGGTCAAAGTTTCCAAAGTCCGACTTCTAAAAAAGTTACATGCACTGCATTATCGAGCGGACGAAATATCCCTTTCCCCCTCTCAGCTATCTGACGCACCACTCAGCCTTATCGGGGATCCTCTATCTCTCTCAAACTTTATATCTCCCTGGTTCACACATACACATGTGTCGCTCGCGCTACATAGACACATCCAACACTCTCCGCCCTTGTTCTCTCTCTATGTGACACACACCCCCCTAAGTACCATAATCCCTCACTCCATCATAGGCGCACACACTCCCCCCTAAGTATGATTATCTCTCACTAGCCATCAGGAACACACGTATTGTCTCCTTCCATCCATACGTCTATCTCAATATCTCTCCGGGTATCTTCTATCGCGCACACACCTTGTCACTCGATCTCCCACCCATGTAGTCCCATCACGATCTTCAGGGGATCTCTCTATGACAAACATACACTCTATCCTCCCCATGTCTGCATTTTCTCCGTACGTCTCTCCCGACCTCTCTCCCTTGTTTGTCAGACCCCTCTTGGCAACGTGCTAGGGGTCTTTCTCTCTCGGTTGCAAATAACCACACACTATCTCCTCACCTTGCTTCCACTGTCGAAGATGCATGTGTGATATGTTTGCATAAGACACACATACTTTTTCTCTACTTTTATCGTGTGTTGTCCATGTCTCTTTCACACATGCACACACACTTTTTCAATCACTCTTTCTATTTCACACACACTCTCTCTAGTTAGGTACTCTCTCACGTCCATAAGCATATGGATGTTTTGAAAAGTCAAACCTCAGAAAAGTTAGACCAGGTATATGTGGAGAAAAACATTTACATCTGGAACGACCATTAGATTCATCACAACATGTACTTACTTCATACTATCATTTATCTTTGGTATTGTAGATATAAGTAATTTCTTTATAAACTTGGTCAAAGTTTCAAAAGTTCAACTTAAAAAGATGTTGGCACTACATTATCGAACGGAGGGAGTAGCTCTTCTCTCGCTGCTATCTCTCACGGGCCTCCCCTCTCACTCGAACTCTCTATACCGACAGATTATACACTCACTGTGTCAGCATATAGCTCCGTATATTGTTTAGTTGACCGATCAACCAGTCCACATGCTGCCTTGTTAGCTCGTGTTCTCTATCTTCGTGTGCTAGACCATGTGGCAGTGGGTGAAAATAAGTAAACTAGAGGCCCATATGACACGCGGTGAAGTAAACAAAGTTGAAACCACTCGGGGTAGCACCCCGCACGCTAGTAAATTGAGGGCGCATTGAGGACACACTTCTTCCGCGTGAAGGACGCACTCACGCACAATTCACCATTGCGCGACGGCATGCACAGAAGGACGCACTCGCGCACACCCAGCAGGCCAGCACACAACACACACCAACACACATGTACACCGGCGTCACTGTCGGTTAAGATGGCCGGCGAGGCAACCAACAAGCGGAGGCGGCTCAAGCCAAAACCGCATCCGGCGAGCCTGGAATTCATCAGCAGCCTCCCCGATGACATGCTGCTCGTCATCATCGGCCTCCTCCCCACCAAATATGCCATGCGGACCGCCCTGCTCTCTAGGCGGTGGCGCCCCCTCTGGTGCTGCGTCCCCCTCAACCACACCGTTGACAGCTGCCTCTATGACGGGGATTGCAAACGCATGGCCGCAGTCTCCAAGATCCTTCCATCTCACCCTGGGACGGCCAGACACCTTGACATCCTCATGTTTAGTACCAACTGCAAGGTCCAAGCCAAGTTCGATGAGTGGTTCTTATCCCCCGCCATAGATCAGCTCGAGGAGCTCAGCTTTGAAGTTGGACGATGTCGCTATCTACCGCCGTTCGCGCTCCGCCTCACGCCATCGCCGCGCCGCGCCAGCTTCAGCTCCTGCTATCTTTCCCAGATTAATGCCGCGCCCGCCCTTCTTCTCCCTCAACTCAAGCAGCTCAACCTCTTCGACATTGTCATCTCGAAGAAGGCTATGGAGCACCTGCTCCACAGCTGTACTATGCTCGAGTACCTTCGTCCTGAGCAGATCCACGGGTTCATTAGCCTCCACATCGCCTCGACGAATCTCCAATGGATTTATGTGTCTTGCTGGCCCCGCAACAAGACATCAATTGGGAAGAGATCACTCTAGTTGTTCCATGTTATGGTCATTGAGAATGCGCCTTTCCTTGAGAGATTGCTTGTATCTGATCTAGAAGGCCCAACAAAAATCAAGGTCATTGACGCGCCAAAATTGACAGCGTTGGTGTACTCGTCTTCCAATTCACCGAACTCTTTATTGGATCCATAATCGTTCAGGTACAACACTCATCTTCTTCTCCGTCTTCTTGAAATTCACATTTTTAAATTTCTTCTTGATATATTTACGACTGTCTTCCAGAAAATGATTCCCTCAAGCTTGACCCAGTCTATGCGCACAGTGAAGATCTTGGCAATAAAATCTATCGGCCCCAATCTGGATCAAGTTGTTGGATTCCTTACATGCGTTTCATGCACGGAGAAGCTACTCATCAAGGTGAAACTTCTTTCCTATTAGTAAATGGTAATCACAACGTAGCTCAATTTTTTCTTAATTTTCCCAAATTACGATGACAAGTGTAGTTCAAAACTGCATCTACGCACTGCACCGAAAGAAATGTTTTCAGTATTTTTTCTCACATGATCACCTGCATCGTTTTTTGTTGTACTACTATAGTAGCCTAGGCTAGTCATAGTGGAAAGTAACTTAGAATAGTAACTCCATGGTTACCCTAAGAGCAAGTACTACCTCCGTTGTGGTTTACTCTTCCTATTTTGTAGTATCAAAATTTGACCATAGATTTAACTGACAAAAAGTTAATGCATGTCACTAAAAATTATATTGTTGGATTCGTATTTGAACATAATTTCAAATGGTATAATTTTTGGTGACATGCATTGGCATTTTCTTAGGTAAATCTATGGTCAAAATTATACACTAAATACGAGGTAGTACAAAAGTGGGCTATAAGGCCCTCCACTATGTAGGCCAAAATATGTGCTAAATTCACTTGTGATGCATTTGGCATCGATGCCCCTCCATTGCTCACCTGGTGCCCCAATATGGATCACCTACTTTGCTCCCGTGCCAAATTAACTCATGTAATGAAAAAACACTTGCGTGGGAGAGAGAGAGGACTGAGGCAATAAAAAAACACTTGTTTGGGAGAGTGAGAGGATGGTGTAGTTGGTTTGATTGATTTGTTTATAGATGTGGGTTGTGTGCACTGCGGTGCCAACTCTCTCACATCGCGAGAGCGGTGCCAAAATCTTTTGATTTGACATCGATGCGTATTATGTGGCAAACTATTGAGAAATATGGCATCGGCCACATAGTGGAAGGCAAAAAATGCCCAAGCTCTTCACATGCTCCTAGGTAAATGAGAGGAAAGAGAAAGAGAGTGAAAAAATATCACTAGCCAGCCAACCCTATCGTATGAGCGAATGATATTGGTACCTCTTGATGACACGACAATCTTATACAACTAGCTGCTCTAATATGTTCTCTTCTTTTGCAGATAAAAAAAGACTCGAAAGTGAAAAATGTGCTGCACTATAACAATCTCATCGAATGCCTTGATCTTCAACAAAAATTGATTTGATCGACTACCGAGGCAGCACATCTGAGATTAAATTGGCCAGGTTCTTTGTTCTGGAGGCAAGTGTGCTCAAGGTAATGTGGTTTGGCGTTCTCTGGCGCAACAATGAATGGCGTGCTGATCAGCGCAAGCGTCTAACCCTAAGTGACAAAGTCTCCGCAGAAGCTGAATTTGTTTTTGAAACATCAAGTGGCTAGAGACTCGGAAATTTATTTGCCCATTCGTGACTTGTCAGGGCGGTGGATTTTAGTTTGTACGATAATGCTGCATCCACCTAAAGTAACGAAAGTTCTTACGTAAAATTCCTAGTAATTCCCTCTTTGTAGGTCCAGCATTACTCCTAACATTTGTAATATCAGTTTGAAACTTGTAATATTGCCGTGTCCTATTCCTGCGATTTCAAAATCCTGCGAATCAAAGAGGTCCTGAGTTGGTGATGATGTTGTGCCTGCCATCTTTCACCAATAGCCGTCGGATCTAGATCTGACGCATACAAACCAAACTTCTCCAGTTTTGCATAAAGATACCCGCACTTGTTCCCTATTTACAAACAACTCCTTGTCTCTCACAATCAGCCTTATCTCCTCCCCGCCACATCTAGAAGGCCATGAAAAAATCTAGCGTGATGGCCGCTGCCGGCGCCGTCCACCCCCAATGGTGGTGTTCCATGCAATGCACGGACATCTACGCACGAGAAATTATGTCGAACACGGCTAGTTGTAAGCAGGTTAGCTCTACAGCCATGATGATAGTGACTGCAGACGGTGAGGCTGACTATGGTATGCCGAACACGGCGCCTATACTCAGGTGTCATCTTCGGCGCAGGGTCTTTGTCACTTCACTATGAGGAGCAGCACGTAATAATTTGACCAACGGGTAGTACATCGCTACTACATTGGTAGTACCACTACTAGTACTAGCACTACCGTCTGGATTTAGTAGTACTACCACGTCCATCTGGATTTAGTATTTGACTAGCAATATATGGTAATGCATGTCACAAAAAATGTACTACTCCCTCTGTAAATAAATACATGGTGTATTGTATTATTCCTTCCAGTAGATGGCTCAAATCTGAAGTCTCATCAATCAGACTACTATTGTACTCACCGAGCGCTCAAAAATTGCAATCAAAGACTACTATTGTACTCCCTCCGTACTGGTGCATTAGTCACGTTACGAAAACCAAATAGTAATCCCAAAAATTTTAGGCGCGGTTGTCGGATCACGGGTTCCGACAAAACCCTCAAGGTTCGAACACTGGGGTGCGCATGAAGATCTCTCCTATCCCTAGCTCTCGCACTCCACGATCTAGCGGACAAACTCGCCGAACCCAAAAAACACAGAGACACAAGATTTATACTGGTTTGGGCCACCGATGTGATGTAATACCCTACTCCAGTGTGTGTGCAGTGGATTGCCTCTTGGGCTGGGGATGAACAGTACAAGGGGAAGAACAACCTCCTGAGGCGAGGTGTTCTTGTGCTGGTGAGCTGGAGAAGGGTTTTTCGTCCTCCCTTCCTCTGTGGTGGCTAGTCCTATTTATAGGGGCCCGGGTCCTCTTCCCAAATATTGAGCGGGAAGGGATCCCACAACTGCCAAGTTTGAAGGGGAACAACTAGTACAGCTTATCCTGACAAAAGCGGTCTTCGCTTGCCAAAGGCTCTAGCGGGGACGCCGTCTTGGGCTCCACAGTGACCTACGTCCTGCCATCCTGCTGGTCCTGGTCTCGTTGACCGATATGGAAACCTTTGCCTGATGCCTCGGGACTCCGCGCCTGCGCTTGCTCCCTTTAGCACCAAAGAGGAAACAAGGACACTGCGCGCGGGCGCCTGCCTGGTTGTGGTCGTCATTGCTTGCGTCATTAGAACCTCGCGAGGTTCTTCCTGCCTTGATCTCTTCGCTCCTCGCGAGCCAGCCTAGTGAGGCCGCTACTGAGGAGGTCTTGTATCGTCCGCCTCGCGAGGCTTGGCCCCTCGTGAGGGTCTTGAGTGCTTGCTGGTGAAGATGGGCCGTACGGGCCCGCTGGTGGAGCCACGCCATGGGCCGCAGGCAGGCAAATCTGGGGACCCCCGTTCCCAGAACACCAACAGTAGCCCCTGGGCCCAAGGCGTGCTCGGGCTTGGCTTCGAGGCAAAGCCAAAGGGCAAGTACGGAGCGCCACGGGCGCCAACAGCCTGCGGCCTTGGTCGACGCGTGGCGATTGATTGGACATGGGCGTCTCCGCTTCCCCATGCTGCCTCGGCAACTACCCGACTTGATGAGTCCCTGCTGCATGCAGAGAAAAATCATCATTACCTGTGATCGTGGGGGTCGCCGGTTGGCCTTCCCTCGCTATAAATGAGGAGGGGGGCAGAGCCCCTGTCGCTCATCCCTTCCTGCTCCTCTCGCTTCTTCTTCCTCGCTCCATCGCCGGCAGTAACATCCACGGTGCCAATCCGAAGATTCTCGGCCATAGAGAAGGGGAAAACTCCCCGTGACGAGCCCGGGCGGCTTCCGCCGAAGAAGAGGCCGGTCTATCGCCGTGATGTAGTCGCAAGGCGGGAGGTGACAAGGCCTTGGTACGAGCGGCCACCTCCAGGGTATCCGCTGCCTTTATACGCCCAGGCTAAGGGCTTAGGAGGAAGTGGCGGCGATCGGCGCCGCCCACGCCGTGGCCGTGGTTGCCGCGCCGCGGTGGCACGCTCCGTCGCCCTAGGGGTCCATGCCATGGACTCCTCGCGTGAGCTCATGCTGTGGGCGGCGGGCACTGCGCAGCGCCGCAGCCGTGAAGGGTCATGTGGAGGCCCTACTGAAGAAGTTCCGCGCCTTTGCTCCCGCGCCTATGACCGACGGTGCCACTAATCCTGCAGCCCCGGCCGGCGGTGCAGGTGAAGGCGACACCACCAAGGAAGGAGCGCCTCTTGCTGGCGCCAGCGATGCCCAGGGGATGACTCGCTTGCGGCTCTTTTCCTATTTAAATTCTTGCAACATGTATCGTGCCTCGTGGAGGCGTTTAGACTTGTGTTTGATATTCGGAGAACAATATGTCTTGTGATATTTGCTTTGAGATTTTGCGATTTCCTTCCTGTTTGCTTTTATGTTCTACGTCGGTAGAGCCCGACCCCGCGCATACCTCAGCCGCCGCTGGCTCGACCGGAAACCAGGACAAGGCCAGGGGGTGAGGGGCTACGTGGCCAGTTAGGCTCCTGAGTCGCGATGCTCAGGAGTCCCCCTTGACGCGCAAACTGCTTACAGAAAGGAGATGCAGGAGAAGGCCTTGATGTTCTACGTCGGCAGGGCCTGGCCCCGCGCATACCTCAACCGCCGCTGACTCGACCGGAGACCAGGACGAGGCCAGGGGTGAGGGGCTACGTGACCAGTTAGGCCCTTGGATTGTGATGCCCAAGGGTCCCCTTGATGCTCAAACGACCTTGAGGAGGAAATGCAAGAGCAGGCCTTAGCATTCTGCGTCGGCAGGGCCCGGCCCCGCACATACCTCAACCGCCGCTGGCTCGACCGGAGACCAGGACGAGGCCAGGGGGTGAGGGGCTACATGACCAGTTAAGCCCTTGGGTCGCGATGCCCAAGGATCCCCCTTAACGTACGAACAGACCTCATACCTGTCCTCGCCGGGCTTTCGCTCGGGAGGGTTGCGCGACAACCAGGTTTGAGGGACCTGGTAGGGCGTACGCCAGGCGTGACCTGAGCGCAGCCCCCGTGCCCAGCCCCCCTCGCGCTACCCTCCCGAGGGGAAGCAGCGCGGTGAGGCTAGGCACTGAGCTCAAGGGCTCCCTGAGGTTGATACGGCCGTGGGGCCGCCCTCAGTTGTTTATCACCAGCGCGGAGCATAGTGCTTCCGTACTTGCACGGGCATAGCCGCTCCTCGGTAGTGTCGATGGCCAGCATGGAGCATGGTGCTTCCACTGGTGCGTGGGCGGGGACTCCCTACTGCGGAGAGCCCCGGGGCGTGTACAGCCCCGCCCTGACACGTGGCTTGCACGACAGGGCTAGACGAGGTGTGTCTAGGCACTCGTGAGCCAGCGCGGGACTCACGAGGCCCTACCTCAAGGCGGGTTGCGCCTGGTCTTGGTTCTTGTTAACTGCGGTGATCCTGCGAGATGGTTAGGCAACCTGTGCCGAATGAATCTCCTGAGGTTTTCATATGAGAAGGCCAAGCACCAATGACCCCGAGAGGTGACGTGAACGGGGCCGGCCCGCCAGACAGAGCTCAGCCGTTGGATTTATCGACGCTGCAGGGACGGGCCTGAGCACAGACGCCGTGCTTAACCCTCTCATGCGGAAGATCCTGAAGAAAGATGATCGGCGCGCAGCTCCCGTGGTGGGTGATAATCAAGCAGGTAATAATCATAAATAGACCATGCATGAGAAGGCAGACTAGCTTGGGTAAATTCAAAAACGACACATGCCACTGGGTAGGACCCGAGCAGCTTGGGGATGATGCAGCCCGAGGGGCGCCCCCAGCAAGGTAAGCTAAAGACATAGAAGGATACATGCTGCAGGGATAGACCCACGCAGCCTAGGAATGATGCAGCCCGAGGGGCGCTCCCAGCTAAATGAACTTGGAAAATGTCACCTGGTTTAGTCGCTGATGAGATGTTGGTGCAACTGAAGGTGCGCAGTGACGAGGCTATTCCTCACGAGCCACCCGGGCCCTGAGCCTCGGGAGGCTCTGGGGGCCCAGGTGGTTCCTTGAGGACCGTCTCCATCTCTGCTAGGACCATGTGATGCCTAGCCTCCTGAGCCGCCAGGATGCTCCACAGGTTGCGCTGGAAGGCGGACGCCACGCTCGGCAGGCCAAAAGGCATGCGAACATAGTTGTGAGGTGGGCCCTTTTAGCGCCCCACATGCGAAGGCCAGAAGCGCTCCTGAGATGCGGTGCAGGTTGAGCCCTGGGATGTCAACGCAGACGCGCATCCCACCATCCTCGCCTGGCTTTTTTTTGAACAGTCACCGGGGGGAGAGCTTCCCTACCTGAATATATTACCACTCAAAGAGTTCAGGGGAATACAGGCAAGTTATTGTTACAAGTTCAGGTAGAAGGGATTGCAGAGGAGAGAAAATTTAGCCACTGTCTAGCCGAGTAATTGTCCTCCTTTTTTTGAACCGAAAAACCCAGAGAGAGAAGTCTGCTACAATATTTCTTAGCGTTAATCTATGAGAGCGATCATCGTTCCTGAACACGAGAGCATTTCTTGAGTCCCAGAGCTTCCAAGTTATGGTCAAGGCCACCGATGGCCAGATGTTGGGGTTGAGGCCCTGAATCGGTGGGTGTAGGCCCTTGCATTTTCTAGCTCCTGAATGGTCTTGTCGATGAACTCCTGAGCACCGAGCACTCCTTGATCGACGCCTTCCTGAGGGAAACGTGCCGCGAAGCACGCCTCCACATGGTGCCCGAGTGCCTCCCTTGTGACGTTGGCGAGGTCAGAGGCCCTCCCGAAGAGAGCCCTCGAGCCCTGCCCAAGGATGGCACCGGGCGCGCTTTCCTATGCACGGGAGGGAGGCGCCCCACCTGAGGGCACTGCTCTTGAAGTGGTCCTGCTCGTGGTGTCGCCCTCCTGAGGACCGGCATGGAGCAGCTACTTCTTCTTCTTGGGGGTGGCCTCAGGAGGGTACTGGATTCCTTCGTTGTCGGGGTCTTCAATTGTTGCGGCTTGGAAGGCGCGCTCGAGGGAGCACACCACATCTCTTTCTTCGCAGGGGACCATGATGATCCCACCGCTTTCAGGCATCTTGAGGACGTTGTAGCCGTGATGAGTGACCGCCATGAACTTGGCCAATGCTGGGGACCCGAGGATGGCATTGTACGGTAGGCGGATATGGGCGACGTAGAAGTCGATGAGCTCGGTGCGGTAGTTCTTGCGTTCTCCAAAGGTGACAGGAAGGCGGACCTGCCCTATCGGGGTGGTGGAGCCGCCAGTCACCCTTGAGAAGGGATTGGTAGGCTACAGCTGGTCATATGGCACTTGGAGGCTATCGAACGTCTCGACAGACAGGACATTGAGTCCTGCTCCGCCGTCGATGAGGGTCTTGGTGACTTGAACGTTGCTGATGACGGGCGAACAGAGCATCCTGAGGGTGCCGGCAGTTGCGGCACACTTGAGCTGGTCAGCTGAGCTGAAGGTGATGGCACACTTGGACCACCTGAGCGGGTGTGTGGCCTCGAGCCTGGGAAGAGCCGCGTTCACCTCACGAGCAAACTGCTTGAAGATTCGTTGAGAGGCTGGGGCTTGAGCTCCGCCCAAGATGCAGGCAATGGCGCGAGGTTCCTGGAAGCCCCCAGCCCCCTCGTCCTGATGGTGGTCGTCGTTCCTCCTTGGTGGCGGTGGCAGCGGAGGAAGGCCAGCGTTGCCTGAGGGCAATCCTCGTGAGGCTGATCCCTCTAGTGGTCCCCACGAGGTTGGTCCAGCCAGCGGTCCTCACAACGTCGGTCGCGCCACTCCTGGCGAGGGCCACGGTCATCCCAGCGTCCTCCGCCTCGTCCTCCTCCTCGGCCGTAGCCTCGGTCATTGCCCTCGGGGCGTCGACCGAAGCGTCCATCCCGAATGGCCCTGAGCTCTTGACAATCATTGGTGTTGTGGTTGTGCACATTGTGGATGAAGGAAATATGCCCTAGAGGACATAATAAAGTTATTATTTATTTCCTTATATCATGATAAATGTTTATTATTCATGCTAGAATTGTATTAACCGGAAACATAATACATGTGTGAATACATAGACAAGCAGTGTCACTAGTATGCCTCTACTTGACTAGCTCGTTAATCAAGATGGTTATGTTTCCTAACCATAGACATGAGTTGTCATTTGATTAACGGGATCACATCATTAGGAGAATGATCTGATTGACATGACCCATTCAGTTAGCCTAGCACTTGATCGTTTAGTATGTTGCTATTGCTTTCTTCATGACTTATACATGTTCTAGTAACTATGAGATTATGCAACTCCGTTTACGGAGGAACACTTTGGGTACTACCAAACGCCACAACGAATCGGGTGATTATAAAGGAGTACTACAGGTGTCTCCGAAGGTACATGTTGAGTTGGCGATTTCGAGATTAGGTTTTGTCACTCCGATTGTCGGAGAGGTATCTCTGGCCCTCTCGGTAATGCACATCATTATAAGCCTTGCAAGCAATGTGACCAATGAGTTGGTTACGGATGATGCATTACAGAGCGAGTAAAGAGACTTGCGGTGTGACGAGATTGAACTAGGTATTGGATACCGACGATCGAATCTCGGGCAAGTAACATACCAATGACAAAGGAACAACGTATGTTGTTATGCGGTTTGACCGATAAAGATCTTCGTAGAATATGTAGGAGCCAATATGGGCATCCAGGTCCCGCTATTGGTTATTGACCGAGAATAGTTCTAGGTCATGTCTACATAGTTCTCGAACCCGTAGGGTCCGCACGCTTAAGGTTTCGATGACAGTTATATTATGAGTTTATGAGTTTTGATGTACCAAGGAGTTCGAGTCCCGGATGAGATCGGGGACATGACGAGGAGTCTCGAAATGGTCGAGACGTAAAGATCGATATATTGGACGACTATATTCGGAGTTCGGAAAGGTTCGAATGATTCGGTATTTTGGAGTACCGGAGAGTTACGGGAATTCGCCGGGAGAAGTATTGGGCCTTAATGGGCCCTGCGGGAAAGAGAGAGGCTGCCTAGGGCAGGCCGCGCCCAAGGCCTAGTCCGAATTGGACTAGGGGAGGGGCCGCACCCTTCCTCCCTTCCCCTTCCTTCTCCTACTCCTACTAGGAAAGGAGGAGTCCTACTCCCGGTGGGAGTAGGACTCCCCCCTTGGTGCGCCTCCTCCCTTGGGCCGGCCACCTCCTCCTTGCTCCTTTATATACGGGGGCAGGGGGCACCCCATAACACACAAGTTGATCTACGGATCGTTCCTTAGCCGTGTGCGGTGCCCCCCTCCACCATATTCCACTTCGGTCATATCGTCGCGGAGCTTAGGCGAAGCCCTGCGCCGGAGAAGTCATATCGTCGCGGAGCTTAGGCGAAGCCCTGCGTCGGTGGAGCATCATCATCGTCACCACGCCGTCGTGCTGACGGAACTCATCCCCGACACTTTGCTGGATCGGAGTCCGGGGATCGTCATCGAGCTGAACGTGTGCTGAACACGGAGGTGCCGTACGTTCGGTACTTGGATCGGTCGGATCGTGAAGACGTACGACTACATCAACCGCGTTGTTATAACGCTTCCGCTTTCGGTCTACGAGGGTACGTGGACAGACACTCTCCCCTCGTTGCTATGCCATCACCATGGTCTTGCGTGTACGTAGGAATTTTTTTGAAATTACTACGTTCCCCAACAATGGCATCCGAGCCTGGTTTTATGCGTTGATGTCATATGCACGAGTAGAACACAAGTGAGTTGTGGGCGATATAAGTCATCTTGCTTACCAGCATGGCATACTTTGGTTCAGCGGTATTGTGAGATGAAGCGGCCGGACCGACATTACGCGTCGCTTACGCGAGACTGGTTTCACCGCTTGAGCACTAGTTGCTTAAAGGTGACCGGCGGGTGTCTGCCTCTCTCACTTTAGTTGAACCGAGTGTGGCTCGCCCGTCCTTGCGAAGGTTAAAACAGCACCAACTTGACAAACTATCGCTGTGGTTTTGATGCGTAGGTAAGAACGGTTCTTGCTCAGCCCGTAGCAGCCACGTAAAACTTGCAACAACAAAGTAGAGGACGCCTAACTTGTTTTTGCAGGGCATGTTGTGATGTGATGTGGTCAAGACGTGATGCTATATTTTATTGTATGAGATGATCATGTTTTGTAACCGAAGTTATCGGCAATCGGCAGGAGCCATATGGTTGTCGCTTATTGTATGAAATGCAAAAGCCATGTAATTGCTTTACTTTATCACTAAGCAGTAGCGATAGTCGTAGAAGCAATAGTTGGCGAGACGACAACGATGCTACGATGGAGATCAAGGTGTCGCGCGGTGACGATGGTGATCATGACGGTGCTTGAGATGGAGATCACAAGCACAAGATGATGATGACCATATCATATCACTTATATTAATTGCATGTGATGTTTATCCTTTATGCATCTTATCTTGCTTTGATTGACGGTAGCATTATAAGATGATCTCTCACTAAAATTATCAAGAAGTGTTCGCTTCGAGTATGCACCGCTGCTAAAAGTTCAGAGTACCCGCACACCACGTGATGATCGGGTGTGATAAGTTCTACGTCCATCTACAACGGGTGCAAGCCAGTTTTGCACACGCAGAATACTCGAGTTAAACTTGACGAGCCTAGCATATGCAGATATGGCCTCGAACACGGAGACCGAAAGGTCGAGCGTGAATCATATAGTAGATATGATCAACATAGTGATGTTCACCATTGAAACTACTCCATCTCACGTGATGATCGGACATGGTTTAGTTGATTTGGATCACGTAATCACTTAGATGACTAGAGAGATGTCTGTCTAAGTGGGAGGTTTTAATATGATTAATTAAACTTTAATTTATCATGAACTTAGTCCCGGTAGTTTTTGCAGATTATGTTGTAGATCAATAGCTCGCGTTGTTGCTTCCCTGTGTTTTTATATGTGTTCCTAGAGAAAATTGTATTGAAAAATGTTAGTAGCAATATTATGGATTGGATCCGTGATCTGAGGTTTATCCTCATTGCTGCACGTAAGAATTATGTCCTTAATGCACCGCTAGGTGACAGACCTATTGCAGGAGCAAATGCAGACGTTATGAACGTTTGGCTAGCTCAAAATGATGACTACTTGATAGTTTAGTGCACCATACTTAACGGCTTAGAATCGGGACTTCAAAGACGTTTTGAACGTCATGGACCATATGAGATGTTCCAGGAATTGAAGTTAATATTTCAAGCAAATACCCGAGTTGAGAGATATGAAGTCTCCAACAAGTTTTATAGCTAAAAGATGGAGGAGAATCGCTCAACTAGTGAGCATGTGCTCAGATTGTCTGAGTACTTCAATCGCTTGAATCAAGAGGGAGTTAATCTTCCAGATAAGATAGTGATTGACAGAATTCTCTAGTCACCATCACTAAGTTAGTAGAACTTCGTGATGAACTATAGTTGTAACGCCCCCGATGCGGCTATATCTCCCACGTGTCGAGGCACGACTTAGAGGCATAACCGCATTGAAAGCAATGTCGCAAGTGAGGTAATCTTCACACAACCCATGTAATAAATAAGGAAAGAGATACATAGTTGGCTTACAATGCCACTTCACACAAAGCATAAATAAACATCCATCATTCGAGTACACTCAAGGTCCGACTACGGAACCAAAATAAAGAAGATACCCCAAATGCTACACAGATCCCCGAATCGTCCCAACTGGGCACCACTACTGATCATCAGGAAAAGACACATAGTAACGACCACGTTCCTCGTCGAACTCCCACTTGAGCTCGGTTGAGTCACCTGCACTGGCATCGTCGGAACCTGCAACTGTTTGGAAGTATCTGTGAGTCACGGGGACTCAGCAATCTCACACCCGCGAGATCAAGACTATTTAAGCTTATAGGAAGGACAGAGTAGTAAAGTGGAGCTGCAGCAAGCGACTAGCATATATGGTGGCTACATCGCAAAAGAGAGCGAGAAGAGGAGCAAAGCACGGTCGTGAAACTAATAGCGATCAAGAAGTGATCCTGAACTACTTACGTCAGACATAACTCCAACACCGTGTTCACTTCCGGACTCCGAGAAGAGACCATCACGGTTACACACGCGTTCATGTGTATTTTATTTGAGGTCAACTTTGGGTTTTCTACAACCGACATTAACAAATTCCCATCTGCCTCATAACAAGGGCACGGCTTTGAAAGATATTACCCTGCAGGGTGTCCCAACTTAGCCCATTATAAACTCTCACGGTCAACGAAGGATATTCCTTCTACCGGAAGACCCGATCAATCTCGGAATCCCGGACTACAAGACATTTCGACAGCAATAAAACAAGACCAGCAAAGCCACCCGATGTGCCGACAAATCCCGATAGGAGCTGCACATATCTCGTTCTCGTGGCACACCGGATAGGTCAGCCTACGAGTAAAACCAGCCCTCGAGTTGCCCGTGGTGGCCCATGATCTGCTCGGTTCGGGCCAGCACTCGAAGGAGCACTGGTCCGGGGTTAAAATAAAGATGACCCTCGGGCTCGCGAAAACCGGGGAAAAAGGCTTAGGTGGCAAATGGTAAAACCAAAGTTGGGCCTTCTTTGGACGAGTCTTATTCAAAGCGAACTGTCAAGGGGTCCCATAAATCACCCAACCGTAAGTAACGCCAAATCAAGGAACATAACACGGTATGACGGAAACTAGGGTGGCAAGAGTGGAACAAAACACTGCATAAGGCCGAGCCTTCCACCCTTTACCAAGTATATAGATGTATTAATTTATAGCAGATAAATATTGTGATATCCCCAACAAGTAAACATGTTCCAAAGAGGAACAACATCTCCATGTTCCAACAAGGAACAAACTTCAGCTTCACCTGCAACTAGCAACGCTATAAGAGGGCTGAGCAAAGCGGTAACATAGCCAATCAACGGTTTGCTAGGAAAAGGATGGTTAGGGGCTGACATGGCAATATGGGTGGCATGATAAAGCAAGTGGTAGGCATCGCAGCATAGGCATAGCAAAAGAGCGAGCAACTAGCATAGCAAAGATAGAAGTGATTTCGAGGGTATGGTCATCTTGCCTGCAATGTTCTCAGAGTTGTCGAAAGCTTGATCCTCATAAGCGTTCTCAACAGGTTCCTCGTTCACGTACTCGTCTCCCGACTCTACCCAAAGCAACAACACAAACAAAGGAACCACAATAAATCACGGTGCAATGCTCAAACAACATGATGCAAAACATGGCATGATATGCGAGATGCGATATGCAATGCGTATAAAGCGCTCCGGAAGGTAAATGATGAACCAGGCATCAACTTGACAAACCAAGTATGCCACTGAAAGATGAGATGATTTCGGTTGAAATCGATATAAAGATCACGGAAACGGATGCACGGTTTGCAAATGACAAGCAAAACAAGAATGGCGCAAATCTGCCATTAACAGCATGATGCCACTTAGCAAGCAACAATTAATTAAGCTACTGCACCCAAACGTATCAACAAAGCACATGGCAGTGATCTACACAAGATGCTCGACAAAAGATGAGCACTGAGCTACGGCTAGTTCACATCATAACAGGTTCAAACAAGCATGGCAAAAGTGCATAAAACAGCAGGCTGGACATGGCAAAAACAGCATCAGGTTGCAATGTTCAGAGCAACAAAACTACATGCTACAGGAACTTAAAATAGCAAAACAAGGCATGGCATGAATCTACTCAAAGCCTAGAACAAAAGTCCCTTACTGACCATAAGCCAAAAAGGACTAGAAAATATAGTAACACACATGTCAATATTGAAAGTCTCGTTAACAGATTCAGCAACATGGCATGTCAAAAACTGATAACGAGTAGGCATGTTTACAAGCTCAATGCACTCACTACAGAGCCTTATATGATAAACTAAGCATACATACATCAAGATGACATGACATAGAAGACATACATGGCAAGAACAATAACATAGCATAAATGGATCAACCACAACAAGCTAGGCAAAATTGAATAACATGTATACAATCTGCCAGGAAACATTTGATAGCAAAAGTAGAGCTCGATTGACTCAAGCTATGGCACTCCATAAATGCAAACAAAGGCATGGATGGATAGAGCAAGACATGCTTTACAAAACACCCTTACTGAAGTATCCCAAAATATGCATAGATCTCTCGGTATCATCAAGTAAACATGACATCAAAATCAGCTAAACAGGGCTGAAATCAGCAACAGCAGGACACCTACTTTGCATGCTTGTGCTAGTCACCACATAGATCACAAAAATACATGGCATACACCCCTGGAAAGATGGCATGGCATTTTACAAAACACATGTAGGACTCAAATTCATAGGGTGAACACAATAATCATGGCAAAAATAACAAAAGTGCAACTTCATTTGAAACAGAAACTAACAACACATAGCACTCTTCCAACAGCATTTCGGGCATCAAGATGAGCTCAAATGAAAATGATGCATGGAATGAAATGATCTACTCTTTGAGGCGAACATTTTGACATATTATACGCGCAAAATGGATCTACAGATGCAAAGATATACCACTTCGAAAATTGCACAAAATAACGATAGATGCAAAAACTTAGTGAAAAATTAGGAGGGGGAGAAGAGAAGTCAACGGCGGCGCGGTTCCCGAGGCCGGATCGGGCTCGGCGTCGGCTGGATCGGGCGCTGTGAGGTTCGCAGGGAGGAGGAAGGTCGGCGCCGGCGCCGGTGGCGCGGGCGCCGGAGCGGCGGGAGGCGGGCCGCCCAGCCGAGCGGCCGGGCCGAGCCGCGGGAGGCGCGGGCGGAGCTCCGGAGGCCAGGCGGCGACGGCGCCGCCCGGCGGGCGGCGGCGGGCGGGCCGGCCGGTCGGGCGAGGCGGCGGGCGGCGGCGCCTGGCGGCCGGCGGGCGGGCGGCGGCGGGCGGCGCGGCGGTCGGCCGGGGCGGGCCAGCCCGTGGGCCTCATGGCCCAAGTGCGGCAAGGGCGGCACGCCCACGGCAGGCGCGACTGGCTGCGGGCGCGGCGCGCTGGAGTCCGTCGCGCGGCGGACACGTCCGTGGAGAGAGAGATTTTAGGGTTTCGGGAAGAGGATGATCCGGATTTGAGGAGGTGTTTAAATAGGCATAGAGGGAGCTAGGAGAGTCCAAATGAGGTGTAGTTTTCGCCCACGATCGTGATCGAACGACGGAGAGCATGGGAGTGACTTAGATGGGTTATTGGGCTGTTTTGAAGGGTGTTGGGCTGCAACTTAAAAGAGGCCTTTGCGAGAGTGCGGTTAACCGTTGGAGTACCAAACGAGCTCCAAATGACCGAAACTTGACCGGTGGTCTCGGGTGGTATACCAAGGCCACTAGACAAACCTCGGTCCATTTCGAGAAGGTTTAATACCCGCACACGGAAAAATGTAAAAGGGACCGCGGGGAGATAGGAGTGCGGATTGCAAAACGGACAACGGGAAAAATGCTCGGAATCATGAGGCGAACACGTATGCAAATCGATGCACATGATGACATAATAAAAATGCATGACATGGACAAAATGCAAAAGAGGAAAAACCCAACCACGGAGGGAATATCATATATCAATGCGAAAATGGCAAGAGTTGGAGTTACAAATATGGAAAGTTACTTCCGGGTGTTACAACACTCCACCACTACAAGAGGATCTCGTCCGAGATCTAGGACTGAAAGAACTCCGGATACTCGAGCGGAGGTGATCCTCGCGCTCCCAAGTAGCTTCTCGGTCGGAATGGTGTGACCACTTCACTTTGAGGAATTTGATTGACTTGTTGCGAGTCTTGCGCTCGGTTTCTTCAAGAATAGCAGCGGGTGCTCATGATAAGAGATCTTCTTGAAGGTCAATCTCTTGAAGTTGATAGTGCGTTCAGAGTCTTGAAGCACTTGCGAAGCTGTGACACGTGGAACACATCGTGCATGTTTGCAAAGTTGGATGGAAGCTCAAGTTGATAGGCGAGATCGCCTCTTTTCCCAATGATCTTGAAAGGACCCACGTATCTAGGGGCAAGCTTCCTTTGATACCGAGCGGCGAGTACCTTTCATTGGAGAGACGCGAGGTAGACATGGTCTCCGATTTCAAAGCCACATCACGGTGCTTATCATCATAATAGCTCTTCCGCGCGATTATGCGGCTTTGAGATTCTCACGAATGACTTGGCACATTTCTTACGCTACGTGATCAAGTCATTGCCAAGAAGTTGGCGTTCACTGTCTTAGACCAATTAAGAGGAGTACGGCACTTTCGCCATAGAGAATTTCGAATGGGGCCTTGCCCGAACTCGCTTGGAAGCTGTTGTTGTAGGAGAACTTCGGCATATGGAAGACAATCTTCCCACTTCATACGAAAGAAATGACACAAGCCCCGAGCATATCTTCAAGGATTTGATTTACTCGCTCAACTTGGCCACTTGTTTGAGGATGGAAAGCTGTCTTTGAAACGAATGTTGGTGCCCATGGCCTTCTAAAAGAATCCCAAAACTTGGAGGTAAAGATGCTGCCACGGTCCAAGAGATCACTTGTGGAATGCCGTGCAAGGAGACAATCTCGAGGTGTATAGCTCGCCAACCGAGCTGCTGTGATGGATTCTTTGATAGGAAGAAAATGAGCCACTTTAGTAAGCTTGTCAATGACAACGAAGATAGCATCATTTCCACGCTTGGACTTTGGAAAGCCAGATCCACGAAGTCCATTTCAATATGATCAAACTTCCATTCAGGAATGGCAAGAGGTTGAAGGAGACCAGCTGGTCTTTGGTGTTCTGCTTTCACTCTTCTCGCAGACATCACACTCATTCACGAATTGAGCAATTTCTCGCTTCATTCGAGTCCACCAATATGACTGCTTGAGATCATGGTACATCTTCGTACTTCGGGATGAATGGATAGAAGCGAATTGTGAGCCTCGTTCATAATGACTTTTCTCGAGATCACCCTTAGGAACCACAATCCGGTCCTCAAAGAACAGAGTGTCTTTGTCATCAACGTGGAAGCACTTGTACTTGAAATGCCCTTGTCGATACCACGTTTCACCTTTTTCACCATGGTATCCAGAAGTTGAGCCTCACGAATCTGATCTTCCAAAGTAGGAGAGACTATGAGGTTGGCAAGGAAGCCTTGAGGAACAACTTGAAGATTCAGCTTGCGGAAAGATTCACAGAGATCCGGTGAAAGGGCTTGAGGATTAGGCTGTTGCGATAAGCCTTCCCGCTCAAAGCATCTGCAATGACATTGGCCTTGCCCGAGTATATTCAATACTTGGGTTGTACTCTTGAATCATTTCGACCCATCGAGTCTGCCTGAGGTTGAGGTTAGGCTGAGTGAAGATGTACTTGAGACTCTTGTGATCAGTGAAAATTTCCACTTTCCTTCCCAACAAGAGATGTCTCCACGTAATCAATGCATGGATAACTGCCACCAACTCAAGATCGTGAGTGGGGTAGTTCTTCTCGTTGGGCTTCAACTGGCGAGAGGTATAAGCCACAACTCTTTTCTCTTGCATTAACACGGCACCGAGACCTTGAAGAGAAGCATCACAGAAAATTTCAAATGGCTTGGATTCATCAGGAGGAGTCAGAACAGGAGCTGTGACGAGTTTCTCTTTGAGGGTATTGAAAGCAACGTCACACTCGGGAGACCAGACATACTTCACATGCTTCTGGAGAAGGTTGGAAAGAGGCTTTGCAATCTTGGAGAAGTTCTCAACGAATCTTCGGCAATAGCTTGCAAGACCAAGAAAACTAAGGAGCTGCTTTACATTCTGAGGAGGTTCCCAATTCACAATTGCGGACACCTTCTCGGGATTAACAGCGATGCCCTTGGCGGAGATGATATGACCAAGATAAAGCACTTCATCAAGCCAAAATTCACATTTGGAGAACTTAGCATAGAATTGATACTCTCTGAGCTTGTCTAGCACCAATCGCAAATGTTTGGCATGATCCTTCTTATTCTTGGAGAAGACCAAAATATCATCAAGATAGACCAAGGCGAATTCATTGGTGTAGGGGTTGAAAATGAAGTTCATCATCCGAGAGAATGTTGGAGGAGCATTGACAAGGCGAAAGACATGACAATATATTCATAAGAACCAAAGCTTGTTCGAATCTGTCTTGGGAATATCTTGTTCACGAATCACGAATCGATGATAACCCATACGAAGGTCAAGCTTGGAGAACACCAGTAGCTCCTTTGAGTTGCTCGAAAAGCTCATTGATGTTGGGAAGTGGATACTTGTTCTTGATTGTCTTCTTATTCAATGGGCGGTAATCGGCGCAAAAGTCGGTCCGTGCCATCCTTCTTCCGGACAAAAGAACACCACAACCCCAAGGAGATGAACTCGATCCGATCAAACCAGACGCTCTTGTTCATCGAGCTGCTTCTTCAATTCCTTCAGCTCTTCAGGTCCAAGCTTGTATGGGCGCTTGCAAACAGGTTCATGCGGGCTCAAGATCGATAACGAACTCAAGCGGCGATGAGGAGGCATACCGGAAGCTCTTACGGAATCGAGAGATAGCATTCAGTTCGCCCTTCTCATTGAGAGAAAACAACCAATAGTTTCATCACGAGGCATAGATGATCACATCATTAGAAGAGTGAGTCAATTGAATTTCCACAGCAGCACAATCAAGTGAGCTTTGTCTTGATAAAGCCATCCATTCGAGAATAAGATCAATATCCGAGTCACCAAGAACAATTGGTTTAGCCAGAAACCTATAATCGCCCATCTTGATACCGACATTCGGAACCACCAAGCTAGAAATCATATGCTTGCCCGGAGAAACAATTGCTAGAGGTTTAACCAAGAATTCCGAAGTGAAATCATGCTTGGCAAAAAACGGTCTCGACATGAAACAATGCGATGCACCAGTATCAAATAAGACTTTTGCAGGAATATCATTAACAAGAAGATTACCCATGATCACATCAGAAGAATCCTCTGCCTGAGTTGCATTCATCATATTGACCTTGGCATACTTTGGATTATGCTTGACCACTGCATTGCTGGAAGATTTCACAGGAGGAGGAGGCGGAAGACGCCTCTAGTTGAAGCACTTGTTCGTATAGTGACCCTTCTGCTGACACTTGTTGCAAGTGACCTCAGAGAGCGGACGGTGGTAAGGAGCACTTGACCTTGGAGCTTAAGAATTAGACTTGTTCTGATAGCTTGGGTTGGGTGGGTGGGAAGATCCACGGCCACCTGAGTTCTTCTGCTGGTAAGGCTGACGGGACGGAGGAGGAGGAAGGTAAAACTTCTGCTGCTTGGCTGCCACTTGAGAGGACGAAGAGGACTGAACTGTATCCCTGATTCTCTTCTTAGAGGCCTCACATTTGAGCTGGGCAGCTTCTTGCTTCAAAGCCATGTTGTAGAAATCATCATACTTATCTGGCTCAAAAAGCACAAGAGGTAATTGCAGATCTTCTCTCAGACCACCTCTGAATTGATAGATCATACTCTTCTCATCGTGCACGTCTTGCTTAGCAAAGCGAGCGAGCTTACGAACTGGATATTGTATTGATAGACAGACATGTTGCCTTGCTTGAGATTGCGGAACTCCTCACGCTTGCTCTCAACAACACTTTTGAATGTGATGAGCTCAAATCACGGCGGAACTCATCCCGAGTAATGACACGACCTCCTCTGGAATCTTTGTATTCTGGTACCACTCAGCAGCTTGATCCTTGAGTTGAAGCGATGCAAACTTGACAAAATCCTCGGTCCGACATTGCTACAGTCAAAGTGCTTGCAGATGTCCACTAACCAATCGTCGGCGTCTGTGGCCTCGACACGTAAACCGAAAGACTTCGCTGATTAGCGAGGAACTGACTCAGAGTAGCAAAGTTTGGCTGATTGTTGCCTTGACCTTGATTTCCTTGATTGCCTTGCCCCGAGTGCGTTCTTGCAAAAGCTGCAAAATCATCGAGCATTGGCATTGGTGGCTGCCATGATAGCTTGCCGGAGCCTCTGGAGGCGGAGGTGGAGGTGGAGGTTCGACCGTCCCCATCATTGCGATCCGGATTCGACGCCGCGTTGGCGGAGCCATCTGAAGAGGGTGACATCCGTTAGTCCTTTGATAGACAAAAGATAAGTAGAATCAGCGGATAGAAATTGCAACATATAGTCTTCACAATAAACATTCAACAAGAATGAGCGAATGAATTCAAAGTTAATCATCACACGTCCATTAAGGTGAGAAGCCACTTAGATAAAGATATGGAAACAACATCTGCCTTAGAAACAAATCGAATATCTGGCTGAAAACAAAATATTGGCTGCTAGAATGAGCGGAACAAACACATGATAGAGATTTACGCCCAAAGTGTTAGTGGTGGGGCCCACACGGACACGATGTATAGCGGACGTCACGAATGACAAACAAGGCGTCCCGAATCAGCATAGCCAAGGATTCTTTAAGGCGTCTCGCGACCACTTTGTAAATCGACCGTGAATGGGCGGACCACTAGACGTTGAACCCCAATCTCAAATCATACATCATCCGGAAAGAATATCACGTAAGCTACTAGAATTCCCACCTATAAACTCCGAAACTTTCTGGTTATGCAATCTGGTGTTGGGGATCTGAGGGACACAAAATATATCACCCAAACTAACAATACCTAGATCCATTTGTATCCATCCGTCAACACATAACCAAGAAATCCTCGGAAATCGTGTACCTCGACCTTGAAAAACATCCGTTATACAAGTCATGGCGATACTCCCTTTTCGCCACGATCTTCGGGCTATCGGGTTATCTCACCAACAACTGCACAAAAGAGATTTCGATGTCGGCAAAACTCGGTATTCGAAACTGCAACGATAAAATTGTGGCGACAACACCTCGGAGCTCAACTCCCGGACACTGCCACAACCCTAAATGTCGGGAGGCACCAAGAACAATGTTCTCGTCACAAAACCATCGAACGATTCCAAGATACCCACGTGATCCTAAAAAATTTTAGTGAAAATTGAGAAGAGGAGAGTCAAAACTCTCGTCGGGAGACCTCACAGAGCTGACGAAGGGACCGGGAAGTAAAAAGAATCCTACTCTCGATATATATAATCCTAAGACTCAAAACATTTTCCATTCTAGACTCAACAACGCCAGAAAACAATCAAGTAGGGGCTCCTAAGTGGGAAGGCTCGATTACCAACTTATAACGCCCGATGCGGCTATATCTCCCACGTGTCGAGGCACGACTTAGAGGCATAACCGCATTGAAAGCAATGTCGCAAGTGAGGTAATCTTCACACAACCCATGTAATAAATAAGGAAAGAGATACATAGTTGGCTTACGATGCCACTTCACACAAAGTGCATAAATAAACATCCATCATTCGAGTACACTCAAGGTCCGACTCTGGAACCAAAATAAAGAAGATACCCCAAATGCTACACAGATCCCGAATCGTCCCAACTGGGCACCACTCTGATCATCGGGAAAAGACACATAGTAACGACCACGTTCCTCGTCGAACTCCCACTTGAGCTCGGTTGAGTCACCTGCACCGCATCGTCGGAACCTGCAACTGTTTTGGAAGTATCATGTGAGTCACGGGGACTCAGCAATCTCACACCAGCGAGATCAAGACTATTTAAGCTTATAGGAAGGACAGAGTAGTAAAGTGGAGCTGCAGCAAGCGACTAGCATATATGGTGGCTACATCGCAAAAGAGAGCGAGAAGAGGAGCAAAGCACGGTCGTGAAACTAATAGCGATCAAGAAGTGATCTGAACTACTTACGTCGACATAACTCCAACACCGTGTTCACTTCCGGACTCCGCCGAGAAGAGACCATCACGGTTACACACGCGATGATGTGTATTTTATTTGAGGTCAACTTTGGGTTTTCTACAACCGACATTAACAAATTCCCATCTGCCTCATAACCGAGGCACGGCTTTGAAAGATATTACCTGCGGGGTGTCCCAACAGCCCATTATAAGCTCTCACGGTCAACGAAGGATATTCCTTCTACCGAAGACCCGATCAATCTCGAATCCCGGACTACAAGACATTTCGACAGCAATAAAACAAGACCAGCAAAGCCACCCGATTGTGCCGACAAATC
The DNA here is from genome assembly GCA_021605205.1 of Aegilops longissima. Taxonomy (NCBI): domain Eukaryota; kingdom Viridiplantae; phylum Streptophyta; class Magnoliopsida; order Poales; family Poaceae; genus Aegilops; species Aegilops longissima. Next base: position 433,486,571 of record CM038681.1, on the reverse strand, counting down.
CCGATAGGAGCTGCACATATCTCGTTCTCGGGGCACACCGGATAGGTCAGCCTCTGAGTAAAACCAGCCCTCGAGTTGCCCGTGGTGGCCCATGATCTGCCGGTTGAGGCCAGCACTCGAAGGAGCACTGGTCCGGGGTTAAAATAAAGATGACCCTCGGGCTCGCGAAAACCAGGGGAAAAAGGCTTAGGTGGCAAATGGTAAAACCAAAGTTGGGCCTTCTTTGGGCGAGTCTTATTCAAAGCGAACTGTCAAGGGGTCCCATAAATCACCCAACCGTGTAAGGAACGCGAAATCAAGGAACATAACACGGTATGACGGAAACTAGGGTGGCAAGAGGAACAAAACACCGGGCATAAGGCCGAGCCTTCCACCCTTTACCAAGTATATAGATGTATTAATTTATAGCAGATAAATATTGTGATATCCCCAACAAGTAAACATGTTCCAAAGAGGAACAACATCTCCATGTTCAACAAGGAACAAACTTCACTTCACCGCAACTAGCAACGCTATAAGAGGGTTGAGCAAAGCGGTAACATAGTCAATCAACGGTTTGCTAGGAAAAGGATGGTTAGGGCTGACATGGCAATATGGGTGGCATGATAAAGCAAGTGGTAGGCATCGCAGCATAGGCATAGCAAAAGAGCGAGCAACTAGCATAGCAAAGATAGAAGTGATTTCGAGGGTATGGTCATCTTGCCTGCAATGTTCTCAGAGTTGTCGAAAGCTTGATCCTCGTAAGCGTTCTCAACAGGTTCCTCGTTCACGTACTCGTCTCCCGACTCTACCCAAAGCAACAACACAAACAAAGGAACCACAATAAATCATGGTGCAATGCTCAAACAACATGATGCAAAACATGGCATGATATGCGAGATGCGATATGCAATGCGTATGTGCGCTCCGGAAGGTAAATGATGAACCAGGCATCAACTTGACAAACCAAGTATGCCACTGGAAAGATGAGATGATTTTGGTTGAAATCGATATAAAGATCACCGGAAACGGATGCACGGTTTGCAAATGACAAGCAAAACAAGAATGGCGCAAATCTGCCATTAACAGCATGATGCCACTTAGCAGGCAACAATTAATTAAGCTACTGCACCCAAACGTATCAACAAAGCACATGGAAGTGATCTACACAAGATGCTCGACAAAAGATGAGCACTGAGCTACGGCTAGTTCACATCATAACAGGTTCAAACAAGCATGGCAAAAGTGCATAAAACAGCAGGCTGGACATGGCAAAAACAGCATCAGGTTGCAATGTTCAGAGCAACAAAACTACATGCTACAGGAACTTAAAATAGCAAAACAAGGCATGGCATGAATCTACTCAAAGCCTAGAACAAAAGTCCCTTACTGACCATAAGCCAAAAAGGACTAGAAAATATAGTAACACACATGTCAATATTGAAAGTCTCGTTAACAGATTCAGCAACATGGCATGTCAAAAACTGATAACGAGTAGGCATGTTTACAAGCTCAATGCACTCACTACAGAGCCTTATATGATAAACTAAGAATACATACATCAAGAAGACATGACATAGAAGACATACATGGCAAGAACAATAACATAGCATAAATGGATCAACCACAACAAGCTAGGCAAAATTGAATAACATGTATACAATCTGCCAGGAAACATTTGATAGCAAAAGTAGAGCTCGATTGACTCAAGCTATGGCACTCCATAAATGCAAACAAAGGCATGGATGGATAGAGCAAGACATGCTTTACAAAACACCCTTACTGAAGTATCCCAAAATATGCATAGATCTCTCGGTATCATCAAGTAAACATGGCATCAAAATCAGCTAAACAGGGCTGAAATCAGCAACAGCAGGACACCTACTTTGCATGCTTGTGCTAGTCACCACATAGATCACAAAAATACATGGCATACACCCCTGGAAATATGGCATGGCATTTTACAAAACACATGTAGGACTCAAATTCATAGGGTGAACACAATAATCATGGCAAAAATAACAAAAGTGCAACTTCTGTTACGAAACAGAAACTAACAACACATAGCACTCTTCCAACAGCATTTCGGGCATCAAGATGAGCTCAAATGAAAATGATGCAATGGAATGAAATGATCTACTCTTCGAGGCGAACATTTTGACATATTATACGCGCAAAATGGATCTACAGATGCAAAGATATACCACTTCGAAAATTGCACAAAATAACGATAGATGCAAAAACTTAGAGAAAAATTAGGAGGGGGAGAAGAGAAGTCAACGGCGGCGCGGTTCCGAGGCGGATCGGGCTCGGCGTCGGCTGGATCGGGCGCGAGGTTCGCCGGGCGGGGAGGAGGAAGGTCGGCGCCCGGCGGTCGGCGCCGGGCGCCGAGCGGCGGGGGCGGCGCGCCCGGCCGGGCCTGGGCCGGAGCTGGAGGCGCGGCGGCGGGAGCTCGGAGGGCCGGCGGCGACGGCGCCGGCCGGTGGCGGCGGCGGGCGGGCTGGCTGGTCGGGCGAGGCGGCGGCGGAGGCGGGCGCGGCGGCGGCGGCGGAGGGCAGGCGGCGGCAGCCGGGGCGGAGGGCGGAGGCGGGCTGGTCGGCCGGGCTCGGGCTGCCGTGGCCTCAGGGCCTGGGCGCCGTGGCGGCAAGGCGGCGACGCCCACGTGGGCAGCGCGACTGGCTGGCTGCGGCGTGAGCTTTAAATCCGTGGCCAAGCGGCGGACACGTCCGTATGAGAGGAGATTTTAGTGTTTCGGGGAAGAGGATGATCCAGATTTCGGGGGAGGTGTTTAAATAGGCATAGAGGGAGCTAGGAGAGTCCAAATGAGGTGTAGTTTTCGCCCACACGATTGTGATCGAACGACGGAGAGCATGGGAGTGACTTAGATGGGTTATTGGGCTGTTTTGAAGGGGTGTTGGGCTGCAACTTAAAAGAGGCCTTTGCGAGAGTGCGGTTAACCGTTGGAGTACCAAACGAGCTCCAAATGACCCGAAACTTGACCGGTGGTCTACGGGTGGTATACCAAGGCCACTAGACAAACCTCGGTCCATTTCGAGAAGGTTTAATACCCGCACACGGAAAAATGTAAAAGGGACCGCCGGGGGAGATAGGAGTGCCGGATTGCAAAACGGACAACGGGAAAAATGCTCGGAATCATGAGACGAACACGTATGCAAATGCGATGCACATGATGACATAATAAAAAATGCATGACATGGACAAAATGCAAAAAGAGGAAAAACCCAACCACGGAGGGAATATCATATATCAATGCCGAAAATGGCAAGAGTTGGAGTTACAAATATGGAAAGTTACTTCCGGGGTGTTACAATAGTATGCAAGGGATGACGAAAAAGATTCTCGAGCTCTTCGCGATGCTAAAATCGGCGAAGGTAGAAATCAAGAAAACCATCAAGTGTTGATGGTTGACAAGACCACTAGTCTCAAGGAAAATGGCAAAGGGAAGAAGGGGAACTTCAAAAGGAACGGCAAGCAAGTTGCTGCTCGAGTGAAGAAGCCCAAGTCTAGACCTAAGCACGAGACCGAGTATTTTTGCTGCAATGGAACTGGTCCTTTGAAGCGGAACTACCCCTGAATATTTGGTGGATAAGAAGGATGGCAAAGTGAACAAGGTTATATTTGATATACAGGTTATTGATGTGTGCCTTACTAGTGTTTATAGTAGCCCCTGAGTATTTGATACTCGTTCGGTTGCTAAGATTAGTAACTCGAAACAGGAGTTACAGAATAAACAGAGACTAGTTGAAGGAGAAGTGACGATGAGTGTTGGAAGTAGTTCCAAGATTGATATGATCATCATCGCACACTCCCTATACTTTCGGGATTAGTGTGGAACCTAAATAAGTGTTATTTGGTGTTGAGCATAAATATGATTTGATCATGTTTATTGCAATACGGTTATTCATTTAAGTAAGAGAATAAATTGTTGTTCTGTTTACATGAATAAAACCTTATATGGTTACACACCCAATGAAAATGGTTCATTGGATAGTGATACACATATTCATAATATTGAAACCAAAAGATGCAAAGTTAATAATGATAGTGCAACTTATTTGTGGCACTGCCGTTTAGGTCATATTGGTGTAAAGCGCATGAAGAAACTCCATGCTGATGGACTTTCGGAATCACGTGGTTATGAATCATTTGATACTTGCGAACCGTGCCGTTTGGGCAAGATGACTAAAACTCCGTTCTCCGGAACAATGGAACAAGCTACTGACTTATTGGAAATAATACATACCGATGTATGCGATCCGATGAGTGTTAAAGCTCATGGCATGTATCGTTATTTTCTGACCTTCACAGATGATTTGAGCAGATATGGGTATATCTACTTGATGAAACATAAGTCTAAAATAGTTGAAAGGTTCAAAGAATTTCAGAGTGAAGTGGAAAATCATCGTAACAAGAAAATAAAGTTTCTGCGATCTGATTGTGGAGATGAATATTTGAGTTCTGAGTTTGGTCTTCAATTGAAACAATGTGGAATAGTTTCACAGCTCACGCCACCGAACACCACAACGTTATGGTGTGTCGAACGTCAGAACCGTACTTTATTTTGATATGGTGCGATCTATGATGTATCTTACCGATTTACCACTATCGTTTTGGGTTATGCATTAGAGACAGCTGCATTCATGTTTAATAGGGCACCATCTAAATCCGTTGAGATGACACCGTATGAACTATGGTTTAGCGATAAACCTAAGTCGTTTCTTAAAGTTTGGAGTTGTGATGCTTATGTGAAAAAGTTTTCACCTGATAAGCTCGAACCTAAATCGGAGAAGTGCGTCTTCATAGAATACCACAAAGGAAACTGTTGGGTACACCTTCTATCACAGATCTAAAGGCAAAACATTCGTTGCTAAGATGGATCCTTTCTAGAGAAGGAGTTTCTCTCGAAAGAAGTGAGTGGGAGGAAAGTAGAACTTGATGAGGTAATTGTACCTTCTCCCTTATTGGAAAGTAGTTCATCACAGAAATCAGTTCCAGTGATTCCTACACCAATTAGTAAGGAAGTTAATGATGATGATCATGAAACTTCAGATCAAGTTGCTACCAAACCTCGTAGATCTTCCAGAGTAAGATCCGCACCAGAGTGGTACGGTAATCATGTTCTGGAAGTCATGTTACTAGAACATGATGAAACCTACGAACTATGAGGAAGCGATGATGAGCCCAGATTCCGCGAAATGGCTTGAGACCATGAAATCTGAGATAGGATCCATGTATGAGAACAAAGTATGGACTTTGATTGACTTGCTCGATGATCAGCAAGCCATGTTAAATAAATGGATCTTCAAGAGGAAGACGGACACTGATAGTAGTGTTACTATCTACAAAGCTCGACTTGTCACAAAAGGGTTTTCGACAAGTTCAAGGTGTTGACTACAATGAGATTTTCTCAACTGTAGCGATGCTTAAGTCTGTCCGAATCATGTTAGCAATTGCCACATTTTATGAAATCTGGCAAATGGATGTCAAAACTACATTCTTTAATGGATTTATTAAAGAAGAGTTGTATATGATGCAACCAGAAGGTTTTGTCAATTCTAAAGGAGCTAACAAAATGTGCAAGCTCCAGCGATCCATCTATGGACTGGTGCAAGCATCTCGGAGTTGGAATAAACGCTTTGATAGTGTGATCAAAGCATATGGTTTTATCTGAGACTTTTGGAGAAGCTTGTATTTACAAGAAAGTGAGTGGGAGCACTACAACATTTACGATAAGTATATGTGAATGACATATTGTTGATCGGAAATAATGTAGAATTATTCTGCAAAGCATAAAGGAGTATTTGAAAGGAGTTTTTCAAAGAAGGACCTTGGTGAAGCTGCTTACATATTAAGCATCAAGATCTATTGAGATAGATCAAGACACTTGATAAGTTTTTTCAATAAGCACATACCTTGTCAAGATTTTGAAGTAGTTCAAAATGGAACAGTCAAAGAAAAGTTCTTGCATGTGTTGCAAAGGTATGAAATTGAGTAAGACTCAAAACCCGACCACGGCGGAAGATAGAAAGAGAATGAAAGTCATTCCTATGCATCAGCCATAGGTTCTATAAAGTATGTCATGTCTTGTGTACCAGATCTATTGCATACCCTACCACTAAGCTTGGCAAGGAGTACAATAGTGATCTAGGAGTAGATCAATGGACATCGGTCAAAATTATCCTTAGTGGAATAAGGATATGTTTCTCGATTACGGAAGTGAAAAAGGTTAAATAAGTAAAGGGTTACGTCGATGCAAGTTTTAACACTAATCTAGATGACTCAGAGTCTTAATCTGGATACATATTGAAAGTGGGAGCAATTAGCTAGAGTAGCTCCGTTCGAGCATTGTAGACATAGAAATTTGCAAAATACTTACGGCTCTGAATGTGACAGACCCGTTGACTAAAATTATCTCACAAGCAAAACATGATCACACCTTAGTACTCTTTGGGTGTTAATCACATAGCGATGTGAACTAGATTACGACTCTAGTAAACCCTTTGGGTGTTGATCACATGTCGATGTGAACTATGGGTGTTAACCACATATAGATGTGAACTATTGATGTTAAATCACATGGCGATGTGAACTAGATTATTGACTCTAGTGCAAGTGGGAGATGAAGGAAATATGCCCTAGAGGCAATAATAAAGTTATTATTTATTTCCTTATATCATGATAAATGTTTATTATTCATGCTAGAATTGTATTAACCGGAAACATAATACATGTGTGAATACATAGACAAACAGTGTCACTAGTATGCCTCTACTTGACTAGCTCGTTAATCAAGATGGTTATGTTTCCTAACCATAGACATGAGTTGTCATTTGATTAACGGGATCACATCATTAGGAGAATGATCTGATTGACATGACCCATTCAGTTAGCCTAGCACTTGATCGTTTAGTATGTTGCTATTGCTTTCTTCATGACTTATACATGTTCCTGTAACTATGAGATTATGCAACTCCGTTTACGGAGGAACACTTTGGTACTACCAAACGTCACAACGAATCGGGTGATTATAAAGGAGTACTACAGGTGTCTCCGAAGGTACATGTTGAGTTGGCGTATTTCGAGGTTAGGTTTTGTCACTCCGATTGTCGGAGAGGTATCTCTGGGCCCTCTCGGTAATGCACATCATTATAAGCCTTGCAAGCAATGTGACCAATGAGTTGGTTACGGGATGATGCATTACGAGCGAGTAAAGAGACTTGCCGGTGACGAGATTGAACTAGGTATTGGATACCGACGATCGAATCTCGGGCAAGTAACATACCAATGACAAAGGGAACAACGTATGTTGTTATGCGGTTTGACCGATAAAGATCTTCGTAGAATATGTAGGAGCCAATATGGGCATCCAGGTCCCGCTATTGGTTATTGACCGAGAATAGTTCTAGGTCATGTCTACATAGTTCTCGAACCCGTAGGATCCGCACGCTTAAGGTTTCGGCGATGCTTATATTATGAGTTTATGAGTTTTGATGTACGAAGGAGTTCGAGTCCGGATGAGATCGGGGACATGACGAGGAGTCTCGAAATGGTCGAGACGTAAAGATCGATATATTGGACGACTATATTCGGAGTTCGGAAAGGTTCGAATGATTCGGTATTTTTTCGAGTACCGAGAGTTACGGAAATTCGCCGGGAGAAGTATTGGGCCTTAATGGGCCCTGCGGGAAAGAGAGAGGGCTGCCTAGGGCAGGCCACGCGCCCAAGGCCTAGTCCGAATGGACTAGGGAGGGCCGCACCCTTCCTCCCTTCCCTTCCTTCTCTCCTACTCCTACTAGGAAAGGAGGAGTCCTACTCCGGTGGGAGTAGGACTCCCCCCCTGCGCCTCCTCCTTGGCCGCCACCTCCTCCTTGCTCCTTTATATACGGGCAGGGGCACCCCATAACACACAAGTTGATCTACGGATCGTTCCTTAGCCGTGTGCGGTGCCCCTCCACCATATTCCACTTCGTCATATCGTCATGAGCTTAGGCGAAGCCTCGCGCCGGAGAAGTCATATCGTCATGAGCTTAGGCGAAGCCCTGCGTCAGTGGAGCATCATCATCGTCACCACGCCGTCGTCGACGGAACTCATCCCGACACTTTGCTGGATCGAGTCCGGGATCGTCATCGAGCTGAACGTGTGCTGAACACGGAGGTGCCGTATGTTCGGTACTTGGATCGGTCGGATCGTGAAGACGTACGACTACATCAACCGCGTTGTTATAACGCTTCCGCTTTCGGTCTACGAGGGTACGTGGACAGACACTCTCCCCTCTCGTTGTTATGCCATCACCATGGTCTTGCGTGTACGTAGGAAATTTTTTGAAATTACTACGTTCCCCAACAGTGGAAGGCATAGATCGGTCGACTGCTTTTGGACGACTCGGGAAGGTCCCGGCCGCGCTTCGTATCCGGCTCTGCTGCGAGTACGGCTACTCCCTTGCGCTTCACGTCCTTGGCCTTGGCTTTCTTGTCTTCCGGATCTGCCGTCGGGAGCTCGACAAGGGAGACACACCCCTCCTCGGCTCTCGCGCACTTGGTCGCCAGGTTGAACAACTCCCGAGCCGTGCACATGTTTTTATGGATAGCGAGCTCCTCCTTCATCTTGATGTCGCGGACGCCATTGGAAAACGCGGAGATGATGGCCTCGTCTGTCACCTTGGGGATTTTGAGGCGGGCGCAGTTGAAGCGCTGAATGTACTTCTGCAGAGTCTCTCCAGGCCGCTGCTTGATGAGGTGCAGGTCACCCGCGGCCGGCGGGCGGTCGCGAAAAGCCACGGAAGTTGGCGACAAGCGGTCATCAGAAGCGACCAGACCGAATGGATCCATCTACGTGCTCGGTGTCATCCTGGATCGATGCCGACACCACACAAGATTTCAAGGATTTATTGCGAGTAGCAATCACACACTTATTACATCGTTGTCCACAAGGGAACTTATTACAATAATATGGCTTAAGGCCATCTAATAATAACAGCGAAGGCTTGGAAGGTAAGCGAGTCCATCAACTCCAACGGCATCACCGAGTATAGAACCACGACCTAACACCTTACTGTCGTTCGAAAAGTCTCAACGTGAAAGTTGCAGCCCAAAACGGTCAAGACATGGAATATCTTGGCAATGTAACACATAAGAGCAATGAATGAATAAGCCTACACTACATGCATATATTGCTGGTGGTAAGGCTCTCTGATTACATTTGCATAAAGCTGATTTTCCCTACATCAAAGGAATAATTTTATTTAACTATCATGGTGGTTGTTAAACATTGAGAATGGTTGACAACATCCTCAATCCCAATTAAAAGTACTCATCAAAACCCAATAACTTTTATTTAGAAGTAACATGTTGAGATTCACATGATATTCAATTACTAGATACTCAAATTGTCCATAACCGGGACACGGCTAATCATGATTAGTTTATACACTCTGCAGAGGTTTATGACTTTTCCCCACAAGACTCGATCGCCTCCGCTTGGTTCTCGCACTACATGGTGTTTGAGAAGCGGATGACCGAGACATAGTCTTTCGAAGCGCTAGCACCTTACATGTGGGTAGACCGTACCAACCTACATCCCCTACATCAGCTAGCCTACCGTAAGAGTTCAGACGACTTAGTCAACTACGCCAGAGCCCATAATTGGCTTGTGGCTGCACACGGAAGTTTCAGTTTGAATAATCTTATGATCCCTTAGAGCACAGGTGGCGGTCCAAGAAATACAGCAAGTCTGATGGAAACCAGGTGCCTCAATCCACCCAGATGTGTGTTTTGGTTGCCACCTTAGATAAACCATTAATTAACAATCTCACATCTGTCATGGATATTCACTCACCCAATCCACGTCTACTAGCATAGCATGGCATAATAAGCAAGCGTAAAGTAACTCCCAAGGTTTCATAAGTAAAACAGGTAATAGGTACTACCTCAATCTACTTCCCAAACCCACAATTTAATTTGATCCTAAACATGCAAGTGTTTGAGGGTTTGATCTAATGCATAAAACTGGGTATGAGAAGAGTATGATCAGTGTTACTTGCCTTGTCGATGATCCATGAGACCTAGAGATTCAAGTAACAAGCGGCGCACCGGTGATCTAACGCAGACAAACAACAAGCATACAATAAGTACTCATCTAATGCACGGGAAATCTCGAATAAAAGATCTAACCATAAAGTTCAACTTAAGAACCCTGGTTGCAAAAAATCGAATCAAAATAAACATCGAAAGTCGAAACTCGAGAGAAACGACTCGGTTTAGCAATCTGAAACTAGGTCAAAATTTTACAGTAGCAAAACTCTGTGAAAGTAGGTTAGTCGAATGGCGGTTTCAATTCTGAAACTCCAGCGCTTGAATCACCTGATTCGATAAGCGGCGAAAATAAAACAGATTTGAAAATCGGATCTGAAATCGAATCGAAAAATAACGGATTAAATCCGATTAAAAGAAAATGACGAACGGATTAAATAACGGACGCTCGTTAACAGAACTAATCCAACGAACACGTTCATTGAAACGGACGGTTCGGTGAGCGCTCGTTAAATAAGAAAACCGAAAAAATAAAACCATCTAGGGTTTCAAAAAAACCGAACATCTTTTTTTTAAAAAAACGGATCGGTTTTTAGGGAAACCGATCGAACGGAGCGGGCGGCGGCTACCTCGGTGGCTCTCGTGAGGGCTCCGTGGGGTCTGGAGGCGGCGGGTCGGCGGGTCGGCGAGGGCGCGAGGGGAGGCGACAGCGAGGAACGGCGGCGGCGGTTGAAAAGGCGGCAAGGCGGAGAGAGAGAGAGGGGGGCGGTATATAAAGGGGGGTGTGCTGCCTTGGGAGGGAGGGCAAGGAGGGCGAGGGGAGCCGGACTCGAGGGCGGCTCGTCTGTGGGGCGGGAGAGAGCACATGAGGAGGAGAGGAGAGGTGGGCAGGCCTGGGCTGGCTGGGCAGTGGGCCTTGGCCTTGGGGTGGCGATTTTTTTTAAATTAAAATTTAAACCAAACAATTAAAAAATACCAAATGAACTCCGATTTTAATAAAACAAATTTTCCCGACTCCTAAAAATGAGCCAACAAAATGAACTTTAAAAGCAGCAAACATGCATAAATTTTAAATGCTCATTTTGCCTAAGCAAAATAAATCTTTCAAAACCCAAATTTGATTTATTTGTAAAATCTTCATTTTTCCTAAATGTTAGGAAAGTCATATTATTCCCTCTCTTAAAATTTTTATAGGAAAACTTTATGAAGATAATTTTAAATAAATCCAAATGATCCTATTTTCAAAATTGGGAAAATCCCAAATATGAAAATAATGAAACTTCCAACTCTCTCCGAGGGTCCTTGAGTTGCGTGAAATTTTCTAGGATCGGAAAATGCGAGAAAATATGATATGCATGATGACCTAATGTATAACATTCCAAATTGAAAATTTGGGATGTTACAAACCTACTATTAAGATGAATCTAGCCCTCGAGATTCGGGTTGGCTAGAAAATAGGTGAGGTGGTCCTTGAGCAAAACTTCCTCTCTTTCCTGGTGGCTTCATCCTCGGTGGGTGGCTCCACCGAACTTTGCAAAACTTGATAACCTTGCTGCGGGTAACTCTGCTGGCATAATCGAGAATCTTAACCGGTTTTTCCTCATATGTCAAGTCATCCTTCAACTGAATTGCTTCCAGTGGCACTGTGTCTCTTAACGGTACCTCTGCTATCTCGGGGTGACATTTCTTCAACTGAGAAACATGGAATACGTCATGAACTCCTGACAGTCCTTCTGGTAATTCCAACTTATACGCAACTTCTCCCATGCGTTGCAAAATCTTATACGGTCCAACGAAACGGGGTGCTAACTTTCCTTTAACTCCAAAACGCTTAACTCCTCGAAGCGGGGATACTCGAGATATACTCTGCTCCAACTTCATACTCAATCGCTGCGCTTTGAATCGGCATAGCTCTTACATGCAGATGGGCTATCTTGAGCCCGTCTCGAATCAACTTAACCTTCTGCTCGACTCCTTAATCAAATCTGGTCCAAACAACCGACGATCTCGGCCATAGTCCCATGACAACGGTGTCCTGCACCTTCTTCCATACTGAGCCTCGAAGGTGCCATCTTTAAGCTGGTTTGGTAATCTGTTATTGTAGGAAAATTCTGCATACGGCAAATTATCATCCCAACTAGATCCATAATCTAGTGCACAAGCTCTCAAAGATGTCCTCCAAAATCTGATTGACTCTCTCGGTCATCCATCGATCGTGGGTGGAAAGCTGTCTCAATTCTAATCGGGTTCCCAATGTTTCGTGCAACTAGTTCCAAAATTTCAAGTAAACTGGGTTCCTCTATCCGATCGATGCTCCTCGAACTCCGTGTAAACACACAATTCTGGTCATGTATATCTTTGCCAACTTAGCACTGCTATAGGTAGTCTTGATTTGAATGAAATGAGCTACCTTGGTCAAACGATCGACTATGACCCAAATCGAGTCATATCCTGAACGAGTCTTTGGCAAACCTGTGATGAAATCCATTCCTAGTTTATCCCACTTCCATTCGGGTATCGGCAACGGTTGTAACAATCCTGCTGGCTTCTGATGCTCTGCCTTTACTTTCTGACATACGTCGCAAATTGCTACATACTCCGCAATATCCTTCTTCATTCCGGTCCACCAGAAAATATTCTTCAAATCCAAATACATCTTGGTATTTCCTGGATGAATCGAATAGGGTGAATCATGGGCTTCTTGTAAAATCAACTTCCTGATCTCTGGGTCATTAGGCACATAAACACGGTCTTCAAACCATAGGGTATCGTGCTCATCCTCACGAAATTCTTTAGCTTTTCCTTTGCCCATTTTCTCCTTTATAGAGGCAACTTCCTTATCGCCTTTTGGGCTTCTCGATTTTGTCCATCGCTGTCGATTGAATCTCCAATGCTGCTACATAGCCTCTGGAACTATTTCCAAACATAGTTCTCGAAGGTCCTCGACTAACTCATTGGGTATTCCTCCCATCATTAGGGTATTGACGTGGCTCTTACGGCTCAATGCGCCTGCTTTCGACATTAGCCTTTCCGGGTGATAATGCAATCTCATATCATAATCCTTGATTAGCTCTAACCATCTCCTTTGTCTGAGATTCAATTCCTTCTGTGTGAAGATGTACTTCAAACTCTTGTGATCCGTATATACTTCACAATGATTTCCAATGAGAAAATGTCTCCACGTCTTCAAGGCATGCACAACGGCTGCTAACTCCAAATCATGAGTGGCATAATTCAACTCATGAGGCTTAAGTTGTCGTGAAGCATACGAAACAACTCTTCCTTCCTGCATAAGCACGGCTCCTAGTCCTCGACGTGAAGCGTCGCAATACACCTCATAATCCTTAGTCTGATCTGGCAATATCAAAACTGGTGAGGTAACCAATATTTTCTTCAACTCCTGAAAACTTGCCTCGCAGTTCTCAGTCCATATGAATTTGTTTTCCTTCTTCAACAATTCTGTCATAGGCTTTGCAATTCTTGAGAAATTCTCAATGAATCTTCGGTAGTATCCTGCGAGTCCAAGGAAACTCGAATCTCTCAACTGTCGTTGGTGCTTCCCATTTGGTTACGGTCTCAACTTTTGTGGGGTCAACTGCTATCCCTTCTCCGGATATAACATGTCCGAGAAATCCAACTTCCTTTAGCCAAAACTCACATTTGCTGAACTTGGCATACAACTGGTGTTCCCTCAGTTTCTCCAAAACCAATCGCAAATGTTCCTTGTGTTCCTCTTCATTCTTCGAGAAAATCAAAATATCATCAATGAACACCACGATTTAACTTATCCAAAAACTCCATAAACACTTTGTTCATCAGGTTCATGAAATAGGCTGGTGCGTTAGTCAGTCAAATGACATAACGGTATACTCATACAGATCCATATCTCGTGGTAAATGCGGTCTTGGGTATGTCTTGCTCCCGAATCTTCAATCGATGGTACCACGATCGCAAGTCGATCTTGGAAAACACTTTGGCTCCTTGCAAGCGATCAAGCAGATCATTTATCATAGGTAGTGGGTACTTGTTCTTGATTGTTACTTCATTCAATCCACGGTAATCAACAACCATTCTCAACGATCCATCCTTCTTCTCCACTAACAAAATGGGTGATCCCCAAGGTGAAGAATTTGGGCGAATAAAACCTTTATCCAATAGTTCCTTAATCGCTTCTTGATTTCTGCCAAATCCTTTGCGGGCATCCCATGCGGTCGCTTCGATATCGGGCCTGTTCACGCAACAGCTCGATCAAAAACTCAATGTCTCTATCCGGTGGCATTCTGGCAATTCTTAGGAAATACATCAGATAATCCTTCACCACGGTACTTCTTCCTGTACCACTCCTGATAAGCAATTAACTTGTGCTCTCCTCGGCTCGTGTCGTGACACATACTTAATCCTTCTTCCTTCTGGTGTGGTGAGCAAAATTGACCTTGTGGTACAATCTATGTTTCCTCCATACTTTGATAACCAATCCATTCCTAATATCACATCCAATCCTTGGGATTCCGAACTATTAGGTCCGAGGGAAAACATAGTGTCCAATCCTTAGTGGCGGTCGATCACACCATTTACTAGCCATGTATTCTGCTCGGGTGAGGTTACTAGCATGGGTGACCTAAGGGCTTGGGTCGGTAACTTGTACTTATCCACAAATCCCTTGATATGTATGAATGCGATGCACCAAAGATCGAAAAGAACAAGCTGCGATAAATGACTTAACCAAAACTTACCGATTCTTGATCGGGCTGATCTTCAACCTCCTCCACATCAATGTGGTTCACCCGTCCCCTGTTGAAAGGGTTTGGCTTCTTTCCGAGCTTCCATTGCCATTTCCATTCTCGCCTTCGATAGTCATTTGCATAGTGCCCATCTTGCGGCACTTAAAGCAAGTAATGTGACTCAGTCTACCTTGGATGGTGTTGACGGGTTGGTGCGGTTCTGTCCATTGCTTCCTCCATTCCGCTCCCATTCTTGGTGCCATTATGGTTATGCTGAATTACTTCCTCCATGGGTATGTGAAACTGAATTCTGATTTAGGGTATAACGAGGCTTCTGCTGGGCTCGAGTTATACTTCCCTGTCCATACTTCCGCTATGTTCTCAATTTGTCTTGCTTCCTTCAATCATGAGAACTCGGTCTACTAACTCCTGGTAGTTGTTGAAACTTGCCACCATCAACGGCATGTTGAACTCATCATTCAGTCCTTCTAGAAACTTCTCATGTTTAGCTGCATCCGTAGTAACGCTATCCGGGGCATAACGTGCTAATTTGCTAAAATCATCCACGATCGCCAACAGTCCTTCCTCCTTGGCGTAAGTTGCGAAACTCACGCTTCTTCATGGCCATGGCTCCTCTTTGAAACATGGGCGGTCTGAAAGCTTGCTGAAACTGGTCCCATGTGACGGTGTCTGGGGTAAGTGGTCTGTGAAATTCTCCCACCATGCTTCTGCGGGTCCTTCAAGCTGGTGTGCTGCAAACTTCACTCTTTCACCATCTGTGCATCCCGCAGTGGTCAGCTCCCTTCCTATCTTGTGGAGCCAGTCATCTGCTACAATCGGCTCGGTGCTACTAGAATACACCGGCGGATTCAGTCTAAGGAAACGAGTCAGATGATCCGCAGGTGGTGGTGGTGGCGGTGGGTTGTTGTTGTTGTTGTTGTGGTTGTTGTTGTTGTTGTTGCCCTGGTTCTGCACCAATGTTTGAATCAGGGTATTCTGCTGCTGGATCAATTGGGTGATCTCTGGCGGGAAAACGAATCCGGGGTCGCGTCTCGGAGGCATCTGATGGGTTTAGAAAAGAAGAGAAATGTAGAATAGAATGAGGTCTAAGGGAATCACTACCCAAATGCACATGAGCAAAAGCACACAAAATCACTTCATTCAATCAAACAAGGGCTTACAACGATCTAACTATCGCAAAAGTGCGTGTACTACAATGTTTACATGGAGGGAAATACTACTAATATGTGGGGGACTTCTATTAATTTGAACCGGTGGAAGACTCCATGATGTCTGCTCCAGCTTCGTATTCAAAGTCGGGTTCACTTGGATCCGAATCGGTGTCGTCGATGTTAATGTAGTCGCTCGGGTATTCGACATACTGGTCTTCATTCCTGAGCGCCAACTTCTTCTTGAGTTCTTCGATCTCGTACTTAAGATCGTTATTGTGTCTTGCCAGAGCTACGATCTCGTCCATGTAGTCCTTGCGTGTAGTCTTTAGTTCTCCTTCCAGTTCTAGGATCCTTCCCTTTGTCTTCTGCAACTCCAACATGTCATTGCACATTTGGTTCTCCTGGCGTCGAATGTGCTGATTTAATTCTTGGATGAAAGCTGCAATGGACCTATCCTTCTTGGTGCTGACGACGTCCCAGTTGTCATCTCGGCGTCCGCAAATCTGGTAGATGGTATCCTTGAGGTCTTCTTGATAAACTTCTCCAATGCGTCCCATGGTAATGTGAGCTGCCATGCTCTTTCCCAGACTCCAAGTTGGTGCACTCAAAACACTATCTATAGGCTTGGTGATTGGGGTGAATGTCCTTCCTGGAACGTGAGCGTGAATCTTCCAGCGCTCCTCTTCAGGAAGAGTGGTGTTGAAAGTCCCGGTGAAGCTTGGTAGTCCAATGTTCAGGTACTTGGTAACTTCCTTCAAGTGAAATCCAAAAGGTGTGCCTTCATCCGGTTGGGTGTACTTGATCTTCGCGTCCGTCATACTAAAGAGAGTAGAAAAGATGAGGAGTTAGAAAATGAGAAGAGAGTAGGGATCTATGGCTTTAACTTAGTGGTCGTGTCCTACGATCGGTGTGTGCTCGATACCATTCTCTCAGAGCGACCAGACCGAATGGATCCAGATCTCTATGCTCGGTGTCATCCTGGATCGAATCTTGACACCACACAAGATTTGAAGGATTTATTGCGAGTAGCAATCACACACTTATTACATCGTTGTCCACAAGGGAACTTATTACAATAATATGGCTTAAGGCCATCTAATAATAACAGCGAAGGCTTGGAAGGTAAGCGAGTCCATCAACTCCAACGGCATCATCGAGTATAGAACCACGACCTAACACCTTACTGTCGTTCGAAAAGTCTCATAACGTGAAAGTTGCAGCCCAAAAACGGTCAAGACATGGAATATGCCGCAATGTAACACATAAGAGCAATGAATGAATAAGCCTACACTACATGCATATATGGCTGGTGGTAAGGCTCTCTGTTACATTTGCATAAAGCTGATTTTTCCTACATCAAAGGAATAATTTTATTTAACTATCATGGTGGTTGTTAAACATTGAGAATGGTTGACAGATCCTCAATCCCAATTAAAAGTACTCATCAAAACCCAATAAATTTTATTTAGAAATAACATGTTGAGATTCACATGATATTCAATTACTAGATACTCAAATTGTCCATAACCGGGACACGGCTAATCATGATTAGTTTATACACTCTGCAGAGGTTTATGACTTTTCCCCACAAGACTCGATCGCTCCGCTTGGTTCTCGTGACTACATGGTGTTTGAGAAACGGATGACCGAGACATAGTCTTCGAAGCGCTAGCACCTTACATGTGGGTAGACCGTACCAACCTACATCCCCTACATCAGCTAGCCTACCCGTAAGAGTTCGCACGACTTAGTCAACTACGCCAGAGCCCATAATTGGCTTGTGGCTGCACACGGAAGTTTCAGTTTGAATAATCTTATGATCCCTTAGAGCCCAGGTGGCGGTCCAAGAAATACAGTAAGTCTGATGGAAACCAGTGCCTCAATCCACCCAGATGTGTGTTTTGGTTGCCACCTTAGATAAACCATTAATTAACAATCTCACATCTGTCATGGATATTCACTCACCCAATCCACGTCTACTAGCATAGCATGGCATAATAAGCAAACGTAGAAGTAACTCCCAAGGTTTCATAAGTAAAACAGGTAATAGGTACTACCTCAATCTACTTCCCAAACCCACAATTTAATTTGATCCTAAACATGCAAGTGTTTGAGGGTTTGATCTAATGCATAAAACTGGGTATGAGAAGAGTATGATCAGAGTGTTACTTGCCTTGCTGATGATCCGCGAGACCTAGAGATTCGAAGTAACAAGCGGCGCACTCCGGGTGATCTAACGCAGACAAACAACAAGCATACAATAAGTACTCATCTAATGCACGGGGAAATCTCGAATAAAAGATCTAACCAGAAAGTTCAACTTAAGAACCCTGGTTGCAAAAAAATCGAATCAAAATAAACATCGAAAGTCGAAACTCAAGAGAGAACGACTCGGTTTAGCAATCCGAAACTAGGTCAAAATTTTACAGTAGCAAAACTCTGTGAAAGTAGGTTAGTCGGAATGGCGGTTTCACATTCTGAAACTCCAGCGCTTGAATCACCTGATTCCGATAAACGAGCGAGAAATAAAACAGATTTGAAAATCGGATCTGAAATCGAATCAGAAAAATAACGGATTAAATCCGATTAAAAGAAAATGACGAACGGATTAAATAACGGACGTTCGTTAACAGAACTAATCCAACGAACACGTTCATTGAAACGGACGGTTCGGTGAACGTTCGTTAAATAAGAAAACCGAAAAAAAAAAAACCATCTAGGGTTTTAAAAAAAACCGAACATCTCTTTTTTAAAAACCGGATCGGTTTTTTAGGGAAAACCGGATCGGAACGGAGCGGGGCGGCGGCTACCTCCGGTGGCTCTCGTGAGGCTCGTGGGCTCCGCGGGGTCGGGAGGGCGGCGGGTCGGGAGGCGGCGAGGGGGCGGCGACGGCGAGGAACGGCAGCGGCGGCGGCTTTCTCACAAGCGGCGGGTGCTCCTGGGGGCACGGGTGAGGGGAGGCGGTGAGAGAGAGGGGGGGCGGCCATATAAAAAGGGTGTGCTGCCTTGGGAGGGGGCAAGGAGGCGAGGGGAGCCGGACTCCCGGGCGGCGGCTCGTCTTGCAAGGGAGACCGCGCCTGAGGAGGAGAGGAGGTGGGCCGGGCCTGGCTGGTTGGGCAGGCTGGGCCTTAGCCCGAGGGGCGATTTTTTTAAATTAAAATTTAAACCAAGCGAATTAAAAAAATACCAAATGAACTCCGATTTTAATAAAACAAATTTTCCCGACTCCTAAAAATGAGCCGAACAAAATGAACTTTAAAAACGGCAAACCTGCATAAATTTTTAAAATGCTCATTTTTGCCTAAGCAAAATAAATCTTTCAAAACCCAAATTTGATTTATTTATAAAATCTTCATTTTTCCTAAATGTTAGGAAAGTCATATTATTCCCTCTCTTAAAATTTTTATAGGAAAACTTTATGAAGATAATTTTAAATAAATCCAAATGATCCTATTTTCAAAATTGGGAAAATCCCAAATATGAAAATAATGAAACTTCCAACTCTCTCCGAGGGTCCTTGAGTTGCGTGAAATTTTCTAGGATCGGAAAATGCGAGAAAATATGATATGCATGATGACCTAATGTATAACATTCCAAATGGAAAATTTGGGATGTTACAGTCACGCATCTCACCCCAGGAGGAGATGGATCCCGCGGGCAGGTTCAGGAGCCAAGAGCGTGCGCCGTCCTTGAGAGACATGGGAAACCAGTTCGCCATGACTTTTTCGTCACCGTTGGCCGCCACGATGCTCAGCTCGTAGAGCTCAAGAACTCTGCAGGGTCGGGTTTGCCGTCATAGCGAGGAGGCAGGTCTGGCTTGAACTTGCCCGGCTAGATGAGACTGCGCAGCTCCGGAGTGAAGGCGCGACAGCCTGCTGTCGCCATCGGGGCCCGCCGTGGGAGCAGAGCTGGATCTAGGTGGCCTCGCGCCGCCACGGCAAGTGGCGCATGGCCCTGCCGCGGCAAGCGATCCTGACGTGGCGGTGTCGGGAGCGGTGGAGCATTCTCTTGCGGTCGAGGAACTTCTTGGCAGCTCCTTTCTTCACGTGTGGGCGCCTAGCGCGGTGGGTTGCGCCGCGGGGCCGCGTGTCTTGGCGCCAGGATGTCGTCTTGGTGCGGAGGTGGTGGAGGCGCTCTGTGAGCTATGTCGCCCGTAGCTGGCGAGGGACGAGGCAACGAGAGGGACGGCGCTGGGGATCCCCCTGCAGCGCTGACGAGCTCGGTGATGCGGTCGAGCCAGTCCTCGTAGAGGTCATTGACCGGGATGTAACGCAGGAGCTCGCGCGCCATGAGCAGCACGGCTAGCGCGTCCGTGGGAGCACGACGAGCGTGAGATGTAGAGCCGGCTGGAGTCAGCGATGGAGTGGCAGTGCGGACGTCCCACCGCACTGAGGGGTGCATCAAGGACGCCTGCTACTCGTTTCCGGCCGGGCCGGTGGCAGCATTGGCGGCAGGTGATGGAGAACGACCGGGAGGCCCACCGACAGGGGCCGTCTGGGCGACGCGGGCGGTAAGGGCGGCCCGACGCTCAGCGCGGGCACGACGAGTGTCTGACATGGTCGTGGTGGAGCGGCAAAACACGGATCGACGAGAGGAAAGCTTCGGCGCACCCCTACCTAGCACGCCAAATGTCGGATCACGGGTTCCGGCAAAACCCTCAAGGTTCGATAACTGGGGTGCGCACGAAGATCTCTCCTCTCCCTAGCTCTCGCACTCCACGATCTAGTGGACTAACTCGCCGAACCCAAAGAACACAGAGACGCAAGATTTATACTGGTTCGGGCCACCGATGTGGTGTAATACCCTACTCCAGTGTTTGCGGTGGATTGCCTCTTGGGCTGGGGATGAACAGTACAAGGGGAAGAACATCCTCCTGAGGCGAGGTGTTCTTGTGCTGGTGAGCTGGAGAAGGGTTTTTAGTCCTCCCTCCCTATGTGGTGGCTAGTCCTATTTATAGGGGCCCGGGTCCTCTTCCGAAATATTGAGCGGGAAGGGATCCAACAACGGCCAAGTTTGAAGAGGAACAACTAGTACAACTTATCCTGAAAAAAGCGGTCTTCGCCTGCCAAAGGCTCTGGCGGTGACGCCGTCCTGGGCTCCACAGTGACCTCCATCCTGCCGTCCTGCTGGTCTTGGTCTCGTTGCACCAATATGGAAACCTTTGCATGATGCCTCGGGACTCCGCGCCTGCGCTTGCTCCCTTTAGCACCAAAGAGGAAACAAGGACACTGCGCGCGCAGACGCCCGCCTGGTTGCGGTCGTCATTGCTTGCGTCATTGGAACCTCACAAGGTTCACCCTGCCTTGATCTCTTTGCTCCTCGCAAGCCAGCCTGGTGAGGCCGCTCCTGAGGAGGTCTTGTGTCGTCCGCCTCGCGAGGCTTGGCCCCTCGCGAGGGTCTTGAGTGCTTGCTGATGAAGATGGGCCGTACGGGCCCGCTGGTGGAGCCACGCCGTGGGCCGCAGGCAGGCAAGTTTGGGGACCCCCGTTCCCAGAACGCCGACAGCGGTGCATTAATTACCCACCTCGTTCCCTGGTTTTTGCAACGAAAAACGAAATCACCCAATCTGAGACACTACAAAAAATACACTTCCTCCTTGTGATGATTCACCTTCATCGTGTTTGTCACGTGATGATACGTGTCGCGTTTTTGTCATGCATGTACATCCATGACAAATTTATAGCAGAATCAAGATAGTCATACATGTCTTTGTCGTAGAAGTGTTCCATGACATTACCAAAATTATCATCACGGAAGTGTCCACTTCCATGACGATAAATCGCGCGTCACAGAAGTGCTTTCGTCAAGGGTGACCGACACGTGGCATCCACCGTAACGGAGCGCCGTTAAGCTATCGGGTCGGGTTTTGGATCCGATAACCCGTTAACAGCCCGACCAATGGGGATTTTCCGTGTAAAATCATCATTGGTGGAGGAAGACAAGTGTCGGTCATGCCTTGCAGTGTCACTCATCCAATGGGCGAGACAGCGCCTATGATATGTTGACACGTGGACGGCCCATCAAGTTTAAATGGGCGGCCCAACTAAAACCCACAAGATTTTGCGGACCATAATGGGCGGCCCGATTAAAACCCCACGAGATTTTGCGGGCCATAATGGGCTGGCCCACTAACGACCCACAATTTCACGGGCCATAATGGGCGGCCCGAGTAAAAACCCACAAGATTTTGTTTGCCATAATGGGCGGCCGGTAAAGGCCCACAAGATTCTTGCGGATCATAATGGGCGGCCGACTAAAACCCACAATTTCGCCGACATTAACGGGCGGCCCAGTTGTGAACCCACAAAATTTGAGGGCCCTAGTAGGCCGGCCCATTAACTGGCTGCCATGTTTTGGGCCAAATGCCGACCCATATTTGATCCGGTCCATTAATGGCCTGCCACGTTCCGGGCCTAATAGTGGCCCATATGAGATCCGACCCGTTAAAAGCCTACCACGTTCTGGGCCAAATTACGGCCCAGATCAGTATGACCCTTTAAGAGGCTATGGGCTCAATTATGGCCCATATCGATTCGACCGTCAGCTGGACACTATGCTTTTGGGCCCACTTGCTAGAGGCCCACTTAGTAATTGACGACATTAGTTTTGGCCTCTTAAGGACCCGTTTAACATTTGGCCCTATATTAATTTGGCTGTTAAATGCCCGTCATATAGTTGGGCCTAACTACGGCCGGTTTGCATCCGGCACCTGCTCGCGGCCGATATCGATTGGGCCAAACAAGGACCGAGACAATTTTGGCATGTTAAAAGCCCGTGATTTGATTCGCACAATCATGGGCGGAGTTCATTCGGACTGCTGCCGCCCGTTAGCTTTTCGGCATGTTTGGGCCCAACCTACATCGTGATTGCATGACGGCCCGATTATGTACCGTAATTTTACGGTTTGGCGGTTCTTTGCGAAGACGGTAAAATAACTGCAGCATCGTGAATAAGAAAAAACCTAGACTATACAATAAAGAAATTACAGCATATTACATCCTTTGGGCATCAAAGTTCGCCACTATGATAATAAAGCACAAGCGAATGACGATTACATACTTTGGGCATCAAAGATCGCCACCGGTGCAAATAAACATGCCGACAAAATAATATACAAAACCGACACACTTCAATAGAGTTCAAGAAAGGTTAGCCTCTTTGTGACTGCAGCATAGCGGTGAGCAAGATGATGAGGCTAAACTTGTTCAACACTTAAATCTTCCTCACTCTGAAAGATAAACAAGCGAAGACGGATGACAGGTTTTGCACATAAAAGTATCGGTCTTGACAATTCATCACATTTCTTCTTGACGAATAAAGTGACACAGTTTAAAATTGCATTAACACAATATGGTATTGTTCAGGTCAAGACATGGCAGAAATGACATTGTGAAGGAGTTGGCAGCTTCACGACACCACTGGATTACAGATCAAGAACTCATAAGTATCAATGGTTAGTGTGCTGTCAATTTATCCCATTTCAGATTGGCAAATAAAGAGACGGTTTAAATAATACTCCCTCCGTCCGGAATTACTTGTCATCAAAATGGATGTGTCTAGAACTAAAATACATCTAGATACATCCATTTCAATGACAAGTATTTTCGAACGGAGGAGAATAATAAAATGATATGACATTGTTCATAGTTAAGACATTGCAGAATATGACATTGTGCTATAGTGGGTAGGTTCACCACACCACTTTGGATTACGGATGAAGAACGAAGCATACATGCGGTGCAAAGAAGATCACTTGCTCTGTATACTTTAATTTACATGGTATGAATAAGGAACTTGGTTGTACAACTGAAAACTTAAATTGAGAAAGGACAAACTTTTGTTTATGAACTACTCCCTCCGTTCTAAAATAGATGACCCAACTTTATACTAACTTCAGTACAAAATTGGGTCATCTATTTTGGAAACGGAGAAATACATAATAAACTTTAAACATGCAATTTGATGCAAACACCAAAAATAAACAGCTGTTGCAGTCATGCCTAACCAAATATATACAACAAAGTTTGAAGGCTTGAGATGGACAAACTTACATTATTGGTGAAGACAGGCTCTATAAAGGCCTTGTCCATCTTGATGGGGGGCAATTCAAGAAGTTTACCACAGAATCTTCTTCATAAGCATTGCCTTTATTCTACATTTTGTTAAGAGTAAATATAGATGTGATAATGTACGAAAAAATGGAGAATATTTAAGATAAGATGAAGAGTTATGCTACATAACCAAGTAGCTGTAAATGTAAGTGCAGCGATACAGGCAAAAGGTACAGCCAAGAGCAATGCATAGCTAAACTTCTTGATACCAACCTTATGGTAAGAGTAAATATAGATCGATGTGTAGAAAATGGAGGCAAAGGAAAATAAGCTGCAAAGTGATGGTACATGAACAACTACTGTCATTATAAGTACAGCGATAAAGGACAACATGTACTTACAAGAACAATGCAGAGCTAAAAAACATTGGCATTGGATCTTGAAGAATTTGGGCGAACAATTGATAAGCAAGCTATCATGCATCTGCTGTCACATAATGAACCAGGTATGTATGCAAATACAGTGATCTGAGGACAACAGTACTAACAAGAGCAAAGCAGCGGGCAGCATATTTGCGATATCATGTCGTTCTTTTCAAACCGAATTCTTCTTGAGCAGATTTCCTGCAAACAAGATCCGTAAGGCACATGCGGAAAAGTAGAAGTTCAAATTGTCATGTGATTTCATAGACGATACCTCATCACAGGAGCGAGACCATTGCATAACAATGTTTTCCATTCAATGTCTTCTAAATTTAGCACAGGAGACTTCACGGAAATTCGTTTATAGATTTGCCACCAAAGTGTGATTTCCTTGGGTAACACCGATACTGCTGCAATGCTTCCTTGAAAAGCACAAGCAAGCTTTCCTCATCATGACTATCCAGATTGACCCTCGCCTAGTTACAACAATGTAATGTAAATCATTGATGTGTTCAATCAGCAAAAAACAGGAAAATAATAACCATGAATAATAGCACTTACACGTAAGTTGGACAGGAAGATGTGAAAATGGTGTTTGTCTTCACAATAATCTTCCCATGATGGGAATATATGCACGTAGTCCCTAACAACATTGAAAGCATTGTCTTTTAAACTGGGAATAAATGGAATGGGGTTCCAATCTGCAGGAATTGGCCGTCTCTGCGGTTGGGATAGGTCTTGACGGTGGACTTCTTGTACTTTTTCTTTGGAGTGGGATTTTTACGTGGTACAGCTGGTGCTATGGCAAATGAAATCGGTATACCTTTTGCTGGAGTGCAGGTCTTGTGTGGTGGGGCTAGTGGTGTGGCGATGAAGTATGGAGTGCAGTCTGCTGGAGTCGGTCCTACGTTTTGTGTCACAGCTCTATCGAACATGGTAAAGAAGAGCAAGCAGATTTTGGATAATAAAATGTTGGTTGCGCGGTGCCCACACATGATGAACGAGGCGCATTAAGAATGCAACTCCCAGCTGTCTCGACCATTTCAGGCGGTTGGATGAAGATCCTCGTCTCCTAACCCTTCTTCTTCCTCGTTTGTGATTCTTCCCATCTGAGAACACCTTGCGGGCATGCCCGCCGGACCACCGCCCCCACCGCTGTGTTCCTCCGCCACCCCACCCCCACCAGCGTCGAGTTTTCTTCGTTCGTGAGGCCCCACAACCACCCGAGCCCCTTGGATCGCACCGGCGAACTCCGGTGAGCTCTGAAAAATCGACTGACCCAATTTTGAAATTTAGTCTACTGTGATTTAACTAGTGTGGAATATAAAAGGGGAAAACCATAAGCATTGGGAGTATAGTGTTGGCGTGCCATGGCGGATCTGAAGGTGCAAACCGGACAAAGGCAACCATAACCAAGACAAGAAATCGAGTAAAGCGGTGGCGATCTATTTTCTTGCTGCGATAAATAAGTTGAGCGAATCTGAAAAAGTACCGCCTCTACAGTGCGGCGCCGTGTCATGCATCTGGTGAGAATTTGGCGGTGCTGCGGTAGCGATGGCTGTCGGGCGTGGAAGCAGATCTAGGAGGGTAGAGCGGTGGCGGCGGGGCGCGATGGGCGAGGCAGTCGTAGGAGGCGGCGCCCGGCAAGGTGGACGGCAGCGGGGATGAAGCGAGAGGGCGGGATGCAAGGATCCCGGTCGAAGGCGTGGATGAGAGAGGTCGATCTCTTGTAATGGGCGGCGGCGTCGGGTATCAGCTCCGGCATGGTGGAGGAGCAGCGGGAGGAGGTGGTGGATGGGGTGGCGGGCGGTGGATGGGGTGGCGGACGGAGGAGGAGGGGGGGTGGAGAGGGTTTTTGGCCCCGGAGTATGAATGGGGAAAAGGGAGGTAGAGAGGAAGGGGAACCATGTAGTCGGTAGCTTGTCTCAAATGCGAGAAATTTACAAACTTAGCCCCGTTTCAAATTTCTACTACATCACAACAACATTAGTCGGTTGGGGATAGGGCGGTAATCTCGCATACACGAATATTTGCCGACGAGAGTTTGTTTTTAGCGCCCACCGTGTATGAATATGAATCGGGAAGGGAGTCGATTTCGGCCGAGGGCACACTGTGTTTTGGCGCCCACCGTGTATGAATCCGGATGAGGCGGTTACGTCACGTTTGGGTGAAATTACAAACCTACCCTATCGAAACCTATAGAAATCCAGCGAGATAGGCTTTGCGGCGAGGATAGGCGGTAGTGATTTCCATCTCGCAGATTTTGGTTTGGTGATTCTGCGACTTTCCCGCTTCGTTCAAATTTTGCACAGTGCACGTTTACCGTGCCAACTCAATTCGAATCCCGTTTGTATTCTACTATTTTTTCGGGCGGGATCCATTTTCAATTGGAATTACATTCTATATACATCATTTTTTACATATATACTTTCAAAAGCACAACAAAGAATTCTGCTCCTTTATATGTATAATATGATTTACAAATACAACGATCTCGAAATCTTAAGGTTGAATTCAAAAAATTAACCAAATTATGTTCTACTAAAATGTATGGATCAGTAATATCTACATATTAAATAACATAGATGTGCGTGAATTCATATGAGTATGCATGTTTGATAGATCAATTTTGGTTCAGTATGGATTACATGTATCATCATCTCGAATTCAAATATTTGAATCCTTTTTGTTCCTCCTTTCACGCCCATCTCTCTCGCATGCATGCTCCTTGGTAGCCATCACTCTCTTTTCTCCAGCTCACCCATGCGCTCACTTCATGTTTCTCCTATCCTGCAAACATGGTCTCTCGGCGTCTCCCTTGAGAAGTGTCACACTCTCCCTATCATTATACATTACACGGTTTTCATTATCTCTCACGTCTCTCTTGTTCTCTGGTATCACTCGGTACCTAAGCTTTCTTTTCACCGCCACACACAGTCTCCACTCGTCTTTCACTTTGTCTTTCTCTCTATGGGATTCTCTCACACACCTATATGTCTCTACATATGACTCATACCACTAAAATTACTCTCTCTCTCTCTCTCTCTCTAGACACAACATTTGTTGCGGTCTCCTTTTAAATCTCCATCCCAGGTGACACCGATCAGACAACCCCGACTACCGTCTCCTCTCTCTCTCTCTCTCACACACACACACACACAACTCCTGCTTCCACCCCCTTCCGACTACCGTCTCTCTCTCACACACACAAAACTCTCGCTTTGCACCCGACTCGTATTTCTCTCACAAGCATTTATCGACTAGCTAGCCTCTAGATAGGTTTATACACCCTTACACTCATGCTTCCACCATCGCATACATGTCTCTCTCTCGCTCCTTGTATCTATGTAGCTTTTCTTCCCTTCTTGAGACCGCCCTCTCGATCGTGCACACACACACTATCGCCTCATTTTAAGTTGATACCTATCGCACACACACTACTTGTGTCTTTGTCACACATGCACTCCGTCCTCCTCCACTCTCCTCTCTCTCACACACACATGGGCTTTTTGCAACAACTAGCAAGATGCCATGCGTTACCTGGAACATCAAGATGCATTTGTATGAGTAGTTTATCTTGTGGGGAAAAGGATGAGCGAGGAAGACCTTATTTGCAAATGTGGAGAGGGGTGTGGGTATCTTTTACAAAATTGCCATAGTTTCCTTCCTATCCGTCGAGATATAGATCGGACGGCCTATATTGCAGGATGGCAGGCACACGATCATCACCGACAATGCTTTTTATAAGAGTAGGGATAAAAATAGAGTTGGTGATGATGGTGGGCCTGCCATCCTGCAATGTAGGTCGTCCGATTTATATCTGACGGATAGGAAGGAAAATATGGCAATTACCCACACTCTTCACCACATTTGCAGATAAGGCCTTCCCTCGTTCATCCTTTTCTCCCACGAGATTTTGATGTTCCGTGCAGCATACGAGCATCTTGCTAGTAAGTAGAAATTAGACATATACCACTTCTCGAATCTTGAAACCAACAACATGCCTCCTTATCTCATCAAAACCGCCAAAGGAATATATTTTGAGTGAAACATAACATATTTTTAGTGATATCGTATTTCAAAACTAGACTTTTTTCTATCAAATCGGTGAATATGTATTAATCTACTTTGATCGTGTGGCAGCGCATTGGCACATTGCTAGTAGTTATTATAATTTTTGGACACCGGACAAGCGGTGGAGTACATATCTGAAGAGAAGAGGCGCACGCACGCAGATCGGCCTCTCGCTGTCTCGCACACATGAGTGTTACGTAAAGCGGCGTTAACAAATAAACCCTAAAACCCTAGGTGCATGATTGCTGCATTCGCGGTGCAGTGCGTGGTGGAGCACCTTTGTAGGAGTTGATGGTGGGACCACGGTGAACGACTTGGGCGCGGTGGCTCGCCGATTGCCACAGAACCGAGTAGCCACGTTTAAAATATCGTTTTTAAGCGGGGTTAAGAGTTCCGATTTTAAATGGCACGTTATAAGTAGTAAGTAGTTTTAGAGCGATTGGTATGGGCGAAAATGGAATTCATAGTACTACGTACCTCCTTGGCGTATGGTTGTATGGGTTTATGTTACGAGATGTTGAACCTGGTAGTTCTAGGGCAAATACTATGGTTTAGATTTAGATGCTGGTTTTCGATGTCGGAAGGAAACCCTTCTTTGATTAAAAAACTACTACCTCCATTCTGGTTTACTAGTCCCCATCGTACTTTGGGTCAAAGTTTGTCCATGAATTTTACTTGTAAAATGTGAATGGAAAACAGATTTTGTTATACCCAAACAAAAAAGGACTGGAGGGAGTGATTGCTCGACACGACGCGACCTCTCATAAGCGCAGGCATTGAACCGCGCGCCCGACCAAGAGGGCCGCTTTTCGCTGCAGAGCCCGGTGAGCACGCCTCCTCGCCGCGTGCAACCAACTTAAGACTGCCCGCCTGCCTTCATTGAATCCAGCGTGTGTGCGGCAACACGTCCTTCCATGAGCGGCAGGCATTTTAGAACACAAAAATGACTAAAATATAATTAATTTACGCATGGTCTTGACTTGTTGTGCTCGCCTTTGGTAGCAGGAACTAGTAGAGGTTTTCTTTATTTATAACTCTCCTCACATTTTTTGGCTTTGAAGTGAATCATGGTTGTGGACATTATGTATGAATGTGCGATATCTGTGAACATGAGTTTGATGTGGAAGTTGGACTTGGAATGTCGGGCTTGCGTGAACTATACCATGTCAATGCTTAAATCATTATTGTTTGGAAAGTAATTGCTGTTATTACATGACCCAAAAAAACATTTTGTGCCACATCGGTAGATGCACAGACATCACAACAGGCATCTTGTTGGATAAACATTTGAACCTAGCTATTATGAAGGAAATTTTGTATTGACAACAGTTTTAGATAGCAGGAGGCGCCTAGCCTGCTCTGCCTCTGCTAGCTTATTTCTGGCTTCTTCCATCTCTTCTTTGGCTTGGGTGAAGAGATCATCGATTGCTCTTTTAAGCTTCTTGAGAACTCAGCTACATTCTCAAGGGCTGCTGCGCTTTCTTTCAGCCTTTACTAATGCCACGAGGACACGAACAGTGACGACTCCACGGCTTGTGTGTAATCCAGCATCATCAGGAATTTGCACCTTGTGTCTAATCCAGCATCATTAGGGAGCGGCACCTTGTGTGTAATCCAGCCTCATTTTGGAAACATGATCTCGAGGTTGACCATACTTCCCTCCTCGCAGGAACTGCATCGACATGAAGTTACTTCTTTTTAGATCAATACTCGGAGAAACCTAGATCCATTTAGTAGAAGCGGATAAATAGAACTCGGAGAAGTGAATTCAAAGGAAAAGAAATATAAAACAGACTACGGTGAGAACACCCACTTCCTACATCAAGTTAAAAATGAAAGCATTAGGACGATTAAGACTCTTCTTATTACACATCGAAGAACACCACGCTTAAGAAAACAGAAACTACAACATATACACATCGAAGAACACGAGGCTAAGCGAAAGTAATTGAAAGGTGTTACTTACCAAAGCTCGTTTTACAGGTTCGGTGCAGCTCCTCTTTAACTTGCCACGCTCCTTGAAGATGTCCCGAATATCCCGTGTTTGGTCTTCATTGCTCCTCTGCATGTTCACACTCGTGGTTTCAAAATCTCAACATGGCAAGAAAAATACTACTAGTAATACTCGCGCATCTTGTGGGCAACATTAAAGCACTAAATCGCCATGTTAGAGCATCTCCAACAGAATCATATAGCGTGGCGCTTTAAAAAAAGCGTTTACAGTGCTGAGATCGAGAGCTAGATACTAGAGAGTAGAGGATAGTTCTCAGCATAGATAGATACAAAAAAGATAATTCAACTACTCCTCGTCGTCCGACTGCTCCTCGGTGATGTCCTCCTCCGACGTCTGACTGTAGGCGTGAAGATACCGATCGTCGTCGGATTCCCAGGGCGACGCTGCTCCTAGCCTCATGTTGAATTGAGCGTCCGCTTTTCGCCTACGCTTGTCCTCGCGATAGGCGGCTCGCTCCGCCCTCCTCTTATCCCTCTCCGCCCTCCTTTGCGCGTAGAACTCGCGCTCGTTGATGATGTCATGCGGGAAGTGTTGGCGCCACAATGCAATGGCTTCCTTGTCCATCTCGGCGATGCCGAGACGGTGCTCCGCCTCCGGTTGTCGCGACGATCCTCGTCGGTGCTAAGCCGCGCGCGCGCGCGAGCTCTGCGCCCGCTCCCGCGTCGGCACGTTGGGGAAGTTCAATGTTCTATGAGGCCACGGGCGCCACGCCGCCCGCGTCGTCTGTGGGCGGCCTCGATGGCGGTGTCGAAATTGCCGAGGCGGCGCATCCGCGAACGGATCTCGGCGGAGCTTCGCCGCCGGCGCGGCGACGCCGCGGTATCCCCAAGTTTCAGCGGCAGCGGCATGGTGTGGCCTTGGCGGCGAAAAAGCGCGGGAGAGAGCGGTGGCGAGCAGGCGGTGGCAAGGCACAGAGCGGTGGGGGCGTTGGATTTTATAAAGCGCGCGGACGCGCGCGCGCCAAAACTAAGCGCCGCGCCCGGCCGCTTTTTCCAGCGCGCGCGATCCTTTCGACGTCTCTGCTATCTCTACTCTCTTCTCTCGGTTATATTTATTTTATATTTAATATTTAATATTTATCTCTACTTCCTTTACTGTCTACTTTTTTCTCTATACTTTTTTTCTTGCAATATAGGCCGTCCGATTTATATCGGCGGATAGGAAGGAAACAAATGGGAATTTTGCAAAAGATACCCATACCCTCTCCAGATTTGCAAATAAGGCCTTCCCTCGTTCATCCTTTTCTCCCACAAGATAAACTACTCATACAAATGCATCTTGATGCGTGCAGCGCATGGGCATCTTGCTAGTTCTAAAACCTTTCCATCATTTGCCACACTGCTGGTTGCGGATGAAAAACCTACCCAAGCACAGTAGCGATCTGAGGGCGGCGCACAATTACAAGCTGATATTCTGTTGGACAATGGAGCTATAACCAATTACTTTTACGGGAACAATAGCACCCAGGAAAATTGAAGGGTAGGTATGAACAAAATTGGAACTGCACATGTCTTGCTAAGTGATTCAATACACACATTACCAATCGAGGAGGAGAGCGATGGTGGCGGCGGCCTCTGTGAGTCATGGTTGGCAGCGGAGTCAGTTCATTGTCCACGACGGTGGTACTTCTGCGCTTAGCGTCGGCTTCGGAAGCAGATCCGAGACCGTGGAAGGCGATGCGGGGAAGAGGCTCCGTCTCTGACGACGACGGTGGACCGGCTCGGTCTGGCGTCTGAGGTCGTCGATGAGGCGAGATCTTGCTGCGGTGGGCGAGTGCGCCGATGTAAAGGGAGGAGCACGAAGGCTGCGGTGCCGTGGAGAAGTCTATTTTGCGGTGGGGATAGAAAATGGGGAGTATTCAGGTGTACTACTCTGGGTGCGGGGTGGGGCTGGCTGGGTAGGGTGAACTGAAGTTCTGAAAACAGCCCCTACCAAGCGTCGTCGTGAGGCCTGTTCGAAGGCTATGATGGTAACTTCCCTTGCTCGAATCAGGGTCGCGGGAGATTTTCCGCCGACCTCAAAATTTTGTGACCTGGACTCCCGTGTGGCGTGTTGAGTGATTCGGCTAAGCAACTAGCGAGTAGTAGTAGTAAACTCTGCATATTAGGTTTGACCAAGTCAAACTTCCTAAAGTTGACCAAGTTTATATAAAAATATAAACATTTACCATAACAAATATGTATGATGTGGAAGTACATTCAATAATGAATCTAATGGTATTTATTTGTTATTGTATATGTTAATATTTTTGTTATAAACTTTACGAGAGTTTACAAAACTTGACTTTGACCAATGCTAATCTGCGGACTTAAATAAAAGCGGAGGAGTACACATTTGTTTTCTTAGTTTGTAGTGAACTAATCATTTGTTGAAATTGTGAGATAAATTTATTAGGCTATTGACTTCGAATGTAATGGTCTATACAATTCAATAGTTACAATCATTGTCGAATCCCAAGATGTATACAAGGTCTATAGTACTTCACAACATTCTCAAACTCACATAATCACAGTCAAATGAGTATCTAAATGCATTTCATAGTTATTACTTTGTAGGATGCAACAAAAACAACCAAAACTCTACATCAGCCATTATAGAAGCAACATTTTGACATATCCCATTGTGTGAATGAAACGTGCAGAGAGAGCTTTTGAAGATGGAGCAGATAGGGCGGGAAAGATTGTATGTATGTGGACGAGAGAGTAGGAGACAAACCTAACGAGACACACACACACACACACACACACACAGAGAGAGAGAGAGAGAGAGAGAAAGAGAGAGAGGAAGAAGTTAGGTCTGTGAGAAAGATGGAGACATGTAATATCGTGATTACTGTATCGTGGAAGGAGAAGAGACAACATGTTTGATGAGAGAGCTGGAAAAACATGGGCGAGAGGGAAGGATCTCATGGGTTGAGGATTGACAATTTTGTGCGGGGAGAGAGGATTGGTAATTTTGTGCAAGAGAGAGAGAGGGTGGGGGAGGAGTCGGTCAGCCGTCGTCACATCACCCTGCTTCCAAATGACCCGCATTCTCTAGCGCGGTGTGGTCGCCGTCTTTGATCTGCTCGATGCCCTCTTTGAAGATTGAGGTGTTGTGCATGTTGGGGTGCAAAGAAGCACAAGCGAGAGTGGTCGCCGTATAACCTTGGATGGGGATGAATTGTGTGCTCAGGGGAGTGTGTGTGTGTGTGTGTGTGTGTGTGTGTGTGTGTGTGTGTGTGTGTGTGTGTGTGTGTGTGTGTGTGTGTGTGTGTGTGTGTGTGTGTGTGTGTGATATTGAGCGAAAACAAACCTAAGGAGAGAAATGGGTATTCACGAAGAGATTGCGCGGGCCTTGAGGTGGGCGGGGGCGAGTGAGGGTGTCAAAATGTGCGTTGATGCATATGTTGCATGCGATCGTGCGAGGGACGGACGAATCGAGAGAGATGGTTGTTGTGTTACGGATGCTCCTCTCTCTCTCTCTCTCTCTCTCTCTCTCTCTCACACACACACACAAGTAAACTAGAAGACCGTTCTCTCATGTATACACAACGTATCGGCATCTGTCTATGTCTCACTCATGCATGATCGTTTGCACATTCACACCTCTCTATGTCTGTATCACACGCACACCGTCTCCACATTGCCCTTCCGCCACAACACACATATGGACACATACACACGTTCTCTCTCAGTCACACACACAAAATAAGTATTAAAAAAACTAGGGCGCACCTAAAACGTCCAAATCCAAATAAACACAAACTGGAGCTAAATTCAAATATATGGAAATATTGCAGCGTCAAGAACTTTCCCAGGAAAAAAAGTTGAGTAATATTCGAGGATTGTTTTCACACACACAAAAGGTTTGGTGGATGTCCTTGGCGCGACACGGTGGCCTTGCCGTTCGATCGACCATGTGCCATGATTCACGCGCTTGCACAGGATTCCGTATCGTGGCTGTGGTACTAACTTCAAAATAAATAAATAATAAAAGCGCTGCCTAAGTCTAATGTTTACGTGTACTAGTACGGTTTTCTTTTAAGTTTGACCAACCTCATATAAAACTAAAGTAAGCTCCCATACGCGCACTCATCAATATGCCGCCGCCGCCGTTGCGCATGCCGGCGCCCGCCTGCTCCGGCCAACAATTTCTCGCCCATCACCGCCGTGTCGCCGCCATCCCTGTGCCATGAAGCCGAAGGCTCGCCCGCTCACGTCGTCTGCAGTCCCTCCTCGCCATGCCGCCGCGCTGCCAAGCATGCGAGCAGCTGGTGGAGCCGCGTCTATGCACGCAGCGTATGAAGAGGAGGACGAGCGCGTGCTCCAGCACGCCGGCGAGGAGGAACTAGCGTGTCATTGTCGTCTCCGCCCACGCGGAGGAGGCGCGCATGGTGGCTGTCGCGGCGGAAGCCGAGCGTCGAGCCCGCAAACTGGGTGCGGACGCGGAATCTACCTTCGAGACCTTGAATGCCACGTGGATCCTGCAATCTGAAGGAGCAATTTGGGTCAGTCGACTCATGTGAGCCGTTTGATGCAACATGGATGGCTAGAAGGGCTTCTTCCACCTCTTCTGCCGTCTTCTTCCTTCGCTCCGTCGAACTTCTTTCACAAATCGGTGACCCAAATTATACTACTAATACGAGCGTATTAAGTACTGTGGGAACACGAAGTTACGAGCAGTTGTACCAACTGCAAGAAGAACAGTAGTAAGACATAGTACTAGTACTACTCTACGTACTAAACAGTTCAAATAACGAGAAAGAACATAAACATAGTTCTGCTGGGGCCTCAGCACAACACACCCTTGAAAATAAACTAAGCAACTAGTCAGCTTGACACTGCAGTAGAACCAGCATGAGCGACGGCACTGCCACCTACTCGGAGTCCGAGTCCACGTCCTCGACTTCGTCCTCGTCCCTCTTCCTCTTCCTCTTCGCGGCCTTCTTTGCTTGAACCGGACCTTTGGGCTCTGCTTCTTCATCCAACCCATGTAGATATTTAAACAAAGGTAGGCATCCATTGCTGCGTACAGGATGTGATCTTCATCTAATGTCTTGACTCCCATGCATGATGAAACTTCGTGATGAGGTTTCTTGGTTTAGCGTCTGAAGGATCAATCATGGCTGCTGCCGGGGTCAGCATTGAAGGTTGAGAGGAGGACACCAGGCTTGCCTTACGGAGATCGAAGGGCTGGCCTACAATGAGACCTATCCGGCGCAGGACTTCTTTGTCGTTCTTAAAGCCTCTGATGTGAATTTCACTCTTTTGTCCTTGAGGAAGTTCTTAAAATCCTGGCACTCAACGTCGGCATGGCATATGTGGTAGACCAAGCAAACGTTATGTACGCAAACCTGGATCACGGCGGGCTTCTTCCTCTCTTCGTCCTTTAGATCCTTCTCTCGTCCCAGGACTGTGGTGTACTCAACATCTAGCCCAGCGACCCACTCATCCGTTGAACTGTTGAACATGCGTAGGAAGCGAGCAAGCCATGCTTTCACCGTCGCGGATCCACGTGTGTAGATGACGATGAACTGATCGCGGTGATGGCTCTACCTGGTACTCAGCGGCGACCATGGAGATTTGGGAGGCCATGGATTTTGGAGGAGGGTTAGGAGAAGTTGAACTGTTGTACCCATAAAAACGGGAGCGAACTAATGTGAAAGGGCGGAGACGATTGGGGAGCGAACTGTTGTGAGGTAGAAGGCGGGGACGAGTAGGGCGTCTGAAGCGGCGTGGGGTTGCTGGCTTGCCGGTGGATAAGCGGCTGCAAGCCCCAAAGAGTTCTCGAGAACTATCGGGACCCACTAGATGTCATGTCTACTAGACCCATATCGTAGGCTGACGGTATAGCTTCTGCCTGTTACGCACGCCATGCGGTAGCGTGGATGTAACTTCACTTAATTCCGTCAACCGTCGCGCCTCCCGACCTTCGCCTCCCTCGCATGCGTCGCGCCTTTGAGACTTCGACCGGCTAAAAATGAGCAATTTTTTGCCTACTCCGCATGCATGATACTCCCTCTGGTCCTTTTACTCCCGTCAACCGTTTGCAAAGTGTTTGACCAAATATATACTTTTTAAACACCACCTTATATTAATTAACCAGCCACACGGTACACTCATTCGATACAATATTCACCACACAGGCGATGCGTTATTTACAAGAATACCATCTAATCTATTGTCAAAGCTATACTTAGCGATTAAGTGTGCCACCTTATTGGCGAGCGGCTAATCTTTGACAATTGAAGATTGTTGATCAACTTGAGATGCTCAACGCTTTCATCTTCAGGTCACGCATAGCAGACCTGTCATAGTCCCCGATGCAAGAGCGCTACCACAAAAGCGCAATCAGTCTCTAAAATTACAGGATTATGAAGAAAATACCTATGTAGAGACCGGCAATGCAAGC
This sequence comes from Aegilops longissima, assembly GCA_021605205.1. Taxonomy (NCBI): domain Eukaryota; kingdom Viridiplantae; phylum Streptophyta; class Magnoliopsida; order Poales; family Poaceae; genus Aegilops; species Aegilops longissima. The sequence goes on along the minus strand of CM038681.1, from coordinate 433,449,695 downwards.
CCTAAGCTCCGCTTCCTCCACGCTTTGACAGGCATCAATGAAATCCCGACCAAATTTATACTAAAAATATCAATATCTACAATACTGATTATAATGAGTATAAGAACTACGTTTTATAATGAGTGTAAAAATATTGATTTGACATTGTGAATGTTGATACTCCCTCCGTCTAGGTGAGTAAGTCATCTTAGGCTGTGCACCGTGACCAAGGAGGAGGGAAAGCGAGAGACATTAATGTTTATTTGCTAATTAAATAGTATTGCATGCAATGAACTAACCACTTGCATGTCATGTTTGATAGTCTCGGGTCATTAAAGCATGCACACCTCATCTCTTATTGGTTGATATGTCAAGAAACAAGAAATGAGGTAGAAGTTAATGCACCGCGCCTCGTGTTTTGGGATTATTTGGTTTTAGTAAGATGACTTACACACCTAGCTATTAGAGTACCACTACCTCCCTTCTAGTTTAAAGGGCTCGACTCAAAATTTCACCTACTCTTAGCAAGATAGTAGAGCGGTGGAATAGTTTTGAAGTCTGCAAAAGTACTCAACTAATGATGTCGTTCTTCACAAAAAATGTGTTTACCAATGCATGCATGAACACTAGTTAGTCTAACCCCCTCTCTTCTTTAATTCTTTGCCACATCAGCATGTTTGCTATTCCGTGTACCAGCTAAGATACCACCATGATGGCCAGCCTTAATCATCGCATGCAATAATTTAGTGCACCTTGAAATATGAACATGTGTGGGCGTGTATGTTTTAATGACTTGAGACTATACCTAGCCCGGCATGCAAGATGACTTATTATGCACCGTTCCCCATACCTGCAGGAAGCCCGTTCGTCTCAAATCTTTTCCTCTCCATGTGTGGAAACAATATGCCTGCCAAACTCTCCTTCTCCCTCGGCGGTCCCACCACTCCACCCGTGTGAAAAAATCTGCATGCATGACTCTCCTCCCCCCCACGCTCGTCCAATCCGTTGTGACCAGCAATATTTCCACCCCTTCGCTCCCCCGTAATTTACTCCAACAAATATGCCCACGTAGCTTTTACTTAACTTCAGGTGCATTGGGTCAGCGACATACGGGCCCAGCGGTGTCTTGGCCCACATGTCGATGGCGCAACCTGAACCTGCGATTAAGTCGATGCAACTCAGTCCATATCTTACGTGGTGTGCCATTGCTCGCTATAAATACTGCGCCTCCCACAACATCGCTATCCCCTCCCCCTCACGTTCACGTTCATCGCTATCTCCTCCCCCTCCCTCTCACGTCGACCACCATGGCATCTCCCCTCCCAAGCCCTAGGAGCCCCTCGCTCCACCGCGCAGATGGTCACGCGTCGCCTTTCCGTTCCTCGCCGCCACTAATCGAGGAGGATGCGTCGGCGTTCCGCTCCTCGCCGCTACGCGACGTGTCGCCGTTCCTTTCCTCGCCGCCACTAGTCGAGGAGGACGCGTCGGTGTTCCGCTCCTCGCCGCGACGCGACGCGTCACTGTTCCGTTCCTCGCCGCCACTAGTCAAGGAGGACGCGTCGGTGTTCCGCTCCTTGCCGCGACGCGTCGAGGTGGACGCGTCGGCGTTCTCAATCTCGCCGGCACGCGCGTCGGAGGACGCGTCGGCTCCCCTTCTGAGGAGAACGCCGCGCGCCCGCCGAGCCCCCCAGCCTTGAGGAGCTTTGGAAAGAAATGGATGTCGCCTTGTGGGAGGCTTTGCCTCCAGCGAGCGCCAAATATAGGCGGAGAAGAAGGCCGAGGAAGAGAAGCGCACCGCAACAAGCTTTCAGGGAGATCTATGTCGCGTCCGAGAGAGTCAAGCAATTGGTTCTTTGGCGGAAGGCTCGTGCGAGGGCCGTGAGGGTGGCGGAGGGCGCCGTGCCGGCGCCCGAGTGCGGTCGGGCCCAAGCGCCTCATCTCGCTTGGCGATGCGTGGACCGGTGCACGCTTCCAGCCAGGAGGAGTACTGTTGGCGCGGATCACCACACGGTGAGATCGCTCTCGCCCGCCGTCAAGCCGCCAATCATCACCTCGCGAGTTGCGAGGCTGAGGAAGAGGCGTTGTGTCGGCGCGCTGGGAAACGGCCGCGCACCAGGGCACTCGTGGCGCGCCGCAAGCGCTCCTGCGGCGCCGTGGCTTTAGGAGGAGTATAATTTTTGTTTAAGTAAAGCGATCTCATTAGTTTTGGGGCGCAAATGATAAATCGAGCGTTCAGGAATTTTAGCGTCCTTAATTAAGTATGTAAAGGGAAAGTTTGGAAGCGTTGTGTATTATTACGCATTTTGCAAATGCGTGCATATAGCACAAACTTTACTATATACTATCGGACTACGTCTCTCTCGATATATGCTTGCAGACTGTGCTACTCCCTCCGTCCAGGTCAATAAGTCATCTTTGGTTGTGCACGGTGACCAAGAAGGAGGGAAGATTTGTACACCTAGACGGAGGGACTACTACTATTACTTATGTACGTGCAAATGCACGTTTGAACATTACGATGCGGTTTTTGTAAAAGTGGAAAAACAGCACTAGTCAAGCTTGTGAAACGATTCAATGCAAAACAAATGCAAAAATGCTCGTTTGATTGTTTACTTTTAGCTTCCTTCTCTGTGGTTTTTTATCTGTGCACCGTGACCAAGGAAGAGGAGAAAACGAGAAATGTTAATGTTTATTTGCTAATTAATAGTATTGCATGCGATGAACTAACCACTGCATGTCGTGTTTGATATCTCAAGTCATTAAAAGCATGCACACTCTTTATCTCTTATTGGTTGATATGTCAAGAAACAAGAAACAAGGTAGAAGTTAATGCACCACGCCTAAGTGTTTTCGAATTATTTGGTTTTCGTAAGATGACTTACACACCTAGATGCACCGTGCCTATGTGTTTTGAGTAACATTTTATCAGTTAAATCTTTGGTCAAAATTTAGCACAAATTACAATGGTGAGGAATAAACCAGGACGGAGTAGTAGTTTAGAAACCCAAATAAATGAGCGAGGCGCCTTATTATTACTCTCCACTATGACTAGTCTTGTGGGAAAAGCTGGGGAAGCCGCCAAAAGAACTGGCCCTAGGAGTAGTAGCTAGGGATCGAGCGTCGGAGATGAACCGGAGAAAGTAAATGCAGAGAGATGAAATGCAAAAAAGACGGAGGGATGTGATGGTTGCTTGTCCGTTTATTTTACCAGGCCATTTATTACTGGGAGTGGTTGGGTTTTGTGATATGACGGCTTTACTGCCACGCCACGAGCGGGGTGAGAGGTGAGACTCCCGTGTAGCGCCGCCCTCTACACTTGTACTACATCGGTCGTGGTTTATTAGTCCCCCATTGAATTTGGTGAAGATTTAATCGACAAAATGTTAGTGCATGTCAACAAAAACTATATCGTTGGATTCGTATTTGAACATAGTTTTGAATGATATAATTTTAGGTGACATGCATCAGTATTTATCGTACTATATATAATGTTAGTTCAATTTTTGGTCGTACTAATCTATAGTAGTAAGGTGCCCGTCGTTGCACGAAGAGTGAAATGCATTGATCGGGAGTTGTTTATTTTGACAAAGGATGTGGGGTCATCTCATGTGTACGGGTATCGATAGGTTTCTTGGATATTATCTCATCTCTAGAGCTCACAAACATCCGGGTGAAATAGATAAAAGGTATCTTTTGCAAACAAAAGCGTTCAACTGTTCAACCTGCATCCAAAACTTGTGAAGAAATAACACTTATTGTGCTTTGCAAGAAATGATCTTTAAAATTAGTTTTGAGTATCGATTGTTATACATGTTGGCTACAAATGACATGGCACTTTCTTATAGTCAACAGTTGGCTATACTATTAAGTAATATTAACCATGCCCTTATACACCTAGGCGGAGGATTAAATCAGGATGACTTGCAAGGTGGCGGAGGAGATGTAAGAAATGGTTCATCGTAAGTCTTTCACCAAGATCTTGTAGTAAAAATTCATACATGGAAGATTCTAGACTAAACCATAAGCGGATACACTTTTATTCATGTGCGATACTCCAATAGAGCAAGATCCTGCATGGAAGTCTCCACATGCTTAGACAGCGGATTACATTGAGCGAAGACTAATGATCAACATTTAACTTGATAATGCATATTTTTTTAGAAGAACAGGGAGGCTCCTCCGCGGTTCCATTATCAAATGAAACCCAAAGTGTCTTACATCAGCTCACTGAGAGGAGCAGTTCAAAGGAAGGACTGCGGCGAAAGCCACTCAAGTTTAATGACAAGCTTACAGAATCAAAAGCGGCAAAGACACAGGCCATAAGCGCCCACACACACACTACATGTTTTCTAAGTGCACTTGATAATGCGTATGTCCAGGTGAACCTCCTTGGAGTCCCCGTGCACCGAGTCGGAGGGTAAAGGATAGAACGGATGCCATGGGTTTTCCAAGTCCACATTTGCGGGATAGTCCTAGCTCCTCAGATTCCAAGTCTGTCTGATGAGGCCGGTTTCGCAGCCCACGTGACCCGAAGGGGTAGTAACATTGACCTTGCACCCATACATCTGCCTCGTGTCAATGTCAGCGTCAGCGGCGACGCCCCTGACGCACGCTACAAAGACGGGGCGGCGGCCTGCGCGGGCCTCGCCGGTGCCCACGATCAAGAGGAAGACGTTGCCGTCCTCCTCCGAGACTAGCGGCGGCGGTGATCCTCCAGCGACTCGGCATGGTGAACCGTAGCACGTGTCGTACTTGATGTTCTCCGCCAAGGGCCAGCGATGTGACCGCTGCGCGATCCGTGAGGTGATGCACCATGTCCGCGGCGAGCCACAAAAGCGGCATCGGGCACTCATAGCGATGGGCGAAGGGCTCCTTGGAGGCATCGACCAGGCCGTCCATGAAACGGAGTGGCTGTAGGGGCGTTGCGCCCGATTGAATATGTGAGCAAGTTACTACGAGATTTAATCCGAATAAGCACAAAATAAATCATGACGGCTATAACAGAGATGAAACTAATCATGTGGACTAGCATAGTAGTAGGATACAGAGTAGAAACATGAATTCTACCATGATTTCGAACAGGAAGGACAGAAACACATACGGTGCACGTTGGCGTTGAGCTTGTCGCCCATGTCGTTGAGGAAGAGGTTGCCGAGGTTGGGGAAGAAGTCATCGTCGGTGAAGTCGTGGCTGCCAGCGATCGCGAGTGCGCTCCCAGATTTCAACGGCGCCCGCCGAATGGGCGCAGGAGGGAGTGGCTGTAGGGGCGTTATGGCCACCGAATGGAGCGCAGGAGTAGCACACGAAGCAGATAGATGGTGTCCTTACTAGTACTCCCTAGTCTCTATCTATCTATATCTATATATATCTACTCTTATAGAAAACCGAGTTGGTGATGATGGTTTGCCTGCCATCTTGTAATATAGACCGTCCGATCTATATCTGACGGATATAAAGCCAACTATGACAATTTTACAAAAGATAGCCGCACCTCTCTCCACATTTACAGATAAGGCCTTACCTCGTGCTCCTCCCTATGTCTCTATCTCTACAAGTACTTTTTTTATAACAAATCGAATAGTGCTGCGCCGTCCGCTGCACGCCCGGCTGAACACGCCTCCTCGCCTCCATCATCACCAACTGAGTCTTTTATAGGAGTAGTAGAGAAAAAACCGAGTTGGTGATGATGGTGTGCCGTGCAATGCACGGGCATCTTGCTATTTTTTTGCATATAAGTCCAAACACCACGTAGACATGGTCTTTGAGCACGGTTCATAGTCGTTCCACGATCGGGCATCGAAGTTTGTAACTATTTTAGATTAGAATATACTACTCCTCGGTGCTAGTAGTAGAGCAGAGTCCTACTCTACTACTCTACTCTAGCAAACTAGGGCATAATCTTGTAGTAGGTACTTGTAGGGAGTACCAAGATTATGATCACTCAAGCAAGTTATCCGCATCGATATGACCCTATGCTGCTGGTATGTGTCTCGTAAGTCAAGCGGCGTGCTGTAGTCATCATCACCTGACCACTTCCCGCAGCACATATTCGCTTCTCCATCTTTGTCCACACATAATCTCGTCCAAGCTTCCATCCCCGCTAAGGCGCCTCCCCCCCTCGTCCGAAACCCAAGCACTAACAATGGCAGAACCGAGCAGCGTCCGTCAAAAGAGTGGTTGGAATTCGCTCCCCACAGAGGTAATCAAGCTCATTGTTTCGCGTGTGGACAATCTCGGTACCATGCCGCTCGCCGCGTGCTCGTCGGGGCTGTACCGTTTACTCAAAGCCCTCAGGCCGGAGCTTTTTAAGCCAGCTCCTTGCTTGCTGATGTCGCCTGATCTTCAGAAACGGCCGTCATGCAGCATAACGATCGTAGGGTGGTGAGCATAAACCCCCTTCACTGCGATACGATCCCCGTCAGCCTCAGCTACATTAACGGTATGTACTGGGTCGGCATGAACATGTCTTGGATGGTGCTCGTCGACGGTCGCGGCAGCTGGATGCTCGTGGAGGTCTACACCCGGCGATTGATCCCCCTTCCTTCGATTAACACTGCACTGCTTTGGCACCGCGACCCAGAATACTCTGAATCTTACAGTAGCCAACATGATACCAAGTTTGATTTGCTCAAGGTTGTAATCTGCCAAGTGCCCACAAGATCTGGGAATTATAAAGATTTCAGGCTAATTGCGTTCTTCAACCGCGGTCTCGCCTATCTGACAGGTCACTGCGGTAAGTGGATAAATCTGCACGTCCATCGCAGGATCATACATCCTCCATGGTTCTCTGATGCCATTGAACACAAGGGCTTCATTTACGCTGTCGACTCCTTCTATGGCTGGACGTATTGCTGGCCTACTCCAGTCATCATTACAAACGGTTGTTACAACAGTATGTTACTTTCCTATGATATCATGATGGCTTGCTTATATTACTGTCAACATTTACTGAAAAAATATTCATGCTCATAACATGCTGTTCTTAAGATTGACTAAATCAAGAGCCCTTTTTATTTGACTCCAACTTGATATGATGTTGTAGGCCGCCTGGTGTCCCTACCCTTCCTAATCCCAGAACCTTTAGAAGAAAAGCGGCATGGCAGTTGCAAGTGGTTCCTGGCTCGATCAGACGACGGTGAAAGATTGATGATCGTTCGACGCGTGCACGTGTTGTTTCGCGGAATACAATCACGATCCACCGCAAGGTCTTTGAGCAGGATCCCAGCTTCTCTGGGCCTTCAGGAATTTTTGACTGGAGGCTGGTAAGTAGCCTTGGCACACGCTCTCTGTTTGTCGGACTGAATTATCCGATTAACCAGGAGATAACCGATGGCAAGGATCATGATGGCAGCGCGGTTTCGTTCATCAGGCAAAACTGTGTGTACACAGCGTACCATGCGTCTCTGCATGCACCATACCCTGATATGTGCCGCCACGCTCTGCAGCCCAAAGTAGGAGAGAGGGTCGCAAGTATCAGACTTCGACCTGCTGGCTGGAGTTTCCCCCGTCAGGCACCCATCTGGTTCAAGCCGTCAGCCAATCTCCACAGCTTAATAAATAGTAACGTCAGTTAGTTAGATGCGTACACTTGGTGTAGTAGGATCTTTATTTAGTTTGATGCATACACTTGTTCTTTTTTGGTAGCCCTTTTGTAATGATGGCTGATGTTTGGTTTGGAAGAGAAAGCTGCGTCTTCACTCTTCTGGCCTGCTTACTGCTTCTGTTGCACCCCCAGCCCTGGTTGCTACTGCTGCTGTTTTCAATGTACAATCAGTAGTATATTTCGTCTATTGGTTGAATATAAATGTGTTGTTAGAATGACAAACACAATGTTTTGGAAGTCGTTGCACGGTTCGATCCTTTAGTGCCCTGCACGTCGTAGCTCATACTATTTTTCGACGAACACATTTTCCACTTGTTGATAACATGCAGCCCATCGATGACGGCCCAATAGAGAAGCCCATAATTAACTGGAAGGGACGCTCTCACATGAATCCGGCCCAGGTACATGCTCATGGTCCCCTAAACATAAATAAGTAAATAAATAAATAAAGCTAAATGCTCATGCACCAGTTCTTTGGGAAAATAGGTAGCCCAGTATTTCTTTTTGAAGAATACCCAAGCTAGGCCTATTTGTTTTCTCCGAATTACTGGGCTGCAAATCTTTCAAGACGAGCAAATGGGATATTAGTTTTTTTGAATTTTGTTCTTCACTGATATCTTATACGTATTTCATTGGATTTAACATGACATAGTACTAACTTATTTTTAAATTTGTTTTAGTATGGCTATTAATTTTGGATTAAGAATATTTCATTCCCAACAAAAATTTCCCACATATTTAGTTAATTTTTGACCACAGTGCTGACGAGAAAATGGCGGCAATTCTAAAATGGAAAACGGGCTGCAATAAATTCCATATGAATTATAAAATGAGTAAAAATTATAAAAATAATAGCAAATGGGCTGTACACGCCACAGATTTCGAGGCTGACTTGTTCACGCAAGGCTTTGTTAGTGAACACACGATTCTAGCCGCCGTGCTTCTTCAATCTCTGATCTTCCTGCTCCAGCCGCCTAAACTAGCGCCGTGGGACTGCTCCTGCTCCCTCCTCTTGTGGCCCGCTGTGATGCCGGGCAGGCTTCCCCGGCCCACCCTACTCCCTCCGCTGGCCTGGCCGCACGCAATCAACTGCCTCCTTATTACGCGAAAAAAATGATTCCTCCCATCGACATCCTGGGCGCACGGTTGGGAGGCTGACACAGGGGCCTACTACATTGACGATTGTAGGGCTTGTCAACTTAGTCAACAAGCGATTCTAGCAGCGAGAACCGTTGGATTTGAATCGAACGGTCCTGCTGCTTCTTCAATCGCTGCTCTTCCCGCACCACCGCCCAAACCAGCGCCGGGAGACCGCTGCTCCTCGCCTCCGGTGGCGGCTGTGCTGCCGTTGAGGCCTCATCGCCCCTACTACTCCCACCGCTAGCCAGGCCCTGTGGTGACGGCAGCCTCACACCGCAGCCGAACCAGTGAACCCTGGTACTCCTCTCCGCGTGGGCATCCACTCCCGTGTCTTCCCTAGCTCCGCGTCGTCCCCTTCCTAGGCCTCGCCGTCGTCCACCGCCTTGGTGCTCTCGGCGGCGCGTGGTCAATGTGGTCAACGACATTCCATCAGGAGAGTACTGTACGTGTAGAGGCTGACAACTGGGTCCACGGCCACAACCCAGTTTTTTTGTGATTTGCCAAGTAAGTCGCTTTGTCAGGCCTATTGGGCTGCAAATCTTTCAAGACGAGGAGAGCTTTCATTCGGCTGGCCGAGAAATTGGCCCATCAGTAATGAGAAATGGGTTGTACATTTTTAAAACACATCAAACCGGCAGTTAGTTTCAAATATCTTTTTTTTTCATTTCGAGATTTTAAATTACATTAATTTTTATGCGTGGAGAATTTGTTGGATTTTATATTGATATACATTTATTTTTAAAATCTGTTTGAATGTGAGTCGAAATTTCGGGATTAAAAACAGTTCGGACCACACCGAAATATGCAAAATTTCGTATAAGTTTTTAACCGTGGCCACGATATGGGCTGTAATGCTAACAAAAAGAATATGAGCTCCAAAAAAAACCTTAAGAATTAGCAAATGGGCTGTAAATTATTAAAAATAATGGCAGATGGGTTGTATGCTGTTTTCCACAGATTTGAGGCTTTACTAAAAAAAAGGTTGACGCACAAGCAGTGACTATTGGATGGCCATCCAACAGCCGTCGTGCTTCTTCAATCTCTGCTCTTCCTGCTCCAGCCGCTCAAACAAGCGCCGGCGGGACTGCCTGCTCCCTCCTCCCCGCGGCCAGCTCTGACAGCTCGGACCCACCAGTTATATCTTCGTACGCAAGGAAGTGCCTCCTTATTACGCACAAAAAAAATGAATACTCCCCACATAGCTGGGACCCAAAGATAGTGGCAGGCTGACTTGTGGGCCTACTAAGTTGACGGGACGGAGGGCTTTGTCAACTTAGTCAATATGCACGATTCTAGCTCCAAAGGACCGTACGATGTCCATCCAACGGCCGTAGTGCTTCTTCAACCTCTGGTCTTCTTGCTCCAGCCGCCCAAACTAGCGCTGGTCGTGCCTCGTGCTCCTGCCTCCCGTGGCTGGCTACGATGCGGCGGAGGCCTCACCGCCCCCTACTACTCCCACCGCTGGCCAGGCCAGCCCTCTACTCACCCACACCCCCTGTTATTCTGCGGCGATGGCAGCCTCACACCACAGCGAACCAGTGAACCCTCGTACTCCTCTACGCGTGGGCATCCACTGCCGCGTCTTCCCTGGCTCCGCGTTGTCCCCTTCCTAGGCCTCGCCGTCGTCCACATCCCTGGTGCTCTCGGCGCGGCGTGGTCAACGTGGTCAAGGAACGGCTTCCATCGGACGTGGACTGTACGTGGAGCAAGGAAGTGCCTCCTTATTACGCGCAAAATAATTATTCCTCCACCTGACAGCGGGGACCCACCGGACGGGCCACCATATTTAGCAAAAAAATGTTTCCCCCCTAACTGCTCGGGCCCACCAGCTACACCTTCGCATGCAAGGAAGTGCGTCCAGGCAAAAAAAAACAAAACGATTCGCCCCCCTGACTGCTGGGACTCACCAGCTACATCTTCGCACGCAAGGAAGTGCATCCGCAAAAAACGATTCGCTTCTCCACCGCCGAGACCCACCAGCTACATCTTCGCACGCATGGAAGTGCGTCCGGGCAAAAAAACCAAAACGATTCGCCCCCCTAACTGCTGGGACCCACCAGCTACATCTTCGCACGCAAGGAAGTGCTCGGTACGGGACCCACCTGGTCGAAGCGCATATAGCGTTGTCATTCTGGTCATGAACGGTACGCGTACATATATACCGGTGGATGTAGAGGCGCGCACGTCGTAGTAGAGGCGCCGCACGTAGCATGTACACGCACGCATAGCGCGTAGGGCGCAAGAAAGAAAATACGCCACGCACGCACATACGGCAGGTCTCTAACGCCTATCGCGCATACGCATATGGCTGGGTCGGAACGGAGAAACAGCGTCGTGCCGTGTTCATGGGGAGCCAACCGGCTGGGTCGGAACGGAATGCGTGGTCGTGTTCATCAGGAGGGCTTGGACGGAACAGGCGATGGAAACGAGGCATGGCGTACCGCACAACGGAGGAAACGGCCTTGTGTTCGACCGGCCACATTCGAAACGTGGTCCTGTTGATCGGGAGGGGCCTGGCATACCGCAAAACGGAGGAAACGGACCTCCTACGGTCGAAACGGGGGTCCTGTTGATCGGGAGGGGTGCGGCGTACCGCAAAATGGAGGAAACGGACCTCATATGGTCGAAACGGGGGTCCTATTGATCGGGAGGGTTGTGGCGTACCGCAAAACGGACGAAATGGACATGTGTGGCGTACCTCCTCCAGCCTCCACGGGCTCCTGTTCATCCAGCCTCCACCGCGTGCTACTCCACCGCCACAGCTCAACCACCCTCCACGGGCACCCTCCACCGCCTATTGTTCATCCAGCCCTCCACACCACGGGTCCTGTTCAACCACCCTCCACCGCTTCATCGCTCATCCAGCCCTCCACACCACGGGTTCCTGTTCATCCGAGGAAACGCCATCGCTCACTATTCATCCAACCCCCCGCAACGCCATCGCTCATCCTGAGGCAGCATCGATCGGCTTCGCTAGCAGCAGAGCGGCGAATCGCCCATTCGGTTCGCCAACAGCCATTGATCGATCCCTCGGGTTCAAGAACACGTAGTTCGCAGCGGCAATCGCCGGGTTCGCTTAGAGCCCAATGCCTCGCCGGGTTCGCTTAGAGCCAACGCCGCACAAACGCACGTACGTACGAGAGAAACGCGCATCGCTCCGCCCCTGACCTCCCACCGTAACCGGCAACTCCCCGAAATTTTCCTCCCCCTCGCTTCTACCACGGTTTTTTCCATCATGGACGGCCCAAAGAATGTCATGCAGCTTCGTCTCCGGCCCACCCAGGATGAAAAGCCCATTTTCTGTCATGATTTTTTTTCATAGAAGTAGGAGCCCACCACATCTATGATGATACCGGGTTTTGTCACAATTATCATCATAGAAGTGTCATATGTATGACACACAAAAATTTCGTTCGGCCCAAAATGTCATGGATGTGTCTTTTTTTGTAGTGACGCCTCCAGCCCACGCGCCCAGGCTCTGCGATGCCCGCCACCCTCAATGGCCTCTATGGTGGCAACCTCTTCGATGCACTGGTGGCCCTGCGACTGCCCACGGTCGCGCTAAAGAATGTCCACCTCGAGGTCGCGCTCGCCGCGCAGCGCCTGGCACAGCAAGACACCATCGACATAATCACCCACGTCTACGCGCGAATCGTCCACAAGGACTACTACGTGCCACAGAAGGACGATAGGTCGCTGGCCTTCTTAGACCGCAGGGCAACCTTGGACAGCATTGTTCAGAAGCACGTTGAGCTCGCTGCCAACGCCGCTGCTCCTCACACGTTGGTTGGTGACCCGGCGCACTAGGGCGTGAAGATGTCGTTGATGGATCTGTATGTATCTTTATCTTTCCATCAAATCCATGTAGTAGTATATGGTACTACTAGTAATTATCTTACCTTTCGCATCAACTTCATAATTCTCGTACGTACTCCATGCATGAACCGCGCCAGAACCAAACCTCTCATTACTCTAGGGAATATCGTTATTTTCTATGTATCGGTCGCGCCATGGAGCAGAACCAAATCTTACAAGTTACAAGTTCAAAAGGAAAAGCCTGCCGTGTTCGCGTCGCACCCCCACACGGTTGGTCTGGCATGCCGCTCAAGGGGGAATGCGTGTTGTGTTGCATTTCCACTTACAAGTGGGACTGCACTTGAGCAAACCGACTATCAGCAAACCCCCACCCCGCCCACCACGCGAGAAGAGATGGATGTAGCACGGGCTCCAAGAAAATTGGTGTCGGATGGGACTCGTGTGGGTGGCGTGTGCCGTACTACTAGATGTGAATGCTAGTTATGGGCCATGCCACCCCACTATATCGAGCCTATATCGAGGTTTTGGTTACGTAGAACAAATTTCCTGGAGTCCATGCTCAGCCCTCCTCTATCTCTCTTCTCAGCCAGCCAGCAGACACGCGGAGCCCATCGTCTGCTTGCTCACATGCGGTCCCACATGTCCGTGAAAACGCAAGAGGACGCACTGAACATGCACGTCTTTCACCTCGACGTGCTGGTGATGAAAAACAAATCCAATAAAGATCTTCGGTGGCCACTTTTGGAGTTACTCAAGAGTAGTAAGATTTTATTTACAGTTTAACACAAGATGCACATCACGTGGCTTCAACTACCACTCCATTTTCTTGCATGACATGACCCGGATGCTCGATGTCCCACGTGTCGGCAAAGGGAGGAAGAACTCGACCAAATCTTCTCCACATTTAGACCGGAGGAGTAGGAAACACGGCAAGCCCTGTGCCTACATCATACTACGTACAAGCCCACCTCACGCAATTACGCTATCACCATATTTCTCGGCCTCTGTGCGACACCTAGCTCTAGTTGATCTAACTAGAACTAACTATTGGTTGGCTCTATGTGATGTGACAACTTCATACTACTACGGATGCTGGCTATACTACTACGGCACTAACACTCCAAGAAGTGAGTTGGAAACCATTTATAAATTGAGTTTATGACATGCATATGCAAATGTACCATTCATTACATACAACAAGTCATCAACACACAACGACAACGAGGATACATGTTGGATTATAGATTAGTTCCAACAAAACATTCTAGTAAATACTAAAGTTTTTATCACACAAAAAATAACAAGCAATGAAATGAACATTAGCTCAACCAATTCTCGGCGTTCGAAACGCTGGATTTTAACCAGAAGAGTTTTTCTCAGAAGGGCCAGCTACTGTCAATCTCGAGACCAACGCAGGACTGATCATTCAGGCTGAAGCGGGCTATTTCATGACCCATATTGTGATAGCCATGGTAGGGAAGCATAGTAATGTCCGAGGTATAGATATAGTTGCTTCTCATAAATGGTAGTAACATTGTGTGAACAGCAGCTGGATCGCCTTTCACCATCATTGGATAGTTTTGTCCAAGGAAGAGCGAGTTTCCTCCAAGAGTATCAATACTAAAGCAGGGAGAAGGTATTGTCGCTAGCATAGTAGTATCCATCCCGAATACCGTGAAACGTATGTTGGAATAGGTCCGGAGAATGCGACCATGGGAGACAACACCTGCTTCCTTAGTAACATCAGCTGTGCCCTGTATACATATAAGAAGAGGTGATCCATCGGAATAAGTTGCCAGGCACCACTGAGTATATGGGTCCTCATGCTCGTGATCATCATCATCGTCATCTCCCCCTTGGTTATAAAATTTTTCAAGTATAGGTGGTGGAATGTTCATAGGACCTTGGAAACACAAGAAGGTTAATTAGTAAAGGGAAACTAGCTAACCCGCATGCATGTGGATGAAAAAATTATAATTATGGTGGAAGACAAACATACAGAAAGCATAAGGATTCCATGCAAAAACAGTGCCACGAGTGGTGGCAGCAAACACAAGACCCTCGTATTGAATTGCATCACAGTACACATCCATGTATAGAAACTGATTTTTGAGCAATATCCATCCAGTCAAACTATGGAGGCAAGAAGCTTGTCGAAGATAGTAACAACTTCATAGTCCATGTAATCCCAAGAGTGGCCGGGAACTCGACAAATTGCTATCTTCTGTAGACGACATTCACCATGATCGTAGTTGAACGTACATAGAATACCTGTGTGCTCAACCTCTGGGCAGTCTGAGATTTTTAGAAGTGGAACCCGGTGACGAGTGTACACATTCACAAGTTTCCACTCATAGTTGTACCCAATATAAACAACCCAATCTCCATTTGCGCCTACCCAAGCCTTACCCTCAAGCGATGTCATCTTAACATCACACGTATCATTATCAAGCGGCACCAACTTGCACAAGGCGAGGCCCGCGTCGTCCGCGCGCCAGTGACTAGGGTCACGGTGAAGACGATAGGGGAGATCAAACTGCTCCTGGACCCTTGGGTTCCTTGTAATGATGTTATTAGTTGAGTCGAGAATGGTCTTGAACAAACCTGCCATGCTAGCCGAGGTGATGGCGTCGCACCGATCAATGAGTTCCTCCACCGCGTCATCATTCAGATCGGGGCAAGAATAACGGGGTCGTTTCTGGCCTGTTCCCTCCATGGAGAAGACGATCGAACAATGGCAGAAGGAAGGGTGAAGGCAAATGGAGGAGGCAGGAAGAGCGTGCGACAACAGTTCCAAATCGAGAGGGAAAGGCGAAGAGTCAATGGACGGTTGCCACGGTACACGAAGAGGCGCCCCGGCCTACATAGACGTCCGTTCGGAAATTGTACAAAAGGACTCGCCGTCGTCTCACTAACATGTTGGAAAGGGACCACATGTCGACGAAGAGGCTAGTGGGGAGCGGACGGTTGCCACAGAGGTCACACACTGACGACAAGGCCGTCCTGTCAGACCTAGCGCCCGGGCGGGATGGCTTCCATCCCCCACACAAGCGAAGCCACTTCGCACCCCCACATGGTTGGTCCGCCACGCCGCTAGGCCAACTCCAGCGCGTGCCGCTCGGATGCGCGCTCGCTCAACCCCCTTTCCCTCGACGCCCCGGAGCTACCCAACCACGGCTACGTGTTTTGCGCACCCGGCGGCCGGATTTGGAGCGGATCCAGTTGGGCTTGAGCTCGCCCGGCTGTGGGAGGCCGTGCCGTGCCATGGACTGGCTGGGCACCGGGCCGGAAGGCCCCGGCAAGGCCACAAGGCTGCATGCAGGTACTGACTCCTCCTCTAGCTGCCCGGATCTACACCGTCGGGGTCCGCCGACAGATACATGAATGGCGGTCGGCCGGGCTCGGTGCTGGCCCAAAAACTCGTCGGCACACCGTTGCCACTCATTACGTCCGACGACTGCCCAAAGAAGGTCTTATGCCGCATGTTCATAACGCCGGAACATCCCGATGGTGTTCATCAAGTGCTCAACCGATGGGGTATGTGCTACTTTAGCTTCAAGCAGTGCTCTCGGATTAGACTAGTTGTGCTAACTTAAAATTTTATTGTGTAGAATGGATGCAAGTTTTGGTATTGGGAAGAAGAGTACATCGATATATTGATAGAGTACAATTTAGTAGATGTTCTAGCACTTTTAGCTAGCATAGAGGCTAGAGATGAGACTAGTGCACTTGTTGATAGAATAGAGGCTAGACATGAGACTAGATGCGAGGAAGCAACGTCTACTTCTTTACACTCGAAGAAGAATGAAG
Source organism: Aegilops longissima (assembly GCA_021605205.1). Taxonomy (NCBI): domain Eukaryota; kingdom Viridiplantae; phylum Streptophyta; class Magnoliopsida; order Poales; family Poaceae; genus Aegilops; species Aegilops longissima. Next base: position 433,433,347 of record CM038681.1, on the reverse strand, counting down.
CACGCAAGCTCGAGCCTCCGCAGATCAACAATGAATGCATCAAGAAGGCACTACCAACTTACAGGAGCAGTTATGGAAGTTGGATATCTTCTAAAATGTACTCTTGTGGTTCTTATTTTCTTTGGTCTTGCTTTTCTAGTCAAATTTAGGTGATGTATTTCCATGTACCAAAAACCAATGATGAAAAAAACATATGTGTTTGCAAAGAAAAATGTACGCGGCCAGGATGCGTCCGCGCGTTGGGCGCACGGCCACCGCATCCGAGAAATGGCCCGGACACGACCCCATTGCCCTACCCAAACGGACAAAATCCGGGAAAAATGGAGGTTTGTTTGGGGTCGTGTGTTGGAGTTGGCCTTACAAGTGGTGCCACAGTTGAGGAAACCGACTATCTGCAAACCCCCACCTCGCGTGTCGTGCGGTGGCTGATTTTGAGAAACGAGGAGGTTGACGAGATAGCTGTAGCACGGACTCCAAGAAATATGGTGTTAGATGGAAGTCGTGCTGGTGGCGCGTGCCATATTCCTGGACGTGAATGCTTGTTATGGCCCATGCCACCCTACTATATATCAAGGATTCGAGGTGCTGGTTACGTACAACGAACACATTAACATATGGCCCACCTCACAGTGTGGACAAATTTCCTGGAGTATGTGCTAGGTTAAAGAGTGTTCTTTGTGGGGGTGGGTGGCAGTCTCAAGTTTAAAACTTGTTGTATTACGTATACATAGACGTAGAGATAGTGCAGCAGTTTTGAAAGTTTGAACCCAAACATCATAATGCAATTTCTACTGGACTCATTCGAGGACCTAGGATGATGGGATTCACAGCTATAGTAAAAATAACCGCCTGACGCGCGAAGCATGTGAAGCTAGTACAAATAGTAGTACTATTGTTGATTGGACTCATCCGATAACCTGTTGCAATGCACGTACAATTATATTTGGAAAATGTTTTTTTGCCTCATCGCAACACCCACTCAGAGAAGCGACTCGAAAGCCATTCATACATTTAGTAAGTTTATCACAGGCATATCATTTTATTACATACATCAGGTCATCAACCCACAAGGACAATGAGGATACATTATAAATACTGAAGTTTTCATCACACAACAAATAACAAGCAATCAAAGGAACTTCAGCTCAACCACTCGTCAGCGTTGGAAACGCTTCCTTTGAACCAAAAGTGATTCTCTGGGAAGGGGCAGCTACTGTCAATCTCGAGACCAACGCAGGACTGATCATCTAGGCTGAAGCGGCCTATGTCAGGACGCATATTGTGATAGCCATGGTAGGGTACCATAGCAATGTCCAAGGTATAGATACAGTTGCTTCTCATAAATGGTAGTAACGTTGTGTCAACAGCAGCTGGATCTCCTTTCACCATCATTGGATAGTTTTGTCCAAGGAAGAGCGAGTTTCCTCCAAGAGTATCAATACTAAACCAGGGAGAAGGTGTTGGCGCTAGCACAGTAGTATCCATCCCGAATACCCCGCAACGGGAGTTGGAATAGGTCCGGAGAGTGCGACCATGGGAGACAACACCTGCTTCCTTAGTAACATCAGTAGTGCCCTGTATACAGACAAGAAGAGGTGATCCATCAGAATAAGTTGCCAGGTGCCATTGAGTATATGGGTCCTCATGCTCGTGATCATCATCGTCGTCATCTCCCTCTTGGTTATAATATTTTTCAAATATAGGTGGTGGAATGTTCACATGACCTTGGAAACACAAGAAGGTTAATTAGTAAAGGGAAACTAGCTAACCCGCATGCATGTGGATGAAACAATTATAATTACGGTGGAAGACAAACGTACCCAAAGCATAAGGATTCCATGTAAAACAAAGGCCACAGTGGTGGCAGCAAACAAAAGACCCTCGTATTGAATTGCATCACAGTACTCATCCGTGTATAGAAATTGATTTTTGAGCAATATCCATCGAGGCATGGAAGTAAGGACGGCAACAAGCTTGTCGGAGATAGCAACAACTTCATAGTTCGTGTAATCCCAAGAGCGGTCAGGAACTCGACAAATTGCTATCTTCCGTAGACGACAGTCACCATGATCGTAGTTGAACGTACGTAGAATACTGGTGTGCTCCACCTTTGGGAAGTCTGAGATTTTTGGAAGTGGAACCCGGTGACGAGTGTACACATTCACAAGTTCCCACTCGTAGTTGTACCCAATATAAACAACCCAATCTCCATTTGCGCCTACCCAAGCCTTACCCTCAAGCAATGGCATCTTAACATCACACGTATCATTTTCAAGCATCATCAACTTGCACAAGGATAGGCCTCCGTCGTCCGTGCGCCAGTCAGCAGGGTCACGACGAAGAAGATAGGGGAGACCAAAATGCTCCTCGACCCTTGGGCTCCTTGTAATGATGTTATTAGTTGAGTCGAGAATGGTCTTGAACGAACCTGCCATGCTAGCTGAGGTGATGACGTCGCACCGATCAATGAGTTCCTCCACCGCGTCATCATTCAGATCGGGGCAAGAATAACGGGGTCGTTTCCGGCCTGTTCCCTCCATGGAGAAGACGGTCGAACAATGGCAGAAGGAAGGGTGAAGGCAAATGGAGGAGGGAGGAAGAGCGTGCGACGACAGTTCCAAATCGAGAGGGAAAGGCGAAGATTCGGTGGACGGTTGCCATGGTACACGAAGAGGCGCCCGGCCTACATAGACGTCCGTTCGGAAATTGTACAAAAGGAGTCGCCATCGTCTCACTGACATGTTGGAACGGGACCACATGTCAACTAAACATGGCATTGGCCCGAGGTGCCGCATTAGTTATCGACCTTTATTTCTTTAGTGGCATGCCATTCAGTTTTGAAGCACGACTAACTGGTACTGTATGCAAAGAAAATATAAACTACTCTACCACTACTCCACCTCTAGTACTAGTAGTATAAAAAAGATATATAGGCTGGAGCTTTAGCGCTTTCTTGCTAAGGGCTGCCCACTTGCTTCTCACACTATCACCCTCTCTCCAGATCTAAAAAGACGACCTCTCTCTCCCTCCTCACCGGTGGACACAGATCCGCCGGGGAAGAAAAGGACGTGGAGCGTTGACGCACTCGTCATCGGCGAGCGAGGTCACGCGCTGATGACAAGGCCGTCCTCTCAGACCTAGCGCCCGCGCGGGATGGTCTTCGTCCCCAACCTCGTTGTCGTAGTGTGTGCGTAGGATGACGACCACGAGCGAAGCCACTTCCCGCCGACCCTCAGGTATGCTACCTCTTTTCGAACCATACCCTTGTTCTATTGCCCCATCTGCCACGTCGCTGCATGTAGATCTTTTTCCACTCCACCATCTTCCCAATTTGCTATCCTCTGCTTTGCTGGTCACGCAGACGAAAACCTTAATTTGCACTATTAAAGGAAACCCTACTTCATGCAGACTAATCCATGTCTGGGTTTAATAAGGAAAGGAATGGAGATTGTACTGTCCAAGAGACTAGGCATCGAACCCGCATCTAGGTTGAAAAGGGGGAAATCAGTAGCTAAGGAACGAGTCTCGTGCCTCTTGGTTGAAGAAGGGTAGAAATGCATGACAACGCAATAGAGAATGACCAGGTCGATCGGTATGTTGTCCTCACATAGGAAAAAGGTGGCTAAAGAGAACAAAAATGGGAGTAATCCACATATGCTGCTTGGATATTTGTTGCTCTGGGCAACCATACCTCCCTCACCACTCTATCCGTTCATGGAGGTACATCATACTAGTGCGCCCACTGTCCGAATGGGCCTGCCATGCTCTTATTGCCACTTTTTTGCTATTAGTATAATGCCAGCGGTCAAGTCAAGCAATGGTACTGCTAAAGTGATGCCACATTTAACTAATGCCACACTCAGTCTAATGCCACCGATAAATTTAAGCAATGCCATTTAATGTCACTTGATTATTTCAGGGTTAGCTGTTGATTGTTGATGTATTAAAGATTTTTCAGCTAAGGCATTATAATGTTGTTGCACAGCCAGTATACCAACGCTGAATCTTGTTACTACCTTCAGATTTTTGCACTGTTAATGCTTATAGATTACATACCTCACTTTGATGAGATAATTCAATTCTTTTTGTACAGTGTCAAGAGGAAAGGTCAAGATTGGGCACCTCCTCCTCCGGCTGTTCTCTTGATTCGTTCAACCAAGTTTTTATGTTTGATCGGTTATCAAGATTGGGATAGCAACTTTTAGGTCCCCTCGAGTTCGAAATGATATTTACCTTGAAGGTACATGGTTTGCGATTTTTTATACTGTCATTAGTTAATAATGCTAGTTACCTTCAGACTTTTGTATTTGGTTTAGTGCTCTTGCACAGCAGCTAGTATACCAATGTTGAAACTTGTTACCTTTACATTTTGTATTGATAATTCCTATAGAAATCCTCCAGTGCTAGAGCTTATGGAAATATGTTCAGTAAAATCATTGTACTATACCCTGTAATAAAATAACTACTCTACTGTTGCACTAGCCACTGGATTAGTGTATATTTTTACTATTCAAATGGTGTTGCATTAGCATATGGACATATATAAAGTGTGGCAAGCTTTCCCAGATATGTGCTCAAGAAAACTACTACCTATTTTTCTAAATACTAGACGTTTGGGTACTTTAAATTCAACTGCGAAAACGTCTTATATTAAGGAACATAGGGTGTAGAGTTCACTCAAATTATTCCGGTAAAGCTAGTCACACCTTTGTTAAAATTAATGTTCATTATGTTATCGGAGGAGGTCTATATGTTTGTCTCTAACGCCTGTCTACTACATACCTGACATCATGATGTAATGTTAAGTAATTTCCTTTTGTACAGTGTCACTGAATTGTCAAGGCGGTGATGGCATTTTATTTTAGTTGAACTGCACAAAATATGCTTAAAAGAAGAGGAAAGGTCAGGAATGGTTCAATATTTCAGAAAAAACTATGTATGCCCTCCTGACATCAGCTGTTGTTGCCTTATTTATTCCTTCAAACAGGTGGTTAGAAACAGTCTTGCTAGCTTTTCCCATTAAGATGGAATGCTTATATTTGTGAGTCTATGCTTCCACTAGTGCCACTTTTATAGTAATCACACTTTCAATATCTATGCAAACAGGGATGCTCAATTTTAGTGGAACTGCACAAAAAGAACAAACGGTTCAACATTAGGAGCATGTTTTCTTCCAAACCTTTATATCCAATTGGTGGCACTATGAGCTGTTCATTACGAAGGTACATGGTTTGCTACTATCTTGGTACTCTTTTTGTACTGTCGTTAGATAGTAATACTAGTGGTTTGCATGTGAATTTATTGGTAGAGTGGACCTACATTGGAGGTGCAGGACAGGATTCAGTGATTGGATGCTCAATTTCGGTTGTATTGATTTCATCTCTTCCATCACCGTGAACATGGATATCGTTGGCTTGATGAAGAATAGACGCTAGATTTCTGCTCTGAACCAGCAAATCAATTTGGTATGAAATTGTCCAGGGCAAAACATGACTATGTCAAATTGTCCAGTGCAAAACATGACAGATGCTAAGCGGAAGAGACGTGTTTAAACCAAAAATACAAGGTGGGTATATGTTTACTAGCTGCTTGATATTTGTGCAGACAGAGATGTCTGCCCCTTGCTATTTGGCAAACAAACAAAGTGACCGCAATTTTGGTTGAACTACACAAGAGAATAGTATAGTCATCGCATGCAAAGGCCATTTGAAAATAGACACGTAAATATTGAATAGTCACTTCATGGACTGCGAGAAAAGTAGTACTGTACTATTTATTGGCCAACACTAGGTGCTTCATTGCTTTGGTCTGATTATACAATGGGCATCATTTTGCCTAAGTTAAAGTTTGTATTCAAAATAGTCTCACTGGTGATCGAGAGAAGACCAAATCATATTGCAAAGGATGTTCCTCCATCATGTGTTGTTCATTCTCATGGTTCCAAATGTTGGTGAAACCACTTACGTTAGCAAGAGGAATTGTAGACTTCACAAACAAATTTTTCTTTCACTCAGATCAATGTTGGCCAAGAGAAGCATCCATGTTAGTAGGAAGAACAGATGTTTTTCTAGATCTTTGCTTTTGGAGCTACATATTTGTATATGATCTGTGAATCATTGAGATGCATTAACATGTTGATCTTATGTATGGGAATCATACTAGTTGGTTTTGATTTTGGGCTACTATTGTGAACCTATTACAATGCCAGGCCTGTGAGTCTCGTGTGAACATTTTGAACGGATCGACTTCATCACAGTACAGATGATCCTTATTTCGTGTTGTTAGTGTTTACAAGTTACTAACGAGCTTCCTTATTTCTGTTCGCTCGGTGTACAAGTTACTGACCGATCACTAGCTAGCCTACTAATGCGCTCCTGGCAGTTTTAGTTGCGACGCAAGATCCGAAGTGGCAGTTTTTCGATAAAAATGCCTACCTCTGGAAAAACTGACAAGCTGCTCTGAAGAAAATGCCATGCGAATCTGAAGAAATTGGCAGCAAAAACGTTCACAAATGCCTTATCTCCCAGCGAACGTTCATCAGCTAATGCGATCCTACACGAACACCATCCGACCTACTCGATCCTACATGTACACTATCCGACCTATTCGATCCTACACGAATAAATAGCGGATCACGCACGTACTACCTCCTTTCCGGTTTGCAGGGCTCAATTCAAAAAACGACCTACTCAATCCTACATGAATAACTAGCGGATCACACACGTACTACCTCCTTTCCGGTTTGCAGGGCTTAATTCAAAAATCTCACCAACCAAGGTAGATGATGAGTGGTGGAGTCATTTTTGACAAGGTGGGAGCACCTCATCTGGATGATTCGAGTGCACTCGTTTGACCGTCATGCCGGTGTGCGACCCAGCACGGACGGGACACACCACTGATGGGACGGGACGACACAGTCATAATTTCAGTTTTTTCTAGTTTTCCATGACAAGCTGGCATGCATGATACTAAATATGATACTACCATTACGACCAGCCTAAGCCATGCCTACTTATGCATTGAATTCCGATGACCGCGATGACCGTCGTGTTTCCCACGACACGCTGGTTCGCCTACCTTCCGCCTATAATTACTGTTTCCCGGCCTTCTCCGGTGGCACCATCACCCAACTCGCCCTATCCTCATAAGCCCCCACCGGCCCGACGTCGCTCGCCACTTATCCTCGCTCTCGCCACATCTGCCATGCCCCCGCCCGTCCGTGATAGGCGACGCCGGAGGCGGTCACCGCCGGAACTAGTGTTCGGTTTTTGACCGGAAGGCATACGGAGGGAGGAGGCATTCTATCAGTCTTTAGATGGCAATGCGGAGTATGAGGAGTTGTTCGAGCGTGACCACCTGGCGGAGGAGCAGCGTATCGCCGATTTGCGCTGCCAGCGGGACATGGAGCAGCAGCGCACCGATGCTCTGAGTCGCGAGCAGAGCGCCCGCAACTGGGCCGACTACGTGGAGGCCGGCGCCCAACAAATAGCCCTGGAGGCTGTTGGGCACGCACGCGCTCGCGACACTGAATTTTACTACCAGCTTGTCAAGTGGGTTTCCCGCTTAGAAGCCGAAGCTTCAGTGGACCACACCGACATGGAAAAAGCCAACGCGCGCGAGCAACACGCCCTATCGCACCTCTGGCAAGTCCGAGGTGAGGCGGAGGACACTGGTGTCGGCGTCTAGCGTGTACCGCAGATGGCTGCCGGCATCGTCTAGTTAGCTAAGAGTAAGTTAGTTCTTGTACACTACTAGTGTATTAGTGGAAGTAGATAGTTAACTTGGCTATGATGGTTGTCAACGTGGAAGTTCAGTACTCTATATCTGGATTAGACCTGTTACTTTGCTCTGAATGTTGAAAGTTCCGTTTGAACGTATGGAATGGGTTGTTCTTTTTTTAAATGGGTTGTATTTGTCTGCCACGGGTTTAGAGGCTGACTTGTGGGCCTACCAGGTTGACGCATACACAATCAGGAGATGATTGTACGTGGAGAGGATGACAGCACGGACCCATCAAGGTCATGGTAGTACACAAGCAAGTGCCTCCTTATTTCAAGCCAATAAAAAAATGGCTCCTCCTAATGAATTTCTGACATCTGGGTCCCATGCCATTGTCAACGTAGTCAATAAATGAGAGAATTGCACAATGAGCGGCTAACACCAGGGACCCAGCAGCTCGCCCAGTTATTTTTGTTTTGGGTTAATTTGATAAATGCCACTCCAAATCTGGTGATTCCGAAAAATGCCACTTCAATTCCCATACTTTGAAAAATGCCATTTCATGCCATTTCCAGTGGCATTTTTTGAAGTCTGGAGTGGCCTTTTCAAAGTTTCCAAAAATAGTAGTGGCATTTTTCAAATTTTGCAAAAATTGCAGTGGCATTTTTCAAAGTTTGGAAATTGCGGTGGCATTTTTATGAATCGCCATAATTGGAGTGGCATTTATCTAATTTGTTTTTGCGACGGAAGTAGGGTGTCAACTTGGCTATGCGGGGCACTCTGGCATGTCTAGACAACTTTTCCTTTTATGTTTACCACAGACCAGCCCAGTAGTTTTTTTCTTTCTGAAAATGGCTACCTAGTTTTTTTGTACTTTGTCCAGTAAGTCGCTTTGTCTGGCCTGTTGGGCTGCAAATCTTTCAAGACGAGGAGAGCTTCATTCGGCTGGCCCAGAAAATGGCCTATCGGTAATGAGAAATGGGCTGTACATTTTTAAAACACATCAAACCGGCAATTAGTTTCAAATTTTTTCATTTCGAGATTTTAAATTCCATTGATTTTTATGCATGGACAATTTGTTGGATTATATATTGTATACATTTATTTTTAAAATCAGTTTGAATGTGACTTAAAATTTCGGGATTAAAAATAGTTTGGACCGCACCGAAATATGCAAAATTTCGTATAATTTTTTAACTGTGGCCACAATATGGGCTGTAATGCTAACAAAAAGAATATGGGCTCCAAGAAAACCTTAAGAGATAGCAAATGGGCTGTAAATTATTAGAAATAATGGCCGATGGGCTGTATGTTGTTTTCCACAGATTTGAGGCTTTCCTAAAAAAAGGTCGACGCACAAGTAGTGACTGTTGGATGTCCATCCAACGGCCGTCGTGCTTCTTTAATCTCTGCTCTTCCTGCTCCATCTGCTCAAACAAGCACCAGCGGGACTGCCTGCTCCCTCCTCTCGCGGCCGGCTGTGCTGCCGCACAGGCCTCACCGCCCCACCGTACTCCCATCGCTGGCCTAGCCATCCCTCTACTCACCCATACCTGCTATTATTCTCCATCGACGGCGAACCAGTAAACCCTCGTACTCCCTCCGCGTGGGAAACAACGTCCGATTCTTCCCTGGCTCCGTGTCGTTCCCTTCCTAGGCCTCGCTGTCATCCACCGCCCTGGTGCCCTCGGCGCGGCATGGACAACGAACGACATCCATCGGAAGTGGACTGTACATGGAGAGGCTGACAGCTGGTTCCACGGCCGCACGCAAGGAAATGCCTCCTTATTACGCGCAAAATAATGATTCCTCCACCCGACAGCTGGGACCCACCGGAAGGGCCTCTGTATTTCGTGAAAAAATGTTCCCCCCACTGACAGGTCAAACTCACAAGCTATATCTTCGCACGCAAGGAAGTGCCTCCTTATTACGCACAAAAAATGAATACGCCCCGTGATAGTTGGGACCCACCATAGTGGGAGGCTGACTTGTGGGCCTACTAAGTTGACGGGGATGGAGGGCTTTGTCAACTTAGTCAATATGAACAATTCTAGCTCCAGTGACCGTACGATGTCCATCCATCAGCCGTAGTGCTTCTTCAACCTCTCGTCTTCTTGCTCCAGCCGGTCGTGTCGCCTGCTCCGGCCTCCTGTGGCCGGTTGTCCTGCCGCAGAGGCCTCACCGCCCCCTACTACTCCCACCGCAGGCCTTGCCATCCCTCCACTCACCCACACCCCCTGTTATTCTGCGGTGATGGCAGCCTCACACCGAAGCTGAACCAGTGAACCCTCGTACTCCTCTCCACATGGGAATCCATTGCCGCGTCTTCCCCAGCTCTGCGTCGTCCCCTTCCTAGGCCTCACCGTCGTCCACCGCCTTGGTTCTCTCGCCGCGGCGTGGTCAATGTGGTCAAGGTACAACTTCCATCGGAAGAGTACTGTACATGGAGAGGCTGACAGCTAGGTCCACGGCCGCAGCAAGGAAGTGCCTCCGTATTACACGGAAAATAATGATTCATCCACCTGACAGCAGGGACCCACCGGACGGGCCATCGTATTTCACAAAAAAAATGTTTCCCCCCTGACTGCTGGGACCCACTAGCTACATCTTCGCACGCAAGGAAGTGCGTCCATATTACGGGCAAAAAAATGATTCGCCCCCTAACTGCTGGGACCCACCAGATACATGTTCGCACGCAAGGAAGTGCCTGACAGTCGAGACCCACCTCGTCGAAGCGTACGTAGCGTTGTCATTCTGGTCGCGAACATGTACGTACATACCGGTCGATTGGTCCGTTCGCAGCTACAGCGATGAACCATGGCCGTAAGGAAGGGCACGTTTATAGTAGAGGCACGCACGTAGCATGTCAAGCAGTCCCGCTAATATCGGTACACGCACGCATAAACGCCAGGTGCAAGAAAGTAACACGCCACATACGATACGGGCGGGTCTCAACGCCTATCACAGACACGTGCACGGCCGTGGCTCGTGTACATGGATGGGTCGAATGGAGAAACCGCGCTGCCGCCGCTGCTCATCGAGAGCCAACCGCTTGGACGGAACAGCCGATCAAACAAGGCTCGGCGTATCGCAGAACGGAGGAACGGACTTGTGTTCGACCGCCACGGCCGAAACGGGATCCTGTTCATCGCGGGTCGCCGTCCGCAAAACGGAGGAAATGGACTTCTCTTGGACATCCCACGGTCGAAACAGGTCCCGTTGATTGGGAGGTGTGGCATACTGCAAAACGGAGGAAACGGACTTGTGTTGGAGCGCTACGGTCGAAACGGGGGTCCTGTTCATCGGTAGGGGTGTGGCGTACCGCAAAACGGGACTCCATGGGATACTCTTCATCTCCACTGTCGATTGCCTCCATGGGCTACTGTTCATCCACCATCGACCTCCTCCGGCCTCCACCTGCAACTGTTCATCCACGGGCTCCTCTTCATCCAGCCACCACCGCTCCTCCACCGGGCGATCGCTCAACCAGCCTTCCACGGGACCTGTTCAACCACCCTCCACGGGCTACTGCTCATCCTGCCTCCACCGCCATCGCTCAACCAGCCCTCCACGGGTCCTGTTCATCCACCCCAACCGACTCGATCAATCGGGGTCCTGTTCATCCAGAGGCAACACCACGGGTCCTCGTTCATCCAACCCCCACCAGAACTGTTCATCCACCCCCCAACAACGCCATCGCTCATCAAAGGAAGGAGGCAGCAGGGTTCGGTCGGCTTCAGTTAGCATAAGTAGCAAAGGAATCGCTCGATCGGGTTCGGTTAACAGCAATCGACCGATCGCTCGGGTTCAGCAACGCGTAGCCTGCAGTTTAATCGCTGGGTTCGTGAACGAGTAGCTCAGCGGTAATCGCCAGTTCAAGAGGCGAACGCCGCCGAAGTTTAGTTATAGCCCAAAGCCTCGCACCCACGCGCGTACGTGTACGAGAGAAATGCGCATCGCTCAGCCGCCGACCACCCACCGTAACCGGGAACTCCCCGATATTATCCTCGTCCTCGCTTCTACCATGGTTTTTTCCGTCATGGACGGCCCAAAGAATATCATGCAGCAGCGTCTCAGGCCCGCCTAGGACGAAAAGCCCATTTTCTATCATGATTTTTTGTCATAGAAGTAGGATCCCACCGATTCTATGATGATACCGGGTTTTGTCACAATTATCATCATAGAAGTGTCATAAGCATGACAGAATTATATTTTCGTTCAACCCAAAATGTCACGGATGTGTCTTTTTTTGTAGTGCACCTATCGGCGGCTGGAGGTGCCACCTCAGATAAGTGGAGACGCCCCTAGCCACTTTACGCTTTCGCCTCACCGAAAACGTATTTTGAGGTTTACGTTTTCCTTTTTCAGCCCCGCCAGCCGAACCGGTTATTTTGTGAACGTTCACCCGTTAAGGCCAGAAATCATGATACCTCTTGAGCACTGCGTTGGTATTCCCTCGAAGAGGAAAGGGTGATGCAGCAAAGTAGCGTAAGTATTTCCCTCAGTTTTTGAGAACCAGGGTATCAATCCAGTAGGAGGCTACGAGCGAGTCCCTCGCACCTACACAAAACAAATAAATCCTTGCAACCAACGCGATAAGGGGTTGTCAATCCCTACACGGTCACTTACGAGAGTGAGATCTAATAGATATGATAGGATAATATTTTTGGTATTTTTATGATAAAGATGCAAAGTAAATAAAAGCAAAGTAAAAAAGGCAACGGAAATAACTATGTGTTGGAAGATTAATATGATGAAGATAGACCCGGGGGCCATAGGTTTCACTAGTGGCTTCTCTCAAGAGCGTAAGTATTTTACGGTGGGTGAACAAATTACTGTTGAGCAATTGAAAGAATTGAGCATAGTTATGAGAATATCTAGGTATGATCATGTATATAGGCATCACGTCCGAGACAAGTAGACCGACTCCTGCCTGCATCTACTACTATTACTCCACACATCGACCGTTATCCAGCATGCTTCTAGAGTATTAAGTTCATAAGAACAGAGTAACGCCTTAAGAAAGATGACATGATGTAGAGGGATAAATTCATGCAATATGATAAAAAACCATCTTGTTATCCTCGATGGCAACAATACAATACGTGCCTTGTTGCCCCTACTGTCACTAGGAAAGGACACTGCAAGATTGAACCCAAAGCTAAGCACTTCTCCCATTGCAAGAAAGATCAATCTAGTAGGCCAAACCAAATTCATAATTCGGAGAGACTTGCAAAGATAACCAATCATACATAAAAGAATTCAGAAGATTCAAATATTGTTCATAGATAAACTTGATCATAAACCCACAATTCATCGTTCACAACAAACACACCGCAAAACAATATTACATCGAATAGATCTCCACGAGAGAGGGGGAGAACATTGTATTGAGATCCAAAAAGAGAGAAGAAGCCATCTAGCTAATAACTATGGACCTGAAGGTCTGAGGTATCTACTCACACTTCATCACAGAGGCTATGGTGTTGATGTAGAAGCCCTCCGTGATCGATGCCCCTTCCGGCGGAGCTCTAGAACAGGCCCCAAGATGGGATCTCGTGGGTACAGAAGGTTGCGGCGGTGGAATTAGGTTTTTGGCTCTGTATCTGATCGTTTGGGGGTACGTATGTATATATAGGAGGAAGAAGTACGCCGGTGGAGCAACAGGGGCCCATGAGGGTGGAGGGCGCTACTGGGGGGTAGGCGTGCCCCCCTACCTCGTGGCTGGCTTCCTGGTAGCTTTCTTGACGTAGGGTCCAAGTCTCCTGGATCATGTTCGTTGCAAAAATCACGTTCCCGAAGGTTTCATTCCGTTTGGATTCCGTTTGATATTCTTTTTATGTGTCAGGACCCCGATTCCAAGTCACATCGACCTAGCTGGTAACACCTCATATCACTTTGCGGCCTCACGCACGGTATCCCCACGGTGTCGCCTTACCATGGCCCGGACCGCTTATGCCTTTTGGCTCACGATATGATAGTGTCGCTAGCATCCACATGACAAAGAACCCGGCCGACATGGCTAGTCGTGAACCCAAAGCGGCACTAACCTATGGGGACAGCATACATGAAACACTTCGAGCATGTCGGTCATCAACGATGAACTTGGGCTGTAGCACTGGCTAACAGACTCCGTATCCCGGCTGTAGCAGGCTAGGCAGGACTCCAAGTATCACCGCGTGACATTTCCCGAAGGGACAGACATAGGAACGAAATGAATCACATGCCGCCACCAAGTGTCCAAGCAGAGTGCTGGGCTAGCAGGACTCCGTGAACCGGTCAGAAGCGGACTACTATCGCCGTAGCACGAGACTACATTTCCCCATATGAGAGGCTGCCAAGGATAAACAACTAGATTGTCGGATCCCACTCATACCAAGCATTTCAATCATACACGCAATATGCCCGATATGAGTAAATACAACAAGGCATCACAACAAAACTCTACAACTCAAGTACTTTATTTAAGAGGCTCCGAGGAGCCATACATAACATAATCATACAGATAGGGTCACATGACCCAACACTCAAGTCATACAATCATACAAGCACATGCGAAGCAAAGTAGTCTCGAGTACGCACTCTAGAAAGAAAGAAAGCTTGTTGGAGCCTTTCTATCTACAATGGCCCTTCACAAGTCTTAGATCGCCACCGGTGGCTAGCTTACTCGTCAAGTCAACATCTACATAGAATCCGTCTTGAGGGGTAGTATAGTCCTCCTAAAAATATTGATTACAAACATGAGTACAAAGTACTCAAAGAAGTCTTACCACGTAATCCTATCATACATGCACATTCTCAAGAAGGAGGTGGAGTTAATTGCAGCAAGCCAGCTTTGACTCTTGGCTAAGCTATCCAACGTGACACACTTTGTAAAGCATTTTGTCGCATACCCAGTCCACTATCCACCATCACAATACCCCACCGTGGATCCTCTCTCGTCATCCCCGAGAGGGCCATCCACGATACTCACACTTATCTTGAGGCTTTTAGTAGTATCCATTTACTTGTCTATGAACTGATATAGGTAACCCGAAGTCCTTCTCCGTGGACACGGCTATTCAATAGATCATATTTAACCTCGCAGGGTATACTTCTTCACACACGCTCACCACTTATCGTCGCTTACACGACATGTACTGCAACCTTCAAGCGGAAGCCCAACGTGGGTGTCGGCCACACCTACCTAAACACTCAAGTCCCTAGTCCAGTTATCGCCTATTCGGTTCCATCCGCAGGAGTCCGCCGAGGTTTCCCATACAGCCCCGAACGATGTGTGCAGGGTTCCCGAGATACCAAACGGCACTGGTACACGGGCCACGGTGCCTACCGCAACACAACCCACCCCTAAGGTCAGCGTTGCGTATGCCCCAAAGATGCTACAAACACCGTAAACTACTTGCAACTCCCTGACTATGAACAGGGTGGTTAAGAAGTTTAGAGGGTCCATTGGTTTCGGGCCCAATGCGTGGTAGTAGCTAGTTCATGGATCACAAACACAGATCTCAGTTCTAAGTTCGCCTCAATGAAACAACCCACCATGTACTCCTACATGGCCTCTCATCGATACCTTTACCAAATCGTGTTCAACACTTACACTCTCGAACCAACACAACCTTTCACTCCAATTCATCATCCCGATGAGCCGACTGACACAACTCTAAGCATAGCAAGCATAGCATGGTAGGAATCACAAACATGGCTCAATCAACTCCTACACATACTAGTGGGTTTCATCTAGTTATCGTGGCAATGACAGTCATGCAAAGGAAGTGGGTTCAACTACCGCAGCACACAACAGTTGAATCGCGTTGTCTTAATGCAGTAAAATGAGAGCGTAAGCGGAACATGGGTTTGTATCGAATGATCAATGAATTGCTTGCCCGATGGAACTGGGTAGAGAACTGCCCTTCGTGGGGTAATCGAGGTTATCTTCAGGCGTAACCTATCATGAAAACACACCAAAATAAACATACAACCAATATGCAACAATATGATGCATGCTATGACATGGCAAGATGAATGTGTGTTGGCCTAATGCAAGTTGAAGGGATAGGATGATCTCATTTGAACCAAAGGTTCAAATGATAGATCATGTGAGTTAGTCCTAATGGTGCAAAATCTTAATCTGGTTATTCAGCATAGTTAACTTGTTTTAACATGCATGAAACCTGTACCAATGGATAGAGTGTATTTTTCTGATAAATTTTCATATATAAATCTTTGCATTTGGAGTTATAGAATAAAAGTTATAAGCATTTGAAATTTGAATTATATTCTGATTTTATTATATAAAATAATTCCAGAATTTGAATTAATGCGCCAAGATGAGGTCAAGATGACGTCGGGGTCAACGGGTCGTCCAGGTCAAACTGACCAGTGGGACCCGCATGTCGTTAGTTTAACTAATTAGTTTTAATTAAAACTAATCCTAATTAGTTTAACCGAGGGGTCCACTGCCATTGACCCGAGGGTCAACAGGCCCACGGGCGAGGTCAACTCACCGGCGCCTAGCCGCCGGGCGAGGCCAGACAAGCGAGCAAGTGCTTTTGCACTTTCCGGCTCCAAATGGAGCTGGGAGCACCTACGTGATGCCGGAGGTGAGCCGCGTTAGTGGTGGAGTCAGTAGGGTTAGGGGTGGCGGAGTGGGCGCCGGGCGACGAGTCGGGGCGGCGACTGGGCTCGCCACCGACGGGTTTGGGTTAGAGGGCCCGGCGAGGCGCGGGAGTGCACGTTAGGCCCGTGGGGGCGTGGTGAGTGCGATGGGCATAGTGGTGTGGCTATTAGGTGACCGGAGGCTCGTCGGCGACGAGCCCATGGGCGGGGTTCAGTGATCATCGAGCGCCGCTGTGGTGCAAGAAGAAGAGAACGGAGAGGATGGGGAGTAGCTAGGCTCACGGTGAACCTGTGGAGAACTTCATCGGGTCGGGCGGACTGATGCGGCGGCGGCGACGATGGGGATCTCCGCGGCCTTGAGCTCGGGCGAGGTCGGGTAGTGGCCTCGGGGTGTTTTGGAGCGAGGGAACTAGCTAGCTAGGGGTAACGGGTGCGGCGAGCTGCTGACATGACGGGAGGAGTATGAGCGGCGGGGAGCACGGCGCCGACGGTGGCGCGTCGGCGGCGGCGCCGGCCAGGTCGGGGCGAGCGAGAGAGAGAGGCGGGGGGAAGTGAGGTGTCCGGAGGTCGGGTGACGACGCTGGGTCGCCCAGCGGCGAGGCGGCGAGGATGAGGCAGGGCGGCGGCCAGCGTGCGCATGCGCCCAAGGCCGCCGCCCGGCATTAGGTTGCTCGCTCTGTCCGAGCCAAGCAGCTGGCTGGCCGGCGCTGCCGGGCTGGGCAGGGCAGGTGGGCTTGTCAAGGGCACATGTAGGTTTTTCTATTTTTAGTCTTTTTCTATTTCTGCAACTCTGTTTAGGGTTTTTTTTAAAATACCAAAACTATTTCAAAAATTACCAAAATGCTCCTGGTCACTTGTTGGAATATTCCCAACATGAAACATTTTAGTTTGACAATTTTTGAACACTTAAAATATTTTCCATAATTTAAAATGCCCATTTCAAAAACTTGTGATTTAAATCTAGAACCCTTAGGTGACCTAGAAAATGTTCCACCTTCTTTGACATGGATCCTGAACCCAACCAAAGAGGATGAGCATTTTGAAGGGCATTTCGGATTCATTGAAATAAATTTTAGTAAACCCTAGTTATTTTAAGGGGGGTGTTCGGGGTTTCTGCCTTCCCCATTTCAAATTCAGATGAAATTTAAACATGATGCACACCCTAATGCATGGTCTATCTGGATGTGACAACTCACCCCACTCAAAAGAATCTCGTCCCAGATTTAGGATCTGCTGAAAAGGTGGGGTACTCAAGTCAAGACGATCCTCCCTTTCCCAAGTTGCTTCTTGCTCGGAATGGTTTGACCATTGAACCTTTAGAAACTTGATATTCGGCGCCGAGTGGTACGCTCGGTTTGATCGAGGATACGAACGGGTACTCTCGATAGGTGAGGTTATCTTGGAGATCAAGCGCTTGTGGTCCACTCCACGGATAGGATCCGAGAAGCAACGCCTGAGTTGGGAAACGTGGAAGACATCATGGACCTTGGAAAGATGCGGAGGTAGTTCCAGTTGGTAGGCAACTTCCCCTCGTTTGGCAAGAATGCGAAAGGGTCCAATGTAACGAGGAGCCAACTTGCCCTTGATTCCGAATCGATGGGTTCCCTTTAAAGGGGAAACCCGGAGGTAAGCCTTCTCGCCAATTTCATAAGCCATAGGCTTATGTTTGCGGTCATATTGGCTCTTCTGACGAGATTGGGCTGTTTTCAAATTCTCACGAACAACGCGAACCTGCTCCTCTGCTTCTGAATCATATCCGCCAAAGAGTTGTCTCTCCCGGTTTCACCGCTTAAGAGGCGCTCACATTTTCGCCCATAAAGAACTTCGAAGGGCTTTGCCTGCATCGGCTTGATAACTGTTGTTATAAGCGAACTCGGCGAATGGAAGGCATTTCTCCCAATTCATGCCAAAGAGATGACAAAGCTCAAGCATATCCTCTAAGATTTGATTGACTCGCTCTACTTGACCACTTGATTGGGGATGGAAAGCGTGCTAAAGGAGAGACGAGTTCCCATAGCGTTTGGAAACTTTCCCAAAATCGAGAGGTGAAGAGACTCCCACGGTCGGAGTTAATCTCAATGGAACACCATGAAGAGACACTATTCGGGAGATGTACAAATCAGCTAGCTGGCTAGCGGTTATACTCTCACGAACAGGTAGGAAGTGGGCTACTTTGGAAAGACGATCAACAACGATTTAAGATAGCGTTATTCCTCTCTTGGTCCTGGGAAACCCGGTAATGAAATCCATACCGATTTTATCCCATTTCCATTCAGGAATTTCCAAAGGTTGAAGGGTACCAAGAGGCCGTTGATGCTCGCTTAACTCGACGACAAACGCCGCAGCTTAGCAATGTATTGAGCGATTTCTCTCTTCATCCTAGTCCACCAAAACCTCTGGCGTAGATCTTGATACATTTTAGTACTACCAGGATGAATGGTGAGAGGAGAGTCATGAGCTTCCTTAAGGATCAATCGCCTCAGGTTGCGCACCTTGGGGACCACTAGACGGTCTCCAAAGAACACGACACCTTGTTCATCAATGGAGAAACAATCTGCGACTCCTTTCTTGATGTTTCTCCTGATACGGGAGATTCCCGGATCTACCTTCTGTGCTTTGATGATCTGATCCGTAAGGGTAGGTTTCGCCACCAGGGTGGAAAGAAATCCTCGAGGAACAATGTGAAGATTAAGCTTACGAAATTCCTCGTGGAGAATTGGTTGACTTTGTTGTAACATCAGATTGTTACAATAAGATTTGCGACTTAGTGCATCAGCCATGACATTGGCCTTGCCTGGGGTGTAAGATATTCCTAAGTCGAAATCTGTATCAACTCGACCCAACGCCTTTGCTCGAGATTCAAACCGTTGGGTGAAGATATATTTCAGACTTTGGTGATCAGGTAGATTTCGCAACGATTACCCGTGAGGTAATGTCGCCAGGTTTTGAGTGCATGAACCATCGCTGCAAGCTCTAGATCGTGTGTGGATAGTTATCCTCATGTGGACGAATCGTCGAGAAGCGAGGCAATCACATGACGATCTTGCATGAGTATGCAACCTAGTCCTTGTCGCGAGGCGCCGCAATAGATAATAAAGTCCTTAGAGAAATCTGGTGGAACAAGTACGGAGCAGATGTCGCGCGTCTTTTCGCCTCGAAAGCTGATCTCGACTGTGGCGTCCACTCGAACTTCTTATCTTTCTTGAGGAGTTCGGTTAGAGGTTTAGCAACTTTAGAGAAATTCTCGACGAAGCGGCGGCAATAGCTCGCTAAACCGAGGAAACTCCGAACTTGCTTGACCGATTCAGTGGAGTCCAATCAAGGACGGCTTGAACTCGCCGGGATTGACAGCAATACCCTTACCAGAAATTACATGTCCTAGATAGGTCACTTACGGTAACCAGAATTCACATTTAGAGAATTTGGCATAAAGGCGGTGCTCTCAAGTTTCATCAATACTAGCCTTAGATGTTCGCATGTTCTTCCTCATTCTTGAGTAGATGAGTATATCATCGAGGTATACCACTACTAATTTATCCAAATACTCCATGAAGATTGAGTTCATTAACCGGAGAAAGTGGTGGAGCATTGGTTAATCCGAAGGACATGACGGTGTACTCAGATTGGCCATAACGAGTGACAAAGGCCGTTTTGGGGATGTCCCGTTCTTGATTTTGATTTGATGGTAGCCCAACCTCAAATCCATCTTGAGAAGATCGAGGATCCAGCGAGCTGATCATACAGTGTCGTTGATCCCGGGAGCGGATACTTGTTCTTGATAGTGACCAAATTGACAGTCGGTAATCTACAACCATCCGATCCGTACCATCCTTCTTCTTGACGAAGAGGACGGGCAAGCCCATGGAGATGAACTAGGACGGATGAAACCCTTTTGCAAGGACTCATCGAGTTGTTTCTTAAGTTCAGCTAGTTCTAGGGTGCCATCTTATAAGGTCTTCTAGAGATTGGGACGGTTCCGGAATAAGATCTATCACGAACTCGACATCCCCGCTGTGGAACACCGGCAGTTCTTCCGAAAGACATCCGGAAATCACGGACTACGGAATATCTTCGAGATCCGGAAGAGGGTTGGCATTTAAGGAGTAAAGTCGACGCTAGACACTCGGGTTAAAACATCCACCGCTTTTACCCAAGGATGGGTAAGTTGAACGGTTCTAGTAGAGCAATCAATCTTAGCATAATGGGCTGACATCCACCATACCCAAGATGATGTTTATGTCCGAGGACTTGAGAGCTATTAGAGATGCGAGAAAACTAATCTGTCGACAAGAATTTCATTCCCATGACTTATTCTAGAGGTTTGCCATCTAGAACCGGGAGTTTGAATTTCCATGGAGGTAGGCATGTCGCAGAATGTGGTGTTGTGCAATCGAGCATAGCTCTCGAAATAAATGAATGAGATGCTCCAAGATCAAAAGAACAGTTGCGGATGGCAATTAACAAGAAGCGCATCGAGGACGACGTTGGGATCCTCATAGGTTTCTTCAGCAGAGACATAGTTGACATGGCCACGAGCGGTGGCAACCGGCTTGGCATAGGGAACCTTTCCCGCTGGCTTGCCGCGCCAATGACTTTCCAACTTGATTGGGGTTGTTCGGGACACTCTCGAATATAGTGGCCCGTCTCTCCACATTTGAAGCAAGTGATCACATTTGGCCGTGGGGCCACATTAGCGCTTGGACCTCCATATGTCTTGGGTGGAAAATACGGTTGGTTGGGGCGAGGCGCCTCAAGGATGGCCTCGGGTGTACCTGGTGGTAGAGCCGATTTGGGACCCAAACCCGCGCTTCGGGAACCAGAGCGGATGATGATCCGTAATCACGGATGTGCTTGCGTGAAGCCTCAAATCAGTCTGCCTGAGCCTCGGCGCCGATAGCCTTATTGACTAGCTTCGAGAAAGAGGTACATTCATGCAGACGGAGATCTCGGCGTAGTTCAGGGCTAAGTCCTTACGGAACCTCGCCGCTTCTTAGCATCGGTAGAAACTTCTTCGAGCATAACGTATAACCTCCCGAATTCACGGTCAGAGGCATCCACCGTCACCGCCTTGGGTGAAACTGCAGAATTCCTCACGCTTATGCGGTCCATAAGTCCTTCGAATATGGTGCTCGCGAAGGCGGCATCAATTCATCCCAAGTTGTAACTTGTCCAGCCGGACGATAGCCTCATAGTTTTCCCACCGAGACCGGCAGGCCTTCCAGATGATAGGCGGCAAAGATAACTTTGTCGACCTCACCACATTGGCGGAACGCAGCTTGTGGTGGATATCATGAGCTAATCATCGGCGCCGAGTGGCTCGACGGAGCATTTGAATTTTGGAGGATATAGCTTGACGAAGTCATTGAGTGAAACCCCATCGCTTCTTGGCTGGCGTGCTGTGTTTTGTTCAATCCGCCCAATAAGCGGTTGGTTTCACGCTTATTATGCTTACGCTTCCAAAGATCACCTCAGCCAAAGATGGCGGTTGCGCAGATTCACATTTCTGGCTGCATCGCCTCTCCCCGCTCCGGAACAGCAGGAGAATTTCGAGTGTTGACCATCCCGGAGACAAAACAAAGGTTTAAACCAGGATGGCAGAATTTAACAAGGAAGTGCGGAAGGTAATGGACAGTATGGAATGCAAAGATGTTCATCCGTATGACATGGTAATATAAACTGCCATATATATATATACCAACGGTCATACACACCATTCATAGTTTAGTACAAGCCTGACGGAGTACAACTATAAGGAAAGGCGTTACATCTCATCGGAAGCATTCCAACTCCTATACATTATTTTTCTACACTTCCGAATGATACACACTAAGTCGTATTCCACGAGTCACGCAGACGGTGGAAACACAACCATTACCATACTAGGAATACTACTACTATCTCGAGTGCAGCTCCATAGTAGTCCTCATAGAAGTCACCACCTGCACTGAAGTGGGACATGATCGTCTGAAAGCAGATAATCTCGTGGGGCCTGTGGACCATAAGGACTCGGATGTGGCCGTGGACCAACAAACGGTGGCGAAGAGGCCCACGAGGAGGGTGATGCCTCCAACCTCACGCCACTCCATGAAGTCCGCAAACTCGCCCGCACAGGTACAAATCTCTCATGTCCATACATCCGCTTGCACGGCAGTGCAAACCTAGTCGAGTAGCCCAAAGGGTCGAACGGGCATTATATAGCTCCATACGCAAGGCCCGGTTCTCACGGTCCTTGTCCTCCAAAGAACTCAAGAGTAGTGCGAAGGAGTGAGTCCTCATGGGATGCATCACCGCACAAACCTCAAGGTAGCCATGCGCCCGGAAGGGATGCCGCATATAGCGGAAGTCGTTGTTGCTCAAAAAGCAGTCCTGCTCGAATAATAGTCATCATGGAATAGGCTGCATCTTGTACGACATTCCAATAGTGATTCCGAGCCCATAAGAACAAAGAAGTGGCTCAAGAGTCCGGATAGGATGGATAAACCGACCGTGCATAGATATTGGCTTTGATTGAAATCCTGAACTGCTCCTCGACGGTATATTCAGGATACCATCGATAACCAGCCTCAATCATTACCCTAACCAACATGGCCGTGTGACCGCACACATCCATGCAGCGGGTCAAGGCGAACCACTTGGTTCTGGGACGGGTGGCCATCTGAAAGCACAGCCATAATGCAAAGGCATTAGAATTCTAGGAAAATCGGGCAGCATAACATTCAGAAATGCTCAAATCAAATTTGAGACATTCAAAATCAGATTTGCAAAACCACTCAACAACATCATATCAAGGTTCTGGTTCAAATGGTAGCATACTAAAATTTAGTAACACTGAACTGAGGATGTAACCAACAATCCTATAAGGTACTACGGATTAGTAACACGTGAACTCGATAGAGAAAAGAGAGCCTAGTCCTAACCCACGTTGAATGAGAAGAGGATGACTCAGATCGAGGGCATAAGGTAAAGGAGTAAAAGAGCCTTACGCTCCTCCCACAATCAATTCCCTACATATAACTAAAGCATTTCTAGACTCAACTTCACCAGTTTGGCTTAGCGGACCTACAGCAGCCCCGCTCGATGCCAACGCTGTCAGACCCCGATTCCAAGTCACATCGACCTAGCTGGTAACACCTCATATCACTTTGCGGCCTCACGCACGGTATCCCCACGGTGTCGCTTACCATGGCCCGGACCGCTTATGTCTTTTGGCTCACGATATGATAGTGTCGCTAGCATCCACATGACAAAGAACCCGGCCGACATGGCTAGTCGTGAACCCAAAGCGCACTAACCTATGGGGACAGCATACATGAAACACTTCGAGCATGTCGGTCATCAACGATGAACTTGGGCTGTAGCACTGGCTAACAGACTCGTATCCCGGCTGTAGCAGCTAGGCAGGACTCCAAGTATCACCGCGTGACATTTCCCGGGACAGTATATAGGAACGAAATGAATCACATGCCGCCACCAAGTGTCCAAGCAAGAGTGTTTGGGCTAGCAGGACTCCGTGAACCGGCAGTAGCGGACTACTATCGCCGTAAGCACGAGACTACATTTCCCATATGAGAGGCTGCCAAGGATAAACAACTAGATTGTCGGATCCCACTCATACCAAGCATTTCAATCATACACGCAATATGCCCGATATGAGTAAATACAACAAGGCATCACAACAAAACTCTACAACTCAAGTACTTTATTTAAGAGGCTCCGAGGAGCCATACATAACATATCATACAGGTAGGGGTCACATGACCCAACACTCAAGTCATACAATCATACAAGCACATGCGGAAGCAAAGTAGTCTGAGTACGACTCTAGAAAGAAAGAAAGCTTGTTGGAGCCTTTCTATCTACAATGGCCCTTCACAAGTCTTAGATCGCCACCGGTGGCTAGCTTACTCGTCAAGTCAACATCTACATAGAATCCGTCGGAGGGGTAGTATAGTCCTCTGAAAAATATTGATTACAAACATGAGTACAAAGTACTCAAAGCAAGTCTTACCACGTAATCCTATCATACATGCACATTCTCAAGAAGGAGGTGGAGTTAATTGCAGCAAGCCAGCTTTGACTCTTGGCTAAGCTATCCAACGTGACACACTTTGTAAAGCATTTTGTCGCATACGAGTCCACTATCCACCATCACAATACTCCACCGTGGATCCTCTCTCGTCATCCCCGAGAGGGCCATCCACGATACTCACACTTATCTTGAGGCTTTTAGTAGTATCCATTTACTTGTCTATGAACTGATATAGGTAACCCGAAGTCCTTCTCCGTGGACACGGCTATTCAATAGATCATATTTAACCTGCAGGGTATACTTCTTCACACACGCTCACCACTTATCGCCGTTTACACGACATGTACTCGCAACCTTCAAGCGGAAGCCCAACGTGGGTGTCGGCCACAGCCTACCTAAACACTCAAGTCCCTAGTCCAGGTTATCGCCTATTCGGTTCCATCCGCAGGAGTCCGCCGAGGTTTCCCATACAGCCCCGAACGATGTGTGCAGGGTTCCCGAGATACCAAACGGGCACTCGGTACACGGGCCACAGTGCCTACCGCAACACAACCCACCCCTAAGGTCAGCGTTATGCGCGCCCCCAAAGATGCTACAAACACGAAACTACTTGCAACTCCGGACTATGAACAGGGGTGGTTAAGAAGCCGAGAGGGTCCATTGGTTTCGGGCCCAATGCGTGGTAGTAGCTAGTTCATGGATCACAAACACAGATCTCAGTTCTTAAGTTCGCCTCAATGAAACAACCCACCATGTACTCCTACATGGCCTCTCATCGATACCTTTACCAAATCGTGTTCAACACTTACACTCTCGAACCAACACAACCTTTCACTCCAATTCATCATCCCGATGAGCCGACTGACACAACTCTAAGCATAGCAAGCATAGCATGGTAGGAATCACAAACATGGCTCAATCAACTCCTACACATACTAGTGGGTTTCATCTAGTTACTTGTGGCAATGACAGTCATGCAAAGGAAGTGGGTTCAACTACCGCAGCACACAACAGTTGAATCGCGTTGTCTTAATGCAATAAATGAGAGCGAAGCGAGAACATGGGTTTGTATCGGAATGATCAATGAATTGCTTGCCCGATGGAACTGGGTAGAGAACTGCCCTTGGTGGGTAATCGAGGTTATCTTCGAGGCAGAACCTATCATGAAAACACACCAAAATAAACATACAACCAATATGCAACAATATGATGCATGCTATGACATGGCAAGATGAATGTGTGTTGGCCTAATGCAAGTTGAAGGGATAGGATGATCTCATTTGAACCAAAGGTTCAAATGATAGATCATGTGAGTTAGTCCTAATGGTGCAAAATCTTAATCTGGTTATTCAGCATAGTTAACTTGTTTTAACATGCATGAAACCTGTACCAATGGATAGAGTGTATTTTTCTGATAAATTTTCATATATAAATCTTTGCATTTGGAGTTATAGAATAAAAGTTATAAGCATTTGAAATTTGAATTATATTCGGATTTTATTATATAAAAATAATTCCAGAATTTGAATTAATGCGTCGAGATGAGGTCAACATGACGTCGAGGGGTCAACGGGTCGTCCAGGTCAAACTGACCAGTGGGACCCGCATGTCGAGTTAGTTTAACTAATTAGTTTTAATTAAAACTAATCCTAATTAGTTTAACCGAGGGGTCCACTGCCATTGACCCGAGGGTCAACAGGCCCACGGCGAGGTCAACTCACCGGCGCTCTAGCCGCCCGGCGAGGCCAGACGCGGCGAGCAAGTGCTTTTGCACTTTCGGGCTCCAAATGGAGCGCGGGAGCACCTCGTGATGCTTTGGAGGTGAGCCGCGGTTAGTGGTGGAGTCGGTAGGGTTAGGGGTGGCGGAGTGGGCGCCCGGCGACGAGTCGGGCGGCGACTGGGCTCGCCACCGACGGGTTTGGGTTAGAGGGCCCGGCGAGGCGCGGGAGTGCACGTTAGGCCCGTGGGGGCGTGGTGAGTGCGATGGGCATAGTGGTGTGGCCATTAGGTGACCGGAGGCTCGTCGGCGACGAGCTCCATGGCGGTGGGTTCAGTGATCATCGAGCTTCGCTGTGGTGCAAGAAGAAGAGAACGGAGAGGACAGGGAGTAGCTAGGCTCACGGTGAACCTGTGGAGAACTTCGCCGGGTCGGGGCGGATCGATGCGGCGGCGGCGACGATGGGGATCTCCGCGCCTTGAGCTCGGGCGAGGTCGGGTAGTGGCCTCGGGGTGTTTTGGAGCGAGGGAACTAGCTAGCTAGGGGTAACGGGTGCGCGGAGCTGCTGCGACATGACGGGAGGAGTATGAGCGGCGGGAGCACGGCGTCCGACGGTGGCGCGTCGGCGATGGCGTCGGCCGGTCGGGGCGAGCGAGAGAGAGAGGCAGGGGGAAAGTGAGGTGTCCGGAGGTCGGGTGACGACGCGGGTCGCCCAGCGGCGAGGCGGCGAGGATGAGGCAGGCGGCGGCCAGCTGCGTGGCGCGCCCTCAAGGCCGCCGGGTTACCAGTTGCTCGCTCAAGCCGAGCCAAGCAGCTCATTGGCCAGCAATTCTTTGGGCTGGGCAGTGGGCTTGCGATCATGGCGCAAGGTAGGTTTTTCTATTTTTAGTCTTTTTCTATTTCTGCAACTCTGTTTAGGGTTTTTAAAAATACCAAAACTATTTCAAAATTTACCAAAATGCTCCTGGTCACTTGTTGGAATATTCCCAACATGAAACATTTTAGTTTGACAATTTTTGAACACTTAAAATATTTTCCATAATTTAAAATGCCCATTTCAAAAAACTTGTGATTTAAATCTAGAACCCTTAGGTGACCTAGAAAATGTTCCACCTTCTTTGACATGGATCCTAAACCCAAACAAAGAGGATGAGCATTTTGAAGGGCATTTCGGATTCATTGAAATAAATTTTAGTAAACCCTAGTTATTTTAAGGGGGGGGGGGGGGTGTTCTGGGGTTTCCTGCCTTCCCCATTTCAAATTCAGATGAAATTTAAACATGATGCACACCCTAATGCATGGTCTATCTGGGATGTGACATTATGCGAAACTCTGAAATAGGCAAAAAAACAACAATTCTGGGCTGGGCCTCTGGTTAATAGGTTAGTCCCAAAAATAATATAAAAGTGAATAATAAAGCCCAATAATGTCCAAAACAGAAGAAAATATAACGTGGAGCAATCAAAAATTATAGATATGTTGGAGACGTATCAAGCATCCCCAAGCTTAAGTCCTGCTTGTCCTCGAGTAGGTAAATGATAAAAACATAATTTTTGATGCGGAATGCTACTTGGCATAATTTCAATTTAATTCTTCTTATTGTGGCATGAATGTTCATATTTTATATGATTCAAGATAAAAGTTTATTGTTGACATAAAAACAATAATACTTCAAGCATACTAACTAACCAATTATGTCTTATCAAAATAACATAGCCAAAGCAAGTTATCCCTACAAAATCATATAGTCTGGCTATGCTCCATCTTCCCCACACAAAATATTCATATCATGTACGACCCAGGTTTTAGCCACGCAATTGGTTCATACTTTTAACGCGCTTCAGCCTTTTCAACTCTTACGCAATACATGAGCGCAAGCCATGGATATAGCACTATGGTGGAGTAAGGTATAATGGTAGGGGTTATGTGGGAAGACAAAAAAGGAGAAAGTCTCACATCAACGAGGCTAATCAATGGGCTATGGAGATGCCCATCAATTGATGTTAATGCGAGGAGTAGGGATTGCCATGCAACGGATGCACTAGAGCTATAAGTGTATGAAAGCTAAAAAAGAAACCAAGTGGGTGTGCATCCAACTTGCTTGCTCACGAAGACCTCGGGCATTTGAGGAAGCCCATTATTGGAATATACAAGCCAAGTTCTATAATGAAATTTCCCACTAGTATATGAAAGTGACAAAATGAGAGACTCTCTATTATGAAGATCACGGTGCTACTTTGAAGCACAAGTGTGGTAAAAGGATAGTAACATTGTCCCTTCTCTCTTTTTCTCTCATTTTGTTTATTTGGGCCTTTTCTCTTCTTCTTTTTATGGCCTCTTTTTTTTAGTCTGGAGTCTCATCCCGACTTGTGGGGGAATCATAGTCTCCATCATCCTTTCCTCACTTGGGACAATGCTCTAATAATGATGATCATCACACTTTTATTTACTTACAACCCATGAATTACAACTCAATACTTGGAACAAAATATGACTCTATATGAATGCCTCCGGCGGTGTACCGGGATATTCAATGAATCAAGAGCGACATGTATGAAAGAATTATGAACGGTGGCTTTGCCACAAATACAATGTCAACTACATGATCATGCAAAGCAATATGACAATGATGGAGTATGTCATGATAAACGAAACGGTGGAAAGTTGCATGGAAATATATCTCGGAATGGCTATGGAAATGCCATGATAGGTAGGTATGGTGGATGTTTTGAGGAAGATATAAGGAGTTTTATGTGTGAAAGAGCGTATCATATCACGGGGTTTGGATGCACCGCTAAGTTTGCACCAACTCTCAAGGTGAGAAAGGGCAATGCTGCATCAAGAGGCTAGAAAATTGCGGAAAGGTAAGTGTGTGTATAATCCATGGACTCACATTAGTCATAAAGAACTCATATACTTATTGCAAAAATTTATTAGCTCTCGAAGCAAAGTAATACTACGCATGCTCCTAGGGGAAGGGTTGGTAGGAGTTAACCATCGTGCGATCCCGACCACCACAAAAAGGAATACAATCAACAAATACTTCATGCTCCTACTTCGTTACATAACGGTTCACCATACGTGCATGCTATGGGAATCACAAACTCCAACACATGTATTTTTCAATTCCACAATTACTCAACTAGCACAACAATGATATTACCACCTTTATATCTCAAAACAATTATCAAGCATCAAATTTCTCATGATATTAATTAAAGAAAATTGCCATGCTATTTTAAGACTCTCAAATAATATAAGTGAAGCATGAGAGATCAATAGTTTCTATAAAACAAATCCACCACCGTGCTCTAAAAGATATAAGTGAAGCACTAGAGCAAAAACTATATAACTCAAAAGATATAAGTGAAGCACATAGAGTATTCTAATAATTTCCGAATCATGTGTGTCTCTCTCAAAAGATGTGTGCAGCAAGGATGATTGTGGTAAACTAACAAACAAATACTCAAATCATACAATACGCTCCAAGCAAAACACATATCATGTGGTGAATGAAAATATAGCTCCAAGTAAAGTTACCGATGGAAGTAGACAAAAGAGGGGATGCCTTCCGGGGCATCCCCAAGCTTTGGCTTTTTGGTGTCCTTAGATTATATTGGGGGTGCCATGGGAATCCCCAAGCTTAGGCTCTTGCCACTCCTTGTTCCATAATCCATTAAATCTTTCACCCAAAACTTGAAAACTTCACAACACAAAACTTAGCAGAAAATCTCGTGAGCTCCGTTAGCGAAAGAAAACAAAAGACCACTTCAAGGTACTGTAATGAACTCATTATTTATTTATATTGGTGTTAAACCTACTGTATTCCAACTTCTCTATGGTTTATAAACTATTTTATTAGCCATAGATTCATCAAAATAAGGAAACAACACACGAAAAACAGAATCTGTCAAAAACAGAACAGTCTGTAGTAATCTGTAACTAACACAAACTTCTGGAACTCCAAAAAATCAGCAAAAATAGGAAGACCTAAGAAATTTGTTTATTGATCAGAAGAAATTGGAATCAATATTTTATCTCTTTCTGGTGATTTTTAACAATTGTTTTCGTGAACAAAAAGTTTCTGGAAATTACAGCAAGATCAAATAACTATCATCCAAGAAGATCCTATAGGTTTAACTTGGCACAAACACTAATTAAAACATAAAAACACATCTAACCATAGGCTAGATCAAATATTAATTCCTAAACAGAAGAAAAAATCAAAAAACTAAAAATAAAATTGGGTTGCCTCCCAACAAGCGCTGTCGTTTAACGCCCCTAGCTAGGCATAAAAGCAAGGATAGATCTAGGTATTGCCATCTTTGGTAGGCAATCCATAAGTAGCTCTCATGATAGATTCATATGGTAATTTTATTTTATTCCTATGGAAGTGTTCCATGACTTTCTTTAATGGAAATTGGAATCTAATATTCCCTTCCTTCATATCAATAATTGCACCAATTGTTCTAAGGAAAGGTCTACCAAGAATAATAGGACATGAAGGATTCCAATCTATATTAAGAATGATAAAATCTACGGGCACATATTTCCTATTTGCAACAATAATAACATAATTAATTCTTCCCATAGATTTCTTAATGGTGGAATCCGCAAGGTGCAAATTTAAAGAGCAATCATCAAAATCACGGAAACCTAACAAATCGCACAAAGTTTTTGGAATCGTGGAAACACTAGCACCCAAATCACACAAAGCATAGCATTCATGATCTTTAATCTTAATTTTAATAGTAGGTTCCCACTCATCATAAAGTTTTCTAGGGATAGAGACTTCCAACTCAAGCTTTTCTTCATAAGATTGCATCAAAGCATCAACGATATGTTTGGTAAAAGCTTTATTTTGACTATAAGCATGAGGAGAATTTAGCACGGATTGCAACAAGGAAATACAATCTATCAAAGAGCAATTATCATAATTAAATTCCTTGAAATCCAAAATAGTGGGTCCATTAACATCTAATGTTTTGATTTCTTCAATCCCACTTTTATCAATTTTAGCATCAAGATCTAAAAACTCCGAATTTTTGGAACGCCTTCTAGGTAAAGGTGGATCATATTCAGTCCCATCATTACCAAGATTCATATTGCAAAAAAAAGATTTAATAGGGCACACATCAATAACTTTTAGATCTTCATCTTTATTTTCATAGAAATTTGAAGAACACGCTTTCATAAAGCAATCTTTCTTAGCACGCATCCTAGCGGTTCTTTCTTTGCACTCATCAATGGAAATTCTCATGGCTTTGAGAGACTCATTGATATCATGCTTAGAGATAGGTCCAAGTCTCCTGGATCATGTTCATTCCAAAAATCACGTTCCCGAAGGTTTCATTCCGTTTGGACTCCGTTGATATTCTTTTTCTGCGAAACTCTGAAATAGGCAAAAACAACAATTCTGGGCTGGGCCTCCGGTTAATAGGTTAGTCCCAAAAATAATATAAAAGTGAATAATAAAGCCCAATAATGTCCAAAACAGAAGATAATATAACATGGAGCAATCAAAAATTATAGATACGTTGGAGACGTATCAAAAACGTATTCTGAGTGTCGGGGAGGCTGATCGTAACCCACGAACACCTATGGGACCGGCGGACCGAGTCCCTTTAGGTTCGGTGGGGGGCGGAGATTGCACGAAGAGCAGATCGAGGCGAAACACACGAGCAGTTTACCCAGCTTCGGAGCTCTCCGGAGAGATAATACTCCTACTGCTGCTTGTCTGATTGTATTGTGTTCTTGCTAGGGAGCACAGAGAGCTACAAAACCTAGCGTGAGTGTCTCTAGTTTCAAATGAGTCGAACCGAACCCCTTCTACGTTGCGCATGGGCCTCCTTTTATAGGCTAAAGGGGTCACCAACAGGTGGCAACGTAGACAAGGGCAAAATCGGGAAAATGAGTTGCGGTTGGTACAGCTACTTTGTACAATGTATTCTACCTAACTCTGACGGCAAGGGAAAAAAACATTAAATGCCCGTCCATGTCGCCTAAACAGTGCAGAAAGGGACCGTCAGGGGCGCCACCGCTTGCCACGATGGCACTCTGTCGGTAGCCGCTTCACTGCTGCTCTCCGCTGGCTGCATAGCCTCTTGACACGCACGCCTGGAATGGTCCCATGGCAACACGTTGGTGGATGAGCTGGAGCGGAGATGAAGAGTGGTTGCATGCCGCGGCTGAATCCTTGTCGCGTCCGAAGCTTGTCGCTCACCGAGCCTTCCCGGCAAGCTCCTCTTGCCGGGGTCTTGTCTTCTGTGTGCCTTGAGTGGCCTTCCCGGCAAGCTCCTCTTGCCGGGGCCTTGTCTTCTTGGCTTAAATACTTTGTTCTTGAATGGCTCCAAAGGAACCACGGAGGACCTTGGTGGTCACCAGGCAAGCCTTGCCGCTGGTGCTGCGATGCCCGTGCGAGTTCGGGATCTTGGGTACCCCTACTCTAGTACACCGGCAGAGCCCCGGGCTGGGCCACACTGCAGTGCCGCGCTGTTGGGCCAGGCCCAAAAGCAGTGCACGGACACACGCTGCCTAGATCACGCCAGTAACCTGCTCCGGACCCACCACGTCCCCCACGAACAGCACTCGTCGAACGTGGCGTCGTGGGAGAGATCGTGGGGGGCTTTCTTTAATTGGAAAAGCGGAACGTCCGCCCCCTCTCCCTCCTTATAAACAGGGGAAACACTGCAGGTCGCCCACCTCGCCATTTGCTGTCCCATCTCGAAAACCACCGCCGCTCCCCCCTTCTTCTCTAGTCAGGAGAGAGCAACGCTCCGCCCCCCATCGCCACCAGTGCCATCAACACCGTCGGTCTCCTCCACCACCTCCGCCATGGCTCCGAAAGCCGACAAGGGGAAGGGCGTGAAGTCGGCCGAGGCGCAGCGGCTCGCGGCGCTGCGAAAGGAGCGGGCCGTCTTCCCCCTCCAACTCGACGCAAAGGAGCTGAGAGAGGGCTACTACCTCTTCTGGTCGACGGAGACGCGGGTGCATCCGCGCACGAAGGTACTCTCCGCCGCATCAGAGTTGGTTTCGGGCGGGTACCCCTTCTTCGCGCTCTTCTTCTATTGCGGGCTCTGCCCGCCCTTCTCTGAATTCTTCTGCGACATCATGAACACCTACGGGCTTCGCCTCCTTGATTTCACCCCCAATGCTGTCCTGACCATGGCAGTTTTCGCACACCTTTGCGAAAACTTTGTCGGAGTCCACCCAAACGTAGCCCTCTTCCGCCACTTCTTCATGCCCCGCGTCGAGAGAGGAGAGCCACTTGCCGGAGGGATTGCTTGGATCTCCAGGATCGGCAAGAAAGAAGCCTATCTGGAAGGAGAGCTCCGCAGCAAGTGGGAGGAGTGGAGAGCCGATTGGTGTTGGATCGTTGAGGAGAACCCGCAGCCCTTCACTGCCCAGCGCCAAACTCCCATAGTGCGCGGCAACGATTGGAGCAACTTGGCGCCGGAGGATGCTAGGTTGAAGATTGCTGTGACCCGGATCTTGCGCCTCAGGCTTGCCGGACTCACTGTAGGCGCCGTTGGCGCAGATTTCCTTCGCCGCCGCATCGCTCCCTTGCAAGAGAGGAGGAGACCTGCTTGGGAGTTCCAAAATGCGGCGGACATCATGAGGCTGCGCCCGGGCCTCAACTGGAATTTCACTGTCTTGGAGTTGGATGCGATGCTGTTGGAGCTGTTCAAGCACGACCCCGATCACCCCGAGTGGTTTAGGTTGCCGAGGGGAGTCGTCCCATTGTGCAACAACTCTTCGCTCGACCGCATCCGTGCAATGATGCCGTTGTGCGATTCGCATGGGATCGTTCCAACCTGGCAAGAGCCTGCGGACGACGTCGTGCGGCAGTTCTTCGACAGCTTGGAAGAAGTGCCGATCCTCCCCGACGAGCAGAAGTGGCTCACCCATGACACTACCGACGCTGAGATGCAACGCATTGCCACGAGGTTGGAGGAGGCGGCAGCAGCTGCTGCCGCTGGCGAATTCGGGTTCACCGTGGAGGAGGCAGAGGCAGCAGAGGCGGCAAGCCTTGCCGATCGAGAGGAGCTTGCCGGCGAGGAGGAGCAGGCCGAGCCCGAAGTTGAGCCGAGCGAGTCTTTCGAGGGCGTCTCCTCCACACCTTCAAGTAGCTTGCCGCGAGTGGAGCCCACAGCTCCACCAAGAAGGCGTCTCCGCAAGGCCGGGGAAGTGACGGGGCGGCAGACGGGCCCAACAGCCAGCGCCCGCAGGCGACGCAGCTTCCACCACAGCAAGCATCAAGCAAGCTGCAGAGCACCCCACACCGCTGCAACAAGCGAGGCGGGATCCTCTCGAGCTACCGCTGCCACCCCGCCAAGCGGTCCAGAGAACCTACTCCTCCGCCTCTTCGCACCGGAGGCGAGCCGGAATTTGATCTCTCCGCGCTCAGCTCCGACGAGGAAGAAGAAGAAGAGTAAGCTTCTATGCTGTGCTTGTATTTCTTCAATTTGGTTGCTTCGTCTTGTATTTGATTTGCTTCACTCTGAACTCTTTCCTTTTTAGGATACTGGCCCAGAGAGCGTCGAAGAGAGCCAAAACCCCGGTGGTTGTCATCGAGGCGATCCCCCCGTGGCAACAGGAGGCGCGTCTGAGACCCCCTTGCCGGACCCGGCAACCCTTCCTCAAAGCAGCCCCCAGCACAGCCCCCAGCGTAAGTGTATGGGTTACTTCTTACGGTTAGGTGTGCATGGGTGCTCCTTCTTTGCTAATATCTGACTGTTGATTTGTGTAGGAGCAGAGCAGCCTCATCAGGAGTGCCCGGAAGCCGCTCCCGAAATACCATCTGCTTCGACTACGCCGCCAAGGAGAATTCCCGACAAGGAGCGTTCTCCGGCAAGGGCTTCTCCGACAAGGGGCAGCGCCAAGCGATCCTCCGTGGTGGAGACCGCGCCACAGATCCCATCGCAGTAACCCTCTTGCCTGAAAATTCCCTTGGGTTCTTTTTTCTCTCGTTTCTTTTGAACATTTGCTTGACTGTTCTTTCTTTCTCTGGTCCTCAGATCCATCCGCCGCAGAGCCGATGGAGACTGAGGCCGCCGGCGAGGAGGACGCAGCAAGCAACACTGATGACGTCGCCACCATGGAGGGAGAGGCTGGTGCCGATGGGTCCGCCGGCGAGGAGGCCGCCAAGGCTGCCGCCGCAAAGGCTGGCGAGGGGTCCGGCGATCATCATCGATGACCCCGACGCCGCAGAGCGCCAGCGCCACGCCGACCGCCGATCCCTCCGCCACGGTGCAGCGTCAGTTCAAGAGCCCCACCAGGCGCCTATCGAAGGCCGCGACGGCGTCTTCATCAAGCTCCCCTGGACGTCGAGCTCCAGGGTGCCGGTCGAAGGGGAGACCTTTGACGAAGAGCTGCTCGCCTCCGCTGGGCTGTCGCTGGTTGACGCGCCAAGCAGCAGCAGCGGCGAGTCTGAGGAGGAGCAGCTGCTGAAGAAGTTGTTGTCGCTCTACCGCGCCCGACAAGCCAAGTTGGAGTCCCGGGAAGCACTTGTCGCGAGGGCGGGAGCAGACATGGAGAAGCGCGAAGAGCTCTGAGGCGCCAACCAAGAAGCTCTCCGGGCGTAGCGTAAGAGCGGGAGGCGACTTCATTGAAGAGCGCACAGCCTTCATCCTTGAGAAGGCTGAGGTCGAGGAGCAGCAACGGCTTGCTGCCGAGAAGCTATCTGCGCAAGAAGGCGAGTTGGCGCAGCGGAAGATCAATCTTGACAGCTATGAGGAAGAGCTTGCCGCGCGTGAGCAATCAATTGGCGGAGCTCTCAAGGAAGCAAAAGATGCTGCTGCAGCTGCCGAGGCCGCCAAGAAAGAGTTGGAGACGAAGGTGACGCAGCTGGAGGCCAACCTCCAGAAGAGCGGCGAGGAGCTTGCTGCGCTGAAGCACGAGCGCAAGAAGGACACCTACACTCTTGGCGAGTTGCAGGGCCGTCTCGCTGAAAGGATCAAAGAGCTCGATGCCGCCAAGGACTCCAAGGCAGATCTTGAGCTGAAGCTGACCACCCTGATGCAGACGCTGGACGGCGCCAAGGAGCGGGAGGTGGCCCTGTTGGAGAAGATCAAGACCGACGAGGAGCTGCCGACGAGTGCCACGACCGCCGTAACACCTTCAGAGAGAACGTGATGCATCGGACGGAGGGTCTTGTGGATCTGCCGCCGCCATTGACAAGGAGGTGATGGAGCTGGGATGGTGGATCTTGGGTACTCTTCCGATTTAACGCCCAACCCAGCGCCAAGCTTAGCTTGTTCCTCAAGGGCGTGGTGATGGCACTCCAGCGACTCCGGGAAGAGATCCCAAAGCAGCTGGCCGAGGAATCGCGCCAGATCTGCGCGGGAGCTCTCCAGAAGGTGTTGATGAAGGTGGCCTTCCGCAATCCAGGCCTCAACCTCAACGGCGTCCTCAGATCCTTGCCGCCAGATGCCGATGTGGAGGCGCTCAAAGCCCTTGTCGCACCCATTGTGGACAAGGTGGGCAAGATCAAGCGGGTTGATGGCGACCGCGTAGACTAGGCCACCAATTTTATCTTTCCCTTGTCGCTGTTGATCATGTTTAGGAGAACAATTTATTAGATCTGCGACAAGCTATCTTTGTAATATAACTCTATCTTAGGCAATGATTGCAATGTTATTTCCTTTACTTGATTCCTTCCTTTGTATGTTTGTACCCTATGCTTTTAGGGAACTTGTCGGTATGGCACCTTTGCATGAAAGGCCGAAAAGCGGAACGTCGGCAGCCTCTTTGGCGGTGCTGCCTCCGACAAGCAACCTTGTCACAACTAGTTGCAGCTCACTTAAGTTGTTGAGCGGACTCGAAACAAAGTAAGGGTGCAAGCTAGCTACGAGTTGGTTCCTCCGCGCACAGGTTTTCCATACAAAGTACTATCGTTCGAGGAAGATAACTTAAAGATTTAAAAACTAATTGCTCAAACTTTGGCAACTTAGCTTTTCTGTCGTTTGCTTTCGGTAAGGCGACACTTCCTCGGCGACGCTATGCCCACACCATTATCTTCTCCTTCCCCGCTAACTTGTGGGCGAAGGAACCTTCCTTTCTTTGAGAAAGAGAAAGAAGAGAAAATAAGGTTATGGAGCCTTGTGGCTCGTTATTTCTTACCGGGTGTGGATGCTGCACAGAATGTCAGATAACACATGCAAAATGATAATGAAAGCACGAAATTGACAAGTTGTGCGCAACACATGAGCTTTACTTATGCACGAGGTCTGCGCCCGGCTTTGTACAAAGGATTACATGCAACATCGGCAAGACTTGTACAAACCGCGCCCTACGGGTAAAACTTACGAAGATGCTCAATGTTCCAGGAGTTGCTCACCGGAATGCCATCTTCGGTCTCAAGGCGGACAGCGCCAGGCCTAGTGACTCGTTTCACCCGATAAGGGCCTTCCCACTTCGGCGTCAACTTGTTGGAATTCTTGGCGGACTGAGCGCGCCGAAGAACAAGGTCGCCTTCCTCGAGGCTTCTGGCACTAACTTTGCGGCTATGGTAGCGATGCAAAGCTTGCTGGTAACGAGCAGCTCGTACAGCGGCCTGAAGACGGTCCTCCTCAAGGAGCAGCGCGTCATCTTGTCGCAGCTGCTCTTGCTCAAGCTCATCATAAGCGAGTACTCGAGGTGACCCGTATACGAGTTCCGTGGGGAGAACTGCCTCTGCTCCATAGACTAGAGCGAAGGTGTCGGCGGTGGCTCGATTTGGCGTCGTCTGATCAACCAAAGAACCACCGCAGCTCCTCAATCCAGTTTCTTCCGCACTTGTGCAGCCCAGCCGAAAGTCCTGGTCTTGAGCCCACGCAGCACTTCAAGATTTGCCCTCTCCGCTTGACCGTTGCTTCTCGGATGAGCAACGAGCGAAGCAGACCTTGGCGCCAAGATCTTGGACGTATTGCATGAAGGTGCGACTTCGTGAATTGTGTGCCGTTGTCGGTGATGATCCTGTTAGGAATTCCAAACGGCAAACAATCGACTGAAGAACTTGATCGCTTGACCGTCTGTCACCTTCCTCATCGCTTCCACTTCCGCCACTTTGTGAACTTGTCGATTGCAATGTACAAGTACTCAAAGCCCCGACAACTTCGGGGAAAGGGGCCGAGGATGTCGAGCCCCAGACGAAAATGGCCAGGATAAAGGGATCGTCCGGAGAGCTTGAGCTGGCTGGTGTATCTGCTTGGAATGGAACCGCACGCTTCACACTTGGTTACTTGTGCGATTGCATCCTCGAGGGCTGTCGGCGGAAGAAACCTTACCGGAAAGCTTTGCGGCAAGTGCTCTTGCGCCAATGTGGTGACCACATATGCCTCCGTGTATTTCTGCCAACAGCTTCATCCACCTTCCCGTGAATACACTTCAATTTCACCCGTTGAATCTTCTTACATGCAGCTTTGTCGACAAACTGGTACATACTTGACTGCCGGGCTACTCTTTCCGCTTCTTCTTGCTCTTCGGAAGTTCTCTGTCTCAAGGAAACGGACAATCTGTTGTGCCCATGTTGGAGCTTGTGGCTCAAAACAAGGACTAAAGGCACATCTGCTGCTGCGGGAACATCCGCTTCTACGGCAAGAACCTGCGGCTCGGCCGGAGCTTGATGTTCCCCGACAAGCTTGCCGGAGCAAAACTTGTTGGGGGCGTCTGCTTCAACGAAACAAACCCTAGGGCTTGTCGGAGCAGACTGCTCCTCAGCACTCTCGGTGTTGATCCTGGGGACCTTTTTGGTGGCGGCTTCGGGAAGCTCTGCCGGAAAATAATCACCAGAAATCAACTTCCTCTTCTTGCTCTGTCCAGTTGATGGCGTTACAGTCGGTTGAGTCAGCTTGAGCACAAAAATCCCTGGTTCCACAGGTAACTTGAGTCTGGCGCACTTTGACGAGCCATCGCAATATCATTCTAAGCTCTTGGAACATGTTCCATCTGCAGGCCGTCAAAGTGCTCTTCTAGCTTTCTCACTTCATCAACGTAGGCTTCCATCAACGGACTCTGATAATCTTTGTTCACTTGGCGGACGACAAGCTGCGAGTCACCCCTAACAATGAGTTTCTTGATCCCAAGGTCCACCGCAATTCTGAGACCGGCAAGCAAACCTTCATACTCTGCAGTATTGTTTGTTGCTTGCTCCTTGGGAAAGTGCATTTGGACTACGTACTTGAGGTGCTCTCCGGTGGGCGCAAAGCAGACGCCCAAGACCGGCGCTTTGCAGCGAGAAGGCACCATCAAAGTACATCAGCCACTCTTTACTTGCTTCCTTGACGGGATGCTCATCTCTGGAATTTCTTCATCTGCGTTGGCGTCCATTCTGCTATGAACTCTGCCAATGCTCGCTTTGGATAGTTGAAGTGCTTTCAAACTTGAGGCCAAAGCTTGACAGTTCTAGTGCCCACTCGACAATCCTGCCTGCTTCTAGATTTTGCAATATCCTCTTGAGGAAAGCGAGTGACGACTGTGATTTCATGTGCTTGGAAGTAATGGCGCAGCTTTCTCGAGGCCATGAGGAGGCCGAAAAGCAATTTCTGCACACCAGAGTACCTTGACCTGGCCCCCTGTAGAAGGGAACTAACAAAGTAAACTGGGCGCTGCACCATCCTTTTCTGCATCTTCTCGCAATCCTGCGCAGATCCGTCCTTGTCGGGACCAGAGCTTGTTGGTAAAGCCCCCTGCTTGTCGCTGGATGCATCTGCCTTGGTTGCCGGCTCATCGTCTGCCTCCCTTTCCGCTACTAACGCAGCACTAACCACTTGATTGGTTGCCGCTATATATAGCAGCAACTTCTCTTGTGGCCTAGGTGCGACAAGTATTGGAGTGGAGGACAGGTACCTCTTTAAGTCCTGCAGCGCAGCCTCCGCTTCGGGAGTCCATTTCATTGGACCAGCCTTTTTCAAAATCTTGAAAAATGGTAGGGCGCGTTCAGCAGACCTAGAGATAAACCTGCTGAGAGCAGCCACGCAACCGGCAAGTCTTCGTACCTCCTTGACGCGCTTTGGTGCTTCAATCTGCTCAATAGCCTTGATCTTGTCGGGATTGGCCGCAATTCCCCACTGAGACACGAAGAACCCGAGAAGCTTGCCGGAAGGGACTCCAAACACGCACTTCTCGGGGTTGAGCTTGAAGTTGATCTTGCGCAGATTTGCAAAGGTCTCATCTAAATCTTGAACCAGAGTTGCTTTGTCCTTGCTCTTGACCACTATGTCATCCATGTAAGCTTCTACATTTCTGTGCATTTGCGGCTCAAAAGCGTCATGGACGACTCTTGCAAACATTGAACTAGCATTCTTTAGCCCAAAAGGCATCCGTACAAAACAGTATGTGCCACATGGGGTGATGAATGCGGTTTTCTCTTCATCCTCTTCTGCCATGAAGATCTGATGATATCCTGAGTATGCATTAAGAAATGAAAGCAAATCACATCCAGCCGTGGAGTCAACAATCTGGTCGATCTTGCGGCAAGGGAAATGGGTCTTTGGGACAAGCTTTATTAACATCTCGTGAAGTCGATACAAAGTCTCCATTTCCCATTTGCCTTGCGCATAACTACAGGATTGGCCAACCACGTGGATGGAGCACTCCTCGACAAGGCCTCTGCTTCCAATTTCTTGATCTCTTCTGCAATGAATTCTTGGCGCTCCACTGCCCGCTTCCTGACTTTCTGCTTGACGGGCCGCGCATGAGGACAAACAGCTAGGTGATGCTCAATTACTTTCCTGGGAACGCTGGGGATGTCAGACGGTTGCCATGCAAACACGCCGACGTTAAGCCAGAAAAGCAACGAGCGCCTTCCTATTTAGGGTCGAGAGTGGCACTGATGGTGAAGGTACCACCAGTGCCGTCCTCCTTGGCGGGCACCTTCTTGGTCTTCGGTGGAGCTGCCATCGTCTTCTTGCACTTGCCGGTGGAGCTCGATGGTGCGTCCTCGACGGTAGCGGAGCACTCCGAGGAGGTGCGCTTGCCGGAGTGGGCATCAGAGCTCTTGCCGGACTTGGTCTTCTTCTTCCCCGGGAGCTTCAAATGCAAGTGATTTGCTATCTGTTGCGCTGCTGCCTCCCGGTAGATCTTGTCGGCGCAGATAAGAGCATCCTTCTTGTCACCATGAACAGAAATGACACTTATCGGGCTGGCATCTTGAGCAAGTTGTATGCATAATGAGAGGCTGCCATGAACTTGGCGAGTCTTTGGACGCCAAGTATCCCATTGTAAGGTAATGGAAAATCAGCAACGTCGAACGTGACCCTCTCAGTCCTGAAGTTTAGCTCGCTGCCAAATGTTACCGGCAACGTGATCTTCCCCTTCGACTTGCTCCTTCCCGGGTTGATTCCTTGGAATGTGCCAGTCTCTTCGAGCTCGCTGTCAGGGATTTGAAGCTTCTGGAGCACCGTGGAGGAGATCAGGTTTAAGCCGGCCCCGCCGTCAACTAGCATCTTGGTGACCTTGAGGTTGCGGATAGTTGGTGAGACCAACATCGGCAAGCACCGACCGCAGTTATGCGATCAGGGTGGTCCTCAATATCAAAGATGATAGGCGTGCTGGACCATTTCAGAGGCTTGCGTGATTCTACGGATGGTTCTGCTGCATTAACTTCCCGCATCCACTGCTTGAGTTGGCGGTGTGAAGTATGCAGAGAAGCACCGCCGTCAACGCAGAGGACCCCTGTGGCTTTATGAAATTCCTGCTCATCGGTCTCGTCGTCTTCCATATCTTCATCGTCGTCGTCGTCTTCATCCTTGTCGCGACCGCGGGGAGGTCTGTCTCCTTGCCGCTGCTTGGCCTTGCCGCGGCGTCCTCCTCGGCCGGGTCTCTTCTTGCTAACTCCCCCAGCACCTTCCTGGGCCTTCTCCTTGTCGCGCCGCTCGTACTCAGCCTTCTGCTGTTCAACAAGCTACTCGACCTTCTAGCAGCTCTTGAGGTCATGGCCCTTGGTACGGTGGATCTTGCAGTACTGTTGGTTGGAGCTGTCCTGCTTGTCGGCGGCCGACACAGCTTTGCGGTCGGTGTCAGCGGCAACCTCCTTGCCGGAGCCACCAACTTTGGCTTTCTTGGCGGCACCACCGTTGCCGGACTGCTCGACAACTAGCACCTCTTTGCCTTTCTTCTTTACATTGTTCCGTCGCGGCTCTTCTTCGCCGGGCGGTCTCCTCACTATCGATCCTGCTTCAGATTCTCTCCCGAGTCTCCTCCTTCCTCGGCGCGCACACTTGTCGGCCAGGGCATACAGCTCACTGACGTCCTTGACTTTGCACATCGCCATCTCTTCTCTCATTCTGCGGTTCCGCACGTTTTGATGAAACACGCTGATCACCACGGCAGGGTGGACATCTGGGATGTTGTAGTGCACACTGCTGAATCTCTGAATGAACTTGCGCTGGGACTCTCCTTCCTTCTGGGCGAGCAGGTGAAGGTCGCTCTCTTGGCCATGAGGCTTGTGGCCGCCTGTGAAGGCGCCGACAAACTGATGGCATAGATCTGCCCAAGAGGATATGGAGCTGTCCGGCAAGTGCATGAGCCAAGATCTGACATTGGGCTTGAGTACCAGCGGGAAGTAGTTGGCGAGGATCTTGTCGTCTCGTCCCCCTGCAGCTTGCACCGTGATGGTGTAGACGCTGAGGAACTCCGACGGATGCATCCTGCCATCGTACTTCTCTGGCACGTCTGGCTTGAAATTTTTCTTGCTGGGCCACTGGACTTGCCACAGCTCACGAGTGAACGCAGGGCAACCTACCGCGTACGGCAAGTCGCCTGGTTCCCCTGGCGCATGCATATCGACAGAAGGCCTAGCGCGCTGGTCGGATTGACGTCGCGCTTCTCTTCGGCGCTCGATGCGAGTTCGAGCGTCTTCTTGTTGCCGTTCTTGAAGAACTTGGCGCTGATCACAGCGAGCTCGTGGATCCGATGACGCGGTGGAGTCACTGTCGAGGTGGATCCGACGAGTTGGTGACCTTGGCCTTCTGGGTGGAGAGTGCATGGTGGTTGCACCCCCACAGGTTTCGTCGCCACCGGCTCGTGCCTCATCGTCTTGCCGCGGCAGCGATGTAGTTGGTTGCCGCGGAGCGTCGCCGTTGGCAAAGCCGATGAGACTCTGGATGGTGGCCCTCCATTCGTCGACCTTGTCGGCTGTTGGAGGGTAGTCTAGAAGCAGTTGAGCTCTTGCCAAGGCTTCCGCTGGAGTGG
This sequence comes from Aegilops longissima, assembly GCA_021605205.1. Taxonomy (NCBI): domain Eukaryota; kingdom Viridiplantae; phylum Streptophyta; class Magnoliopsida; order Poales; family Poaceae; genus Aegilops; species Aegilops longissima. The sequence goes on along the minus strand of CM038681.1, from coordinate 433,390,094 downwards.
TGGGTGGCAATGGCGAACGGTGCGAGGAGCGGGATATGCTCGGACTTCTAACTATGTTAGAAGGAGCAGCATCCCGTCCAGGCGACCGTACCCGCTTCGTGCCGATGTCTTTGGCGCTACACGCTGGTCTTGAGGGCCTCGCGATCCTCCAGCTCGGTCTTGATCCAACGAGCATATGGTACTATGAATACCATGACGCTGTCGGTCCCGCACCTCCTGAGATGGGCGCGGTGCGTGTACGGACGCCGAGGTCTGCGCGGCCTTGTCCTTGGACTTGGCAGCGTCATGAGCTCCCTCGTCGACGCCCGTTCTTCTGCCGGCGTCTACCCCGCCATCCGTTTGCTCCGGTGGTGGCGGGATTGACGTGGACGGCTCCGCTGCCGCCGAAGCCTTCTTCTTCGGTGGCATGTTGATGAAGATGATGAAGATGTTGCTCGTGTGAATGCCGGATCAGGTTCACACAGCCTCGACGCCCACTACCTGGCGCGCCAAAGATGTCAGGGAGGCTGATCGTAACCAACGAACACCTATGGGACCGGCGGACCGAGTCCCTTTCGGTTCGGTGGGGGGCGGAGATTGCACGAAGAGCAGATCGAGGCGAAACACACGAGCAGTTTACCCAGCTTCGGAGCTCTCCGGAGAGATAATACTCCTACTGCTGCTTGTCTGATTGTATTGTGTTCTTGCTAGGGAGCACAGAGAGCTACAAAACCTAGCGTGAGTGTCTCTAGTTTCGAATGAGTCGAACCGAACCCCTTCTACGTTGCGCATGGGCCTCCTTTTATAGGCTAAAGGGGTCACCAATAGGTGGCAACGTAGACAAGGGCAAAATCGGGAAAATGAGTTGCGGTTGGTACAGCTACTTTGTATAGTGTATTCTACCTAACTCTGACGGCAAGGGACAAAAACATTAAATGCCCGTCCATGTCGCCTAAACAGTGCAGAAAGGGACCGTCAGGGGCGCCACCGCTTGCCACGATGGCACTCCTGTCAGCGCCGCTTACCGCTGCTCTCCGCTGGCTGCACAGCTTCTTGACACGCACGCCTGGAATGGTCCCATGGCGACACGTTGGTGGATGAGCTGGAGCGGAGATGAAGAGTGGTTGCATGCCGCGGCAAGCGCCTTGCCGCGGCTGAATCCTTGTCGCGTCCGGAAGCTTGTCGCTCACCGAGCCTTCCCGGCAAGCTCCTCTTGCCGGGGTCTTGTCTTCTGTGTGCCTTGAGTGGCCTTCCCGGCAAGCTCCTCTTGCCGGGGCCTTGTCTTCTTGGCTTAAATACTTTGTTCTTGAATGGCTCCAAAGGAACCACGGAGGACCTTGGTGGTCACCAGGCAAGCCTTGCCGCGGGGTGCTGCGACTGCCCCTGCACGAGTTCAGGATACTGGGGTACCCCTACTCTAGTACACCGACACTGAGGTTCAAGTTTTCCTTTTTCAGCCCCGCCGGCCGAACCGGTTATTTTGTGATCTTTCACCCATTAAGGCCAGAAATGGATAGAATTTTATTCGATTTCTGCCTAACGAATGAACGACCACAACTTTGCGCTCGTAACTCCAATTGAGGTGATTCCAGCACTCACGTTCTCTGTTTGTCGAGCTCTTTCTGATGGGACTATTTTCTTGATGTTTGCACATTTTGAAATGCCCATTTTACCCCTGCCCTAATCCAGCCCCTCTGAGAGAGAACCGTTCTGCGGCAAAAAAATTCCGGGAGGAGATCGAATTCATTCCCGGAGTATTCCTCGGCCCCAGGCAAACCAACCTCTCATCATGAGCCCCAAACTTGCATGTTGATTTTTCTTGCACCTTATGTGTGTGTAGTTGTAGTAGTTCTTGTCTGTTTCGTCTACCGTTATTTCAGTTGTGGTATATGTTGTGTTTCTTGCCATGCATGCTTGTGCTTTCATGATATGTTTTGCCATGCTAGCTAGGATATTGTTGTTGGCAATAGCATGTCACTGCTCTGCTCTAGTCTCATATCATTGCTATGATGATCTTGTACCATTGATATGCTAGTACCTGCTATTACCATGCTTCATATGCTATATTTGTTCACTTGAGAGGCTTAGTATTTTGTTAATACAATTGTATGTTGCATGCTCATTGTTGCGTTCGTGTTAAATATGCTCATAATGTTGATGATGATGGAGAAGATAATAATATGACGTAATAACAAACCTCCTCCGTCATCGATGGGATCGAGTCATAGTGCCACCAAATCGAGCTTCTCTAGTGCAACCACATTTGCCTTTTATGGGAAGGCCCTAACTGGGTCTGTTGTCATGCCTCTCACCAGTGCCTCCAACGTGGGAAGGTTATGGGCGTGCGCTACCCTGATCAGGTAGGCGGACATAAGCCTTGTGTGCCCGTAGTTGTTGTTAAGGCCTTTTGTCCCCGTTTGGGACCGTTTACGTTTTGCCACAACGGTGGCCATTGATGCCTTTAGTAGGCACGGGGCCACCCATGACTTAGCCCAGAAAGGGGTTGGTCGGAGTGGCCGGGAGAGTGTCATGGCAGTAGATCGGTTTTGTCGGAACGCCATTGGTCCACCCGGATGGAAGTGCGAGGCCATGGGTTCTGTGGTGTGGGTAAAGTGAGCTACCTCTGCAGAGTGTGTGTTAAATCTATCGATAGCTGCGTCCTCGGTCATGGGCACAGTTCGTAGTAGGTCACACTATCGGATCTTGGTCGAAAAGGAGGATAAACCTGAAATAACTAATGTGATAAATAATGTGCTATAAAGAATGTGGTGACTTGGACTATGAGATAGTCATGAGAAGTCACAGTGATGTTCTGATAGATCACGAGATGAGATCTCGGCGAGTCATGATTTTGCCTAGAGAGGCAGTGGGTAAGTAAGTGGTTGATGAACAACATGTCTTCACAGGAGGTAACTGGTAGTTTATTTTCAACATAGTTCATGCATGTGTCCATGTCTCGTAGATGCACCTATGCCATGTTTTGAAATGCCATGCCATGCCATGTTAGAATTATGTTTTGATTTGCCATGTTATTGCCAAGCTAGTAGATGCTATGATATTGATGCTTAGTTTGATTTATGTCTCTAGTTAATATCATGCCATGTTGTTTCTGTTATGGGATAGGTTGTTGCATGCGCTTGGTTCTTGCTTTGTCATCTGTTTGTTTGGACGCTATATATTTGGTTGTCTTGCAAGTACATTCTATGTACTGACCTGGCGTGTCATGCCAGTTTGTAGGTCGTGCCTGGATTGTTTGCTTGTTTGGTCGTGCTGGTCCGTAACCTTGCCAGTCCTTTGAGTTGTGGAGCCCAGGCAGAGTCGACGTGCTGCCAAACCAAGACTTCTGCCGCCATTTAGATAGCCTTAGAGCTATGCCACACATAGTATTCATCAATGATGTAATCATCTATACATGTATTTGATGAATATTCGTGTACCTGGAATGATGTATCATGGACCTGTCGTGCGTGAGGTGTTATCCTGGGCTGACGTGCGAAGACCCCCTGCTCCATGCGGAATGGGGTGCCACATGGTCGAAGCTATGGACGTCCATGCGGGCCCACGAATATATAGGCCACCGATGATAACCAAGTGAGGGAGAGTGTCCAAAGACAACCACTGCATGTATGTGCCCCAAACATATGTACAGACATGCGTGATGCTTGCATATATGTTTGAATACCAAAAGCACAACATTTTGATGTGGCGCATGCATGCATCGAAAATCGCACAGTCCCCACACAGATCTGGTTCATGATGTGTCGCATGCTCGGCCCCCCACTTCGACCCGATGGGAGGGATTCGTGCGTACACATGCGCCTGAAGTATAGTTGCATGTACCGTACCGTATAAGACGAACCAAAATTTAATCCCCTCCTAATTATAAGTCAAATTAACCTCTATCGCTGTCGGTCGAAGTGATTGACCAAGCGGGCACACAGAGATGGACAAAGCATCTCGCCGATAACCCCGTGAGTGAGCGCTAGACAACCGCCATCGCTTGCTTGTGGGTGAAACACATGTATGGAGATGTGGTTGTGATGTTTGACCTAATATATATGCAGAACTTTGATGTGGCACCTGCCTCGAAACCTTTAAGTCCCCCACACGAACCAAAGTTCATGACACGTAGTATATATATATGTTTCCCCCTCCCCTCTTCGACACGTAATATATATATACTACGTACCGTAACACAAACCGAAAATAATCCTCCTTGTTTTTCAAATTACCTTTCTCGTTGTGTCATATATTAGATGGACGATGACCTCACGGGCCCATGGAGGGAAGAGTCGCAGGCGAATGCGTGACAACCATCGTGTGCACGTGGCCCTATGTGTTGGTGATGTTTTTAATACCCAATATGCACAACTTCTTTGTGGCACCTGCCTCAGAAATCGAAAAGTACACACAAAGCGAGAGTGTTCATGACGTGTGTGTAGTATGTGCTGCCCCGCCCCCCCCCCCTCCTCCCCTCTTCATCGCGTACTATATACTTCTACCGTAACACAACCCAAAAAAAACCTCCCTGTAGGATGAAAGTGATGGAGGGCAACCTCGTGGGCCCACGGATGGAAGCATCACACGCGGGTGACTGTCCTATATGACGCGTAGTATTGCCCCACGGCCACCCTCTTCAACGCGTACTATATATATACTCCTACCGTACGTAAAAACCCAATAGTGACCATCCTTGTTGGTCAAATTAACCTCTCTCATCGCATGTCATAGTGCTGGACGGCGACCTCGCGGTCCGACGCGAGTGAGTGTCCTAGGAGCACTGTGTGCATGTGGCCCAATGCATGTCAAACTTTTTCTGCAGCGAACATGCGACCAAAGGATTTAGTGTTAAAAATTTATTAAAAATAGATAACATTCGTCCGTTTTTATAATTTGATTGATTTCGCAGGGATTTAATGTGCAAAAATCAAATTTGATCTACGTGAGACCCGTGATAGTGCACGAAAATGGATTGCAAAATCATATGTGTATGTGTCCCTGGGTGCATATTTAGTCCCCATGCAAGAAATTTCTAACATCGAGAATCTTGATTTTAAAATCCAGTAAATCCAAAACTAAGTTGAAATTCATGAAACTTATCGTGGTGTCATATGGACACCAATAGACTGTGATATTATTATTATTTTCAAATTTGAGACAAGTTTTGATATATTCTTACATATAGGAAATTATCAATAATTATCAACCAATAACGCAAACGGACTCTTATTCGAACTGTGTGCGTTAGACCAACAATGTATGTGTGGTGCTTCTATTAAGCAATAAAGCTGCAAAATTAATCATCAAAAAGGAAAAATCAATATAATATGTGCCGCGCACGCGTCACGTGTGTTGTACGAGCATGCAGAGCTGATGAGACGCATGCTAGCAGGCAGACCAAGAGGCCGAGGCACGCGCGGGCTAGATATTGCTGCCCTTTTCAACTCGGCTTTGACCCATATTTTCTTTCATACAAATAGGTGCTTCTATCAAGAAGCCTCATGGTTCCGAGAGGGAACTTGGTCACATGATCTGTGTGCGAGACGACATACGTTGTATCTTCCCGCCTTGATTTATTTTACAGAGGAAACATGCAACTGTGCTAAACATATGAAATTATTCAGGGTTTGCTTCACCGTTTTATACATTGGTTTTCCTAGGCAGTTTTAGCAAATAGCCACCACGTTATTATCGCAAACGGTCGTATTAGTCCAACCGTGGGCGTTCAACTAACCACTTACTACCGCGGGCAGCTGTTTGAACGACTGTGAGCAGTCCGCCGTGCACGACGCGAGCACTGCAATTTATTGCTGGTTTTGGACTTTTCTTCTGGCCGCTTGGGGAAGGTAAGTAGAATAGTCCTCCGTTGTCATCTACTAGCACCGCCGCCAAGGATCGCCGCCTGCTGCGAGATGGAGGACGAGCCGGCCAACAAGCGTGGGCGGGTCGAGCCAGAACCGCAAAAGCCTCCAGCGACGTGGACTTCATCAGCAGCCACCCCGACAAGATGTTGGTAACCATCATATCCCACCTCCCCGTCAAATATGGCGTGCGGACCACTGTCCTCTCGCGGCAGTGGTGCCCTGTCGTGGACTTAACACGGCAGATGTCCTAGCGTAAGGACTTAATCATGGAGCCATCGCAACTAGGTTAGGTTAAAGGGGTTAAACGGGACAAAGGACACAGAGAGTTTATACTGGTTTGGCCCCTTGCCATGAAGGTAACAGCCTAATCCAGTTTGGGGTTGTATTTCTTGGGCGTCATTACCAGGGAGCGAATATGCTTGACCTAGCTCTCTATCTCTTGTTTCTTGCCCTAACTCGCCGCCGGGTCGCCCCTTTATATACACAGGTTGATTCCTGACGGCTTACAGAGTCCCGACCGGCTCATAAACAACGTGTCTGGCCTCGTGACTATCTAAGCTTGCCTTACGGAACAAGTCATACACATATGGCGGTTCATCCTCCTGGTCCCTAACTCGCCTCTGGGTCTTGGGTCGTCAACGGGCTTGTATGATCCGCCATCTTTAATGAAGAGTCGCCAGTGGTATGACCCGGCCCCTCCTAGGCGGTTCATACCCAATACTCATATCTCCAACATTAGGCCCCAGGGTTATTTGAACCTGTTCATATCAATCTTCAAAACTTGACTTGTCAAAATCTTGCATCACTTGTTTGATAAACCTTGCTGTAACCCGCCATGACATTAGCTCACATAATCTTCGTAAACCGCCATGACGTCATTTCGCATTAACCTCGCACGAAGCCCAGAACATCTTTATGGATCCTTATCTTAGTGAGCATCCTGAAAACTGAGGCGTCCATATAGCCACATGATGGTTTTAGCCTACTTGATTCCCGCGCATGCCTTTTATCCACCCCCTTATAAATAGGGACAGGGGTCTTTATCAATTTTCCCCCTTGCTTCCTCCTTCGTCTTCCTCTCGCGTCTCATCTGCCGCTTGAGCTCCGCTGCCGCGACCTTCGATGCTGCACCAACTCATGCCGCCGCATCGACCTGATCAGACCAGAAAAACTCCAACGCGCCACCTCTGCTCCACCGCATCTGTAAGTACCCCTTTATCCAAGCCTCAGATCAGCGCTAGGATTCAGACCATTCATCAGTGTTCTTGCTGTTCTTCGTATTCCTCAACTTCAAACAGTGTTCAATCTGAATAAGCCATAAACTTTGTGCGGTAGTAGTTTAGCATTCGTGTGCATCGTCAAAATAGCATCTTTCCATAGAAAACCTCATTAGAGCATGAAAGCTTGCCGCTGCCGCCACCTTACATTTAGTTTTTACTGTCTTTTCTGAACTGCCACATATCCAATATTATAGCGGTAGCTTGTGAAATCTGTTTGTCCACCACTTGATAGATTTGAAGCATCTAAACTGCCATGGCGGCTTATGACATAAACCATGACCCATCATATATCATTAGGCCCCATTTAAGCCGCCATCATTTATCTCAACGTCAATAGTCCGACAATATCCTTCCGGTTTAACCAACTTGTTTATAATTCCATCCTCTGGTTTGACAACTACACACTTTGAACTGTATCTCCATAATCATTAGCCTTGCACCATGGTTTAAGCTTTAATTTGTAACTCCCCATATATCCGCCGGCTTAATAACATCTTGAACCGCCCTGTGCAGAGCGCACCCCAATCATGAGTAAGACTGTCACCTCATGCGACTTGGTTCGATCCATTGTTACCGAGGAAATGCTACAAGAGTATGTCAAGATTGGTTTCTTACCGCGAAAAACATCATTCACCGGCGTGTTCCAGAACCGACCAAAGTCAGACCTCAACCACAGGACAATGAAGTCATCGTTTTCATTGATCACATGATCCGGGGCTTCTCACCGCCTAGGTCAAAATTCTTTCATGACGTTCTGCATTTTTCCAACTGCAACCTCAAGATATTGGGCCCAATTCCATTTCAAATGTCTGCAATTTCCAAGTCTTCTGTGAAGTATACCTTCAAGAGGAACCTAGCGTTGAACTCTTTAGAGAGTATTTTAACTTAAACCGCCAAAATGAATTCACTAATGGGCCCAGCCAGGAGCTTGGAGGGATCTCAATTCAACGACGCAGAGATGCCATTTTTCCTTATGCTAAACTTCCAAGCCATCCCAAGGATTGGAATCAAACCTGGTTCTACTGCAAAGATACTTCTCCGGCTGATGAGAACCCCTTTCCCGGCTTTCGTGACCAACGGCTCAACCCGAAGCACCCTCTCCCCGACCGGCTTACCACTGCGGAACGGGCCAAACTTGCACCTACCTTCTCAAAGGTTAGAGCATTATTGGGCAATGGATTAACCGGGGTTGATCTGGTTTGATGCTGGGTGGCTTGGAGGATCATACCTTTAAGCCGCCGGTCCGGTTTAATGTGTACATATACTGGCAGCCCCAAAGATCCGCTGCGTTATAGTTCAACGCCTTTGACTGATAAAGCCATCAATGACATGACCAAGACTCTTCTTAACGAAATCTTGGAGAGCTGCAGCAAAGTGGGATTGAATCCCTTTTGTACACTCAACCCGGCACCGGATGTAAGTCTATCCGGTTTACATACTTTGCTTCATTGTTCATAAAATTTGGAAATCCCAAACCTTTGCTGTAATTTGTCGTAGGCTAGATCCGCATTTTGGAATAAGAAATATGATGAAAAAGCCGCCAAAAAGGCCAGGGCTAAGGCCAAAGCCGTGAAGAAGAACAAAAATAAATCCACTTCTGCTGATATGTTCACTTTGGACGAAGACGATGAGTCAGAGGTAGACCTTGATTCCCTTGGCTCTTTTTTCATTCATCTTATGGACACTGATTGCTATCAGGATGATGCGGAATCCAGCCAAGCGGGTGATGACGAGGTAACTATCATTTCCTCCGACTCAGAGTCCTTGCCAAGAAAGAAAATTCGACGAGTGATCCGGAAAGTAAGGTTTTCTAAAACTTTAGCTCACTTGGATCCGAACTTTATTTTAAACAACAACAACATGAGAACCGGCGCAGAACCCGGACCAGTGGAGGCGGAGAACTTTCCTCCGGTTTACCTAACACACCAGCCCCATGCAAGCGCCAGAATGAGGTATTTCAACATTCCAACTTTATTTATTCCAAAATAGGCCTTATTCATCAAGTATTAAAACCCTCTGACTCAAATTACCGGGGGACCTCTCACTCTTCGTCTAGCGATTCATCTTCGACTCAGCTTTCGGCTTTCAAGACTGCCCCTGGGTACCAACTTTATTTGTGTTTTTGAATATCTCTAAATTCATACTAACTTTTGAACTCCCCTTGCAGTGGGAAAGCAAAGCCTAGCAAAAATGCTAAAATAAACAAGCCAACAGAGGACCCCAAGACTCATGAATCGGAAAAACAAGCACCAATATCTGAGGCCTCCTTGCAACAGCCGGAGGAAACTGCTCATGAACCGCCACCAGAAAATCGTGGTACCTCTGCTGATCATATAGTTGTCGATCCCTTGGGTGCTGAACCGCCAAGCCCAATCAAGCCTTCAGAACCAAATTCTGAAGAAATTCTGATTACTGGCACTGTCTTCCGAGAGCCGAGGAATCCTATAGCTCTAGCAAAGCATTCTGCCAAGGAATAATTGGTTGAAAAGCGCAAGGTCAAATTTGACATGGCCAACTATTCCCATCTGAATATCAGCGAAATCCTCTCCGGCTATCTTAATCAAGTACACAACAGTCGTGACTTGGAGATTGATAGGTCAAGCACATACATCAGAAACATGAGGTATCAATTCTCACTTTCGTATAAGATATATTCCTTTAGTGCCCAAGTCTACTGAATATGATAGAACATAATATACTGTAGACTTGTTAGATATCCTTTAATTATGCATCTGAATCAAAGACCTGTAGCCCCCAAGGACCGGTTTTAACTTATCAAGATAAGTCGGGACTTCCAATAACCAACTCTACACTTGGAATCCCCAAGGGCCGGCTTAAATTGTTAATTTGAACCGGGTCTTTAGTTATAATAATCAATTTTGCAATTGTAGCCACCAAGGGTCGGTTGAATCCATATGAACAAACCGGGACTTATCATAGTCACCAAATTATGAACCGGAGTTACGTGCCATTGCATCATAAAATAAACTGTGTATGCATTATCCCCCAAGTGCCAAGCGCTATTGCTTGCAAAGGGCTTGGGGCTTATCAATATACACTGCTTCAGAAAGAAACTTTCTGCACCCATTAGCCCCCAAGTGCAAAGTGCTATTGCTTGATAAGGGCTTGGGACTTATAAATATATACTGCTTCATAAGTATGCGTACTTATTTTGACCTTTTCTTTTAGGAAGCATCCAGTCAATTTCAATCTCAGTTGATTGATTTAAAAACCCGGCTTGAAGCACAAGAAGCTGAAACCCGGAAGGCTGACTCCAAGTTCAAGTTTAGCTTGGATGAAAATGAAAAACTCAAAACTGAGTTTAATACTAAGAAGGTTGCCTGGGCTGAAGAGAAGGCTGCCCTGATCCAAAGGGCTCAAAAAGCTGAGGCCTCATTGGAGGGGGTCACCATAGAACTTACTGGGCTAAAACATCAGATCAATCAGATGATCTTTGCTATTTTTGGTAAGATCTTTTATAGTGTAGTAACTTTACACCCTCCATGTTATAAACCATCAGGTGACTTAGTCATAATATGCCATGTAGGTCCCAGAAGCAGCAATCTTGGAAAGGAGATGTGGATAAAGCTCAAGGCGGTTTATACATTAGTAGAACAACTATACACTGGAGCTCAACGCACGATAGCCACTATCTCTCCAAGTAATCAAGCGCCATCTCTTCTCCGCAATGTCTTAAGTCAACTGTGTGTCCTGCTTGCCAGAACTGAAGGAAACAAATGGTCGGCTGCTAGAGCCGGCGCCGGTACGGCTTTAGGCCGAGCGAAGGCATGGCAGTCAGAATTAGACCCGGCCGAGCTAGCCACTGGTTGTCCTAGTTTCAAAGAGGATGGGTCTCCTTTTGACAAGAAAGATTTTGCTGTGTGTGTGAAGGAGATGCGTCCCTTGGCAAGCCTGCTTGTTGAAGAAACAGATCTGACCAAATACCAGGCGGCTTATACCACAGAGAACCAGAAAATGCCCACACCAGCTTACAAGATTGCAGACCTTATCCCTCTAATTCGTAAGCACACTTTTTCCCCTGAAATCGATCCGTCTGAGCTTATCGATGATGAAGCTGTATTTCAAGCTTTGACTGGCATCAATTGGTCATCGCCTGGCTTCCAGATGGTGGAGGGAGAAGAAGAACCGGCACGGGATAACCCAGAAGCTTCAAACCGCCAAGACCAGGAGAACTGATCAGTTGGACAGTTCTCGATTTTCATCATCAAGCATTGCTTGAGAAAACACTTAATCATTTGGCCTCGGGGAGCCATGTAATAGGCTAGTTAAACTCTGATCTGTTGTGCCATCGTGTATGTTTTGTTTGCATAACACTGCCAATATATCAGTTAAAGACCCGCCACTTATGCTTTATAATATTATCCATTATGCAGTTCAGATTTGTCATCACTTTTTTTCGTTCCTGCACAAACAGATAACAAGTGCCCTGGCGGTTTACCCCAGGGCGGGTCACGGTACCCATATAAAAACCACTGATGACTAAACAGTCCATAATCAGGACCGGTTTATCAAAACCTCATATAATCATAAAAAATATCATACATGTGATATTTGTTCATACAATCGACTTATCATACGTCGTGTAGTAAGGGTAACATCCCAAAGACAGAAGCACAATACTCTGTTCAATTTATTTATACTGCCGGCTTATCAACGCCACACGGAGCAAGGGGTAACATCCCAAAACTTAGAGCACAACACTCTTAAGTACATAATCATCATACCCTGGCGACTCAAAGTCCACAAGCAGGCCGGGTTAACAAAACACTGGATGAATTCATACATGAACCATAATGCAACATGGCCCTTGATAATCCCCAAGTGCAGGGAATCATCGTAGCAATTTCCAAAGGTGGAAGTGATAAGTATAGAGTGTCGAACCCAGAAGGAGCTAAAGGTAAGATCAATATTCTCTCAAGTCCTATCTGCCATCGACACGACTCTCATACAATCGAACGTTTGCTTCCAACTAGAAACAAGAAACAAAACTACGTTGTGGGTATGAAGAGGATAACTTTGCATGATATCGGAGAGCTAAAATATAAAAGTAGGTGCTGTTATCATAAAGTTAGAATATGTTATCAAATATTATAAATAGCGAGTGTGGAATAATGATGGGTCAGTGTGCGGAATTGTCCTAGGCAATTGTTAATGAGACCAGTAATAACTATTGCAATTTCATATGAGGGAGAGGCATAAGCTAACATACTTTCTCGTCTTGGATCATATGCACTTATGATTGGAACTCTAGCAAGCATCCGCAACTACTAAAGATAATTAAGGTGAAACCCAACCATAGCATTAAAGCATGACGTCCCCTTTATCCCATACGCCGTGACCCACTTATCCATGTTTATGCTTCTGTCACTCAAGCAACCCAGACAATAAGTAAACCATGGACATATTGCAACAACCTACAGCGGGAATCCCTCACGCTTGCGTGACACGGAGGGCACAATAGGACAACACCAAAATAAAACATACAACTCATACCAATCTAGATCATCAATCAACCCAAAGACAAAGGATATCTACTCAAAACATCATAGGATGGCAACACATCATTGGATCATAATATGTGGCATAAAGCACCATGTTCAATTAGGGATTACAGCGGGGTGCGGGAGAGTGGACCGCGTAAAAGAGATGAGGATGGTGATGTTGATGAAGACGATCACCGCGGTGATGATTCCCCTCCCAATGGCACTCTGGCGCCACCGGGAGAGAGGAGGAGAGGTCCTCCCCCTTGTGCTTCCTCCTCCATGGCCTCCCCCGTGGATGGGGAGATGTTCTCCCTCTGGTCCTTGGCCTTCATGGCGATGATGGCCCCTCCGAGATCCTCCTCCATGGCCTCCAGTGATGATGGCCCCCTCCGGTAGGGTGCCAGAGAGGGCCTAGATTGATTTCTCGTGGCTACAGAGGCTTGCGGCGGCGGAACTTCCGATCTAGGTTATTTTCTGGAGGTTTCCATATTTATAGGAATTTTTGGCGTAGGTCTCATGTCAGGGGGGTCTCCGAGTCGTCCACGAGATAGGGGCCCACGCCCAGGGCGGTGGGCGCGCCCCCCACCCTCGAGGACAGCCCGGGACTCTTCTGGCCCAACTTTTTTACTCCGGGGGCTTCTTTTGGTCCATAAAAATCATCAAAATTGGCACGTCAATTGGACTCCGCTTGGTATTCCTTTTCATGCGATGCTCAAAACAAGGAAAAACATAAACCGCAATCGGACTCTAGGTTAATAGGTTAGTCCCAAAAATCATATAAAATATCATATAAATGCATATAAAACATCTAAGATGGATAATATAATATCATGAATACTTCGTAAATTACAGATACGTTGGAGACGTATCAGCATCCCCAAGCTTAATTCCTGCTCGTCCTCGAGTAGGTAAATGATAAAAGAAATAATTTATGAAGTGTGAATGCTAGCAGGTGCACAAGTTTGATCAATGATAATCTCAATCACCTTTTCTAGCATAATTATATGTCATAATAGTAGCTCATCTCATAAAACTTTTCATGATCAAGTAACAAGATATTCACATGTTAAAGTATAGATCATAAACTTTCTTGAAAACTAACAAACGATGCTCTTAGTCATCAAACAATTGCAATTCATCTTATTTTTGGGAAGGGTCTATGTAAGAGCTTTGATTCAGCAAACTCCACATACTCAACTATCATTTAATCTTTCACAATTACTAACACTCACGTGATATTTGTGGGTTCAAAGCTTTAATCGGACACAGAGAAAGATAGGGGCTTATAGTTTTGCCTCCCAACCTTTTGCCTCAAGGGTAATGTCAACAATAATAGTTCATGATAACTTACATCCAATTGGATATATATATATATATATATATATATATATATATATATATATATATATATATATATATATATCAGGATCTTTCCAACACAATGTGCTTGCCAAAGGATAAATTTTAAAAAGGAAAGGTGAAGATCACCATGACTCTTGTATAAGGTATAAGACAAGAATAAAATATAGGCCCTTCGTAGAGGGAAGCAGAGGTTGTCATGTGCTTTTATAGTTGGATGCACAAAATCTTAATGCGAAAGAACGTCACTTTATATTGCCAGTCGTGATAGGGACCTTTATTATGCAGTCTGTCGCTTTTATTGCTTCCATATCACAAGATCGTATAAAGATTATTTTCTCCACACTAATAGATCATACATATTCAGAGAGCAATTTTTTATTGCATGCAACAGTGACAACTTACTTGAAGGATCTTACTCAATCCATAGGTACATATGGTGGATTCTCATGGAAAAACCGGGTTTAAGGATATTCAGAAGCACAAGTAGTATCTCTACTTGGTGCAAAGAATTTGGCTAGCATGAGGGGGAAAGGCAAGCTCAGCATGTCGGATGATCCAAGACAACATAATGTTTTGGATATAGGAAAACATAACCCATTAAGTTGTCTTACTTGTCCAACATCAACCTTTTAGCATGTCATATTTTAATGAGTGCTCACAATTACAAAATATGTCCAAGATAGTATATTTATATGTGAAATCTCTCTTCCTTCAATATTCTTTCATGAATTTTTCTAGTCACCAATTCTGCGTTTGCTAACTTTCAATAAGTTTACTACCTATACTTATTCTGTGTGAAGTCATTACTCCCCATGGTATAAGCATATGAAACATATATAAATTCAGATTTATGGTATTCAATTCATTCAACCATTTACTCATAGGATATACGTGAAGCACATGAGTAAGTGACAAACTACTCCAAAAAGATATAAGTGAAGAACACTGAGTAGTCAAATAATTAACTAGCCATGGGAGGATACTTTTTCATTCAAGATTTCAGATCCAATAATTTTATTCAAACAGCAAGTAAAATCGAAAATACGCTCCAAGCAAAACACATATCATGTGACGAATACAAATATAGCTCCGAGCAAGGTATACCGATAGTTTTGAAGACGAAAGAGGGGATGCCTTCCGGGGCATCCCCAAGCTTAGGCGCTTGAGTCTTCCTTGAATATTACCTTGGGGTGCCTTGGGCATCCCCAAGCTTAGGGTCTTTCCACTCCTTATTCTCCTCATATCGATATCTCACCCAAAGCTTGAAAACTTCAACCACACAAAACATAACGGAACTTCGTGAGATAGGTTAGTATGATAAAGAGTAAACCATTCACTTTGGTACTGTCAAAGAGAAGGTTCATAATTGTTCTCACACAATGCCTACTATAACATATCATTTCTACAATTTATATTGAGAAATATAAGCCATAGAAACTAGAAAACAAGCAAACTATGCAATGAAAACAGAATATGTCAGAAACAGAACAATCTGTAATGATCTGAACAACAACCATACTTCTGCTACTCCAAAAATTATGAAATAAATTTGTGGACGTGAGTAATTTGTCTATTAATCTTCTTCAAAAAGAATCAACTCAAAAGCACTCTTCTGTAAAAAAAAATGGCAGCTAATCTCGTGAGCGCAAAGTTTCTGTTTTTTACAGCAAGATCACATTAACTTTCACCCAAGTCTTCCCAAAGGTCTTACTTGGCACTTTATTGAAACAAAAGCTATAAAACATGATTACTACAGTAGCTTAATCATGTAAACACACAAAAATAGTAAGGGTAAATATTGGGTTGTCTCCCAACAAGCGCTTTTCCTTAGTGCCTTTTAGCTAGGCAAGATGATTTCAACGATGCTCACATAAAAGAAAAGAATTGAAACATAAAGAGAGCATCATGAAGAATATTACTAGCACATTTAAATCTAACCCACTTCCTATTCCTAGGGATTTTGTGAGCACATAATTTATAGGAACAAGAATCAACTAGCATAGGAAGGCAAAACAAGTATAACTTCAAAACTTTAAGCACATAGAGAGGGAACTTGATATTATTGCAATTCCTACAAGCATATATTCCTCCCTCATAATATTTTTCAGTCGCATCATGAATGAATTCATCAATATAACTATCACATAAAGCATTATTTTCATGATCTACAAGCATAGAGAGTTTTCTACTCTCCACATAAGCAAAATTCTTCTCATTCGGAATAGTGGGGTCACTAATTCCTAAAGTTGACACTCTTCCAAACCCGCTTTAGATGATAATATTATTCATACTCTAAAAGATATAAGTGAAGTTCATGGAGAATTCTACAATCAATATAGTCTAACCAATATCCAAGCTCAAAATATATAAGTGAAGCACACGAAGCATTCTATAAAACCATACTCAAAAGATTTAAGTGAAGCACAAAGAGCATTCTATAAGGTCATACTCAAAAGAAATAAGTGAAGCACATGAATCATTATATAAATCGATGGAGGGACATCTCATACTAGCATGGTTCTTAAAGAAAAAGAAACACAAAGGACACAAATCATGTGAACAAAACAAACACCGAGGTATACCGATAATTGTTGAAGAAGAAAGATGGGATGCCAACCGGGGCATCCCCAAGCTTATATGCTTGAGTATCCTTGGAATATTTAATTGGGGTGCCTTGGTAATCCCCAAGATTTAACTCTTGCCTCTCTTTATTCTTCTCATATTGATAGCTCCTCGATCTTCGAACACTTCATCCACACAAAACTTTAACAAAAACGTTGTGAGATCCGTTAGTATAATAAAGCAAATCACTGCCTTTAGGTACTGTTGCAAACTTATTCCAATTTCATATTAGAACTATATCTACTATATTCCAACTTCACCATGGTTCATACCCCCGATACTACCCATAGATTCATCAAAATAAGCGAACAACACATAGAAATCAGAATCTGTCAAAAACAGGACAGTCTGTAGTAATCTGGAAGTTTAGTAAACTTATGTAACTCCAAACAATTCTAAAAAAATATGAAAATTTAAAAAAATTGTACGGAAGTAATGTGCAAAAATTTTCAGACCCATTTGACTTTCCAGTAAAAAACGTAAATTCACGCACTACAGCCAAAGTTTCTGTTTTTGTACTGCACATAGTAAACAAGCAATCTAATCATCCTAAAACCAAAGCTTGGCACATTATTTTTATAATACAATGGATATATACATGGGGATAATTATTTTCAGAGAAGCTTCCATGAAATTTTTTACATTGTTTCCATCAGCATGAACACAAGTGTCCAAGGTCGACCCTCACTTCTCCAATGCAAAACCTTCCAATCACTTCTCTTATTGAAAAACTTTTTAGGCATGAGAGGCAAGTAATTTTTTTATATTTTCATTATTTTATTTTTTTGTATGTTTCATCCACAACTAAACAGAAACAAAAAGGAAAAACCAAATCTACTTAGTGAAGAAAGCAAACAAGCACACACGAGAATATCAACCCCACGCTATTGCTCACCGGCAACGGCGCCAGGAAAGAGCTTGATAATCCCCAAGTGCAGGGAATCATCGTAGCAATTTCCAAAGGTGGAAGTGATAAGTATGGAGTGTCGAACCCACAAGGAGCTAAAGGTAAGATCAATATTCTCTCAAGTCCTATCTGCCATCGATACGACTCACGCACAATCGAACGCTTGCTTCCAACTAGAAACGAGAAATAAAACTACGTTGTGGGTATGAAGAGGATAACTTTGCATGATATCGGAGAGCTAAAATATAAAAGTAGGTGCTGTTATCATAAAGTTAGAATATATTACTAAATATTATAAATAGCGAGTGTGGAATAATGATGGGTCGGTGTGCGGAATTGTCCTAGGCAATTGTTAACAAGACCGGTAATCAGTATTGCAATTTCATATGAGGGAGAGGCATAAGCTAACATACTTTCTCATCTTGGATCATATGCACTTATGATTGGAACTCTAGCAAGCATCCGCAACTACTAAAGATCATTAAGGTGAAACCCAATCATAGCATTAAAGCATCAAGTCCCCTTTATCCCATACGCCGTGACCCACTTATCCGTGTTTATGCTTCTGTCACTCAAGCAACCCAGACAATAAGTAAACCATGGACGTATTGCAACACCCTGCAGTGGGAATCCCTCATGCTTGCGCGACACGGAGGGCACAATAGGACAACACCAAAATAAAACATACAACTCATACCAATCTAGATCATCAATCAACCCAAAGACAAAGGATATCTACTCAAAACATCATAGGATGGCAACACATCATTGGATCATAATATGTGGCATAAAGCACCATGTTCAAGTAGGGATTACAGCGGGGTGCGGGAGAGTGGACCGCATAAAAGAGATGAGGATGGTGATGATGATGGTGATGTTGATGAAGACGATCACCGCGGCGATGATTCCCCTCCCGATGGCACTCTGGCGCCACCGGGAGAGAGGAGGAGAGGTCCTCCCCCTTGTGCTTCCTCCTCCATGGCCTCCCCCTAGATGGGGAGAGGTTCTCCCTCTGGTCCTTGGCCTTCATGGCGATGATGGCCCCTCCGAGATCCTCCTCCATGGCCTCCGGTGATGATGGCCCCCTCCGGCAGGGTGCCAGAGAGGGCCTAGATTGATTTTTCGTGGCTACAGAGGCTTGCGGCGGCGGAACTTTCGATCTGGGTTATTTTCTGGAGGTTTCTGTATTTATAGGAATTTTTGGCGTAGGTCTCACGTCAGGGGGTCTCTGAGTCTTCCACGAGATTGGGGCCCACGCCCAGGGGGGTGGGCACGTCCCCCACCCTCGTGGACAGCCCGGGACTCTTCTGGCCCAACTCTTTTACTCCGGGGGCTTCTTTTGGTCCATAAAAAATCATCAAAAATTGGCACGTCAATTGGACTCCGTTTGGTATTCCTTTTCTGCTATACTCGAAAACAAGGAAAAAACAGAAACTGGCACTGGGCTCTAGGTTAATAGGTTAATCCCAAAAATCATATAAAATATCATATAAATGCATATAAAACATCTAAGATGGATAATATAATAGCATGGATACTTCATAAATCATAGATACGTTGGAGACGTGTCAGCACTCGTTGGTTTTCAGTCATGTATTAATATGTCACAAGAGACGAACCTCAAAAAATGTTCAAATCAAATATAAATCGGAAAACAAGGCTCATAGGCTGCCAAGCTGTCAAGTGGGCTCAAGGGTCGCACAACCGCTGAGTTAAACCTTCATTCAAACCTGTAAGCCGGGCCTCCCATGAGCAATCGCTGTTTTAACTATGACAAGTTCATGGTCTTTATAAGATTGACTATCAAGAGTACGGCGAGTCATTCCAGGATTACCTGGGCGGAGTGGCAGACTTACAAAGGCATGATAACCCTGATTTTTTGGTGAATACACCTGGCGTCCAAGCCTATTAAGAGGGTCAACAAAGCTCTGTTCATTAACAAAGAGCCCCCAAGTAATGTTTTATTCCAGACGCATAAGCCGGATCAGGGTAGTCATAGCTATGCTCAATGAGCAGGAAGCCCCCAAATATGTAGTAATCATGGCGTACAAGCCGGACCAAGAGGGTAATCATAGCTATGCTCGACTAAGCAGGAAGCCCCCAAGTGATCGTTTGAAGTGACAATAAAGACTCATATTCTCATGAATGAAATGACAGAGGCCTTGAATTCAGAGATGTCGTCTTTATTATATTTATCATAATATATACATTGACAAAGTATGTACATCAGAAGAGCTAGTGGCTCAGGTGTAATAAGGCCGAAGATGAGCAATATTCCACGGCCGGTGGGTCTCCTATTCCAATGTGCGTGAGTCCTTGTGGTCTCGAACATCAACAAGGTAGTATGACCCGTTGTTCAGATTTTTGCTGACCACAAAGGGCCCTTCCCAAGGTAGGATAGCTTGTGCATATCAGCTTGATCCTATATAAGCCGGAGCAAAAATTCGCCTTCTTGAAAGGTCCTAGTTTTAACCCGGCGGCTATGATAACGGCACAGATCTTGCTGATAAATCGCCGAACGAGCCGCTGCAAGGTCACGCCCCTCATCCAACAGGTCAATAGCATCCTGACGTGCTTTTTCATTATCAGCTTCAATATAAGCCGCCACACGAGGCGAATCGTGACGGATGTCACTAGGGAGAACCGCCTCTGCTCCGTAAACCATGAAGAAAGGTGTGTAACCCGTAGATCTATTGGGTGGTATTGATGCTCCATAACACCGAGGGTAACTACTCCACCCAACAACCCGGTGTCCTCTGCAAATGGACCATAAGCCGGGGCTTGATGCCTCTCAAAATTTCTTGATTGGCTCTCTCAACTTGACCATTGGACTGGGGGTGAGCCGCTGATGACACATCAAGTTGAATATGCTCTTGTTGACAAAACTCTTTCATAGCACCCTTGGACAGATTGGTGCCATTACCTGTTATAATGCTATGGGGAAAACCAAAACGAAAAATCACCTTTTTGATGAATTGAATCGTTGTTGCCGCGTCACACTTACTAACCGGCTCTGCTTCAACCCACTTTGAAATTTGTCAACCACCACCAAAAGGCGGGTCTTTTTATCTTTGGACCTTTTGAAAGGCCCAACCATATCAAGCCCCCTGGCTGCAAATGGCCAAGCAATTGGAATCATCCTCAGTTCTTGTGCTGGGACGTGAGCTCATCTTGGAAATTTCTAACAACCATCACATTTACTAACCAAATCCTCTGCATCAGCATGAGCCGTCAGCCAATAGAATCCATGACGAAAAGCCTTCGCCACGAGAGACTTAGAGCTAGCATGATGACCACAATATCCTCCATGAATCTCTCGTAGGATCTCACGACCTTCTTCAGGACAGAGACAACATTGAAACGCCCCTGTAACACTGCGATGATGCAACTCTCCATTGACAATAGGCATTGACTTAGACCGCTGGGTTATCTTCCTGGCCAAAGTTTCATCCTCAGGTAACTCGGCCCGGGTCATATACGCCAAATATGGAACTTTCCAATCAGGAATAGCTGAAGAGCCGCCACCAACTATGCCTCCGGGTCAGGAATAGCAAGATCTTCCTCTGTAGGAAGTTTGACTGAAGGATTATGCAGAATATCAAGGAAAATATTGGCTGGCATCGGCTTACGCTGGGATCCCAACCGGCTTAAAGCATCAACTGCCTCATTTTTCTTTTGATCAACATGCTCCACTTGATAGCCCTTGAAGTGACCAGCAATAGCATCAACCTCTCGGCGATAAGCCACCATGAGTGGATCCTTAGAATCCCAGGTGCCTGAAACTTGCTGAGCCACCAAATCTGAGTCGCCAAAACACCTCACCCGGCTTAGATTCATCTCCTTAGCCATCCAAATACCATGGAGCAAGGCTTCATACTCAGCTGCATTGTTAGTACAAGGGAACGTCAACCTTAAAACATAACAAAATTTATCATCTCATGAGGAAGTTAAGACAACTCCAGCCCCCGAGCCCTCCAACTGCCTGGATCCATCAAAGTGAATAGTCCAGTATGTGTTATCCGGCTTATCTTTAGGCATCTGCAGCTCTGTCCAATCATTGATGAAATCAACAAGCGCTTGAGACTTGATGGCTGTGCGAGGCATATATTTCAAACCATGGGGTCCAAGTTCAATGGCCCACTTGGCTACCCGGCCTGTGGCCTCTCTGTTTTGAATAATATCCCCTAAGGGAGCAGAACTAACCACAGTGATGGCATGACCAAGGAAATATTGCTTGAGCTTTCGACTAGCCATGAACACCCCATATACCAGCTTCTTCCAATGTGGATACCTTTGCTTGGATTCAATAAGCACCTCACCGACATAATAAACCGGCCTTTGAACCGGATGTTCCTTGCCTGCTTCCTTCCATTCCACGCCACACTGACAGCCCGGGCATTGGCAGCCACATATAACAACAACGGCTCTTTATCAATAGGAGCAGCAAGGACTGGCGGCTCAGCCAGCTGTTTCTTCAAGGCTTCAAACGCCTCATTAGCAGCATCTCTCCAGACAAAGTGATCTGTCTTTTTCATCATCTAGTACAGAGGGATGGCCTTTTCACCCAACCGGCTTATGAACCAACTCAAAGCCGCAATACGACCCGCCAAACGCTGAACATCATTGATACACGCTGGTTTAGCCAAGGAAGTAATAGCCTTGATCTTTTCTGGGATAGCCTCAATGCCTCTTTCAGAAACAAGAAAACCCAAGAGCTTGTCTGCTAGTACGCCAAAAACACACTTGGCCGGGTTAAACATCATCTTGTAGACCCGGAGATTGTCAAAGGTCTCTTTCAAATCATCTATCAGGGTTTCCTTCTTCCTGGACTTCACAACAATATCGTCCACATAAGCGTGAACGTTGCGCCCAATCTGACCATGATGGCAATTTTGAACACACTGCTGGTAAGTCGCTTGGTGTCGGTGTCAAAACCGGCGGATCTCGGGTAGGGGGTCCCGAACTGTGCGTCTAGGCGGATGGTAACAGGAGACAAGGGACACGATGTTTTTACCCAGGTTCGCCCTCTCGATGGAGGTAAAACCCTACTCCCGCTTGATTAATATTGATGATATGGGTAGTACAAGAGTAGATCTACCACGAGATCGTGAGAGGCTAAACCCTAGAAGCTAGCCTATGGTATGATTGTTGTCCGTCCCCACGGACTAAAACCCTCCGGCTTATATAGACACCAATAGGGTTAGGGTTACACAGTCGGTTACAATGGTAGGAGATCTACATATCTCAGACGCCAAGCTTGCCTTCCACGCCAAGGAAAGTCCCATCCGGACATGGGATGAAGTCTTCAATATTGTATCTTCATAGTCCAGGAGTCCGGCCAAAGGTCATAGTCCGGCTATCCGGACACCCCTAATCCAGGACTCCCTCAATAGCCCCCGAACCAGGCTTCAATGACGACGAGTCCGACGCATAGATTGTCTTCGGTATTGCAAGGCGGGTTCTTCTCCAAATCCTGTGTACTTGTTGAATAGTGTCCGACTTCTTGTAAATATCGCGCTCCTTGGCTTCCACGCCCAATAACGACCATCTTCCACGTGGTTAATGAATGCGAAAAGCTAGGGTATTTTTACATTTACCCCCCTAGCTGCGCAAATGAGCTGCCTATATAAGAGACGAGAATCTAGATCCTAATCACACCACCTTCCCTTCGCGAGCTTTCATCAGAGCACATCTGACAGAAACCCATTCCATCATGGACAGTCGACGTGGCTCCTCCTCTCGCCTTCCCAATACTCAGCCTGGAGATTGGGAGAGATGCTCAAATCCACACAAATGAGCTAGTGACGCCCAAACCAAGGGGTTTCTTCCCCAGCCTTCATGGTCCCGGTTCGAGCCGGACTCGCCACCTATAATGGCGGAAAGCAGGCGGAGAGCGTCCCCAATCCCTCCAAAGGAGAGCGGGTATGCCTTGTCCCTTACTTAATAAGAGGGCTCGGATTTCCAATTCATCTGTTTCTCTGGGGGCTACTGGAGTTCTACGGCCTCCAGCTGCACAACCTTACGCCTGCCTCCATATTGCATATTGCGGGCTTCATAGCCCTTTGCGAGCTGTTCTTGGGCGTCGAGGCTCATTTCACGTTGTGGAAGAGGTTGTTCGCCTCGCACCCGCTCTCGTGGAGGGGTCGATATATCAAGTGGGCGGAGCTGAACTATGGCGATCGCCGGGACGGATATCTATCCGAACCCCAAAGAAGGCGTCCAAGACTGGCCTTCGTAATGGTTTTATATAGAAGATGTCCCTTTGCCGGACCTCGCTCGGATCAGCCTCCCGAGTTCAAGAATGCTCCTTTGAAGAAACGCCTAAGTCAAGGCCCACAGAGCCCTCGGAGGGAGAATGACAGGACGCCTTTACCGATGAGCCGAATAAGGTTGTTGGCTCATTCCGGACTGACCATGATCGGGGTCATGGCCACATGCATCATGCGGGGGGTGCAGCCGCTTCAGTATAGAGGCCACCCCATGTGGGATTTCAACAGCGAGGATGATGCCACCCGCTGCGGCCGTAAGGGGCAGGGATCGGTTGCTGTTCTGACGAAGGCCTTGTCCGCATTATACAAGGGAGAAGAGGAGGATTTCCTCCGCGTCAATCCACAGAGCGGATTTTCTATGTACGAACCTCCAAGCTGGGTAAGCGGACACTTCTTTATACCTTATCTTGTGATTTTGATGCAGGAATTGCGCCGGGCCGTAAAGGATATAAACAGCCCACCTCCACAACCTGAGGATCCGGAACGGTCCCTCGATCCGGCCTCCCAAGAGGATCCGGACATATCTGTGGAGCTGATCGATGGGGTATTTTACCAACTGAGCATCGACAATGCCTTGGTTGCCATTACGGCCGATTACCCCGGAATATTTCCAGCCTCATAGTTAATTGAGATCGAAGTCCCAATACTTCAGAAATGATCCCTCCGTGCTTATCTTTGACCACCGTATATCAATGGTGTTTTGTAGGGGAGCCCTTGAGGCAGAAGGCCGAACCTGCGGTGGCTAGCCAACAAGGGGCAGCAAGGCCCAGCAGGCTGAAAAGAAATGCGGTCCGGATTGAGAGGCCGGCGCCACGGTATGGCATGCCGCCTTATTCCCAGGTTTTATTCCCGGAAGGTATACTAATGTTCGTGCTCTCTTCAGGAAAAAGAGCGCTCGCCAGACTATATCCGGAGAGGCTACCAATCGAGCCTCCACCAGCCAGGCTCCAAAGCCAGGTCCAGAAGCGGAGGCGAACACGAAGCGTGCGTCGGACGCTCCTCCGACAAAGGATGCCGACGGACTATCTGCCACCAATTCGGAGGTGGAGAGTGCCATGAATCACAGGCGTCGCCGGACTGTTCTTCGTGACGCAAGTTTCTCCCAAGAGGCATTGGATGCCTTCAATTCGATATGCACCTCCGCGCCGCCAAAATGGTCCAGCCAGAGCCACGGAGCAGTATGTGAAAGACATACGGGTTAGAAAATTTGATGGTTATATATACCAGTAGCCCCCGAGACTTGAAATAGATAGAATAACTGATTTAAGGATCATTTAATGTGCAGGATCTTCAGTAAAAGAATACCCAACTGTCCTGTGAGCTTGAAGAGTGCAAAGCCCAACTTGAGGCTGCACAAGCCGCGATGGGGAAGCCAAAGAGACCCCTCTCGTAATATACGCTTTTAAAAGACAAGTATGTTATGAAGTGCGGCGTATATAGATCTGATAATAACATTGCGATGGCGCTGGGTAGATCCGGACAAGCAACAGCTCTTGCGCCGTTAAAGGTCAAGCGATGACGTGCTTACGAGGGTGAGGCAGGGAGAAAATAATCTCCAAGATGCCAACACCCAGCTGGGTGAGGAACTAAAAGATTTTCGTGCCCAGCTGTCTGACTAAGAAGGAGAACCGCGCTTCGACGCTGCATTTTTAGTAAGTGCTTAAACAAACTTTTGAAAAAAAAGAGTTTGGCGAGGAAGTCGACTAACGAGTTATGTCTGTAGGTATGCTCACAGCCGTCCCGCAGAGGAAATGCCCGGCTCTACGGGTGACCTTCTTCCCGAGCTCTTACAACCGAACGAACGAGTTTGGCAGGTGATGAAAGGCATCGCCTGTGCCTTGTGCCCATCTCTGCCTCCCTGCTCAAGGCCTTGGGAGCTTGCGAGAGGCTCCAGGAGCCCGAGGCGCCCGATTATGGAAGATATCGGCCTGCCGTCAAGGCGCCAGGAGGCTCGGGCCATGGTGAAGACGCAGTACACGGTTGACCCAAACCACATGGCGAGGTCGGACCTGTGGGGCCAGATGGGAAGGAGATCCTGTGAGCTTAGTGTACGGCCAGTAGAATTGGCCGCAAAGTATTCCCAGCAGGATCAAACTAGACAGCTTGTTAGATGGCATTGAAGAGGAATACAATCACCAAATTGACTATGTAACTTAAGGTGACATGTAAAATGCCTTCTAGCCGGATTGTAGATCGCTTGTCTTAGCGGACCTTTTCGCTTCAACCTCGGGACCCGATAGTCCAAGTGTGTCCGAATACCTCGCGTTATATAAAAACCGGGCATGCGTGGAGACCAAAGCGAGGGGTCATTAGTGCTTTATCGCATAAGTGCCCAACTAGTTATGTTATATTACATGGTTAGTAAGAAACATCTTCCAGGAGAATAGTTCCGTTAGGGGTTCCTTTCTCGAGGCATGCCCTAAAGTGCATGTCCGATCATGCAAAAGCAGTAAAACATCCGGGGCAGATAAATAAATAGGTAAGAAATCTTCTTTAGTTCACCGACCAATATTCTCTTAAGAACGCTAGCTTCGGCTTCACCCACCGAGGTACACATCCGCTGACCCGCAAGAATAATCGCAGAGGTGCTCCTTTACCGCCTAGCCGAACAATCGGGAACGAGGGGTAAGCACAGAGCCAGCAACCCAGCTTGGCCAAAACTTAAGTCATATCGATGCATATAATGATGAATAAAAGGTACATGCGGAAGTGTGACACATGTATTGGGCATGAAGCCCTTACAATTAAGCTTCTGTGAAAGAAGCCCCCAGGTTCAATGAGCATTGATAGCGCGTCAGGTTTGTGCGAACAATGCGCTAACGAGCCTTTCAAGGCTTGAAAGAAAAAAGAGAGAGATGGAGAAAAAAATAGAGACAGCTAAAATGTAAAATATGGACAGAGGAAGGAGATGAACTCGGAATCCGGCGCTAGGCGTCGTGCTGAGTTCCATGGGTTCGGCTCAAGTCGGTTATCCGATGCATCTCGCAGACGGTACGCTCCACCGGTCAGGACTTGGTCGATGATAAAGGGACCTTCCCATTTGGGCTTTAGTTTGTCCTTTTGTTGTCCGACAGCGAGAACTAGCTCGCCAACATTGTAAGTTTTGGCCCGTACGCCTCGCTTTGATATCTTCGAGCCTGCTGTTGATAGAATGCGAATGGCTTTTGCTACGCCACGCCCTCCTCCAAGGCGTCCAAACTGTCCTGCCGATCGAGCTCGGCTTCTCTTTCTTCGTACATGCGCACATGAGGTGAGTCATGAATTATGCCGCAGGGCAGAACTGCCTCTACGCCGTATACCATAAAGAATGGTGTGAATCCGGTCGTGCGATTCGGAGTGGTCCGCATCCCCCAGAGTACGGAGTCGAGCTCCTCTACCCAGTGCGTGTTAGATTCCTTGAGGGACCGCACTAATCTGGGTTTGATGCCGCTCATAATTAGACCATTTTCTCGCTCAATGTCGGGGATATACCC
Organism: Aegilops longissima; assembly: GCA_021605205.1. NCBI lineage: Eukaryota > Viridiplantae > Streptophyta > Magnoliopsida > Poales > Poaceae > Aegilops > Aegilops longissima. The sequence continues at coordinate 433,362,834 of CM038681.1, read as the reverse complement.
CGCGGTGTAAACCGGCCGCAAGTTAACCCGGCCGCACTTGGCAGTTTATTTGAGGTCCCGCTGGCACTTAGCGATATTCATCTAGGTGACCCGCCCAGACCTGGCAATTTACCAGCAACCCGCCAGGACGTTGTAACTCACCGATGACCCACGGACGGGTCGAGGAGCGATAAGACCGGTGGCCTGTCTGGCGGTTCATGAAGGCTGGTTCAACTATTGTGGGCCGGTTTAAGAGGAAAGGCATGAGGAATATTTACCTTACAAGGAGTTAAGACCAGGACTTGTATCCGGTTTGCATTAGAGATAGACTAGTCCTAATCCTAATAGGACTCCACATGTAACCCGCCCCTTCAGCATATATAAGGAGGGGCAGGGCTCCCAAAAGGGGGGAAGCGACAAGCAATAAGAAACAATCTTAGGGCTAGACACAAAGAGGAGTGCCGGTTTACGGCGACTCCCTCGTGATGATAATGAGACCTAGCCTCAAATAGCATGTAGGGTTTTTACCGGATGATGTTTCCCGGGGCCCGAAGCTGTCTAAACCCTTGTCTTGCGTGTTGATCCGCCCTGCGTCTCTCGATTCCGCTCAACCCCTCTCAAGCTACCACATAGATGCGCTGGCCTCGCGACTAAGTCCTCACACTAGGACATCTGCCGTGACAAAACCACGACAGTTGGCGCCCACCGTGGGGCTCGAACCCACGACCACAAGGTTAAGAGCCTTGTGCTTTACCAACTGAGCAGTGGACCCTTCAATATAATGAATAAAAAGCTTTGTACCTTTAACCGTTAGTTTGAGGGTGATAGACTGAAGCGTAGTCGAGCTTAATGCCCATGTTTTTGCACCAAAGTTTGACCTCGTCGGCCGTAAAGTTCGTGTCGTTATCACTGATGATGCTTGTGGGGACACCGTAATGATGTACGACCCCGATATGAAGTCTATCACCGGTCCAGATTCGCCGCCTTGACAGCTTGGCCTCTATCCATTTGGTGAATTTATCCACCATGACCAGAGGTATTTTTGCTTGTGGGTTCCCCCTTTAAGGGTCCGACCATGTCAAGCCCCTGCATCGCTAAGGGCCAGTGATGGGTATAGTTTTTAGGGCGGTGGGTGGCATGTGGCTTTGATTAGCAAAAGCTGGCATCCGACGATCGTTGGACTAAGTCCCGAGATCTGCCGGCCGCCGGCCAATAAAATCATGTACTGAAAGGCCTTGCCTACAAGGGCCCGGGCTGCGGCGTGGTGCCCGCCGAGTCCGGCATGTATTTCAGCCAGAAGAGTCCGCCCTTCCTCTTCGGAGATACACCTTTGAAGGACTCCGGTTGTGCTTTTCTTATAAAGCTCTCCTCATGGACTTTATAGGCTTTAGATCGCCGCACTATGCGCGGGCCTCGCTTTTGGTCTCGGAAGTTCCTGCCTGGTTAGGTAGGCTAGGAATGGTTCTGCCCACGGGCAATGACTGCCATTATTACGTGGGCTGAGGATGTTATTTTGTTGGTAGAACCACCAACTGTGTCAGAATGTTTGGTGTGGGGCAAGGTGCGGTTGGGTCCGGTTTGTTATTTCGGACTCTCCTCCCATAATACGGATGGCTTGAACAGCCTCTCTAGGAAGATGTTTGGGGATGATCGCTTTATACCGATGCGCGCTAACACGCCCGATGCCCGGTTGTTGTCCCGGCTATATGATGAAATTCGAGCCCCTCAAACCGAGCTGACATTTTAGGACGGCATTGCGATAGGCTGCCATTTTTCGGATCCTTGGCATCAAAGTCTCCATTTATTTGTGATATCGCGAGGTTCAATCCTCGCACCTCTAGGCGTTGAATGCCCATGGAGACTGCCATCCGGAGACCATGTAGAAGGGCCTCGATTCGGCTGCATTGTTGGAGTCCGTATACATTATCTCGAGTACGATTGAATCAGATCTCCGGTTGGGGATGTCGAACGACGCTAGCTCCTGTGCCAGCCAACATTTTGGAGCCGTCGAAGTGCATTATCCAGCTTGGAATATGCGTCGACTTTTTAGGGAGTTCGCCGGGCCATTCAGCGACGAAGTCGGCCAAAACTTGCGACTTAATAGCTCTCCGTGGCTTATAGGTTATGTCGAACGGGAGGAGCTCAATGGCCCATTTGGCAATCCAGCCCGTCGCGTCGCGGTTGTTTATAATGTCGTTAAGGGGTACTTCGGAGGCTATTGTTATTGAACACTCTTGAAAGTAGTGTCGCAGCTTCCGGGATGCCATAAACACCGCGTACGCTATCTTTTGATAATGCGGGTACCGTGACTTGCACGGAGTTAGGACAGTGGACACGTAGTAAACTGGTTTTTGAAGGGGGAACTTGTGTCCGTCCGTTTCCCGTTCGACAACAAGCACCGCGCTTACAACTTGATGAGTTGTCGTGATGTATAATAGCATTGGTTCGCCCATGTTGGGCGCGGCCAGACCGGGTTTGTTGCCAATATGGCTTTTATTTCTTCGAGTCCGCCGTATGCATCCGCCCACTCAAGTGTTCGTGTGCCGGAGGAGGCGATAAAGGGGTAATGCCTTTTCTCCCAAACGGGAGATGAAGCGGCTTAGAGCCGCCATGCATCCAGTCAATTTTTGTATTTGTTTGAGGTCTTTTGGGATATACAATTGTGACAGAGCTCGGATCTTGGCTGGATTTGCTTCAATTCCTCTATCGGATACAATGAAGCCCAAGAGCTTTCAAGCTGGTACGCCGAAAACGCATTTTTCCGGGTTGAGCTTAATGTCATATGTTCGGAGATTATCGAATGTGAGCCTCAAGTCGTCTACTAGAGTTTCGACGTGCTTGCTTTTGACGACCACATCGTCTACGTATGCCTCCAATTGCTTTGCCGATCTGGTTTGCCGATATGTCCGAATCATGCGCTGATATGTTGCGCCGACGCTTTTGAGCCCAAGGGCATTGTGTTGAAGCAGAATGGGCCGATGGAGTGATGAATGCCGCTGCGGCTTGGTCAGGCTCGCCATCTTAATTTGGTGGTAGCCGAGTATGCGCCGAGGAAACACAATGACTCGTGAACCTGCGGTAGCGCCGATGATTTGATCAATGCGGGAGGGGAAGGGATCCTTTGGGCAAGCCTTGTTGAGGTCCTTGAAATCGACGCGACAGCGCCAGGATTTGTCCTTCTTGGTACCATCACCAGGTTTGCTAGCCACCCGGATGTTTTATATCTTTGATGAATCCGCCTCCAATAGTTTGGCTAGCTCCTCTCCCATGGCCTGTCTCTTGGGTTCGGAGAAACGCCAAGAGCCTGCTTGACTGGCTTGAATCCTTTTAGGATGTTTAGGCTGTGCTCGCCACCGGGCGTGGGATTCCCGGCATGTCTCGAAGGGTGCCAGCAAAATGTCCCAATTTTCGTAGGAATTCTCTTAGTGCGGCGCCTACATCAGATTTAATTGTGCCCGATGGAGGCCGTTTTGTAGGGTCCATTGATGGACTTGGAATTTGACTATTTCGTCCGCTGGTTTGAAGGAAGTGGATTTGAATCTCTTATCGAGTATCACATCGTCCCTATTCACCGTGGACCGCAGCGCTGTGAGTTCCTCGGCCGCTAGGGCTTCGGATAATGCCGCAAGGGCCAGTGCGGCTGTCTTATTTTCGGTGTGGAGTGCTATGTCCGGGTCACTACCAAGAGTGATGATTCTGTTGGGCCCGGGCATTTTGAGCTTCATGTACCCATAATGGGGTATAGCTTGGAAAATTGTGAATGCCTCTCGCCCTAATAGAGCGTGGTATCCGCTGCTGAACGGGGCCACTTGGAACGTGACCTCCTCGGACCTGTAATTGTTCGGGCGTGCGTAACACCACATCCAAAGGTGATTTTTCCCAGACAACAGGCTTCCCGATCGGGATTATTCCTCTAAAGGTTGTGCTGCTTCGCTCAATGCGGCTCCAGTCTATCTCCATTTTTCGGAGGGTTTCCTCGTAAATGAGATTCAATCTGCTGCCACCGTCCATGAGTACCTTGGTAAGGCGAAAGCCGTCCACTATCGGACTGAGGACCAATGCAGCTGGTGCTCGGGCTGTTCGGAATTTAGGTTCGTCACTGGCATTAAAGGTAATAGCTGTGTCACTCCATGGATTTATTGTTAATACTTGGTAGACTTCGGCAAGGCTACGGAGTGTTCATTTCCGCATATTATTTGATGCGAAAGTCTCGAAGACTGTTAATACCGTACTGGTATCCCTGGGCTGGTGCTCTAGGGCTAGAATCTCTTCGCCACTTTTGGCCACCTGCCGTAGTATCCAACATGCTCTAAGGCTATGAGTTGGAGTGGCGCCCTCTGTACTATGAATTTTACAGGGTCCATTGGGCCATCCCTCCAGTACGGTTCCATGCCCTATAGAGGGTTTTTGCTTTTTGGTGTTTAACCCAGGTGCCTGGCGATGGTGCACCCTTTTATTTCGGACTGGGGTTGTATTCAAGGCCGGATTGTCCCAAAATCTTGCTTCGGTTTTCCGGGCGCTTTCTATCACAGTACTTTTGTACTATGAACGCCAAGTCGGCAAAGCGTGTGATGTCACGGCGACTTATAGCGTTAAGGATCCTGTTGTCCGTGCAATTATTGCAGAAGAACGAGATTGCGTCCTCCTCGCGGCAGTCCTTTATCCTGTCCATAACCAGGAGGAATCTAGCCCAGTAATGGTGTACTGTTTCTACGGGCTCTTGTCGAATTTGAGATAGGTAGTTTATGTTTGGGTGGGCGGGTGGAATTAAATCCGGAACCGCGCCCAATCTGAGGCTTAAGGGCCAAGGAGCTTCCGAATTTGGAAGCTTGGATTCTTGGATGCTGTCCAATGAATCTAGCCCGCTGCCCGACTTTAGGTTCGTGGCTTGCGTGGCGCCCTCTCCTCCGCGAATCCGCATGGAGGGATCGAATCCGGACGTAGCTAGTCCTTAAGATAGAACAAGGGTCGTCAGATTGTTCCTCCACCACAACAACGTGGTGGGTAACCCGGGAGAGTTAATCTCTCGAGATCGGGTTTAGGTCCAATCGATCATAGTCTCAGAAGCGACTCCTGTATGCGGCGATGCAATCCAAGAGCTCGCTTAAGGAAGAGAGCTCCATCGGATCTAACTGCCGGCGAGCCCGAGTGAACGTGAAGATTGCTTTCGATGACCCGAGAAGTCATCGCGGCCAAGCGACCAAACAGCGGTCATAAGAAACCGCCTAGCCGGAGAGTTTGGCCGACAGCCAAAGCTTCTTTAGCAACAGTGCCATCTTTAAAGACGGGATGAGGCATCCTTCCTGACGGCGACGACACAGAGGAACTCTCAATGAAAGCACCAATGTCGGTGTCAAAACCTGCGGATCTCGGGTAGGGGGTCCCGAACTGTGTGTCTAGGCAGATGGTAACAGGAGACAAGGGACACGATGTTTTTACCCAGGTTCCGGCCCTCTCGATGGAGGTAAAACCCTACTCCTGCTTGATTAATATTGATGATACGGTTAGTACAAGAGTAGATCTACCACGAGATCAGAGAGGCTAAACCCTAGAAGCTAGCCTATGGTATGATTGTTGTCCGTCCTACGGACTAAAACCCTCCGGTTTATATAGACACCGAACAGGGTTAGGGTTACACAGAGTCGGTTACAATGGTAGGAGATCTACATATCTGTATCGCCAAGCTTGCCTTCCACGCCAAGGAAAGTCCCATCCGGGCACGGGACGAAGTCTTCAATATTGTATCTTCATAGTCCAGGAGTCCAGCCAAAGGTCATAGTCCGGCTATCCGAACACCCCCTAATCCAGGACTCCCTCACCTGGGCACTCTTGAGCCCAAAAGACATAGACACATAGCAGAAGGCTCCAAAGGGAGTGATGAAAGTTGTCTTCTCCTGGTCCTTAACTGCCATCTTGATCTGATGGTACCTAGAATAAGCATCCAAAAAGCTCAAACGCTCACAACCCACCGTAGCATCAATGATCTGATCAACACGGGGTAGAGCAAAAGGATCAGTCGGACAAGCCTTGTTTAAGTCTGTGTAATCCACACTCATACGCCAAGTAACGTTTTTCTTAAGTACCAGCACCGGGTTAGCCAACCATTCAGGATGAAAGACTTCAACAATGAACCCAGCTGCCAAGAGCCGGGCCACTTCTTCACCAATGGCCTTACGCCTCTCCTCGTTGAAGTGACAAAGGAATTGCTTGACCAGTTTAAACTTTGGATCAATATTGAGAGTATGCTCAGCGAGTTCCCTCAGTACACCTGGCATGCCTGAAGGCTTCCATGCAAAGATGTCCCGGTTCTCACGGATGAACTCGATGAGCGCGCTTTCCTATTTTGGATCCAGATTAACACTGATGTTGAACTGCTTCGATGAATCGCCAGGAACAAAATCAACCAACTTAGTGTCGTCCGCCAACTTAAACTTCGACAAAGGATCATGCTCCGTAGTTGGCTTCTTCAAGGATGTCATATCCGCCGGGTCAACATTATCCTTGTAGAATTTTAACTCTTCTTTTGCACAAACAGACTCAACATAAGCCGCATCACCTTCTTCACACTCCAAGGCTATCTTCCAGCTCCCATGCACTATGATGGTACCCTTATGACCCGGCATTTTGAGTTGTAAATAAACATAACAAGGCCTTGTGATGAACTTAGTATAAGTCGGCCGTCCAAACAGAGCATGATAAGGGCTCTTGATTTTAACCACCTCAAAAGTCAAAGTCTCAGACTGGAATCATGATCATCACCAAAAGCAACTTCCAAAGATATTTTGCCCACTGGATATGCCGACTTACCAGGTACCACACCGTGAAAAACAGTGTTCGACGGTTTAAGATCCTTGTCGGTTAAGCTCATACGATGAAAAGTTTCATAATATAGAATATTGATGCTGCTGCCCCCATCCATGAGTACCTTAGTAAATCTGTACCCTCCAACCTGAGGCGCCACCACCAGAGCCAAGTGACCCAGATTATCAACCCGGCGCGGGAGGCCTCACGGCTCCAGAGAATAGGGTGTTCAGACCATCGCAAGTAACGGGGAATCGCCGGCTCAACGGCGTTCACTGCCCTTTTATGGAGCTTCTGATCCCGCTTACACAAACTTGTGGTGAAGACGTGGTACTGCCCACTATTCAACTGCTTCTAGTTACTCTGATAACCAGACTGCTGCTGCTGATTCCCCTGACCAGATTGTTGAATAAAGCCACCTTGATTGCCTTGACCCTGGAAACCAGAATTTGAACCGCCACCACCAAAACCAGGACCGTGAGAGCCGGATCCTGAGCCCGTTTGGTCCATGATTGTTCTGGAAAAAAATGGAATTTCTATACTCCTTCATAATGAAGCAATCCTTCCAGAGGTGAGTGGTCAGCTTTTCGTGCGTACCATGCTTCGGGTAGGGCTGATTCATCATGGCCTCAAGCTTAATTTTTGGTCCTCCAAAACGGGTCGGCTTACCCTTGCGACACTGATTATTACTCTGCATATTGGTGTTAGCCATGAAGTCGAAATTGCCATCAGCTTTGCGCTTACCATTACCATCTTGACCCACCGGGTTATGCTGCTGCCCTTTCGTATTGCCGCTTTTCTTTCCCTTACCCGACTTCTCATCATCAGACTCGGGGTCCTTGGTACCATCAGAGTCGGCATACTTGACGAGAGCCGCCATTAGCTCCCCCATGTCATTGCAGTGACGCTTAAGCTGCCCCAGTTTCTGCTTCAAAGGGAGGAAATGACAGTTCTTCTCCAACATCAGGACTGCTGAACCGGCATTGATGCTGTCCGACGAGTGGATAACAGCTAAGATCCAGCGCACCCAATGGGTTGTTGACTTGCCCTCGCCTTGGATACAAGAATCCATATCCAGGATTGACATAGGCTGCTTGCACGTGTCTTTAAAGTTTTATATGAAATGAGCCTTCAACTCTGCCCATTATCTGATGGAGTTAGCGGGGAGCCCCTTCAACCAAGTACGAGCCGGCCCATCCAACATCATGGTGAAATACTTAGCGCATGCAGCATCACTTACATCCAGCATCTCCATTGCCATCTCATAACTCCCGTTCCAAGCCTCAGGGGGTTGATCTGCTGTCTAATTAGGAACCTTACAAGGACCTTTGAAAACCTTAGGCAAACGCTCGATACGCAGAGCCGGCACTAAACATGGCACACCCAAAGTTCTAGAGGTCACACCTGCCTCCACCGAAGTTGATGGATAAACCGGAGATTGTTGTTGAGCTGCTAGCTGAGCCGCCAGCTCGGTCTCCCAACGTGCTCTGCCCTGATCTACCAAGGTCTGAGCATCGACACCACCACGCGTCGGGTCATGCCCATGAGGCTGGTTACGGCGCTGCTCACTGCTTGAAACTGTTGGTGAGTCAATGTGACTGCTATAACTCTGGCTTGGACGAGGGGTTGAATGAATCCTTTCACGGCTGTAGGAATAAGTCGCCTGCTGATCCAATGTTGTATGAAGAAGTTCTCTGGCCCTTCATGTCTCAACCGCTGCCGGAGACTCACCTTCAACCGGGAGAGCCGTCAATCGTGTTGCCGCAGCAATCATAGTATCCAAAGGATTAGAGTAATGACCTGGCGGTGTTGGAACATGCTGAGACGGAGTAGTATTCAGACAAGGTGGATCCATCGTACACGGCTGAACCGGCGCTCCGGTCCCAGGTGTCTCAACCGCCCGGTTCACCACCGTCGGGTTACTGATCCCTGCACCAGGTGTGTTAAATAAGTTTCTTGCCTCATAAACCGGAGGTAAACGAGTCTGGTGCCTCCTTCTCATGATTTCATTTGAAGCGTTTTGATCCAAGGTGAGCCGGAAAGAGTCTGCCTGAATCCATTGCGCCTGTGCATCCAAAGCAGCTCACTCTGCGGCCATCCTAGCGTTCTCAGCCGCCAGTTCCTCCTTAGCCTGAGCTATCTCATCCCGTAGCTTTGCAAGATCCACCTTATGTTGTTCCTGAGTATCCGGGGTTATCTCCCTCCCCATCAAAGTTTCCAAAGCCTCCAACAACTCTGTCAAAACCTGAGTCGGCGGGTGCGCAGAGCCGCCAGCAATAGCCGCCGCCGCAGCTGCTGAGCTAGATGTCATAGCCGCGGCGGTTGTTGAACCGAGCACCGGCTGTGCACCAGCCATGAAAATCGCCACCCTGTTCGGCGGCTCATAGGGGTCCGGAATACTATCGCCATCGGAACAGCCCCCAAGCCGACAGTCCTGTAGTTGATACATTGAATTGGTCTCACAGGTCGACAACTCACCATCAGAGTAGATGGCCGTCTCACAGCCAGATATAGATCCTTCCTCAAATTCTGCCCCATGGATGCATCCAACAAAGGCATGCTTCACTGCGGGTTGAACCCGGGCGGGTCGTGCACGCTGAGCTGTCTCGATGGTGTCGGTGCAGGTATCCGGCTCAGGGCCCGGTTCGCCGATATTGCCGATGAAGATGTGGATTCCGCCGAAGGGGACCCGGTACCCATACTCAATTGAGCCGGCCTCGGGGCCCCAGCCTGCATCATCAATGTAGAGCTTGCCGCGGCGACTCTTGGTCATCCGGCCCACAGCATATCCCTTGATCCCTTCGAAGCTGCCCTGCAAGAACTCGAAACCACCATGCGGTGGCCCCGCGGTGGGCGCCAACTATCATGGACTTAACACGGCAGATGTCCTAGCGTAAGGACTTAGTCGTGGAGCCATCGCAACTAGGTTAGCTTAAAGGGGTTAAACGGGACAAAGGACATAGAGAGTTTATACTGGTTCGGCCCCTTGCGGTGAAGGTAAAGGCCTAATCCAGTTTGGGGTTGTATTGCTTGGGCGTCGATTACCAGGGAGCGAATACGCTTGACCTAGCTCTCGATCTCTTGTTTCTTGCCCTAACTCGCCGCCGGTTCACCCCTTTATATACGCAGGTTGATGCCCGGCGGCTTACAGAGTCCCGGCCGACTCATACACAACATGTCCGCCCCGGTGACTATCTAAGCTTGCCTTACAGAACAAGTCATATACATATGGCGGTTCATCCTCCTGGGCCCTAAGTCACCTCTGGGTCTTGGGCCGTCAACGGGCTTGTATGATCCGCCATCTTTACTGAAGAGTCGCTAGTGGTATGACCCGGCCCCTCCTGGGCGATTCATACCCAATAGTCATATCTCCAACATGCCCCCTCTGGCACTCCACCCCCTTGGACCTAATCGTCGACCACGAGTTCTGCAGCGGGGAGCAGCAACGCCTGGACGCATTATCCCACGTCCTCGCCACGCACCTTGGGCCGGTCAGACGCCTTGCTATCAGCAGGCTCAGTCCCCACAACAAGACCGAACCCAATTTGCACTACTGGTTCCTATTTCCAACCCTGGATCGGCTCGAGGAGCTCAACTTTCATGCTGGACGTCCTTGTTCACTGTCGCCGTCCATACTCTACCTCGCACCCACGCTGCACCGCGCTACATTCAAGCATTGCATTTTCCCCCGGATCGATGTCACGCGCGCTCTTCATCTCCCTAAACTTAAGCACCTCGAGCTCATTGCCGTTCGCATCTCTAAGGAGGGTTTGGAGCGCCTGCTCGTCGGTTGTACAGCGCTCGAGTACTTTCGTCTTCATGCGATGGATGGGTTCAGTAGCCTCCACAACACCTCGACGAATGTCCGTGCGATTTATGTGCATTGCTGACGCCGCCCAAGGCTGTCAGTTGAGGTGTTTCAAGATATTGTCATTGAGAATGCGCCTTTCCTCGAGATATTGTATATACTTGATAAATTAGGTCCAGCAAGAATCAGGGTCATTCATGCACTGAAATTGACATTGTCGGGCTATTCATGTGCTGAATTCAACGAACTTGTTCTTGGATCATTATCTGTTCAGGTGCAACAGTCTTCTTCTTCTCCTGTTATATATTATTGGACAACACATTTTATCTAATTGTTGTTGATCTCTATGTTCACCTGTCATCCAGAAAATGATTCCCACAAGCTTGACCCGGCCTCTGCGCACAGTGAAGATCTTGGCACTACAATCTGTCGGCCCCGATGTGGATGAAGTTGTTAGATTCCTTAGATGCTTTCCTTGCACGGAGAAGCTATACATCGAGGTGATGCTCCTTTCCTGTTAATTGTTAACTACAACGGAGCTCAATTTTTGTTACTTTTACCCATGATTACAATGACAAATGTAGAATTGTTTTAAAAGGAAATTTGGAGGATTTCAATACATATATTTTTTGAGATGCTAGTGTTGTACACATTTTATTCCTTCGCCCGACATGTTTTCGTGATAAAAGTTTATCATGAAAGATTGAAGGTGGCATTTCACTCTTTTCGTGTATTTTAGAAATCCTGCAAATCAAAGAGGCCTGAAGTGTTCAAATCTGCAGCTAGGCACTAATATGTTGTCTTCGTTTGCAGATACTAGAAGGACCGAAAGTAAAAAATGTTGGGAATATAACAATCCCATTGAATGCCTTGATCTTCATCTCACATAAATTACTTTTAGCGAGTACCGAGGCACCACACCAGAAATTAAATTCGCCAGATTCTTTGTTGAGAGAGCAAGGTTGCTCAAGGTAATGAGGTTTGCCCTATATTTACTTTGCAGAAGTGAATGGATTGCTAAAGAGCGCAGGCGTCTACAGCTGAATGGAAAAGGCTCTGCACAAACTAAATTTCAATTTGTAACTTCATATGACAGATTATTCAGAACTCACTGTATCGAGCCACTACATGACTTCTCGGTGGCTGATCCTTTCGCAGAAATAATGCATGAAAAAGATTCTGGAGAAGATGAATTTTATGTGTTTGAATAGTTTGAACCTTGTAATCTTTGAATTTGGACCTTGTAATGCTGGAATTTGAACCTTGCAATATTTCTGGTATTTTTTATATGACATGATTGGATGTTTAATTTGATTTTGCAATCATGTCCTGTTATAAGTATATATATGTTGCTCTTCTGTACATAGAGCATAGATGTTGTGCAGACAGAGCATATCACATCGCACACAGACCACACTAGGTAACCCGTCGGTGATGAATTCATCAACCGCAAATGATTATATACCAGCAAGCGTTTGCCCACAACACACACGACTTCCATCACAAGCAGCTCGGATGGATCAACTGTATCCCAAGTATCTCACACGCAACTCTAATTTGATTCGTGCTTGATGTCTCCGCCATCGCTCGCACAGTTCGTCTTATTTGCCACGTATCACTGTGCCGGCCTCTGCTCGCGTCCCTCGGTGCACTCTGCTCGTGTCCGTCAACGCGCTCTACTCGTGTCCGTCGGCGCGCTCTGCTCGCGTACCTCCACGTGCTCGGCTTGTGGACAGCATTTCCTTGCGTGTTCAACTACTATATGCATATATATGGTTGCTCGCCGTTGAGGCGACTGCGGAGCGCTCTGCTCGCGTCCCTGCGCGCGTGCTCTGCCCGCAGTTGGAGCCTGCACACGATCATGTTGGGGGCCCCATATGCATGCGGTTGCACCACGCGTGTCGCCATGATGCAGTTACATGCGGCACGATGGAGTTACGCGCTGAAAATTAAAACTGCCATCTGGGCGTGTGGATATTCTAGGCCGTCCGGCTTCCCCTTTAATTCCCGCAGCCATTATAACCTTAGTCTCTTCAAGCTTTCGATCTCACCCCACAACACAACAAGCACACCCACGACGACACGTACAGAGAGGATATCTAGCGGCACTCCAATGGAGTTCGGCGAGCATAAAGTAGAGACCCATGCGAGGGAGACGGATCTCTCGGTGGTGTACACCATCGACCCGGCCGTGGTGGAGGACTACATCAACACCGTGGAGCAGTCGCTTGCTCAAGACAAGTACAAGGTGGTCGGCATCGACCTCCAGTACACCGATGGTCATCCCGACAAAAATCAGAAGGTTGTCGTTGCCCAGTTGTGCGTGCGCCATCATGTAAGGTTACAGGCTTGGCCTTCAAGAACCTTGTTGAAATCTGTGACCACTACAGGGTCTGGGGCAGCACCAAGAAGGACTCCCTTGTTGAACTCGCCTCGGCCATCATCGACCCCTACTACGAAAAGATGAAGCAGGATGCCAACAGAACACATCCCGTATCCTGGCACCGGGCCTGGACGTGGCAACTGGATGAACCTCACCTCAGGTTCGCAGCCAAGAGCGTGTACACATTCTACGAGAGGCGGACCGTTGACATGAGGAAGTGCCTCGTTACCGAAATTGACGAGGCTGGATTGAGCCACAAGAAGAGCAGTAGCGGCAAGCATCACAAGAAGTAGATGATGATTAGATGATCGTTTATCCTAGGTAATTATGCATGTAATATATAGTTTACTTTGGTGTGTGGAGATGTCATGTGTGTAGTAGCCACCTATGTAATTATGCATGTAACAGTTTACTTTGGTTTCTGCAAATGTCATGTGTGTAGTAGCCACCTATGTAATTGGATGTTTAATTTGATTATGCAACCATGTCCTTATAAGTGTGTGTGTCTATATATATGTTGTTGTTCTGTATGTAATCCCATCGCACAACACACACGTCTTATTAGCAGCAATCCGTTGTGTTATTATCGGTCTTCGCACACATTCTTGATTACAGACCTGTTTGCCGCGTATCACACACATCTTGTTGAATTGAACCGTTTCTGTTCTCTTGGCTCAACGCAAACAGTTCATCTGAGTGAACCGTTTGCCCTCTATCGCACACACTTTGATCTGGCTGACCGTTTCTTTTGTTCCACCTAATCACAAACAGTTCATCCGAGTGAATTGTATGACGTATATCGCACACACGTTCATCTAGCTGCCCGTTTCTATAGCTCCGTCTCATCACAAACAGTTTATCCGAGTGAAATGTATGCTGTATATCGCACACACCTTCCTCTGGCTGCCCGTTTTTGTTGTTCTGCCTCATCACAAACAGTTCATTGGACTGAACCGTATGCCCTGCATCGCACATGCAACTAAAATCCAAACCGTGTTTGATGTATCCGCCATCGCAAATGTTTTGCATCTTTTTTATGGTTATTTTACATCACCGTTTGTGATTATTGCATCGCACATAGTTTCATCGAAGGGTCACTGAATGTAGTGTCGCCTTAGTAGCATCCTGCAGTAGTGCATGTTTGAAAAGTCAAATGGTGATGAGTGGGTCGCTGGGCTAGATGTTGAGTACACCACAGTCCTGGGAAAAGAGAAGAATCTAAAGGAGGAAGAGATGAAGAAGCCTGCCGTGATCCAGGTTTGCGTGCATAACTTGTGCTTGGTCTACCACATATGCCATGCCAATGTTGAGTGCAAGGAATTTAAGAACTTCCTCGTGGGCGGCAAAGTCAAATTCGTTATTGTAGACTTTACAAACGACAGAAGAGTCCTGCATCGGATAGGCCTCGTTGTAGGCCAGCCCTTCGACCTCCAGAAGAATGGGTTGGTGTCCTCCCGTCAGCCTTCAATGCTGACCCTTGCAGGAGCCATGGTTGATCCTTCGTACGGTAAACTGACGAAACCTCCGCCCAAGTTTCTTCTTGCATGGCAGTGGAATGTACTAGATAGAGACCACATCCAGTACGCTGCAATGGATGCCTATCTTTGTTTCAATATCTACAAGGGTTGGATGAAGAGCGAGAGCCAAGTGTGCGGTTCAAGCAAGGAAGTATCGGCCAAGAGGAAGAGGGACAAGGCCGAGCACATGGACGAGGAGTCCGAGTAAGGTGGCAGTGTCGTTGCTCATGATGGTTCTAATGCGGTGTCTACCGGATTAGTCGCTTAGTTTAATTTCAGGGTGCTTAGTTTTATTTGAGAGGTGTGTTGTGTTGAGCCCCCAGCAGAACTATGTTATGTTCCTTCTCATTACTTTAACTCTTCAGTACGCACATACTAGTATTTCTTACAGTTCATCTTGTAGTTGGTAGTACTACCACTCGTTTCTTCACATTATATATGAACTATATACGATATGGCCAACATCATATTGGCTATACTATAACCACGCTCTAAGCATGGCACTTATGCAAAACACTTAAATGAGATAAGTAATTTTAAAAAACTTAAATGAGAGAAGTTTACCCAAAGCATGAAGGAGTTTAGTTATCAAATAATTAAATACGTATGCTAATTTCTTTAATAGACTTTAGCACCCCATCTAAGCACGTACTAGCTTTTTAATAGTAATATATGCATAATTTGGAGACGAGCGCTCTCTATAGATACCACCTTTTTCTTTAATTTCATCTTGTTAGTTTTGCTCCATGGCACAATCCATCAATACTACTACTGTACAAAAGTACATTTAAAAGGCTAGAGGGCGGGGCAATCTCGCTTGGTCAGTTTCATGAGAGGCGAGGGCCTTTGTGATTTGATGGCTCGTTACTGCTGGAAGGTGGGGCCTTGTGATTTGACTACTCATATAAATGTTGCCGACGACCTGAGGAGGAGCAAAGAACTGTGCGGTATACTCAAGTTTTCCACTGGAGTACTAGTTGTACAAAGGAGGAGCGCAAAATACGACAGCCCGGTGTGATATGGCGATAAAAATGATCTAATTTGCTAGTGATCGATCCCACTACACCACTCATCGTTAGCATTGTTCTAACGTGCCTCACAGAGAACATGACACACGCAGCGAAACACCCGAAGCAAAAGAAGAAACACAGGAGCAAAAGAAGAAGGAAGATTACCCTCCCAAAAAAGAAGGAAGACACAGACACAAGTCTAGGGGGCTGCTCTCTACTTCATGAAGAGTTAACCGTGTAGTCCTAACTGCTTCTTCATCGCCTCCACGACCTTCATCTCCTTGCTCGCCTCCTCCGCCATCTTCTTCATTCTGTCCATGACGCGGGATTTCTCGACGCGAGCATTCATCATCTCTTCCACGGTGGCATTACATACCTTGACAGCAGTCGGGTGCTCGATGCGGAGCTTCGCCAACTCCTCCTTCTGTTCCATGACGAGGGCGTGCAGCATCTTCACCGAGGAACTACTCTTCTCATTCATCATCTTCCTAGCTCAAAATCAATGCGATGCTGCCAGATGCTGACATCCCTCTGCATCTGTCCCCTGAGATCTACTTGCGCCTCCTCCTTGTGCTTCGCTAGGCGCAGCTCCTTCGAACTTGTCTCCAATCGATGCGACACTTCCTCGATCCGATTTGCCCTTGCTGCCCACCACCTGAAACGCAGCCCTGGCATGTCCTCCGGCACCACCGATCTGTGATTCCAGAGTAATGGGTCCCCTCTGAAACACATGTGGGTTTCGCTCAAAGGCGGCAGTGCTGCAGGCCGCAACGAGAGGGCAGCCCGCGGGATCATGGGATCTAAGGGATTATCCATGGGGGGATCCGGTGGGCGAGGCAGTGAGGCGAGCGTAGGCGCTGGGAGAGCCCTACAAGGCTAGAATAAAGAAAGTACTACTCCACTCCGTCCATATTGAAATACAGAGGCCACCAAAAGTAGCCCATGCAAAAATAGATCATGCCGCATGTGTCCTGGTTTATTGGCCCCTTTTTTATTTTCTTCAATATTTGACCAAAAATTTAACTAAGAAAATGTTAATGCATGTCACAAAAAATTATATCATTGGAATCGCATTTGAACATAGTTTTCGATGATATTACTTTTTATTACATGCATAAATATTATGTTACTTAAAAATATGGTCAAAAAATGGCACAAAATACGAAGGAGATCAATGGAAGTAGCAACCCATGATTTAACTACTCGCATGCACACAGTGGAGTAGCAGTGTCATTCTCAACTACTTCCTCCCTCACGTCCACTCAATTTGCATGCGCTGTATTAATTGACCATCAATTAAGTGAACGACTTTACACGCGTCAAATTATCACATGGGGTGGATATTCGTACAAAAATTCATCCCACCGTGTGCCCGCGTGTGCGTGCGAGGGAATGAGTGCGTGCGTGAACATCTTTGCTTCGTGCACGTACTGCTAGTGTGCGTGAGAGAGGACGAGTACATTCTTCTGGAACCAGCAACACGCCACTGTGATCAATCCAGACAAGGTCGTGACAATGCCTCCACATGTGCCACGTGGCTTCATGGATGCCCCCCACATCATTTTAATCATAATATATTAACTGAAAAAGGGAGAGACACTGTGTAGCGTGCCATTGGAATTCTAATTTTTACGTGTTTTTCACATACTGGAAGTACTAGTAAGGTACATGTGCATTGCACGCATGAGATTTGGCAACCAAATTATGAATAAACACCACACTATAGCATGTAAGCTTTGAGTCATATATGCATGATGTAGATGTTCGTTTAATTCTTGTAGTTCATCCCATTCAAAACCAATTAGTTTTTATAAAAAAGTTAATCTATTTTAAGATTCATGGAATTGTGCATTGTAAACCATAAAGTAAAAAACAAATAATGGCAATTCATCTAAAAAAATTTGGGCAATTATGATACGGAAGATTCTAGAACAAGGGAGAAATGCTTGTGTTTTGAGGTTTGTGCATTATTCTTAAGTTTAACCATGGAGTATTCTAGATTGTACATGTGGCAGAATCTGGTGGAATGTATATGATATCCAACGGCCGTTAGAGCTCGGATTTGCCATCTCTGCACCGTCCGATTGGCTTCATCCAGCGACCATCTTTCAAAGTTATTCGCACACTATATAGGGGTATAGATGTCGTCAGATGAAGCCAATCCGACGGTGCAGAGATGGCAAACCGAGCATTACTGGCCATTCATATCATCTACATTCCACCAGATTTTGCCACATGTACAATCTAGAAGATTCCACGGTTGAACTTAAGCATAATGCTCAAACCTCAAAATACAAGCACTTCTCCTTTGTTCTAGAAGCTTCTGTATCATAATTGCCCAAACAATTTTTTTCTAGATGAATTGCCATTATTTGTTTTTACTTTATGCCTTACAATGCACAATTCCATGAGTCGTAAAATAGATTGACTTTTTATAAAAACTATTGATTTTGAATGAGATGAACTATAAGAATTAAATGAAAATCTACATCATGCATATATGACTCAAAGCTTACATGCTATAGTGTGGTATTTATTCATAATTTGGTTGCCAAATCTCATGCGTGCAATGCACGTGTACCTTACTAGTATAGACTAGTGGCACATCGTCTAAAGCCTTTCTACACGCTCATTTTTTGTACAAATGTGCCCCACCGTGCACCCGCGTGTTTGTATGTGGGAACACGTGCGTGTGTGCACCTCTTCTATTTTGTACACATAGTCCGTGTATGTGAGAGATACTGAGATAGGGTGAGGGAATACGTGTCAATGCAATTTGTGTGAAGGAGAGTCCTATATATACATGTATTTGCATGGGGCCGGGGTGATATACGGGGAGGGTGGGGAGGGGTCGACCGTGCGAGATATCGATAGAGACAGATAGAGGGAAGAGCTCTACGGGCATAGAAGCACTGGGATATAGGGGGTGCTACAAGATGGTGCAAGGGGTCAAGTGGAGGAAGACTGGGAAGGAGTGCACAAGTGCGAGATCGATATTTAAAGAGAGGGGGCGAGAACGTGCGCGGTTGCGCGCAGTGGCGGAGCCATGAAATTTAAATGAGCTAGGGGGGCCAAGCATTGCTAATCCTTTATTTATGGGGAGGGCTAATTCATCAACTTAAACCATTTTACCAGCAATTGATATACTGATCACATTTATATTACCCTCAATACAGTGATGTTAGGGGGCCAGGGCCCTTGTTGCCCCCTGTCTTCGCCACTATGCGCGCGTCCGAGAGATAAAGCGGAAGGCATGGATGATGAGAGGGATACGGTGGATAGATAATGTGTATGTATCAGCTGTGTAGTCCTATATAGAGAGGTAGATTTGATCGATGTGTACGTGGGAAAGAGCAGGGTGAGACCTGACTAGAGATATAGATCGATCGGTTTGTGTGGAAAACTGGGAAAGACCTAACTATATATATACACACATAGAGGAACATCGATCATTGTGCATGATGTGAGAGATAAAGAATGGCCGGAGTGATGAAGAGGGGGAGGTGTGTGTGTGTGTGTGTGTGTGTGTTTGTGTGACCGACCTGAATAAAAAGATTGCGTGTGTGCGATGGATAATGCCGAGTGGTAGTGTGTGTGCATGCATGCACGACAGAAAGTAAGTGGTACAACTATAAAGAGAAGACAACTGTGTGGGTGTAAAAGACTTGGTGAGGTCATAATCAATGTAAAGATGAATTCAAATATTTGAATAAGAGATCATGATGTTTGAAACCCATGCATGCATGAATATAATTGAGGTATGTGTGGTGTGGTTTTGAAACAAGCATGTTATACTGTATACACATTGAACAAGGTCAAACTAATTTGAATTTGAGATACCGATGGCAAGCATCGTTTGGCGACATTGCATCCATGCATGGACACGCTATTCAAATTGGAGATGATGGGTGGCTTTCGCAGCACATATCTAAATGGTGTGTGTGTGTTGTGCGTGTTAAACACATTGTACATAGTATCATAGATGGTTTAGATTCCGAACATCTACTAAAACATACATGTACTATGATTTGAATTCAACATAAAATGGATACATATATTTGAATTCGAGATCATATGTACATGTAGTTCGTATTTATATGGGAATTTACTACTCTCATATTCATGTCATGTGTTGTGGAGATAATTTTTAGATGGTTGTATAACTAACCCGAGTACAATCCCATTCAAACGGGGAAAATGTACTCAAATTTAGTCCATATGCTAGACAGTAGGAAATGTTTTTTTTATTGTTGAGGGAAGTGCAAATAGATTTGTTACTGTACACGTCAAGCTTGTTGTCTCGATTATTTTTAGGTTTTTGTTGTTGTTTTAGAATGGCATTTCTAGTAATAATATAGTAAAACGGGACAAAGCTCTCTCTAGTGGGGTGCGAATTGTCTTTTTTGTTTTTGTTTTTTTGTACACGTTAAGCTTGTTCTCCCGAAATTTCAAGCCGCACCTTGTTATGCCGAAATTTCAAGCTAGCATCTCTGTCTATCGTGCTGCGAAACTCCCGCCTCTTCAACCCGTGCCTTGTTATCCTAAAATTTTAAGATATCTCATTGCCTTGTTCTGCTCCAAAAACTCCCTCCATCTCAACCCGTGCCTTGCTATCCCAAAATTACAACGCGCGCAAAAACTCCCACCTCCTGCGAAATCCCAACACGTGAAATTTCCGTGATACCCTTGAACCGAAAGAACCGCCTAGTTCAAATCGGTGGGGGTACTATCGTAATTTACCCCGCATTTCAGACAAGCGCATCTCTAAGCCATGGTTTCCCCCTCCCATCCCCTCCGCCCCCATTCGTACATCGAGGCTGCGAAAACCCGCGAAGCCCCACACCCTCCTCCGTCCACCACCCAGCCAGAGCCTATTCCCCCGATGACATCATCCACCGCAACAGCTCGACGTCCCTCATCCGCCGCACTGGATGGGGATCCATCGTCGATCTCATCATCCCGCCGGTTCAGCCACCCCGTCCTCCACCTCTAAGGAGCTGCCCGACGTTCTCCTCGTCTATCGCGCCACCTCCATTCCCACACCGCCGTCTTCACCTGCACCACCGGAAGAGCAGCACCATCACCGATTCCTCGGATGAAGCTGAGGCCTATTCGGCGCCACCAAAGAGGTTCTACACTAATCGCTGTATTTTCTTCTTGATTCCATCTCACGGTGCTGCCGGCGCTTGGTCCCTTGCCGCCATGGCGCGACTCCATCTACAGCGGCATCGCCGGCCACGTCCTCCATGGCTTCTTTCCCTCGGCGGCGATGTCGACATCACTAGGAGTTGTTGCTGCTGCTCCGGCTGTCGCTGGCACTACTGCTGCTGCTGCTTCGGCTCTTGCTCGCGCTGCTACTCTGCTCTTGCTCTCGGTCCCCGGCCTGGTCTGCTCTTGCTCTTGCTTGCACTACTGCTCTACTCTTGCTCGTGCAGCTGCTGCATGAGCAGCAGCTCCGGCTGTCGCTCGAGCTCCTGCTGCTGCTACCCGAGATGCTGCTACACGACTAGCTGCCCCGGTGCTTGCACGCGCTGCCGCTCTGGGCGCTGCTGCTACTGCACAACCAGCTGCCCCGACTGCTCTCTGGTACTATGTTCCCTGCTGGAGCGGCTACCAATTTAGATCATTGCTACTCTGCCACTAGTGCTCGAGGGGAAAAACTATTAGTGCACTACTTTTCCGCTACTAGTGTGTTTAGTTTCGATAGTAAAATTCAGCTTCGACAGCAAAATTCAGTTTCGACAGTAAAATTCTGTTCCGAGAGTTAAATTTAGTTTTGATAGTTAAGTTCAGAGATGAGCGGCTGATGTATTTTACATCTAGCACTTTGTGGTTATGTATTTTACATCATGTATTGGAGATGGTATTAGAATTCCACTCAGGTTTACGTTGTCACCCTTGTCCTGCTTCAGCCTCGTCATCGTACAACTCACCAGAGCTGCTCCAACAACGAAACCCTCCATCTAAGCGGAGCAGTACCCTCGGCTCCATCTCCAGACGCCTAAGATCTTCTTCCCCTCCTCCGACAGCCACATCAGCCGCATTATCCTCAGTGACCAACCCAATGATGCTGAGATATACATGGCTTCGCCACAAAGGTTGTACACTTGTTGCATCGCTTTTTTACTCTACATGTTATATATATATTGTTCACTGAGCTCGCGTAGTAACGTGAAATACGATTAGTTTCTCCTACTATATGACAAGCAGTGAGGTACCAGGCAACTTAGCTATCCGTGATGGACTATCTCGAAAGCCATCATTATTTATTTCTTCGCGTTTGAGCTGTGCATTTGTAGATGGGCCTGGGAGTTTAGCTAGTATGGCAGTGGCCTGGGTCCAAAGTAGTAGAAGTAGCACAAACACATTTATGGAGTGTAGGCTTTTGCCTGTTCAAGCCTTCCTATAGAATCGCCACTACTTGAAAGGAAAAGACAAGGAAAAACATAGGATTTGGAAAGTTTCCTATGGTACTACTATTCATGCATTTGGTTCAAAGGAATGGAGCAAAGGAAAAATGTATGATTTGTTCCTTTATTGTCTCCTTCAAAGAAAAACCGTAGGAATTTTAATATCCACTTGGCCTCCTTTTCAAATTCCTATTATTGAAGCACAAGACTAAGAGATAGTAGCATAATAGCATTATAATTGTACATTTTCTTATGGTTTGACTTAATTTCACCATGCTTTGCATTCCTGTGATCTTCCAATTCTTGTGAACCAAACACCCATATTGACAAAAATCATGTGTTTTTAAATTCTCTGTTTTGCAGGTGCATTCCTATCCTATTCCTATGTATTTCCTATCACTGCATTGTTAGAATCCTCCAATACAAATAATCCCTTATAAAATTACTTCTGTTACAGATATGTGTCAAATAAAACCTTGTGTGGTTTGTGCCGCTCCTGCTATGCTGTCGTCCACCCCAGCTCAGCTGCTCCAGTGAAAGAAGGGTTCACCACAGCAGGGATCCACCCTACAGACTGTCTTTCGCTGCCTCAGATCTTCTTCCCTGCAGCCGGCATCCACGACAACAGCATTACCATCATCAACTGAGCAGATGACCTTGGGGACTACACGGGTCTGCAAGAGAGGTTGCACTCTTTCGTGTGTGCTTACTATATGCATCGCTTAATTGGCATGCTGCTTTATTGTTCTGTTCACCGATTAGACTCCGACTCAAGTCCAAATTAATGCTCAAACTTGAGTTTTTACTAGCAATGTGCCCGTGCGTTGCAACGGATCCAAAGTAGAATAGTACTTGTTCACAAACTTGAAAGAAAACACTCTTGTTTTGATATACATAGACCACTAAAAATATATTACGTTTCACTCAAAATATATTTCTCGGGCTGTTTTGATGAGGTGAGGGAGGGATGTGGTTGCTTTCAAGATAATAAGAGCGGATAAGTGGGCTATTGTTGCAAAAATGCCAGAACTTACCTCGCAGCCGTTAGATGCAGATCTAATGGTCAGAAATGATGGATGGCAGACACACCATCATCACCAACTGAATCTTTTATAGGAGTAGAGAAATGGTTGTGGGGCACATGTTGGGGCTGAATAGTATATGTCTACTATCTGCTTAATCTCGGGTGTCTATTATGAATTTCATATTGGGTGGGAAACAAACATTAAAGGATCCATTATCTGTATTTTTAACTGAAGCTATTATATGTCTGCTATCATTGGTTTTGGGTCTATCCACAGGTTGCTACCATAACTCTGGATTTGTGCATGCACTCCTTACATAATCTCGCTATGTTGTATTCCTATGCATGTCAATTATTGTACACAATGCTACTGAACATGTACAACAAAAGAGACGAGGCTTGCGTGGCAATAAAATTTCATGCAGACGTCGCTCCATAGTGGGCGCAAAAGCAACCCCCCTCCCCCCATTCCAGAATCAAGAGGAAGATAACTGTTCACAGGGGGATTCAGAGCGAGCAGACCATCCTATTTACCTCCTGAGGTCTTTTGCTCTAACTTGGCATGTTGATGTTGGTCATATTATGCATATGGTGCCTTGCATTGCTTACTTTATACATAAAATATGTCATCTGCTTAGTTTAGACATGCTTTGTGTGAATGTCATCTGTTTAGTTTCTATATCATATTTGTAAATCATGCAATGCAATCTTGTTTAGCCAGGCATCATATATGTGAATTTTGCAATGCCATCCTGGTTAGCCAGTCATCTTATATGTGAATAATATCATGCCATCCTTTTTTATTATGTATTAAATTGGTCAACAATGTTAGTAAACTCAATTACTCTTCCGGTGCATCAGCCAGTCGACACGGTCATGGAAAAATCTGGAGTGAAAAGAAGGTCTTCAGAGCAGACAATGCTATCTGACGAAGCGCATGTCTTGCTGGTTACAGATAGCTCCTCAGAGGAGGATTCAGAGATAGATGACCAGTCCTATCCCCCCCCCCCCCGAGGTGCATGCTCTAACTTGGCAGGGTTATATTGCTCATATCGTGCATATGGTGTCTTGCATTGCTATGTCATTTTGTTAGTTTAGACATGCTTTGTGTGAATGCCACCTGTAGTGTCTAATTACCATATATGTGAATTATGCAATGCCATCTTGTTGCAAGACATTATATTTGTGAATTATGCAATGCTATATTGTTGCAAGGCATTATATATGTGAATTATGCAATGCCATGTTGTTTAGCCAAGCATCATATATGTGAATTATATCATCAATCCTTTTTTGTATTACGTATTCCATTTGTCGACAATGTTTGTATATTCATATACTCTTCCTGTGCATCAGCCATTTGAATTGGCGATGGAAAAATCTGGAGTGAAAA
Source organism: Aegilops longissima (assembly GCA_021605205.1). Classification (NCBI taxonomy): domain Eukaryota; kingdom Viridiplantae; phylum Streptophyta; class Magnoliopsida; order Poales; family Poaceae; genus Aegilops; species Aegilops longissima. Next base: position 433,338,509 of record CM038681.1, on the reverse strand, counting down.
CAAGGTCTTCAGAGCAGACAATGCTACCTGCTGAACCAGATATCTTGCTGGTTATAGATAGCTCCTCCTCGGAGGATTCAGAGACAGATCACCAATCCTATTTCCCCACTCAGGTGTATGCTCAAACTTGGCAGGGTTATATTACTCATATCATGCATATGTTGTCTTGCAATGTTTAGTTTTCACATCATATACACAATATTGAATGTCATCTTCTTAGTTCACACATCATATATGCGATTGTCCTCTGCTTACTTGCTTAGTATATAAATCATATATTTGAACTATATCATGCCATGATGTTTACATAGACAGCATGTATCTGAATTATGGCATGCCAACCCATTTTATAAAGACATAAATACATAATATAGTTATATCATCTCATCCTGTTTACATAGTCATCATATTTTGAATTATGTCATTCTATTCATGAATTATATCATGACATCATGTTTCCATCGACGGCATGTATGTGAATTATGGCATGCCAACTACGTTAATAGACACATCGCATAGTTATATCATGTCATCCTGTTTACATAGTCATCATATTTTGAAGTATGTCATTCTGTCTTGTTTAGTTAGCCATCATATATGTGAAATTGTGTCATGCTATCCTGTTTAGTTAGCCATCATACATGTGAAATTGTGTCATGCTATCATGTTTGGTTAGACAACATAAATGTGAATTATTTCATGCCCAGTTTTCTTCCCTACTATCCATTGCACCTTGTCTATCATACAATGTATGTACATTCAATTGCTTTTCTTGTTTATCAGCCATTTGAATTGGACGGGGTGATGGCAGTATCTATGGGAGTAAAAACATGGTCTTCAGAAAAGATAGTGCTACCCGTCGATGCAAATAGAACCACTGTTGTACTTGCCCAAGAACTAGCCCCACCACATATAACCCACACTCGCGGAGATTGTAACCCTACCCAGTTGGACAGAGAACCAGCTACACCCCTTCCAACCCCAGCAGATAGTAACCCAGTTCCAGTTGACGTAGCATCGTCTCCACCACAGAGCACCCAAACACGAGCAGTTAGTAAGGCAACCGCAGTGCCCAAAGCACGAGGACCACCACTCCGAACCCCAAGTCAACGCTTAAAGCAAAAGAAGAATTGTTCTCAGGTTAGGTTCCGTAGCAATGGTTCATACTCCTTTGCTCTTGCATCACTGTATTTACTCATAACAACTAATTCCAAATTTGAAGGATGCAATTGAAAATCCAATGGAGCAACAGGTATGTTTTAAACCTGTTTGTTTAACAGGTTTGTTGTTGTAACTTGCTCTATGTTGATTTCAGTTTCAGTTGAATAAGCAGTCATGTTCTCATGCCATGCACATTACAAGTGTTGTTAGTGCTATGTAGTTTCCCACACTTATATTCTGTCTATGCTACTTTTTCTTAAACAGATATGATTTTAACTGTCTCTATCTTGATTTGGCAACATAAACTAGAATGATATAGATCATACAGTGACCATAGTGCATAGATATATGTTTGTTTCATGCTGTTATCCTGTCCACCTTTCTACTGAACTGGTTTACCAAAATGAGTTACATATACAACATGGTAAACCTATGATGTGTCTGCTTGTTTCTCTTTTAGAATGCGGACAAAATATTGGAGAAGACTACCCCGTTATGCAATGGTAAAGGAAGTAACACAGATAAGGTTCAAGATAGTGAGACATCCTTGTTGATCTCCAAGAAACTTGATAAAAATTATCTTGAATACGGTGAGACAACCGCAAAGTCCTGTCTTGATGTAGTGTTCGAGTTACTAGCCACTACTACTGGCAAAAGCTCTTCGAACTCGCTGCCTGGATCAGTTCGGCTTCTTGAGTCTCAACTTCAAGTTGAAAGACATCGATCAGATGTGCTGCGACAGGAAGCCGAAGGACTGAGGAAGTCCCTGCAGAATTCAGATGCATAATTTTTGGTGCAACAGCAAGCGCTGGAGGATTTAAGCGCCAAATAAGAGAAAGCAAATAAACTTGCTAAGCTCTTGTCAGCATGGTGGGTATCCAGGATATCATTTCTTGAGTTCTTCTGAAGTGGTTTCAGTTCTGGACTTGTTTTGCTGCCGCGCTTATTTGCACTAGTGGCCAATTTAGACGCCTAGTATAAGTAATATGCTGCTTTGTTCCGCATATTTGCACTGGTGGCGAACTTTGATGCCTAGTGGATGTAATATGTGTAATATCCGTAATAGCCTAGCATAAGTTGCTTGCTTATTTTCCCTTATTCTCTTGTTTATTTGTTTGGTTGTAGTCACTACAGTTATTTTTCCGCGGTTTGCTAGTGGCCACAATAAAATATTTTTAAAAACTAGGCTACAATAACCATGGGCAACATACGGACCATTTTAACCATGGTCCCGCTACCTACTGTGATGACCATGCGCCGTAGGATCCATGGGCCTTCTACGGGCCGTAGAAACAATGGGCCTTCTACGAGCTGTAGAATCAATGGGCCTTCTACGGGCCGATCAATTGTCCAAACATGGGTCGTACTTATTCATGGACCATTAAGTGGACCGCAGTATGGGTCGTAAACGGGCTAGAATCGTAAGTTTATGGCCCGAGCGTAACGGGCCCTTAATAGGCCGATATGTATAATGGGCGTAATTCTATCGATAGGCATAACAGGTCGTTAATGGGCCGTATTTGATGACACTATGAAAACAGCCCAATGGATTAACGGGCCACAAACGGGCTGTAACCATGGGTTGGATTTGGCCCTCAAGCGAAACAAGCCAGTAAGGGACCGTAAGTAATCGAAGGCTGAAAATGAGCCCAGGAACAAATGGGCCCTTAGAAGGACGGAAGATAATATGGGCTGGAAACGGCCCAACGGAATAACGGGCCATTAATGGGTGTAAAGCTATACACTGTTCATTATGGGCCAGTTTCACCATGGGCCTTTAATGGGCCCAGAGTTCAAAGAGCCTCATATGGGCCGAAATAAATCATGGTCCATACATGGGCCAGAAGTTACAACAGGCTAGAATCATATTGGACGACCCAGATGACGCTACTCGGCCAAATTCGGATAGGCCATAACGGGCCGTGAGTTAGCGGGTTGTAAATGGGCTATATGCGAACAAGCCGTTAACACGCTTTTCATGGGCCGGCCCGCCAACTTTTGACCAAGTCAAACGGGCCAGCTTTTAACTTGAATGGGCCACTGTTGTGTCGAGCCACGTGTCGACTTATCATAGGCGCATCTGATAACCCACAAGTATAGGGGATCGCAACCGTTTTTTAGGGTATATTCAACTCAAATTTATTGATTCGACACAAGGGGAGACAAAGAATATTCTCAAGTATTAGCAGTTGAGTTGTCAATTCAACCACACCTGAAAGACTTAATATCTGCAGCAAAGTATTTAGTAGAAAAGTAGTATGAAAGTAACGGTAACGGTGGCAAAAGTAATAATAGCAGTTTTGTAGCAATCGTAACAGTGGCAACGGAAAAGTAACGGAGCAAAGATCAATATGAAGCGAGCTCGTAGGCAATGGATCAATGATGGATAATTATGTCAGATGGCATTCATCATGCAACAGTTATAACTTAGGGTGGCATAGAACTAGATCCATTCATCAATATAATCATACGTGTTTATGGAAAAGAACTTGCATGGCATCTTTTGTCCTACCATCCCGTGGCAGCGGGGTCCTATTGGAAACAAAGGTATATTAAGGCCTCCTTTTAATAGAGTATTGGATCAAAGCATTAACACTTAATGAATACATGAACTCCTCAAACTACGGTCATCACCGGGAAGTGTCCTGACTATTGTCACTCCGGGGTTGCCGGATCATAACATGTAGTAGGAGACTATAAATTTCGAGATAGGATCAAGAACACAAATATATTCATGAAAACATAAAGGGTTCAGATCTGAAATAATGGCACTTGGGCCCTAGTGATAAGCATTAAGCATAGCAAAGTCATAGCAACATAAATCTTAGAACATAGTGGATACTAGGAATCAAACCCTAACAAAACTAACTTGATTACATGGTAAATCTCATCCAACCCATCACCGTCCAACAATCCTATGATGGGATTACTCATGCATGGCGGTGAGCATCATGAAATTGTTGATGGAGGATGGTTGATGATGATGACGGCGACGATTTCCCCTCTCTGGAGCCCCGAACGGACTCCAGATCTGCCCCCCGAGAAAGAACAGGAGGTGGCGGCGGCTCCGTATCGTAAAACGTGATGAATCCTTCTCTCTGATTTTTTCTCCCCAAACGTGAATATATGGAGTTCGAGTTGAGGTCGGCGGAATTCGTGGGACCCACAAGACCAGAGGGCGCGCCCTAGGGGGGTTGGCGCGCCCTCCACCCTTGTGGACAGGTTGTGGGTCCCCTCTGGTTGATTCTTTCGCCAATATTTTTTATTTATTCAAAAATAATCTCCGTGAAGTTTGAGGTCATTCTGAGAACTTCTATTTCTGCACAAAAATAACACCATGGCAATTTTGCTGAAAACAACGTCAGTCAGGGTTAGTTCCATCGAAATCATGCAAATTAGAGTCCAAAACAGGGGCAGAAGAGTTTGAAAAGTAGATACGATGGAGACGTATCAACCAAGTAAATAGATAGGCCCTTCGCAGAGGGAAGCAGGGATTTGCAGAGGTGCCGGAGCTCGAGTTTTTGAAATAGAGATAAATAATATTTTGAGCGGTAGGCTTTCATTGTCTACATAACAACCAAGAGTCTCAGTATCTTCCATGCTACATACATTATAGGCGGTTCCCAAACAGAGTGGTAAAGTTTATAATCCCCCTCCACCAACAAACACATTCCACGGCTGGTCCAAAACAACGGGTACCGTCCAACTAACAACAATCCTGGGGGAGTTTTGTTTGATATTATAATTTTGATTTGATTTGAGCATGGGACTGGGCATCTCGGTTACCAACCATTTTCTCGTGAATGATGAGCGGAGTCCACTCATCGTGAGAATAACCCACCTAGCATGGAAGATATAGATAGCCCCCAGTCGCTACATGAGCGATTCGGACATACAAAAAAGATTATCATTCGAAGGTTTAGAGTTTGGCACATGCAAATTTACTTGGAACGGCAGGTAAATACCGCATATAGGTAGGTATGGTGGACTCTCATGGAACAACTTTGGGTTTATGGAAGTGGATGCACAAGCAGTATTCCCGCTTAGTACAAGTGAAGGCTAGAAAAAGACTGGGAAGCGACTAACTAGAGAGCGACAACAGTCATAAAAATGCATTAAGATTAACCAAAATTGAGTGCAAGCATGAGTAGGATATAAATCACCATGAACATAAATATCGCAGAGGCTATGTTGATTTTGTTTCAACTACATGCGTGAACATGTGCCAAGTCAAGCCACTCGAATCATTCAAAGGAGGATACCATCCTATCATACTAGGCTGAATCAGGAACTATGAACTAATCATATTTGCAGAAACAAGATAGGCCGAGTTCATACCAGCTTTTCCTCATCTCAATCATTTCATCATATATCATCATTATTTCCTTTCACTTGCGCGACCGAATGGTGTGGATAATAATAATAGTGCACGTGCATTGGACTAAGCTAGAATCTGCCAACATTAATTCGAAGGAGAAGACAAGGTAATATGGGCTCTTTGTTAGATCAACAATAATGCATATGAGAGCCACTCAACATTTTCATCGTGGTCTTCTCCTCTCGACCCCCAAAGAAAAGAAAAGAATTTCAAAGAAACACACTGAAATGTTTTTGGAGTTTTTGTTTTTCTGATGGAAGTAAAACAACAACGAGAAAAAACTATTTACACAGGAAAGCTCCCAACAAGAAAAAGAAGAACGAGAAATCTTTTTGGGTTTTCTTTTAATACTACTACTAAGCATAGAAAGTAAACTAGCCAGAAGCTACAACTAATTTTTTATAGATTTTTCTTAAGGTCTTTCAAACACACAAGAAGAAAGCGAGAAAAGAAATAAACTAACATGGATAATACAATGAAAAAGTATGAACACCGACAACTAGAATGAGTGTGTGAACATGAATGTAATGTCGGTGAGAAATACGTACTCCCCCAAGCTTAGGCTTACGGCCTAAGTTGGTCTAAGCCCATGGAACAAAGTAGCCCTCTCCGGTGTACTGAGGAGGATCCTGGGGGTTCCACTGGTTCGCGAGCTTCTGTGGCTCCCACTAATAAATAGAATGTTGATATGGATCAAGTGATGTGAGGGAGTCCTGGATTAGGGGGTCTCCGGACAGCCGGACTATATCCTTTGGCCGGACTATTGGACTATGAAGATACAAGATTGAAGACTTCGTCTCGTGTCCGGATGGGACTCTCCTTGGCGTGGAAGGCAAGCTTGGCAATACGGATATGTAGATCTCCTCCTTGTAACCGACTTGTAACCCTAGCCCCTCCGGTGTCTATATAAACTGGAGGGTTTAGTCCGAGGGACAACAACAATCATACCATAGGCTAGCTTCTAGGGTTTAGCCTCTACGATCTCGTGGTAGATCAACTCTTGTAATACTCATATCATCAAGATCAATCAAGCAGAAGTAGGGTATTACCTCCATAGAGAGGGCCCAACCTGGTAAACATCGTGTCCCCGCCTCCTGTTACCATCCGCCTTAGACGCACGCTTGGGACCCCCTACCCGAGATCCGCCGGTTTTGACACCGACATTGGTGCTTTCATTGAGAGTTCCACTGTGTCGTCACCATAAGGCTTGATGGCTCCTTCGATCATCGGTAACGATGCGGTCGAGGGTGAGGTTTTTCTCCCCGGACAGATCTTCGTATTCGGCGGCTTTGTACTGCGGGCCAATTCGCTTGGCCATCTGGAGCAGATCGAAAGCTACGCCCCTGGCCATCAGGTCAGGTTTGGAAATTTGAACTACACTTCCGACATCCGCGGAGACTTGATCTTCGACGGATTCGAGCCGATGCCAGGTGCGCCGCACGATCACGACGAGCATGATTTAGCTCTGCCATTGGACAGTGTTCGGGAGATCACACCTGCGACCACTCCGGCCTTCAATCCAGAGCCAATTGCGCCATCCGAGGACAGGTGGATAGACCCCGCTATGGAGGCCGCACTCTCAGCGGCGATAGAGCCAGATACTGACTTCACCCCTTACGAGAGCCGTGTTGCTGAACCATTGGATTCTTCCCCGGCCACAGGCTCCGAGCCGCCTGCGTCCGTGCCTATCGAACCCGATTGGGCACCGACCTGGATTTTACCTCCGCGGATGTTTTTCAGTACTCGCCTTTTGGCGATGTGCTAAATTCATTAAGGTCCCTCTTCCTGTCAGGAGAAGCTTGGCTGAACTATGTCCGGCTAGAAGGGGATGCAGACGACGAAGAAATTCGCTGCCCACCCACCACCCACTTAATAGCCACTGTCGACGATTTAAACCGACATGCTTGATTTCGACTCCAAAGACATCAACGGCATGGACGACGATGCAGGAGAAGAACAGGAACCATCGCCCACAGGGCTCCGGACAGCCACTTCATCACATGACATATACATGGTGGATACACCCAAAGAAAACAATGACGAGGAATGGAAGGAAGCAACGAAGAACAGCTCCATCGAGAAGCAAACAAAGCGTCGGCGTAGGCGCCGCTCCAAATCCCGCCTCGGCAAAAACAGCGATAACAGCGAAAGAGAAAATAACACATTGGTCGACTCCAGAGGAAACGACGACCACATCGACCCAGCGGCAGAGCACGATGAAACTATGAATGGCAAACACAATACGGATCTGATGTGTGAACACGGCGACGCCGAGGATAAAGCTCATCAACCTCCATCCGGGGAGGAAAACAGACCGGACGAAGATGCACACATCATCCCGGAAAGGCACTTGGAACAAGAGAACCTCCACATAAGGCTTATCACCACAGCGAGGAGTTTGAAGAAGCAGAAGCAAAGGCTTAAGGCCGCGCAGAATATGCTCAACAATAGATGGAACAAAGTGCTCGACAACAAAGAAAAGTATGGTGGAAGTTACCACACAAAAAGCTATCCAAAACGCAAGCTATTGCCTGAATTTGACGATGAGGCCTTAGAGCCCACACAGCCGAAAAATAAAACGGCCAACCGGTCGGATCAACCACCTGGTGGCCGCGATAGAGCGGCTAACAAGGCCGCACGTAAGTCAACACACAATCTACGTGAGGACTTGCGCCAAAAATCCAGTATGACCAGATCCATCTATGGATCTAGGAAGCGCGCTACGGCACAAAATCAAAACCGAATAGTACAACCGTCTGAACGCCATGATACACCTAAATACAGGGGTGCCGCACACCCCCTATGTTTCACCGATGAGATGCTGGACCACGAATTTCCAGAAGGATTCAAACCAGTGAACATAGAGGCGTACGACGGGTCCACAGACCCTGGGGTCTGGATTGAGGACTTTATCCTCCACATCCATATGGCTCGTGGAGACGATCTCCACGCCATCAAGTACTTGCCCCTCAAGCTTAAAGGATCAACTCGGCACTGGCTGAAAAGCCTCCCCGAAAACTCAATTGGAAGTTGGGAGGAGCTCTAGGATGCTTTTCGGGCTAATTTTCAAGGGACCTATGTCCGACCTCCGGATGCAGACGATTTAAGTCATATAATTCAACAGCCCGGAGAGTCAGCCCGAAAGCTTTGGAACAGGTTTCTCACTAAGAAGAACCAAATCGTCGACTGCCCGGACGCCGAAGCCTTATCAGCTTTCAAGCATAGCGTCCGAGATGAATGGCTCGCCAGACACCTCGGCCAAGAAAAACCGGGAACAATGGCAGCCCTGACAAGCCTCATGACCTGCTTTTGCGCGGGCGAAGATAGCTGGTTAGCCCGCAGTAGCACCAGCGACCCAAGCACATCCGAAGTCAGGGATGGCAATGGACAACCACGACGCAGTAAAAGCAAGCGTCTAAATATAGAAGATAGCCCAGACAATACGGCGGTAAACACCGGATTCAGGGGCTCTCGACCAGGTCAGTGGAAAAAGCCTTTCAAAGGCAACAGAGATGGACCGTCCAGCCTAAACAAGATTCTAGACAAACTATGTCAGATTCATGGCACCCTCAATAAACCTGCAAATCACACCCACAGAGAATGTTGGGTCTTCAAGCAGGCCCGTAAGCTAAACGCCGAACACAAGGGGAGGGAGACACCAAGTGAAGACGAGGAAGAGCCTCACCAAAGAAAGCATCATGGGACGTAAAAATTCCCACCAGAGGTTAAAACAGTAAACATGATCCACGTGACGAAGAGGAGAAGCAAACATGCACTCCGAGACACACGCGTCGTAAAGCCCGTCACCCCTAAGTTCAACCCCTGGTTTGCCTGCCCGACCACTTTCGATCGCAGTGATCACCCGACAAGTATCCGGCACAAAGGATTGGCTGCCTTGGTGTTAGACCCAATAATAAATGGATACCATCTCACATGAGTCCTTATGGACGGCGGCAATAGTCTAAATCTGATATATCAGGTCACAGTCTGCAAAATGGGGATAGACCCGACAAAAATCAGCCACAGTAATACTACCTTCAAGGGAGTAATACCAGGCCCAAAGGCCCGCTGCACGGGCTCTCTATTACTAGAGGTTGTATTCGGTTCTCCCGACAACTTCCAAAGTGAAAAGTTAACCTTCGACATCGCTCCATTCCTAAGTGGCTATCAAGCACTACTCGGAAGAGCGGTTTTTGCTCGTTTTAATGCAGTACTGCATTACGCTTCTCTCAAGCTTAAAATGCCAGGTCCATGTGGCATCATCACCATTAGCGGAAACGTTGAACGTTCCTTACAAGCGGAAGAATCTGCGACGACTTTAATAGCCGAACACTAAATGGCCCCTCCAACCAGAATAAAGGATCGGTCGTCAAGACCGCGGACACGGCTAGACGAGTTCGGCGCATTACTAGCTATAACAGCTTAGATAAAACCTCAAAATGTTTTGATGGTTATACCCCCATGGACGGCACCAGGGGCTTCCCACGTGTAATCAGGGCTAGTTCGGCTCAACTTGACCTATCTTGAATTTTAATGGTTTATTGAGAATAACCAATTTTTTGGCACGACAACTTTCACCTAAGTTCTTCTATTTTACAGATGACAATCGCGCCACACCCGTCCAGGATACGGCACATCGGGGACACAGGTGCAGACGTGCAGCAGGAACCCACTCAAAGGTTTATTTTTAGATTAAGACCATGCATAAACCTTTTTTTACTGTCACTTGTTGTTCACATCCTCCGGATACTTAGTATAGCCGAGAAGGATGCTGACGTTATTGGCATTTCGCCATGTCAGAGCATTGCACGTACCTGGACACTCGGGATTCATTATCAAGGGCACTGTTCAGCCCGGCATATGTTATAAAGACCGAATACCTTAGGGAGTGTTCGGCATCGCGAGTTTGGCCTTATATGCATCAGGTCCAAATCATGTCTTTGGTCAAATGTTGGGTTTGCCCGGCTCTCGTGTTTTGCTACCTTACGTTCTGCTCTATCAGCTGAGGTGGCACCGGGAGAACTACTGCGATTGTGCGCTCGTTCATCCGGATGAGCACCTCAGTAGAGAAACCCGAAAACTGACTGTCATGATAAAGCGCGAGACTGTTCAACCACTCGATGACTTAGCGGAATCTTCGGGATTCCTCCGCATTAACGAAGGGCCGTTTCCCGGTCATGTACGTACGCGCCCCATATTCGGACGAGCGCGGAGGTACCAGGGGCTATATAGTAGTCCCGCCGTCAAACTCCTATGGCTAAGTGAAAGTGTTAAAGCAATATAGTCTGATTGCCTAGTTCACTGCGCTACCACCTCCTTAATGGACCAAGACGTTGTATCAAGTGTCAACATGCATTTTTGCGAACACCCCCGCATTATATGCGTGGGGGCTGAAGCCGACGACTGCAAACTTTCAGGTTATATACATATATACATAAATGGCCGCACAGGAGGCATCATAATACTTTCAGTCAAAAGTATAAACACAACCTTTATAATTCAATAAAACATTGTTTTTACAATGGGAATACGTGTCACTAGAACATTAGATTCTTAGAAAACTGAGCCTCTATTGAACGAGCGCCTTCAAGGAATTCTTCAAAGTAGTGCTCGGCAGATACTCGGCCCACGGCCGAACTCTGGGTCGCAATAGTGGTGGCCTCCATCTCTGCCCAATATGTTTTAACACAGGCAAGTGCCATCCGCGCACCCTCTATGCACGCCGACCTCTTCATAGCGTCGACGCGCGTCACAGCACCAAGGAACTGTTGCACTAAATTAAAATAGTTGTTCGGCCTTGGCCCTTCCGGCCACAAATGATCCACAACAGACCTCATGGCTAGACCGGACAACCTATGGAGCTCGGCCCACTCGGCCATCCGCTCATTCAACAGAAGTGGACGCACGGGAACATTGAATTTTGACCAGAACAGCTTTTCCACTTCACGATCTTTTTGATCTTTGAAGTACTCGGCCACATCAGCAGCACTTGCTGCCAAATCCACATATGCGTCTGCCGAACTCCATAGTTGATCAAGAGGAGCGTACTTAGGATCTCCGAACTTCATCCACAGCATAAAGGGCTTCCCAGCTGTGATATCCCCGGCTTGACGCAGCTCCTCCTTCATCGCTCTGATTGTAGAGCGGGTGTCCTTGGCTGCCACCGTGGCCTTTTCCAGGTCCGTCATATTAGCTTGATTTTTATTTCCAAGAAGCTCATAACGGTCGGCGGCATCCTTCAATTCCACAGCAATCTTGGCTATCTCATCCTTGCTTCGGCAATGCGCAGCCTGTTCGGCTCTCAGCTCTTCGACCGCCTTTAGAGCGGCTGCATCACTTTTCCTGGCTTGTTCTTTGGCTCGGGCAAGTTCCGCCCGAAGGGTCTCCACGGCGGCAACCCCATCTGCAGTTTCGACATATTAAAGATGTTAGCATCATGCTCCTCTTAATATGTGTTGATCACCGGAGAAATAAAATACCCTGTGCCTCGTCGAGCTGTTTGTTTAAAAACACTATGTCGGCATCTGCCGCATCCAGTTGCCGCTTTAGCGCGGCAAACTCACCAGCCCGGCTAGCCACCGGACCTTCCGCCACCTGCATATGAAGGTGGCCTGATTATTACCTGGGACTATGATCCTTTGTTTGCTGCCGTTCTCGACAGCAACCAGAGTCTCAGGGGCTACTATCTGCATAGGGCACACCTAACATGTGCGGCACTATCAAAAACATATACTATTTTACGTACCTCAAAGCCTTTCAGCAGACTCATAAAAGCTTCATGCAGCCCGCTTTCGGCGGATGAAATCCTCTCAACTACCATACCCATTAGCGTACGATGCGCTTCTGAGATAGCCGCTTGCTCCAGAAGATCCTTCAGTGCGTTCGACCGCACACCAGACGGTTCCGGACTCTTTCTTTTGCTGCCTTCCGGAGCCGAATACTGAGGACTTCGAGCGGCCAAAGGATTACCCTCTGGCATTGGCGGATCAGGATAAGTCCTCCATGAAGACACCTCAGGGTCGCCCGCCTCATGAGGCAGGGAGGCATGGGGAGGTGTTTTGCTCTCCATCATCTCCAGAAGAAGATCCTCCGAAGACGAACTCTGTCGAGAAGGGCTACGATCCGAACTACAAGATATATGCTTCGGTTATTGTCCTTAGAAGTAAAGCAAGACATTTTTTTTATTATTAAGTGCTTTTTGTTTACTTACAGCTCGGTGGAGGGCTGACCCCCTTGCGGGCACTGTGCGGCAAGGGTACCTTCCAAGGCAAGACCCTCTGGCGAAGATTTCTTCCCCCGTTTGGAAACCTTTGTTTTCAGGTCTACAGAGGTGGTCCTCTTCCTTCCTTGGGGAGAGGGAATTTCAGATTCTCCTCCCCGGTTATGCTCCTTCACGGAGGCGCTAACTCCCCTGGTTTGGATGAATAGTGAGCGAGGCCCGCTTTCGGCCTCTTTATTCCCCCTTTTATCTTCCCCTGAGGGCGCCTGATAAGGCGCCGGCTCGAGCATTCTGGCCAGTACTGGATCTGCTGAGCCTTCGGGAAGGGGGGCCGAACACTTGATCACCTTTGCCTTTGTTACCCAGTCCTGGTCAAAGAGCGGCTTTTCACAATAATGTTGTGATAAATAAAAAGACAACGTGTTCGGCCACGGGATTACTTACTTGGGTATCTGGACGATTGCAGCTCAGACCCGCATCCTCGATGGTGTACGGACACCTTATTTGTGGTCTGAAGAACAATTTGTACATCTCTTCGAGCGTCATGTCGAGGAAGTACTGGATAGTTCGCGGTCCCTCTGGGTTGAATTCCCACATTCGGAGGGGTCGACGTTTGCAAGGCGGGACTCGACAAACTAGCATGACTTGCATTACCATGACCAGGCTGACATCTCTCTCGAGGAGAGCTCGGATGCGACTCTGCAATATCGGCACATCATTTACTGGCCCCCAGTCCAGCCCCTTGTTGATCCATGACGTCAGTTGTGGCGGGGGCGAGCGAAAGGCAGGGGCGGCCACCCACTTGGTACCCCGGGGAGCAGTGATATAAAACCACTCTCGTTGCCATAAACTGGACACCTCCGGGAAGGAACCCTCTGGCCATGGAACATCGGCGCCTTTGCTTATTACGGCACCTCCGCACTCTGCGTGTCGCCCCTCAATCATCTTCGGCTTCACATTGAAAGTTTTGAGCCATAGGCCGAAGTGGGGGGTAATGCGGAGGAAGGCCTCACACACGACGATGAACGACGAGATGTGAAGGATGGAATCCGGTGCCAGGTCATGGAAGTCCAGCCCATAATAGAACATGAGCCCTCTGACAAAGGGATCTAGGGCAAGGCCTAGCCCTCGAAGGAAGTGGGATATGAATACAACGCTCTCGCCGGGTTCGGGAGTGGGAATGACCTGCCCTCGAGCAGGCAACCTGTGCGAGATTTCGCCGGTCAAATACCTGACCTCTCTTAGCTTCTTGATGTCTCCCTCTGTGACAGAGGAAGGCATCCACCGACCTTGAAGGTTGGATCCGGACATGGTTGAAGATCCGAAGCGCCTGAACTGAGCCTTGGGTGTTGGAACTTGAGGCGGGGGAAGGATTCGATGGAGGGCGAGAGAAAAAAAAGGACGGGCCTTGGCCTCTTTATAAAGAGGGTAAATATCAAGCGTCCTCCTCGTGGCCGTTTGGGACTTGCCTAAAATCGAGGAGTCATACCAACGGGCACGATTGGGTTACCCACATCCGTATTGATGAGAATCCCGTAATAAGGGGGACACGGCCTCTACTTCGACAAGACGTGCCAATAAAATCGCCTCGCAAAACATGCAGCGGCAGGCTGGTTGAGAAAGACGGTTCGTCATGGTCAGACCGTGGAATACGTCACATTATGAAGAACGGTCGGCAGATTAGATGTGTGGAAATATTATTCTCTCTACGGAGGTATGTGGAACTTGTTTTGCAAAGCCGGACACTATCCTTGTGTTCGAAATCTTCTATGGAGTATTAGGAGGAGGAACCCGCCTTGCAATGTCGAAGACAAATTTGCGCGCTAGACTCATCGTCATTGAAGCCTGATTCAGGGGCTACTGAGGGAGTCCTGGATTAGGGGGTCTCCGGACAGCCGGACTATATCCTTTGGCCGGACTGTTGGACTATGAAGATACAAGATTGAAGACTTCGTCTCGTGTCCGGATGGGACTCTCCTTGGCGTGGAAGGCAATCTTGGCAATACGGTTATGTAGATCTCCTCCCTTGTAACCGACTCTGTGTAACCCTAGCCCCCTCTGGTGTCTATATAAACCGTAGGGCTTAGTCTGTAGGACAACAACAATCATACCATAGGCTAGCCTCTAGGGTTTAGCCTCTACGATCTCGTGGTAGATCAACTCTTGTAATACTCATATCATCAAGATCAATCAAGCAGGAAGTAGGTTATTACCTCCATCGAGAGGGCCCGAACCTAGGTAAACATCGTGTCCCTTGCCTCCTATTACCATCCGCCTTAGACGCATAGTTCGGGACCCCCTACCCGAGATCCGCCGGTTTTGACACTGACATGATGGTTCTGGATCAGGAACTAGGGATCGCGTCCCCTCCCAGTATGCATGAATGTCCGCGGGCAAAACGAAGTACCTGCCTGAACGAATATCGAACAAAGCAGGTGCAGGCAAGGTAATAATCTGAAAAGTCTCCTCGCTGAATACTAGGTTATAAATGAGTCTCTTTTCCTTATCGTAGCGAATAAAATTATGTGCTACCATGCTTTCATAATCAAAGTATATAGTGGATAGTAACTTCTCCTATTTTTCATCGTACCTAATGGGTATCTCGAAGCGTCTAGCAAGGCGGGAATCATAGATACCTCCAAAGATAGGACCCTTCGTACGGTTTAAACTCAACCGTTTAGCAACCATAGTGCCCAAACTAAAAGTTTATCACAAAGTAAAGCATGGCGCAAAATGGCAAGGTCAGGAGCACTAAGGCCTCCACTGTCCCGGCGACCAATTAAACATCTACCAGCAAATAATGAGTAGTAGCGCAGAACAGGAAAATGTAAACTAGAGACTCTAGCTTTCGACACCTCTCTCCCTTCCCCTACGTTAACTTCATCAATAAAATCTTCCACATCTCTAGGACGTGGCTCTTCGATGCTACCCTCATAAGGTAATTTACAAACCTCACAAAAGTCATAAAGCGTTATCTCCTTATGCTCATCATATAAGTGAAACTCTACCATGGGTGGTGATCTCCTAGCATGAAAGTGAAATTTTTGCACGAAAGTATTAGTGAGTAGGAGGTATTTTTGTGATCTCCTTCCATAAACTCTACCCTCGTGGGACCCACAAGACAGGGGCGTGCCCAGGGGGTAGGGCGTGCCCTCCACCCTTGTGGCCCACTGGTGAAGCCCCCTGGTGAGTTCTCAGTGCCAGAAATTCTCAAATATTCTATAAAAAATCGTGCTAACTTTTCAGGGTATTTGGAGAACTTTTATTTTCGGGACATTTTTTTATTGCACGGATAATTCAGAAAACAGACAGAAAATACTATTTTTGCTTTATTTAATATAAAAAACAGAAAGTAAAAAACCAGTATAGAAAGTTGTGCCTTCTAAATTCATCCATCTCATGCTCATCAAAAGGAATCCATTAACAAGGTTGATCAAGTCTTATTAACAAACTTCTTTCGAATGACATGAAGCCCGAGAATTTTCAAATAACACTAGGTTACCTCAACGGGGATATGCATGCCCCCAAAAATAAGAATATCATATTTCTTTTTTACAGTAGAAGAGTGAATTCAAAACCTCCAATAGTAATAGTTGGAATTTTTTCCAATAGAATTGATACTATGAACTTGAGGTTGTTTCTTCGGAAAGTGATCGAATAGACTCCAGATCTGCCCTCCCGAGGAAGAACAGGAGGTGGCGGCGGCTTCATATCGTAAAACACGATGAATCCTTCTCTCTGATTTTTTCTCCCCGAACGTGAATATATAGAGTTAGAGTTGAGGTCGGTGGAGCTTCGTGGGACCCACAAGACTAGAGGGCGCGCCCTAGGGGGGTGGGCGCGCCCTCCACCCTTGTGGACAGGGTGTGGGTTCCCTCTGGTTGATTCTTTCGCCAATATTTTTTATTTATTCCAATAATAATCTCCGTGAAGTTTCAGGTCATTCCGAGAACTTTTATTTCTGCACAAAAATAACACCATGGCAATTCTGCTGAAAACAACATCAGTCCAGGTTAGTTCCATTCAAATCATGCAAATTAGAGTCCAAAACAGGGGCAATAGAGTTTGGAGAAGTAGATATGATGGAGACGTATCAGTGTCCCGTCCATTGGATGGATGACATCCGTCCCAAGGTTGAGCTGACATGTGGGTCCTCCGGCGAATCAGAATTTTACACGTGGAAAATCCCCATTGGTCAGGGCTGTTAATGGGTTATCGGATCCAAACCGGACCCGATAGCATAAAGGCTACCGGTAACGGTGGATGCCACGTGTCGGTTACCCTTGACGAAAGCACTTCCATGACATGCCATTTATCGTCATGGAAGTGGACACTTCCGTGATGATAATTTCGGTATTGTCATGGAACACTTCTACGACATCACAGGTATGACTATCTTGATTCTGTCATAAAACCGTCATGGATGTACATGCATGACAGAAAATGTGACCTACTGTGACAAACACGTATCGTCACGGAAGTGGTTTTTTTTGTAGTGGACATTGGTGCTTTCATTGAGAGTTCCGTTGTTGGATCGCCAAAGGATCGATGGCTCGCGTGATCATCGGAGATGGCACCAACACCAGGGACATCTTCGTCCCCGGCCAGCTTTTTGCGTTCGGCAGCATCGTTCTGCACGCCAACTCGGCCGGTCATCTCTACCAGGTCGACAACTTCTCCCCTAAGAACTAGATCAGGTTTGATAACCTAGAGTACGTCACTGATGCTCGGGGCGATTTGATCTTCACTGGCTTCTCAGCCTCGACTAAGGCGCCCGAAAATCCTGGAGCCTTGACTTCGGGATCTCCCCTCGGTCAGGTCGTTGGTTCGTCCATCGACTCGTATCTGGCTTCAAACCCGGATGCAACCACCGTGTCCAAAGACCAGGAGTCAACCCTGGCAGGACTCACTTTCCCCACCATAGATCAGGCTTCGATCCTCGATGCGAGTACGGTGTCCGTGGACCAGGAATCGATCCTGGCCAAACTCACCCTCCTTACTACGGATCTGGCTTTGAGCCTTGGTGCCAGTTCGACATCCGAAGACTGGGAGTCGATCCTGGCCGGATTCACCACTCGCCTCACCATCACTAAGGGAGTCCTGGATTGGGGGGTATCCAGATAGCCGGACTATATCCTTTGGCTGGACTGTTGGACTATGAAGATACAAGATTGAAGACTTCGTCTCGTGTCCGGATGGGACTCTCCTTGGCGTGGAAGGCAAGCTTGGCAATACGGATATGTAGATCTCCTTCCTTGTAACCGACTCTGTGTAACCCTAGGCCCCTCCGGTGTCTATATAAACCGGAGGGTTTAGTCCGTAGAACAACAACAATCATACCATAGGCTAGCTTCTAGGGTTTAGCCTCTCCGATCTCATGGTAGATCAACTCTTGTAATACTCATATCATCAAGATCAATCAAGCAGCAGCAGGGTTTTACCTCCATCGAGAGGGCCCGAACCTGGGTAAAAACATCGTGTCCCTTATCTCCTGTTACCATCTGCCTAGACGCACAGTTCGGGACCCCCTACCCGAGATCCGCCGGTTTTGACACCGACATTGGTGCTTTCATTGAGAGTTCCACTGTGCCGTCACCACAGGGAAGGATGTCTTGTCTCGTCTTTAAAGATGACATTACCGCCGGGGGGCCTTGGCTGTCGGCCAAACCCTTCGGCTAGGCAGTTTCATCATGACCGCCTGTTTGGCTGCTGCACCGACGATGACTTCTCCGGTCATTGAAAACAACCTCCACGTCAGCTCGGAACTCGCCGAGCAGATGGATCCAATGGAGCGCTCTTCCCTAAACGAGCTCTTGGATCGCATCGCCGCCTTCGGAGTCGCTACGGACTATGATCGGATTGGGCTTAAACCCGATCAAAGGGAGATTCACTCTCCACCGGTAACCCATCACATTGCGGTGGTGGAGGAACAATGCGGCGATTCTTCCTCTATCTTGAGGACTAACTATGACTGGATTCTTGAGCTCTCCGAGCTGGACACCCGTTTACGGAAGGACAGCACCCAAGCCCTGAACCTAGAGTCAGGCAACGGGCCAGACCTATCGGGCAACATCCCGGAACCCGAACTTCCAAGATTGAAGCTCCTCACCCCTGGTCTCGCATCGGGTAAGGGTTCGGACTCAATTCCACCCACCCACCCAAACTTAAGCAATCTTTCCCACATCAGGCAAGAGCCCCCAGGAAACAGTACATCATTATTGGGCCAGATTCCTCCTTGTAATGAACAAGGTTAAGGACTGCCGTGAGGAAGACGCAATCTTATTTTTCTGCAATAATTGCACGGACAAGGGAATCCTTAACGCCATAAGTCGCCGTGAGATATCACGCTTCACTGACTTGGCGTCCATAGTACAAAAGTACTGTGCGATGGAAAGCGCCTGGAAAACCAAATCGAAATTTTGGGATAATCCGGCTTCGAATACACACCCAGTCTGAATTAAGAGGGTGCACTATCATAAGACACCCGAGTTAATCCCAAAAAAGAAAAAATCCTCTACTGGGCATGGAAGCGTATTGGAGGGATGGCTCAATGGACCCTGCAAAATTCATAGTACAGCGGATGCCATACCAACACACAACCTTAGAGCATGTTGGATACTCCGGCAGGTGGCCAAAAGTGGCGAGGATCTTCTCATCCCAGATGCCACAGAGCACCATCCCGGGGATAACAGTATGGTATTAACAGTCTTTGAGACCTTCGCATCAAATAATAGGCGCAAGCGAACACTCCATAGCCTTGCCGAAATCTGCCACGTGGCAGCAATAAATCCATGGAGTGACACGGCTATTACCTTCAATGCCAGTGACGAACCTAAATTCCGAATAGCCCGGGCACCAGCTGCACTGGTCCTCAGCCCAATTGTGGACGGCTTTCGACTCACCAAAGTACTCATGGACGGCGGCAACGGATTGAACCTCATCTATGAGGAAACTCTTCAGAAAATGGAAATAGACTGGAACCGCATTGAGAAAAGCAGCACAACCTTCAGGGGAATCATCCCCAGTCGGGAAGCACGCTGTGCTGGGAAAATCACACTAGATGTGGTATTCGGCACGCCGGAGAACTATAGATCAGAAGAATTTACATTCCAAGTGGCCCCATTCAGCAGCGGATACCACGCCCTTTTAGGGCGGGAGGCGTTCACGATCTTCCAAGCCATACCCCATTAGGGGTACATGAAGCTCAAGATGCCCGGGCCCAATGGAATCATCACTCTCGCTAGCGATCCGGACACAGCACTCCGCGCCGAAAACAAAACAGGCGCATTGGCCCTCGAGGCATTATCCGAAGCCCTTGCGGCTGAGGAATTTGTTGGGGAACGTGGTAATTTCAAAAAATTTCCTACGATCACGCAAGACCATGGTGATGGCATAGCAACGAGAGGGGAGAGTGTCCGTCCCACCCACTGTGAGACCGAAAGCGGAAGCGTTATAACAACGCTGTTGATGTAGTCGACGTCTTCACGATCCGACCGATCCAAGCACCGAACGTCGGCACCTCCGAAGTTCTCACACGTTTAGCTCGATGGCGATCCCCGGACTCCGATCCAGCAAAGTGTCGGGATGAGTTCCACAAGACGACGGCGTGGTGGCGATGTTGATGCTCCACCGATGCAGGGCTTCGCCTAAGCTCCGCGACGATATGACTTCTCCGGCGCGCAGGCTTCGCCTAAGCTCATGACGATATGACCAAGTGGAATATGGTGGAAGGGGCACCGCACACGGCTAAGGAAAGATCCGTAGATCAACTTGTGTGTCATGGGGTGCCCCTGCCCCAGAGATATAAAGGAGCCAAGGGGGTGCGGCCAGCCTTGGGAGGCGCTGCTGAGGAGTCCTACTCCCACCGGAGTAGGACTCCCCCTGTCCTAGTTGGAGTAGGATTGGGAGGGGAAGAGGGAAGGCGCGCCCCCTCTCCTTGTCCTATTCGGACTAGAGGGGAGGGGCGCGCAGCCCACCTGGCCGCCCTTCCTCTTCTCCCTTGTGGCCCATGAAGGCCCATATACCCCGGGGGTTCCGTAACCCCGGTGTTCCAGAACTTCCTGTTTTCACTCGGAACCCTTCCAAGTCCAAACATAGGCTTCCAATATATCAATCTTTATGTCTCGACCATTTCGAGACTCCTCGTCATGTCCGTGATCACATCCGGACTCGAACAACCTTCGTGCATCAATACTTATAAACTCATAATGAACTGTCATCGAAGCGTTAAGCGTGCAAGGACCCTACGGGTTCGAGAACTATGTAGACATGACCTAGAACCATTCTCGGTCAATAACCAATAGCGGAACCTGGATGCCCATATTGGTTCCTACATATTCTACGAAGATCTTTATCGGTCAAACCGCATAACGACATCGTTGTTCCTTTGTCATCGGTATGTTACTTACCCGAGATTCGATCGTCGGTATCCAATACCTAGTTCAATCTCGTTACGGTAAGTCTCTTTACTCGTTCAAATACATCATCTCACAACTAACTCATTAGTTGTAATGCTTGCAAGGCTTAGGTGATGTGTATTACCGAGAAGGCCTAGAGATACCTCTCCGTCGATCGGAGTGACAAAACCTAATCTCGAAATACGCCAACCCAACAAGTACCTTTGGAGACACCTGTAGTACTCCTTTATAATCACCCGATTCGTTGTGACGTTTGGTAGTACCAAAGTGTTCCTCCGTAAACAGGAGTTGCATAATCTCATAGTTACAGGAACATGTATGGGTCATGAAGAAAGCATTAACATACTAAACGATCAAGTGTTAAGCTAACGGAATGGGTCATGTCAATCAGATCATTCAACTAATGATGTGACCTTGTTAATCAAATAACAACTCCTTGTTCATGGTTAGGAAACATAACCATCTTTGATTAACAAGCTAGTCAAGTAGAGGCATACTAGTGACATCTGTTTGTCTATATATTCACACATGTATTATGTTTCCGGTTAATACAATTCTAGCATGAATAATAAACATTTATCATGAAATAAGGAAATAAATAATAACTTTATTATTGCCTCTAGGGCATATTTCCTTCAGTCTCCCACTTGCACTAGAGTCAATAATCTAGTTCACATCATCATGTGATTCAACACTAATATTCACATCGTATGTGATTAACACCCATAGTTCACATCATCATGTGACCAACACCCAAAGGGTTTACTAGAGTCAATAATCTAGTTCACATCGCTATGTGATTAACACCCAAAGAGTACTAAGGTATGATCATGTTTTGCTCGTGAGAGAAGTTTAGTCAACGGATCTGTCACATTCGAGAGCCGTATGTATTTTGCAAATATTCTATGTCTACAATGCTCTTGCACGGGCTACTCTAGCTAATTGCTCCCACTTTCAATATGTATCCAGATTGAGACTTAGAGTCATCTGGATCGGTGTAAAAAGCTTGCATCGATGTAACTCTTTACAACGGGCTCTTTTATCACCTCCATAATCGAGAAATATTTCCTTAGTCCTCACTAAGGATGTTCTTGACCAACGTCCGAAGATCTACTCCTAGATCACTATTGTACTCCTTCCCAAATTCAGAGCAAGGTATACAATAGGTCGGTACATAGCATAGCATACTTTATAGAACCTATGGTGAGGCATAGGGAATGACTTTCATTCTCTTTTCTATTTTCTGCCGTGGTCGGGATTTGAGTCTTACTCAATTTCACACCTTTGCAACACAGGCAAGAACTCTTTCTTTGATCTGCTCCATTTTGAACTATTTCAAAATCTTGACAAGGTAGGTACTTATTGAAAAACTTATCAAGCGCCTTGAGCTATCTCAATAGATCTTGATGCTCAATATGTAAGCAGCTTTACCGAGGTCCTTTCTTTGAAAAAAACTCCTTTCAAATACTCCTTTATGCTTTGCGAATAATTCTACATTATTTCCGATCAACAATATGTCATTCACATATACTTATCGAAATGCAGTAGTGCTCCTACTCACTTTCTTGTAAATACAGGCTTCACCGTAAGTCTCAGATAAAACTATATGCTTTGATCACACTATCAAAGCGTTTATTCCAACTCCAAGATGCTTGCACCAGTCCATAGATGGATCGCTGAAGCTTGCACATTTTGTTAGCTCCTTTAGGATTGACAAAACCTTCGGTTGCATCCTATACAACTCTTCTTTAATAAATCATTAAAGAATGTAGTTTTGACATCCATTTGCCAGATTTCATAAAATGTGGCAATTTCTAACATGATTCGGACAGACTTAAGCATCGCTACTGCTTGAGAAAATCTCATTGTAGTCAACACCTTGAACTTGTCGAAAAACTTTTTGTGACAAGTCGAGCTTTGTAGATAGTAACACCACTATCGATGTCGCCTTCCTCTTGAAGATCCATTTATTTAACATGGCTTGCTGATCATCAAGCAAGTCAATCAAAGTCCATACTTTGTTCTCATACATGGATCCTATCTCAGATTTCATGGCCTCAAGCCATTTCGTGGAATCTGGGCTCATCATCGCTTCCTCATAGTTCGTAGGTTCATCATGGTCTAGTAACATGACTTCCGAACATGATTACCGTACCACTCAGTGCGGATCTTACTCTGGAAGACCTACGAGGTTTGGTAGCAACTTGATCTGAAGTTTCATGATCATCATCATTAACTTCCTTACTAATTGGTGTAGGAATCACTCGAACTGATTTCGTGATGAACTACTTTCCAATAAGGAGAAGGTACAATTACCTCATCAAGTTTCTACTTTCCTCCCACTCACTTCTTTCGAGAGAAACTCCTTCTCTAGAAAGGATCCATTTTAGCAACGAATGTTTTGCCTTTAGATCTGTGATAGAAGGTGTACCCAACAGTTTCTTTTGGGTATTCTATGAAGACGCACTTCTCGATTTGGGTTCGAGCTTATCGGTGAAAACTTTTTCACATAAGCATCACAACTCCAAACTTTAAGAAACGACGACTTAGGTTTCTTGCTAAACCATAGTTCATACAAGTGTCATCTCAACGGATTTAGATGGTGCCCTATTAAACGTGAATGCAGCTGTCTCTAATGCATAACCCAAAACGATAGTGGTAAATCGGTAAGATACATCATAGATTGCACCATATCCAATAAAGTGCGATTCTGACGTTCGGACACACCATTATGTTGTGGTGTTCCATGTGGCGTGAGCTGTGAAACTATTCCACTTTGTTTTAATTGAAGACAAAACTCGTAACTCAAAATTCATCTCCACGATCAGATCGCGAAACTTTATTTTCTTGTTACGATGATTTTCCACTTCACTCTGAAATTCTTTGAACCTTTCAACTATTTCAGACTTATGTTTCATCAAGTAGATATACCCATATCTGCTCAAATCATCTTGTGAAGGTCAGAAAATAACGATACTTGCCACGAGCATCAACACTCATTGGATCACATACATCGGTATGTATTATTTCCAATAAGTCAAGAGCTTGTTCCATTGTTCCGAGAACGGAGTTTTAGTCATCTTGCCCAAAGCGGCACGGTTCGCAAGTACCAAGTGATTCATAATCAAGTGATTCCAAAAGTCCATCAAGATGGAGTTTCTTCATGCGTTTACACCGATATGACCCAAGCGGCGATTGCCACAAATAAGTTGCACTATCATTATTAACTTTGCATCTTTTGGCATCAATATTATGAATATGTGTATCATTACGATCGAGATCCAACAAACTATTTTTATTGGGTGTATGACCATTGAAGGTTTTATTCATTTAAACAGAACAACAATTATTCTTTGACTTTAAATGAATAACCGTTTTGAAAACTATTTTCATTGGGTGTATGACCATCGAAGGTTTTATTCATTTAAACAGAACAACAATTATTCTTTGACTTTAAATGAATAACCGTTTTGCAATAAACATGATCAAATCATATTCATGCTCAACATAAACACCAAATAACATTTATTTAGGTTTAACACTAATCCCGAAAGTATAGGGAGTGTGCGATGATGATCATATCAATCTTGGAACTACTTCCAACACTCATCTTCACTTCCCTTCAACTAGTCTCTGTTTATTCTCAACTCCTGTTTGAGTTACTAATCTTAGTAACCTAACAAGTATCAAATACTCGGGGATACTATAAACACTAGTAAGGCACACATCAATAACCTGTATATCAAATATACTCTTGTTCACTTTGCCATCCTTCTTATCCACCAAATATTTGGGGTATTTCCGTTTCCAGTGACCATTTCCTATGCAGTGTAAGCACTCGCGATTTAGGCTTTGGTTCAGCTTTGGGTTTCTTCATGGGAGTGACAACTTGCTTGTTATTCTACTTGAAGTTCCCTTTCTTTCCTTTGCCCTTTTCTTGAAACTAGTGGTCTTGTCAATCATCAACACTTGATGCTCTTTCTCGATTTCTACCTTCGTCGATTTCAACATCACGAAGAGCTCGGAATCGTTTTCGTCATCCTTGCATACTATAGTTCATCACGAAGTTCTAGTAACTTAGTGATGGTGACTAGAGAATTCTGTCAATCACTATCTTATCTGGAAGATTAACTCCCACTTGATTCAAGCGATTGAAGTACCCAGACAATCTGAGCACATGCTCACTAGTTGAGCGATTCTCCTCCATCTTTTAGCTATAGAACTTGTTGGAGACTTTATATCTCTCAACTCGGGTATTTGCTTGAAATATTAACTTCAACTCCTGGAACATCTCATATGGTCCATGACGTTCAAAACGTCTTTGAAGTCCCGATTCTAAGCCGTTTTAGGCATGGTGCACTAAACTACCAAGTAGTCATCATATTGAGCTAGTCAAACGTTCATAACGTCTGCATTTGCTCCTGCAATAGGTCTGTCACCTAGCGGTGCATTAAGGACATAATTCTTCTGTGCAGCAATGAGGATAAACCTCAGATCACGGATCCAATCCGCATCATTGCTACTAACATTTTTCAATACAATTTTCTCTAGGAACACATATAAAAACATAGGGAAGCAACAACGCGAGCTATTGATCTACAACATAATCTGCAAAATACTACTAGGACTAAGTTCATGATAAATTAAAGTTCAATTAATCATATTACTTAAGAACTCCCACTTAGATAGACATCTCTCTAGTCATCTAAGTGATTACGTGATCAAATCAACTAACCCATGTCCGATCATCACGTGAGATGGAGTAGTTTCAATGGTGAACATCACTATGTTGATCATATCTACTATATGATTCACGCTCGACCTTTCGGTCTCCGTGTTCGAGGCCATATCTGTTATATGCTAGGCTCGTCAAGTTTAACTGAGTATTCGCGTGCGCAACTGTTTTGCACCGTTGTATTTGAGCGTAGAGCCTATCACACCGATCATCACGTGGTGTCTCGGCACGAAGAACTTTCGCAATGGTGCATACTCGGGAGAACACTTCTTGATAATTTTAGTGAGAGATCATCTTATAATGCTACCGTCAATCAAAGCAAGATAAGATGCATAAAGGATAAACATCACATGCAATCAATATAAGTGATATGATATGGTCATCATCATCTTGTGCTTGTGATCTCCATCGCCAAGCACCGTCATGATCACCATCGTCACCGCGCGACACCTTGATCTCCATCGTAGCATCGTTGTCGTCTCGCCAACTATTGCTTCTCGACTATCGCTACTGCTTAGTGATAAAGTAAAGCAATTACATGGCTTTGCACTTCATACAATAAGCGACAACCATATGGCTCACGCCATTGCCGATAACTTCGGTTACAAAACATGATCATCTCATACAAAAATATAGCATCACGTCTTGACCACATCACATCACAACATGCCCTGCAAAAACAAGTTAGGCGTCCTCTACTTTGTTGTTGCAAGTTTTACGTGGCTGCTACGGGCTGAGCAAGAACCGTTCTTACCTCGCATCAAAACCACAGCGATACTTCGTCAAATAGACTCCGTTTTAACCTTCTCAAGGACGGGCGTAGCCACACTCGATTCAACTAAAGTGAGAGAGACAGACACCGCCGGTCACCTTTAAGCAACGAGTGCTCGGGCGGTGAAACCAGTCTCGCGTAAGCGTCTGGCGTAATGTCGGTCCGGGCGCTTCATCTCACAATACCGCTGAACCAAAGTATGACATGCTGGTAGGCAGTATGACTTGTATCGTCCACAACTCACTTGTGTTCTACTCGTGCACATGACATCAACGCATAAAACCAGGCTCGATACCTTTGTTGGGGAGCGTGGTAATTTCAAAAATTTCCTACGATCACGCAAGACCATGGTGATGGCATAGCAGCGAGAGGAGAGTGTCCGTCCCACGTACCCTCGTGAGACCGAAAGCGGAGCGTTATAACAACGCGGTTGATGTAGTCGATGCGTCTTCACGATCCGACCGATCCAAGCACGAGCGTCGGCACCTCCGAGTTACGCACCGTTCAGCTCGATGGCGATCCCGGACTCCGATCCAGCAAAGTGTCGGGGATGAGTTCCGTCGAGACGACGGCGTGGTGGCGATGTTGATGCTCCACCGGCGCAGGGCTTCGCCTAAGCTCATGACGATATGACTTCTCCGGCGCGAGGCTTCGCCTAAGCTCATGACGATATGACCGAAGTGGAATATGGTGGAAGGGGCACCGCTGCACGCTAAGGAAAGATCCGTAGATCAACTTGTGTGTCATGGGGTGCCCCTGCCCCATATAAAGGAGCCAAGGGGGTGCGGCCAGCCTTGGGAGGCGCGCCGGAGGAGTCCTACTCCCACCGAGTAGGACTCCCCCTGTCCTAGTTGGAGTAGGATTGGGAGGGAAGAGGGAAGGCGCGCCCTCTCCTTGTCCTATTCGGACTAGAGGGGAGGGGCGCGCAGCCCACCTGGCCGCCCTTCCTCTTCTCCTTGTGGCCCATGAAGGCCCATATACCCCGGGGTTCCGTAACCCCGGTGTTCCAGACTTCTGTTTTCACTCGGAACCCTTCGAAGTCAAACATAGGCTTCCAATATATCAATCTTTATGTATCGACCATTTCGAGACTCCTCGTCATGTCCGTGATCACATCCGGGACTCGAACAACCTTGGTGCATCAATACTTATAAACTCATAATGAATCATCGCCGAAGCGTTAGCGTGCGGACCCTACGGGTTCGAGAACTATGTAGACATGACCTAGAACCATTCTCGGTCAATAACCAATAGCGGAACCTGGATGCCCATATTGGTTCCTACATATTCTCTGAAGATCTTTATCGGTCAAACCGCATAACGACATACGTTGTTCCTTTGTCATCGGTATGTTACTTACGAGATTCGATCGTCGGTATCCAATACCTAGTTCAATCTCGTTACGGTAAGTCTCTTTACTCGTTCCGTAATACATCATCTCACAACTAACTCATTAGTTGTAATGCTTGCAAGGCTTAGGTGATGTGTATTACCGAGAAGGCCTAGAGATACCTCTCCGTCGATCGGAGTGACAAAACCTAATCTCGAAATCGCCAACCCAACAAGTACCTTTGGAGACACCTGTAGTACTCCTTTATAATCACCCGATTCGTTGTGACGTTTGGTAGTACCAAAGTGTTCCTCCGTAAACGGAGTTGCATAATCTCATAGTTACGAGGAACATGTATGGGTCATGAAGAAAGCATTAACATACTAAGCGATCAAGTGTTAAGCTAACGGAATGGGTCATGTCAATCAGATCATTCAACTAATGATGTGACCTTGTTAATCAAATAACAACTCCTTGTTCATGGTTAGGAAACATAACCATCTTTGATTAACAAGCTAGTCAAGTAGAGGCATACTAGTGACATACTGTTTGTCTATATATTCACACATGTATTATGTTTCCGGTTAATACAATTCTAGCATGAATAATAAACATTTATCATGAAATAAGGAAATAAATAATAACTTTATTATTTCCTCTAGGGCATATTTCCTTCAGAATTAACTGCGCTACGCTCCACAGTGGACATGGACGACGTGATACTTGATAAGAGATCCAAGTCCACCTCTTTTAAACCAGCAGATGAAATAGTCAAATTCCAAGTCCACCCAACGGACCCTACAAAAACAGCCTCCATCGGGGCACAGTTAAACCCCGCCGTGGACGCCGCACTACGAGAGTTCCTGTGCGAGAATTGGGCATATTCGCCTGGCATCCCTCGGATATGCCAGGAATCCCACGCAGGCTGGCCGAGCACAGCCTTAATATCCTAAAAGGATTCAAGCCGGTCAAGCAGACTCTTCGGCATTTCCCTGAACCTAAGAGATAGGCTATGGGGGAGGAACTAGCCAAGCTATTGGAGGCCGGATTCATTAGAGAAATAAAACACCCGGACTGGCTAGCAAACCTGGTGATGGTACCAAAGAAGGACAAATCCTGGCGCCTATGTGTCGATTTCAAGGACCTCAACAAGGCTTGCCCAAAGGATCCCTTCCCCCTCCCCCACATCGATAAAATTATCGATGCTACCGCAGGACACGATTCATTGTGTTTCCTCGATGCATACTCCAGCTACCACCAAATCAAGATGGCGGAGTCCGACCAAGCCGCAACGGCATTTATCACACCATACGGCCCCTTCTGTTTCAACACAATGCCTTTTGGGTGCAAAAATGTCGGCGCAACATATCAGCGCATGATTCAGACCTGTCCTGTCTGGAGAAACAGATCGGCAAAACAGTGGAGGCATACGTAGATGATGTGATCATCAAAACCAAACACGTCGACTCTCTAATAGACGACTTGAGGCTCACATTTGACAACCTCCAAACATACGACATCAAGCTCAATCCGGAAAAATGCGCTTTCGGTGTACCGGCCGGAAAGCTCTTGGGCTTCATCGTCTCGAGTAGAGGAATTGAAGCAAATCCGGCCAAAATTCGAGCTCTTTCATAGTTGGCCATCCCAACGGACCTCAAACAAATCCAGAAATTTACCGGATGTGTCGCGGCTCTAAGCCGCTTTATCTCCCGTTTAGGAGAAAAGGCATTACCTCTTTATCGCCTTCTTTGGCTCACCGAACACTTCGAGTGGACGGATGCCGCCACAGCCGGATTGGAAGAAATAAAAGCCATACTGGCAACCAACCCAATCCTGGCCGCGCCAAACATCGGCGAACCAATCTTTGTTGTACATTGCGGCAACTCATCGAGGTTGTAAGCGCGGTGCTCATCGTCGAGCGAGAATCGGACGGACATATATTCCCCTTCAAAAGCCGATATATTATGTATCCACTTGTCCTTACTCCATGCAAATCACGGTACCCACATTATCAAAAGATAGCCTATCACGGTATTCATGGCATCCGGAAGCTGCGACACTACTTTCAAGAGTGTTCAATTCGATAGCCTCGGAAGTGGCACTTAATGATATTATAAACAAGCTGCGATGCCACGGGCGGATTGCCAAATGGGCCATTGAGATCCTCCGTTCGACATAACATACAAACCCGACGAGCCATTAAATCGCAAGTATTGGCTGACTTTGTCACGAATGGGCGGAGGCGAACTCCCTAAAATGCGGCGCATACTCAATTGGATCATGCACTTGACGGCTCCAAAATGCTGGCTGGTGCTGGGGCTGGCGTCGTCTGGCGTCCCCAACCGGAGATCTGATTCAATACGTACTCGAGATCGTATCTGAGACTCAAAAATGTAGCGAATCTGAGGCCATGTTGCATGGTCTTTGGATGGCAGTTTCCATGGGCATTTGACGCCTAGAGGTGTGTGGGGATTCGAACCTTGCAATATCCCAAATAAATGGAGACTTCGATGCCAAGGATTCAAAAATGGTGGCTTATCGCAACTCCGTCCTCAAGATGCCAGCTCGGTTCGAGGGCCTCGAGTTCCACCATGTGGCTCGGGAAAACAACCAGGCGGCGGATATCCTCGCCCGCATTGGCGCAAAACACGATGCGGTCCCACCCAACATCTTCTTGGAGAGGCTATTTAAGCCATCCATGGTATGGGAAGGGGACACCGGTAACAATAGTCAGGACCCGGCCACAATGCCTGATACCGAACACTCTGACATAATCGGAGGCTCTGCCACTGAAATAACACCTTCAGCCCACGTAATAATGGCCATCATCACCCCATGGACAGAACCATTCCTGACCTACCTAACTAGGCAGGAACTTCCCAAGGACCAAAATGAGGCACGCTGCATAGTGTGGCGGTCTAAAGCCTATAGGGTCCACGAGGGAGAGTTGTATAAGAAAAGCACTACCGGAGTCCTTCAAAGGTGCATCTCCGAAGAGGAAGGGCGGAAGCTTTTGGCAGAAATTCATGCCAGACTCGGCGGCCACCACGCCGCAGCCCGGGCCCTTGTAAGCAAGGCCTTCCGCATAGGTTTTTATTGGCCAACGGCCCGGGCAGATGCACAGGACCTGGTCCAACGCTGTGTCGGTTGCCAACTCTTTGCAAACCAAAGCCATATGCCACCTACCGCCCTCCAAACAATCCCCATTACCTGGCCCTTCGTGGTCTGGGGGCTTGACATGGTTGGACCCCTTAAAGGGGGAACCCATAAGAACAAATACTTACTGGTCATGGTGGATAAATTCACCAAATGGATAGAAGCCAAACCTGTTAAAACGGCCGAATCCGGACCGGTGATAGACTTCATATCCGGGGTTGTACACCTTTATGGCGTCCCCCACAGCATCATCACTGACAATGGCACAAACTTCACGGCCGATGAGGTAAAACTCTGGTGCAGCAACATGGGCATCAAGCTCGATTATGCTTCTGTCTATCACCCCCAAACTAACGGTCAAGTCGAGCGAGCAAATGGTCTTATAATGAGCGGCATCAAACCCAGATTAGCGCGGTCCTTAAAGGAATCTAACACGCACTGGGTAGAGGAGCTCGACTCCGTACTCTGGGGGCTGCGGACCACGCCGAATCGTACTACCGGATACACACCGTTCTTTATGGTGTACGGCGCAGAGGCGGTTCTGCCCTGCGACATAATTCATGACTCACCTTGAGTGCGCATGTACGAAGAGAGAGAGGCCGAGCTTGATCAGCAGGACAGGTTGGACACCCTGGAGGAGGAGCGCGACGTGGCAAAAGCCCGTTCCGCATTCTATCAGCAACAGGCTCGAAGATACCAAAGCAGAGAAGTACTGGCCAAAACTTATAACGTTGGCGAGCTAGTTCTACGCCTGCCGGAGAAGAAAAAGACCAAGCTAGAGCCCAAATGGGAGGGATCCTTCATTATTGACCAAGTTCTGATCGGTGGAGCGTACCGTCTGCGGGATGCATCAGATAACTGACTTGAGCCGAACCCATGGAACGCAGCCAGGCTCCGAAGATTCTACGCCTAGCGCCGGACTCTATGTTCGTCTCCTTCCTCTGTCCATTTTTTGCATATACATTATCTGTCTTTTCTTTCTATCTTTCTTCTTTCTTCTTTCTCAAAGCCTTCAAGGGCCAACTTGTGCCTCGCCTGCACACTATTGGCCTTCTTACGCGCTCATTATACACAGGGGCTTCTTACGAAGCTTACTTATTCATCTGGGCTTCATGCCCGGCACATGTGTCAGTCTTCCACATGTACCTTTTCTTCGCCATTATATGCATCGATATGACTTAAGTTTTGGCCAAGCTGGGTTGCCTGGCTCTTGTATTTATGCCCTATGTTCCCGTTAATTCGGCTAGGGCATAAAGGGAGCACCTCTGCGATTGTTACTACGGGTCAGCGGATGTGTACCTCGGTGGGAAGGCAGCTAAGCGTTCTTAAGGGAATATTGATTCGGTGAACAAAAGATGATTTTATTTATTTTCCATATGTGCCCCAGATGTTTTCCCTGCGTGTCGGTTCGCAGTCCGGACATGCACTTTAGGGCATGCGTACCCAAGGAAAGGAACCCTTAACGGAACTATTCTCCCTGGAAGATGTTTCTTACTACCCATGTAATATAACATAACTAGTTGGGTACTTATGCATTCAAGCACTAATGACCCCTCCTTTGGTTTCCACGCATGCCCCTGTTCTTATATAACCGAGCGGGTATTCGGACACACTCCGGACTATCGGGTCCCGAGGTTGAAGCGAAAAGGTCCACCATGACAAATGATTTACAATCCGGCTAGAAGGCATTATACATGTCACTTTAATTACATAGTCACTTAGACTGACTGAATTCCTCTTCTATACCATCCAACAGACTGTCTAGCCTACAATCCTGTTAGGAATACTTTGCGGCTAATTCTACTTGCCCATATACTAAGCTAACAGGGATCCCTTTCCCATCAGGCCCCACAGGTCCGACCTCAGCCATGTGGTTTGGGTCAGCCTTGGTATACCGCGTCTTCACCATGGCCCAGGCTTCCCTGGCACCTTGACGGCAGGCCGATATCTTCCATAATCGGAAGCGCCGCCGCGCTCCCTTGAGCTTCTCCGCAGGCTCTCCAAGGCCTTCGGGTAGGGAGACGGATGGCCACAAGGCCTGGGCAATGCCTTGCATCACCTACCGAACTTGTTCGTGAAGTTGTGAGAGCTCTGGTAGAAGATCACCTGCAGATCCGGGCATCTCATCTGCGGGACGACCCGTCAGCATACCTACAGACATAACTCTATTAGTTGGATTCTTCGCTGAACTCTTTTTAACAGGTTCGCTCAAGCACTTACTGAAAATGCTGCGTCGAAGCCGCTTATTCTCCTTCACGGAGTCCAATAGCTGGGCGTGAACATCCTTTAGTTCCACGCTCAGCTTGGTATTGGCATCCTGGAGATCGTTTTTCTCCTGCCTAACTTTTGTAAGCAAGCGCTCGCCAGCCTTTAGCCGGCATACGACATGTTGCTCATCTGGATTCACTCCGGCGTCATCTGCAATATTTATTGTCAGATTTGCAGGCATACCGCACTCTATATGGTACCTATCAATCTTTGAAACAAGTGTTACCAGAGGAGGCCTTCTCGGACTCCTTCACTGCGGCAACTGCGGCCCGTAGCTGGGCCTTGCACTCCTCAAGCTCACGAGACAATCGAGTATTCTTCTCTGTAAGAACCGGTACAATAAACGATCCTTAAATCAGTTATCTAACTATTTCAAGTCTCAGGGGCTACTCCTATGTATAATCATCAAATTTTCTTACCCGTATATCCTTTACATACTGGTCCGTGGCTCTGGCTAGACCATTTTGAGCGGCACGAATATACGCATCTCCCAAGTTGAAGGCATCAAACGCCTCTTGGGAGAAAACAGCGTCACAGAGTACGGCTCAGCGACGCCTGTGGTTCATGGCGCTCTCCACTTCGGAATTTGTAGCGGATATTTTATCCGCATCCGCTGTAGGAGGAGCATCCGGCGTGCGCCTCGTGTTAGCTTCTGCCTCTCCGGATATAGTCCGTCGAGCGTTTTTTCTTCTAGGAAACACGGGTGTTATTATGTTTTTAAGTCGAAAAGCTCGGAGTGAGGTGTTGCATCATACCTCTGCGACGGCGTCTCTGTCCGGACCGCTTTCCTTTTTAGCCTGTCCGGCCTCAGAGCCCCTTGTTGGCAAGGTGCCGAGGGCTCGGCGTGGCGGCCCGAGGGCCTTCCCTATAAAACACCGTTTGTATACGGTAGGTGAAGTGCATAAAAGGAAATCCTTTTAAAAGGTTGGGACTTTGGTCTCGTTTACCTGGGAAGCTGGGAGTAGCCCAGGGTAGTCGGCTATAATGGCCACCATGGCGTCATCACAGCTCAACTGGTAGAATACCCTGTCAACCAGCTCCACGAATATTTCCGGATCCTCTTTAAGGCCGGGGTCGAGGGACCGTTCAGGATCCTTGGGTTGTGGAGGTGGGTTGTTGATCTCCCTTACAGCCTTACGCAGTTCCTATGATGAAATGACAAAGATAAAATATTTGCGGCAAAAATGCGGAAGAAGTGGATATAAAAATTGGCAGCTTACCTAGCTCGGAGGGTTGTACATGGAGAAGCCATCCCGTGGCTTGATGCGGAGGAACTCTTCTTCCTCTCCCTTGTACAAACCGGACAGGATTTTTGCTAGGGCAGCAATAGAGTCCGGCCCCTTATGGCCGCAGCGGGTGGCATCATCTTCCCGTTGAAATCCCACATAGGGTGGCCTCGATATTGGAGCGGCTGCACCCCCCCATAATGCATATTGACATAACCTCGGTTATGGTCGAGTCTGATTAGGCCAATATCTTTATCCAGCCCATCAGGTAGAGAACGTCTCTATCGTCTTCCTCCTGAGGGCTCCGTGGTCGCCAGCTCAGGCGCTTCTTCAAAGGAGCACAATCGAACTTGGGAAGGCCGATCCGAACAAGATCCGGAAGGGGGACGTCCTCCATATAAAACCACTCTGAAGGCCAGTCTTCGGACGCCTTCTTCGGGGTACCGGATAGGTATCCGGTCTCGGCGATGAGCCATACTTCGGCTCCGCCCACTTGATATATTGATCACCTCTGTGTACGGGGCACAAGGCAGAACAATTTCTTCCACAGCACGAAATGAGCTTCGCAGCCCAGAAACAGTTCACAAAGCGCTACGTAACCGGCGATGTGCAGTATGGAGGCAGGGGTGAGGTTGTGTAACTGGAGGTCGTAGAACTCCAGGAGCCCTCGGAGAAACGGATGGATTGGAAATCTGAGTCCCCTTAGCAAATAAGGGACAAGGCATCCCCGCTCTCCCTTAGAGGGGTTGGGAAAGCTCTCCGCTTGCTCCCCGCCATTATAGGTGGCGAGCCCGGCTCGGACCGGGACCATATACGCTGGGGGGAGAAATCCCTGGGTCTGTAACTTCACTAATTGGTTGCGCAGGACGGAACACCTCTCCCAATCCCCGGGCTTGGGGCTGCGGGAGCGAGAGGAGGAGCTGCGCCGGTCGGCCATGCTGGAATGGATTTTTTTCTTGGTAGCCTCGATGAATGCTCGGCGAGGGAGGATGGTGTGGTTTGGATCTGAGAATCCTCGTCTCTTTAAATAGGCAGTTCATTCACATAGCTAGGGTGGTAAATGTAAAAGCGTCCTGGCTCTTCACATTAAGCGACACGTGGAAGATGGCCATTATTGGGCCTTGAAGCGAAAGCATAACATTTACGAAGCGGACACTATTTAACAGTACTCGAGTTTGAAGAAGAACCCGCCTTGCAATGCGAAGACAATCTGCTGGCGGACTCCTCGCCATTGAAGCCTGGTTGGGGAGCTCTTGAGGAGTCTGGATTGGGGGTATCCGGATAGCGGACTATATCCTTTGGCCGGACTGTTGGACTATGAAGATACAAGATTGAAGACTTTGTCCCGTGTCCGGATGGGACTCTCCTTGGCGTGGAAGGCAAGCTTGGCAATATGGATATGTAGATCTCCTTCCTTGTAACCGACTCTGTGTAACCCTAGCCCCCTCCGGTGTCTATATAAACCGGAGGGTTTAGTCCGTAGAACAACAACAATCATACTATAGGCTAGCTTCTAGGGTTTAGCCTCTCCGATCTCGTGGTAGATCAACTCTTGTAATACTCATATCATCAAGATCGATCAAGTAGGAGTAGGGTTTTACCTCCATCGAGAGGGCCCGAACCTGGGTAAAAACATCGTGTCCCTTGTCTCCTGTTACCATCCGCCTAGACGCACAGTTTGGGACCCCCTACCCGAGATCCGCCGGTTTTGACACCGACAATCACACTGGAGGTTGCCTCCGAAGAGATCTCACATGCCAATCCACCTAATCTTGCCCTGTTAAATGAGGCGCTAGATCAGATCCGAATGATGGCTATGACAGATGGCCCGTCCTCGGACCGCGCTTAGCTGGGCCTTGAGGTAAGCCAGAGGGAATTTTATGCACCACCCACCACCCACTTAGTAGCCACTGTCGAGGACTTAACCGACATGCTGGACTAAGCCTCCGAGGATGCCGAAGACATGGATAACGATATCGAATCGACAGTTAACGGCAATGGTGCTAACAACGGCGATGGCACCCCCGAAAAAAGATAGCAACAAGCCTGGCGAGGAGCCACCTAAATTCCGACGACAGCACCGACGATCCACAGGACGAAGGAGCAGGGAAAGCAACAAGGGCACCGGGAGGAAGACACCCCGAACAATATTGAAGACCTCGGCGACCTCTCCCCCAATCAACAGCTTGATGGCGTGGAGGAGCGCGAGCATGAGTTCAACCCCGAAGACCTCAATGACTCCGAGGACAGTAACTATCTCCCTCTCATCGAAGAAGAGGTCAGCCTCGGAGTCGAGGACACAATAGTCCCTGAGGACCCACTCGACCAAGAGTGGTTTAAATGGCAACTTATTTCCACCGCACGAAGCCTAAAGAAGAAGTAGCAGCAGCTCAAGGCCGAACAAGACACCCTCAATGGCAGATGGACAAAAGTCTTGGTAGCCGAAGAAGGGTACGGCTATGAGCAACAAAACAAAAGCTACCCAAAGCGGAAGTTGCTGCCTCAATTCGACGACGAGGCCCTTGAGCCCGTACCACCCAAACGAACTCAGGGTGACCAGCCAGACCGCCCCCCTCGAGGCAGGAATAGGCCGGGCGGATGGCCCGAGGAACCACTCATGCTCGCCCGCGGGAGAGGAATGGAGCCAGTAGAGCCCGTAGACCCATATGACATGCGATGCGACTTGGACGCCGGAACGGGTAATGCAAGATCCATCTATGGATCCAGAGGATACCCTCCCGATAGACGGGATGGATATCAAGCGTGGACCGACCAAAACGATAGAGCTCGGGAGCAACACCGAGCCCGGATGGAAGCCGAGCTCTGGCGCGACGTATCCCGAGTAAGGGGCGCCGCTCACCCAATGTGCTTCACTGATGAGGTGATGTAACACCAATTCCTAGAAGGGTTTAAACCCGTAAACATCGAGCCATATGATGGGATAACAAACCCAGCCGTATGGATCGAAGACTTTCTTCTCCATATCCATATGGCCCGAGGAGACGACCTCCACACCATCAAATATCTACCGTTAAAGCTCAAAGGACCAGCCAGGCATTGGTTGAACAGCATCCCTAAAGACTCCATAGGGAGCTGGGAAGAGCTCGAGGATGCTTTCCGAGCTAACTTTGAAGGCACCTATGTCCGGCCTCCGGATGCCAATGACCTGAG
The DNA here is from genome assembly GCA_021605205.1 of Aegilops longissima. NCBI lineage: Eukaryota > Viridiplantae > Streptophyta > Magnoliopsida > Poales > Poaceae > Aegilops > Aegilops longissima. Next base: position 433,300,676 of record CM038681.1, on the reverse strand, counting down.
CCATGTGGTTCAACAGCCCGATGAGTCAGCCAGGCAATTTTGGAATCGGTTTTTGACAAAAAAGAACGAGATCATCGACTGTCCGGATGCCGAAGCCATAGCCACATTCAAGCATAGTATCCGGGACGAATGGCTCGCACGCCATCTCGGTCAAGATAAGTCGAGGACAATGGCAGCACTTACCTCCCTTATGACCCTCTTTTGCACGGGCGAGGATAGTCGGTTGGCTCATAGAAGCACCAACCTTAAGGATCCAGGCACTTCAGAAGTTCGGGATGGCAATGGAAAGCCACGGCAATAAAAGTAAGCATCGACACAATGGCACCGATGCTAATGACACAACAATGAATGCTGGATTCTGAAACTCCAAATCAGGGCCACGGAAGAAGCCCTCCAAAGGGAACCAGGACGGACCCGCCAAATTGGATGTAATCCTGGATACGCCCTGCCAGATCCACGGCACTTCAGACAAGCCCGCCAACCACACCAACCGTAACTGTTGGGTGATCAAACAGGCCGGCAAACTCACAACCGAGGATACAGGCAAAAGCCCCCGCGGCGAGGATGATGAGGAACCTCGCAGGCCGAACAATGGAGGCCAGAAACAATTCCCTCCTGAGGTCAAAACGGTGAATATGATCTACGCCACTCATATACCCAAGAAGGACGAAATGTGAACTTCGGGACGTCTACGCCGTAGAGCCTGTAGCCCCAAAATTTAACCCACGGTCAACATGTCTAATCACCTTCGACCGCAGGGACCACCGACCAGTATCTGTCATGGAGGATCAGCGGCCCTGGTCCAAGACCCCATTATCGATGGGTACCACCTCACCAAAGTCCTCATGGACGGAGGCAGCAGCCTCAATCTGATTTACACAGATACCATAAGGAAAATGTGTAATGACCCGTCAAGGATCAAACCCAGTAATACCACCTTCAAGGGGGTAATCCCAGGCATTGAAGCGTGCTGCTCGGGCACCCTTACCTTGGAAGTAGTCTTTGGCTCCCCGGACAACTTCCGCAATGAAGACTTGATCTTTGACATTGTCCCCTTTCGAAGTGGCTATCACGCCCTCCTAGGCCAGATGTCATTCGCTCGATTCAACGTCGTCCCCCATTACGCATATCTATAGTTAAAGATGCCCGGACCAAGGGGAGTCCTCATAGTCAATGGCAATATAGAGCGCTCACTCCAGACCAAGGAACATACCGCGGCTCTGGCAACCAAAGATCAAACAGGTGCCAAAAAGCCGAAGTACCAGCCCGCCATCAAGGCGCGAGAGGCAAGCAAACGAGCCCGAGCCCTGTCTCCATTTAAGGAGCCTCCCTACAATCGACATAAATAGAGATACGCCCCCACAGCACGCCCACCCCAATCGCACACTACGTGCCTCACCAGCACAACTTCGCGCTCAAAATACCATGGGCAGCTGGGGAGCCTAAACACCAAGTGTTCGGTTCAACCGCACTATGGACAAATACGTCTTCGGAAGTCGAACAGGTACCATCCAAGGCCTATCCGGCATTAAGGCAGAACGGCATAGCGACTTCTCAAGGCTCCTTGTCAGGGGCGCGTCGGCCGATTATCACCTCCTTCGCAGAGTTCTTCTTCCCAACAGAAGCAAAGGCGCAGACGTGCAACAGGGTACGGTAGGGGCATCAACCCACGCATCAAGGCCCTGTGTAAACTTCATTTGTAAACAATGTTTTCTCTCCCTTGCAAAGTACCTGTAACAGATGCTTCGGCGGTTCAAACTGTTAGACGTCATGAGCTCATCGGAAATAAAGCAAACCTTTGACGGTCCTCTTACAGTTCTTTACACTGCACATTTTTTCCCTACTCTCTAACTCTGTCATCAACAATTTCTGCACATATCTGATCTAATATGCAACCGGCTAATAGACCGGGGGATCGACCGTAATGCTCGCCCTATGCATCAAGTCCAGCATCTTTTTTCTATGTGTTCGGTGTCTCGGGTATTGCATTGTATGAATCAGTTCTGAATTATGTCTTGGGTCCATAGTTGGGTTCCCTGCTCCTGTGTTTACCCTCTTAGTTCCGCGCGTTCGGCTAAGACAATAAAGGGAGAACCTACGATTGTACTTCTGGCTAGCCCGGTCAAGTACCTTAGTGGAGAAAGCCGAAAACTGACTGTCATAATAAGCGAGAACTGGTCCGTGACCCGATGACAAGTGTTAAACTAAAAATCGCTGGATATTACACTGTGTAACACGAAGGGTTTTTCTTCGGTCAAACCAAGTGATACAGGTATATACCTCGGATCTCCCAAATATCACACACACTGGGGGCTAGTCACCAGCCCCCGCAGGCAAGCTCCTATGGCTAAGTGAAAGTATTAAAACCGCATAGTCCGATTGGCTCGTTTCCCTCCTGCACTACCGCCTTCGGGCACCGAGACGTCGGCTAAGGGTCACAGTGTGGAGGACGAAACACCCCTCGTAGCATCTACGTGGGGGCTGAAGCCGATGACTGGTAACTTTCAGAATAAACGACTGCACAGGAGTCAAATAACATCAAATACATGCAAGTATGATAAACCATATCAGACAAACACATTACAAAGCATAAGGTTCAACCATAGTTTAATACATGATAGCACGATCACTCGAGGAGTACATCCTTCGAACACTGGGCCACTACTGCCTGAGCACCATCTATTACGATGGAGAAATACTGCATGGGGCACCTGTGCTCTTTTCTAGCGGGCGGGGGACAGCCGCCATCTCAACTGGCTTGATCTTGGGCCAGTGCACCATGGTCTTCGCGGAAGCCATTCGAGCTCCCTCGATGCACGCGGAGCGGTTAACAGCATCAACCTGGGAAGAAGCATCACACAGCTTCCGCACCAGGCCAAAGTAGATGCTCGGCACTGGCTCTGAGGGCCACATCCGGACACAATGCATGGCCGGCTCCGCCATCCGGTGCATCTCCATCACTTTCTTCATCTGATTACTGAGGAGGGGAGGGTGTTCGAGCACATAGAACTGCGCCCAGAACAACCTGAGCTCGGTGTCAGCATCCCGAGCGCTTAGTGCCTTGCCGCATCAGCCACACTCCTTGGAAGCTCCGCAAACGTGCCTGAGAAACGCCACACTCATGTGAGCAGCGCGAACCTATGGCCATCAAAAACACTCTGTAGTAAATATAGCTTACCATCTGCGATCTGCTTTACTTGACAGAGCTCTTCCCTGGCGCCACGTGTCTCCGTCCTCGCCTCCTGGATCTCTTTCCTTATCTTGTACACCTTGGTGGCTTGACCATTATTTTTCTGCTCAAGGTCCTCACATTTCATAATGGCATCCTTGAGCTCCCGTTGCACGTCGGCAACTCGGGCCTCGTTCTTCTCACTCACGGTTTTCACCGACGTGTGTTTGCCGGCCGCTCGCTCGGCCGCGGCCTTCTTTTCAGCCGCTTCTTCCTTGGCCTTCCTCGGCTCGGCCTTGAGGCCCTCGACCTCCGTGGCGGCAGCTATAACAACAATCAAACAATTCCTGCTTAGGGATAACCCTGAATACCCTGCTTGAAAAGGGTAATACAATTACTGAAGTCTTGACCGGACTAATGATACGTCTCCAATGTATCTATAATTTATGAAGTATTCATGCCATGTTTACAATAATTTTCTATGGTTTTGATTTGATTTGATTAGAACTAACCCGGACTGACGCTGTTTTCAGCAGAACTACTGTGTTGTCGGCTTTTATGCAGAAATAAGAGTTCTCGGAATGGGCTGAAAATTTATGGTAATTTTTTATGGATCAAAAGAGACCCTCGAAGCACCGGAGCTGGGCCAGGAAGTGGATGAGGAGGCCACAAGCTCTCTAGGCGTGCCCTACCCCCCAGGGAACGTCCTCTGACCTTGTGGGCCCCTCAGGCACCCCCTTGACGTGAGACCGGCGCCAAAAATTCTTATAAATACGGAAACCCCTGAAAAGAACCGTAGATGAGAAGTTTCGCCGCCGCAAGCGTCTGTAGCCACGAAAAACCAATCGGGACCCTGTTCCGGCACCCTGCCAGAGGGGGGTATCATCACCGGAGGCCATCTTCATCATCCTGACTGTCTCCATGATGAGGAGGGAGTAGTTCACCCTCGGGGCTGAGGGTATGTACCAGTAGCTATTTGTTTGATCTCTCTCTCTCTCTCTCTCTCTCTCTCTCTCTCTCTCTCTCTCTCTCTCGTGTTCTCGATTTGGCCTAGTGACTCGTTTCACCCGATAAGGGCCTTCCCACTTCGGCGTAAACTTGTTGGAATTCTTGGCAGACTGAACGCGCCGAAGAACAAGGTTGCCTTCCTCGAAGCTTCTGGCACTAAATTTGCGGCTATGGTAGCGACGCAAAGCTTCTGGTAACGAGCAGCTCGTCAGCGACTGAAGATCGATCCTCCTCAAGGAGCGGTCGTCATCTTGTCGCAGCTGCTCTTGCTCAAACTCATCATAGCGAGCACTCGAGGTGACCGTATCACGAGTTCCGTGGGGAGAACTGCCTCTGCTCCATAGACTAGGCGAAAGGTGTGCGGCGGTTGCTCGATTTGGCGTCGTCTGATCGACCAAAGAACCACCGCAGCTCCTCAATCCAGTTTCTTCCGCACTTGTGCAGCACAGTCGAAAGTTACGGTCTTGAGTCCTCGCAGCACTTCAGCGTTTGCCCTCTCGCTTGACCGTTGCTTCTCGGATGAGCAACGAAGCAAAGCAGACCTTGGCGCCAAGATCTTGGGCGTATTGCATGAAGGTGCGACTTCGTGAATTGTGTGCCGTTGTCGGTGATGATCCGGTTAGGAATCCCAAAGCGGCAAACAATTGACTGAAGAACTTGATTGTTGTCTTGTCACCTTCCTCACTGCTTCCACTTCCGCCACTTTGTGAACTTGTCAATTGCAACATACAAGTACTCAAAGCCCCCGACAGCTCGGGGAAAGGGGCCGAGGATGTCGAGCCCCCAGACTGAAAATGGCCAGGATAAAGGGATCGTGCGGAGAGCTTGAGCTGGCTGGTGTATCTTCTTGGAATGGAACTAGCACGCTTCAGACTTGGTTACTTGTGCGATTGCATCTGGAGGGCTTCGGCGGAAGAAACCTTGCGGGAAAGCTTTGCGGCAAGTGCTCTTCGCCTATGTGGTGACCACATATGCCTCCATGTATCTCTGCCAGCAACTTACATCCATCTTCCCGCAAATACACTTCAATTTCACACCGTTGAGTCTTCTTACATGCAGGATGTTGTCAACAAACTGGTACATACTTGACTGCCGGGCTACTCTTTCCGCTTCTTCTTGCTCTTCGGGAAGTTCTCCTGTCTGAAGGAAATGGACGATCTGTTGTGCCCATGTTGGAGCTTGCGGCTCGACAACTAGGACTAAAGGCACATCTGCCGCTGCGGGAACATCAGCTTCCACGGCAAGAACCTACGGTTCGGCCGGAGCTTGATGATCCCCGACAAGCTTGCCGGAGCACAACTTGTCGGGAATGTCTGCTTCAACGGAACAAACCCTAGGGCTTGTCGGAGCAGACTGCTCCTCAGCGATATCTGTGTTGATTTTGGGGACCTTCTTGGCGGCGGCTTGAGGGAGCTCTGCCGGAAAGTAGTCACCGGAAATCAACTTCCTCTTCTTGGTCTGTCCAACTGATGGTGTTACAGTTGGTTGAGTCAGCTTGAGCACAAAAATTCCTGGTTCCACAGGTAACTTAAGTGCAGCACACTTTGACAGGCCATCAGCGATATCATTCTGAGCTCTTGGAACATGTTCCATTTGCAGGCCTTCAAAGTGCTCTTCTAGCTTTCTCACTTCATCAACGTAGGCTTCCATCAATGGACTCTGATAATCTTTGTTTACTTGGCGTACGACAAGCTGCGAGTCACCCCTGACAATAAGCTTCCTGATCCCAAGGTCCACCGCAATCCTGAGACCGGCAAGCAAACCTTCATGCTCTGCAGTATTATTTGTTGCTTGCTCCTTGGGAAAGTGCATTTGGACTATGTATTTGAGGTGTTCTCCGGTGGGTGCGATAAGCAGCACGCCGGCACCGGCGCCTTGCAGCGAGAAGGCACCGTCAAAATACATCAGCCACTCCTTACTTGCTTCGTTGACGGGGATGCTCGTCTCTGGAATTTCTTCATTCTGCGTCGGCGTCCATTCTGCTATAAACTCTGCCAATGCTCTGCTTTGGATAGTTGAAGTGCTTTCAAACTTGAGGCCAAAGCTTGACAGTTCCGATGCCCACTTTCGACAATCCTGCTGTTGCTTACGGATTTTGCAATATCCTCTTCAGCGGAAAGCGAGTGACAAGCTGTTATCTCATGTGCTTGGAAGTAATGGCGCAGCTTTCTCGAGGCCATGAGGAGGCGAAAAGCAATTTCGCACACCGAGTACCTTGATCTAGCCCCTGCGGAAGAAGAACGACAAAGTAGGTGGGCGCTGCACCATCCTTTTCGCATCTTCTCGCAATCCTGCGCAGATCCGTCCTTGTCGGGACCAGAGCTTGACGGTGAAGCCCCCTGCTCGTCGCTGGATGTAACTGCCATGGTTGCCGGCTCATCATCCGCCTCCCTCTCCGCTACTAATGCAGCACTAACCACTTGATTGGTTGCCGCTATGTACATCAGCAACTTCTCTTGTGGCCTAGGTGCGACAAGTATTGGAGTGGAGGACAGGTACCTCTTCAAGTCTTGCGGCGCAGCCTCCGCTTCGAGTCCATTTCATTGGACCTGCCTTTTCAAAATCTTGAAAAATGGCAGGGCGCCCTCAGCAGATCTAGAGATAAACCTGCTGAGAGCAGCCACGCAACCGGCAAGTCTTCGTACATCCTTGACGCGCTTTGGTGCTTCAATATGCTCAATGGCCTTAATCTTGTCGGGGTTGGCTTCAATTCCCCTCTGAGACACGAAGAACCCAAGAAGCTTGCCTGAAGGGACTCCAAACACGCACTTCTCGGGGTTGAGCTTGAGGTTGATCTTGCGCAGATTTGCAAAAGTCTCATCAAATCTTGAACGAGTTGCTTTGTCCTTGCTCTTGACCACTATGTCATCCATGTAGCTTCTACATTTACGTGCATTTGCGGCTCAAAAGCGTCATGGACCACTCTTGCAAGCGTTGAACCAGCATTCTTCAAACCAAAAGGCATCCGTATGAAAGCAAAGATGTGCGCATGGTGTAATGAATGCGGTTTTCTCTTCATCTTCTTCTGCCATGAAGATCTGATGATATCCTGAATATGCGTCAAGAAATGAAAGCAAATCACATCCAGCCGTGGAGTCAACAATCTGGTCGATATGTGGCAAGGGAAATGGATCTTTGGGACAAGCTTTATTAACATCTGTTAAGTCAATACAAAGTCTCCATTTCCCATTCGCCTTGCGTACAACTACCGGATTGGCCAACCACGTGGGATGGAGCACTCCTCTGACAAGGCCTGCTGCTTCCAGCTTCTTGATCTCTTCTGCAATAAACTCTTGGCGCTCCTTTGCTGCTTCCTTACTTTTTGCTTGACGGGCGCGCGCATGAGGACGACGGCTAGGTGGTGCTCAATTACTTTCACAGGAACACGGGGATGTCGGGGCGGTTGCCATGCAAACACGTCGACATTCGCCCGCTTGAGAAAACAACGAGCTCGCCTTCCTATTTAGGGTCAGCGTGGCAATCGATGGTGAAGGTACCACCGTCTGCCGTCCTCCTTGGCGGGCACCTTCTTGGTCTTGGCGGAGCTGCCATCATCTTCTTGCACTTGCGGTGGAGCTCGATGGTGCGTCCTCGGCGGTAGCGCAGCACTCCGAAGAGGTGCGCTTGCGGAGTGGGCATCGAGCTCTTGCGGACAAGGTGGTCTTCTTCTTCCCGGGAGCTTGAGCGCAAGTGGTTTGCTATCTGTCGCAGCTCTGCATCCCGGTAAATCTTGTCGGGCAGATAAGCGCATCCTTCTTGTCGCCATGGACAGAAATGACGCTTATCGGGCGGGCATCTTGAGTAAGTTGTAGGCGTAATGAGAGGCTGCCATGAACTTGGCGAGTCTTTGGGCGGCCAAGTATCCCATTGTAGGGTAATGGGAAATCAGCAACGTCGAATGTGACACTCTCAGTCCTGAAATTCAGTTCGCTGCCAAATGTTACCGGCAACGTGATCTTCCCTTTCGGCTTGCTCCTTCCTGGGTTGATTCCTTGGAAGGTGCCAGTCTCTTCGAGCTCGCTGTCAGGGATTTGAAGCTTCTGGAGCACTGCGGATGAGATCAGGTTTAGGCCGGCCCCGCCGTCAACTAACATCTTGGTGACCTTGAGGTTGCGGATAGTTGGTGAGACCAACATCGGCAAGCACCCGACCGCAGATTCTGCGATCGGGTGGTCCTCAATATCGAAGATGATAGGCGTCTTGGACCACTTGAGAGGTCTCGTGACTCTACGGATGGTTCTGCTGCATTAACCTCCGCATCCATTGCTTGAGTTGGCGGTGCGAGGTATGCGAGAGAAGCACCACCGTCAATCAGAGAACCTCTGTTGCCTTCTTAAAACTCCTGCTCATCGGCTTCATCGTCTTCCATATCTTCATCATCATCTTCGTCTTCATCCTTGTCGCGGCCGCGGGGAGGTCTGTCTCCTTGCCGCTGCTTGGCCTTGCCGCGGCGTCCTCCCCGGCCGGGTCTCTTCTTGCTAGCTGCCACAGCACCTTCCTGGGCCTTCTCCTTGTCTCGCCGCTCGTACTCAGCCTTCTGCTGTTCAACAAGCTGCTCAACTTTCTTGCAACTCTGGAGATCGTGGCCCTTGGTGCGGTGAATCTTCTGATCTTGTTTGTTGGAGCTGTCCGCTTGTCGGCCGCCCTGACTTGGCGGTCGGTGTCGGTGGCAACCTCCTTGCCGGAGCCACCAACCTTAGCCTTTTTGGCGCCACCTCCGTTGCCGGACTGCTCGACAACTAGTACCTCTTTGCTCTTCTTCTTTCTGTTGTTCCGCCGCCGGCTCTTCTTTGCCGGGGCGGTCTCCTCACTGTCAGATCCTGCTTCTGCATTCTCCCATGGGAGTCTTCTTCCTTCCTCAGCGCGTGCACACTTGTCGGCCAAGGCATACAGCTCACTGACGTCCTTGACTTTGCACATCGCCATCTCCTCCCTCATCCTGTGGTTCCGCACGTTTTGATGAAACGCGTTGATCACCATGGCAGGTGGACATCCGGGATGTTGTAGTGCACGATCAATCTCTGGATGAACTTGCGCAGGACTCTCCTTCCTTCAGGCGAGAAGGTGAAGGTCACTCTCTTGGCCATGAGGCTTGTGGCACTGTGAAGGCGCCGACAAACTGATGGCATAGATCTGCCCAAGAAGATATGGAACTGTCCGGCAAGTGCATGAGCCAAGATCGACATTTGGCTTGAGTACCGGTGGGAAGTAGTTGGCGAGGATCTTGTCGTCTCGTCCCCGCAGCCTGCACCGCAATGGTGTAAATCTTGAGGAACTCCGATGGTGTGTCCTGCCATCATACTTCTCGCACATCGGCTTGAAGTTTTTCTTGTCAGACCCTTTGGATTTGCCGCAGCTCACGAGTGAGCGCAGGGCAACCTACAGCGTCGGCAAGTCACCGGTTCCCCTGGCGCTTGCATGTCGGCAGCGGGCCCAGCGCGTTGGTCGGATTGGCCTTCGCTTCTCTTCAGCGCTTCGATGCGAGTTCGGCGTCTTCTTGTTGCCGTTCTTGAAGAACTTGGCGCCGATCACGGCGAGCTCGTGGATCCGATGTGCGATGGAGTAGCTGTCGATGTGGATCCGACGAGCTAGTGATCTTGGCCTTCGGATGGAGAGTGCATGGTGGTTGCACCCCCATAGGTTTAAATCCGCCACCGGCTCGTGCCTTGTCGTCTCGCCGCGGCAAGGATGCGATTGGTTGCCGCGGTGTCGCCGTTAGCAAAGCCGATGAGACTACGGATGGTGGCCCTCCATTAAATCGACCTTGTCGGCCGTTGGAGGGTAGTCTAAAGCGATTGAGCTCTGCCAAGGCTTCCGCTGGAGTGGTGGGTGGCAATGGCGTATGGCGCGAGGAACGGGATATGCTCGGACTTCTAACCAAGTTAGAAGGAGCAGCATCCCGTCCAGGCGATCGTACCCCACTCGTACCAGCATGATGGCGTGCATGCGGGTCTCGAGGGCCTCGGGATCCTCCAGCTTGGCCTTGATCCAACGAGCGTATGGCGCTGCGAGCACCATGACGCTGTCGGTCCCGCGCCTCCTGAGATGGACGCGGTGCGTATCCGGATGCCGAGGTCTGCACCGCCTTGTCTTTGGACCTGGCGGCATCGTGGGCTCCCTCGACGACGCCGGTTCCTCCGCCAGCGTCTTCCCCACCACTCGTCAGCTCCGGTGGTGGTGGGTTTGACGCGGACGGCTCTGCTGCCGCCGAAGACTTCTTCTTCGGTGGCATGTTGATGATGGTGATGAAGAAGTTGCTCGTGTGACCGATGGATCAGGTTCACACAGCCTCGACGCCCCCTACCTAGTGCGCCAAAGATGTTGGGGAAGCTGATCGTGACCCACGAACACCTATGGGACCTGGCGGACCGAGTCCCTTGTGGTTCGGAGGGGACGGAGATTGCACAAAGATCGGATCGAGCGATGCACACGAGCAGTTTACCCAGCCGGAGCTCTCGGAGAGATAATACTCCTCTTTGCTGCTTGGTTGATTGTATTGTGTTCTTGCTAGGGAGCAATGGGAGCTACAAAACCTAGCTTTGAGTGAGTGTAGTCTCGAATGAGTCGAATGAACCGAGCGGGCGAATCCTTTCTCGTTGCACTTGGGCCTCCTTTTATAGGCACAAGGGGTCACCGACAGTGGCAGCGTAGATGAGGGTACAAATGGAAAAACAGTAGTTGGTACACCGACTTGTGCGGTACTGATGATCTATACCTAACTCGACGGCAAGGGACAAAATCAATAATGCCCATCCCTCGCCGCCTAAGCGATTCAACAGGACCGTAAAGTGCACCACCGTTTGCCACGATGGTAGGCTTGTCGTGCCGCTTCGCTGCTCCCGCTGGCTGCACAGCCTCTTGACACGCACGCTGGAATGGCCCCATGGCGACACGTTGGTGGATGAGCTGGAGCGGAGATGAAGAGAGTTGCTTGCATGGCAAGCGCCTTGCCTTGCTGAATCCTTGTCGGCTTGGGAGCTTGTCGCTCACCAAGCCTTCCCGGCAAGCTCCCTTGCCGGGTCTTGTTTCCTTCGTGCCTGAGTGGCCTTCCCGGCAAGCTCCTCTTGCCGGGTCTTGAATCTTTGCTCTTGAATGGCTCCAAAGGGCAGCGGAGGACCTTGGCGGTCACCAGGCCCGCCCCCGCCAGAGGGTGTTGCTCGCCGTGGCACGAGTTCGGGATACTAGGGTACCCCTACTCTAGTACACCGACAATTGTCCCATATGACGAAAGAATGATAGAGGCTATGATTCTCCCACAAGTAGATATGAGACTCCGGACTTAAATAAATAAAAAGAGGCCAAAGAGCCCAATAAAAAATAGAGGCCAAAGAGCCCTAAAAAATAAAAAAATGAGAGAAAAAGAGAGAAGGGACAATGTTACTATCCTTTTTCCACACTTGTGCTTCAAATAGCACCATGTTCTTCATGATAGAGAGTCTCCTATTTTGTCACTTTCATATATTACTAGTGGGAATTTTTCATTATAGAACTTGGCTTGTATATTCCAATGACGGGCTTCCTCAAATTGCCCTAGGTCTTCGTGAGCAAGCAAGTTGGATGCACACCCACTTGGTTTCTTTTGAGCTTTCATACACTTCTAGCTCTAGTGCATCTGTTGCATGGCAATCCCTACTCACTTGCACCGATATCAATTTATGGGTATCTCCATAGCCTATTAATTTTCCTAGTTGATGTGATACTTCCCCTTTTTGTCTTCTCCTCACAACCTCCACCATATTCTATTCCACCTATAGTGCTATATCCCTGGCTCATGCTCATGTATTGCGTGAAGATTGAAAAGGCTTAAGAACATCAAAAGTATGAAACAATTGATTGACCAATACCAGGGTAGTACATGATTTATACTTTGTGTGATGAAGATAGAGCATGACAAGATTATATGATTTTGTAGGGGATAACTTTCTTTAGCCATGACATTTTGAGAATACATGATTGCTTCATTAGTATGCTTGAAGTATTATTGTTTTTATGTCAATATTAAACTTTTGTTTTGAATCTTATGGATCTGAATATTCATGCCACAATAAAAAAGATTACTTGATAAAAATATTAGGTAGCATTCAAACTTCATAAATTATTTCTTTTATCATTTACCTACTCGACGAGCAGCGGGAATTAAGCTTGGGGATGCTGATACGTCTCCAATGTATCTATAATTTATGAAGTATTCATGCCATGTTTACAACAATTTTATATGGTTTTGGTATGATTTGATTAGAACTAACCCAGACTGACAAACTACCGTGGTGTCGTTTTTTGTGCAGAAATAAGAGTTCTCGGAATGGGCTGAAAATTTACGGTTATTTTTTATGGCCAAAAGAGACCCCCGAAGCGCTGGAGCTGGGCCAGGAAGTGGACGTGGAGGCCACAAGCTCTCTAGGCACGCCCTACCCCCGAGGGAGCGTCCTCCGAGCTTGTGGGCCCCTCGAGCATCACCTTGACGTGAGACCGACACCAAAATTTCTTATAAATACGGAAACCCCCGAAAAGAACCCTAGATGAGAAGTTCCGCTGCCGCAAGCCTCTATAGCCACAAAAGATCAATCGGGACCCTGTTCCGGCACCCTGTCGGAGGAGGGAATCATCACCGGTGGCCATCTTCATCATCCCAACGGTCTCCATGACGAGGAGGGAGTAGTTCACCCTCGGGGCTGAGGGTATGTACTAGTAGCTATGTGTTTGATCTCTCTCTCTCTCTCTCTCTCTCTCTCTCTCTCTCTCGTGTTCTTGATTTGGCACAATCTTGATGTATCGCAAGCTTTGTTAATATAGTTGGATCGTATGGTGTTCTTCCCTCTCTATCTCTTGTCGCAATGAATTGAGTCTTACTCTTTGAGGTTTCATTATGTTGGATTGAGTATTGTATTTGAGAACACTAGATGTATGTCTTGCACATGGATAACCGTGGTGACAATGGGGTATTATGTTGAGGCATTTGATGTATGTTTTGGCACTCAACTCGCGGATTCCCGAGGTGACATTGGGGTAATCTATGCGTAGGGGTTGATGCACGTTTTCGTCCTATGTTCTTCGATAGAAACTTTGGGGTGATTCTTTGTCGCACGTTGAGGGGTTGCCATATGATTTAATTATGCTATCATTGTTGAGAGATTTTGCAGTAGTGAAAGTATGAACCCTAGGCCTTGTTTTCAAGCATTGCAATACCGGTTTTGCTCACTTTTGTTACTAGTTACCTTGATGTTTTTATTTATTTAGATTATAAAGATATATTTCTACCATCCATACTACACTTGTATCATCATCTCTTCGTCGAACTAGTGCACCTATACAATTTACAATTGTATTGGGTGTGTTGGGGACACAAGAGACTCTTTGTTATTTGGTTGCAGGGTTGTTTGAGAGAGACCATCTTCATCTTATGCCTCCCACGGATTGATAAACCTTAGGTCATCCACTTGAGGGAAATTTGCTACTGTCCTACAAAACTCTGCGCTTGGAGGCCCAACACGAATCTACAAGAAGAAGGTTGCGTAGTAGACATCAACTAACCTTGCACTTCATCAAACCGCTTGTTGACGAGGTCGAGCTCCTCATCGGAGCTTTTGAGCTTCTGATTCATCTCGGCCAGCTCTGCGGCGTTGGCAGCAGCCGCCAATGCCGAAGCTTGTAAAAATAGGACGATCACCTCATTCAGAGTCCCGATTCAATGATTTTCAATCCTCTGCCAGGTTTTTTCAATCCTGACAGTCTCGGGGGCTGCTATACATGCGGGCTACTCAAATGGTGTTTTTAAAATCCGCCCTCTGCAAAGAATATTACATGGCTTACCTCGAAGCCCGTTAGGTGGTCTTAGAAGGATTCCTTAACGGACCGAATAGTTTGCAAAACCCTGCCCATCAGGGTGTGGTATTCCATGATGATGGAGGAGCTATTCACGGCCTCCTCCATCACGTCTGGCCACCCGGCCACAACCTGATCTCTGGTGTTCGGCGCTGGCGGCGGGACCCTGGCTCCCCCTTCGGTCGAAGGCGGAATAGACGCCTCCAGGGTCCTTGGGGGCTCCGAGACTGTCTTCTGGGAGGGCTCATATTGACCGAGCTTCTCCTCCTTGTTCACTAGGAGGTACTCCCCCTCATAGTCTTCGGTGACCGAGGTATTAACCTCGGCCATAACATCATCGCCCCCACCTCCCGTGTTCGGGTCAGGAGGGGTCCTACGGGACAGTGCCTCTCTGGCCTCTTCGATAACTGGAGGAGGCGGAGAGCGTGACGCCATCCCTCTCTCTGCTAGTTCGGCTGGCGGAGAGCTCCCCGAGGTCTGGGAGGGTGGGAAGATCGCGCGATGGGCTGCAACATAAAGCGCATTCACTCACTCATTAATAGACTAAAAAAACAAGTACCTGAGGTGTCTTCGGATTCGTACCTCTCGCCGGGGGGCTTGACCCTTGGGTTCCTCTCCGGAACCTCCTCGGACGCCACGGACTCCTCGTCGGAGTCCAAACTATCATCGGGCAGGACCAACTTGGGCCTGCACTGCTTCTTCGGGGCATGAGGAGGTTGTTCCTCCGTGGCGTCTGCCGATGCCGCCCTCTTCCTTGTGCGGCAGGAGCCACTCTCCTCCGCATCATCTTCCTGCTCCCCCTCGTGAGCGGAGGGAACTTGGCTGTCTCCGGATTTGGTATCTGGATGTACTCTAGGGCGGAGGCCTTCTCTGGCCTCCCATGCTTCATTCTTCCTCTTTTTCTCTTTCTTCTCCGGCGCCTTGTATGGCGCCACGGTCAGCATCTCCTCTAGTAGAGCCTACCTAGGGTCTTCGGGCAGCGGGGCCGGGCCGTCGATCTGCTTGGCCTTCTCGAGCCAGCCCTATGAAGGTGAGAAAATAGAGATCAGATTTCTGCAAAGTATGAACATACAAGCATATATCGGATAAAACTTCATTACCTCCCTTGGGGGTTCGCAGTGTCAATACCGATGTCTTCCTCCTCGGCCGGCCACGTCTTCTGCAGATTAAACAACACTTTCCACAGCTTCTCATGGGTAGTGTCGTAGAAGCGCTACACGGTGATGGGGTCTTCGGGCTTCCAGGACCACATTGGGGTAGCCCGGAGTTGGCAAGGTAGGAGGTGGCGGTGGAGCATAACCTGGACCATGTTGGTCAGCTTGGCGCCTGCTTCGATCATGTTAGAAATGTGTTTCTGCAGTAGCTCCACCTCTGTGGGCGAACCCCAGTCGAGGCTCTTCTTGGTCCACGAGGTTAGCCTTGTGGGGGTCTGAATCTGAATCCGAGGGCCACCGCCCAATTTGCTCCACGAGGCTTCATGATATAAAACCACTCCTTCTGCCAAACCTTTACTGTATTTATAAAGACACTCTCTGTACACTCGACTCGGGCGAGCTTGCTGATCATCGCTCCCCCGCAGTCCGCCTGCTGGTCGTCAACTATCTTCGGTTTGACATTGAAAATCTTCAGCCAAAGGCCGAAGTGTGGGTAGACCCGCAAGAAGGCCTCACACACGACTATGAAAGCCGAGATGTGCAGGAAAGAATTCGGGGCTAGATCATGGAAATCTAGCCCGTAGAAGAACATGAGCCCCCTCACAAAGGGATCGAGGGGGAATCCCAGACCTCGAACGAAGTGGGGGACGAACACCACCCTCTCGCCTGGTCGGGGTGTGGGGATGACCTGACCTTCCTCTGGGGCCCGGTGAACGATGTTGGCCGAGAGGTAGCCCACACGCTTCAGGTCCTCGATGTCGTCGTTGGTGACGCTAGAGGCCTCCCACTTGCCCTTCGCACCAGATCCGGCCATTGCCGAGTTCCGGGGAGAGAAGTCCTTGAGGAAAGTTGGACCGGGGCGCTTGAGCTCTATAGATTGGGGAAAATTGTGGCGGAAGGAAGAAGAAGGCATGGGAGGATACGGCGGTTGTTCTCCTTTTTATAAGCTGCCGTGGTGCCAAGAGTCCTTTAATCATGTCGCGGACCTCTCCACTTCCCGATATACTCGTGACGTTATGCGCGAGTGGGGCGATCAAAATCATTGATCATATCCCTTAAAAAATAGGGCATGATCCCTGCTTCGACAGTATGTTCCCATAGAGGAGCTGCCTCGAGCCACGCATCAAGTCCTCACGACGGTTCAGTATATGTGACCGACCGTGACCCTTCGTCGAAAGTTATCAGGCAAGGGCACTATTCACATTCTGGTGGTTGGCCTTCAAGGATAAGTAGTGTCGACAATACGGATTCCGGATATAACCCGGTCAAGCACATGGCCAGACTCTGTTGAAATGACTCTTTAAAAGATTTGGCCGAGAGGGTCGCTCCAGACACACAACGGGAGGAGAACTCGCCCCGCAAGCTGGAGACTTCAGAAACACGGTTGTTGTACACCGGCATTGGAGGCGAGTTCGGGAGCTACTGAGGGAGTCCTAGACTAGGGGGTCCTCGGGCTGCCGGCCTATCTCCCACGGGACGGACGATCGGGCTGCACTACAGCATGTTGGAAAGCCGTACTATTGGGCGACGTCATATCCGGACAGGAGACCTTTGATGCCTTGGCGTGTACTCCAAGTCAAGATAGAAGATTCGGCATGTTTATCCTCTTATTGTAACCGACCATATGTAACCCGAGTAACCCTGGTGTCTATAAACCAGAGGGTTTAGTCCGTAGAGGCTAGAACAACAACCATCATCCTACTAGCCTAGGGTTTAGTTCATCTGATCTCGTGATAGATCGACTCTTATCCTCATATACACAAGCAATATAATCAAGCAGGACATAAGGTTTTACCTCTTAGAGAGGGTCCGAACCTGGGTAAACATCGTGTCCCTCGTCCCTTGTTCCCCATTGATCCAAGATCCACAGCTCGGGAGCCGCTACCCGAGATCCGCTGGTTTTATCACCGACAGCGGGACTTCAAAGTTCCTTGAGGATAGGACCGCATATTGGGCGCAACATAAGACCCCATAAGACCATCACACTAGAACAGCAACCGTCGCCAATGAAGAGTAGTGTAGATTGGAAGAATCCAACCTGACGACACATGAACACAAACGAACGGCGAACAGATCCCAAAAGACCAAAGATAGATCCATTGGAGAAACATCTCCACACGTTCACCGACGGTGCTAGACGCACTACTGGAACGGAGGCTAGGCAATGAGAACCTTATACCATTTTCAGGGAGCCGCCATCGTCCCGCCTTCTTGAGCTGGACACAAACCCTATCAAAACTCAAAGTAAAATTTAAAAACGGAGCCCTCCCATCGGCAAAGACCGGGATCCACCGCGCCTCCATGGCCCTAAGACCACTGAAGACAAGGCAGACCGGCGGCAGCGCCGATGGGAGGCAAAGAAAACTTGTGCTTTAGGAGGCGGCGGCTGCACCTCACGTACAATAGATCTATTTTTTCCTTGTGTGAACTGCTTTTCGACAGAAGAATATTTGTTTTGCTATATGTTTTTACGGACGGCACAAACATAGTTCATGATGAAAGTTTATTAAACTTGAAACGATCAAACTTTGATCTGAGCTATTAGAACAAGACATCGCTAACTAAAGAAATTTTCGTTGTAAGGGCATCTCCAAGGGAGACCCGCAAACCTCCTGTATATTGCTGGAATTTTTTCTATTTTGGGCCTAGCCCAATAGTAGTTTCAGAAATTCCTAGTAAATCCTAGAGGCCCACGTAGCCCATTTGTGCAAGGCAAGAGGTGGAACTAAAGTTTAGTCCCACATTGCTAGTTTAGAGGGAGTTGGACCTCTTTATAAGGGAGGTTCTTTCCCCATATGTATGAGCATGAGAACAAGAGGGACATTCACGCGCGCTCCTCCTCCGCCGCCCGCCTCGCCACGCCACGTCGTGCCGCGCCGCGCCGCGCCGCGGGTTGCGGGAATGAGCCGATGTCTAAATTTTTGCCACGCACTATGGGTATATGAAAGGCCACTCGGGAGCTGGAAAGTTTTCGCTGTAGTGGATATTGAATACGAACGCTGCACCCAGCGCAGCCTCTCGCCTCCTTCTCTTGCGCCTTTAAAAGGAGGTCGCTCCTCCCAGAGAGACGCATCAGAAGAACCTCTTCCTCCTCTCTCCACAAGTTCCTGAGCATTGTGCTGCTGCTACGATCTTCCCCATCTCGGCTTGTGGCGTGCACCGCAGGTCGGGACAGTAGGCCTCCGAAACCGCACCTCTTTGAGTCCTGTACGGGAGAAGGGTGATAAGGTTTTTGGGAAGCGCTCCGCGCGACTACTGACTTCTTCATCACGGACTCCAACGACTACTTCCCCGACATCGACAACCTCCTCGACGACATGGCCGGCGAGGACATCGACCCCAAGTCCAGTACAACTGTTGCTGCTGTCCCATATGTGTCCTTCTCCTTTCCGTTCGAGGTTCTGCCACAGTTCCTTGTTCTGTTGTTTGCCCTACATATGTTAGGTTCTGCTACATATATGATACTTGTCCTGCTGTCTACTCTAGATAAACTTGCCTACAGTTCATATATGCAAATGTTATTTACCTTCTCCCTGTCAGATCGCATGACTAGTTTTATCACTGTTATATTAGTCATGCTTTATCTAATATTTCTGTTAATAAAATCATTTAGTAAATTGCTCATATTTCCAACAATCCAAAAACCTTATTATAGGCAATTTACCCGAGTGGTTTTGCTGCCTCCATGAGACCTCCTATGTTTGAGGGTATCCACTATAAGAGGTGGCGCGTGAGAGCAGTCTTATGGTTTCAAACCATGAGTTGTTATGACGCCACTCTCGGCAAACCTGAGGAGAGCTTGATGCTCAACAGGCACAAGCTTTTCAGAAAATGGATACTCTGTTTAAGGTTGCTCTCTTGAGTGTTCTTGGTGAGAACATAGTTGATGCTTATGCGTCAATTGATAATGGAAAAGATATGTGGGATGCACTCAGGCCAAGTTTGGGATCTCGGATGCTGGCACTGAGCTGTACATCATGGAGCAATTCTATGATTACAGGATGACTGAAGAGCGCTCCGTAGTAGAGCAAGCTCATGAGATACAGCCATTTGCTAGAGAACTTGAGCACTTCAGTTGTATGCTACCGGACAAGTTTGTTGCCGGAGGTATCATCACCAAGATTCCTCCTTCATGGAGGAACTTTGCAACCTCTTCAAGCATAAGAGACAGGAGTTTTCCGTTCGGATCTCATTGGTACTCTTAATGTGGAAGAAAAGGCGAGAGCAAAGGATACACGTGCTCGAGGCATTGAGGGAGGATCTAGTGCCAATGCATGAAGAAGAACTTCCACCCCACAAGTTCAAGAACAAGGGCAAGTTTGATGGTAAAGCAAAGTTTGATGGGAAGAACAAGGTTGTGCAACACACGAACTTCAAGAAGAAGAATGACAAGAAGAAAGGTGCTTGTCATGTGTGTGGGGATCCTGATCATTGGGCTCCTAGTTGCCCTAATAGCTATGACAAGCGTCACCCTGGGAAAGGCGGCAAGACCGCTAATGTTGTCATTGGAGACACTGACATGAAGGATGTTGGGTATGGTATATTCCCCACTATTCTTTCAGTATGTCATTCTCCTGATTGGTTGATTGACACGGGTGCTAATGTGCATGTATGCGTGATATTTCCATGTTTTCGCCTTATCGGATCACAGGACTTCAACCATGCCGATGGGCAACGGTTCAAGTGCTTTTGTTCGTGGTGTTGGAGCGGTCGATCTGAAGTTTACTTGGGGAAGATCGTATGCTAAAGAACGTGCATTATGTCCCTCCGTCAATAAAAATCTTGTTAGCGGATCTCTTACGTGTAGAGATGGCTACAAGCTTGTCTTTGAGTCGAATAAATTTGTAATATCCAAGTATGGAACCTTTGTTGGTAAAGGCTATGAGTCAGGAGGCCTGTTTCGTTTATCCTTATCAGACGTTTGCAATAAAGTTGTTAATCATATTTGCAACAATAGTGAATCAAATGTGTGGCATTCACGTCTTTTTCATGTTAACTTTGGTTGCATGTCGCGACTAGCGAAGTTGAACTTAATCCCTAGTTTCACCACTGTCAAGGGATCTAAGTGTCAAGTTTGTGTGCAAGCTAAGCAACCTCGTAAGTCTCACACGACTGCAGAAACGAGAAATCTTGCACCACTAGAGCTCATACATTCAAATCTATGTGAAATGAATGGTGTTTTGACAAAAGGTGGAAAGAAATATTTCATGACGTTAATTGACGACTCCACTAGATACTGCCGTGTGTATCTTCTGAAATCTAAGGATGAGGCTTTGAACTTTTTCAAGATCTATAAAGCTGAAGTGGAAAACCAACTTGATCGAAAAATCAAGAGGCTTAGGTCCGACCGTGGTGGAGAGTATTTTTCCAATGAATTTGATGCTTTTTGTGAGGAACATGGTATAGTCCATGAGAGGACGCCTCCCTATTCACCTCAGTCAAATGGGTTGGCCGAAAGAAAGAACCATAATCTAACTGATTTGGTTAACGCCATGTTAGACACGTCGGGTCTCTCCAAGGCATTGTGGGGGGAGGCGATATTGACGGCATGTCATGTCCTAAACCGAGTTCCCACAAAGAACAAAGAGATAACTCCATTCGAGGAATGGGAGAAGAAAAGGTTAAAACTCTCTTATCTACGAACATGGGGTTGTTTGGCGAAAGTCAATGCTCCAATTCCAAAGAAGCGGAAGCTTGGACCAAAGACGGTGGATTGTGTTTTCCTAGGATATGCTTTCCATAGCATTGGCTATAGATTCTTGGTTGTAAAATCTGAGGTACCTGACATGCATGTCGGTACGATCATGGAGTCGAATGATGCGACTTTCTTTGAAGATGTCTTTCCCATGAAGGATATGGCCACCTCATCTAATCAGGAGATGCCTAGTTCATCGAATCAGGAACCAGTTACAATTACCAAACCTACCATTTCGATGGAACACTTTGAAAGTCTTGTGGAGGAAAACAATGAAGTTCCTACTAGGAGCAAGAGACAGAGTACTGTGAAGTCCTTTGGTGATGATTTTCTTGTGTATCTCATAGATGACACTCCCAGTTCTATTTCAGAGGCCTATGAATCTGAAGATGCTGACTACTGGAAGGAAGCGGTTCGTAGCGAGATGGATTCCATCTTGGCGAATGAAACTTGGGAGATAACTGATCGTCCTTATGGGTGCAAACCTATAGGATGCAAATGGGTATTCAAGAAGAAGCTTAGGCCTGATGGTACTATTGAAAAGTACAGGCTCGGCTCGTGGCTAAGGGTTATACCCAAAAGGAAGGTGAAGACTTCATTGATACGTACTCACATGTGGCTCGACTGACCACTATTAGAGTTCTACTTTCACTAGCTGCCTCGCATGGTCTTCTCGTTCATCAAATGGATGTTAAGACTACTTTCCTAAATGGAGAGTTGGACGAGGAAATTTATATGGAACAACCAGATGGATTTGTACTAGATGGTCAGGAAGGAAAAGTGTGCAAGTTGCTGAAGTTTTTGCATGGACTCAAGCAAGCACCCAAATAGTGGCATGAGAAGTTTGAAAGAACTTTAACAGCTGCAGGCTTTGTTGTAAACGAAGATGACAAATGTGTGTACTATCGCCATGGTGGGGGCGAGGGAGTTATCCTTTGCTTGTATGTTGATGACATACTGATTTTCGGAACAAATCTGAATGTTATTAAGGAGGTCAAGGATTTCCTATCTCGTTGTTTTCAGATGAAGGATTTAGGAGTGGCTGATGTCATTCTGAACATCAAGTTGTTGAGAGACGATGATGGTGGGATTACATTGCTTCAATCTCACTATGTGGAAAAGATCTTGAGTCGCTTTGGCTATAGTGATTGCAAGCCCTCTCCAACATCATATGATGCGAGTGTGTTACTTCGAAAGAATCAAAGAATTGCTAGAGGTCAATTGAAATATTCTCAGATTATTGGCTCGCTTATGTACTTAGCTGCTACAAGACTGACATCTCTTTTGTCTGTTAGCAAACCGAGTCGGTTTGTCTCAAAACCAGGAGATGTGCATTGGAAAGCTCTAGAAATAGTTTTATGTTATTCGAAGGCACTACTGAATTATGGAATTCACTATACCGGCACCCAAAGGTGCTTGAAGGGTATAGTGACTCAAACTGGATCTCGATGTCTTGATGAGATAAAGGCCACGAGCGGTTATGTATTCACTCATGGAGGTGGCGCTGTTTCTTGAAGTCTTGCAAGCAGACCATCTTAACGAGGTCAACAATGGAAGCAGAACTCACAGCACTAGATACAGCTACGGTCGAAGCAGATTGGCTTCGCCGACTCTTGAATGACTTGTCGGTTGTTGAGAAACCTGTATCGGGTATCCTTATGAACTGCGACAATCAAACTGTGATCACAAAAGTGAGCAGCTCAAAGGATAACATGAAGTCATCAAGACACGTTCAGAGAAGGTTAATGTCTGTCAGGAAAATGAGAAACTCCGGAGTTATTGCATTGGATTATATCCAAACGTCTAAAAATCTGGCAGATCCTTTTACTAAGGGTCTATCACGTAATGTGATAGATAATGCATCAAGGGAGATGGGTATGAGACCCACAATATGAGTTGTTCACAGTGGTAATCTATTCTTTGTGATCGGAGATCCCGTGAATTAGATTTGGAAGACAAGTTGTTGGTCAACTGAGAGGAGAGTATCCTTACTATTTACAATACCACTCCATGAAGATGCAATACTCTCCTAATCTGCATGGCGGGTTGATGTGTATCTTAATGTGTTCTAAGTGGCTCATTGAAGCAGAGATGTCGTCCTGCAGAACATCTTTTGAAGAACACACCTATATGAGTCTGATTATCAAACGTCGCAATCTATGAGAGTAGGGTTCTCTCTAGTAAACTCATAAAAGGTCACGGAGTATGACGCATAAGCTCCACCAGTGGGAAGACCCACGGTAGCCACGTATCGGTCAAGGCTTTATGTGAAGCTAGATTCATGAAAACTTGCGCTTCAAGGCCCATCCACTGCTCAAGTTGCTTACTAGTGTAGCATAGAGTTCTAGGTGGAAGTTCAACTTAACAGTCTCCACCGCAGCATCGTATATAAAATAGTGTGTTTTGGAACCAAAGGCAAATTTTGTGTGCCTCTGGGATCTGGTGGGGGATTGCTGGAATTTTGTCTATTTTGGGCCTAGCCCAATAGCAGTTTCAGAAATTCCTAGTAAATCCTAGAGGCCCACGCAGCCCATTTGTGCAAGGCAAGAGGTGGAACTAAAGTTTAGTCCCACATTGCTAGTTTAGAGGGAGTTGGACCTCTTTATAAGGGATGTTCTTTCCCCACATGTATGATCATGAGAACAAGAGGGGCATTCACGCGCGCTCCTCCTCCACCGCCCGTCACGACGCGCCGCGCCATGCCACAGGTTTGAGCCGAGCCGATGTCTAAATTTTTGCCACGCACCACAGGTATACGAAAGGCCATTCGGGAGCTGGAAAGTTTTTGTTGTAGTGGATATTGAATACGAACACTGCACCCTTCGGCTGCTTCCTCTTTGTTTCGTCTCCCTCGATCCCTTCAGCTCCTGGCGCAGCCTCTCGCCTCCTTCTCTTGCGCCTATAAAAGGGAGGTCGCTCCTCCCAGAGAGACGCACCAGAAGAACTTCTTCCTCCTCTCGCCACAAGTTCCTGAGCACTGCGCTGCTGCTACGATCTTCTCCATCCCGGCTTGCGGCGTGCACCACAGGTCGGGACAGTAGGCCTCCAAAACCGCACCTCTTTGAGTCCTGTACGGGAGAAGGGTGATAAGGTTTTTGGGAAGCGCTCCGCGCGACTACTGACTTCTTCATCACGGACTCCGACGACTACTTCCCCGACGACGACTTCTTCCCCGACGTCGACAACCTCCTCGACGACATGGCCGGCGAGGACATCGTCCCCAAGTCCAGTACAACTACTGCAGTTGTCCCGTATGTGTCCTTCTCCTTTACGCTCGAGGTTACGCCACGCCTTGTTACGTTGTTTGCCCTACATATGTTAGGTTCTGCTACATATATGATACTTGTCCTGCTGTCTACTCTAGATAAACTTGCCTACAGTTCATATATGCAAATGTTATTTACCTTCTCCCTGTCAGATCGCATGACTAGTTTTATCACTGTTATATTACTCATGCTTTATCTAATATTTCTGTTAATAAAATCATTTCGTAAATTGCTCATATTTCCAACATATATGTTTGAGAGGACATTTCTGTTCACTTTTGCAATTCAATGGGACCCGTATTGGTCCGCGAAGTAGTCTAGACGTCTAAATTCTGTTATTATGAAGACAAAGATGAAGGAGCTTTGCAGGAGTCTGGACATCGGGCTGACCAATAAAAAAAACACCTGCCCCTCTCTCCCTTCGCGCAGCCTTCTCTCTCGGAGCCGCGTCGCCCCAACACTGCAGCCATCACATCTCCCCTGCCGCGCCACACCGCGGAGCTCGGCCTCCTGACCCGCTCTCTCCTCGCGCTCGCACAGCCGCCGGCCAAGCTCGGAAGACCGCCGCTGCCTCGCAGCAAAAAAGAACGTGCTCGTCCGGGTACACGCGCTGCCCGCGTTGGCCAAGCTTGCCGGCCACGGCGCTGGCCCATGGGACGACGCCCACTACTTGTGGAGCTGCAGGTCTCGTCGACTCCGCCTCCCTCGCCACCGGCGCCAGCTACAGCAGCCAGCAGCAGCTCGCGGCATGAAGCCACTGGCCGGCTAGCGCGCTTGAAAGCAAGTTTACATTATACTACTATGGTGTAGTGCTAGCTAGCTAGGTGTCCGTCAGTCTTCATGCATGGTACCCCTGTCCGACCCGCCAGCTGGCTAGGTGGCCGTCGTCTTCATACATGGGATGGCGCCCGCGCCCGAGCCACGAGCTAGCCGCGCCGCACCGCGCACTGGATTTGGAGGGCAGGGCGAGGCTGCTGCTACTCGGGCATGTGGTCGCTGCGATGGTGGCGGTGCTCGTCGCCGGTGTCCTGGCCGGGTCGTTGTGTATTACCTCGCCCCACGCCGCACACCAAAATGTTTGATAAAATGTCTGACAAAATAGAGATCAACCTTTGCAGCTAGCGTTGGATTGCACGCTTGCGTATCAGTCTCCGGACCTTGCTCTGTAGCCTGCGCCGGCGGTTCTTCTCCTGAAACTGAATGTTGACCACAGTAGATGATGCGTCGTTGATAAAGCAATCCCCCACAGTAGAAAGGCATTTTGAGTTTTGGGTCATATAGCGGGCAGTGCAGGTACTACCCAGTTGCGAACTCAAGACATGGTAGAAATGAACGAACAAGTATTTCAAGACTCATATAACTTCAGATAAAGCAACAAAAGAAAATGCCTTTCATGGAAATGGAATAGTCTAAAAGCTACAGTAAGATAATTTTCCACTTCTACCTACATTCAGTACATTCAGAGGAAAGGAAAGCCAGCAGAAGGAATTCTGTCACCCTATGCGTTAACTCTTTTGATTTTCTCTTTTCTGTAGCACTGAGATTTTTCTTTCTTACAAAAATATATAATATAAAGATGAGAAAAATGGGAAGGGCGAACAGACAATTGCTACAAGGTCGAAGCTGCTGGGTGAGAGGAGAACAATATCACTCCAACCAGCTGACAGCCGTCACTCTAGGGCTTCACTTTCATGTACAATTTAGAGTAAATGAATGTCATATCGAATCGAAGTAGCTGAGCCCTGACAATATGTTAGTCGAAGATTCCGAAACTCTGAAGCAGGCGCACCAAGGAGCAACCTCAGTCAATCCTTCAATGCTGTGCAACTCACCCGTTATCTCCATCTATGTACACAAAACTACAGTCCTGCAATGCAATGTCTACGATACGGGTACTCAGAACGATGTTATACTTGGAAAACCGAAGTTCTGGTATGTTCTGATTTGACCATCATGGCCTGCTGTCACGATCACTAAGCCCCAGGCCGGCGGACTCGGAGCTTGATCAACATCACCGGGATGGGTTGTATTAGACTTGGGGCTTTGTTTTGTTTTTGTCATCAATTCTTCGGGCCAAGTCGCGCCATTGTTACATAAATTGTTGCTCTGGTCCTGAACAGCAGGAATCGCATCCTCTTTAGCAGGTTCAGATCCAAGTACATGACCATTACCAGCCACACAGTCCAAGTTATCTTGCTTCCTGGAGATAGCTCTATTAGTCATTCTGGCGCCAGCACAAGGCCAAGCAACAGCAACTGTTACTCTCTCACAGCGGAAGTTCTCATGGGTATTCGTGACAGGAACAATGTTCTTCTTTCTGCTTGGTTTGGAATCATCACTGTATCTCCAGATATATACACGTGAATCCTCACTCGCAGAAATAATGTACCTCCCGTTTGCGGCTGAACAAGCTGAGATTTGGCTGCTGGTGTTCTGAAACCCTGAAAAACGATAATAGTAACCAACAGGCAGAATAGAAAAAGGTTCATTTTCTTGAAAGTCGAAATAGATAGCGAGTGTTGTAAAGGGAAAGATTGTGTGGAAGTCAGGCTCATCAACAGCACGCAGGGGATGGGCTGGGTGGATGCGGTGCTATTGGACCAAACCAATTGTCACAGGAAGCTAAATCGATATGATATGCACCAACGTGGACATTACCAAGCTCAGTTTACCTACCTTTAAACTTGTGAAGTAGTTCGAAGCCATCAACGACTCGGATTCTTGAGTCCGCAGATGTGACAATGACCTTTGAAGAACTTCCTGGGATAAACTATTGAGGAACTATCATTCAGTGTCAGTACATAATGGGACAGGACAAATATCTCAAGTATGCCAGGTGCGTGAGATAAGTACCTGGAATCCTGTGATTTTCTTCTGACTGGATCTCTTTTTCTTGAGTTGCAGGTCAATTTGTTTCTTGTAACAAAGCATATTATCTAGTCACAAAATATAAAAATATTAGGCATGTAAAACATATAAACTTCAGTTTGCACAACTGGATAACAACAGCGAATGCAATCTTTAGATAACAGCACTAGCCGAGTCCTCAGAAAAAAAGGGGTCACAGCAGCAAAACAATGCAACCAAATGAGAGAGGGACAGATATATACCAGACGTGTCATACACGTGGCAATTGCCCTTGTGGGAGCCAATGAGTGCACTCTGCAGAAAATATAACATGTTAGAATGAACATGCAATAAGCCAATAAATCTTGTTGACCAATTTAGAACTATGAAATAAGTCAAACCTGTCCATCGGGGGAATAACATGCGGCAGTAATCATCTCATGTAGATCAACCCAATCAACAATTTCACGTTTCGGTATACTCCAGATTCGAACTTTCTCATCCAGAGAACCACTAATGAAGTATCTATCATCAACAGGGTTGAACTGGATGCAAGTCACTGAATCAAGAAATGATATGAGAAATTTCAGGACAGTGCTATCAGTGCGTTTAAGCGCACATGGAGAGAAATCTTCTGAAAGCATAGTTCTTAGTTCTTACCATAGTCACTGTGGGAGAAGGCTTTCAAACAGTAAGTGCTTGACATGTGCCACAACCGTACAGTTTTATCCATTGATGATGAAAGCAAGTACTGCACATCAGTTACAAAAGGAAGCTCAGGGACTGGAATAACTGGTAACAAAAATAAACCATAACAAATTGTGCTGCTACATTCCTAGAATTATCGCTTGGATAGGTGATTATATCAGAGGTCCCTGATTTCAAAATTAGCTTGGAATGCATTAACTTCAATAATAAGTCAACATTGTAGATGGAATCGGTTAATTTGCAAATTCGGTATTCGTCTTTCATGCAGCTGATTCCCCCAATGAATTGTTGAATGCGCCTTTTGTCACATGGCTACAAATTTAAGGGCATATAAACCTAGTTTGAACTTTTGGGACCAAAGTAAATCCAGGTACATACTGAAGGATCTCTATGATGCAATATATTCAGAAGCAGAATGTCCTTCGCATATTTATTTATTTATTAGCGTACTCGGAAGAGACTACTAGAGCTTCTTGCGTAGAAACCTGAAAGTACATGTTCAGGTTCTCTCCCATGGACGGCAGCTTGGGCTAGCGAATTGAATTTACAATGATATGCACAGCATGGTAAGAAATTGAAGTCAACATTCAGCTAGCGAGTAATTTTTTTGGGCGAGATGGCCAATGTCCTAGTTAGTACTATACTGTATAACGCACTGCAAGCTGAAGTTCATTTGAAATTACACACCATGCTGAGTTGGCGCTAAACACGAACAAATTTAGATATGCCAAGGAAGTATACATAGTCAGGAAACCTGAGTTAAGTAGACAAGCGATGGAGTAATTAACCAGCGGTACTTTAACGGTATTGCCAAGAAATATTATTTTTATCAATTTTCTCTTCTCTGTGTGCATGTTTCCACACACTCATGTGTGCAAACGGGTGCGGGTATGGTCGCGAATATTTTTTGGACAATATGGCCAATGTCCTAATTAGTACTAAACTATAACACACTGCAAGCTGAAGTTCAATTAAAATTGCACCTCCATATACAATTTGCGCTATAAATGTAAATTTAGAGATGTGAAGGAATTATAAATGACCAAGAAACCTGATTAAGTGGCGGATAATGGAGTAATTAACCAGAGGTACTTAAATAATATTTCCGAGAAAATCGTCATTTATCCTTTTCTCTTCTTTTGTGTGAGTGCGCGTATCTGTGTGTGGTGGTCAGAAATTCAGAATGGCCGAAGTAATATGCAAGTGCACACAGTTGCCCCTATGCTGGTGCCACCCCCGCTCACAGCTTAAAACATCTCATAATAGTTTTTCGGAATCTGATCTTGTGTCACTGATGAAGGTTTGACACTCTCCTATCACTCTCTATCCAAGCAAACAGTGCAAAATTTACATGCCTGCATCCCAGTGTCTTGGCTCCAGCCAATCCACTTTTCAATTTGACATGGAGTAAAACAAAGTGCTTCAATAAATGGAACCAATTGGAACAATAGATACATAATAAATAATGCAATTTGCTAGAGCTCAAGGGTTTACATGTGTTGGTTCTCATTAAGTCTTAATGTGATAAATGAGCAAGAAATAAAGCAAACAGCGAACCAACATTGCAAAACTGACAAGACAAGGTTTGTAACTACTTATACTCTTCAACGAACCTTGTTAAATTTATATGACGTAGTCTTCCAGCTAGGCTCTGGACATAATTATTTTCAAATAATTCAACAGATTAATGTGTATTTGTTACGTATGTGTAGTACATGACCCAGCACCAAGTTAGGGACAAGATCCTCATATTTTATCAATTAAGAAGAATCCAGATACGATAAGATAGAGTTCAAATCTCACACCCATCTTGTGGATCAATTAAGTCGTCCTATACAATTGGACTCTCGTACACCTCTGATCAAGCAAGAAAGTAGAAGAACAGTTCTTCTACCTAGCCCCCGGGGTGGCCACAGTCCTTACCTCTCTCAAAAGTCCTAGTTCATAAGTCTTTTGCTTCAACTTCAGATTGCCTAATCCTGAACAGCTAGATTTACATTTCTAATACCAGCATTGTACACCAGATCAGGATGCCACCTTGACAAGTTAAGACGACGTGGTGTCCCTAGTCTGATAACTATGTCTGGTTTTCCATTTATAAATACAGAAATGTACTCCCTCCGTAAAGAAATACTAGACTTTTTAGATCACTAGAGAGGGAGTAGTTATTATCTAATCACTGGGACTATTGTCCATTCTGAACTTCATTCTACTCAAAGAACTTTCTGCATCTCAAGATTACAGTCAAAACTAGTATTCGCACATTGGAATTGAAGCAAGACTACAACGTGTTAGCTTTACCTGAGATTTGGACCAGCAGAGATCAAGCACATCCTTTAAATGCCCTGCGAAGGTTATAACAGGCTTCTCAGACAGTGCAAACACATGCTCTGGCACCATCAACTGGTCTGAGCCCCCATATCTCCGACTGTGCAGATCCTTTGCCGGCAGCTTCTTCTCCCAATTGCTGCCCTCTGTAGCAACTGATGCTAACATTGGGTCCGGTGACTCATCACATAGCATGGCGGCGAAAGGATTGCAGGTCCCATTATCTTCCACCTCCCTCTCCTCCTTCATCATTCCGGAGTGCAACACCTCCCAAACATGGATCACACAATCCTCTCCAGCAGTTGCAAGGTATCGCCCATCAGGACTAAACTTGATGCTCCAGATGGACCCTTTGTGCCCATGTATCTGCTGGCTCATGAACAGGCCAGTGAGCTCCTTGTATGACTTGCCGTTGTGCCGCACCTTGACACGGTCTGGACCATGGCGTGCAACACCATCCTGGCTGTCTTCGGTAGCCGAGCTGGAGTGGCGGCCACCCTTCTCTGAGGACGTGTCCTTGTCGTCGCCGCGGCGGTCACGTGAATAGGTGACCATGGAGCCAGCCGCACTGCGGATGGTGTGGAGCCAGCTGCTGCGCCGCCTAGAACGCGCCCCGCCATTGCTGGAGCCGGAGCTGGACCTCTCCATGGGGGTTGAGGCGCCACTTTGGGAATTGGAGTTTGGGTTGGAGTTGGTGACGCTTTGGCGGCGCATGAGCTCCTGGACGATGGGGGAGCGGCCGATGAATAGCTCGAACTCCTCCACGGTAAGTTGGCGGCCGGTACCAACCTCGCGGAGCCCGGACTCCTCCCTCACCACGAACTCGCTGCCGTCGTCGAGGTTCCTGATCAAGCAGCTTGGGTCCTCCTCGACCGCCTCCAGCGTGGCACTGGCATCTGATGCGTCGGACGAGGTGGGGCGCAAACGGCCGCCTCCAACCGGAGGCTTCGCGGTGGAGGCCCCGTCCGATCTGGACCGCGAGACGGGAGAAGCCGGCCGCGGTCCCACATCGTCGTAGGAGGCGGATCGGCCCATCTCGAATCGCGCGAGGGAAGGGTCCCCCGCGAGCCCCATCAGCTGGAGCAGGCGGTGGCGGCGCTCCTGGATGGGCGCCGGCTGGGAGGTCCAGAGGTCGAGCGCCGCGGCATCGTAGCGGCGGCTGCGGCGCGGGAGGTCGACGCCGTCGTCGTCCGAGGCAGAGGTGGAGGAGGCCGAGGAGGAGAGGATGCGGTCGAGCGACTCGTAGAAGAGCTCCTCCGTGTCCTCCTCCCCCTCCTCCCCCAGCACCTCGTCTTCCACGCTCATCGGGCCGCCGGCATTGGCCGCCGCCGCGGAGATCGGGGCCGCGCGCGCGCCCGGGGTGCTCGAGGAATTGCGCGACAGTGGGAGGGGGCGGCGTGGGCGAGGCGAGGGGGGGCGGATGGCGAAGTCGTAGCAGCAAAGTGGCGTCAGATCCAGCAGTTGGCCACTCCCTGCCGCGCGCGACAGCTTAATCGCGACCCGCTGTTGCCTCCCTCCTCCCTGATCCTCTCCTTTCCTTTCCCTCGCCGTCTTACTTAAGGGTTGGCGCTCGCGTCGCCGTCGCTGCTGTCATCGCGGTAAAATGTCCTCTCCTCTCCCTCACCTGCGCTCATGGTGGTGATGGTGGTGCGGTGTCGTTACTGCCTGCCGGTTTCTACTGTGTAGTGTGTGTACTGCCCGGTGGTAACTGGCGGAGGCAGAGGCAGAGGCGAAGCGTTCTCCGCTCGGGACGGGCGAGTTAAATTCGGGTGCCGTCGGGGCCAGCCTGGCAGTGAGGGAGTAAATTTTGTTCCGTCCGCTCCGACAGGGGTAACAACCGCCCGCGCCGTTTCCGATCGCAGCCGTGTCGCTGGTGTTTTTATGACGCCGCTCTGTGGACAAGGCGACGAGATGATTGCATTCACGGCTCGCCGTAGCAGTAGTACAATTGTTTTGGCCTTCCCTTTTTGTGTGGATGCTATGCGCCGGTCGACCGGCCCAAATTTCGGCCGATCGCGGTGCTGCCATGTTGGATGTTTTATAATCTCTCTTCGGCTTCGATCTGAACCCAACACTTGTAGGAATCACGCCACCAGCGCTCGCCGGCAACCCGTGTTTTTTTTTTTTGCGGGTGAACCCGTGTTGTCGCACTCGCCCCGCGCTTGTCCTCAACCATGTGCTCGCCGGCAACCCGCGCGGCCCCGTGCTCGTCATCATGTCGATTCCAGTGCGTCCGAGTGCCGGTTGTGGCATGCCGGTCTCTAGTCGTCGTGTGTCATCGTCGTGTGTCATTGTCACCGTAAGCAGGACCACTGCCTCCCGCAGCCCCGACGACGGTTGCAGCGCAATCTCGTGTCGATCGTGATTTGGACAGTGTTTGTGCCGGCTGCAGCAAAACAATAGCATGGTTCCGGAAAAACAATACCATAGTCCAACAAAACAGAAAAAATGCATGGTTCCAACAAAACAAATGCATGGTTTCAACAAAACAAATCATGGTTTCAACAAACTCGCCGATTCCAACAAAAATAATGGCTCATCTTCGATGGCTCGCAGCACAAATTCCGGCCGGTCCCGGCAAAAAAAACTAGTTTCATAAAAAAAATGGATCGCCATCCCTGGTCGCATCACGTCTGTTCTAGCAAAACAACTTGTCGGCTGTAGCTCAATGTTTTGTCGGTTGCAGCATGTTCGACTGGCCTCTGTATCATCACCTCGCTCCAGCATCGACGATTGCCGGTTGCAGCACAGGTGGCCACCGTCTTCGGCTCCCTGACGTATCGCTTGTAGCACTAGGCACCTCCGATCCCAACGAAACGCGGCCACACCCCTGAGCGCCACATTGTCGTCTGATAAGTCTCCAACGTATCTATATTTTTTTATTGTTCCATGCTATTACAGTATCAATCTTGGATCTTTTTGTATGCATTTACAAGCAATTATATATATCATTTTTTAGGACTAACCTATTAACTTGGTGCTCAGTGTTAGTTGATGTTTTTTGCCTGTTTTTAGTTTTCCAGAATATCAGTACGAAACGAAGTTCAAATGTCATGAAACTTTTTAGAGATTTTTCTGGACATAAGAGACCCTGGAAGCTTCGGGAGAGGATCAGAAGATGGAGCAATGGCCCACGAGGCATCAAGGCGCGCCCTGGTGGCTCGTGGGGCCCACGTGGCTCCATTTGACCTATCTCCGTCTCTATAAATTCTCTAAAATCGAGAAACCAACATAGAGCCAGCCGAAATACTTTTTTTGCCCCCGCAAATTCCTGTTCTCGTGAGATCTCGTCTGGAGGCCTTTTCCGGCACTCTGCCGGAGGGGGAATCAATCACGGAGGGGCTCTACATCAACCTTGTTGCCCTTCCAATGATGTGTGAGTAGTTTACCATGGACCTACTGATAACCCACAAGTATAGGGGATCGCAACAGTTTTTTAGGGTAGAGTATTCAACCCAAATTTATTGATTCGACACAAGGGGAGCCAAAGAATATTCTCAAGTATTAGCAGTTGGAGTTGTCAATTCAACCACACCGAAAGACTTAATATCTGCAGCAAAGTATTTAGTAGCAAAGTAGTATGAAAATAACGGTAACGATGGCAAAAGTAACAGTAGCAGTTTTTGTAGCAATCGTAACAGTGGCAACGGAAAAGTAACTAAGAAAAAATCAATATGTGAAAAGCTCATAGGCAATGGATCAATGATGGATAATTATGTCGGATGTGATTCCTCATGCAACAGTTATAACATAGGGTGACATAGAACTAGCTCCAGTTCATCAATGTAATGTAGGCATGTATTCCGAATATAGTCATACGTGCTTATGGAAAAGAACTTGCATGGCATCTTTTGTCCAACCCTCCCGTGGCAGCGGGGTCGTATTGGAAACTAAGGGATATTAAGGCCTCCTTTTAATAGAGTACCGGACCAAAACATTAACACTTAGTGAATACATGAACTCCTCAAACTACGGTCATCACCGGGAGTGCTCCCGATTATTGTCACTTCGGGGTTGCCGGATCATAACACATAGTAGGTGACTATTGACATGCAAGATAGGATCAAGAACTCACATATATTCATGAAAACATAATAGGTTCAGATCTGAAATCATGGCACTCGGGCCCTAGTGACAAGCATTAAGCATAGCAAAGTCATAGCTATTGGGGAACGCAGTAATTTCAAAAAAAATCCTACGCACATGCAAGATCCATCTAGGTGATGCATAGCAACGAGAGGGGAGAGTGTTGTCCATGTACCTTCGTAGACCGAAAGCGGAAGCGTTATGACAACGCGGTTGATGTAGTCGTACGTCTTCATGATCCGACCAATCCTAGTATTGAAAGTACGACACCTCCGCGATCTACACACGTTCGGCTCAGCGACGTCCTACAAACTCTCGATCCAGCTGAGTGTCGAGGGAGAGCTTCATCAGCACGACGGCGTGATGACGGTGATGATGAAGTTAACGATGCAGGGCTTCGCCTAAGCACTACAACGATATGACTGAGGTGAAATCTGTGGAGGGGGGCACCGCACACGGCTAAGACAACTCTCAACTTGTGTGTCTATGGGGTGCCCCCCTCCCCCATATATAAAGGAGTGGAGGAGAGGGAGGGCTGGCCCTCTATGGCGCGCCCAAGGGGAGTCCTACTCCCACCGGGAGTAGGATCCCCCCCCCCCCTTCCCTAGTTGGATTAGGGGGAGAGAGGGGGAAGGAAAGGGGGGCGGCCCCACCCAATTCGTATTGGGCTTGGGGGCGCACCCCCTCCTAGGCTCCCTTATCCTCTCTCCCACTATGGCCCAATAAGGCCCATATACTTCCTGGGGTTCCAGAACCTCTCGGTACTCCGGTAAATGCCCGAACTCACCCGGAACCATTCCGATGTCCAAACATAGTCATCCAATATATCGATCTTTATGTCTTGACCATTTCGAGACTCCTCGTCATGTCTGTGATCATATCCGGGACTCCGAACAACCTTCGGTACATCAAAACACATAAACTCATAATACCGATCGTCACCGAACGTTAAGCGTGCGGACCCTACAGGTTTGAGAACTATGTAGACATGACCGAGACTCATCTCCGGTCAATAACCAATAGCGGAACCTGGATGCTCATGTTGGTTCCTACATATTCTACGAAGATCTTTATCGGTCAAACCGCATAACAACATACGTTGTTCCCTTTGTCATCGGTATGTTGCCCGAGATTCGATCGTTGGTATCTCAATACCTAGTTCAA
Organism: Aegilops longissima; assembly: GCA_021605205.1. Lineage (NCBI taxonomy): Eukaryota > Viridiplantae > Streptophyta > Magnoliopsida > Poales > Poaceae > Aegilops > Aegilops longissima. The sequence continues at coordinate 433,265,429 of CM038681.1, read as the reverse complement.
TCTCGTTACCAGCAAGTCTCTTTACTCGTTTCGTAATGCATCATCCCGCAAATAACTCATTAGTCACATTTCTTGCAAGGCTTATAGTGATGTGCATTACCGAGAGGGCCCAGAGATACCTCTCCAAAACATGGAGTGACAAATCCTAATCTCGATCTATGCCAACCCAACAAACACCATCGGAGACACTCAGAGAGCATCTTTATAATCACCCGATTACGCTTGTGGCGCTTTGATAGCAAACTATGTGTTCCTCCGGTATTTGGGAGTTGCATAATCTCATAGTCATAGGAACATGTATAAGTCGTGAAGAAAGCAATAGCAACAAACTAAACGATCAAGTGCTAAGCTAACGGAATGGGTCAAGTCAATCACATCATTCTCTAATGATGTGATCCCGTTAATCAAATGACAACTCATGTCTATGGCTAGGAAACTTAACCATCTTTGATTTAACGAGCTAGTCAAGTAGAGGCATAGTAGTGACACTCTGTTTGTCTATGTATTCACACATGCACTAAGTTTCCGTTTAATACAATTCTAGCATGAATAATAAACATTTATCATGATATAAGGAAATATAAATAACAACTTTATTATTTCCTCTAGGGCATATTTCCTTCAGTCTCCCACTTGCACTAGAGTCAATAATCTAGATTACATAGTAATGATTCTAACACCCATGGAGTCTTGGTGCTGATCATGTTTTGCTCATGAGAGAGCCTTAGTCAATGAGTCTGCAACATTCAGATCCGTATGTATCTTGCAAATCTCTATGTCTCCCTCCTTGACTTGATCGCGGATGGAACTGAAGCGTCTCTTGATGTGCTTGGTTCTCTTGTGAAGTCCGGATTCCTTTGCCAAGGCAATTGCACCAGTATTGTCACAAAAGATTTTCATTGGACCCGATGCACTAGGTATGACACCTAGATCGGATATGAACTCCTTCATCGAGACTCCTTCATTTGCTGCTTCCGAAGCAGCTATGTACTCCGCTTCACACGTAGATCCCGCAACGACGCTTTGCTTAGAACTGCACCAACTGACAGCTCCACCGTTCAATATAAATATGTATCCGGTTTGTGACTTAGATTCATCCGATCAGCGTCAAAGCTTGCATCGACGTAACCATTTACGACGAGCTCTTTGTCACCTCCATAAACGAGAAACATATCCTTAGTCCTTTTCAGGTATTTCGGGATGTTCTTGACCGTTGTCCAATGATCCACTCCTGGATTACTTTGGTACCTCCCTGCTAAACTAATAGCAAGGCACACATCAGGTCTGGTACACAACATTGCATACATGATAGAACCTATGGTGAAGCATAGGGAATGACTTTCATTTTCTCTCTATCTTCTGCGGTGGTGGGGCATTGAGTCCACTCAATTTCACACCTTGTAACACGTGCAAGAACCCTTTCTTTGCTTGATCCATTTTGAACTTCTTCAAAACTTTATCAACGTATGTGCTTTGTGAAAGTCTAATTAAGCGTCTTGATCTATCTCTATAGATCTTGATGCCCAATATATAAGCAGCTTCACCGAGGTCTTTCATTGAAAAACTCTTATTCAAGTATCCTTTTATTCTATCCAGAAATTTTATATCATTTATAATCAACAATATGTCATCCACATATAATATTAGAAATGCTACAGAGCTCCCAGTCACTTTCATGTAAATACAGGTTTCTCCAAAAGTCTGTATAAAACCATATCCTTTGGTCACACTATCAAAACATTTATTCCAACTCCGAGATGCTTGCACCAGTCCATAAATGGATCGCTGGAGCTTACACACTTTGTTAGCATTCTTGGATTGATAAAACCTTCGGGTTGCATCATATACAACTCTTCTTCCGTAAATCCATTCAGAATGCGCCTTTACATCCATTTGCCAAATTTCATAATCATAAAGTGCAGCAATTGCTAACATGATTCGGACGGACTTAAGCATCGCTACGGGTGAGAAGGTCTCATCATAGTCAACTCCTTGAACTTGTCGAAAACCTTCCGCAACAAGTCGAGCTTTGTAGACAGTAACATTACCGTCGACGTCAGTCTTCTTCTTGAAGGTCCATTTATTCTCTATGGCTTGCCGAACATCGGGCAAGTCAACCAAAGTCCACACTTTGTTCTCATACATGGATCCCATCTCAGATTTCATGGCCTCAAGCCATTTTGTGGAATCTGGGCTCATCATCGCGTCCTCATAGTTCGTAGGTTCGTCATGGTCAAGTAACATGACCTCCAGAACCGGATTACTGTACCACTCTGGTGTGGATCTTACTCTGGTTGACCTACGAGGTTCAGTAGTAACTTGATCTGAAGTTACATGATCATCATCATGTTGGGGAACGTAGTAATTTCAAAAAATTTCCTACGCACACGCAAGATCATGGTGATGCATAGCAACGAGAGGGAGAGTGTTGTCTACGCACTCGTGAGACCAAAGCGAAGCAATCACAACGTAGAGGAAGTAGTCGACGTTCTCCTCGCGATCCAACCGATCCCAAGCCACTCATTCGCGCTCCGAGTTCTTGACACACGTCACAGCTCGGTGACGCTCCTCAGTTCGATCCAGCAAAGCTCCGGGAGAGAGAGTTCCACAAGACGACGGCGTGGTGACGATCTTGATGTTCTACTGACGCAGGCTTCGCCTAAGCACTGCTACGATATGACCGAGGTGGAATATGGTGGAGGGGCACCGCACACGCTAAGGAACGATCTCAAGGATCAACTTGTGTGTTCTAGGGTGCCCCCGCCTCAGTATATAAAGGAGCAAGGGGAGGGCCGGCCGGCCCTAGGAGGCGCGCCAGGGGGGGAGTCCTCCTCCTAGTGGGAGTAGGACTCCCTTTCCTAGTCCAACTAGGAAGGAGGAAGGGGAAGGAAAGAGAGGAGAGGAGAGGGAAGGGGGCCGCGCCCTTCCTTGTCCTATTCGACTCCCCATGGGGGGCGCGCCACCTCCTGGTGCAGCCCTCTCTCCCCTCTTGGCCCAATAGGGCCCATTACTTCCCGGGGGTTCCGTAACCCCTCCCAAGCACTCCGGTTTTCTCCTAAACTTCCGAACCTTTCCGTGTCCGAATATAGTCGTCCAATATATCAATCTTTATGTCTCGACCATTTCGAGACTCCTCGTCATGTCCGTGATCACATCCGGACTCCGAACTCCTTCGTACATCAAAATACATAAACTCATAATATAATCGCCATCGAAACCTTAAGCGTGCGGACCCTACGGTTCGAGAACAATGTAGACATGGCCGAGACACGCCTCCGTCAATAACCAATAGCGGGACCTGGATGCCCATATTGGCTCCTACATATTCTACGAAGATCTTTATCGGTCAGACCGCATAACAACATACGTTGTTCCCTTTGTCATCGGTATGTTACTTGCCCGAGATTCGATCGTCGGTATCCAATACCTAGTTCAATCTCGCATCGCAAGTCTCTTTACTCGCTTCGTAATACATCATCTCACAGCTAACTCATTAGTTGTAATGCTTGCAAGGCTTAGTGATGTGCATTACCGAGAGGGCCCAGAGATACCTCTCCGACAATCGGAGTGACAAATCCTAATCTCGAAATACGCCAACCCAACATCCGCCTTTGGAGACACCTGTAGTACTCCTTTATAATCACCCGATTCGCCAGACGCTTGGTAGTACCAAAGTGTTCCTCCGTAAACGGAGTTGCATAATCTCATAGTTATAGGAACATGTATAAGTCATGGATAAAAGCAATAGCAACATACTAAACGATCGGATGCTAAGCTAATGGAATGGGTCATGTCAATCGATCATTCAACTAATGATGTGACCTTGTTAATCAAATGACAACTCCTTTGTCTATGGTTAGGAAACTTAACCATCTTTGATTAACAAGCTAGTCTAGTAGAGGCATACTAGTGACACTGCTTGTCTATGTATTCACACATGTATTATGTTTCCGTTAATACAATTCTAGCATGAATAATAAACATTTATCATGAAATAAGGAAATAAATAATAACTTTATTATTGCCTCTAGGGCATATTTCCTTCATCCTCCCACTTGCACTAGAGTCAATAATCTAGATTACATAGTAATGATTCTAACACCCATGGAGTCTTGGTGTTGATCATGTTTTGCTCGTGGAAGAGGCTTAGTCAACGGTCTGCTACATTCAGATCCGTATGTATCTTGCAAATCTCTATGTCTCCCACCGGACTAAGTCCCGATGGAATTGAAGCGTCTCTTGATGTGTTTGGTTCTCTTGTGAAATCTGGATTCCTTTGCTAAAGCAATTGCTCCAAGATTGTCACAAAAGATTTTCATTGGACCCGATGCACTAGGTATGACACCTAGATCGGATATGAACTCCTTCATCCGCACTCCTTCATTAGCTGCTTCCGGCTGCTATGTATTCCGCTTCACATGTAGATCCCGCCACGACGCTTTGTTTAGAACTGCACCAACCGACAGCTCCTCCGCTTAGTGTAAATACGATCCGGTTTGCGATTTAGAATCGTCCGGATCGGTGTCAAAGCTTGCATCAACGTAACTGCTTACAATGAGCTCTTTGTCACCTCCATATACGAGAAACATATCCTTAGTCCTTTTCGTATTTCAGATGTTTTTGACCGCTGTCCAAATGATCCACTCGGATTACTTTGGTACCTCCTGCTAAGCTTATAGCAAGGCACACATCAGTCTGGTACACAAGATTGCATACATGATAGAGCCTATGGCTGAGGCATAGGGAACATCTTTCATTTTTCTCTATCTTCTGCGGTGGTCGGGCATTGAGTCTTACTCAACTTCACACCTTGTAACACAGCAAGAACCCTTTCTTTGCTTGATCCATTTTGAACTTCTTCAAAATTTTGTCAAGGTATGTGCTTTGTGAAAGTCCAATTAAGCGCCTTGATCTATCTCTATAGATTTTGATGCCCAATATGTAAGCAGCTTCACCGAGGTCCTTCATCGAAAAACTCTTATTCAAGTATCCCTTTATGCTATCCAGAATTCTATATCATTTCCGATTAGTAATATGTCATCTACATATAATATCGAAATGCTACAGAGCTCCCACTCACTTTCTTGTAAATACAGCTTCTCCAAAAGTCTCAGATAAACCCAAATGCTTTGATCACACTATCAAAGCGCTTATTCCAACTCCGAGATGCTTGCACCAGTCCATAAATGGATCGCTGGAGCTTGCACACTTTGTTAGCTCCTTTGGATCGATAAAACCTTCGGTTGCATCATATACAACTCTTCTTCCGTAAATCCATTCAGAATGCAGTCTTTACATCCATTTGCCAAATTTCATAATCATAAAATGCGGCAATTGCTAACATGATTCGGACAGACTTAAGCATCGCTACGGGTGAGAAGGTCTCATCGTAGTCAATCCCTTGAACTTGTCGAAACCCTTTGCATAAGTCGAGCTTTGTAGACAATAATATTACCGTCGCCGTCGGTCTTCTTCTTGAAGATCCACTTGTTTTCTATTGCTTGCCGACCCTCGGGCAAGTCAACCAAAGTCCACACTTTGTTTTCATACATGGATCCCATCTCAGATTTCATGGCCTCAAGCCATTTTGGAATCTGGGCTCACCATCGCTTCTTCATAGTTCGTAGGTTCATCATGATCTAGTAGCATGACTTCCGAACAGGATTACCGTACCACTCAGTGCGGTTCTTACTCTGGTTGATCTACGAGGTTCTGTAGTAACTTGATCTGAAGCTTCATGATCACCATCATCAACTTCCTCACTACTTGGTGTAGATGTCGCAGAAACCGGTTTCTGTGATAAACTACTTTCCAATAAGGGAGAAGGTACAGTTACCTCATCAAGTTCTACTTTCCTCCCACTCACTTCTTTCGAGAGAAACTCCTTCTCCAGAAAGGATCCATTCTTAGCAACAAATGTCTTGCCTTCGGATCTGTGATAGAAGGTGTACCCAACTGTCTCCTTTGGGTATCCTATGAAGACACATTCTCCGATTTAGGTTCGAGCTTATCAGGTTGAAGTTTTTCACATAAGCATCGCATCCCCAAACTTTAAGAAACGACAACTTTGGTTTCTTGCTAAACCATAGTTCATAAGGTGTCGCCTCAACGGATTTTGATGGTGTTCTATTCAGCGTGAATGCGGCCGCCTCAAGAGCATAACCCCAAAACGATAGCGGTAAATCTGTAAGAGACATCATAGATCGCACCATATCTAGTAAAGTGCGATTCGACGCTCGGACACACCATTGCGCTGTGGTGTTCCGGTGGCGTGAGTTGCTAAACTATTCGCATTGTTTCAAATGTAGACCAAACTCAGAACTCAAATATTCGCCTCCACGATCAGATCGTAGAAACTTTATTTTCTTATTACGATGATTTTCAACTTCACTCTGAAATTCTTTGAACTTTTCAAATGTTTCAGACTTATGTTTCATTAAGTAGATATACCCATATCTGCTTAAATCATCTGTGAAGGTGAGAAAATAACGATATCCGCCACGAGCTTCAACATTCATCGGACCACATACATCTGTATGTATGATTTCCAACAAATCTGTTGCTCTCTCCATAGTACCGAGAACGGGTTTTAGTCATCTTGCCCATGAGGCACGGTTCGCAAGTGCCAAGTGATTCATAATCAAGTGACTCCAAAAGTCCATCAAGATGGAGTTTCTTCATGCGCTTTATACCGATATGACCTAAACGGCAAGTGCCACAAATAAGTTGCACTATCATTATCAACTCTGCATCTTTTGGTTTCAACATTATGAATATGTGTATCACTACTATCGAGATTCATTAAAATAGACCACTCTTCAAGGGTGCATGACCATAAAAGATATTATTCATATAAATAGAACAACCATTATTCTCTGATTTAAATGAATAACCGCCTCGCATCAAACAAGATCCAGATATAATGTTCATGCTCAACGCCGGCACCAAATAACAATTATTTAGGTCTAAAACTAATCCGAAGGTAGATGTAGAGGTAGCGTGCCGATCAGCGATTACATCGACTTTGGAACCATTTCCCACGCGCATCGTCACCTCGCCCTTTGCCAATGCTTGCTTAATCCGTAGTCCTGCTTCGAGTTGCAAATATTAGCAATGTAACCAGATCAAATACCAGTGCTCTGCGAGCTCTAGTAAGGTACACATCAATAACATGTATATCACATATACCTTTGTTCACCTTGCCATCCTTCTTATCCGCCAAATACTTGGGGCAGTTCCGCTTCTAGTGACCAGTCGCTTGCGAGAAGCACTCGGCCTCAGGTTTAGGTCCGACTTGGGTTTCTTCTCCGATCAGCAACTTGTTTGCTGTTCTTCTTGAAGTTCCCTTCTTCTTCCCTTTGCCTTTCTTCTTGAAACTAGTGGTCTTATTGACCATCAACACTTGATGCTCCTTCTTGATTTCTACCTCCGCAGCCTTTAGCATTGCGAAGAGCTCGAGCATAGTCTTTACTAACCCTTGCATATTATAGTTCATCACAAAGCCTTTGTAGCTTGGTGGCGGTGATTGAAGAATTACATCAATGACACAATCATCCGGAAGATTAACTCCCAGTTGAGTCAAGTGATTGTAATACCCGGACATTCCGAGTATGTGCTCACCGACAGATCCATTCTCTTCCATCTTGCAGCTATAGAACTTATTGGAGACTTCATATCTCTCAATCCGGGCATTCTGTTGAAATATCAACTTCAACTCCTGAACATCTCATATGCTCCATGACGCTCAAAACGTCGTTGAAGACCCGGTTCTAAGCCGTAAAGCATGGCACATCGAACTATAGAGTAGTCATCGCTTTGCTCGCCAGACGTTCTTAACGCCGCTGGCCATCATCGAAGAGAGTCTGCACCTAGCGGTGCATCCAGACGTAACTTTTACGTGCAGCAATGAGGATAATCCTCAAATTACGGACCCAGTCCGTAATTGCTACCATCATCTTTCAACTTTGCTTTCTCAAGGAACGCATTAAAATTCAACGGAACAACAGACGAGCCATCTATCTATAAACAAACATAGACAAGCAAGATACTATCAGTACTAAGTTCATGATAAATTTAAGTTCAATTAATCATATTACTTAAGAACTCCCACTTAGACAGACATCTCTCTAGTCATCTAAGTGATCACGTGATCCAAATCAACTAAACCATAACCGATCATCACGTGAGATGGAGTAGTTTTCAATGGTGAACATCTTATGTTGATCATATCTACTATATGATTCACGCCGACCTTTCGGTCTCCGTGTTCCGAGGCCATATCTGCATATGCTAGGCTCGTCAAGTATAACCTGAGTATTCTGCGTGCAAAACTGGCTTGCACCCGTTGTAGATGGATGTAGAGCTTATCACACCCGATCATCACGTGGTGTCTCGACACGACGAACTTTGGCAACGGTGCATACTCGGGAGAACACTACTTGATAATTTTAGTGAGAGATCATCTTATAATGCTACCGCCAATCAAAGCAAGATAAGATGCATAAAGGATAAACATCACATGCAATCAATATAAGTGATATGATATGGCCATCATCATCTTGTGCTTGTGATCTCCATCTCCAAGCACCGTCGTGATCACCATCGCCACCGGCGCGACACCTTGATCTCCATCGTAGCATCGTTGTCGTTACGCCATCTATTGCTTCTACGACTATCGCTACCGCTTAGTGATAAAGTAAAGCAATTACAGTATGCTTGCATTTCATACAATAAAGCGACAACCATATGGCTCCAGCCGATTGCCGATAACTTCGGTTAAAAAACATGATCATCTCATACAATAAAATATAGCATCACGCCTTGACCATATCACATCACAACATGCCTTGCAAAAACAAGTTAGACGTCCTCTACTTTGTTGTTGCAAATTTTACGTGGCTGCTACGGGCTTAAGCAAGAACCAATCTCACCTACGCATCAAGACCACAACGATACTTCGTCAAATAGACTCGTTTAACCTTCTCAAGGACCGGGCGAGCCATACTCAGTTCAACTAAAGTGAGAGAGACAGACACCCGCCAGCCACCTTTAAGCACGAGTGCTCGCAACGGTGAAACCAGTCTCGCGTAAGCGTACGCGTAATGTCGGTCCGGGCCGCTTCATCTCACAATACCGCTGAACCAAAGTATGACATGCTGGTAGGCAGATGACTTGTATCGCCCACAACTCACTTGTGTTCTACTCGTGCAAAACATCAAACCATAGAAACCTGGCTCGATACCACTGTTGGGGAACGTAGTAATTTCAAAAAATTTCCTACGCACACGCAAGATCATGGTGATGCATAGCAACGAGAGGGGAGAGTGTTGTCTACGTACCCTCGTAGACCAAAGCGGAAGCAATCACAACGTAGAGGAAGTAGTCGACGCTCTCCTCGCGATCCAACCGATCCCAGCCAAGTTACTCCGGCGCCTCGAAGTTCTTGACACGACAGCTCGGTGACGCTCCTCGAGCTCCGATCCAGAAAGCTCCGGAGAGAGAGTTCCACAAGACGACGGCGTGGGACGATCTTGATGTTCTATCGACGCAGGCTTCGCCTAAGCACTGCTACGATATGACCGAGGTGGAATATGGTGGAGGGGGCACCGACACGGCTAAGGAACGATCTCAAGGATCAACTTGTGTGTTCTAGGGTGCCCCATGCCCCGTATATAAAGGAGCAAGGGGAGGGCCGGCCGCCCTAGGAGGCGCGCAAGGAGGGGGAGTCCTCCTCCTAGTGGGAGTAGGACTCCCTTCCTAGTCCAACTAGGAAGGAGGAAGGGGAAGGAAAGAGAGGAGAGGAGAGGAAAGGGGCCGCCCCTTCCTTGTCCTATTCGGACTCCCCATGGGGGCGCGCCACCTCCCCGGTGCAGCCCTCTCTCCCCTCTTGGCCCAATAGGGCCCATTACTTCCCGGGGTTCCGTAACCCCTCCCACTCCAGTTTTCTCCGAAACTTCCGAACCTTTCCGTGTCCGAATATAGCCGTCAATATATCAATCTTTATGTCTCGACCATTTCGAGACTCCTCGTCATGTCCGTGATCACATCCGGACTCGAACTCCTTCGGTACATCAAAATACATAAACTCATAATATAATCGCCATCGAAACCTTAAGCGCATGGACCCTACGGTTCGAGAACAATGTAGACATGGCCGAGACACGCCTCGGTCAATAACCAATAGCGGGACCTGGATGCCCATATTGGCTCCTACATATTCTACGAAGATCTTTATCGGTCGAGACCGCATAACAACATACGTTGTTCCCTTTGTCATCGGTATGTTACTTGCCCGAGATTCGATCGTCGGTATCCAATACCTAGTTCAATCTCGTTCGGCAAGTCTCTTTACTCGCTTCAGTAATACATCATCTCACAGCTAACTCATTAGTTGTAATGCTTGCAAGGCTTAGTGATGTGCATTACCGAGAGGGCCCAGAGATACCTCTCCGACAATCGGAGTGACAAATCCTAATCTCAAATACGCCAACCCAACATCTCCGCCTTTGGAGACACCTGTAGTACTCCTTTATAATCACCCAGCTCGTTGTGACGCTTGGTAGTACCAAAGTGTTCCTCCGTAAACGGAGTTGCATAATCTCATAGTTATAGGAACATGTATAAGTCATGGATAAAAGCAATAGCAACATACTAAACGATCGGATGCTAAGCTAATGGAATGGGTCATGTCAATCGATCATTCAACTAATGATGTGACCTTGTTAATCAAATGACAACTCCTTTGTCTATGGTTAGGAAACTTAACCATCTTTGATTAACAAGCTAGTCTAGTAGAGGCATACTAGTGACACTCTGTTTGTCTATGTATTCACACATGTATTATGTTTCCGGTTAATACAATTCTAGCATGAATAATAAACATTTATCATGAAATAAGGAAATAAATAATAACTTTATTATTGCCTCTAGGGCATATTTCCTTCACATCATTAGCTTCCTCACTAATTGGTGTAGTAGTCACAGGAACTGATTTCTGTGATGAACTACTTTCCAATAAGGGAGCAGGTACAGTTATCTCATCAAGTTCTACTTTCCTCCCACTCACTTCTTTCGAGAGAAACTCCTTCTCTAGAAAGGATCCATTCTTAGCAATGAATGTCTTGCCTTCGGATCTGTGATAGAAGGTGTACCCAATAGTCTCCTTTGGGTATCCTATGAAGACACATTTCTCCAATTTGGGTTCGAGCTTATCAGGTTGAAGCTTTTTCACATAAGCATCGCAGCCCCAAACTTTAAGAAACGACAATTTGGGTTTCTTGCCAAACCACAGTTCATAAGGTGTCGTCTCAACGGATTTAGATGGTGCCCTATTTAACGTGAATGCAACCATCTCTAAAGCATAACCCCAAAACGATAGCGGTAAATCAGTAAGAGACATCATAGATCACACCATATCTAATAAAGTGCGGTTACGATGTTTGGATACACCATTACGCTGTGGTGTTCCAGGTGGCGTGAGTTGCGAAACTATTCCGCATTGTTTCAAATGAAGACCAAACTTGTAACTCAAATATTCTCCTCCACAATCAGATCACAGAAACTTTATTTTCTTGTTACGATGATTTTCCACTTCACTATGAAATTCTTTGAACTTTTCAAATGTTTCAGACTTATGTTTCATCAAGTAGATATACCCATATCTGCTCAAATCATCTGTGAAGGTTAGAAAATAACGATACCCGCTGCGAGCCTCAATATTCATCGGACCACATACATCAGTATGTATGGTTTCCAATAAATCTGTTGCTCGATGCTTTGTTCCGGAGAACGGAGTTTTAGTCATCTTGCCCATGAGGCATGGTTCGCAAGTACCAAGTGATTCATAATCAAGTGATTCCAAAAGTCCATTAGAATGGAGTTTCTTCATGCGCTTTACACCAATATGACCCAAACGGCAGTGCCACAAATAAGTTGCAGTATCATTATCAACTCTGCATCTTTTGGCTTCAATATTATGAATATGTGTGTCACTACTATCGAGATTCAACAAAAATAGACCACTCTTCAAGGGTGCATGACCATAAAAGATATTACTCATATAAATAGAACAACCATTATTCTCGGATTTAAATGAATAACCGTATCGCATCAAACAAGATCCATATATAATGTTCATGCTTAACACTGGCACCAAATAACAATTATTAAGGTCTAAAACTAATCCCGAAGGTAGATGTAGAGGTAGCGTGCCATCGCGATCACATCGACTTTGGAACCATTTCCCGTGCATCGTCACCTCGTCCTTAGCCAATCTTCGCTAACTCGTAGTCCCTGCTTTGAGTTGCAAATATTAGCAATGTAACCAGTATCAAATACCCGGTACTATCTGCGAGTATTAGTAAGGTACACATCAATAACATGTATATCACATATACCTTTGTTCACCTTGTCATCCTTCTTATCCGCCAAATACTTGGGGCAGTTCCGCTTCGAAGGACCAGTCCCTTTACAGAGAAGCACTCGGTCTCGTGCTTAGGTCCAGAGTTGGGCTTCTTCACTTGAGCAACAACTTGCTTGCCGCTCTTCTTGAAGTTCCCTTCTTCCCTTTACCCTTTTTCTTGAAACTGGTGGTCTTGTTGACCATCAACACTTGATGCTCCTTCTTGATTTCTACCTCCGCAGCCTTTAGCATTGCGAAGAGCTCGGGAATCATCTTATCCATCCCTTGCATGTTATAGTTCATCACGAAGCTTTTGTAGCTTGGTGGCAGTGATTGAAGAACTCCATCAATGACACTATCAACCGGAATATTAACTCCCAGCTGAGTCAAGTGATTATGATAACCAGACATTTTGAGTATATGATCACTGACAGAACTATTCTCCTCCATTTTGCAGCTATAGAACTTATTGGAGACTTCATACTCTCAATCCTGGCATTTGCTTGAAATATTAACTTCAACTCCTGGAACATGTCATATGCTCCATGACGTTCAAAACGTCGTTGAAGTCCCGGTTCTAAGCCGTAAAGCATGGCAAACTGAACTATCGAGTAGTCATCAGCTTTTCTCTACCAGGCGTTCACAACGTCTGGCGTTGCTCCTGCAGTGGGTTTTGCACCTAGCGGTGCTTCCAGGATGTAATTCTTCTGTGCAGCAATGAGGATAATCCTCAAGTTATGGACCCAGTCTGTTTAGTTGCTACCATCATCTTTCAACTTAGCTTTCTCTAGGAACGCATTAAAAATCAAAGGAACAGTAGCACGGGCCATTGATCTACAACAACATAGACATGCAAAATATTATCAGGTACTAAGTTCATGATAAATTAAAGTTCAATTAATCATATTACTTAAGAACTCCCACTTAGATAGACATCCCTCTAATCATCTAAGTGATCACGTGATCCAAATCAACTAAACCATGTCCGATCATCACGTGAGATGGAGTAGTTTTAAATGGTGAACATCACTATGTCGATCATATCTACTATATGATTCACGCTCGACCTTTCGGTCTCAGTGTTTCGAGGCCATATTTGCATATGCTAGGCTTGTCAAGTTTAACCCGAGTATTCTGCGTGTGCAAAACTGGCTTGCACCCGTTGTATGTGAATGTAGAGCTTATCACACCCGATCATCACGTGGTGTCTCGCACGATTTAACTTTCACAATGGTGCATACTCGGGAGAACACTTGTACCATGAAATTTAGTGAGAGATCATCTTATAATGCTACCGCCGAACTAAGCAAAATAAGATGCATAAAGGATAAACATCACATGCAATCAATATAAGTGATATAATATGGCCATCATCATCTTGTGCCTTTGCTCTCCATCTCCAAAACACCGTCATGATCACCATCTTCATCGGCGCGACACCTTGATCTCCATCGTAGCATTGTTGTCGTCTCGCCAACTATTGCTTCTACGACTATCGCTACCGCTTAGTGATAAAGTAAAGCAATTAGATGGCGATTGCATTTCATACAATAAAGCGACAACCATATGGCTCCTGCCAGTTGCCGATAACTGTGTTACAAAACATGATCATCTCATACAATAAAATTTAGCATCATGTCTTGACCATATCACATCACAACATGCCCTACAAAAACAAGTTAGACATCCTCTACTTTGTTGTTGCAAGTTTTACGTGGCTGCTACGGGCTGAGCAAGAACCGTTCTTACCTACGCATCAAACCCACAACAATTTTTCGTCAAGTGTGCTGTTTTAACCTTCAACAAGGACCGGGCGTAGTCACACTCGATTCAACTAAAGTTGGAGAAACTGACACCCGCCAGCCACCTGTGTGCAAAGCACGTTGGAAGAACTAGTCTCGCGTAAGCATACGCGTAATGTCGGTCCGGGCCGCTTCATCCAACAATACCGCCGAATCAAAGTATGACATGCTGGTAAGCAGTATGACTATTATCGCCCACAACTCTTTGTGTTCTACTCGTGCATATAACATCTACGCATAGACTTGGCTCGGATGCCACTGTTGGGGAACGCAGTAATTTCAAAAAAATTCCTACGCACACGCAAGATCCATCTAGCTGATGCATAGCGATGAGAGGGTAGAGAGTTGTCCACGTACCCTCATAGACCGAAAGAAAGCATTATGACAACGCGGTTGATGTAGTCGTACATCTTCACGATCCGACCGATCCTAGTACCGAAAGTATGGCACCTCCACGATCTGCACATGTTCGACTCAGTGACGTCCCACGAACTCTCGATCCAGATGAGTGTCGAGGGAGAGCTTCTTCAGCACGACGACGTGATGATGGTGATGACGAAGTTACCGATGCAGGGCTTCGCCTAAGCACTACAACGATATGACCGAGGTGGAATCTATGGAGGGGGCACCGCATACGGCTAAGACAACTGCCAACTTGTGTGTCTATGGGGTGCCCCCCTCCCCCGTATATAAAGGAGTGGAGGAGGGGGAGGGCCAGCCCTCTATGGCGCGCCCAAAGGGAGTCTTAGTCCCACCGGAGTAGGGTTCCCCCCTTCCCTAGTTGGATTAGGAGAGGAAGGAAGGGAGAGAGGGGGAAGGAAAGTGGGGGCCGGTCCCCCACCCAATTCGGATTGGGCTTGGGGGGCGCCCCCTCCTAGGCTCCCTTCTCCTCTCTCCCACTATGGCCCAATAAGGCCCATATACTTCCCGGGGGGTTCCGGTAACCTCCCGGTACTCTGGTAAATGCCCGAACTCACCCGGAACCATTTCGATGTCCAAACATAGTCATCCAATATATCGATCTTTATGTCTCGACCATTTCGAGACTCCTCTTCATGTCTGTGATCATATCCGGGACTCTGAACCACCTTCGGTACATCAAAACACATAAACTCATAATACCGGTCGTCACCGAACGTTAAACGCGCGGACCCTACGGGTTCGAGAACTATGTAGACATGACCGAGACTCATCTCCGGTCAATAACCAATAGCGGAACCTAGATGCTCATATTGGTTCCTCTATATTCTACGAAGATCTTTATCGGTCAAACCGCATAACAACATACGTTGTTCCCTTTGTCATCGGTATGTTACTTGCCCAAGATTCGATCGTCGGTATCTCAATACCTAGTTCAATAACGTTACCGGCAAGTCTCTTTACTCGTTCCGTAATGCATCATCCCTCAACTAACTCATTAGTCACATTTCTTGCAAGGCTTATAGTGATGTGCATTACCGAGAGGGCCCAGAGATACCTCTCTGAAAGACGGAGTGACAAATCCTAATCTCAATCTATGCCAACCCAAAAAAGCACCATCAGAGACACCTGTAGAGCATCTTTATAATCACACAGTTATGTTGTGACGTTTGATAGCACACTAAGTGTTCCTCCGGTATTCGGGAGTTGCATAATCTCATAGTCATAGGAACATGTATAAGTCATGAAGAAAGCAATAGCAACAAACTAAACGATCAAGTGCTAAGCTAACGGAATGGGTCAAGTCAATCACATCATTCTCTAATGACGTGATCCCGTTAATCAAATGACAACTCATGTCTATGGCTAGGAAACTTAACCATCTTTGATTTAACAAGCTAGTCAAGTAGAGGCATACTAGTGACACTCTATTTGCCTATGTATTCACACATGTACTAAGTTTCCGTTTAATACAATTCAATCATGAGTAATAAACATTTATCATGATATAAGGAAATATAAATAACAACTTTATTATTGCCTCTAGGGCATATTTCCTTCAATAGCAATATCAATCTTACAACATAATGGATACTAGGGATCAAACCCTAACAAAACTAACTCGATTGCATGGTAAATCTCATCCAACCCATCACCGTCCAGCAAGCCTACGATGAGATTACTCACGCACGGTGGTGAGCATCATGAAATTGGCGATGGAGAATGGTTGATGATGACAATGGCAACGGATTCCCCTCTTCGGAGCCCCGAACGGACTCCATATCAGCCCTCCCGAGGAAGATTAGGGCTTGGCGGCGGCTCCGTATCGTAAAACGCGATGAATCCTTCTCTCTGATTTTTTCTCCCCGAAAGTGAATATATGGAGTTGGGGTTGAGGTCGGTGGAGTCCCAGGGGGCCCACGAGGCAGGGGGCGCGCCCTGCACCCTCGTGGACAGGGTGTGGGCCCCCTGATGCTGATTCTTTTGCCAATATATTTCATTAATTCCAAAACGTGTCTCCATGGATTTTCAGGTCATTTCGAGAACTTTTATTTCTGCACAAAAATAACACCATGGCAGTTCTGCTAAAAACAACGCAGTCCGGGTTAGTTCCATTCAAATCATGCAAGTTAGAGTCCAAAACAAGGGCAAAAGTCTTTGGAAAAGTAGATACGTTGGAGACGTATCAACTCCCCCGAGCTTAAACCTTTGCTTATCGTCAAGCAATTCAGTTGACAAACTGAAAGTGATAAAGAAAAACTTTTACAAACTCTGTTTGATCTTGTTGTTGCAAATATGTAAAGCCAGCATTCAAGTTTTCAGCAAAGATTATGAACTAACCATATTCAAAATAACATTTAGGTCCCATGTTTACTCATATCAATGGCATAATCAACTAGCGAGCAATAATAACAAATCTCGGATGACAACACTTTCTCAAAACAATCATAACATGATATAACAAGATGGTATCTCGCTAGCCCTTTCTGAGACCGCAAAACATAAATGCAGAGCACCCCTGAATATCAAGGACTGACTAGACATTGTAATTCATGGTAAAAGAGATCCAGTCACAGTCATACTCAATGTAAATTAATAGCAATGCATGCGAATGACAGCGGTGCTCTCCAACTGGTACTTTTTAATAAGAGGATGATGACTTAACATAAAATTAAATAGATAGGCCCTTCGCAGAGGGAAGCAGGGATTTGCAGAGGTGCGAGAGCTCGAGCTTTGAAACAGAGATAAATAATATTTTGAGTGGCATACTTTCATTGTCAACATAACAACCAAGAGATCTCGATATCTTCCATGCTACACACATTATAGGCGGTTCCCAAACAGAATGGTAAAGTTTATACTCCCCCACCACCAACAAACATCAATCCATGGCTTGTCCGAAACAACGAGTGCCGTCCAACTAACAACAATCCTGGGGGAGTTTTTTTTGCAATTATTTTGATTTGATTTGAGCATGGGACTGGGCATCCCGGTTACCGGCCATTTTCTCGTGAGTGATGAGTGGAGTCCACTCATCGTGAGAATAACCCACCTAGAATGGAAGATATAGACAACCCTAGTTGTTACATGAGCTATTCGAGCATACAAAACAAAATTTTATTTGAAGGTTTAGAGTTGGGCACATACAAATTTACTTGGAACGGCAAGTAAATACCACATATAGGAAGGTATGGTGGACTCATATGGAATAACTTTGGGGTTTATGGAAGTGGATGCACAAGCAGTATTCCCGCTTAGTACAAGGTGAAGGCTAGAAAGAGACTGGGAAGCGACCAACTAGAGAGCGACAACAATCATGAACATGCATTAAACTTAATCAACAATGAGTGCAAGCATGAGTAGGATATAAATCACCATGAACTTAAATATCGTGGAGGCTATGTTGATTTTGTTCCAACTACATGCGTGAACATGTGCCAAGTCAAGCCACTCGAATTGTTCAAAGGAGGATACCACCCTAGCATACCACATCACAACCATTTTAATAGCATGTTGGCATGCAAGGTAAACCATTATAAACTCCTAGCTAATTAAGCATGCCATGCGCAACTATAATCTCTAATTGTCATTGCAAACATGTTTCATTCATAATAGGCCGAATCAGGAACGATGAACTAATCATATTTACAAAAACAAGATAGGTCGAGTTCATACCAGCTTCTCTCATCTCACTGAGTCCATCATATATCGTCATTATTGCCTTTCACTCGCACGACCGAACGGTGTGGATAATAATAATAGTGCACTGCATTGCACTAAGCTGGAATCTGCAAGCATTTAATACAAGGGAGAAGACAAGGTAATTTGGGCTCTTGGTTAAATCAACAATAATGCATATGAGAGCCACTCAACAATTTCATCATGGTCTTCTCCTCTCGACCCCCAAAGAAAAGAAAAGAAATAAAACTATTTACACGGGAAAGCTCCCAACAAGCAAAAGAAGTACGAGAAATCTTTTTGGGTTTTCTTTAAATTACTACTACTATAGGCATGGAAAGTAAACTAGCTAAAAGCTACAACTAATTTTTTTTGGTTTTTCTTAAGGTTTTTCATACACACAAGAAGAAGGCTTAGAAAAGAAAATAAACTAGCATGGATAGTACAATGAAAAAGTATGAGCACCGACAATTGGCATGAGTGTGTGACCATGAATGTAATGTCGGTGAGAAATACGTACTCCCCCAAGCTTAAGCTTTTGGCCTAAGTTGGTCTATAGCCACTGCTGGCCTGGCGGATATCCAAAGTCGTAGTCGGGGTTGTACTGAGATGCAGCAGCTACTGCCTGAAGAGCTACAGCTTGGAGGCGAGCTGCCTCCATCCTCCTCTCATACTCGTTCACCTCCTCCCTGGTTATAACATATCTCCTTTTTGCCTAAAAGTTAAAGAAAGTAGGAGCAGGGAGGGCAACATGGACAGTGCGCTGTCTGTCAAAGATTAGTCGATACTGGAGGAACTGTTCATTCCTCTCAAGAAACTGATGGCGAACCATAGCACTATAATCTAGATAAGCAGGAGGCAACTCCATATCATTTCCATGTATGGGTACACCAATATAATTAGCTACACGAGTTGCATAAATTCCACCAAATAAATCTCCACTTGTACCGTTAAGATGCAACCTTCGTGCAACAATGGCCCCCAAGTTATATTGTTTATCACCTAATACCGCACTCTTGAGGACTCTAAGATCTAGAACGCACATGTGACAAGCCTCATTTTTACCGTTAATGCATCTACCTATAAAGAGAGAAAAATAGTGTATGGAAGGGAAATGAATGCTCCCTATGGTAACTTGTGTGATTTCTGTAAATTCCCCCACAATGATACTAGCAAGAAAGTCTTTATATTCAGATTTGCGAGGTTCACTAACATTGCCCCACAGCAGGAGTTTACAAGCGGTTTGGGCCCTCTCTATGGAGGTAATACCCTACTTCCTGCTTGATTGATCTTGATGATATGAGTATTACAAGAGTTGATCTACCACGAGATCGTAGAGGCTAAACCCTAGAAGCTAGCCTATGGTATGATTGTTGTTGTCCTACGTACTAAACCTCCGATTTATATAGACACCGGAGGGGGCTAGGGTTACACAGAGTCGGTAACAAGGGAGGAGATCTACATATCCGTATTGCCAAGCTTGCCTTCCACGCCAAGGAGAGTCCCATCCGGACACGGGACGAAGTCTTCAATCTTGTATCTTCATAGTCCAATAGTCCGCCAAAGGATATAGTCCGCTGTCCGGAGACCCCTAATCCAGACTCCTCAAGATCCCTTAACCAGGCTTCAATGACGATGAGTCCGGCGCGCAGATTGTCTTCGGCGTTGCAAGGCGGGTTCCTCCTCTGAATACTCCATAGAAGATTTTGAACACAAGGATAGTGTCCAGCTCTGCAAAACAAATTCCACATGCCACCGTAGAGAGAATAATACTTCCACAAATCTAATCTGCTGACGCATTTTGCGGCATGTCATCACACCATAGCCCGGTCATTATTCGAACCGTTTTTCACAACCAGCCACTGCACATATTGCGAGGCGGTTTCCTTGGCACGTCTTGTTGAAGCAGAGATCGTGTCCCCTTATCACGGGATTCTCATCAATACGGATGTGGGTAACCCAACCGCGCCATCAATTACGGCGCTTGGGGAATAAGCGAGTTTTACTAGGTAAGTGGGGGGACATATAGTTTCGTCCGCCCTTATAAAGGGATAAGGGTTCACCTTTTTTACCCACGCCTTCTTTCTCCTTGCTCATCCATTCTTGCGCACTCGAGCTCCAGCACCCAAGTTCGCGTCCTTCTGCTCAAACCGCTCCAAGCATGTCCGGAGCGGGAGGCAAGTGGATGGTCTCCTCCGTCAGGGAGAAGAACATCACAAAGCTATGGGGAGCCGGATATCTAGCCGCAGATATCGCACACCGGCTTCCAGATGAGGGGAAGATCATCCCTACGCCAGATCCCCATGAGAGGGTGGTTTTCCTTACCCACTTCGTCTGCGGACTGGGATTTCCACTCCACCCATTTGTCCGCGGGCTCATGTTCTACTACGGGCTGGACTTTCACGATCTGGCCCCCAATTTCATCCTCAACATCTCGACGTTTATCGTCTTGTGCGAGGCTTTCCTCCGCATCAGGCCCCACTTCGGCTTGTGGCTGAAAACCTTCAATGTCAAACCGAAGGTGGTGGTCGGCCAGCAGGCGGAGTGCGGAGGCGCCATGCTGGGCAAAATGCCCAACGTTACATGGCTCGAAGGCTCCTATGTGGAGACCATAAAGGGGTGGCAATCGGGGTGGTTCTACATCACTGAGTCGTGCGACACCAACTGGGTGGCGGCCCCCAAATTTCTATCCAGAATCCCCATGCGGCTCACCTCCTGGAAAGAGAAGGGCCTGTCCTGGGGTTCCTCGGTAGAGCTGACCGGACTCCAGCCATGTATCAAAAACATGATGAGCAAGAAAATCAAGCTCGTCAACGTGGTCCAAGTCATGCTCTTCCGCCGGATCCTCCCGTGCCAAAGACGGACATTCACCTTGTGGGAGTTCGACCCGGCCAAGCACCAGACGCTGCGAGAGCTCTTCGACATGACACACAAGGACGTATGGAGGGTGCTGTTCAAGGGCGCCGAGGTACCTCCTCCCCTTACCGAAGACCGCGGACTCAGCGCAAAGCGCCATGCCAATCCGGTAAGTTTTTATATCTCACAGGATATTTATTTTCCCCAGTTTAATCATGTGCGGGATCTAAGCTTCCATGCCATTAACAGGACTGGGTAGAGACAGTGGAGCAGATTGATTGTCCGGCTCCCCTGCCCGAAGATCCAGCAGATGCTCTTCTAACGAAGATGCTGGTTCCAGCGCCTTATGAGGTGCCGGATAAGAAGGCCAAAAAGAAGGCCGCGGGGACCCGGAAAAGTCTCCGACGCCAGGTTATATTGGACTAATTGTCCGATAACACCAAGACGCACTCCTCTCGTGAAAACGAGGAGGAGGAAGAGGAAAGTTCTCCCCCCCCCCAGCTGGGGGAGACAAGAAAAGGAAGGCCGCCCCAACCAGGGAGGCCGAAGGGTCCAAGAAGGAAGGACCTCCTTCGATCGCTTCCACGACGGCCGCCACAGCAATGACGCAGTGGCTACCTAGGTACAAGCCCTCGCGGTTGTAAGTATCTGGATACCATAGTAATTCATGGTATGTTTTATTGCACTGCTTCTCTTTACGCCGAACATGATTATGCAGTTCGTCCCGAGCCCATATCGACATATCTTCGTCGGATGGTTCTTTGGACCTGTCGGATATACATACCGATTCACTTCAGACCGCCTCCTCCCCTCACCCTACGGACAACGTCGAGGTGTTGTGTCAAAGGGCACCGAGCCGAGGGGAGGTAGTCCTGGAGGCGCCTCGAGGCGACATTCCGGACCCTGGGCGCAAAGGGAGGAAGACTCCCATGGGCTCCAAGTTCGTCCCCCAGCCGAACACTCGCGCGGAACCTCCAAAGGTTCCGGACTCGCAGCGACTTCGCTAAGAGGGGCAAGCCGCCCGTGCGGTGGCCTCTGCCCATCCAGAGGCACCGGACAACTTGTCGGGAAGCGCTTGGGCGCTTCCATCGACGAAGAGCACCGCACTATCATGAGTGCGGTGATCGAGAAGGTTCAGTCCGCCAAAAACGGACTAACCGAAGCTTGTGCCAGCCTCCTAACAGGCTTTCAGGTAAGTAATCAAAGTATAGAAAAATATTACTGCATAGACAGAGCCCCGATGCTCGCTTATGCTCACAAGAAAGGCCGAATAGAGGATTGAATAATGACTCAGGATACTAATCCGAATATGTCTATATGCGTATGCATGCTTCACTGCTGGCCGCCGCCGCACGTACTTCGGAGGTCGCTGCACTGAAGTAGGACCTTGGGCGGTCCGAGGAAGAGCTCGGCCTTGCCAAGAGGAAGCTCGAGGAGAGCAAAGGTAAGCAATACCTTGTCTATATATTAAAAGGAAATTTGGTTGTAAAATAATAGGATCATCATGAATTTGCCAGGGGCCACGACCGAAGTGGCGACCTCAAGAGGGCGTTGTCCGAGGCCGAAGACAGAGCAGTCAAGGAGTGCACTGAGCGAGAAAAGCAAGAAGCCCGGGTAGGCGAGGTGCATCAAGAGCTCCAGGCTCTCGTCAAAAAACACGAGTCCTTGGAGTTTGACTCTAAGACGCGAGAGTCCGAGCTTGCGAAGGCCCTTGAAAGCACAAAACATGCCAAG
The DNA here is from genome assembly GCA_021605205.1 of Aegilops longissima. Lineage (NCBI taxonomy): Eukaryota > Viridiplantae > Streptophyta > Magnoliopsida > Poales > Poaceae > Aegilops > Aegilops longissima. The sequence continues at coordinate 433,242,539 of CM038681.1, read as the reverse complement.
GACGAAGCCCAAAAGGCCCTCCAGGAAATTGAGGCGGTTCAGAAGATAGCGGCGGGTAAGGCATTCATTATGCAAAGCAAGCATGTGAAAGAAAATTTTCTTTTACTTACCCAAGTTCGGAGCTCTCCAGGAGCGTTCGCAGATCTACCCCGCAGTGTGTTAGATGCCGCGGAGTTCTACCGGGCTGAGGAGGGGAGCTCGACGGAGAAGTTGTTCTGGTCTCAATATACTGGGACCGAACACCCAATGCCCTTGAGCGACCAGCTGAAGCAACTGTTCGAGCTCCACAAGGCGGCCGAACGGGCCATGAAGGGTCTTATAGTCCGGATATGGCCTGGCGATCCCCTGCCTAACAGCTACTTCGGTCTGGTGAGGCAGCTTGTAGATGCCTGCCCCCGGCTTGAAGTCATAAAACGGTCCGTCTGCATCGAGGGTGCGCGCAGGGATTTTGCCCGGGCGAAGGTGCACTGGGCGAAGCTGGAAGCCGTGAAGCTGGTGAAGGAGGGCCCGCCGGAGGGCAAGGAGCATCGCCGCCCCGAGATGTATTATGACAGTGTCCTGAAGGGTTCCCGCCTTGTGGCGGAGGAATGTGCTAAAGATATAATTTTTGAATGAACGTGCTCATGTGATCCTGTAATGTGAAAACTAGTTCATTTGCGCTATGCAATGCTTTTTGAATTTAAAATATTACCTTCTGTGCGGCCGTTTATAAAATCTGAGAGTTGGCCAGCCGTCGGCTTCTGCCCCCATGTAACTAGTACTAGGGTGTTCAGGATAAACCTGAGCACTCTTTTTCCCAATGTTGGGTCCTTCGAGGGAGGTGTTTAGTAGAACGAACCAGGCAATCGGATTATAAGGCTTTATCACTCTCACTTAGGCATAGAAGTCTACAATTTTAAATTTTGGCAAAGCCCCTAGTATTCGGAAGGCCGAATTTGGGGCGCTATATACGCCTAAGTCGGGCAAGGCTGACTCCTCGCCCGAATCAGAAAAAGTCTTTAAGGACTTGAGACCTCTCGAACAGCGACCAACTCTCGCCTTATCATGACAAATCACCTTCGGCTTTCTCTCATCGAGGTGCTCGTCCGGAAGAACCGGACACAATCGCAGAGTTCTCCCAGCCTACCTTAGCCGATATAGCGGAATGTAAGGTACCAAAACATGGGAGCCGGGCAAACCCAACTATTGACCCAAGACATGATTCGAGCTGATGCATATAATGCTATAAGTTCGGGTGCCGACTGTCGAAAGTGTTCGGACTTCACGCTGTATTATGGGGTATACAAAAGCCCTCGGCTTCGGCCGCACCGTAATGTACGGGTGCAAATTGTTGTAAATAAACAGACAAGAAAAAAGAAGAAGAAGGGTAATGCAATTATAGACTAATGCTACGCATTGTTATTTAAATAATACGTCGAAGCGTACTGATACAAGTAGTGCAATAAGCAAAGAATAGGACTATTTGACATGTCCTATCCAAGGGCAAGCTGCCTAGGGGTGTTTAAAACAGGTATTTCGATTGTTATCAGAGACCAACTGGGAATTCCATTATATGACTTAGCTTCTTGCCTCCTTGGTTGTTCCTTCCTGTAATGTGTCCGGCAATCATACTGCCAGAAAGGGCTTCCAGAGAGTAAGGTCCTGAAAGAGAAAGAAAAAAAATAAAGGTATGCATCCCCTAGGGCGGTTGAGCCGCATTGTGGGACGTGCCCTGATCGTGCCCCCGCCTATGCCCATGGTATTTTCAGTGCGTAATTATGTACGCACGACACGGATTTCGCCGCTGATCGACTAGGACGGGCCAATTGCTAGGCGAGCTCGAACGTGCGGTGCGATCCTATCAGCAGTTACTCCGGACTCGCTTGACGGTGTCCGGGGGCTGTATCGCCGAATTGGCGGTTTGCCTTAAGAGGCTGCTTTGTGCTTCTGCTGCGAGGGCTGCAGTGTGGTCCTCCGTGCGGAGCGAGTGCTCTGTGTTTCCATTGACTGTTATGACCCCCCTAGGTCCTGGCATCTTGAGCTTGAGGTATGCGTAATGCGGTACCACATTGAATTTTGCAAATGCGGTTTGCCCGAGCAGTGCGTGATAGCCACTACGGAACGGGACGATATCAAAGATTAACTCCTCGCTTTGGAAGTTGTCCGGAGATCCGAAGACCACTTCCAGCGTGATTGAGCCCGTGCAATGGGCCTCTACACACCTGGGATGACACCCTTAAAGGTGGTTTTGGTGGGTTTGATCCTCGAGGGATCTATAACCATTTTGGCGATCAGATCCTCGATAGAGCAGGTTCAGGCTGCTGCCGCCGTCCATGAGGACTCGAGTGAGGTGAAATCCGTCAATGATGGGGTCTAGGACCAATGCGGCGGATCTGCCATAACGGATATTAGTGGGGCGGTCCCTGCGATCGAAGGTGATCGGACAAGAGGACCATGGGTTGAACTTTGGGGCGACAGGCTCCATCACATAGACGTCCCTTAGTGCACGCTTCCGTTCCCTCTTGGGAATATGGGTTGCGTATATCATGTTCACCGCCTTCACTTGTGGGGAACCTCTTCTGTCCTCCGTGTTCGGCGGCCGGCCCCTCGTCATCACTATGCAGCCCTTGTCCTTGTTTTCGGTGTTCAACTTGCAGTCTGCTTGAACACCCAAAGATTCTCTCGTTAGTGTGATTGGCTGGCTTATCGGGGTGCCGTGGATTTGACAAGAGCGATCAAGTATACGATCCAAACCGGGCGGCCCCGAGTACTTCTTTTGAATGGCTTTTTCACGAATGATCTAGAGCCTCCGAATCCGCATTGATCGCCGATCTTCGTAATTATCGCCAGAAGTTGCGCGCTTTGTGTCTGCATTTACGTGGTTTGCCATTAGCATCTTTAGTATCTGAAGTGCCCGAATTCCTTGATGTGTTGTTGCTGCGAGCCAGCCAGCTATCCTCGCCCGCGCAAAAGCGGGTCATGAGTGTTGTGAGGGCTGCCATAGATTTTGGCTTCTCCTGGCCGAGGTGTCGGGCAAGCCACTCGTCACGGATGTTATGCTTGAATGCCGCTAAGGCCTCAGCATCCGGACAGTCGACAATTTGGTTTTTCTTAGTTAGGAACCGTGTCCAGAATTGCCTGGCCGATTCCCCTGGCTGCTGAGTTATATGGCTCAAGTCATCAGCATCCGGTGGTTGCACATAAGTGCCCTGGAAGTTGTCAAGAAATGCATCTTCCAAATCCTCCCAACTGCTGACGGAGTCTGCTGGCAAGCTATTCAGCCAATGTTGCGCTGGTCCTTTGAGTTTTAGTGGGAGGTACTTTATGGCATGTAGATCATCACCGCGAGCCATGTGGATATGGAGGAGGAAATCCTCAATCCATACTGTGGGATCTGTTGTACCATCATACGATTCGATATTTACGGGTTTAAAACCCTCCAGGAATTCGTGATCCATAACTTCATCAATGAAGCATAGGGGGTGTGCGGCGTCTCTGTGCCGGGCTATATCACGACGCAGTTCATATGAGTCTTGTCTGCTGTATTTGGCCTGGCCGGATTTACTTTTAGTGTATCCGGCGTGACGATCATCGTCCCGCGTTGGTGCGCGCCCCCGTTGTCGTGGTTCTAAGTCTGACAGTAGAATGGGGGGTAGGTATGGAGAGGCAAGATCCTAGCTATGGAGTAGCTGTATACGCAAGGGATTTACGAGTTCAGGCCCTTCTCGGAGGAAGTAATAGCCCTCGCCTCGGAGCCCGGAGGCGGTCGATCGGATTATATGCGTATGTGTTACAGGTGCGAACCCCTCTACCGTGGAGGGGTGGCTTATATAGAGTGCGCCAGACCCCAGCCAGCCCACGTAGTAGAGGGTTTAAGGTGCGTTAAAGTTAGGCGTTACTGGTAGCGCCTTACATAAAGTGTCATTAAGATCATAAAGACTATTTAACTACAGACCGTTTGGGCACCGAGTGGCTCTTGGACTCCTGGTGGTCGAGTGTCTTTGAATCTGTCGAGTGGAAACCTACCAGGTCGACTGGAAGGCTGCTTCTCTTGCGAGTGTCCTTGTGGAGGGTACCTTTGGTTAGGTCTATGACCCTACTCCAGGTACATGACTTTATCATTAGCCCCCAAATGGATCGAGGTTTGAGTGAGGAAGGAGTTGATAATCTTTCCGACCTGTTCTTCGTGTTGTGAGTGCGTCTTACTCTGGATCAACGACCTTTTAGTGATGGCATCAACTTCTCTTTCAGTCGCCTTGATCCATTCTTCACGTTTGTCGAGTGAACTCCGTGAACCTGAAGATTTCCGAGCGACGGATCGGAGGAAATCTGTTATCTGACGAGTTGCTCATGCGGTTAGCGGATTTCGCGGGATCCGAATTTTGGGAAGCGCGTGAAGCGGAGAAAACTGCGGCACTCGGATGGGATAGGACGATGATGCCTTGATCTTCGCGCCGCCTTTTTCGCCATGTATCGTAGCGCTACCGCTATGGGATTGTGACGGGATTGCTGGTCTCACCGGTCACCACTCGAAGCGGCTCCATATAAAGCGTTGACGGAACATTTTGAACAAGGCAGCCCCAATCTTCTCCTCCTCCGCCTCAAACCTTCTCGCTGCGCTCTTAGCTCATCCAGCCGCAGCTTCGGTACTTCGCCGCGGCGACCATGGTGAAGGAGAAGACCGCAACCTCGAACGGATGAAGAAGGCGGCGGTGAAGGCTAAGGGAGAGCGCCCGACCGGGCGGATCCTCTTCAAGGGTCCAAGCTGCCGCAAGGCTGGGTCCAAGGAGATTGGATCCGCCGACCATCACCGAGAAGGATCTCACCGATCCGCCAATGAAGGACTGATCCCCATGGGTCGGCGAGGCTTCCGGCACGGAGTGGCAACCGCAGCTCAAGAGGGTGAGTGTGTCCTTCCGCCACCCACGAGATCGGGGTTTTCTACCGCCAAATCCTTTTTTTTCGGGGTTTTTGAACTTTTTCGAGCGCAACTCCATCATTTCACTCCAAACTCCATTGTCTATCTTGTTGCTTTCATTTCGCTATGCGAGAACTTCTTGGGTTGTCGATCGTGACCGGGTCTCTTCACACATATTCACCGTCGCTCTCGGACGGTGAAGAAAACGAACCCGAATGACGAGAGGACCCAAGTAATCCAGATGTGTGGGGACTCGGGTCCGGATGAGGGGAAGAGCGCCTTTCCAGCTATGACTCTCCTTACTCGGTTAGAGGGTGGCAATCGACCTGGTTCTATCGCTAAGACCAGCCGACGCCGGGCAATGACTGGCTCCCCTTTCTCCATGAGTCGAGTGAACAAGCCATCTTCCCCAAGGTGTTACCAGAGGAGAAGGCCCAAGTAAAGTTGTTGATGGAGCGTAGTCCAGCTTATTCGCGATGGGGTGACCGCATGGATCTCCGGAGGTTTTTCTCCGACGGCGATTCAGCCACTCCAATACCGAGGTCATCCGATGTGGATGTACTCTGGTACGGATGATACCACTCGGGTTCATCCAGAGGAGGTCGATGACGCCACGCTGGAGAAGTGGATGACTGCCATCACAGGAAACAAAGATAACCCTCGTGGAGCTAGGAGGATTCCACCACTCGACCAGAGTTACCAACCAGACAAGGTATAACCATGTATCTCCGACTGTGATTCTGCTGCATTCATTCTGTTTTGATGCCAATTCGTCGACTGACTTTCGCCTTGTTTTGTTGTCTTCTAGGTCACCACTGAGATGTACTCGATGCCCAACGGGGCGCAGGAAACAGTCGAAGAAGAAGAAGGAAGTGGAGGTGAAAGTCCGGAGGAATGTGAGTCCAACGGCGAGGAGGATGAGGAGGATGGTAGCTCTGATGACGAGGAGGAGGAGGAAGAAGAGGAGGAAGACGTCGATCCTCCTCGCCGGGGGAAGGTCCAAGTTGACGATGACCCGGCGGCGGGCGCGGTAAAGCTGTTGTGCCCACTGGGCAGTCGACGAAGCGACCTAGGACAACTTCCCCTGCGCCGACTGAGAAACCACCGAAGCAACCTCGAGCGACGTCGTCAAAACCGGCGAAGGCCAATGGTCATCCCCACCATCTCCGGGTAACCAACAGAACCTTGTATTTCCTTATTCAACATGAGTGAACTTTTGGTTGACTTGATGACCGATCAGCCGATTCTTGAAATCTACAAGCCGCTACCTCGTAGACTTCAGCCAAGCACGAAGATCAGAAATGGAGGATGCTGCCACCTCCAACCTTGGTAAGATCTCCGAGGTTTCGCTTTTAGTCGATCGGAGCTTTTAGTCGATTGACTTCCATGTTTACTTCTCGAATCTTTCTTGTAGTTCCGCCACGCCATTGATCTCCGGATGATGACGAGGAAGCGCCATTGAGGAGGAGGAAGAACAAGAAAGTGCTCGCCGCAAGGCTGCTCCAGCCAGCGCAATTCCTCGAGACGCTGATTTCGAGGGAGGCAACCCCACTCGGACTTCGTGTCTTTCGTCAGATCGCCGACAAGTGCCCACCCACTTCGTCGATCGCTGATCCACCATCTCTCTTTGCTACACACCACGCCCCGGAAGACCAAGTGAGTGATGCTAAGGAGGCCATACGCCAGGCGGATCATGATGGAGCAAGTGAAAGCGGTCCGAGAGGCTAGTCAGGCGGCCTATGATGCTAGTTCAGCTCTCCAAAGCAATGTCCAAGTAAGTCAATCGCTGCTTGCTTTGTTAGGATATGCTACCAAAACTGCTTCCTTCCGGAGATTTTCATATCTCAGACACCCACCGGGTGGGTTTGTCGATTGAACTTTTGTGGGTCACGCTGAGTGCACCCACGGGTGTAGTCCCCGAGACCGGTCGATCGCGTGCGATCGGCTATAGTCTTTATGTCGTGAACTTCTTCGCACTGACGGACCAAGTCGAATGGAACCAGAAACCGTGGGGCACGCTAAGTGCACCCACGGGTGTAGTCCTCGAGATTATGGTCGATCGTGCAATGACTATAGTCTAAAGAACTGTTTTTTTATCGCGGTGATCACGACAATTAGCCATGGTTTTAAAATCATAACCTTTTGCCTCTTTTGGTCGACCGTCGAACCAAATTGGTAAACCAGTGGGGGCATCGCTGAGTGCACCCGCCGGTGTAGTCCCCAGACTACCGTCGAATGTTTTGATTCGCCGTAGTCTTAGAAATGCTACTATTTTTCCTTAATCACTCGGAAGTGATCTGCCTTTGATGTCTTTCGTTGGTTGACTCTTTGTAGAAATCTTGCGAGCTTGTGGCTCGCTATATCGAAATTAGAGAACAAGCAGATCCAGCTCAACCTCGGTTTGAAGCTTGCTCAGAGAATTTGCGAATGCAAAGGATGAAGCAAAAGGTATGGCTGGTGAGAATTTTTGACGATCGCTTTTGTTTTTCTGTTCATTCTCAACTCTGTTCTCATTGTTGCTTTGCAGATAAACTGGAAGAGACTTTGAAGAAGAAGGACCTTGACCTTGCAGAGGCACAGAAGGTGGCTTTGGAGAAAACAAAACTCTGCCTCAGTCGACAAACTTGAAGATGAAAATGCCAAGCTGAAAGCCGCTCTTGACGCGGCTAACAAGGAAGTTAGTCGAATGAAGAACGACAAGATTGTTCTCTGTCGACAAGGCTGGCCAATCAAGCGGGAAGCTAAACGACCGAGATTTATCTTGAGGGCTCGCCAAGAAGCTGTTTCTCATGCTTGAAGGTAATCTCTTTTATCCGATCGTCTTGCTCTCACCGCTCATCACACGATCGTTATTTTGAGTCTGAGCTGTGTTTTCAAAATTCGCCAAAACTTTGAAGAAGAAACCAATGAGTGGAAACCAGCTTGGACCCCATCAACTCTCCCGTGAAGGACGGTTGCTATGAATGTGCTCCGACCGAGTCACGCTGCTAGCATGGTGGATTATCTTGCTCGACCGAAAGTTGCAAGTGTCGCGGATCGACTCGACTCTCCGCCGTAATGACTCTTCGAATGGTCTTGAATCTCGATGACTCGATCGAATGAGATTCCAAGTCGAGTGCAGGAATGGAAAAGTCTTCGCCAGTTTGGTGCTGATGTTGCTCTATCTCCGGTTCGTGTCCACCGCAAAGAAGCGCAAGAGGACAAGCTGGTGTCTCTCAAGGTTGCCAATACCAGAAGCACGACTTCAGATCTTTCATGGAGACTTTCGCTGCTGCTCCTACCAGATTGCCGACGGGATCGACCTCACCAGTTTGTTGCACCTTCCATCCTCCACGGAGGAGTAAAAACTTCTAAGTCCCACTTTAAATTTGCCTCGAATGCCGAGTGGTTTTTGTAACCGATAACTTTAATGTGCTTGACGCTGAGCACCTTTGGATCTGTAGGACGTTTATCCGAACTTGAATTTTCCTTTAACATGCTTTGTTTGCCTTCGAGAGAACTTCATCCCTCATTCGGAAGATATTCCGTTGAAATTCCAATGACTTGTGCTTCATCTAACCCGCAGTAGAGATGGAACACAGATCGCGATCGACCTTGTCGCCCTTACGGATTGGGATGAAACATACGCTGTACTTGTGGCGAAGCTCAAGGAGGAGGTAGCAGTCCACCTGCACTCGTCGTCCTTATGGATTGGGATGGACCGACGTTGTACTTGTGGCGAAGCTCAAGGAGAAGGTAACAATGACCAAGACTCGTCGTCCTTATGGATTGGGATGAATTCCTTACTTAGGCGAGCATTGTGCTATTAGCTAAGCCTCCGAGTGGGAGGTTTTCTCCACTGGTAGGATTTCTACTACTTAGGCGTAACACTGGCTGCAGCTAAGCCCCGAGTGGGAGGTTTGCTCACCACTGGTAGGATTTCTATTACTTAGGCAAGCACTGGGCTGCAGCTAAGCCCCGAGTGGGAGGTTTGCTCTCCACTGTAGGATTTTTATTACTTAGGCGCAGCACTGGCTGCAGCTAAGCCCCCGAGTGGGAGGTTTGCTCTCCACTGTAGGATTTTTATTACTTAGGCGAGCACTGGCTGTAGCTAAGCCTCCGAGTGGGAGGTGGCTCGCCACTGTAGGATTTTGAATACTTAGGTGAGTACTTGACTGCAGTTAAGCCCTCGAGTGGGAGGTTTGCTCTCCACTGGTAGGATTTTTATTACTTAGGCGAGCACTGGCTGCAGCTAAGCCCCGAGTGGGAGGTTTGCTCTCCACTCGGTGGATTTTTATTACTTAGGCGAGCACTGGCTGCAGCCTAAGCCTCCGAGTGGGAGGCTGGCTCGCCACTCGGTAGGATTTTTATTACTTAGGCGAGCACTGGCTGCAGCTTAAGCCTCCGAGTGGGAGGTTTGCTCTCCACTCGGTAGGATTTTTATTACTTAGGCGAGCACTGGCTGCAGCTTAAGCCCCCGAGTGGGAGGTTTGCTCTCCACTCGGTAGGATTTTTAATATTTTGGATGTTAAGGCTAATCCTTGGGCTGTTGTAAGCCCCCGAGTGGGAGGCTGGCTCGCCACTCGGTGAGGATTTTGAATACTTAGGCGAGTACTTGACTGCAGCTAAGCCTCCGAGTGGGAGGCTGGCTCGCCACTCGGTAGGATTTTGAATACTTAGGCGAGTACTTGACTGCAGCTTAAGCCCCCAGTGGGGGGTTTGGTCTTCACTCGGTAGGATTTTTATTACTTAGGCGGAGCACTGGGCTGCAGCTAAGCCCCCGAGTGAGAGGTTTGCTCTCCACTCGGTAGGATTTTTATTATTTAGGCGAGCACTGGGCTGCAGCTAAGCCTCCGAGTGGGAGGCTGGCTCGCCACTCGGTAGGATTTTTATTACTTAGGCGAGCACTGGCTGCAGCTAAGCCTCCGAGTGGGAGGTTTGCTCTCCACTTGGTAGGATTTTTATTACTTAGGCGCAGCACTGGCTGCAGTTAAGCCCCGAGTGGGAGGTTTTCTCCACTCTGGTAGGATTTTTATTATTTTGGATGTTAAGGCTAATCCTTGGCTGTTGTAAGCCCCCCGAGTGGGAGGCTGGCTCGCCACTCTGGTAGGATTTTGAATACTTAGGCGAGTACTTGACTGCAGCTAAGCCTCCGAGTGGGAGGCTGGCTCGCCACTCAAGAGGATTTTGAATACTTAGGCGAGTACTTGACTGCAGCTAAGCCTCCGAGTGGGAGGCTGGCTCGCCACTGCTAGGATTTTGAATACTTAGGCGAGTACTTGACTGCAGCTAAGCCTCCGAGTGGGAGGCTGGCTCGCCACTCAGTAGGATTTTGAATACTTAGGCGAGTACTTGACTGTAGCTAAGCCTCCGAGTGGGAGGCTGGCTCTCGCCACTCGGTAGTATTTTGAATACTTAGGCGAAGCGGATTCAAGAGCTAAGCCCCGAGTGAAAGACCTGCCTCGCACTGAAAGGATTTTTTACAAACTTAGGCTAATCCGATTCAAAACTAAGCCACCCATCGGGGAAATTCGGTGTCAAACCGCGGATCTCGGTAGGGGGTCCCGAATCATGCCTAGGCGGATGGTAACAGGAGACAAGGGACACGATGTTTACCTGTGTTCGGGCCCTCTTGATGGAGGTAAAACCCACGCCCCGCTTGATTGATATTGATATTGTGGATGTTTACAAGAGTGGATCTACCACGAGATCAAGGAGGCTAAACCCTAGAAGCTAGCCTATGGTATGATTGTAAGGGTTGTTGTGATTGTTGTCCCACGGACTAAAGCCATCCGGTTTATATAGACACCGGAGAGGGCTAGGGTTACATAGAGTCGGTTACAATGGTAGGAGATCTACATATCCAGACGCCAAGCTTGCCTTCCACGCCAAGGAAAGTCCCATCCGACACGGGTGAAGTCTTCAATCTTGTATCTTCATAGTCTTGGAGTCCGTCGATGATGATAGTCCGCAAATGATAGTTCGGCCGATGATGGTAGTCCGCTATCCGACACCCCTAATCCAGACTCCTCAAGAGCTCCCTAACCAGGCTTCAATGACGATAAGTCCGGCGTATATTGCTTGGCATTGCAAGGCGGGTTCCTCCTCCAAATGATAGAAGATTGTGAACACCAGATAGTGTCCGCTCGCAAAATAAATTCCACATTCCACCGTAGAGAGAATAATAATATATACACAAGTTCAATCTGCCGACGCTTTCCGTGGCATGACGCCACACCACTACCAAGCCATTACTCAATTGTTTTTACTTTACCACCTCAACAGATTTAGCGAAGCGGTTTCTTGGCACGCCTTGTCGGCAGAGATCGTGTTTCCTTAATCCGGGATTCTCATCAATACGGGCGGTAACCCAACCGCCATTGATGGTGACGCTTGGGAGATAAGCGAGTTTTACCAGCCGGTGGGGACGCGAAGACTTCGCCTCACCATATAAGGGATAAGGATTCACCTTCTCACCCACGCCTTCTTCCTCCTTTGCTTATCCATCTCCGCACAAGACTCGAGCTCCAGCGCCCAAGTTCACAAGATCTCGCCTCAACCTTCTCCGACCATGTCCGGAGCGGAGGTAAATGGTTGGCCTCCACCGCTAAGGAGGAGCAATCGCCAAACCGCGCGGCGCCGATACCTCTCCGCGACATCACAGACCGCTGCTGCCCGACGAGGGGCAGCTCATCCCCACCCCTGTGCCCCATGAGAGGGTTGTCTTTCTTTCCCACTTCCTCCGCTGGATCGGGCTTTCCACTTCACCCCTTTGTCCGGGGCTCATGTTCTACTACGGCCTGGATTTCCATGATCCGCGCCAACTTCATCCTCAACATCTCGGCGCTTATCGTCAGGTGCGAGGCCTTCCTCTCGATCCAGCCCCACTTCGCTTGTGGCTCAAGACCTTCAATGTCAAGTCAAGGTAGTGAAGGGCATTCAAGCGGAGTGCGGAGGCGCCATGTTGGGCAAGATGCCCAACGCCCTTGGTTCAAGGGGCCTTCGTGGAATCCGCCAAGGTGGCAATCGGGTGGTTCTACATCACCGAGCCGCTGCGACTTAAATGGGCGGCGCCCCCGAAGTTTAGATCTGGTATCCCCACGCAGCTCACCTCCCGGAAAGAGAAGGGCTTGCTGGGGGCAGTTTGAAGGAGCCGACGGACTCCAAGCCTCAGATCAAGAAGCCGTGAAGAAGCTCAGCTGGTTAACGTGGTCCAAGTCATGCTCGTCCGCCGGATTCTCCCATGCCAAGAGCGGCATTCAATCTATGGAGTTCGATCCGAACAGCACCAGCGCTGAACAAGCTCTTCGACACAACGCACGGGGCGCCGAAGGTGCTGTTCAAGGGCGGCAAGTTCGTTCGATCCGCGATCAAGATCGCGGATTTCGCCGCAGCGCCAGCCGACGAGGTAAGTGATTCTACCCTTTACGGACACTTGTTTTTCATAGTTTGACTCTATGCGGTTTTAATTTCCTTTTCCTTTGACAGACTCGATGAAGAAGGCGGAGCAGATTACCCGTCCGCCCTATGCCGTAAAATCCAGAGACGCCGCCTAGCGAGGTTGCTGGTTCCGCACCGCACGTGGTGCCGAGAAGAAGGCCAAGAAGGAGGCCACGGTGCTCGAAGAGTGCCTGCTTTGGTGTCCGACGACTGGGCTGACTCTCCCCAAAATGAGGAGGAGGAAGAGGACTCTCCCGCAGGAGGGAGAGAGGAAGAGGAAGGCTTCCCAACAGGGAGGCCGAGGGTCCAAGAGGGAAGGACTATTCTCGACAGCTCCGCCAACATCAACGCTGGCGAGGAAGAATGGCCTTCAAGGGCCAGCCTCCGCGAGATCGTAAGTATCCGGATTCCTGAATGATTTATAATTTTTTTTCGCGCCACATAGTGTCATTCTAATGCCGCATGCTGCCTGTAGTCCGCCAGTGATGATCTCCCCGCTTCATCGAAGCGGTCGCTGGCTTCGCCGGATGTAGACTCCATCCCGACCGCCCACCTCGCGACGCCGAAGACGCCGAGGTGGGATCCCTGAAGGGACCCATCGGGGAGGCCCGAGGCGCCACAAGGCGCCTCCCGACTTTGCGCCGACTCCACAACGTAACCCGCAGTGGTTCCGGAGTCCGCAGCGCCCTTCGATCAAGGGCAAGACTGCGACGCCGGGCGGCTTCCGGCCCAACCGAGGCGCCGGCAATTTGTTGAGGCGCTGCAGAGCGCCCATCGAGGAAGAACACCGCACTATTATGAGTGCGGTGATTCAAGGTGCAGCTCGCCAAAGGCGGGCTGACCGAAGCCTCGCAATAGCCTTCTATCGTGCTTTGAGGTAAGAAGTTAAAATATGCAATGTAATACCGCATAGACAGAGCCCTCGATGCTCGGTTCGTGTTCGGAAAGAAAAGCCGGACCGAGGATCTTAAAAAGATATACGCAGGGTTGCTAAAAATTATGTCAATATGGGTTGCAGGCTGCGCGCCGCTGACCTCTCGCCAGACCGATCATGGAGGTCGGTGCGCTGAAGCAGAGCTCGAGCGGTCCGGCAAGAGCTCGGCCGCCAGAAGCAGCTCCAAGACAAAGAAGGTGAGTAACACCACTTTGAATTTGTACCTTATGTAAAAGGATTTAGGTTGCATACAAAAAATAACAAGGATAACATGGGTACCGCAGGGCCACGAACGAGGTGGCGGCTCAAGGAGGCCGTGTCCGCGCCGAACGCAATGCGCCACGGAACGGGCAGAGCGAGAAAAGCAAGAGGCGCGGGTGGCGGTGGTTCAGCAAGAGCCCTGTGCTCTCATGGAAAAGCATGAGAGTTTGGAGCGTGACTCAAAGACTCGAGAGTCCGAGCTTGCCTCGCCTCGAAAGTGCCAAACCGCCAAGGCCGAGGCCCATAAGTCCCTTCAGAGGTTGAATTGATGAAGAAGATAGCGCGGTAAGGCATTTTTCATGCAAAGCAAGCATGTGAATGTAAATTACGTGTTACTTACCCGAATTCGAGCTCTCCAGTATGCTTGCAGATCTGCCTCGCAGCGGTCTCGATGTCACCAGATTCTACCGAGCCGAGGAGGGAGCTCAACGGAGAAGGTCTTCGTCTCAAGATGTCGAGGCCGCCATCCGGTGTTTCTAGCGACCAGCCAAGCAGCTGGTCGAAGCTTCACAAGGTGGCCGAGCAGGCCATGAAGGGCCTCATAGTCCGCTGTGGCCTCGAGAGGCCATGCCTGGAGCTACTTCGCCTCGTGGCGACGGCTGGTGGATGCGTGCCTCGGTGGAGGTTATCAAGCGCCCGCCTGTATTGAAGGTGCTCGCCGGGCCTTGCCCGCAAAAGGTGCATTGGGGCAAGCTGGATGCGGAGAAGCTAATCATCGACGCGCCACCAGCGGGCAAGGAGCATCGACGCCCAAATTTACTATAAGGCTGTCCTCAAGGGTGCCCGCAAGATTGCGGATGAGTGCCCTGTGGATGTAATTATTGAGTGAATTCGCAATGTGTTATCCTGCGCGCTGAAAACTTTGTTCATATGCGCTAAGCAACGCTTGTTTAATTTAAAATATTACCTTCAGGCGGCCGCTTATTAAATCTGAGAGATGGCAAGTCGTCGGCTTCAGCCCCCATGCCACGAAAGTGCTGGGTGTTCGGATAAACTTGAGCACTCTTGTTCCCATTTTTGGGTCCATCTAGGAGGCGCCAACACAACGTAACAAGGCAACCGGACTTATAGTGCTTGAACACTCTCACTTAGCCATAGAATTTATAATTTTAAATTTCGCGAAGCCCCTAGTATTCGAAGACCAATTGGGGCGCTATCCACGCCTTCATCGGACATAATCCGAACTTCGTCAAGCGGCGAGGTCTTTAAGGACCCGAAGGACCTCTCTAACAGCGACCAGTCTCTCGCCTTATCATGCCGGGCAGTTTTAGCTTTCCATCGAGGCGTTAACCTGCTCAACCGGGCGCAATCGCAGTGGTTCTCCCAAAGCTACCTTAGCCGATAGAACGGAACGTAAGGTGCCAAACATGGGAGCCGGGCAAACCCAACTATTGACCCAAGGCATGATTCGAGCTGATTCATATAATGCTATAAGTTCGGGTGCCGACTTGTGAAAGTGTGCGGACTTTATCACACCATAAAGCGGAGGACATAAGCCCTCGTGTGTTTGGTCAGCACTAAGATGCACGGGTGCAACATGTCGTAAATGAACATATATATATATAAGTAATGCAATTATAGGCAAAAGTGCTGCATTTTATTCGAGAAGATATGCTATCAAGCGGAATGATACAAATAGTGCGGAAAGCAAGGGATTGACGAATTAAAGGCGCTCTCTCCGTGGGTAGGCCGCGAATGTTGTATTTAACAAATTTAATGCTCGTGATGGAGACCACCGAGTGTTCGCCGC
Organism: Aegilops longissima; assembly: GCA_021605205.1. NCBI lineage: Eukaryota > Viridiplantae > Streptophyta > Magnoliopsida > Poales > Poaceae > Aegilops > Aegilops longissima. Next base: position 433,227,278 of record CM038681.1, on the reverse strand, counting down.
GCCTTTGTCCTTCCCTGGCTGTTGCATCATGAGTTCGCAGGTTCGCCACGGACTGAGTTCTGTATAAAAAGAGAAAATAAAAGAAAAAGAGCGACACACTTGGGAGCCCCCGTGTGGTCGAACCGCACTGGTCTGTTGTGGTTGTGCCCTTCCCTATGCCCATGGTATCTCCGTATGCGAATTATGTACGCGAGAGTTTGTCTTGCAATTTTGCGAGGGCTGGGTTAGCCGATTGTTACGCTGCGCACGGAACGTGCTGTGGTCTTGGTTGATGTTGCTCCGGCGCGCTTTGGTCGTGTCCGGTCGCTTAACGGCCGGACTCGAGAATTGCCTTAAAAGGCTGCTCAGATTTCGCCGCGAGAGCCGCCAGATGTTCCTCCGCTCGAGGGAGCGCCCGTGTTTCCATTGACCGTGATGACTCCACGAGGGCCTCGCATCTTGAGCTTAAGGTATGCATAATGCGGCACCGCTGAATTTTGTAAACGCGTTCGTCCGAAAGCAGAGCGTGATAGCCGCCATGAACGGGACTATGTCAAGATTAACTCTCGCTCGAAATTATCCGGGATCCAAGACCACTTCCAGCAGTAATCGAGCCTGCATAATTGGCCTCGACACCGGTATGACGCCTTTGAAGGTCGCTGCTGTAGGTTTAATCTTGAAGGGTCTATGCCCATCTTGCGACCGTATCCCGATAAAGCAGGTTCAGCACGCCGCCGCCCATCGACTCTCGTGAGGTGAAATCCATCAACGATTGGGTCTAAAACCACGCGCGAATCCGCCATGGCGGATATCGGTCGGATGGTCTCTTCGATCGAAAGTGATCGGGCAAGAGGACCATGGGTTGAATTTTGGGGCGATCGCTCCATCGCAGATACGCCCTTTAGTGCACGCTCGCCCCTCTTGGGAATATGCGCTATGATATCATGTTTACCGTCCAACTTGAGGGGGAATCCTTTGTCCTCTCGTTGTTCGGGCGGCCGGTCTCTTCCTCGCCATCGCTGTAGCCCTTGTCACTGTTTTCGCGATTAATTTGCTCGCTCGCTTGAATACCCAACAATCTCTCGCTGGTATGGTTAGCTGGCTTTTCGGGGTTCCATGTATTTGACAAGAGCGGTCGAGTATTCGGTCCAAATTGACGGGCCCGAGTGGTTCTTTTGAATGGCTTCTTCCGCTGACCGGTTTGAGCCTCGAATCCGCGCTGACTGCCAGATCCTCATTGCCGCCGCCAGCACGCGGCGCTTGTTTTGTTTCGACGCAACCTGCCATTGCGGTCCTTGGTATCCGGACTGCCAGCGCTTTTGCCGAGGTTGTTATCGCGAGCGAGCCAGTTATCCTCTCCCGCATGTAAGCGGGTCATGAGGGATGTGAGGGCTGCCATGGATTTCGCTTCTCCCGCCCTAGGTGCCGGGCCAGCCACTCGTCATGGATGTTATGTTTGAAGGCAGCGAGTGCCTCTCGCATCCGGACAATGACGATTTTGATTTTTCTTTGTTAAGAACCGGTCCGAATTGCCCGCCGATTCGTCTGCTGCTGGATTATGTGGCTTAGGTCATCTCAAGGCCCGTGGTCGCATATACGCGCCCTGGAAGTTGTCGAGGAATGCGGCTTCCGTGTCTTCCCAAAGATCCAATTGACTCGCGGGCAGGCTGTTAAGCCAATGCCGAGCTGGTCCTTTAAGCTTGAGCGAGATATTTGATGGCGTGAAGATTGCCGCCGCGGGCCATGTGTATATGGAGGAGATAATCTCAATCCAGACCGCTGGGTCTGCAGTGCCATCGAGGATTCGATATTAACGGGTTTGAACCCTTCAGGATTTGATGATCCATTACTTCGCCGCTGAAGCATAGTGGGTGTGCGCGCTCAGATTGAGCAATATCGCGACGTAGCTCGAGAGAGCGTTGTTCCGCTGTGTTCGCCCGCCGAGTAGTTGTATCCGTGCGACGGTATTCGCCGTGGGTCGGGGGCGCCCACGTGATCCATAGATAGATCTGGATTGTCTTGCCTTGTCCTCCAATATATCTCGCAAGTCCGCGCTTCCCCCGGGCTTCCTGCTTTTAGAGCGATGCCGGGTACGGTTTTGGTGGAGGGCTTGCACGCCTCTATCGCGCCACGAGGTGGTCGGTCTGCCAGACAGCGCCGGTGATGCTGCCTCCTCTAATCGGGGAGCAACTTGCTTTGGGTAACTTTTGAGGGGCGCTCGAAGTTCATATTTTCGCCGCGAGGACCTCGGTCCATCCGTCGCCAAGAGGTCTTGATCAGCTTGAAGCTGTTGTTGCTTTTTCTTTAGGCTGTTTGTCGTGGCCATTAGCCCGCGCTCAAAACGCTCTTGTTCGACGGGATCCTCGTGCACGACGACTCTGCTGCCGCCGAGGCTTGCCTCGCCTCCGGAGGGAGGTAAGTAATTGTCATCCTCGACCTTCTTCGCCCCGCCGCCTCTCCCGAGGGCTTGCTTCGCCTCCTCCGCGCTGGATCGTGGCCGAGGGAGTTGTCTTCGCACTTTCTCGGGTGTTATTATCTCCGTGCCGAATCTCCATTCTTGCCGTGGCGGATTTAGAGCGGCGCCACGACGCCGGGCGCTTGGGCTGTTTTTTAAGGAATCGCCTCCGCTGCTTCTTCGCCGCCCCCATCTTTTGGGGTGTCCACCATGTATATGTCGATGACGAGGTGGTCTTCCAAAGGTCCTGTAGGCACCGGTTCTGGTAGTCTCCGCATCGCCGCCCATACCGCCGATGTCTTCGGAGTCGAGTCGAGTACGCCGGTTAAATCGCCGACGGTGGCTACGGCGGGTGGTGGTGGATCTGAATTTCTTCGCCATCCGCTGCCCTAACCGCCCCGGCCGTAGTTCGCCAGGCTCTCCGGATAGCGAGAGATGCTTCAATGAATTTATGATATCGCCAAGGGCGAAAAGCCGAAAGATGTCCGCAGCGGTGAATTCCATGATCGGCGCCCAATCGGATTCGACCGGCAGGGCGCAGGAGGTTCGGAGTCCGCAGGAGTCCGCACCGGAGTCATGGGCTTTACGGGACAAGGTAAGTGTTCGCCCATCGCCAGAGGAATTGCGGCTCCCGAGGCGGTGTCCAGCCATCCGCCCTCGATTCGAGCGATCGCCCGGACTATGAGTCGGAGCGATCCGGTGCGGCTCCAAGGTGCTGTCCGCCGGCAGAGTTAGGTCATGCCCATCGTGACAGCGCGGCACGCTCGGCTGTGGCTCAGATCCATCGAGGATCAAGTCCCCGCGGATATCGGCCGTGAAGTTTAGGCTTCCAAACCTGACCTGACGGCCAGGGGCGTAGCTTTCGATCTGCTCCAGATGGCCAAGGAGTTGGCCCGCAGTGCGCCGCCGAATACGAAGATCTGTCCGGGGAGAAAGGTCTCACCCAGACTGCGCCGTTGTTGATTGAAGAGGCCATCAAGCCTATCGGTGACGCATACGAGGAACTCTCAATGAAAGCACCAATGTCGGTGTCAAACCGCGGATCTCGGTAGGGGGTCCCGAATCGCGCGCCTAGGCGGATGGTAACAGGAGACAAGGGACACGATGTTTACCTGTGTTCGGGCCCTCTTGATGGAGGTAAAACCCACGCCCCGCTTGATTGATATTGATATTGTGGATGTTTACAAGAGTGGATCTACCACGAGATCAAGGAGGCTAAACCCTAGAAGCTAGCCTATGGTATGATTGTAAGGGTTGTTGTGATTGTTGTCCCACGGACTAAAGCCATCCGGTTTATATAGACACCGGAGAGGGCTAGGGTTACATAGAGTCGGTTACAATGGTAGGAGATCTACATATCCAGACGCCAAGCTTGCCTTCCACGCCAAGGAAAGTCCCATCCGACACGGGTGAAGTCTTCAATCTTGTATCTTCATAGTCTTGGAGTCCGTCGATGATGATAGTCCGCAAATGATAGTTCGGTTGATGATGGTAGTCCGCTATCCGGACACCCCTAATCCAGACTCCTCCCATATCTCGAATATCAACTCTCCGATGAAACCGATAGCAAAGCATGCATCGAGGTTCTTGATGGGCTTGGCTTCGATCCACTTGGTGAACTTGTCGACTGCTACTAGCAAATGAGTGAAGCCGCTTCTGCCAGTTCTCAACGGTCCAATCATGTCCAAACCCCAAACATCGAAAGGCCAGACGAGTGGAATGGTCTTCAGGGCTGAGGCGGGCTTATGCGACATGTTAGAATAGAACTGACATCCTTCACACTTGTCAACTATTTCTTTTGCCATTTCATTTGCTTTCGGCCAGTAAAATCCCGCTCGGTATGCTTTAGCCACAATGGTCCGAGAGGACGCATGATGGCCACAGGTCCCCGAGTGAATATCCTCAAGAATTATCCGACCTTCTTCTCGGGCGTGATACACTTCTCGCCGACTCCACCACGCTTTCTCCAACAACTGTCCCTTGATCATCAGAAGGCCTTGGATCGCTTGGACGATCCGTCGAGCCTCTTCTTCATTCTCCGGGAGCTCTTTCCTTAGGATATATGCGATGTACGGCACTTTCAATGGGAGTGATGACCACCACTTCCATAATTAGGTCGACCACGGCCGGACCTCAACTTCACGGATCATTGGCACTCTTTTGCTGCGGGCTTCTTCCGAAAGGATCCTCCTGCACCGAAGGTGCATGAATGTGCTCCAAAATACATTACCGGGAATAGCTTCTTTGGATCCTATCTTCGCCAAATCATCCGCAGCTTGATTTTTCAATGGGTATATGATGAAGCTCCAACCCTCGAATTTCTTCTCCAATTTTCTCACCGTGCACACAATAACCTGTCATAGCTGGGCTTCGACATCCCACTCCTTCATCACTTGATTAACAACCAGATCCGAGTCGCCAGAGACCATAAGGCGACGGACGCCGAAAGTGAAATGGCCATGCGGAACCCATATAGGAGTGCTTCATATTCTCGCTTCGTTGTTGGAGGAATCAAAGTGAATCGAGAACATACTTGAGCCTATCTCCTCGGGGAAACCAATACAACCCCTCGCACTGTAACCGTCAAGATCTTGGAACCGTCGAAAAACATAGTCCAAGGTTCCGAGTGAACTTGAGTCGAAGCTGCTGTTCAGTCCACTCAAGCGAGGAAATCTGCTATTGCTTGGGACTTGATGGCTTTTGCCTCGAATTTGATATCAAGGGGAAGGAGTTCAATCGCCCATTTTGCCACTCGACCAGTTGCATCTATGTTATGAAGAATTTCCGACAAAGGGGCGTCACTGACGACTGTAATGGAATGATCAGAGAAATAATGAGCAACCTTCTTCATGGTCATATAGATCCCATAAACAAGCTTCTGATAGTGAGGGTATCTTTGCTTTGATGGGGTCAGTACTTCAGAAAGATAATAAATCGGGCGTTGACTTTGAAGGCTTTTCCTTCTTCTTCCCGCCGACCGAAGTACGGTATCGACGACTTGTCCAAAGGGCTGCAATGTAAAGCAGCAAAGGCTCTTTGCTGATTGGAGCAGCAAGCACCGGTTGGGTGGAGAGCAGATCTGAGCTCTGCAAACGCTGCATCAGCTTCTAGAGTCCACTCGAACGTGTCCGACTTCTTCATCAACAAGAAGAGGCAATGCCTTTTCACCGAGGCGAGAGATGAATTGACTTAAAGCGCCAAGCATCCAAGAAGTTTCGACATCGTGCACATGCATTGGGCGCTTCATTCGAGTATGGTGCCAACCTTTTCGGGTTAGCATCGATTCCTCACCGTAAACGAGAAAACCGAGTAACTTTCCACCAGAACTCCAAATGTACACTTTGATGGGTTGCTTGATATCATACCTCCCGAGGTTGGCAAATGTTTCAAAGAAGGTCACCAATAGGTCGGAACCCTTTCGTGACTTGACCACTATATCATCCATGTACGCCCACATTCCGACTGATTTGAGTGAGCAAACACTTCAATCATCCTCATGAATGTGGCCCGCATTCTTGAGACCGAATGGCATGGTGACATAATGTAAGCACCGAATGGAGTGATGAACGCTGTTTTAATCTCATCGGGTCCATACAGACGGATCTGATGGTACCCGGAATAGGCGTCTAAAAAAGACAACCTGTCACATCCCGCAGTTGAGTCGACTATTTGATCGATGCGAGGAAGAGGGAAATGATCTTTCGGGCAGTCCCGATTGATATGCTTGAAATCGATGCACATGCGCAACGACTTGTCCTTCTTGGGGACCATGATGACATTGGCGAGCCACTCGGAGTGGTAGATCTCTCGGATGAACTCTGCTGCTAAGAGCCGAGCCACCTCCTCGCCAATGGCCTTTCTCTTCTGGACGGCGGACCGCCGAAGATACTCTTTAACCTCGCCAATACCAGAACTCGTAGGCGATGCTCAGCTAGCCCCCTAGGAACACCCGACATGTTAGTAGGCTTCCATGCAAAGATGTCCCGCCTCACGGAGGAACCGGTGAGCGCTTCTTCCTATTTTGCGCCGAAAGTGTTGTTGAGATGTTGGTCGGAGCAGCATTGGGATCGGTTGGGTGGATGTGAACCTGTTTCGCCTCACCAACGATCAAATGCTGACCAGTAGCAGGCTTCTTAGCTCGCAACAAATCACTCGGATCTGCAGTTTTCTGATACTCTTGTAGCTCTACCACTGCCAACTGAGCATCGGCGATCTTAGAGCCTTTCTGGAAGCACTCTTCTGCTTTCTTCCGATTGCCCGTGACAGTGATCACGCCTTTGGGACTAGGCATCTTCAATTTAAGATACACGTAACATGGTCGGGCCATGAAACGTGCATAAGCTGGCCTTCCCAGGATAGCGTGATAAGCTCTCTGGAAATCCACGACCTCAAAGGTCAACTTTTGTTTCCGGAAATGCTTCAAATCACCAAAAACTACATCAAGAGCAATTTGGCCGAGTGATTCAGCCTTATTTCCAGGAATGACTCCGTGGAAGCTCATGTTACTCAGATCGAGTCCGACATCGTAATGCCCATCCCTTTCAACGCCTCCGCGTATAATATGTTCAAGCCACTACCACCATCCATCGACTTTGGTCACCGAGTGCCCTCAACAACTGGTCGACCACTCAATGCTTGCCTCCCAGGGGTGGCAATGCATCGGGTGATCGACCGGTCGAATGTGATGGCGGTCCGGGACCATTTCAGATAATTGGGAGTCCCCTTGAGCAACCAAGTTCACTTCGATTGATAACCTTCAATCGACTTTTGCTTTCGACGCAAAAAAATCATCGTGGTGGAATTGACTGGGGATATCCACCATCCCCGCCATCTCTCGTCCTCAACTTTGTCTCTGCTTCCTTATCCTTATCCTTGAGCTATTTCCTTGAACCGCTGAATCAAGAGCCAACACTGCCGAGTGGTATGTTTCGTAAATGAGTTTACCTCTTCATCTTTCTTTGTATGAATATGACATGGCAAATCCAACACGCCGCTCCCATCCTGGTCTTTCACCTTCTTGGGGTTCCAAGGACCCTTGGTTTCCTTGAACTTTCCTCGGGTCACGCCAAGGCCTCCCGGAGCGGGCTGGCTCGGCTTTGCGCTCGCTCCGATCGAATTTCCTCCGCCGCCTCATTGGCGGCCGATTTATATTTACCACTCCGAGCCGATCCTCTTCTTCACCATTTATGCATTTGGTGGCAATCTCCATCATCCGACTCAGGGTCATATCTCCGGTTCACCAAATTTCAAACTCAACTTCGTTTGACTCCTTCTTTGAAGGCACATACTACCCGTGATCGATATATTCTCAACTGTGGTGCAAAGTGATCCACCTCTCGATATAATCTCTCAAAGTTTCACTCGACTTTTGCACACACGATCGAACACCGTCAATCCTGCTGGTCGCTTGCAAGTTCCTTCAAATGTCCCGACAAACACTCGTGCAAGATCTTCCCAAGTGTAAATCATTGGTGTTAACCGATTCAGCCACGCCTCGCTGAACCCTCCAACATAAGAGGCAAATGCTTCATGGCTACTTCATCGCTGCCGCCGCCGATCTGAACAGCCACTCGGTAATCTTTCGTTAAGTGTCGCTTGGATTCACCAAAGGAACTTATCGACTCCAATCGCCAACCTGAAGTTGGGAGGAATTACCGCGCTCGATGGCTCGCTGAAACACTCGTCCCGAGACATGAACTCGCTGCTGAAGGAACATCTCTATCATGGCCGCCTCGGTGAGCTCTGCTCTCGCCGACCAAACCTTGAATGATAATAGATCTCGCATCAAAGCCTGGTTCCTCGGGTCGATCGAACTTTTCGCCAAAGACTTTGTCAAGCGCTCGTCGTCCCGCTGCCGAGGAGCGATGATCCACCCCTTGGGGAGGAGGGCACTCGACGCCGATCATTGCGATTGAATCGGTGCTCATACCGCCATGCCCTTTTATTGATCATCACGCCGCCCCCACGCTCCCCACGCCGGGGCGATCTCGACTATGGGCCGATCGACTGAATTCGCAGCGACGGATCGATCAGTGAACCCTGTTCCGGATCGAGATACAACTGAAGTTTTGATCTCCCGCCGCCTCGGAGCAGATCCTCGATTTGTCAGAACCTCTACCCGCCTCGATCGAAGGCTGAATTGACTCTGCTATACGGGCGGCAGCTGCTAACTTTGAATCGGAGTTCGTATACCTGAGTTGGCGGTTGAAAGAGCCGACGCCGATCGGATTCGAACCCTTGGTCGCGCAGCACTCGCAAGTACTCGCCAAGATTCTCCAATGAGTGTGCTCAGCCAGTTGGCTGTTGCCGCATCCTCCAAGGCACGAGCCTCGGGGTTTCTCCAACGATAGGAGTGTGAAGTGCATCCATGTTCCGACGGGCGAAGCTCCTCCATCCGGAGCGGCGAGGGGCTCGGCAGGTACTCTTCGTGGGCTTGTTCGGATCGCTTCCACCGCCACCTCCGTGGGTGCGGGTGAACTGGGGACTGTATGGTCCATCGACCATCGTAACCTCTGCTGCCGGGTCATCGCTATCACATTCGACGCAGTTCTACGGAGCCGCTTGACAGTCGAACAGTCAGAGAGATTCGCTCGGCCTCGACCGCCGCTGACTTGGGGGTGGCCGATCAAGCGGCCACCGCATGCCTCACCCACCGCTGAAGTCTCGACCGACCGAACGCTTGCGCCGGTGGGAGACCGGGAGGAAGACGGCGCAGAGCCGACCCATACCGGGTCGACGGTTGCCGCAGGAGGACGCCATGACACACGCAGCGTGAAAGTGCGCCGCCCATGACGGGAGTGCTTCCACGCCAAGTGGAGCCTCCGCCAAGCGGAGTCGCCGGCGATGAACGTGAGCGCACTGAGACGGATCTCGTGGCCGTCGCACGTAACTCCACCAAACCATGATGTAGGAAATCAAAAGAATCCCAACTTCTCCAACAAATCGCTAGAACACCGCCCCACAGGGCGCCAACCGTCGTGGTTCTAAGTCCGACAAAGAGAATGGGGGTAGGTATGGAGAGGCAAGATCCTAGCTATGGAGTAGCAGATACGCAAGGGATTTACGAGTTCAGGCCCTTCTCGAAGGAAGTAATAGCCCTAAGTCTCGGAGCCCGGAGGCGGTCGTCTGGATTATATGCGATGTGTTGTAGTGCGAACCCTCTACCGTGTGGAGGGGGTGGCTTATATAGAGTGCGCCAGACCCCAGCCAACCCACGAGTAGAGGATTTAAGGCGTTAAAGTTAGGCGCATCGTAACGCCTACATAAAGTGTCATTAAGATCATAAAGACTATTTAACTACTGCACTCGCTTGGGGCACCGAGTGGCTCTTGGACTCTCGGTGGTCGAGTGGGTCTTCATGGTCGAGTGTCTTTGAATCTGCCGAGTGGAAACCAACCAGGTCGACCGAAGGCTGCTTCTCTGCAAGTGTCCTTGTGGAGGGTACCTTTGGGCAGGTCTATGACCCTACCCCAGTGTGCATGACTTCATCACCCGTGACCGTGATATCGATCTTGAATGTTTTGCCCCTGCTTTCCAATATGTCTCGCAGTCCCGCGTGTTGCCCCTGCCTTGGTATTTTTGTTTGAGTGGTGGCGGGTGCGTGCTGAACTTCAGTCAAACGCTCTCTGCCTCGGCCACGAGGTGGCCGGTCAGCCAGATCGCACGCTGGTGAAGTAGGTTTTAATGCTTCCTCCTCGAGTCGGGGTAGCGACCTTTCTTTGGGTAACTCTTAGAGGGGCGTTCGAGTTCGTATTCCTCGGCCGCAAGGACTTCGGTCCATCTGTCTGCTAGCAAGTCTTGATCAGCTCAGAGCTGTTGTTGCTTTTTCTTCAGGCTATTTGCGATGGCTATAAGCCGGCACTTGAAGCGCTCCTGCTCGATGGGATCCTCAGGCACGATAAATTCTTTGTCGCCGAGGCTCACCTCGTCTTCGCAGAGAGGCATGTAATTGTCATCCTCCGTTTCTCCATCTGATGCCTGTTCTGGAGGGCTAGCTTGTTCATCCTCCTGCTCTAAATCTGGCTGGAGGGTGTAGGACCTTGAAGTATGTCTAGAGGGGGGGGGGGGTGATTAGACTACTTGACCAATTAAAAACTTGACCTTTTCCCAATTTTAGAGTTTGATAGATTTTAGCTATCTTAGGACAAGTCAAGCAATCATCACACAAATCAAGCAAGCATGCAAAGAGTATATAGGCAGCGGAAATTAAAGCATGCAACTTGCAAGAAAGTAAAGGGAGGGGTTTGGAGGATTCAAACGCAATTGGAGACACGGATGTTTTTGGCGTGGTTCTGATAGGTGGTGCTATCGTACCTCCACGTTGATGGAGACTTCAAACCACGAAGGGTAACGATTGCTCGAGTCCACGGAGGGCTCCACCCACGAAGGGTCCACGAAGAAGCAACCTTGTGTATCCCACCATGGCCGTCGCCCACGAAGGACTTGCCTCACTAGCGGTTGATCTTCACGAAGTAGGCGATCTCCTTGCCCTTACAAACTGGAGTTAAGCGTTTTGGTGTTAAAGGAAAGTTAGCACCCCGATTTGTAGGACCATATCATGTTTTGGAGCGCATGGGAGAAGTTGCGTACAAGTTGGAATTACCCGAAGGATTGTCAGGTGTACATGATGTGTTTCACGTTTCTCAGTTGAAGAAGTGTCACGCAGAGATGGCGGATATACCACTGAGAGATACTGTGCCACTAGAGGAGATTCAGTTGAATAACGATTTGACCTACGAGGAGAAACCAGTTAAGATTCTCGGAGTATGCCACCGAGTCACCAAAGAAAGAAGGTCATTAAGTTTTGCAAAGTTCAAGGAGCCACCACACCGAGGATGAAGCCACCGGGAGCGAGAGGAAGATCTGCTTAAGGACCACCTCACCTATTTTCTAGCCAACCCGAATCTCGAGGGCGAGATTCATCTTAAGGGGGTAGGTTTGTAACATCCCAAATTTTCAATTTGGAATGTTAAACATAGAGCATCATTGCATATCATATTTTTGTTGCATTTTTGCTTGATCCTAGAAATTTTACACAACTCAAGGACCCACAGAGAGAGTTGGGGATTTCGTAATTTTCATATTTGAGTTTTCTCAAATTTTGGAAGTAGGATCATTTGATTTTAATTATTTTATCTTCAATTATTTCTACTATCAAAATATGAGAGAGGGAATAAAATGACTTTCCCAACATAAAGAAATAATGAAGATTTAATAATAAAATCAAATAAGGTTTTATCTTGGAGTTTTTCGCCTTTTTATTTGAATTTAGGAAAAATGCGCGTTTTTCAAAATTTCATTTAGGCCCCAAATAAATGTTCATCTAGTCCAGATTGATTTTAGAAGTCGGGGAAAATTTATTTTGGGATTTTTGGAGTCCGTTTAGTATTTCTTTTTATTTTTCTTCATGCTGAATTATTAAAAAACGCAAGACCGACCTTGGGTCAGGCTCGAAGGACTCCGGGCGACTTATATAAAGCGCCGCCTCACAGCCCCAGCCCCAGCCCCTCCCCCTCCACCCCACCTCGCCTCGAGCCCAACCTCACGCCCACCGCCCAAACCCCGCCTCAAACCCTAACCTAAGTTGCGTCCGATCTGCCATCCGTCATTGCCGTCACGAATCGTCACGACTTCGCCGAGGTTCGCCCATACCAGAAACCATGCTGTTGCTTTTTAAAACTCCGCGTTTTTCTTCTTTATTTTCGGTTTTTAGTTTTCGCTTTTTATTAGATCGGTTTTCTCCCGCCTGTTAAATAGCTAACGCTCGTTTCGCTTTTAACGAACGCGTTCGTCAGATTAGTTTAGTTAACGAACGTCCGCTCGCTAACCTGTTCGTCGCTTTTTCTTTTCTCGGATTTAATTCGTGATTTTTCCGATCGCGATTCTCGATCCGATTTTCGCTTTAGTATAACTTTTCGCTGCTTATCGGAATCAGCGATTCGCGCCGGAGTTTCAGATCGAAACCTCTTTCCTAATAACCTACTTAAACAAGTTTTTGCTACTGTAAAATTTGACCTAGATTCAGATTAGTAAAATGGAGCTGTTTTCTTCCGCCGCTTGACTTTCGCTGTTTCGCTTGATTTGATTCTTTTGCAAACCGAGTTCTTAAGTTGAACTATCTAGTTAGATCTTGTATTTGACTTTTACCTGTACATTAGATGAGTACTTATTGTATGCTTGTTTGTTTGTCTGCGATAGAAATACCCGGAGTGCGCCGCCTGTAACTTCGAGTCTCTAGGTTTCGCGGATCATCAGCAAGGCAAGTAACACTTTGATCATGCCTTTTCTACTACCCAGTTTTTATGCATTAGATCTATCCTCAAACATTTGCATGATTAGGATCTAATTAAATTGTGGGATGGGAAGTAGATTGAGGTAGTACCTATTACTGCTTTATTATCAAACCCTTGGGAGTTACTTCTACGCTTGCTTATTATGCCATGCTATGCTAGTAGACGTGGATTGGGTGAGTGAATTCCATGACAGATGTGAGATTGTTAAATTAATGGTTTATTTAAGGTGGCAACTTAAGCACACATCCGGGTGGATTGAGGCACCTGGTTTCTATCAGACTTGCTCAGATTTCTTCTGACCGCCACCTGTGCTCAAAGGGATCATGAGATTATTCATGCTAGAAACTTCTGTGTGCAGCCACATGCTACTATGGGCTCTAGCATAGTTGACTAAGTTGTGCGAACTCTACGGGTGGACTAGCTGATGTAGGGGTTGTAGGTTGGTACGGTCACCCATTATGTAAGGTGCTAGCGCTTCGAAAGACTACGCCTCGTCATCCGCTTTCAAACACCATGTAGTGCGAGAAATCAAACGGAGGAGATCGAGTCTTGTGGGGAAAAGTGCACAAACATCTGCAGAGTGTATAAACTAATCATGTTTAGCCGTGTCCCCAGTTATGGACATCTTGAGTATCTAGTACTTGGATTATCATGTGAGTCTCATCATGTTACTTCTAAATTAATATTGTTGGGTTTTAATGAGTACTTTTAATTGGGATTGAGAATGTCATCAACCATTCTCAATGTTTAACAACCACCATGATAGTTAAATAAATTTATTCCTTTGCAAGAGGGAAAATTGGCTTTACGAAAAAAACTGTAACCATAGAGCTTTCCACCAGCCATATATGCATGTAGTATAGGCTTATTATTCCATTATTCTCTATGTGTTACATTGCCAAGATATTCCATGTGTCAATTCGCTGGCTGCAACGCTTCATGTTGTAGACTTTTCGCATTTACTTAGTATGGTGTTTAGGTCATGGTTCTATACTCAGTGATGTCGTTGGAGTTGGTGGACTCGCTTATTCTTCCAAGCCTTCCGTTGTTATCGTTATTAGATGGCCTTAGGCCATATTTATTTTATTAAGTTCTCTCTTGAGACATTCGATTGTAATAAGTGTGTGATTGCTACTCTGTTATAAATCCTCCGAGTACTGTGTGGTGTCAAGATTATCGATCCAGGATGACACCGAGCACGATATCGACTCGCTTGAGGTCCTGTCGCTACATCTTTCCTTCAAAGAACGGGCTCTTTGGGATCAGGCTTCTCAGGCAGTTTAGTTGAGTCTCTGGCTTTGCACATTGGTTGTCTTCCTGTAGGCCTTTTAATCTCCATGCCTGGCTTTGTATGCTTTTCTCAGCCATACTCCTTTTTGAGTACTACTTTATTGGAGGTAGCCTCATCTTCTTCTGCTCTATAATCCTCATCTTCAGAGTCTGAAGTTCTCTTCTTCCTTGGCCTGGTAGCAGCCTTAGGCAGGTTGCTAGGAGTGCTCCTGCTACCTTCATCTCAAGTGCCGGAGGGACTAGTGCCTCACTCATGTCAATCTGCTCTGCGACCTGTTCTCGCTGTCACTCCGTCCGACATATGCCGCAAACACCGATCACTGACCTCGTGAAGAGTTATAGATGAGATAGAGTGGATGAGCATCACAAAATGCAGAGATTTTTGCAAAAGAATGATTCAAAATTCAGTTTTAGATTTCCACAAAGCATTTCGGATCAACCGATTTTCAAACTCGGTGATACCAAGCAGTTTTGGAACCTAAACGATGAACCTCGGTTGGACCGAGTCACAGTTCGGTGGCACCGAGACTACTAGGGTTTCACAAAGTCCTAAAATCGGTCACACCGATTAGTAATTCTCGGTCAGACCGAGAGTTACTAGTGCAATGGCATAAGCCAAATTGGTGGGACCGAGTTTTTCAACTCGGTGGGTCCGAGATGGTTTCATGAAACCTAACCCTAAATTTTCAAATCTCATCTAATCTACGGATTGCATTGACCGGATAGGAGTGTTTCAATCATGGCAAGAATCAATAAGAACACAATGTGCTAGGAATCGGACGAGGATAGCACTCGTGATCGAGTCCATACCCTAGCTTGGCGATGAACTCGCCACGGCGGCAACGGCGGGGTTGAATTCGCTGAAGGCGGCGGAGACCAGCGACAGAGGCGGTGGCACGAGGAGACGATCCGAGACCTTGTAGGCAGAGCGAGCTATTTCATGCAGCGAAGGGTTCGGAGAAATTTCCAAAATTTTGCCCGTGACTATATATAGCCCGACTCGCTTGGTGTGACCGAGTGGAACACTTGGTGGCACCGAGATGCATAACTCGTGTTCATAAACAGAACTCGGTGTGACCGAAGTTCAAATCGTTGCACCGAGATTGAAAACCTAGATCGATTTAGTGATCTCTGTAGGACCGAAATGGAGGAATTGGTCGACCGAGAATCACAAAGAAGTTTTGGAAGTTTAAGTCTATGAAGAATCGGGGACTCGAAGTGCTCCTCACATGAGTGGTTCAATCGACTTGAAGCATGAATAGAGTTTGAGACGAGAAAAGCATAGACAGCTAGAGAAAGTTCTTAGGCATTCTTGTCCATCCACTTGGCCAAAAGAAGAAAGAACCAAACAATCAAAACAACAAGTGGATGTCCTTGAATGAGTAAAATATGCACCAACATGCTCACACAAAAAGATAGCAAATGAAATATGTGGCAAAGCATGCACAACCAATTCTAGCATCTATCAAACAATTGACGATGACTAGGTCATCTATATATGAGTATATTGACTTAGGAGTCAAATGATAAACATTTGATCATAGGTCATACTCATCGTTTAAGCTCAAGTGGGGTTACCACTTTTACATAATGCATTGATGTGTTCACACCATTAGAGTTGCTTTGACTCAATTCTTAGAGTTAAGCTCCCCTAGATGTGAGATCCCCTTAGAGGGATGAACTAACCTTGGGTTTTGTCGATGATGACTTCATGTAGGTGTTGAAGATGTGGATGCTCAATGTTGATGTAGATCAATTGGAGCAATCCTTTGGAGTGAGTTGCACTTTCAACTTGCCTACATGGGTTAGTCCCACAAGGAACAAACAAGAATATCCATAGACATAGAGTGATGCACACACAAGATGATGTCCATGAAATCATTAGGTTACCTTGTCCCTTGCCTTACCAACATGAGGGTTTGTGACTCCTTGAACTAGTGCAAGATGTGGAAGTTGATTGCACTTGTCCTTGCCATAATGATATGTGTGAAGAATGTTGGCGAGTCACCCTCAAGAACTCTCTAGTTCTTCTTCTTGGGATCCACATCATCTTGATGGGAATCCTTGAGTTGTAGTTGTACTTGATGAAGTAGAACTTGTAGTAGTCTTGGGAATCCACTTGAACGAGGCGCTAGGTGCTTCTTCAAATGCATCAATCTCTTCTTGAAGCTTGTCCTTGCCTTTGTTCTTGTGGTCTTGTGGTGGAAGATCATCTTGTGCTTGTGTTCCCTTGAAGGAAGTAGGATCATACTTCTCTTGTTGAGGAACAAACTTCGCCTTGGGGTATTGATCTTCTTCCCACTCAACTCCATTGGCATTGAACTTTCGCTCAAAACCAACACCTTGATTCTTCCGTGTCTTCCTTGCTTATGCATAATTTCTCGAATTGCTTACTCCCTGCAAGGCTCTTGTAGACACCTTTCTCTATAATTCCTTCAATAAGCTATTTTCTTGCTCAAGTGTAACTTGGCTAAGAGAATCATTAGTGGAATCAAGAGAACTACTAGAAGCAACAATATTGGATTTGACATTATATTGTTACTACTAGAGGAAGTATCTTTCTTGTACTTGTTACTAGACTTGACTTGAGGCATGTAAGTAGATAGGAGTAAACGCTTGGCAATGTAAGAAGAACTTTTCTTACGGAGATCATCATTGATTGCTTTTAAGAACTCATGCTCTTGCTCAAGATTGAGATTTTCAAAGCGTAACTTCTCATGAGCCCTTAAAAGTTCTTGATGATCTTCGAAGATAGTTTCATGAGCCAACTTAAGAGTGTTAGTTCCTTAGTTAGAAGCTCAATCTTCTCCTTATCATTGTCATTCGTTTTATCTTGATTAGCATGATTAATTGACGTTTCATCATAGTATTCATCACAAGAGTTGTCAACAAGTAAATCATCATCCACAAGCAAGTCATCTTCATCACTATTGAAATCAACATACTCAGGATGTGTTACCTTTGGACCTTTGGCCATGAAGCATCTTCCAATTCCTTCATTTGGTGAATCAAATATGTCGTAGGAGTTGGTTGACACAAGTGCTAGACCAGCAACACCTTCATCTTGAGTATATTCGGAGTCGGAGTGATAGCTTCTCTCGGAGTGATTGTCGGAGTTGGAGCCGGATACCCATTCACCAACATGAGCTTGATGTCTTCGTTTTGTGTAGCTCTCTGATGACTTGTCCTTCCTTTCCGAATCCTTGCTTCACCGTGAGGGTCTTCGTTCATAACGATCATCTCTACTCCTTCTCTCGCTTGGTGGTGATTCTTCTCTTTTGCTTCTTCTGCTTGGAGAATCTTCTTCTTTTGTAGGGTGTCGACACTCATTGAATAGTGTCCGTGCCTCCCACAATTGTAGAAATTGCGCTCTCGACTAGAAGATCTTTTGTCATGGTAAGTCCTTGACTTGGAGCTTCTTTCTTTGCTTCTGCTCTTGTAGAATTCTTTGAAGTTCTTCACCATTAAGGTCAATTCTTCATTGAAGGTTTGTTTCTCACTTGATGATGTGGGGGCTTCACTTGAGGCTTTGTAAGCACCACTTGACTTGTTGTGAAGTTCCTCCTTATCCTTGAGTGACATCTCATGAGCAACAATTCTTCCAATGACTTCCGTTGGCTTGAGATCTTTGTAGTTTGGCATCATTTGGATCAATGTGCACACGGTATCATACTTTCCATCCAATGCTCTTAGGATCTTCTTGATGATGCATCTGTCGTTCATCTCTTCACTCCCTAAGCCAGCAATCTCATTTGTAATAAGAGCAAGCGTAGAGTACATTTCAGCGAAACCTTCACCATCCTTCATTTTGAACTTGTCAAGCTAACTTTGGAGCACATCCAACTTGGATTCCTTGACGGATTCGGTACCTTCATGCATATCAATCAAAGTATCCAAAATTTCTTTTGCATTCTCAAGATGGCTGATTTTGTTGAATTCTTCGGGGCACAATCCGTTGAAGATGATATCACAAGCTTGAGCGTTGTATTGCAGCATCTTCAATTCTTCAGCATTAGCTTCACGGTTCGGCTCTCTCCCATCAAAGAATACACCTTGCAAGCCAATACAAATAATTGCCCAAACGGCGGGGTTATGTCCGAGAATATGCTTTTTCATCTTATGCTTCCAACTAGCAAAATTAGTACCATCAAAGTAAAGACCTCTACGTTGATAATTTCCCTCACTAGACGCCATACTCTCCTAGGTTGTGAAACCAAGGCTATTACCACCAAAAGCTATGGAAATCAAAGCAAATGGAGACCAAAGCTCTGATACCACTTGTAGGACCTTGAAGTATGTCTAGAGGGGGGGGGGTGATTAGATTACTTGACCAATTAAAAACTTAACCTTTTCCCAATTTTAGAGTTTGACAGATTTTAGCTATCTTAGGACAAGTCAAGCAATCATCACACAAATCAAGCAAGCATGCAAAGAGTATATAGGCAGCGGAAATTAAAGCATGCAACTTGCAAGAAAGTAAAGGGAAGGGTTTGGAGGATTCAAACACAATTGGAGACACGGATGTTTTTGGCGTGGTTCCGATAGGTGGTGCTATCGCACCTCCACGCTGATGGAGACTTCAACCCACGAAGGGTAACGGTTATGTGAGTCCATGGAGGGCTCCACCCATGAAGGGTCCACGAAGAAGCAACCTTGTCTATTCCACCATGGCCGCCCCACGAAGGACTTGCCTCACTAGCGGTTGATCTTCACGAAGTAGGCGATCTCCTTGCCCTTACAAACTCCTTGGTTCAACTCCACAATCTTGTCTGAGGCTCCCAAGTGACACCTAGCCAATCTAGGAGACACCACTTCCAAGAAGTAACAAATGGTGTGTTGATGATGAACTCCTTGCTCTTGTGCTTCAAATGATAGTCTCCCCAACACTCAACTCTCTCTCATAGGATTTGGATCTGGTGGAAAGAGGGTTTGAGTGAAAGCAACTTGGGAAGGCTAGAGATCAAGATTCATATGGTAGGAATGGAATATCTTGGCCTCAACACATGAGCAGGTAGTTCTTTCTCGAAATGGTAAGTTGGAAGTGTAGGTTCACTGATGGCTCTCTCCATGAATGAAGAGGAGGTGGAGGGGTATATATAGCCTCCACACAAAATCTAACTGCTACACACAATTTACTAAACTTGGTGGGACCGATTCAACAGACTCGGTCGGACCGATTTAGTAAACCTAGTGACCGTTAGTGATTTTCGTAATCGGCATGCAACTCGGTGAGACCGATTCGGTTAGGGTTAGGGCATAACGTAATCTCGGTGAGACCGACATTACACAAACTCGATGAGACCGATTTTGGTAATAAGCTTTCAGAGAGTTGGTCGTAAACTCGGTGGGACCGATTTGTTCTTTTCGTGAGACCAAATGTTACAAAAGGAAACAGAGAGTTTACATTGCAATCTCGGTGGGACCGATCGCTCACTTCGGTTAGACCGAAACTTTACGAAGGGAAATAGAGAGATTACAATCCCATCTCGGTGAGACCGAGATCCCTATCGGTAGGACCGATTTGCCTAGGGTTTGTGGAAGTGGCTATGACTTTTGAAATCGGTGGTGCCGGGTAGGAGGAATCGGCGTGACCGATTTTGGCTTAGGGTTTAGGTCATTTGTGGATTGTGAGAAAGTAGCTGAGGGTTTTGGAGCATATCACTAAGCACATGAAGCAAGAGGCTCATTAAGCAACACCTCATCCCTCCTTGACAGTATTGGCTTTTCCTATAGACTCAATGTGATCTTGGACCACTAAAATGTAAAATGAAGAGTCTTGAGCTTTTGAGCTTGAGCCAATCCTTTGTCCTTAGTATTTTGAGGGATCCACTTTCATCATCCATGCCATGCCATTCATTGAGCTTTCCTGAAATAATAGTCTTGGAATAGCATTAGCTCAATGAGCTATATGTTGTTATGAATTACCAAAACCACCTAGGGATAGTTGCACTTTCAGAGGGGATTGTCATCGTCTTCAGCACTATCCGGAGTGTTATTTTCTCTTGTGCCGGTATCATTGCTTTTGCTATGGCGGGACTTAGAGCGGCGTCGCTGACGTCGGTGCTTGGGTTGCTTCTTGGAGGGATCATCCTCCACTGTCTTGTCGCCATTGCCTTCTTTGGGGGGTATCCACCATATATATATATATATCGTATGATGAGGTGGCGGTCCAGCGCCTTGTGGGCGGTGGTTCCTGTTCGTCTCCTGCATCGTCGTCCATACCGTCGATGTCTTCGGAGTCGAAGTCGAGCATGTCGGTTAAATCATCGACAGTGGCTACTAAATGGGTGGTGGGTGGGCAGTGAATTTCTTCGTCGTCCGCATCCGATTCTAGCCGGACATAGTTCAACCAAGGTTCTCCTGATAAGGAGAGAGATCTTAACGAATTTAGCACGTCGCCGAAATGCAAGTGCTGAAAGATATCCGCGGAGGTAAACTCCATGATTGGCGCCCAATCGGATTCGATAGGCGCGGATGCGGGTGGCTCGGAGTCCATGGCCGGAGACGAATCCAGTGGTTCGGCATCATGACTCTCGTGAGGGGTGAAGTCAGGATCCGGCTCTATCGCCGCTGAGAGTGCGGCCTCCATGGTGGGGTCTATCCACCCGTCCTCGGATGGCGCAATTGGCTCCGGATTGAAGGTCGGAGTGGTCGCAGGTGTGATCTCCCGAACACTGTCCGACGGCAGAGCTAAATCATGCTCGTTGTGATCGTGCGACGCACCTGGCATGTGCTCGAATCCGTCGAAGATCAAGTCTCCATGGATGTCGGCTGTGTAATCTGTTTCAACCTGGCTTGGTGGCTGTGGTGTAGCTCTCGATCTTCCAGATGGCTGCTTAATTGGCCCGCAAGACGAAGCCGCCAATACGAAGATCTGTCCGGGGAGGAAATCCTCACCTTGGACCGCATCATTACCGATGATTGAAGGAGCCATCAAGCCTTATGGTGACGACACGTGGAACTCTCAATGAAAGCACCAATGTCGGTGTTAAACCGCGGATCTCGGTAGGGGGTCCCGAATCGTAAGCCTAAGGCGGATGGTAACAGGAGGCGGGGACACGATGTTTACCTGTGTTCGGGCCCTCTCGATGGAGGCAATACCCTACTTCCCGCTTGATTGATCTTGATGATATGAGTATTACAAGAGTTGATCTACCACGAGATCATAGAGGCTAAACCCTAGAAGCTAGCCTATGGTATGATTGTTGTTGTCCCATTTGACTAAAACCTCCGGTTTATATAGACACCGGAGGGGCTAGGGTTGCACAGAGTCGGTTATAAGGGAGGAGATCTACATATCCGTGATTGCAAGCTTGCCTTCCACGCCAAGGAGAGTCCCATCCGGACACGGGACGAAGTCTTCAATCTTGTATCTTCATAGTCCAACAATCCGCCAAAGGATATAGTCTGGCTGTCCGAGACCCCTAATCCAGACTCCTCAATCGCCCATGAGGACTCGTGATTAGGTCGAATCCATCGGCGATTGGGTCTAGGACTAGTGCGGCTGATCCGGCTGCGTTTGACATCGGTCGATGATCCCGACGATCAAAAGTGATCGGGCGTGACGACCATGGGTTGAATTTTGGGGCGACTGGCTCTATCACATAAATGTCCCTTAGTGCGCGCTTGCGCTCCCTTTTGGGGATGTGTGTAGTGTATATCATGTTCATCGTTTTGACTTGAGGGGGAAACTTCTTCTGCCCCTCTGTGGTTGGCTGCAGGGGCTCCTTGTCATCATCCTCACTCTGCAGTCCCTTTTCCTTATTCTCGGTGTTTAACTTGCCGACTTGCTTAAAAACCCAGCAATCTCTGTTGGTATGATTGGCTGGTTTGTGCGGGGTGCCATGAATTTGGTACGGACGGTCAAGTATGCGGTCCATGCTAGATGGTCCCTGATTGTTTCTTTGATATAGCTTTTTCCGCTGATAGGACTTGGAGCCGCTGAATTCGGCGTTTACAGCAGTTTCATCGGTGCTATCGCCATTGCTTTGGCGTTTGTGTCTGCTGCGTCGGGGTTTGCCGTTGTTCTTTTTGGCCTCGGAGGGGCCTGCCTCACTGGCCGTATTTTTACTGTGAGCCAGCCAGCTATCCTCACCCGCACAAAAGCGGGTCATGAGGGCCGTGAGGGCGGCCATAGATTTCGGCTTTTCTTGGCCGAGGTGGCGGGCGAGCCATTCGTCGCGGATGCTATGTTTAAAGGCCGCTAGGGCTTCTGCATCCCGACAATCGACGATCTGGTTCTTTTTAGTTAGGAACCTAGTCCGAATTTCCGGCTGACTTCGGCTGTTGAACTATGTGACTTAAGTCATCGGCATCTGGCGGCCGGACGTATGTACCTTGGAAGTTGTCAAGAAAGGCTTCTTTCAAGTCCTTCCAGCTGCCGATGGAATTTCAGGCAGGCTGTTTAACCAGTGCCGAGCTGGCCCTTTGAGTTTTAGTGGGAGGTATTTGATAGCATGGAGGTCATCTCCGCGGGCCATGTGAATGTGGAGAATAAAATCCTTGATCCATAGCGCGGGATCGGTTGTTCCGTCGTATGATTCAATATTGACGGGTTTGAACCCTTCGGGGAGTTCATGGTCCATTACTTCATCAGTGAAGCAAAGAGGGTGTGCGGCGCCTCTATATCGGGCCGCATCGCGACGTAGCTCCGATGGAGTCCGTCTATGGTTATCGGCTCGAGCGTGACTAGGTTTGTCACGTCCAAATAGGTAGCCATCGTCGCGTGTCGAGGCACGTCCTCATGATCCGTAGATCGATCTTGTATGTCCTGCTCCACTGCCCAGGGTTTGCCGGAGGTCGTATGTATGACCCCGAACTGTTTTGTCTCTATTTTTTCGTGCCGGCGGGGCGGGCTGTTCGGCTTGAATTGCCGCTCTATCCCAACCACGAGGTGGTCGATCCGCTGCACTGTCCTGATCGCGTAGTGTTTGGTCGGCCACGTTACGCAAGGGAGGTTTGGGCTCCGGTGCCTCTTCATCGAACTGAGGTAGAAACCTTCACTTTGGGTAACTCTTGATCGGGCGCCCGAGGTCAGATTCTTCGCTGCCAGACATCACCCATCCGCCGACGAAAGCAGATCTTGGTCAGCTTGAAGCTGCTACTATTTCTTTTTCAGGCTCCTTGCGGTGGCTATTAGTTGGTGCTTGAAGCGCTCCTGCTCGAGGGGTTCCTCAGGCACGATAAAATCTTCGTTGCCGAGGCTTTCCTCATCCTCAGAGAGCGGACGATAACTACCGTCCTCCGAGTCGTTGGTCCTGGCCTGTTCATTGGGGCTATTTTGCCCGTGTTCTTGATCCTCCTGCTCGGATGTGACCTCAGCAGGGTCTTCATTGTTTTCGGCATCGTCTGGAGTGTTATTTTCTCCGGTGCCAGTATCGCTGTATTTGGGACAACGTGACTTAGAGCGGCGCCGGGGACGCTGACGTTTTTGCTATGTCTTAGGAGTTTTATTCTCAGCTGGATTTTCTTTTTCATCGTCGTTGGTTGTTTTGGGTGTGTCCACCATGTATACATCGTACGAAGAAGTGGTTGTCCAGCGTCCAGTGAATGGCGGATTTTGATTTTGCTCCTCATCAACATCTTCATCCATACCGTCGATATCTTCGGAGTCGTAGTCAAGCGTGTCGGTTAAATCCTCGACTGTGGCTATGAAGTGGGTGGCGGGTGGGAAACAAGATTCTCCATCATCAGCCCCTAGTTCGAACCGAACATAGTTCGGCTGTGAGCCCCCCGCCAAGGACAGGTTCTTCAACGAGTTTAGCACATCGCCCAGAGGTGAGTGCTGGAAGATGTCTGCGGCGCCGAATTCGAAGATCGATAAACGATCAAGTTCGGTGTCCACGGGTGTCAAAACCGGCGGATCTCGGGTAGGGGGTCCCGAACTGTGCGTCTAGGCGGATGGTAACAGGAGACAAGGGACATGATGTTTTTACCCAGGTTCGGGCCCTCTCGATGGAGGTAATACCCTACTCCTGCTTGATTAATATTGATGATATGGGTAGTACAAGAGTAGATCTACCACGAGATCAAGGAGGCTAAACCCTAGAAGCTAGCCTATGGTATGATTGTTGTTCGTCCTACGGACTAAAACCCTCTGGTTTATATAGACACACGCTAGGGTTACACAGAGTCGGTTACAATGGTAGGAGATCTACATATCCGTACTGCCAAGCTTGCCTTCCACGCCAAGGAAAGTCCCATCCGGACACGGGACAAAGTCTTCAATCTTGTATCTTCATAATCTTGGAGTCCGCCGTGATGATAGTTCGCTATCCGGACACCCCTAGTCCAGACTCCTTAGTAGCCCTGAACCAGGCTTCAATGACGACGAGTCCGGCGCGTTGATTGTCTTCGCATTGCAGGCGGGTTCCTCCTCCGAATACTTCATAGAAGGTTTTGAACACAAGGATAGTGTCCGCTCGCAAAACAAGTTCCACATACCACCGTGAGAGAGAATAACTTTTGCACAGATCTGCCGACGATTCCGGGCGTGACATCACACCACGGCCAGGCCTTTATATGAATCGCTTTTACTGCTCCACCTCGGTTAGCGAGGCGGGTTTCCGCACGCCTTATCAAAGCATAGATCGTGCCCCTTATTCCGGATTCCCATCAACACGGACGTGGGTAACCCATCCGCGCCATTAATTACGGCGCTTGGGAGATAAGTTTAGTTTTACCAGTTGGTGGGGACGATAGCTTCGTCCGTCATTCATATAAGGGATAAGGATCCACCTTTTCACCCACGCCTTCTTCCTCCTTTGCTCATCCATTTCTACGCACTCGAGCTCCAGCGTCCAAGTCCGCACACCCCACCTCAACCTTCTCCAACTATGTCCAGAGCGGGAGGCAGGTGGATGGCCTCCTCCGTCACGGAGGGGCACATCACAAGACTGCGGGAGGCCGGGTACTTGTCCGGCGACATCACAAGACCGGCTGCCCGACGCTGGGCTGCTCATTCCAACCCCTGTGCCCCATGAGAGGGTGGTGTTTCTCCCCACTTCCTCCGCTGACTAGGTTTTCCACTTCACCCATTTGTCCGGGGCTCATGTTCTACTACGGCCCGGACTTCCACGATCCGCCCCAATTTCATCCTCAACATCTCGGCGTTCATCGCCGTAAGCGAGGCCTTCCTCTGCATCCAGCCTCACTTCGGTTTATGGCTGAAGATCTTCAACGTCCGCCGAAGGTAGTGGGCGGCCATTGCAATAGTGCGGAGGCGCCATGGTTGGCAAGATGGCCAAAGTCCTATGGCTCGAGGGCTCCTTTGTGGAGACGATAAAGGGGTGGCGATGGTGGTTCTATATCACCGAGCCGCGACCCCAAATGGGCGGCGGCCCCCGAATTCAGATCTGGCTTCCCCACACGGCTCTCATCATGGAAAGAGACGGGCCTGACATGGGGGAATTCGGACGAGATATCCGGACTCCAAACATGCATCCGAAACCTGGTGGACAAGAATCTCAGGCTTGTCAACGTAATCCAGGTGACGCTCATCCGCCGGATTCTCCCATGCCAACAACGGGCCTTCAAATTGTGGGAGTTCGATCCGGCACAACACTCTACTCTAAAAAGGCTCTTTGACACGACGTACGAAGATGCCTCGAAGGTGCTATTCAAGGGCGCCGAGGTTCCCATCCGCCATCAAGATCGCGGATACATTTCGCAGCGCCGGCCGAGGTAAGTTATTTTACCCTTTACGGACTCTTTTTCATAGATTGAATCTATGTGGGATCTAAAACTCCCTAATCGTTGACAGATTGGTCAAGACGCCTGCAGATTAACTGTCCGACTCTTTTGCCGAAGACCCAGCGGACGCCCAATTGACAGATCGCTGGCTCCGTACCCCATGTGGTGCCGGAGAAGAAGGCCAAGAAGGAGGCCACGGAACTCAAGGAGCTCCCGACACCAGGTGTTGTCCGATTCTGAAGCGTAATCTTCTCCCGAGGACGAGGAGGAGGAAAAAGCCTCTCCCCAGCCGGGGAGGAGAGGAAAGGAAGGCCGCCTAACCGGGAGGCCGGAGGGTCCAAGAAGGAAGAACCCTTCCTCCGGACTTCTCCACCAACGCCGACAACGACGAGGAGGATTGGCCAACAAGGGCCAAGCCCTCGCGAGATCGTAGTGTCCGGATACCCATGGCTTTTTAATTATTGCATAGTGTTCTCTAATGTCGAACAATCATGCAGCCCGCCTAAGGGCGAAGTTCGCCGCTTCATCGAGCGAGTCCCCAGGGTTCGCCGGAAATGGAGAGTACTTCGCTCGCCGCCTCCTCGCCTCACGCCGCGGACGACCCGAGGTGGTGCCCCAAGGGGGCCTGGTCAAGAGGAGGTGGCGCAGAGGCACCACGAGGCAACCTCCGGACTCGGTAGCGTGGGGGGCAAGACCCCGGGGGCTCTAAGCCCGACCCTTGTCCGGATTCCATGCCGAACCTTCAGCGGTTCCGAGTCCCAAGCGGTCCCTTCAGAAGAAGGTAAGACGCCGGTGTCTTCCGCCCAACCGGAGGCACCGGATAGCATCGAGGGCGCTTAACAGCGCCTCCATCGAGGAGGAGCACCACACTGTTTTGAGTGCGGTGATCCGGACAGTTCAGTCCGCCAAGAGCGGGCTGACCGAAGCCTGTACCAGTCTTCTAACAGGATTTGAGGTAAGTTTAGGATATGTAAAAATATTACCGCATAGACAGTAGCCCCTGATGCTTAGTTCCGTGTTCAGAAAGAAAAGCCGGACTAAGGATCTAAAAAGATATATGCAGGAGTCTAACGTAAGTATGTCAATATGGGAATGCAGGCTGCGCTGCTGACCTCTGCCGCACTGACTGCGGAGGTCAATGCATTTAATTTCTTCGTCGTCCATATCCCAACCTTCCTGTCCGTAGTCCGGCCAGGGCTCTCCGGATAAAGAGAGAGACTTTAGTGAATTCAGGATGTCGCCAAAGGGCGAAAATCTTTGAAAGATGTCCGCGCAGTGAACTCCATAACGGCGCCCAATCGGACTCGATTGGCGGGCGGAGGGTTCGGAGTCCGAGAGGAGTCCGCATCCTGAGTCAAGGTCTTCGCAGCGACAGGGATGGAGTTCGCTCAATCGCCATAGAGGGCGAGCCCCGAGGCGTGTCCAACCACTCGCCCTCGATCGGGGAATCCGCCCGATTGAGGGTCGGGCGGATATCGTGCGGCCTCCGTGGCACTTTATCGCGCAGAGCTAGATCATACCCATCGAGACAAAGGCGGCATGCTTTTGCGGCTCAATCCGTCAAGATCAAGTCTCCGCGACATCGGCCGATAGTTCAAACTTCCAAATCAGACTGATGGCTGGGCGAAGCTTCGATCTGCTCCAGATGGCTGCTTAATTGCCCGCAGCAAAAGCCGCCGAATACGAAGATCTGTCCGGGAGAAAAGTCTCATACCGGACCGCGTCGTTGTTGATAATCAAAGGAGCCATCGGGCCTATCGGTGACGACACGCAGGAACTCTCAATGAAAGCACCAATGTCGGTGTCAAAACCGGCGGATCTCGGTAGGGGGTCCCGAATCGCGCGTCTAGGCGGATGGTAACAGGAGACAAGGGACACAATGTTTTACCCTGTGTTCGGCCCTCTCGATGGAGGTAATACCCTACTCCTGCTTGATTAAAATTGATGATATGGGTAGTACAAGAGTAGATCTACCATGAGATCAAGGAGGCTAAACCCTAGAAGCTAGCCTATGGTATGATTGTTGTTCGTCCTACGGACTAAAACCCTCTGGTTTATATAGACACCGGATAGGTTAGGGTTACACAGAGTCGGTTACAATGGTAGGAGATCTACATATCCGTGTTGCCAAGCTTGCCTTCCACGCCTAGGAAAGCCCCATCCGGACACGGGACAAAGTCTTCAATCTTGTATCTTCATAATCTTGGAGTCCTGCCGTGATGATAGTTCGGCTATCCGGACACCCCCTAGTCCAGGACTCCCTCAACGGGCTCATGTGGTTCGGAACTTATGATTGAAGACGAGTCCGGAGTTCCGGTAACACAGATGTCCCATGGTTCTAGGTCCATGCGCGGCTCCAACGCCGCGGGACCCGTGGCCTCGGTGGTGGGGTTGAGCTTCCCGTCTTTGGACGGCACAGTATGCTCCGGATCTAAGGCCGAAGCGGGTACGGGAGCTATCTCCTGAAAGCGGTTCGACGACAGATTCATGTCAAGTTCGTCGAGATGAGCAGGAGCGGTCACCGCAGTCTCGAATCCGGCGAAGATCAAGTCTCCACGGATGTCCGCGACGTAGTTCAAGCTCCCGAATCTGACCTGATGGCCAGGGGCGTAGCTATCGATTAGCTCTAGGTGCGTTGGCCCGCAGTGTGAAGCCATCGAAAACAAAGATCTATCCGGGGAGGAAGGTTTCTCCTTGGACAACGTCACTATCGATGATTGAAGGGGCCATCGAACCTTTCGTCGATGGCACAGTGGAACTCTCAATGAAAGCACCAATGTCGGTGTCAAAACCGGCGGATCTTGGGTAGGGGATCCCGAACTGTGCGTCTAAGGTCGATGGTAACAGGAGACAATGGACATGATGTTTACCCAGGTTCGGGCCCTCTCTATGGAGGTAATACCCTACTTCCTGCTTGATTGATCTTGATCAATATGATTATTACAAGAGTTGATCTACCACGAGATCATAATGGCTAAACCGTAGAAGTCTAGCCTGTATGACTATGGTAATGAGTATCTGTCCTTTCCGTACTAAGTCCTCCGGTTTATATAGGCACCGGGAGGATCTAGGGTTACACAAGGTCGGTTACAAAGGAAAAGAATCTACATATTCGTTCGCCAAGCTTGCCTTCCACGCCACGGAGAGTCCCATCCGTACACGGGTGAAGTCTTCGATTTTCGTATCTTCACAACCCATCAGTCCGGCCCATGACTAAGAGGCCGGACGCCCGAGGACCCCTTAGTCCAGGACTCCCTCAGGTAGCGAGGCATGTATTGTATTGTTGCCATCAAGGATAAAAAGATGGGGTTTACATCATATTTCTTGAGTTTATCCTCTACATCATGTCATCTTACTTAAAGCGTTACTCTGTTCTTATGAACTTAATACTCTAGATGCATGCTGGATAGTGGTCGATGTGTGGAGTAATAGTAGTAGATGTAGGCAGGAGTCGGTCTACTTATCTCGGACGTGATGCCTATATTCATGATCATTGCCTTAGACATCTTCATAACTTTGTGGTTTTGTATCAATTGCTCAACAGTAATTTGTTTACCCACCATATACTTTCTTAAGAGAGAAGCCTCTATTGAAACATATGGCCCCCGAGTCTATTTTCCATCATATATTTTCAGATCTATAAACCAAAAAACCCAAAAATACCTCGCTGAGTTTTATTTTGTTTTAAGTTTTAGTAATCTTTTATACTTATCTCTATCAGATCTCATCCTTGCAAGTGACCTTGAAGGGATTGGCAACCCCTTTATCGCGTTAGGTGCAAGTGTTTGATTGTTTGTCAGGTGCATAGATTGGAGACTTGCTTGTACCTCCTACTTGATTGATACCTTGGTTCTCAAACTGAGGGAAATACTTATCTCTATTTTGTTGCATCACCCTTTCCTCTTCAAGGGAAAAACCAACGCAAGCTCAAGAAGTAGCAGGAAGAATTTCTGGAGCCGTTGCCGGGGATGTTCTACATCAAGCCTACCAAGTACCCATCATAAGATTTCGTATCATGTATTACATTATTTGTCATTTGCCTCTCATTTTCCTCTCCCCCACTTCTAAAACGTTTTCAGAAAAACATGAAAATATTCGCCTTTTTATCCGCCCTTCTTTCGTTTGCTTTTTTGGTTGCTTGTGTGCTAGATTGCTTGCTTTGTCACGATGACTCAAGAGAATACTAAGTTGTGTAACTTTTACAACACTAATAATAATGATTTTATTAGTACTCCAATTGTGTCGGCGTTCTGGGAACGGGGGTCCCCAGACTTGCCTGACTGCGGCCCACGGCGTGGCTCCACAAGCGGGCCCGTACGGCCCATCTCCACCAGCAAGCACTCAAGACCCTTGCGAGGGGACAAGCCTCGCGAGGCGGACGACACAAGACCTCCTCGGGAGCGGTCTCACCAGGCTGGCTCATGAGGGGCGGAGAGATCAAGGCAAGGCAAACCTCGCGAGGTTCTCATGACGTAAGCCATGACGACTAAGGCCAGGCGGGCGCCAGGCGGGCGCCAGCGCGCACAGTGTCCTTGCTTCCTCTTTGGTGCTAAGGAGGCAAGCGCAGGTGAGGACTACCGAGGCGTCAAGCAAAGGTTTCCATATCGGTGCAACTAGACCAAGACTAGCAGGACGTCAAGACGGAGGTCACTGTGGAGCCCAAGACGGCGTCACCACCAGAGCCTTTGGCAGGCGAAGACTGCTTTTGTCAGGATTAGCTGTACTAGTTGTTCCCCTTCAAACTTGGCCATTGTGGGACCCCTTCCCGCTCAATATTTGGGAAGAGGACCCGGGCCTCTATAAATAGAGCTAGCCACCGTAGTAGGGGGCAACTGGTCTCGAACTCATTTCAGCTCATCCACACACCCGCCAAGCACAAGAACTCCTCACCTCAGGAGGCTATTCTTCCCCTTGTACTGTTCATCCTCAGCCCAAGAGGCAATCCACCACCACCACACTGGAGTAGGGTATTACACCACAACGATGGCCAAACCACTATAAATCTTGTGTCTCTGTGTTCTTTGGGTTCGGCGAGTTAGTCCGCTAGGTCGTGGAGTGCGAGAGCTTGGGAGAGGAGAGATCTTCGTGCGCACCCCAGTGTTCGAACCTCAAGGGTTTTGCCGGAACCCGAAATCTGACATTTGGCGCGCCAGGTAGGGGTGCGCCAGAGCTTTCCTTCCAACGATCCGCGCTTCGCCACCACCGCGCTCTGCCCCCATGGCAAGCACAGCGCTTTCCGCTCGGACGAATGATGCCAGCGGCGGGGTCAGGGGGCTCCGAGCCTTGGCCCCGCCTTAAGGCAGGTGCAGTGGACGCCCAAGTTCAAGCCGGAGATGCTACCGTGCTACGATGGTGCGGTGGATCCGGTGGCTTTCCTACTGGCGTACGAGGAGGCCTTCCTCGAAGATGGGGGAGACAACAGGGTCATGGCCAACTGACTTCCCATGGCCCTTACAGGTGCACCACGCGCCTGGCTGCTCACCCTCCCAGGATCTTCTGTGGCGTCTTAGGAGGAGTTGCGTGACCTCTTCACCGCGTGATTCACGGTGCCGGCACCCCACGCTGTAGCGGCCCTCCTCGGTGGCTCGCAAGCGCCACCCTCAAACCGCCACCTCAAGCCGTTCCTTCGCCAGATCGGTGCCGCTTCCATGTGCCAGGGGGCTCCCTCGGGCTGGGCGGCGCCCGAGGCCGACCTCACCTTCGACTCAGGGGACCACCTCATCACCACTGCCAGCTCGGCTGTGCTCCCAATGCTTTGCACGCCCACCATCTGCAATGTGGCCGTCACCAAGACCCTCATCAACGGCGGCGCCGACCTCAACGTGCTCTCTATGGAGGCCTTCAGCCTTCTTCACGTATTTCACCTGCTGCCCGCCAAAGAAGCCTTTCTCAGGAGTTGGCGGTGGCACCGCCCACTCCCTGGGACAGATCCGCCTTCCTGTCACCTCTGGCACACGCGACAACTACCGCACCGAGCTGGTCGACTTTGACATCGCCCACATTAGCCTCTTGTACAATGCCATCCTCGGGTACCTAGCTCTGGCCCAGTTTATGGCAGCAACCCATCCGGCTCACAACCTCATGAAGATGCCTGGCAGCAAGGGCGTCCTCACCATCGAGGGGGACACCAAGGAGGCTCTGGTGGCACTCAAGCTTGCCCTCAAGACCGCCGCGGCGGCGCATCCCGCCGGCACGGGAGCCCCGAGGCCAAGGGAGCCGCACCGACAAAGAAGAAGCAGTTGTTCACCCAAGACAAGGCTGAAACCAAGAAGGTGCTCGTCGATGAAGACGGGTCCTCAGGAGCCACCTTTACCATAGGTGCAGACCTCGACCCTGATCAATAGGAAGCGTTGGTGAAGTTCTTGCGGGCGAACAACGAGATATTCGCATGGGAGCCCAAATAGCTGGTGGGGGTCCCGAGAGAGGTGATCGAGCATCACTTAAAGGTATGCCCCAATGTACGCCCTGTGAATCAGCGGGCGAGGCGACAGTCCACGGAGAAGCAGGCCTTCATCATCCAAGAAACCCGCAAGCTGGAGGCGGCGGGTTCCATTCACGAGGTTCGGTACCCCGAGTGGCTGGCGAACCCCGTTGTTGTGCCGAAGAAAGGCGGGAAGGAGCGCATGTGTGTCGACTTCACCAACCTCAACAAGGCCTGCCCCCAAGATCCATTCCTGCTTCCATGCATCGACCAGATCATCGACTCCACCCCTGAGTGCGATTTGCGGTGCTTCCTGGATGTGTTCTCAGGCTATCATCAGATCAAGATGGCGGTAGAAGATGTGGAGAAGACCACCTTCCTGACCCCGTGTGGGGTAAACTGCTATACTTGCATGCCTTTCGGACTACGCGCGGGAGCGACCTTCCAGCGGCTGATGCACATCGCCTTATGGCGGCAGCTCGGGAGAAATGCGGAGGCCTACGTCGACGACATTGTGGTGAAGTCTTGGGAGGCGAGAACTTTGATCCAAGACCTGGAGGAGACCTTCAAAAGCCTACGCCAGGTGAACTTGCGGCTCAACCCGGAGAAGTGCATGTTCGGTGTCCCTTCCGGCAAGCTGCTGGGATTCCTCGTGTCCCACAGAAGGATCGAGGCGAACCCAGAAAAGGTCAAGGCAATCGAAGACATGAGTCCACCATAGACCCTCAAGGAGACACAGAAGTTCGCCGGCCGTGTGACTGCATTGGGGCGCTTTATCTCCAAGATGGGAGAGCGTGCCCTACCGTTCTTCAAGCCGATGAAGAAGAAGGGCCCATTCGAGTGGACTCCAGAGGCCGACCAAGCGTTTCAAGACCTCAAGAGATACCTGACCAGCCCGCCAGTGATGGTGGCACCTCGACCCCTCGAGCCCTTGGTGCTCTACCTATTTGCCACACCCCACTCCGCCAGCGCAGCGCTGGTGGCCCTCAGAGAAGAGCGCCAGGTCAAGGGCCGGCCAAGTGGAACCACCAGGCCAGACGAGGCGGCGCGGCACCAAGGCGAAGCTCCTGAAGCAGCGGCTGCTTCGGCAGAACACCAAGCCCCTGAAGCCAAATGCCCCGAAGAGATACCTCGACCCCCAGAAGCCAAGGACTCCGTCAGTTCTCCCGCCCTCGTCGAGCACCCGGTGTACTTCGTCAGAACAGTGCTGCGGGATGCGAGGGCACGATACCCCATGCCTCAGAAGATCCTACTCGCGCTCCTGGTGGCCTTGAGCAAGTAGCGCCACTACTTCCAAGGTCACCCCATCAAGGTCGTCTCGGCTTACCCACTGGAGAGAGTGCTCAGGAGCCCCAATGCTGCCGGGCGAGTCGCTGAATGGAACATCAAGCTGCAAGCGTTTGACTTGGAGTTCAGCACGACCAGGGTCATCAAGGGGGCTGCGGTCGCATGAACTTTGTGGCGAATGGATCGACGCCCAGATCTCGGCAGGCGAGAACCAATCCCTATCTCCAGGGAGCGAAGCGCCGGACGGCTGGGTCATGTACTTCGACGGTGCGTTCTCACGCCAGGACGCGGGGGCTAGAGCGGTGCTTATCTCACCCACCCAGGACAAGCTCTGATACACTGTACAGCTCTGCTTCCAGCAGGGCGAGAAGGTCTCCAACAACATAGCAGAGTACGAGGGCCTCATAGCTTGGTCAGGGCTGCGGTGGCCCTGGGGGTGAGGCGTCTCACCATCAAGGGTGACTCTTAGCTCCTCGTCAACTTCTCCAACAAAGTATATGAGCCGAAGGACGAGCACATGGAGGCGTACCTTGCAGAGGTGCGCAAGATGGAGGAACAGTTCTCGGGTCTGGAATTGCAGCATGTGCCCCGTGGCACCAACAAGGAAGCCGGCAACATCGCCAAAAGGGCATCCAAGAGGCTACCCCAAGAGCCTGGCGTCTTTGAGGAGCGGCTCTCAAACCGTCAGCAACACCGCCGCTCTCAAGAACAGCGCCGCCTCGGGAGGAGCTCCCTCAACCACCTGCCTCAGGAGCCCCGGCCTGCGGCCCGACCTCGGGAGCGCGCTTGCGCTTAGCGCTCGAACCTCAGGAGGGGTGCTGGATCAAGGAATTCAAGGAATACTTGACGAAAGGGACGCTGCCGAAAGAGGAGGAGGACATGGAGCTCGTGGCCCGACAAGCCACGGTGTACTGCATCCGGGACGGTGAGTTATACAGGAAGCGGCCAAATGACGTTTCCCTGCGTTGCATCTCCAGGGAGCAAGGAAGAGAGCTGCTGGCCGACATACATGGCGGGGACTGCGGGCACCACTTGTCGTCACGGACCCTCGTCGGCAAGGTGTTTCGCAGTGGATTCTACTGGCCCACGGCGCTCAGCGACGCGACTGAGTTGGTGTGGTCCTGCAAGGCCTGCCAGTTCCACGCCAATCAGATTCATCAGCCGGCTCAGGGCCTCCAGACCATCCCACTCTCATGGCCTTTCGCGGTCTGGGGGCTAGATATCTTGGGCCCGTTCCCTCGAGCACCTGGGGGCTACCGCTACCTCTACGTCGCCATTGACAAGTTCACCAAGTGGGCGGAGGTAGAAGCCGTCCGCATCATCCCAGCTGACTCCGCAGTCAAGTTCATCAAGGGTCTCGTGAGCCGTTTCGGGGTCCCCAACCGCATCATCACCGATAACGGCTCGCAGTTCACTAGTAATCTCTTCAAGACATATTGTGCTAACCTTGCAACGCATATCTGCTATGCTTCGGTGTCCCACCCCAGGAGCAATGGTCAGGCCAAACGCGCCAACGCGGAGGTCCTGAGGGGCCTCAAGACCAGGACCTTCAAGAAGAAGCTCGAGGCCTGCGGCAGGGGCTGGCACGACGAGCTCCAGTCCGTGCTGTGGTCCACCCGCACCACCGCCACCAAGCCGACGGGTGAGACCCCATTCTTCCTCGTCTACGGAGCAGAAGTGGTTCTCCCTCACGAGGTCAAACATCACTCCGCGCGGGTCCTGGCGTTTGATGAGGCGCAACAGGACACCATGCAGGGGATGGACCTCGTGCTGGGGGAGGAACGCCACCGTGAAGCCACGCTACGAGCGGCAAGATATCAGCAGGCGCTGCTGTCGGATTTCGGGTTCCGGAAGACCCTCTAGGTTCGAACACTGGGGTGCACGCGGAGATCTCGCCCTCTACCTACTTGCACCTCGCCGCCTCGCTGGGATCTAAACTATGAAAGTAACAACACAAGAGACACAAGGTTTATACTGGTTCAGGCCACCATTGTGGTGTAACACCCTACTCCAGTGTGTGGTGTGGTGGATTGCCTCTTGGGCTGATGATGAACAATACAAGGAAGAACAGCCTCGCGAGGGTCTGTTCTTGGCCGGTGCGATGGACTGCTAGGGGGAGTTCAGTCGCTCTCTTTCTCTGCTGGATCAAGATGCCTCTACCCTGTGGGTGGCTAGTCCTATTTATAGGCAAGGGCCCTGGGCCTCTTCCCAAATATTGAGCGGGAAGGGCGCCAACAATTGGCCATTTTGAAGGGGAACATATAGTACACTTATCCTGACTAAAGTTGGTCTTCGCCTGTCAAAGGCTCTGGGGGTGACGCCGGCTTGGGCTCCACGATGATTTCCTTCCTGCCGTTGCGACGGTCTTGGTCTTGTTGCACCGAAACGGATGCCTTTACTTGATGCTCTCGCCTGCGCTTGCCCCCTTTGCACCAAAGAGGAAAGGAGGAAACTTCGCGGGCAGGCGCCCGCCTGGCGCCCTTGGTCGTCATGGCTTGCATCATGGGCACCTCGTGAGGTACCCTGCCTTGATCTCTCCGCCTCCTCGCGAGCCAGCCTGACGAGGAGGTGCCTGAGGAAGCTTCCTGTCGTCCGCCCAGCGAGGCTTGGCCCCTCGCGAGGGTCTTGAGCTTGTGCTGATGAAGATGGGCGTCTTTGGGCCACCCTTGAGCCACGCCCGCAGCTGCAGGCGAGCAAGTCTGGGGACCCCCATTCCCAGAACGCCGACAGTAGCCCCCGGGCCCAAGGCGCGCCTAGACTTGGCTGAGCAGAGAAGCGAAGGGGCAAGTGCAAAGCGCCGCGGGCCCTAACAGCCTGCAGCCTCGGGCGCCGCGTGGCGGTTGATTGGACGTGGGTGGCCCTGTTCCCCCACACCTCCTTATTTTGCGCCCAGCGAGGCGGACCCGTGGTTGCACACAGTCGTTCCTCTTTCCGCTGCTCGACCGTCCCCTGCTCTTCCTCCTCTCGAGCTCCAGTCTCCGCTTCCAATCCAATCTCGAATCCTCCCCCTTCCGTCGCCATGGCTCCGACGAAGAAGGGGAAAGGGAAGAAACCTGAGTCTCAGCCTCGCTCGCCGTCGTCGACGGCTCCTGCCGTCGATCGGTCGATCATACTCAACCGAGAAGGCTTGGGCAAGGTCAGCTCTGCTCTGGCCACTATCTTCAACGAGTGCGGGCGGACGACGGCCTGGCCCGCGTCTCGCTTCTCCATTGACAGAATAGTCACCGAGGTACGGTACTTCGCCGACGCCCTGTGGGCGGGTCTGGTTCCCCCCTTTTCCAATTTCTTCAACGCTATGCTTTCCCATTACCAGATCCATATGATCCATTTGGGTCCTGAATCCATTACTCTTCTTGCCGTCTTCGCCTTTGTCTGTGAGGCAATGATGGGCATCCCTCCTTCAGTGGCCTTGCTGCGTCACTTCTTCTCTTTGCGTCTCGTCGACCCCACCCAGTGCTCGGGGTGCGTGAGCTTCCTTGCCGCACCAGAAACAGCGGCTTTAGGGATTGATTTCAGTCTTGCTCAGCCCGCGCCTGGGTTCCACGAGCGGGGCTATGCGTGGATGTCTGGTGCCGAGCCCCCGCTTCGAGCCAACATCTCCGCTGTCCCCAATTCAGGCTGGGGCGAGACGCCACGAGCCCCGGCTCATCTTCGTCTGGCGTCGCTTGGCGTTCGAGGGCTTCGGCGTGTGGCGCCAAGGTGGTGAAGGAGTTCTGTTATGCCGCATTGCCCTCTCGGCGTCCTCCCGCCGGATGTGGGCCTTGGTAGGCGTGAGGATCGCATGAGGCTCCAGGAGGAGGACCTGACGCCTGAGGCGTTGAGGAAGGTGCTCTTGGTCTTGACTGGGGACCCTTCCCCCGGCAGCATCCGGCAAGGCGGGGCTTTTCTGTACTTTTGCTCGAGCAGGCGATTTTGTGAATCGATGCGGCTTGACGAATGGGGCTGCGCCCTGCTGGCCTCATGGGGCCTTGCGAGAACCCAGTGGTGGTGACTGCCCTTCCAGTCGCCCATGGCGATCCTTCCTCGAGTGGCGGAGCAGGGAGGCATGGGCCGCTGGAGGCTGAGGGGCCCACGGGATGACGATGCCGGCGGCACTCACGAGGGCAACTCCGAGGCCTGTCTTCTGCTGCACTGAAGCGTTGAGCAGCTGCTGCGGCTCATGGTTGGGGCCCCTGAGGCTCCAGTTACTCTTCTTGGTGAGGCGACCGGCGGCGTGCGCCAGGACGACGCCCCTGACGCTGGTCACCTTGGTGCTTCTTCCTCGTCGCAGGCTGACCCCTGCACTGAACTCATGGGCCGCTTCCGCATGGACTTCGAGGCTCTCCGGAAGAGAAGGGAGGCTTTGGGCGAGGACTACCCTTGCCGCCTGCTGAAGTGCAGGAAGTATTACGCCATTGATGAGTAAGCCTTCCCCTTTCCTAGTTCCTGATCTTCCCGTTGCTTTGGCTAATCCTTGCTCTGCAGGGCCCTTCCTGCCGAGCTCACGGAGATTGCCGAGGAGCCATCCCCCCAGGCTTCGCCCTCTCCACCGTCTTCGAGCACTCCGAGCTCAAGCAGAGCCTTTGTGGTGAGGCCGGTCGGAGAGGTGAGCCACCCTGTGGCGCATCGCGGCTCTGCGCACCTCGCGACCCTCATTCGCGAGCCTTCTCGAGGCATAGCCAGCCTGCCTTGGGCTTCTCGTCTGGTCGTGGATGGCGATTGGCTGAGGTCGGCCCTGCGCTCTTTATTTGGGGATGGGCTGGCTCCAGGCCGGGCTTCTGGCTAGGCGTGTCCGCCCATCGCGAGGGCGCCAGCCCCCAGCCCCCTGCCCAGAGGGGGAGTGCTGATTCGCGGCCCCCCGCGCTTACTTGGGGCAGATGACGACGCAGAAGACGTGCTCGAGCGCGCCCGGGAGCATCGCGCTCTTCACCAAGGGTTTCTCCTGAGGGCGGCTGACACGGTGAGCCTGCTTGGTGAAGAGCTCGCTGACGAAGACGCACGCCTTGAGGCTGAGGGCCTGCGCCTGGCTGAAGAGAGGCGCAAGCTGAAGGCGGCTGTTGCCCTTGCATGCCACCAGCGTGACCTCGACAATGAGGAAGCCGAGGCGTCGCTGGCGGCCTCTCGGGAGGCCCGTTCCCGGGTCGTCGAGGAGGCCCGAGAGGTTGACCGGCGGCGTGGTGGCGGGAGGAGCGGGCGCTGGGAACTCCGTGCTCGGTGCCATTCCTCGAGCAGCGTGGAGCTGCGTGAGGCGGCCCTTGCATCGATGAAGGTGGCCCGATCGACCACCCAGAGCTCCAGGGCGTGAGGAGGTCTTGACGCCGAAGCTGCCGACGCACACGCGATCTTGAGCGTCTGAGACGAGGGAGCGCTTGGTGGCGCAGCGGAGGATGACGTCGCGATCGGGAGCCCCGAGTCCTGGAAGAGGTTGGACGCCGGGTGGCGGCGGCCCGCTCGAACCTTGAGCGCGAGTTCGAAGAGAGGCTGGGGTTGATCAGGGTCGAGGCTGAAGGCAGGACCGCCGCCACGAGGCCAAGCTGGATGAAGTGACGGCGGACGGCGCTTCCGGGCCGCCCTCGGCGGGCGCAGGGAGGAGCTGACTACCTCCCACGCCGGGCGCTTCTTCTCCGTCGACGGGTGGACGAAGCTGAGGCCGTTGCGCGGCAGAACGAGGACGAGATACGCCAGCGGCGGATCCTGGAGCACGAGCATGGCCCCATGCTCTCCACGCTCCAGGAGAGAGCTAACACGGCCTTGGGTAACATCTGCGAGGTGGCCGTTGGCGAGCCTCACACAGTCAACTATGCTGGCAACCTTAGTTCTTCACCGACGTGGTGACGCAGCTGGAGGTGCGGTCGGTCGAGGCCAACAGGTTGGTGGAGGAGAGGAGCGCCACCGCTCGGCGTGCCTTTTCTCGTGTCTTCAGCCATCTTCGGAACATGGACCCCAACTTCGATTTTGACACCGCCATCGCCCCAGTACCCCAGGCCGTCCGGGACAACCTGGCGCACTGGGTGGAAGACAATGTGGATGCCCTCGTCAGGGCCTTCGCTTCTGATAACGACGGCGTGGTCGTGGCTGCTGATGAAGGCGGCGTGGTGAACGGCCCTGACGCCGCTGACGGCAACACGGGGAGCGATGGCGAGGCCAGCGATGCCAGCGACGATTCAGGAGGTGCCCCTGAGGATGCATTGGGGGATTTATCCGACTGACCGTGTGTTGTCCCTGCTTTCTTACCCTGCGCAGATAGAGTTCGGGCTTTGCCCTGAAGGTTGTGAGAGCATTTTGGGAGGGGGGGCCCCTCATGTAAAAACTTGTATTCAGCGTATTAGTAGATGCGATATCACCCATACGCCTGTGCCAAGTGGCTGGCTTTGCGACGAGTTGGCTGGCTTGTTTACCTTTGACCCGCGTGGGCCCTGAGATAGCCTGCAGAGGGCTTGTGGTGTCCCGAGGGTCTCCTGAGCGAGCCCATTGATCCTGTAATGAAAACCTCCTGAGAGGGCGCGGCGACGGCAGTCCGGGCTGCACGCAAGCTAGGCCTGACCCGGCTCGCAAGGGGCTCACGAGGGGAGGCAGCTGAGGCAAAGTGGTAACCAGAATGCGAGAGATTGCTCGAACGAGACTAAACACGCCTTCCCCGAACACACGCAAATCTCAAGATCAAATCCAACTTAAATCAACGGGGAAAACGACAACCAAGGGAAAAGCAATGAAAGCGAGAAAAGTCCGCGTCCGGCACCTAGTCTAGTCTTGGGCGTCTTCTCACCAGCTGAGCTAAGTGCTGCCATCAAGGCGTGGGAGGGAGCCCAGGGGCTGAGGCCGGCACCCCTGAGACTCGGGCGTGTACAGCCCCACTCATTATTACATGAGAGTGTCCGCAGGCGGCGAAGCTTCACATGCACTGGGCCTTCTTCAGTGTACCGCCTTGCTTCATATCGCCAGACGAGGCCCTCCTTGCGCCACACTCTAGTGCCACCGACGACGACCGAAATGAGGGCGCCCCCGATGGGGTAGAGCGGTCGCATGCCAGTTCCCCAGCGACCACGGGTCCTCTGCGAGGGCAGGCCACGAGGCACCTCCCGGCAGAGGGCCTACCTCCGAGGACGCCTTGCTCCGAGCGCCAGTGGTGATGCGGATCTCGGCCCTCTCCTGCAGCCCGGCGCCCTCCTCTGAGGGGTAGGAAGCTGCGGGAGTGGGGAAGCCGCCCTGTGGGCGACCTGTACCTCCTGCGATCCTTGGTTAGCGTATGCCTGCTCCTGAGGAATTAGCGGTACCCGATAATCGTTGCCTCCAGCGTGGCCGACGAGGCCTTCCCGGGGCTCCTGGAAGAGCTCAGCTCCTGGTGCCTCGTCCCCCGAGCTTGGGCCGAGGCGAGCCTTGTTAGTCCTCATGCGCGTGCCCTTGATCCATCATGTGGGGCACGTGCTCTTACAGGGCCGCCATCCCGAAGGCTGCGCCAGTAGTGCTCCGTGTGCCATGCGTTCTCGCTTGGGCGCCACACAGGGGTGGTAGCACGGTGGCCCACTAGGGCCGTGGGTCGGGCGAGTCCTTCTTGGCTGGCTGTGGACGGAGGCGGCACCGCTGCTGGCCAGTCTTGGCGGCCTGGCTGGCGTTAGGGTGGCCTTGAGTCCGCTTGGAGCTGCGCGGGCGTGCGTGGAGCCCCCGCGCGGGCCACCCTGGACCTGAAGTGGGAGTTAGGTGCATAAGGGGTGAGCCCCTGAGGCGGCGAAGCCCAGGAGCTCTACCACCCGTTCTAGAAGCACGTCGCGGCCGCCTTCCAGCAGCCTGCAGTGCAGCAGCTCTCGGGCCACCATGAGCGTGGCCCTTGAGTTCGCCTGCTCCCGTCGGGTGTACGGCGTCGTGGCCACAGCGTGGTTGGAGGCCGTCACTGCCGACCGCGCCTGCCGCGGCATGAGAAACTGTCGTTGCTGTCCACGTCGCCCGCGGCCAGCGCCCTGCGGACCGCGAGCTACTGAGGCATGGGTCGCCCGGGCGGCGGCTCTGCGTGGTGGGCGAGCCGCCCGAGATCAGGTTGCCCGCTGGTGGCGGACATGATGATGACGATGCGGCGGGGCCGAAAGCGGCAGAAGGTGGATTCCGGCGCACCCCTACCTGGCGCGCCAAATGTCGGATTTCCGGTTCCGGCAGACCCTCTAGGTTCGAACACTGGGGTGCGTGCGGAGATCTCGCCCTCTACCTACTTGCACCTCGCCGCCTCGCTAGGATCTAAACTATGAAAGGAACAACACAAGAGACACAGGGTTTATCTTGGTTCGGGCCACCATTGTGGTGTAACACCCTACTCCAGTGTGTGGTGTGGTGGATTGCCTCTTGGGCTGATGATGAACAATACAAGGAAGAACAACCTCACGAGGGTCTGTTCTTGGCCGGTGCGATGAACTGCTAGGGGGAGTTCAGTCGCTCTCTTTCTCTGCTGGATCAAGATGCCTCTACCCTGTGGCTGGCTAGTCCTATTTATAGGCAAGGGCCCTGGGCCTCTTCCCAAATACTGAGCGGGAAGGGCGCCAACAATTGGCCATTTTGAAGGGGAACATCTAGTACACTTACCCTTACTAAAGTTGGTCCTCGCCTGTCAAAGGCTCTGGTGGTGACGGCGGCTTGGGCTCCACGATGACTTCCTTCCTGCCGTTGCGACGGTCTTGGTTTTGTTGCACCGAAACGGATGCCTTTGCTTGATGCTCTCGCCTGCGCTTGCCCCCTTTGCACCAAAGAGGAAAGGAGGACACTGCGCGGGCAGGCGCCCGCCTGGCGCCCTTGGTTGTCATGGCTTGCGTCGTGGGCACCTCGTGAGGTACCCTGCCTTGATCTCTCCGCCTCCTCGCGAGCCAGCCTGACGAGGCCGTGCCTAAGGTAGCTTCCTGTCGTCCGCCCTGCAAGGCTTGGCCCCTCGCGAGGGTCTTGAGCTCGTGCTGATGAAGATGGGCCGTGCTGGGCCACCCCTTGAGCCACGCCGCAGGCCGCAGGCAGGCAAGTCTGGGGACCCTATTCCCAGAACGCCGACAGTTGCGGCGGTACCACTGCCGCAACATCCGCTCCAGGACGGTCGAGGTGGGTGACCTTGTCCTAAGGCGGGTGCTCTCCAGGGAAGGGCTGCATAAGCTCTCACCCATGTGGGAGGGCCCGTTTAGGGTTGCCCACGTCTCCAGGCCTGGCGCCGCGCGGCTGGAGATGCAGGACGGGGTACCCATCCAGAATGCCTGGAACATCCAGCACCTCCGGAAGTTCTACACATGAAGAAAGGCCCAGCGCCTGTGAAGAAGGCCAGTGCCTGTGAAGGTCTCCGCTCGTGACACTCTCACGTAATAATGAGTGGGGTTGTACACGCCCCGGAGTCTCAGGAGAGCCGCCCTCGGGCCTCTGGGGCTCCCTCCCACGTCTTAGTGGCAGCACTTAGCTCCGCGCTGGTGAGAAGACAAGAAGACTAGACTAGGTGCCGGACGCGGCTTTTCATTTGCTTTCCGTAG
The DNA here is from genome assembly GCA_021605205.1 of Aegilops longissima. Taxonomy (NCBI): domain Eukaryota; kingdom Viridiplantae; phylum Streptophyta; class Magnoliopsida; order Poales; family Poaceae; genus Aegilops; species Aegilops longissima. The sequence continues at coordinate 433,184,399 of CM038681.1, read as the reverse complement.
TTGGCACGCCCCTCTTTAATCGAAATTTGCTTTTTGGTGTTCTCTTGTTGGTCTCGTCCTGTCGATTTCTGCCACTGTTCTGCCTCCGTTTCTCTGTTTGGCATGTACTCTCTCGCGCGTCCCTCGCGAGGGGGCTGGACATGTGCCCTCGTGAGCGTCTTATTTTTCGCGAGGCACCATCGTCCGAGCCGCAAGCTGGCACTCCTCCCCTAATCCGTGCCCCACGGGTACCGCGATGCGGGGCGTTGAGTCATGGCTGGAGGCGCGTGCGATTAGGGCTCGGAATTTCCTAACTGACAAATTTTTGCAGTTCCCAAAAAGCCTGGCCAGGTGCTGAGGAATGCGTGCCCCGTAAGGCGGAAACTACATCAAACACGGCAATCTAAGTTATTCCTACGTGCCTATATAAGACATTTATGCTGTGACACGACACAGGAATGATAAACATAGCATAACAACTCGGAAACCACAGTTTTGTTGCGCGCCCCTGCAGGGCCCCAAACTCGTCTCTTTTGATGCAGGAAGAAAAGGAAGAACAAAGCAAAAGCGGCGCGTGCCTCTGCAGTAGCTCGCGAGGTCGGACCCGTGGTGCTCTCCTGAGCTCAGTCGGACCCTTCCTTGCGCTTCACTGAGGCGCGACGGCGAGATGACCTGCTGTCACCTTCGAAGCGGGCGCGACGGCTTGGCGACTGGTCGTAGCCGCCGCTGCTGGAGCTGTCACTGGAGGGAGAGTCGCCGTAGCTGGGTGCGAGGTCGTCCTTGCCCTCATCTCGACCGTCGCCAAGGCCAAGCACCTCGTCACTGTCATTGACCTCGGGGCAGCACCCGGTGTGGCGACCATCTTCCCCAAACACCCTCACGTAGAGGGTCGCGTCGCCGTCGTACTTGAAATGGAGGGTGCACCGCGTGCACAGGCCGCGCGCGCGGGCAAATGTCTGCCAGCCGTGGGCCAGGGCTATGTTGCCCGCGACGGAGACCTCAACCACAACCCAGGAAGCCCTGCTGCAGCAGCCGTTCGCCTGCAACCAAAGCCCGCCTAGACCTATGGCCGGAAGCTCGTCGGCGAAGAAGCGCGGGAGCTGAAGCCAGTTGTCGGCTGCTATGTCTTGAGCTTGCGTTGGTTTTCCTCGAAGAGGAGAGGGTGATGCAGCAAAGTGTAGCGTAAGTATTTCCCTCATTTTGAGAACCAAGGTATCAATCCGATGGAGGCTCCTCAAAAGTCCGCACCTATACAAACAAGCGAGAACTCACAACCAACACAATAAAGGGGTTGTCAATCCCTTCACGGCCACTTCAAGAAAGTGAGATCTGATAAAGATAGTATGATAATGTAAATATATTTTTGGTATTTTATAATATAGATGCAAAAAGTAAAGATGCAAATAAAAGTAGATTGGAAACAAGTATGATAAAAGATAGACTCGGGGGCCATAGGTTTCACTAGTGGCTTCTCTCAAGAGCATTAGTATTACGGTGGGTGAACAAATTACTGTCGAGCAATTGATAGAAAAGCACATAGTTATGAGATTATCTAGGCATGATCATGTATATAGGCATCACGTCCATACCAAGTAGACCGACTCCTTCCTGCATCTACTACTATTACTCCACACATCGACCGCTATCCAAATGCATCTAGAGTATTAAGTTCATAAGAACGAGTAATGCTTTAAGCAAGATGACATGATGTAGAGGATAAACTCATGCAATATGATATAAACCCCATCTTTTTATCCTTGATGGCAACAATACAATCGTGCCTTGCAACCCTTTACATCCTTTGGGTAAGGACACATAAGATTGAACCCAAAGCTAAGCACTTCTCCCATGGCAAGAAAGATCAATCTAGTAGGCCAAACTAAACCGATAATTGAAGAGACTTGCAAAGATAACAATCATACATAAAAGAATTCAGAGAAGATTCAAATATTATTCATAGATAAACTTGATCATAAACCCACAATTCATCGGATCTCGACAAACACACTGCAAAAAGAGATTACAACGAATAGATCTCCACAAGAGAGGGGGAGAACATTGTATTGAGATCCAAAAAGAGAGAAGAAGCCATCGAGCTAATAACTATGGACCCGTAGGTCTGTGGTAAACTACTCACAACTCACCGAAGGGGCAAGGATGTTGATGTAGAGGCCCCCCGTGCTTGATTCCCCCTCCGGCAGAGTGCCGGCGAAGGCCCCAAGATGGGATCTCGCGGATACAGAAGGTTACGGTGGTGGAAATTGTGTTTCGTGGTGCCCTGGATGTTTTCGGGGTACGTAGGTATATATAGGAAGAAGAAGTACGTTGGTGGCCGCCTGAGGGGCCCACGAGACAGGGGGCGCGCCCTATAGGGAGGGGGCGCCCTCCTATCTCATGGAGACTCCGGTTGCTTCTTGACTTGCACTCCAATTTCTCTGGATCACGTTCGGTGAGAAAATCACGTTCCCGAAGGTTTCATTCCGTTTGGACTCCGTTTGATATTCCTTTTCTTCGAAATACTGAAATAGGCAAAAACAACAATTTTGGGCTAGGCCTCCGGTTAGTAGGTTAGTCCCAAAAAGTGATATAAAAGTGGAAAATAAAGCCCAATATGGTCCAAAACAGTAGATAAAGTAGCATGGAGCAATAAAAAATTATAGATACGTTGGAGACGTATCACCGGCCGGGTTCTCCGACCAGACGACGAACTTCGGCAGCACCTCCGCTGAGTGGAAGCGCGGCCGGGGAGGCCGCGCGACTACGACACATCTCTCTTCATCGACAGGGCTGCCACGACCGGGGCGATCCCCACCATGCAAAGCGGCACCGCCGCGGCCGCGGAGGGCCACAGCGGGGGTCGCGGCGTGCTTGCGGGGACGTCCGCATCCATGCTTGGGCACCGGAGAGCCGGGCCCCTCCTGATGGGCCTTCCCATTCTCTGTGGCGGAGAACCTCTTTGACGACGCCATTGGTGTCGCTACTGGCAGTGGAGCAAAGAGGGAGAAGCAAGCGGAATGGGAAGAGATGGGCGACGGGGGCTCCGCCCCTCCCCGTTTATAGCAGGAGAAGGCCAACCGGTACCCCCACGATCACAGTAATGATGGTTTTTCCTTGCATGCAGCAGGGACTCATCAAATCGGGTAGTTGCCGAGGCAGCATTGGGAAGCGGAGACGCCCACGTCCAATCAACTGCCACACGCCGACCGAGGCGGCAGGCTATTGGGGCCCGCGGCGCTCCGCACTTTCCCTTTGGCTTCGCCTCGAAGCCAAGTCTGAGCGCGCCTTAGGCCCGGGGGCTACTGTCGGCGTTCTGGGAACGAGGGTTCCCAGACTTGCACTGCTGCCTGGCGTGGCTCCTGGCGTGCCGTCGGCCCATCTCCACCAGCAAGCACTCAAGACCCTCGCAAGGGGCCAAGCCTCGCGAGGCAGACGACACAAGACCTCCTCGGGAGCGGTCTCACCAGGCTGACTCGTGAGGGGCGGAGAGATCAAGGCAAGGCAAACCTCGCGAGGTTCTCATGACGTAAGCCTTGACAACCAAGGCCAGGCGGGCGCCAGTGTGCACAGTGTCCTTGCTTCCGCTTTGGTGCTAAGGAGGCAAGCGCAGGCGAGGAGTACCGAGGCGTCAAGCAAAGGTTTCCATATCGGTGCAACGAGACCAAGACCAGCAGGATGGCATGACAGAGGTCACCGTGGAGCCCAAGACGACGTCACCACCAGATCCTTTGGCACACGAAGACCGCTTTTGTCAGGATAAGCTGTACTAGTTGTTCCCCTTCAAACTTGGCTGTTGTGGGATCCCTTCCCGCTCAGTATTTAGGAAGAGGACCCAGGCCTCTATAAATAGAGCTAGCCACCATAGTAGGGGGCAACTGGTCTCGAACTCATTTCAGTTCATCCACACACCCGCCAAGCACAAGAACTCCTCATCTCAGGAGGCTGTTCTTCCCCTTGTACTGTTCATCCTCGGCCCAAGAGGCAATCCACCACCACCACACTGGAGTAGGGTATTACACCACAATGGTGGCCCAAACCAGTATAAATCTTGTGTCTCTGTGTTCTTTGGGTTCGGTGAGTTAGTCCGCTAGATCGTGGAGTGCGAGAGCTTGGGAGAGGAGAGATCTTCGTGCGCACCCCAGTGTTCGAACCTCAAGGGTTTTGCCGGAACCCGAAATCCGACAGATTGCTCCCGCCACTAGTGCAGAATCTTATGAAATTAATGCCGCTTTGTTGAATCTCGTTATGAAAGAATAATTTTCCGGCCTTCCTTGTGAAGATGCCGCATCCCATCTAAATTCTTTCGTTGAATTGTGTGATATGCAAAAGAAAAAAAGATGTGGATAATGATATTGTTAAATTGAAGCTATTTCCGTTCTCACTACGAGATCGTGCTAAAACTTGGTTTTCATCTTTGCCTAAAAATAGTATTGATTCATGGAATAAGTGTAAAGATACTTTTATTTCCAAGTATTTTCCTCCCGCTAAGATCATCTCCCTTTGGAATGATATAATGAATTTTAAGCAACTTGATCATGAAAATGTTGCACAACTTGGGAGAGGATGAAATTGATGATAAGAAATTTCCCTACTCATGGTTTAAGTTTGTGGATGATCATACAAAAAATTTATGCGGGATTGAATTTTGCATCTAGAAATCTTTTGGATTCCGCCGCGGGTGGTACTTTTATGGAAATTACATTAGGAGAAGCTACTAAACTTCTAGATAATATTACGGCAAATTACTCTCAATGGCATACCAAAAGATCTTTCACTAGTAAAAAAGTGCACGGGATTGAAGAAATTAATACTTTGAGTGGAAAGATGGATGAACTAATGAAATTGATTGCTAGTAAGAGTGCTCCAATTTATAATAATGATATTCATTTATCCACTGTGATTGAGAATAATAATTAATCTATGGATGTGAATTTTGTTGGTAGGAACAATTTTGGTAATAACGCGTATAGAGGTAATTTCAACCCTAGGTCATTTCCTAGTAATTCCTCTAATAATTATGGTAGTTCCTACAACAATTCTTATGTAAATTATAATAAAATACCGTCTGATCTTGAGAATAATATTAAATATTTTATAAATTCTCAAATTAATTTCAATGCTATGGTAGAAGAAAAATTGCTTAAGATTGATGATTTGGCTAGGAACTTTGATAAAATTTCTCTTGAGATTGATTCTTTGAAGATGAGATGTATGCCACCCAAGCATGATATTAGTGAATCTCTAAAATTTATTAAAGTATCTATGGATGAATGTAAAGAAAGAACCTCTAGGATGCGTGCTAAGCGAGACTGGTTTGTAAAAGCGTGTTCTTCTATTTCTTTTGACAATAACGATGAAGATCTTAAAGTGATTGGTGTGACTCCTATTGAATCTTTGTTTGCTAATATAAATCTTGATAAATATGGGACTGGAGATGAGTCAACTTTAGCTAGAAGGCATCCCAATGGTTTGGAGTTTAAAGATCTTAATGAAAAATTTGATAAAAGTGGGATTGTAGAGGTCAAAACTTTAAGTAGTGATGAACCCACTCATTTGGATTTCAAGGACTTTAATTGTAATAATTGCTGTTTGATAGATTGTATTTCCTTGTTGCAACCCATGTTGAATTCACCTCGTGCTTATAATCAAAACAAAGCTTTTACTAAACATATTGTTGATGCTATGATGAAATCGTTTGAAGAAAAACTTGAGTTGTAAGTTTCTATCCTAAAGCTTTATGATGAGTGGGAACCTACAAGTAAGATTAAAATTAAAGATTATGAGTGCTTTGCTTTGTGTGATTTGGGTGCTAGTGTTTCCACTATTCTGAAAACTTTATGTGATGTACTAGGTTTCCATAAATTTGATGATTGCTCTTTGAATTTGCATCTACCGAATTCCACTATTAAGAAACCTATGGGAAGGACTAATGATGTCCTTATTGTTGCAAATAGTAATTATGTGCCCATGGACTTTATTGTGCTTGATATATATTGCAATCCTACATGTCCTATTATTCTTGGTAGACCTTTCCTTAGAACGATTGGTGCAATTATTGATATGAAAGAAGGAAACATTAGATATCAATTTCTGTTAAGGAAGGGCATGGAACACTTTCCAAGAAAGAAAATTAAGTTGCCATATGAATCTATTATGAGGGCCACTTCTGGATTAAATACCAAAGATGACAATACCTAGATCGTTGCAATATGCCTAGCTAGGGGCGTTAAACAATAGCGCTTGTTGGGAAGAAACCTAATTTTATTTTTGTTTTTACTTTTGTGTTCCTGTTTTACATTAAATATATCTTCCAGCCTCTGGTTAGAGGTGTTTTTATGCTTTAAATTAGTGTTTGTGCCAAGTAAGACCATTGGGATGATTTGGAAGATAGTTGATTTGATTTTGCTGGAAAACAGAAAATTTTGCGTACAGTAAAATAATTTTGATAATTCACAGGAATGTGATCTGGTTCTGAATATTTTACAAAAGACTTATATACAAATTTCCTAGATTTTCCTATTTTTCAGAATTTTTGGAGTTACAGAAGTATACGAAGTTTCCTGATTACTACAGACTGTTCTGTTTTAGACAAATTCTGTTTTTATTGTGTTCTTTGCTTATTTTGATGAGTCTATGGGTAGTATCTGGGGTATGAACCATGGAGAAGTTGAAATACAATGTGTATAACACCATATTAAATTTAGAATGAGTTCACAATAGTACCTAAGTGGTGATTTGCTTTTCCTATACTAACGGAGCTTATGAGTTTTCTGTTGAGTTTTGTGTTGTGAAGTTTTCATATTTTGGGTAAAGATTTGATGGACAATGGAATATGAAGTGGAAAGAGCCTAATCTTGGGAATGCCCAAGGCCCCCCAAGGTAATATTCAAGTACAACCAAGCATGTAAGCTTGGGGATGCCCCGGATGGCATCCCCTCTTTTGTCTTCAATCCATCGGTAAATTTACTTGAGGCTATATTTTTATTCACCACATGTGTGTTTTGCTTGGAGCGTCTTGTATGATACGAGTCTTTGCTTTTTAGTTACCACAATCATCCTTGCTGTACACACCTTTTGAGAGGGACATGCATTAATCGTGAATTTATTAGAATACTCTATGTGCTTCACTTATATCTTTTGAGCTAGGCAGTTTGCTCTAGTGCTTCACTTATATCTTTTTAGAGCACGGCGGTGGCTTTATTTTATAGAAATGGATGAACTCTCATGCTCCACTTATATTATTTTGAGAGTCTTAAAAAGCATGGTAATTTTCTTAGGTTATGAATTTAGTCCTAATATGATGGGCATCCAAGAGGGATATAATAAAAACTTTCATATAGAGTGCATTGAATATAAGAGAAGTTCGATTCCTTGCAATTGTTTTGAGATATAAAGGTGGTGATATTAGAGTCATTCTAGTGATTTGTGGATTGGTAGAAATACTTGTGTTAAAGTTTGTGATTCCCGTAGCATGCACGTAAGGTGAACCGTTATGTGATGTAGTCGGAGCATGATTTATTTTTTGATTGCCATCCTTTTTGTGGAGGTCGGGATCGCGCGATGGTTAACTCCTACCAACCCTTCCCCTAGGAGCATGCGTGTAGTACTTTGTTTTGATAACTAATAGAATTTTGCAATAAGTATGTGAGTTCTTTATGACTAATGTTGAGTCCATGGATTATACGCACTCTCACCCTTCCACTATTGCTAGCCTCTCTATTACCGCGCAACTTTCACCAGTGCATTAAACCCACCATATATACTTCCTCAAAACAGCCACCATACCTACCTATTATTGCATTTCCATAGAGATTCCAAGATATATTGCCATGCAACTTCCACCGTTTCGTTTATTATGACACACACCATCATTGTCATATTGTTCTCATATGCATGCGGCATTCATATAGAGTCATATTTTGTTAGTATTGAGTTGTAATTTGTGGGTTGTAAGTAAATAAAAGCGTGATGATATTATTAGAGCATTGTCCCATGTGAGGAAAGGATGATGGAAGCTATGATTCCCTCACAAGTTGGGATGGGTCTGCGGACTTTAAAGAAAATAAAAGAGGCCAAAGAAGCCCATAAAAAAGAAAAAGAGGAAAAAAAGAGAAAAAATATGAAAAAATGAGAGAAGAATAGAGAGGGGACAATGTTACTATCCTTTTACCACACTTGTGCTTCAAAGTAGCACCATGATCTTCATGATAGAGAGTCTCCTATTTTGTCACTTTCATATACTAGTGGGAGTTTTTCATTATATAACTTGGCTTGTATATTCCAATGATGGGCTTCCTCAAATTGCCCTAGGTCTTCATGAGCATGCGAGTTGGATGCGCACCCACTTAGTTTCTTTTTGAGCTTTCATAAACTTATATCTCTAGTGCATCCGTTGCATGGCAATCCCTACTCACTCGCATCAATATCAATTGATGGGCATCTCCATAGCCCATTAATTTGCCTAGTTGATGTTAGACTTTCTCCTTCCTTTTGTCTTCTCCACGACCACCATATTCTATTCCACCCAGAGTGCTATATCCATGACTCATGCTCTTGTATTGTGTGAAAGTTGAAAAAGTTTGAGAACATAAAAGTATGAAACAATTACTTGGCTAACACCGGGGCTATGCATGATGAAAAATACTTTGTGTGATGAAGATGGAGCATAGCCAGACCATATGATTTTGTAGTGATAACTTTCTTAGGCCAGGTTATTTTGAGAACACATGATTGCTTTATTAGTATGCTTGAAGTATTATTGTTTTTATGTCAATATTAAACTTTTGTTTTGAATCTCATGGATCTGAACATTCATGCCATAATAAAGAAGATTACATTGACAAATATATTCCACGTAAAAAATTCTATTTTTATCATTTACCTACTCGAGGACGAGCAGGAATTAAGCTTGGGGATGCTTGATACGTCTCCAACGTATCTATAATTGTTTTATTGTTCCATGCTATTATATTATCTATTTTGGATGTTTTATATTCATTAATATACTATTTTAGCAATGTTTTGGGACTAACCTATTAACTTAGTGCCCAGTGCCAGTTGCTCTTTTTTCCTTGTTTTTGGCTTTTTCAGAAAGGAATATCAAATGGAGTCCAAACGGAATAAAACTTTTGCGATGATTTTTCTTGGACCAGAAAACACCTGTAGGACTTGGAGAGGGGCCCAGGAGATTCCCGAGGAAGCCACAAGCCAGGGGGTGCGCCCTGAGGGCTTGTGGGCCCCTCGGAGGTCTCCTTGTCGGATTTCGGGTTCCGGCAGAACCTCTAGGTTCGAACTCTGGGGTGCACGCGGAGATCTCACCCCCTACCTACCTGCACCTCGTCGCCTCGCAAGGATCTAAAACTACACAAAGAGCAACACAAGGGACACAAGGTTTATACTGGTTCGGACCACCATTGTGGTGTAACACCCTACTCTAGTGTGTGGTGTGGTGGATTGCCTCAGGGGCTGATGATGAACAATACAAGGAAGAACAGCCTCGCGAGGGTCTGTTCTTGGCCGGTGTGACGAACTGCTAGGGGGAGTTCGGTCGCCCTCTCTCTCTCTCTCTCTCTCTAGATTGCTTGATCTCTAGCTCTGTTCTGGATTCCGGATCCTTTCTCCTCCCTAGCACTGTGGGAGGCTAGTCCTATTTATAGGCAGAGGCCCTGGGCCTCTTCCCAAATATTGAGCGGGAAGGGCGCCAACAATTGGCCATTTTGAAGGGGAACATCTAGTACACTTATCCTGACTAAAGTTGGTCCTCGCCTGTCAAAGGCTCTGGCGGTGACGCCGGCTTGGGCTCCACGATGACCTCCTTCCTGCTGTTGCGATGGTCTTGGTCTTGTTGCACCGAAATGGCTGCCTTTGCTTGATGCTCTCGCCTGCGCTTGCCTCCTTTGCACCAAGTAGGAAATGAGGACACTGCGCGGGCTAGCGCCCGCCTGGCGCCCTTGGTCGTCATGGCTTGCGTCATGGGCACCTCGCGAGGTACCCCGCCTTGATCTCTCCGCCTCCTCGCGAGCCAGCCTGACGAGGCTGTGCCTGAGGAAGCTTCCTGTCGTCCATCCCGCGAGGCTTGGCCCCTCGCGAGGGTCCTGAGCTGGTGCTGATGAAGATGGGCGTCTTGGGCCACCCTTGAGCCACGCCGCAGGCAGCAGCGAGCAAGTATGGGTACCTCCGTTCCCAGAACGCCGACAGTAGCCCCCGGGCCCAAGGCGCGCCTGGACTTGGCTTAGCAGAAAAGCGAAGGGGCAAGTGCGAAGCACCGCGGGCCCTAACAGCCTGCGGCCTTGGGTGCCACGTGGCGGTTGATTGGACGTGGGCGCCTTAGCAACTGCGCAAATCCACAAAAGAGCGGCACCCGCCTAGGCTTTGCCTCCCTTGCCTTCTCTAGTTATTGCCCAGATCCCCTTTCTTGCGCCTATCCTTCCTGCTTCCGAAATCCCCAGATCTGCTCCGACCCCGTGCCCTAGCAAGGTATGGCGCCTCGCACTCCCAGCCGAGCTTGGTACTCACTTTGCTTTGGACTCCCGAGCGTGTCGGAGAAGAGTCTTGCCAGCAGCGCCGGATGATGGCGGCGCAAGGCAACGACGGGGCAGCGGTGCTCAAGGCTGGCTCCGCCCTTCCTGAGGACCAAGGAAGCACTTTCTATCCGCTCTTCGTGAGCGCCATTGCTGCCGGTCTGGTGCCTCCCTTTTCTGAGTTCTTCTTTTCTGTCCTCCGCCATTACAAACTGCAAGCTCTGCACCTCCACCCCAACTCTGTTCTTCTCCTGGCGATCTTCGCCTACTATTGTGAGGCTCATGTCGGGGTGCAGCCCTCAAAGGCCTTGCTGCGCCACTACTTCTACCTCCGGGCCTCTCGCGGCCCCATCACAGATCTTGTGAGCTTTGTCGCAGTCTGGCAGCTCAAAACCATCTTGAAGCCCGGGAAGAGGATTGAAGGCTTCAGGAGCAAGTGGGTCATGGTAGATGCTGGGAGCATCCATCCTCGGCTGATTCTGCCCACGGAGCAGCCCACGCCCATCGACGATTGGTCTCACGCTTGAACTTCGTGGATCCCGTCTGGCTTGATCTTTGGAGAAGATAAACGCAGACTTGTGGCCGGGTAACATGGCGACGGCGAAGCTGACCGGGGCGTCACTCCCGAGGGAGTTCCTGGAGCACCGGTGGCCCGCCGTCGATGATAAACTTCACTGTGGAGGCCTCGCTCGAGCCCTGTAGTCTTGGCCGACGAAGATCTGGCCGCGGTCCTCCAATCATTGGTCGGGGGAGACGTGGCGAGGCTGGAGGGCGCTCCTGTACCCCTGTTCCTTTGAGATGATTGGGAGCAGGTGGTGGACTCCATGCCCGCTTTCAACGGGGATGAGCCTGTGCCCGCGGAGGTTCCCGAGGACCTGGTGGCCCTGGTGACGGTGAACGTGTCCTCCGGCGACTCTAGCGGAGAGGAGGAAGAAGAGGAGCGGGGAGAGGGGCCTGACTCCGAGGCGACCGATGGGGAGTCGAGAGCGCCCCTCCCCCGACGCAGGTCCCGCGCTCTCCGCCTCTTGCCGGACGATGATGAGGATGGCGATGAGCGGGGCGGCGAGAGCTTGCCCCTGATCCTGAAGAAGGACAGGACGGGGCTGGTCCCCCGCGGGTCTGCCCCGGCCCCGAGGCGATCTGCAGACGCGCCTCCTGCTCCCGAGCCTCTTGAGGCTGATCCCTGCAGCCGGCTCTCGGGCTTCAAGTTCGGCCGGAGGTTGCTCGAGCCCACGAGCGATGACCAGTTAGTGCTAGATTCTTGTTTTATTCCTTGCTTTGTCGCCGGGGCTTGATATCTGTATTCCTTGGCTAGGCTGGCACCTATGGCGAAGAAGCTAAAGGGGGCTCCTGAGGCTTCGTCCGGGGCAGCGCCTTCGTCTGCAAAAGAAGGCGACGACAAGACAAGGGCCTCTCCTACCCGGTCATCCTCGCGAGGCCTGGCGGAGCTGGCTGGGGTGAGCTCAACCCCCATGGCCCAAGCGACTCCCGAGGTATCCTTGTCTGATGCCACTGCCGCAGTCGTCGGGGCGCAGAAGGCCCCGTCCCATGGTGCTGTGATTACGCTGCCGTCCTCTCCTCCTACTCCGCCAACTGTTGTCTCTCCGACTCCTTCCACTGTCCTGGATCATGCTGCTGCTGAACTGGACCGGCTGCGGCAAGATCTTCTGGGCGCCGACCCTTGCTTGGTGGCCGGACGCCTGGAGCTGGCCTCCGGCTGGGTTCGCTCCGATGCTTCGATTCGAGCGGTGCTGGTTCAGGCCGCGACGGCTTGCGACGAGGAGAAACAGGCCGTCCTTGGGGAAAAGGCCGCTCGCGACGCCGCCTTGGGGGATGTAGCCTATGCCCGAGGTCGCTGTAAGGCGCTGGAGAGCGAGCTGCAGGGTCTGCACGACCAGCTTGCCAAGGGGGACCGCACCCGCCAAGAGAAGGAGGAAGACATGAAAGCTCGTGAGGCGGCCGCCAAGGACCGGGATGCCAAGCTTGACCGGCGCCGTGACCGCTTGGGTGCGCTGGAGCAGGAGTTGGAGGCGAAGAGGGTCGAGCTGGACGGCAAGGCGCGGGTCCTCGCCGAGGACCGCATGGCCTTCGCGGAGATGGAGGTGAAGGCTCGCACCTTGCTGAGGTCGCTTTACGACAGCGGCCTGGAGAGCCCGCCGGCCGGCGCCGAGGACGGCCCTGCCAAGCTGCTTCCCTTCCTGGTCCGCGCCCTTGAAGATGTTACCCTTGGCCTTGGCCCCACGGCTGAGGCCGAGGCACGTGTCCTGTCTTCTGCAGCACTGGCGCGCGTCCTTACCCACGTCTACCTTCGCGACCCCGACGCCGACCTCGACAGCCTGTTGGAGCCCGTGAGCGGCGAGCTTGCCACTGCCGCTGCTGAGGCCGTGAAGGGTCGAGCGGAGGCTCTGCTGGCGAGGTTCCGGGCCTTCAGAACCAAGCCGAAACGAGGCGCTGCCGATCCTGCGGCTTCACGAGACGAACCCACCCAGCGCAGCTCTGCCGCCAGTGATGGTGCTGCCAACAAGTGACTCCTTTGTGGCTCCTGTCCTGCTTTCAGCTCCTGCAACATGCATCATGCCTCGTGGAGGTGTTTAAATTTGCGTTTGGCGTAGTGAAGACAGTTATGGACTGTAATATTTGCTTTTGAATTCCTTGAGATTTGCGCTTTTTCTTCCTACTTGCTTATGTTCTACGCCGGCAGAGCCAGCAAGCATACCTCAGCCGCCGTTAGCCCCGACCGAAACCAGGGCCGGGACCAAGGGGTGAGGGGCTACGTGACAAGTTAGGCTCCTGAGTCGCGATGCTCAGGAGTCCCCCTTGGCGCATGAACAACAAGTAGGGAGGTGAGATGTATGGGTGAATTTACCATTCTACGTCTGCAGAGCCCGGCCCACAAGATACCTCAACTGCCGTTAGCCTTTCGGAACTAAGGGGTGAGGGGCTACGTGACCAGTTAGGCTCATGAGTCGCGATGCTCAGGAGTCCCCCTTGACGTTCAAACGGCCTTAGTACCTTGGCTCCGCTCGGGGAGGGACGTGCGACGAACCAGGCCCGAGGGGCTGGCTGGAGTGGCGTCGTGTCAGGCGTGACCAGCGTAGCCCGTGCCCAGCCCCTCGCGCGGCACTCCCGAGTGGAGGCGTTACGATGAGGCCAGACACTGAGCTCTGGGCTCCCTGAGGTTGATGCGGCCGGGGGCCACCCTCAGTTGTTTATCACCAGCGCGGAGCATAGCACTTCCGTATGTGTACGGGCATAGCCACTCCTCGGCAGTGTCGTCAGCCAGCGCGGAGCATGGTGCTTCCACTGGTGCGTGGGAGGTGGCTCCCCTCCGGGAGGAGCCCCCGGGGCATGTACAACCCCGCCCTAACACGTGGCTGGCACGGTAGGGCCTGACGAGGTGTATCTGGGCACCCGTGAGCCAGCGCGGGACTCACGGGGCCCTACCTCAAGGCGGGTTGCGCCTGGCACTGGGCCTTAACTTGTGATGTGTTCCTGCAGATTTGGTTAGATGTCGACGCTCTACATCCTCGGGTCCCGGCCCTCGAGCGGGTCTCAGCCGTCGCTGGTATGCCAGTTCGCGATGCCGTGGACATGGCCAGAGGGTGAGGGCCGAGAGCGATGGAGCCCATGAGTCGCGATGCTCAGGTACCCCACCTTTAACGTGCAAGCGACCGACATGAAGGAAGAAGGGGTGCCATGGACAGGCACCAAATAACAATCATGATGGGTCAAACGCACGATCCGAATAAACGCAAGAGAGGTACATGCCGCTGGGTCTGGCCCGAGTGGCTTGGGGATGATGCAGCCTGAGGGGCGCCCCCAACAAATTAAGCTAGGAACATGAAGCAAAAGGGATACATGCCGCAGGGACGGACCCACGCGGCCTGGGAATGATGCAGCCCTGGGGGGCGCTCCCAGCTGAAAATGAAACTCGAAGGATGTCACCTGATAACGTTGAAGACGAAGGGATGCTGAAGTAGCGGACGTCGTGGGCTGCAGAAGCTGATCTTCACGAGCCCCCAGGCCCAGGAGCCTCGGGAGGCTCCGGAGGCGCTGGTGGCTTCTCGCGGACCATCTCCATCTCCGCCAGGACTGCGGAACGCCTGGCCTCTTGAGCCTCCAGGATGCTCCCCATGAGGTGCTGGCGTGTGGCAGCCGCGTTCGGCACGCCGTAAGGCATGCAAACGTTGCTATGGGGTGGACCTTCACAGCGCCCCACGCGTGAGGGCCAGAGGCGCTCCTGAGAGGCGGCTCGGTTGAGCCCTGGTATGTCGATGCAGACGCCGCAGCCCACCATCCTCGCTGGATGGGGAGCTACGGCGGAGTGGCGGCGGCTGCCACTCATGACTCTTGACTACTGCAGCTCTGAATGATCTGGTGACGAACTCCCGAGGTTTGGCCCTCCTTGCCTCGCTCCTTCCCGAGGGAAACGTGCTGAAACACGCCTCAAGTGGTGCCCAAGCGCCTCCTTGTGACCTTAGCAAGGTCGGTGGCCCTCCAGGAGAGAGCCCCTGAGCCTTGCTCGAGGAGGGCGCCGGGCGCGCCTTCCTATGCGACAGAAGGAGGAGCCCCCTGAACAGGCGCGGACCCCGAGGGGCCTGCCTCCTGAGGGGCCGGGCCAGGCGATGTCTTCTTCTTCTTGGGAGCAGCCTCGGGGAGCCTCCTGCTCCTGCGATCTGGGTGTTCAAGTGACGCGGCTTGAAACACACGCTCCAGGGAGCACACTGCGTCCCTTTCCTCACAAGGCACCGTGATGACTCCACTGCTCCGTGGCATCTTGAGGACATTGTAGCCGTGATGAGTCACGGCCATGAATTTGGCTAGAGCTGGGTACCCAAGGATGGCATTGTATGGCAGGCGAATGTGGGCGACGTCGAAGTCGATGAGCTCGGTGCGGTAGTTGTCGCACCCCCCGAAGGTGACAGGGAGGCGGACCTGCCCAATCGGAACTGTGGAGCCGTCGGTGACTCCGGAGAAAGGCTTGGTTGGCTGAAGCTGATTGTAAGGCACTTGGAGATTGTTGAATGTTCCTACGGACAGGACATTGAGCCCTGCTCCGCCATCGATGAGGGTCCTGGTGACTTGCATGTTGCTGATGATTGGGGAACAAAGCATCGGGAGGACTCCGGCTGTGGCGGCGCACTTGAGCTGATCCGCTGAGCTGAACGTGATGGCGCATGCTGACCACCTAAGAGGGCGCCTGGCTTCGAGCTTGGGGAGGACTGCATTCACTTCGCGGGCGAACTGCTTGAAGATGCGCTGAGAGGCTGGGGCTTGAGCTCCGCCCAGGATGCAAGCGATTGCGCGCGGCTCCTGGAAGCCCCCAGCCCCCTCGTCCTGATGATGGTCTTCGTTTCTCCTTGGCTGCGGTGGCAGAGGAGGGAGGCCTGCGTTGCCTTGCGGGCGATCCTCGTGAGGCTGATCCCTCCAGGCTCCCTCGTGAGGCGGGTCCCTCCAACCTCCCTCGCGAGGCTAATCCTGCCAGCGGTCCTCGCGAGGTCGGTCGCGCCAGCCTTGGCGGGGGCCGCGGTCTTCCCAGCATCCTGCGTTTCTTCCTCCTCGGTCGTAGCCTCGATCGCTGCGGTCGGGGCATCGACCGATTCGCCCTTCTCGCACGGCTCTGAGCTCTTGACACTTGTTGGTGTTGTGGGTGTGGAGGTCGTGGTACACACAGTACCGGCTGCCCTTGGAAGACTCGGACTGATCTCTGCCTCGCTTGGTATTTGGTTCTGCCGCGAGCACGACAGCTCCCTTGCGCTTCACATCCTTGACCTTGGGATTCTTCTCTTCTGGGTCAGCAGCTGGCAGCTCGAGGAAGGAAAGGCGTCCTTCCTCCGCCCTGGCGCACTTGGTCGCCAAGTTGAACAACTCCAAGGATGTGCACAGGTTTTCGTGCATCGCCAGCTCCTCCTTCATCTTGACGTCACGCACACCGTCGGAGAAGGCTGAGATGAGGGCCTCCTCGGTCACCTTGGGAATCTTGAGGCGTGCGTTGTTGAAGCGCTGGATGTACTTCTGCAGGGTCTCTCCTAGCTGCTGCTTGATGCGGCGCATGTCGCTCACGGCAGGAGGCCGGTCGCGAGTGCCTTGGAAGTTGGCGATGAAGCGTGTGCGCATGTCGTCCCAGGAGGAGATCGCGCCAGGAGCCAGGTTCAGGAGCCAGGTGTGGGCACCGTCCTTGAGCGCCATGGGAAACCAGTCCGCCATGACCTTCTCGTCCCCGTTGGCGGCTTCAAAGCCCAACTCGTAAAGCTGGAGGAACTTCGCAGGGTCAGCCATGCCGTCGTAGTGAGGAGGCAGGTCTGGCTTGAACTTGCCGGGCCACGCGACACTGCGTAGCTCGGCGGTGAAGGCGCGGCAGCCTGCTGTGGCCATGGGAGGCCTTTGGTGATGAAGGGCCTGGTCTTGCGGGTCCCCATGCGCTGCCGCTGGGAGCAGCGCGGGGTCTTGGCATGCTGGAGCAGGAGCGCGGTCGTGACGGGCCGGTGCGGGGAGCACTCGGGCAACTTCTTGGGGGGCGAGGGACCTCTTGGCAGCTCTGCTCTTGCTGCGCTGGTGCCGGACGGAGTGGGTTCCGCCCAGGGGCCACGCGCCTTGGGGCCAAGTCGCCTTCTTGAGGGGGAGGCACCTGAGGCGCCCCTGGAGCTTCATCGCCCGTGCAAGGCGGGCGCGGCAGTGCGATGAGAAGGACGGCGCTGGGAGCCCCTGCGGCGCGGACGAGCTCGGCGACGCGGTCGAGCCACTCCTCGTAGACGTCGTCGACGGGGCGGTAGCGCAGAAGCTCGTTTGCCGCGATGAGCGCGGCTCGAGCCTCCATGGGTGCGCGGAGCGTGCGAGACGAAGAACCAGCCGGGCGAAAGCGAGTAGCGGTACGTCCGTCTCGCCTCACGGACGGATCTTTGGGATGATGCTTGCTGCCGTTCCCGCCGGGCGATGGCGGCGTTGGCGGCAAAGCGACGGGAACGGAGGGGCGGCCACCGACGGGGGCCGTCTGGGCGACGCGGGTGGCGAGAGCGGCCCGGTGCTCGGCGCGGGCCCGACGAGCGTCCGACATGGATACAATGGGCGGCGAAGAACAGGGCGGTGGAAGACGGATTCTGGTGCACCCCTACCTGGCGCGCCAAATGTCGGATTTCGGGTTTCGGCAGACCCTCTAGGTTCGAACTCTGGGGTGCACGCGGAGATCTCACCCCCTACCTACCTGCACCTCGTCGCCTCACAAGGATCTAAAACTACACAAAGAGCAACACAAGGGACGCAAGATTTATACTGGTTCGGGCCACCATTGTGGTGTAACACCATACTCAAGTGTGTGGTGTGGTGGATTGCCTCAGGAGCTGATGATGAACAATACAAGGAAGAACAGCCTCGTGAGGGTATGTTCTTGGCCGGTGCGACGAACTGCTAGGGGGAGTTCGGTCGCCCTCTCTCTCTCTCTCTCTCTCTCTCTCTAGATTGCTTGATCTCTAGCTCTATTCTGGATTCCGGATCCTTTCTCCTCCCTAGCCCTGTGGGAGGCTAGTCCTATTTATAGGCAGAGGCCCTGGGCCTCTTCCCAAATATTGAGCGGGAAGGGCGCCAACAATTGGCCATTTTGAAGGGGAACATCTAGTACACTTATCCTGACTAAAGTTGGTCCTCGCCTGTCAAAGGCTCTGGCGGTGACGCCGGCTTGGGCTCCACGATGGCCTCGTTCCTGCCGTTGCGATGGTCTTGGTCTTGTTGCACCGAAATGGCTGCCTTTTCTTGATGCTCTCGCCTGCGCTTGCCTCCTTTGCACCAAAGAGGAAATGAGGACACTGCGCGGACTGGCGCCCGCCTGGCGCCCTTGGTCGTCATGGCTTGCGTCATGGGCACCTCGCGAGGTACCCCGCATTGATCTCTCCGCCTCCTCGCAAGCCAGCCTGATGAGGCCGTGCCTGAGGAAGCTTCCTGTCGTCCACCCCGCGAGGCTTGGCCCCTCGCGAGGGTCCTGAGCTGGTGCTGATGAAGATGGGCCGTGCTGGGCCACCCCTTGAGCCACGCCGCAGGCCGCAGGCAGGCAAGTCTGGGTACCCCAGTTCCCAGAACGCCGACACTCCTAACCCTAATTCTATCTCTATAAATTCACAAATATTCCCAAACCACCAGAAGCGTCCACCAAAATACTTCTCCGCCGCAAGCCTCTGACCTCGTGAGATCTAATGACCCACAAGTATCGCAACAGTTTTCGAGGGTAGATTATTCAACCCAAATCCATCTCATGCAAACAACTCATTCCGTGCTTTGAGAACTTGTTCTACTTGAGTTGTTACCATGGAAGCATGTTTATTGGTAAGCTTAAGATCATTAACAGTTCTACTCATATAATCACCCAATCAGTCAAGCATATAAGCATTACGTTTCAATTTTCTACTAACATAAGCATTGAAGTTTTCTTGCTTAGCAATAAAGTTACCAAATTCATCCAAGCATTGACTAGCAGACTTATTATAAGGAATATCACCTCCATCAAATCTATAGAGAGAATTGACCTCTACTACCTGTGTCGGAGTATTAAGACCATGTATTTCTTCAATGGGTGGTAAATTCTTAACATCTTCAGCTTTAATGCCTTTTTCTTTCATAGATTTCTTTGCCTCTTGGATATCTTCAGGACTGAGAAATAGATTACCAGTTTTCTTTGGAGTTGGATTAGGAGTTGGTTCAAGAAGATTCCAATCATTATCATTACTCAATATATTATTCAATAGTAATTCAGCTTGTTCAACAGTTCGTTCCATGAAAACACAACCAACACAACTATCTAGGCGGTCCCTAGAAGCATCGGTTAGTCCATTATAAAAGATATCAAGTATTTCATTTTTCTTGAGAGGATGATCAGGCAAAGCATTAAGTAATTGGAGAAGCCTCCCTCAAGCTTGTGGGAGGCTTTCTTCTTCAATTTGCACAAAGTTAAATATTTCCTGTAAAGCAGCTTGTTTCTTATGAGCAGGGAAATATTTTTCAGAGAAGTAATAAATCATACCCTGGGGACTACGCACAAAACCGGGAGCAAGAGAATTCAACCATATCTTAGCATCACCCTTTAACGACAAAGGAAACAACTTAAGAATATAGTAATAGCGAATTTTTTCCTCATGAGCAAATAGGGTGGCTATATCATTCAATTTAGTAAGATGTGCCACAACAGTTTCAGATTCATAACCATGGAAAGGATCGGATTCAACCAAAGTAATTAACTCAGGATCGATAGAGAATTGATAATCCTTATCAGTAACAAAGATAGGTGAAGTAGAAAAGTTAGGGTCATATTGCATTCTAGCCTTTAGAGATTTTTCTTTCCAATTGCATAATAATTTCTTAAGATCATCTCTATCCTTACAAGCAAGAAAGTCCCTAGCTACCTCTCCATCCATAACATAACCCTCAGGTATATCAAGCAATTCATATCTAGGAGAGCTAGGTCTAGCAGGTGTCTCAAAGTGTTCAGTTTCAATAATTTCATCAGTTTCAGAAATATCATCATCTTCAGCATAATCAATCGTTCTAACTCTAGCAAGATGTTCGTCAAGTAATTCACATAGTGGCACAGTCTTATCTAGCAGAGTAGTAGCATCATAAGCATCATTCATAATAGAAGTAGCATCATCAATAACATGCGACATATCAGAATCAATAGCAGGTGTAGGTGTCGCAAGCTTACTCAAAACAGAAGGTGAATCAATTGCAGAGCTAGATGGCAGTTCCTTACCTCCCCTCGTAGTATACGGATAGATCTTGGTTTTGGTGTCTTTCAAATTCTTCATAGTGATAAACATATATAAATCCCAAGTGACTCAGAGAATAGAGCTATGCTCCCCGACAATGGCGCCAGAAAAAGGTCTTGATAACCCACAAGTATAGGGGATCGCAATAGTTTTAGAGGGTAGAGTATTCAACCCAAATTTATTGATTCGACACAAGGGGAGCCAAATAATATTCCCAAGTATTAGCAGGTGAGTTGTAAATTCAACCACCTAAAAGACTTAATATCTGCAGCAAAGTATTTAGTAGCAAAGTAGTATAGATGTATCGGTAACAGTGGCAACAATAACAATAGCAGTTTTATAGTAATTGTAACAGCAGTAGAAACGAAAGTAACTTAGCAAAGATAATATGTTAAAAGATCACAGGCAATGGATCATGATGGATAATTATGTTGGATGGCATTCATCATGCAACAGTTATAACCCAGGGTGACATAGAACTAGATCCAATTCATCAATATAATGTAGGCATGTATTCTGTATATAGTCATACGTGATTATGGAAAAGAACTTGCATGACATCTTTTGTCCTACCCTCCCGTGGCAGCGAGGTGCTAATGGAAACTAAGGGATATTAAGGCCTCCTTTTAATAGAGAATTGGAAAAAAGCATTAGCACTTAGTGAATACATGAACTCCTCAAACTACGGTAATCACCGGAAAGATCCCAATTATTGTCACCTTGGGGTATGCGGATCATAACTCGTAATAGGTGTCTACAACTTCCAAGATCGGATCAAGAACACAAATATATTCATGGAAACTTAAAGGGTTCAGATCTGAATTCATGGCACTCGGGCCCTAGTGACAAGTATTAAGCATAGCAAAGTCATAGCAACATCAATCTCATAAAATAGTGGATACTAGGGATCAAACACTAACAAAACTAACTTGATTACTTGATAAATCTCATCCAACCCATCACCGACCATCGAGCCTACAAAGAAATTACTCACTCCCGGCGATGAGCATCATTGAATTGATGATGGAGGAAGGTTAATGATGATGATGGCGATGGATTCCCCTCTCCAAAGCCCAAAATAGACTCCAGATCAGCCCTCCCGAGGAAGAACGGGAGGCGGCGGCCGCTCCGTATCATAAAATGCGATGAATCCTTCTCTCATATTTTTTCTCCTTGAAAGTGAATATATAGCGTTGGAATTAGGGTCGAAGGAGCTCCACGGGGCCCACAAGCCACCTAGGCACGCCCAGGGGGCGCCCCCCAGGCTTGTGGCCGATGGGTGGACCCCCTCTGGTTGATTCTTTCGGCAATATTTTTTATTAATTCCAATATTATTCTCCCTAAATTTCCAGGTTAATCTAAGAACTTTTATTTCTGCACAAAAATAACACCAAGGCAATTCTGCTGAAAACAACGTCAGTCCGGGTTAGTTCCATTCAAATCATGCAAATTAGAGTCCAAATCAAGGGCAAAAGAGTTTGGAAAAGTAGATATGATAGAGACGTATCAAGATCCCATCTTGGGACCTTTTTCGATGATCTTCCGAAGGGGGATTCGATCACGGAGGGCCTCTACATCAACCCTATCGCCCTACCGATGATGCGTGAGTAGTTTACCACAGACCTACGAGTCCATAGCTAGTAGCTAGATGGCTTCTTCTCTCTCTTTGATCTTCAATACAAGTTCTCGTTGATGTTCTTGGCGTTCTATCCGATGTAATACGTTTTTTGCGGTGTGTTTGTTGACATCCGATGAATTGTGGATTTATGATCAGATTATCTATGAATTTTATTTGAGTCTCCTCCGAATTCTTATATGCATGATTTGATATCTTTGTATTTCTCTACGAACTATCGATTTGGTTTGGCCAACTAGATTGGTTTTTCTTGCAATGGAAGAGGTGCTTAGTTTTGGGTTCTATCTTGGAGTGTCCTCACCCAATGACATAGTAGTGGTAGCGAGGCACATATTGTATTATTGTCATCAAGGATAAAAAGACGGGGTTTACATCATATTGCTTGAGTTTAACCTTCTACATCATGTCATCTTACTTAAAGCGTTACTCTGTTCTTATGAACTTAATACTCTAGATGCATGCTGGATAGCGATTGATGTGTGGAGTAATAGTAGTAGATGCAGGCAGGAGTCGATCTACTTATCACAGACGTGATGCCTATATTCATGATCATTGCCTTAGATATCATCATAACTTTGCATTTTTATATCAATATCTCAGCAGTAATTTGTTTACCCACCGTATGCTTTCTTAAGAGAGAAGCCTCTAGTGAAACCTATGGCCTCCGGGTCTATTTTCTATCATATATTTTCAGATCTATAAACCAAAAACCCAAAAATACATCACTGAGTTTTATTTTCTTTTATTTTGTTTTATGTTTTTATTAATTTTTTATATCTATCTCTATCAGATCTCATCCTTGCAAGTGATCGTGAAGGGATTGACAACCCATTTATCGTGTTGGGTGCAAGTGTTTTATTGTTTGTTCAGGTGCATAGATCAGAGACTTGCTTGTACCTCCTACTGGATTGATACCTTGGTTCTCAAACTGAGGGAAATACTTATCTCTACTTTGCTGCATCACCCTTTCCTCTTTGAGGGAAAAACCAACGCAAACTCAAGAAGTAGCAGTAACTACTGAAGGCGCTTCATATGGCGAGCCAAGTGGCAGTTTGAGTGGCGAAGATTTTGTTGGAAATATGCCCGGGAGGCAATAATGTTGTATTACTATATTTTTTGTATTCACAGTTAAGAGTTTATATTATATGGTATAACTACTATGATCTTGGAATATGTGATTGAGTGAAAAACTCATATGCACGTGTGGAATGATAAACGGTAAAATAAGAATCCTAGTTTTGCCTCTAAGACTAGCTCAAGTGTTGTTGGTGATCATGTTTTACAGATCTTGAGATATCGTTAAGTGTAAGGATAGTATCAAAACAATATTGAGAGTATGATTTTAGAATAACAATCATATTGAATCGGCCCAAACTTTGCTTGTTATACTTTGAGATAATATATATTGTCAGAAGTCAACTGTTATAAAACGGAGTGTTATCATGTGATTTAGTTCCTTAGACCATGGGAGTGTTGTAGCCACTTCTTACTATAGGATGAACTTTGGGGTTGCTCAAACGTCATTTGTAACACGGTGATAATAACGGTAACTTACATGTTCATCGGAAAGTTTGACAAGGGACTAGATAACTCGATAGTGGGATTTGCTCCTTCAAAAATGGAAAGATATTCTTAGGGCCCTCTCAGTGTGATGGAATCCATCATCGTCTGGCCAGACACAGGTGACTATGTCATGGGGATGCTAGAACACGTCAGCCAGAAAGAAGAACAAAGCCGATAACGAGGAGACTGGTATAGTGACCATGTGTATCTCAAGAGGATATTGATATATCTCACATCAGGTTTTGCAAAGTATCACGAAGAAAAGGGAATGTCAGATGATAACCAATGGTTCACTCGAATGCCCTTCATGTATTCATAGGGATCGATATGGACGTCCACGATTCCGCTATCGGTCATTAAACGAAGGGGTTTCATTCATGTCTATGTTTTGCCGAACCGACAGGGTTACAAGTTTAAGGTAATCAAGATCTAATGAGTGTTGGTAGGATGAGAATAATAAGAATATATTTGTGAAATAGTTTCGAGAGGAACTGGAAGCGTTCTGGGGTCACCGGAAGGATTTCAGAGTTTATGGGGCAATACCGTGTATTACCGATAAATAATATATAGGTGGAAAATGTTTTTAGAGATGTTAAATTAATAATAAAAGTCTCTAGTAATAGTTAGGAAGCTTATACTTAATTAAATATCAATGGGCCTAAAAAGGCCAAGTGGTGGAAGGAGTACTGGGCCACAAGGGCCCAATAGTGGTGGCGCTCCCTTCTCCCCATGGAAAGGGGAGAGGGGGGCCAAATTTCAGGGCGAGTCCCCCTCCTCTTGTGCGGCCAAGGGGGGAGAGTTCCCCTTGTGGCGCCCCCTCCTCCCCCTCAACCTATATATACTTGAGGTATTGCACTTTTTGAATATACAAGTTTTGGAGCCTCCTCTAGTTCTCTAGTTCTAGTTCTGGTTGGTCCTAGTTGATCCATTAGAGCTAGACCTAGATCCTCTAATACTCATAATTAGAAGTCTAGTGTGGTTATAATCTCCTCCCTCTTCTTCTTCGATGATGATTAGCTCTGGACTGCGAGGCACTGCCGGATCGTGAAGACCATATGCTTGCAACTCATAGAGAGGCCGAGCTTTTGATCTTCCGTTCGAGGGACTGTTCGTGGGCGGTTCCCTGGATCATTCATTGCTACTTCTGAGCTGCTTTAGGATTTCCTGAAAGAGGAGAGGATGATGTAGTACGGTAGAGATAAGTATTGCCTCAGTTAAGAACCAAGGTCATCAATCCAGTAGGAGAACCAAACAGAACCTCGTTAGCAGCACCTCCACACACAAAAGAAAATACTTTTACCCAACGCAAACAAGGGGGTGATGCGCTTGAACTACGTCGGTATTTCCCCAAAGAGGAAGGGATGATGCAGCACAACTACGGTAGGTATTTCCCTCAGTGATGAGACCAAGGTTATCGAACCAGTAGGAGAACCACGCAACACCACGTAAATAGCTCTTGCACACAAAGAACAAATACTTGCAACCCGACATAAGAGAGGGGTTGTCAATCCCTCACGGGTAAAAAGGTAGGTAATATTGTAGTAGGTTGGCTAAATAGATCTCGCGGGAACACGAGATAAAATAAATAAATAAAAATTGCAGCAAGGTATTTTCGCATTTTTGGATTAATAGATCTGAAAATAAAAGCAAATAAAAATAGACCGCGAAGGCAAATATAATAAAGAAGAGACCCGGGGGACGTAGATTTCACTAGTGGCTTCTCTCGAGAAAATAGCAACAGTGGGTAAACAAATTACTGTTGGGCAATTGATAGAACTTCAAATAATCATGACGATATCGAGGCAATGATCATTATATAGGCATCACGTCCAAGATTAGTAGACCGACTCCTTCCTGCATCTACTATTATTACTCCACATATCGACCGCTATCTAGCATGCATCTAGTGTATTAAGTTCATGGAGAAATGGAGTAATGCAATAAGAACGATGACATGATGTAGACAAGATCTATTTATTTAGAAATAGACCCCCATCTTGTTATCCTTAATGGAAACGATACATACGTGTCGATTCCCCTTCTGTCACTAGGATCAAGCATTGTAAGATCGAACCCATCACAAAGCACCCCTTCCCATGGTAAGAAAAATCAATCTAGTTGGCCTAACTAAACCAAAGATTCAAAGAAGAAATATGAGGCTATAAGTAATCATGGATAAAAGAGATCAAAGAAATCAAATAACTTTCATGGATAAAAACATATATCTAATCATAAAGTTAAAGTTCATCGGATCCCAACAAACACACCGCAAAAAGAGTTACATCAAATAGATCTCCAAGAGACCATTGTGTTGAGAATCAAAAGAGAGAGAGGAAGCCATCTAGCTACTAACTACAGACCGCATCAACGGAGAGGCACCAATGAGGATGATGAACCCCTCCGTGATGGTGTCTAGATTGGTCTGGTGGTTCTGGAACTTGCGGCGGCTGGAATTGATTTTCGTTAACTCCCCTAGGGTTTCTGGAATATTGGGGTATTTATAGAGCAAAGAGGCAGTGTGGGAGGCCACCGCCAGGCGCGCCCTGGTGGGTTGTGCCCCCTCGGGGCACCCCCCAGGTGCTTCTCTGGCCCATCTGGTGTCTTCTGGTCCAAAAAAATCCACAAAAAGTTTCGCTGCATTTGGACTCCGTTTGGTATTGATTTCCTGCGATGTAAAAAAAAGCAGAAACAACAATTGGCACTTGGCACTATGTCAATAGGTTAGTCCCAAAAAATGATACAAATGATTGTAAAACATCCAAGATTGATAATATAAAAGCATGGAACACTCAAAAATTATAGATACATTGGAGACGTATCAGCATCCCCAAGCTTAATTCCCGCTCGTCCTCGAGTAGGTAAATGATAAAAACAAAATTTTTGATGTGGAATGCTGCCTAACATGTTCATAATATATTCTTTTCTTTGTAGCATGGACATTTGGAATTTTATATGGTTCAAAGCAACAGTGTAGTTTTGACATGATGACTTAAATACTCAAGCATATCAACAAGCAACTATGTCTGTCAAAATATCAACACTAAAGCAAGTTATCCCTAGCCCATCGTGCTCAATCATTAATCCATTCATGAAACACACTCGCATATTAGCTACACCCAATGCTCAAGTACAATCATAGTGCCTCTTAGTTTGTGCTTTATAAGAGAAGATGGAGACTCAAATAAAAATAAAAATTGCATAAAAGTAAATAGATAGGCCCTTCGCAGAGGGCAGTTGGGATTTGTAGAGGTGCCAGAGCTCAAAGTGAAAAAGATAGAGATAAAAACATTTTGGGAGTCATGCTTTTCCTGTCAAAGAAAACAACCGAGTAGTTCCCAATACTTTCCAGGCTAGATATACCATAGGCGGTTCCCAAATAGAAAATAAAGTTTATTCCCTTTTCAACCAAGTTTAAATGGACCGAAGAGTATGAGGCCAGTTTTCAGGAATTGAAGAAACGTTTGGTTACAACCCAGTGCTGATTCTTCCGGATATACCCAAGGATTTCCATGTGTATTGCGACGCTTCTCGCTTAGGACTTGGAGGTGTACTTATGCAGGACGGAAGTGTTGTTTCATATGCCTCACGTCAGCTTTGACCGCATGAGTTGAATTATTCCATGCATGATTTGGAGTTAGCAGTCGTAGTGCATGCGCTCAAGACCTGGAGGCATTTTCTTATTGGAAACCGTTGTGATGTGTACACGGATCACAAGAGTTTGAAGTACATTTTCACGCACAAGGAGCTAAATCTCAGGCAGAGGAGATGGTTGGAGCTCATAAAGGATTATGATATGAAGCTGCATTATCATCCAGGAAAGGCCAATGTCGTAGCAGACGCTTTGAGCCGGAAGAGTTATGTCAATACCCTCGTAAGCGGAGTATTACCAAAGGAGTTAGCCGAAGATCTCAGGGAACTTCGTTTGGAGATAGTTCCTAGAGGTTTTGTGGCGGCAATGGAGGTTCAGTCAACATTATTGGGAAAGATTCGTGAAGCTCAGAAGGATGATAAGGAGATTGCCGAAATAAAGGAGAGGATGAGCAAAGGAAAAGCCAAAGGTTTTTGAGAGGATGAGCACGAAACCTTATGATTTGAGGACCGTGTATATGTACCCAATAATGCAGAGATCAGGAAGTTAATACTTCAGGAAGCTCACGATTCGCCATACTCGATACACCTCGGAAACACCAAGATGTATCTGGATTTAAAGGAGCATTTCTAGTGGACAGGTATGAAGAAGGATATTGCCGAGTATGTAGCCATGTGTGATGTATGTCAGAGAGTAAAAGCAGAACATCAGAAGCCAGCAGGATTACTGCAGCCCATGCCGATACCCGAATAGAAGTGGGACAAGCTTGACATGGATTTCATCATTGGATTACCCAGGACACGATCGGGATATGATTCTATCTGGGTAGTAGTTGATCGCTTGACCAAAGTGGCTCACTTTATCCCAGTGAAAACCACCTATACGAGTGCGAAGTTGGCCAAGATATATATGACCAGGATCGTATGTCTGCACGGAGTTCTGAGGACCATTGTACCAGATAGAGGAACACAGTTCACCTCGAAGTTTTGGAATCAGTTGCACCAGACTCTGGGTACTAGGCTAGAGTTCAGTACAACCTTTCATCCGCAGACAGATGGACAGACCGAGAGAGTCAATCAGATTCTGGAGGATATTTTGAGAGCCTGTGCACTAGATTATGGATCTAGTTGGGATGATAATTTGCCTTACGCAGAGTTCTCATACAACAACAGTTATCATGCTAGTTTGAAGATGGCACCTTTCGAAGCCTTGTATGGAAGGAGGTGCAGAAGACCGTTAATGTGGGATGAAGTTGGAGATCGTCAGTTGTTTGGACCGGATCTAATCAAGGAGTCCGAAGAGAAGGTTAAGTTGATTTGAGATAGACTGAAGGAAGCTCAGTCCAGGCAGAAGAGTTATGCAGACTCCAAACGCAAGGAGGTAGTCTACGAGATCGGAGATAGAGCATATCTTCATGTGCCACCACTGCGAGGAGTTAAACATTTTGGAGTAAAAGGAAAGTTAGCCCCAAGATTTGTAGGACCGTACCGAGTTTTGGAACGTATGGGAGAAGTGGCCTACAAGTTGGAGTTACCCGAAGGACTGTCAGGAGTTCATGATGTGTTTCATGTTTCCCAGTTGAAGAAGTGCCATGCAGAGATGGCCTATATTCCACTCAGAGACACAGTGCCCCTGGAAGCAATTCAGCTGGATAGTAATCTAACCTACGAGGAGAAACTCGTCAAGATTCTCGAGTTTGCCAGTCGAGTTACACACCGTAAGGTTATCAAGTTTTGCAAGGTTCAGTGGAGCCACCATACCGAGGATGAAGCCACCTGGGAACGAGAGGAAGACCTATGGAAAGACCACCCACACCTATTTTATAGCCAAACCGAATCTCGAGGGCGAGATTCATCTTAAGGGGGGTAGATTTATAACATCCCAATTTTCAATTAGGATGTTATACATAGGTCATCATATGCATATCATATATTATTTGCATTTTGGTTGTGATCCTAGAAATCTTAAGCAACTCAAGGACCCAAGGAGAGAGTTGGGGATTTCATTTATTTTCACATTTCAATTTTTCTCAAATTTGAAAAGAGGATCAATTTGGTTTTAATAATTTTTCTCTCCAAATATTTCTAATATTCAAAAATAAAAGAGAGAAGATAATATGACTTCTTAAAAAAAAGGAATATCGGAGGAAATTTTTTAAAATCAAATATATATTTTATTTGGACTTTATCTGACATTTTATTTGAATTAGAAAAATATGCATTTTTGAAAATTGCATTATTAGGCCAGAAAAATGTTTACTTTGTTCTAAATATTTTATTTAGACGACGAAAATTGTTTTTGGCATTTTTAGATTTTTTTATTATTTTTACTAGGATTTGTCTTCGGCGTAATTTATTTTAAAAAAAGTTCTTCGCCCAACTGGGCCGAAGGCCCAGCCGAGCCAGGCCGGCCCACCTCAGCGCCGCCACCTTCCTCGCGAGCGGGAGGAATCCCGCGCGCCGCCGCCGCCGAGGGAGTCCGAGCCGGACTCCCCATCGCCGCCTCGCCAGCCGCCACCTCCCCTCGGCCCGTCATAACCCGAGCCCCGCCGCCGCCACCACCCCCCCCCCCAAGCTGCCGCCAGCTCGAACCGCGCCGTTATTGAAAGCCCGCCGCCGCTTCATGGCCCCCGCCGCCTTCTTGCTAAAGTCGCCACCTCGCTGCTGCCGCCAGCGCCGCCGCGCTTGCCACCGTGCCCGCCGCGAACCGCCTCGCCGTTGCTCGCCGCCGCCGCCGCCGGATCTCGTCGGATCCCACCGCCGCCGTTTTTTTCGATTGAACCGGTAAAACCGACAAAACCTTCCCAGTTTTTTTATTAGATCGGTTCGGTTTTTTTCGGTTTCGCTAATTAGCGAACGTTCACCCGAACGCCTCTATTCGCGAACGTTTTCGTTTGTTTGTCTCCGATAACGAATGTTCGTTCGTTAGTCTTTTCTTTTTCTTTTATTTTTTTGGCCATGGACCTATCTGCGATTATTTTTATCGCAGATTAGCCCCTGATCTTCAAACCCTCGCAACTTTTTAACCGTTCGTCCAAATCCAGTGAAACCAACGCCAAAACCTTCGTCTCGGACCCCTCTTTCCAGTTAATCAACTTGAACATGGTTTTGACAAATTAAAATTTGGTTTCAAGTGGATTTGATTTCGAATTTCTTTTGATCGTAGTTTGAGTTTCATAGCTCCGATTTGATTGATTCTTTTTGCAAATCGAAGCACTTCAGTTGAACTTTTAGTTTGGACTTTCTCATCTGAGTTTTACCCTTGCATCTATGCTTGAGTGCTTATGTATGCTATTGTTTGTTTGCAATAGAGTTTCCAGAGTGCGAAGCGTTCTAATACGAGTCTCTAGGGTTTGTAGATCGTCAGCAAGGCAAGTAACACTTTGATCATATCCCTTTATTACCCAGTTTTTATTGCATTAGTTTTAACCCTCGATCACTGCATGAGTAGGATCTGGTTAACATGTTGGTTGGGAAGTAGTTGATGAGGTAGAACCTATTGTCCTTTATGTAAACCTTGGGAGTTACTTCTACGTTATGCTTATACTGCTATGCTATGCTCGTAGACGTGGATTGGTTGAGTGTATCCATGACAGATGTGAGAGTTATTATTAATGGTTAACTTAAGGTGGCTACTTTAATACACATCTGGGTGGATTGGTAGAGGCACCCTAGAGCACCCAGTGGTCGTCTGGGCACCTGGAGCAATCCAACGCTGTCCTGGGATATCCCGGAGTACCCGTGTGATCATCCTATGGTTCGCCACCCAGGCTAAAAGGGATCATAAGATTTTTCATGCTGGAAACTTCCGTGTGCAGCCACAAGCCATTATGGGCTCTGGCATAGTTGAGTATGTTGCGTGACCTCTTTCAGTGGTAGGCTAGCAGATGTAGGGGATGTAGGTGCTACTGTCTACCCAGAGTAAAGAGTTAATGCTTCTGAAAGACTGTGTCTCGGTCATTTGTTTCTCAAACACCATGTAGTGCGAGAAATCAAACGGAGGAGATTGAGTCATGTGGGGAAAAGTGCGCAAACCTCTGCAGAGTGTTTTAACTAATCATGGTTAGCCGTGTCCCCGGTTATGGACATCTTGAGTATCTGGTTCTTGAATTATTGATTTCATCTCATCACTCTTTTAAATAACTTGTTGGGTTATTAATTACTGTTTAATTGGGATTGAGTTGGAGGAACCTTCTCAATGTTTATCAACCAACTTTGTAGTTAAATAAATTATATTCCTTTGCAGTAGGGAAAAATTGGCTTTACGCAAAAATGTGCTAACCATAGAGCCTCCACCAGCCATATATGCATGTAGATATAGCTGTTATCTTGTTCATTGCTCTACAGTGTTATTTTGCCAGCATATTCCATGTGCTGACCCGTTTTGGGCTGCAACGTATTATGTTTCAGAGTTTTCAGACGAAGAGTAAGGTGCGCTAGGTCGTTGTCGTACACTCAGATATGCCGTTGGAGTTGATGGACTCATTTACCTTCGATGCTTCCGCAGTTATCTTATTTAGATGGCCTTAAGCCATATTATTGCAATAAGTTCTCTTTTGAGACATTCGATGTAATAAGTGTGTGATTGCACTCTGTTATAAATCTTCAAGTACTGTGTGTCAGCATTACCGATCCAGGGATGACACTTAAGCATAGGGATTTGACCGTTCGAGGTTGGATCGCTACATAAATTCATTTTTCATTTTGGGACTAGGCTTCCCTAATACCTTTGCCGTAATCTCGTGCAATGACAAGTGAATAAACACTCATCTTGAGAATAACATATCTAGCATAGAAATATATTAGCCACCCCCAACCGTTTCATGAGCGGTACGAGCACACGAAAAAGAAGTTTATTTTGAAAATTAGAGATGGCACATACAAATTTGCATAGAACGGCACGAAAATACCGCATATAGGTAGGTATGGTGGACTCATGTGGCAAAAACTGGTTTAAAGGATTCTGGATGCACAAGTAGTGATCATACTTAGTGGAAATGAAGGCTACCAAAAGATTTAGAAGCGACCAACCAAGAAATTAAAAATCTCATAAGTGAGCACTAAGCATAATTAACACCAAATAATGCACCACAAGTAGGATGTAATTTCATTGCATAACTATTGACTTACGTGCTAGCATAGGGAATCACAAACCTTAACACCAATATTTTTACTAAAGCATAATTACTCATCAACTTAACTCACATATCACATCATCATATCTCAAAACTATTACCAAGAATCAAGTTTATTTTGTCCAATGATCTTCATGAAAGTTTTTATTATATCCTCCTTGGATATCTATCACTTTGGGACTAATTTCATATGTTGCTTTTAATAAGCGCAAACAAATATAAGTGAATATCATGAGCATCATATTTCTTTCTCTCAAAATAATTTAAGTGAAGCAAGAGAGAATTTATTTAAATTTTACTAACTCTCAAATAAATCTAAGTGAAGAATGAGAGCATTTCTTCAAAAATACTAAAGCACACCATGCTCAAAAAGATATAGGTGAAGCACTAGAGCAATTCGATAGCTCATAAAGATTTAAGTGAATTATAGAGAGCAATTCTAACACGTCATAGCATAATTTTGGCTCTCTCAAATAGGTGTGTACAACAAGGATTAAAGACTTACAATAAAAAGCAAAACAAGCAAAGACTCAAATCATACAAGACGCTCCAAGCAAAACTCATAGTATGTGATGAATAAAATATAGTTCCAAGTAAAATATCGATGGTCGTTAGAAGAAAGAGGAGATGCCACTCGGGCATCCCTAAGCTTAGTTGCTTTCATCTCTTTGGTAATAGCTTGGGATGCCATGGGCATCCCCTAGCTTTGGCTCTTCTTACTCCTTATTCCTTCATCCATCGTAATATCACCCAAAACTTGAAAACTTCAATCACACAAAACTCAACAAAACCTTCGTGAGATCCGTTAGTATAAGAAAGCAAATCACTACTATAAGTACTGTTGAAAACCCATTCATATTTTATTCTTGCATTATATCTACTATATTCCAACTTTTCTATGGCAAAAACTCTTCAAAGAAAACCATAGAATCATCAAAACAAGCACACAACGCAAAGAAAATATAATCTGTCAAAAACAGAACAATCTGGATATTTTGAATACTTATATCCTTGCTTTATGCCTAGCTAGGGGCGTAAAACGATAGCGCTTGTTGGGATCACCTCCGAACTGCACGGTTGGTAGCGGCCTCTAGCAAGGCATGCCGAACACCAAGCAGACTATGAAGCTGGTTAGCGAACCTGTACATCATACTTCCATTCCTTTTGTCACACGATTTATGTTTTCGGGCTCAAGGCGAGTCTGTCATCCTTCTGCTAGCCCGACCTCTTTCTCGTTCCAGTGATGCCGACCACTATTCGGATTATCTCATAATCCTTGTCGCATGGCCATGCTTATCCTGGTCGGATCACACGAGGGGCCCAGAGTATATATCTCCATGTAAACCTTAGCACTATCAAGAGGTTTTGCAAAGACAACATAAAATATGTTATCCATGGAAACCTTAGCACTATCAAGTTGCTTATCATCATAACACCTTTGATTTCTGGCAACAATCCAAGAATAATGTTGATTAACATCATTAAAAACTTGTTGGATTATATCTAAAATAGGGACATCCTTTTTAAGATTATCATCAAAGATTTGATTATCCCCAAGAAAATGTCTTAACGCATAATCACTATTATAAATAATTTCATCTATCACCGATTTTTTACGATTCATACCATAGACATCAAAGATTTCCCTAGCTTCCCGTATTATGTAGTTAAATTCATTCATAAGAACAAGAGTGGCAAATTTTTAGCCTTGGGATTCTTTATAACGGGTAGCTTAAAAAACAATCTTTTCAAGATAGGATGAGTACGGATAAATTTATTTTCAAGTTTAAGAACTAGTGCTGAAAAAGCTTTCGCATACAATTTAGTCCTCTTAAGTATAGGAACATCATCAAGACTTAAACTTCCAACACAATTAAAAAAATTCTTGGATACGTTATTTTCCTATAGCATTCCCTTGCCCCAAAACAAAAGTTTTAGCATCCAGATTGCCAGATCATCTAATTTTAGGAGTTAGGCCATCATCTATTTCTGCCATACCAAAGTCACACATGATTGCAAACAAAGGGCAGATCTAACGAGAAAACGGCGAAAGAGAGCGAATAAAACGACAAATTTTTGTGAAGTGGGGGAGAGGAAAACGAGAGGCAAATGGCAAATAATGTAAATTGCGATTATATGGTATTTGTGATTAGGAACCAGGTAGATGTTGATGATGTCTCCCCGGCAACGGCGCCAGAGATGCCTGCTTGAACTACGTCGGTATTTCCCCAAAGAGGAAGGGATTATGCAGCACAACGACGATAGGTATTTCCCTCAGTGATGAGACAAAGGTAATCAAACCAGTAGGAGAACCACACAACACTATGTGAACGGCACCTGCACACGAATAACACATACTCGCAACCCGACGTATTAAAGGGGTTGTCAATCCCTTTCGGGCAACGACGCGAAAAATTGGCGAGTAGACGGGATAAAAATATGATAGATTGATAGATGCAAATAAAAGCAAATAAAATTCAGCAAGATATTTTGCGGTTTTTGGATTAGTAGATCTGAAAATAAAAGCAAATAAAAATAGATCGGCAAATATAATAAAGAAGAGACCCGGGGCCCGTAGATTTCACTAGTGGCTTCTCCCGAGAAAAATAGCAAATGGTGGGTAAACGAATTACTGTTGGGCAATTGATAGAACTTCAAATAATCATGACAATATCCAGGCAATGATCATTATATAGGCATCACATCCAAGATTAGTAGACCGACTCCTGCCTGCATCTACTACTATTACTCCACACATCGACCTCTATCCAGCATGCATCTAGTCTATTAAGTTCATGGAGAACAGAGTAATGCAATAAGAACAATGACATGATGTAAACAAGATATATTTATGTAGAAATAGACCCCATCTTGTTATCCTTAATAGCAACGATACATACGTGTCGGTTCCCCTTCTCTCACTCGGATCAAGCACCGTAAGATCGAACCCACTACAAAGCACCTCTTCCCAATGCAAGATAAATAGATCAAGTTGGCCAAACAAAACCCAAATATCGGAGAAGAAATACGAGGCTATAAGCAATCATGCATATAAGAGATCAAAGAAGACTCGAATAACTTTCATGGATAAAAACATAGATCTGATCATAAACTCAAAGTTCATCGGATCCCAACAGACACACCGCAAAAAGAGCTACATCATATGGATCTCCAAGCGACCATTGTATTGAGAATCAAAAGAGAGAGAGGAAGCCATCTACCTACTAACTACGGACCCGTAGGTCTACAATGAAGTACTCACGCATCATCAGAGAGGCACCAATGAGGATGATGAACCCCTCCGTGATGGTGTCAAGATTGGATCTGGTGGTTCTGGAACTTGCGGCAATTGGAATTGATTTTCTTCGACTCCCCTAGGGTTTCTGGAATATTGGGGTATTTATAGTGCAAAGAGGCTATGCGGGAGGCCATCGAGGTGGGCACAACCCATATGGGCGCGCCTGGGGGCCCAGGCTCCCTGGTGGGTTTTACCCCCCTCGGGGCACCCCCAAGTGCTTCTCCGGCCCATTGGGTGTCTTCTGGTCCATAAAAATCCCACAAAAAGTTTCGCCGCGTTCGTACTCTGTTTGGTATTGATTTCCTGTGATGTAAAAAACATGCAAAAAACAACAACTGGCACTAGGCACTATGTCAATAGGTTAGTACCCAAAAATGATATAAAATGATTGTAAAACATCCAAGAATGATAATATAACAGCATGGAACAATAAAAAAGTATAGATACGTTGGAGACGTATCAGTTCCCAAACAGAAAATAAAGTTTATTCCTTTTTCCACCATACTTTCACTTTCCATGGCTAACCGTATCCACAGGTGCCTTCCATACCAACACTTTCCAAGGAATTTATTATTTGACAACATAAATTAAATTCATTTTTCATTCCGGGAATGGGCATCCCTAACATGTTTGTCGTACTCTCGTGCAATGACAAGTGAATAAACACTCATCTTCAGAATAATATATCTAGCATGGAAATATATCAGCCACCCCCTACCGTTTCATGAGCGGTACGAGCACACAAAAGGGAAATTTATTTTGAAAATTAGAGATGGCACATACAAATTTTCTTAGAACGACAAAAGAATACCACATATAGGTAGGTATAGTGGACTCATGTGGCAAAAAACCAATTAACACCAATAATGCACCACAAGTAGGATGTAATTTCATTGCATAACTATTGACAATTGTGCTTGCATAGGGAATCACAAACCTTAACACCAATATTCTTACTCAAGCATAATTATTCATCAACATGACTCACATATCACTATCATCATATCTCAAAACTATTGCAAGGAATCAAGTTTATTTTGTCCAATGATCTTCATGAAATTTTTATTATATCCTCCTTGGATATATATCACTTTGGGACTAATTTGATATGTTGATTTTGATAAGCTAAAACAAATATAAGTGAAGAACATGAGCATCATATTTCTTTCTCTCAGAATAATAAGTGAAGCAAGAGAGAATTTTTTTAATTTTTTTTACTAACTCCCAAATAAATCTAAGTGAAGCATGAGAGCATTTCTTCAAAAATACTAAAGCACACCATGCTAAAAAAGATATAAGTGAAGCACTAGAGCAATTCCATAGCTCATAAAGATTTAAGTGAAGCATATAGAGCAATTCTAACAAGTCATGGCATAATTTTGGCTCTCTCAAATAGGTGTGTCCAGCAAGGATTCAAGACTTAGAATAAAAAACAAAACAAGCAAAGACTCATATCATACAAGACGCTCCAAGCAAAACTCATGATATGCGACGAATAAAAATGTAGCTCCAAGTAAAATACCGATGGTTGTTAGAAGAAAGAGGGGATGCCACTCGGGGGCATCTCCAAGCTTAGTTGTTTGATACTTCTTGAATATTATATTGGGGTGCCTCTGGCATCCCCAAGCTTAGCCTTTTGATAATCCTTATTCCTTCATCCATCGCGATCTCACCCAAAACATGAAATCTTCTATCACACAAAACTCAACAAAACCTTCATGAGATCCGTTAGTATAAGAAAGCAAATCACTACTATAAGTATTGTTGCAAACCATTCATATTTTATTTTTGCATTATATCTACTGTATTCCAACTTTTCTATGGCAAAAACTCTTCAAAGGAAACCATAGAATCATCAAAACAAGCACACAACGCAAAGAAAAAAGAATTTGTCAAAAATAGAACAGTTTGTAGCAATATGAAAACTTCGAATACTTCTGTAACTCCAAAAATTCTGAAAAATTAGGACAACGTGAGTAATTTGTATATTACTCTCGTGTCAAAAATTCAGAGCAAAAGCACGTTTCCGTGATTTATGAAAAAAATTCTGAGCGCAAAAGTTTCTGTTTTCCAACAAGATCAAATCAACTATCACTCAAATCATCCCAAAACCTTTGCTTGGCACAAAAACTAATTTAAACCAATAAAACACATCTAATCAGAGGCATAATTGGGTATTTTATTGAAAATAGCAGGAAAACCAAAATGCAAAAATATACAAGTTGGTTTGCTTCCCAACGAGCGCTATTGTTTTACGCCCCTAGCTAGGCATAGTGCAAAGGATCTATGTATTGCCAGCTTTCTCCTTAATTTCCTTAGAGGTGTTTTCGTCAGGAGGTTTTGCAAAAACAACTTAAAACACATTATCCATGGAAACCTTAGCACTATCAAGTTGCTTATCATCATAACCCCTTTGATTTCCCGCAACAATCCAAGAATAATGTTGATTAACATCATTGAAAACTTGTTGGATTATATCTAAAACATGGACTTCCTTTTTAAGATTGTCATCAAAGGTTTGGTTATCCCCGAGCAAATGTCTTAACGCATAATCACTATTATAAAGAATTTCGTCTATCACGGGTTTTTCACGATTCATACCATAAAAATCAAAGATTTCCCTAGCTTCCCGTATTATGTAGTCAAATTCATTCATAAGAACAAGAGTAGCCAACTTTTTAGCCTTGGGGTTCTTTATAACGGTAACTCAAAAAACAACCTTTTCAAAGTAGGATGAGTATGGATAATTTTTTTTTCAAGTTTTAGAACTAGTGCCGAAATAGCTTCCGCATAAGTTTTAGTGCTCTTAAGTATAGGAACATCATCAAGACTTAAATTTCCAACACAATTGAAAAATTCTTGGATGCGTTCTTTTCCTATAACATTCCCTTGGCAAAAAACAAAAGTTTTAGCATCCAGATTGCCAGATCGTCCAATTTTAGGAGTTAGTCCATCATCTGTTTCTGCCATACCGAAGTCACTCATGATTGCAAACGAAGGATAGATCTGACGAGAACACGGCGAACGAAAAAAGAGGGTGAAGAAAACGGAATTTTTTTTGTGAAGTGGGGGAAAGGAGAACGATAGGAAAATGGCAAATGATGTAAATTGCAAGGAGATGAGATTTGTGGTTAGGAACCTGGAAGATGTTGATGATATCTCCCCGGCAACAGTGCCAAAAATTCCTTTTGATGTGGCCTGAACTAAGTCGTTATTTCCCCAAAGAGGAAGGAATGATGCAGCACAGCTACGGTAGGTATTTCCCTTAGTGATGAGGCCAAGGTTATCGAACTAGTAGGAGAACCACGCAACACCACGTAAACAGCTCCTGCACACATAGAACAAATACTTGCAACCCGACGTAAGAGAGGGGTTGTCAATCCCTCACGGGTAAAAAGATAGGTAAAATTGTAGTAGATTGGATAAATAGATCTCGTGGGAACACGAGATAAAATAAATAAATAAAATTGCATCAAAGTATTTTTGTACTTTTAGATTGATAGATCTGAAAACAAAAGCAAATAAAAATAGATCGCGAAGGCATATATAATAAAGAAGAGACCCGGGGGCTGTAGATTTCACTAGTGGCTTCTCTCGAGAAAATAGCAATGGTGGGTGAGGGAGTCCCGGATTAGGGGGTGACCGGATAGCCGGACTA
The DNA here is from genome assembly GCA_021605205.1 of Aegilops longissima. NCBI lineage: Eukaryota > Viridiplantae > Streptophyta > Magnoliopsida > Poales > Poaceae > Aegilops > Aegilops longissima. The sequence continues at coordinate 433,145,276 of CM038681.1, read as the reverse complement.
CCATCATCGGCCGGACTATCATTTGCCGGACTATCATCATCGACCGGACTCCAAGACTATGAAGATAGAAGATTGAAGACTTCACCCCGTGTCCGGAGGGGACTTTCCTTGGCGTGGAAGGCAAGCTTGGCGATACGGATATGTAGATCTCCTACCATTGTAACCGACTCTATGTAACCCTAGCCCTCTCCGGTGTCTATATAAACCGGATGGCTCTAGTCCGTAGGAGAACAATCACAACAACCCTTACAATCATACCATAGGCTAGCTTCTAGGGTTTAGCCTCCTTGATCTCGTGGTAGATCCACTCTTGTAAACATCCACAATATCAATATCAATCAAGAAGGGCGTGGGTTTTACCTCCATCAAGAGGGCCCGAACACAGGTAAAACATCGTGTCCCTCGTCTCCTGTTACCATCCGCCTAGGCGCACAGCTCAGGACCCCTACCGAGATCCGCCGATTTTGACACCGACATTGGTGCTTTCATTGAGAGTTCCTCGTGCCGTCACCGATAGGAAGGATGCCTCCTCCGTATTCAAGGGCGGTATTTTTGCCAAAGGAGCCTTGGCACGCCGCCAAACTATCCGGCTAGGTGGTTTTCTTATGACCGCTTTGTCCGCCATCGCTCGACAATGACCTCTCAAGTCATCAAAAGCAATCTTCACGTCAGCTCGGAATTCGCCGAGCGGCTGGATCAATAGAGCTCTCGTCAGTAACGAGCTCTTGGATCGCATCGCCGCCCGGAGTCGCTATGCACTACGATCAGATTGGGCTTAAAACCGATCCGAGAGAAATTAAATCTCCCAGGTCACCCACCACGTTGTTGTGGTAGAGGAACAATCTTGGCGACGCTTCTCCTGTATTGAAAACTAGTCATGTCGGATCCCGAACCCCCATGCGGATTCCCGCGGAGGGACGGGCTTCGATCAAACACTGAACTTAAAGTTAGGCATCGGACCAGACTCGTTGGACAACGTCCAGAAATCCAAGCTTCCAAAATTGGAAACTTCTCGGCCTTCGAGCCTTAAGATGGGTAGGGTTCCGGACTTAGTTCCACCCACCCACCCGGACATATCGATCTAACTCTAATTCGGCAAGAGCCCGCCGAGACAGTACATCACTCTTGGGCGATTCCTCCACGGTTATGGACAAGATAAAGGACTGCCGAGAGGAAAACGCAATCTCAGTCTTCTGCAATAATTGCACGGACAAGGGAATCCTAAACGCCATAAGTCGCAGCGACATTACGCGCTTCGCTGACTTGGAGACCATCGTACAAAAGTACTGTGCGATTGAGAGCACCCGGAAAACCGAAAGTAAATTTTGGGATAATCCGGTCCCGAATACATCCCTAGTCCGGAACCAAAGGGTGCATCATTATAAAGCACCTGGGCCGATTACCCAAAAACCAAAACCCCCTAAAGGGTACGGAACCGTACTGGAGGGCTAGCTAAACGGACCTTGCAAAATTCATAGCACAGAGGGCGCCACTCCAACTCATAGCCTTGAGCATGTTGGATACTACGGCGAGTGGCCAAAAGTGGCGAAGAGCTTCTAGCTTCGAATCCCAGCCCAAAGAACACCAAGACGCAGTGTTAACAGTCTTGAGACTTTCGCATCCAATAACATGCAAAATGACAACTCCATAACCTTGCGAAGTATACCAAGTAGCAACAATAAATCCACGGAGCGACACGGCTATTACCTTCAACGCCAAGGATTTAACCTAAATTCGAACTGCCCGGCACCACCCGCATTGGTCCTCAGCCCGATAGTAGACGACTTTCGCCTTACTAAGGTACTCATGGATGGCGGCAGCGACTAAACCTCATCTATGAGGAAACCCTCCAAAAATGGAAATAGACTGGAACCGCATTGAGCGAAGCAGCACAACCTTTAGAGGAATAATCCCACCGGAAGCATCTTTGCACAGAAAAATCACGCCGGGCGTAGTGTTATTTCGCGGACAATTACAGGTCCGAGGAGGTCACATTTCAAGTGGCTCCATTCAGCAGCGGATATCATGCTTTACTAGGACGGAGGCATTCACAATTTTCAAGCTATACCCCATTATGGGTACATGAAGCTTAAAATGCCCGGTCCCAATGGAATTATCACTCGCTAGTGATCCGAACATAGCACTCGCGCCGAAAATAAGACAGCCGCACTAGCCCTCGAGGCACTATCCGAAGCCCTAGCGGCGAGGAACTCACCGCGATCGCTCCACGGTGAACAGGGGCGATGTGATACTTGATAAAAGATCCAAGTCCACCTCGTTTAAACCAGGGATGAAATAGTCAAATTCCAGGTCCACCCAACGGACCCCACGAAGACGGCCTCCATCGGGGCACAATTGAACCCTGGTGTAGACGTCGCACTGCGAAAATTCCTTCGGAAAATTGGGACATTTTGCACGGCACCCCTCGATATGCCCTAATCCCACGCAGATTGGCGAACACAGCCTAAACATCCTAAAAGGATTCAAGCCATCAAACAGGCTCTTGACGATTTTTCGAACCCAAAAGACAGGCAATGGGAGAAGAGGTAGCCAAGCTATTGGAAGCCGGATTCATCGAGACATCAAGCACCGGATTGGCTAGCAAACTTGGTAATGGTACCAAAGAAGGACAAATCTGGCGCCTATGTGTCGATTTCAAAGACCTAAATAAGGCCTGCCCAAAGGATCCCTTCCCCTCCCAAGATCGACCAAATCATCGATGCCACCGCAGGCACGATTCATTGTGCTTCCTAGACGCATACTCCGGCTATCATCAAATCAAGATGGCGAAGCGGATCAAGCATAGCGGCATTCATTACTCCATATGGACCATTCTGCTTCAACACGATGCCCTTCGGACTTAAAAACGCCGGCGCAACATATCAGCGCATGATTCAGACATGTCTGGCTACCCAGATCGGCAAAACAGTAGAGGCATACGTGGACGACGTAGTCGTCAAAACTAAACACGTCGAAACTCTAGTAGACGACTTGAGGCTCACATTCGACAGCCTCAGAGCATATGACATCAAGCTGAATCCGGAAAAATGTGTTTTCGGCGTACCAGCTGGAAAGCTGCTGGGCTTCATCGTATCCGGTAGAGGAATTGAAGCAAACCCAGCCAAGATCCGAGCTCTGTCACAACTAGATATCCCAAAAGACCTCAAGCAAATACAAAAATTGACCGGATGCGTAGCGGCTCTAAGCCGCTTTATCTCCCGTCTAGGAGAAAAGGCATTACCCCTCTATCGCCTCCTCAGGCGCACCGAATACTTCGAGTGGACAGATGCTGCCACCGTCGGACTCGAAGAAATAAAGGCCATATTGACAACAAATCCGGTCCTGGCTGCGCACAACCTGGGCGAACCAATGTTGTTATACATCGCAGCTACGCTTCAAGTTGTCAGCGCGGTACTCGTCGTCGAACGAGAAACAGAAGGGCATAAATTCCCTCTTCAAAAAGCAGTATACTATGTATCCACTTGTGTTAACCCCGCAAGTCCGTTACCCGCACTATCGTAAGATAGCATACGCGGTGTTCATGGCATCCCGAAGCTCGACACTACTTTCAAGAGTGTTCGATAACGATGGCCTCTGAAGTACCACTTAACGACATTATAAACAACCGCGATCGCGACGGGCGGGATTACAAAATGGGCCATTGAGCTCTTACCATTTGATATATCTTACAAACCTCGGTGAGCTATAAAGTCACAAGTATTGGCTGACTTTGTCGCTGAATGGACGGCGAACTCCCTAAAGAATACGGCGATACTCCAATTGGATTATGCACTTGACGGTTCTAAAATGTTAGCGGACTAGGGCTGGCGTCGTATTGACGTCCCGACCGAGACACAGTCCAATCGTACTTGAGATAATGTACACGGACTCCAACAATGCAGCGAATCGAGGCCCTTTACATGGTCTCCGGATGGCAATCTCCATGGGCATCCAACGCCTAGAGGTGCACGGGATTCTAACCTCGCAATATCCAAAATAAGCGGAGACTTTGGCGCCAAAGATCCGAAAATGGCAGCATATCGCAACGCTGTCCTCAAAATGTCAGCCGGTTCAAGGACTTGAATTCCATCCGTCACCCGGATAATAACCAAGCAGCCGACGTCTTGGCACGCGCCGGCGCAAAACGCGACGCTGTCCCTCCTAACATCCTCCTGGAATGGCTCTTCAAGCCATCCGTACTATGGGAAGAGGAGTTCGGAACTAACAATCCGGAACAAGCCGCACCAACCGGCGATCCAGCCGATGACATAACACCTTCCGCCCACGACATAATGGCAGTAATTGCCCCATGGACAGAACCATTCCTCGCCTACTTGCTTAGGCAGGAGCTTCCCGAAGACCGAAATGAGGCCCGCTATATTGTCCGACGATCTAAAGCCTACAAGGTCTATGAGGGAGAACTTTATAAGAAAAGCACAACCGGAGTCCTTCAAAGGTGTATCTCCGAAGAGGAAGGGCGAAACCTCCTGGCTGAAATTCATGCCGGACTAGGCGGATACCACGCCGCAGCTCGGGCCCTTGTAGGAAAGGCATTCCGTACAGGATTTTACTGGCCGACGGCTCGAGCAGATGCTCAGGACTTAGTCCAAAGATGCGTCGGTTGTCGACTCTTTGCTAATCGAGCCATATGCCACCCACCGCCCTCAAAACTATACCAATTACCTGGACGTTCGCGGTCTGGGGGCTTGACATGGTTGGACCACTTAAAGGGGGAACCCACAAGCAAATGCACCTATTGGCCATGGTGGATAAATTCACCAAATGGTCAAGTGGAACGAGCAAACGGTCTAATAATGAGCAGCATCAAACCCAGACTAGTGCGGTCCCTTACGAAATCCGACACGCACTGGGTAGAGGAGCTCGACTCCGTACTCTGGGGGCTGCGGACAACGCCTAACCGTACCACCGGATTCACATCATTTTTTATGGTATACGGCGCAGAAGCAGTTTTGCCCTGCGACATAATTCATGACTCACCTCGAGTGCGCATGTACGAAGAAAGAGAAGCCGAGTTGGATCGGCAGGACAGCTTGGACACATTGGAGGAAGAGCGCGACGTCGCCAAGGCTCGTTCCGCATTCTATCAACAACAGGCTCGAAGATACCAAAGCAGAGAAGTACGGGCCAAGACTTACAACGTTGGCGAACTGGTTGTACGCCTGCCGGACAAGAAAAAGGGCAAGCTCAAGCCCAAATGGGAAGGCCCCTTCATCATCGATCAAGTCCTGACCGGTGGAGCGTACCGTCTATGAAATGCATCTGATAACCGACTCGAGCCGAACCCATGGAACGCAGCCCGCCTCTGACGATTCTATGCCTAGCGCCGGACTAAGAGTTCGTCCCCTTCCCCCGTCCAATTTTTTTTTCTTTTATTTATTTCAGCTGCCTTTTGTTTATCTTTTTCTTCTCAACCCTATTCATCCAAGCCTTAAAGGGCTTTACCCGCATAGCGTTCGCGACAATTGATGTGCTACCGCACTCATTATACACAGGGCTTCTTTACGAAGCTTAATTATATGGGCTTCATGCCCGGCACATGTGTCAAGCCTCCACATGTACCTTTTATTCACCATTATATGCATCGATATGACTTAAGTTTTGGCCAAGCTGGGTTGCTCGGCTCTGTGCTTACCCCTCGTTCCCCGATTGTTCGGCTAGGAGGTAAAGGAGCACCTCTGCGATTATTCTTGTCGGGTCAGCCAGATGTGTACCTCGGACTAGGTGAAGCCGAAAGCTAGCGTTCTTAAGGGAATATCGGTCGGTGACTTAAAAGATGATTTTTATCCACTTATTTATCTGCCCCGGATGTTTTTACGCTTTTTGCAGATCGGACATGCACTTTAGGGCATACCACCCCAATGAAAGGAACCCTTAACGGAACTATTCTCCCGGAAGATGTTTCTTACTAACCATGTAATATAACATAACTAGTTGGGCACTTGTTTGATAAAGCACTGATGACCCCTACGCCTGGTCTCCATGCATACCCCGGTTGTTTCATAACCGTGAAGGTATTCGGACACACTCCGGACTCTAGGGTCCCGAGGTCAAAGCGAAAAGGTCGGCAAAGACAAACGATCTACAATCCGGCTAGAAGGCATTTTGTATGTCATTTTATAATACATTGTCAAATCGACTGATTGTATTCTTCCTCAATCCCGTCTAACAGGTTGTCTAATTTACATCCTGTTGGGAAAATTTTGCGCCAACTCCACTTGGCGTATACTAAACTCACGAGGATCTCCTTCCCATCGGGCCCCACAGTCCGACTTGACCATGTGGTTGGGATCCGCCTTCTTGTACCGCGTCTTTACCATGGCCCAGGCCTCCACGGCACCTTGGCGGCAGGCGAAATCTTCCATACATGGAAGCGCTGCCGCCTCCTGCAGCTTCTCCGCAAGCTCCCAAGACCCTCGGGTATGGAGAAGGCTGGCCTAGCACGCTGGACGAGCGCCGCTCATAGCCTGCCGAACTCGTTCGATCGGTTGCAACAATTCGGAAGTTGATCACCCGTTATTCGGCATCTCCTCCATGAGGCGACTGTGAGCATACCTACAGATATATTCAGTCAAATTGACTTCCTCGCCGAACTCTTCTTTTCAAAGGAGTTCGCTCAAGCACTTACTATATATGCTGCCATGAAGCCGCTGATTCTCCTTAACGGAGCCCGACAGCTCGGCCCGAACGCCTTTCAGCTCCTCTCCAAGCTGGGCATGGGCATCCTGGAGCTTGTTCCTTTCATGCTGCACCTTATGCAGCACCCTCTCGCCGGCCTTTAGTTGGCGCAGAAGTTCTTGCCTGTCCGGATCTTGTCCGGCAGCACCTGCAATGTCATTTTAGACTTGCATAGCGGCCAAGCACTACTTATCTTTCTAAAATAATGCGTTACGGGAGAGGTCCTCGCGTTTCCTCCTGCGCTAGAAAATGCGGCCTCAAGTTGGGCCTTGCACTCTTGCAACTCCTGAGACAGTCGGGTATTCTTCTCGTTAAGATCCTGCATTTCATATGATCCTTAAATCAGTTAATATAACTACTTTAAGTCTCGGGGCTCTTGGCATATACAACTATTAAATTCTCTTACCCGTATGTCTTTTACATACTGCTCCGTAGCTCTGGTAAAACTATCTTGGCGGCACGAAGGTGCGCGTCCCCGTGCTAAAGGCATTCAACGCCTCGGGGAGAAGCACGCGTCACGGCACATCTTGTCCGTGGCGCTTTGTGATTGAGGCACTCTCCACCTCAGATTTGGTGGTGGACAGTCTTTCGGCATCCTCCGTCGGAGGAATGTCCGGCTCGCGCCTTGCACTCGCCTCCCCCTCCTGACCAGGTGCGGGAGCCCGGCTGGTAGAGGTTGGATTGACAACTTCCACGCCCGCAGTCCGGCGGACGCTTTTTTCCCTATGAAAGTCATGAGCACTCAAAACGCTTCCTAGGAACGTTGCTCTAAAGATAATGAATTGTGAGCTACACCTTTGCGGCGACGTTTCAGTCCGCGCCGCGCTCCTCTTCCGCCTACCGGTCCGAACTGGCCCTTGTTGGTCAGCCACCGCGGGCTCGGCTTCTCGCCCTAAAGGCGCCTCACAGCGCCATCATATACGGTGGACAGAAATAAGCAAGGAAGGAATAGCGGTATCGGGGCTTGCCGCAATTACAGGAAGCGGATATAGTCCGGATAGTCTGCCGTGATGGCGACTAAAGCGTTATCCACGCTAAGCTGGTGGAACACCCGTCGATTAGCTCCACCTTTATGTCCGGGTCCTCTTGGAGGCGGATCCCGGATCTCTCTGGATCCTCGGGCTGCGGAGCGGACTCAGCATTCCCTCCACAGTCCGGCGCAGTTCTGCGTCGAAGGAAGAACACAATGTAAGAAACTTAAGTTTGAAAAGCACGGGTCGGACACGCTGAGTGTTCGCTACCCAAGGCGAGGATTGTTTATGGAAAACCCATTTAACGGGTTCGTCGAAGGAAATCCTCCTTCTCCCCTTATACAGGCGGACAAGATCGTCACGGATCTTGGCCGATTCAACCCTTTGCGGCCATGGCGGGTGGCATCGTCCTCCCGTTGAAATCCCACATGGGGTGGCCCAGTATTGTAGTGGCTGCACCCCAGCGTAATGCATGTTGCCATGACTCCAATCATGGTCAACGGGCATGGGCGATAACCTTATTCGCCCATCGGATAATGGGCGCTCTTGTCTTCCTCCGGTCGGGGCTCGCGGACGCCAACTAAGCGTTTCTTGAGAGGAGCATTGCTGAACTCCGGAGGCCGATCCGAGCAGGTCAGCAGCGGGCGTCTTCTACATAAAACCATTACGAAGGCCAGTCTTGAGCGCCTTCTTAGGGGTTCGGATGGATATCCGGTCCCGACAATCGCCATATTTGGCGCCGCCCACTTGATATATGGACCCCTCGTGAGAGCGGGGTACAAGGCAAAACAACCTCTTCCACAGCGCGAAGTGGGGCTCGATACCAGGAAAAGCTCAAGAAGAGCTACGTAACCCGCAATATGCAGGATTGAGGCGGGCGTGAGGTGATGGAGCTGGAGTCCGTAGAACTCCGAGGCCAGCGGAGGAATGGATGTACAGAAATCCGAGCCCCTTATCGATAGGGGACGAAGCATACCCGCTCCCCTTTGTTGGGATTAGGGGTAACCTCTGCTTGCTTCCCACCTTTGTAGGTGGCAAGCCCGCTCGAACCGGAACCATGAAGGCGGAGGAGATATCCCCCATTTGGAGCTTTACCAGCTCGTTGTGCGCGACGGACATCTCCTCCAATCTCTGGCGAAGGGCTGGGGCGAGAAGAGGAGCCGCGTTGACGGTCCATGATGGAATGGATTCTTGGTCGGCGCTCCGATGAGTATTTGTGAGAGGAAGATGGTGATTTGGATCTGGATTCTTGCCTCCCTTATAGGCAGATTGTTCACACAACTAGGGGGTGAAACATAAAAGACACCCTGGCTTTTCACATTCGCACGACGCGTGGAAGAAGGCCATTATTGGGCGTGGAAGCCAAGATGCACAACATTGATGAGGAAGCCGGACACTGTTCGGCAGGTACATGGAATTTGAAGGAGAACCCGCCTTGCAACGCCGAAGACTACACGCATGCTGGACTTATCGTCATTGAAGCCTGGTTCGGGAGGGAGTCCCGGATTAGGGGGTGTCCGGATAGCCGGACTACCATCATCGGCCGGACTATCATTTGCCGGACTATCATCATCGACCGGACTCCAAGACTATGAAGATAGAAGATTGAAGACTTCACCCCGTGTCCGGAGGGGACTTTCCTTGGCGTGGAAGGCAAGCTTGGCGATACGGATATGTAGATCTCCTACCATTGTAACCGACTCTATGTAACCCTAGCCCTCTCCGGTGTCTATATAAACCGGATGGCTCTAGTCCGTAGGAGAACAATCACAACAACCCTTACAATCATACCATAGGCTAGCTTCTAGGGTTTAGCCTCCTTGATCTCGTGGTAGATCCACTCTTGTAAACATCCACAATATCAATATCAATCAAGCAGGATGTAGGGTTTTACCTCCATCAAGAGGGCCCGAACCTGGGTAAAACATCGTGTCCCTCGTCTCCTGTTACCATCCGCCTAGACGCACAGTTCGGGACCCCCTACCCGAGATCCGCCGGTTTTGACACCGACAGTGGGTAAACAAATAACTGTTGGGAAATTGATAGAACTTCAAATAATCATGACAATATCCAAGCAATGATCACTATATAGGTGTCACATCCAAGATTAGTAGACCGACTCCTGCCTGCGTGTACTACTATTACTCCACACATCGACCGCTTTCCAGCATGCATCTAGTGTATTAAGTTCATGGAGAAACAGAGTAATGCAATAAGAACTATGTCATGATGTAGACAATATCTATTTATGTAGAAATAGACCCCATATTGTTATCCTTAATGGCAATGATACATACGTGTCATTTCCCCTTCTGTCAGTGGGATCAAGCAGCGTAAGATCGAACCCATCACATAGCACCTCTGCCCATGGCAAGAAAAATTGATCTAGTTGGGCAAACTAAACCTAAGATTCGAAGAAGAAATACGAGGCTATAAGAAATCATGCATAAAAGAGATCAAAGAACTCGAATAACTTTCATGGATAAAAACATAGATCTGATCATAAACTCAAAGTTCATCGGATCCCAACAAACACACCGCAAAAAGAGTTACATCAAATATATCTCCAAGAGACCATTGTATTGAGAATCAAAAGAGAGAGAGGAAGCCATCTAGCTACTAACTATGGACCCGTAGGTCTACAATGAACTACTCACGCATCATAAGAGAGGCACCAATGAGGATGATCAACCCCTCCATGATGGTGTCTAGATTGGATCGGTGGTTCTGGAACTTGCGGCGGCTGGAATTAATTTTCGTCGACTCCCCTAGGGTTTATTGAATATTGGGGTATTTATAGAGCAAAGAGGTGGTGCGGGAGGCCACCAAGGTGGGCACAACCCACCTGGGCGCGCCTGGGGGCCCAGTTTAGCGACCCGACCTCAAACGGTCAAGTCTCTGTGCTTCAGTGTCATCCCTGGATCGGTAATGCTGACACACACAGTACTCGAAGGATTTATAACAGAATAGCAATCACACACTTATTACATCGAATGTCTCAAACGAGTACTTATTACATTAAATATGGCTTAAGGCCATCTAATACGATAACATCGGAAGGCTTGGAAGATAAAGTGATTCCATCTACTCCAACGGCATAGCTGAACTGCACGACAACGACCTAACGAACCTTACTCCTCGTTTGAAAAGTCTGCAACATAATACGTTGCAGCCCGAAAACGGGTCAGCACATGGAATATGCTGGCAATATAACACAGTAGAGCAAGAATAGAACAATGCTATCACTACATGCATATTTGGCTGGTGGAAAGCTCTAGGGTTATAGTTTTTGCGAAAAGCCAATTTTTTCCTACAACAAAGGAATAGATTTTAATTGAACTATCACGGTGGTTGAAACATCATTGAGAAGGTTCCTCCAACTCAATCCCAATTAAAGTGATTAACAACCCAACAGTATTAATTAAGGGTGATGACATACTTAAGATACTCCAAGTACTAGATACTCAAGATTGTCCATAATCGGGGACACGGCTAACCATGATTAGATTGTACACTCTGCAGAGGTTTGCGCACTTTTCCCCACAAGACTCGATCGCCTCCGTTGGATTTCTCGCACTACATGGTGTTTGAGAAACGGATGACCGAGACACAGTCTTTCAGAAACATTAACTCTCTACTCCAGGTAGACCATACCAAACCTACAAACCCACTACCTGCTGATCTACCTCTTCAAGAGCTTCACGTAACTCACTCAACTATGCTAGAGCCCATAATAGCTTGTGGCTGCACACGGAAGTTTCTAGCATGAATCATCTCAGTTCCCTTTGAGCCTGGGTGGCGGTCCATAGGAAAATCACACGGAACCCCGGGATTTCCAAAAATACAGGCAACACTGGATTCTCCAGGTGCCTCAATCCACCCAGATGTTTATTTAAGTTGCCACCTTAAGTTGAACCATTAAATAACAATCTCACATCTGTCATGGATTTCACTCAAACCCAATCCACGTCTACGAGCATAGCATAACAATATAAGCAACGCGTAGAAGTAACTCCCAAGGGTTTGAATATAACAGGGCAATAGGTTCTACCTCAACAACTACTTCCCAACCCACATATGAATGACATCCTGAAAGTGCGTTATATCGACTAGAGGGGGGGGGGGATAGGCGATTTTTATGAATTCTTCACTGAGGAATTTGCCGGTGAGGAAATTCCTTAGCGAAGAACTACTTGCAGCGGAATAAGTACTCAGAAGTAAGCATAAGAGAATGCGGGCATGGTCATCATGATGAAATGAAGACAAACAATGAGTACAGAAAGCGTAAACACAGGATAGCACAAGATGAAGACAAACAGTGAAGAAATTGAACGAGGAAATTGAGAAAGTCTTGATCAAAGTCTTCAAACACAGATATGAATGAACACTCAACACGATAATGAGGAAATGAAATAGTTGAGGAAATAGAACCAGTTAGGTTGGTGAAGACAATGATTTGGTAGACCAGTTCCAACTCTTGTCTTAGTTGTACGTCTGGTTGGACGGTGAGTATTTAAACTCGAGGACACACACTCCGGATACCCGATCGGCTGAGCACGCAGCTCGGGACACCAAGTCCTCATCGTATTCTCCTTGAACTAAGGTCACACAGACCTCGTCCAATCACTCGTGGTAAGTCTTCAGGCGACTTCCAAACCTTCACAGACTTGGTCACTCGGTGATCCACAATTCCTCTTGGATGCTCTAGACCATGACGCCTAACCGTCTGGAAGAAGCACAGTCTTCAAAGGTAACAAGCGTCGGATCCACGCAGGATCAATTTCTTCAGTTATGCTCAATCACTTTGGGTTTGTAGGGGTTTGGTTTTGGGTTTTTCCTCACTCGATGATTTTCGCTCAAAGTCCTCGGAGGATGGGTTGCTCTCAAATGACAAGTGTCAAGTTCTCTCGAGCAGCCAACCAGCTAGTGGTTGTAGGGGCGGCTATTTATAGCCTAGGGAGCAGCCCGCATGATAAGACATAAATGCCCTTCAATGATATGACCGTTAGGTGGATAAGATATTTTGGGACAGGTGGCGCGCAGACACGAAGAACGGATCGGAAATTTGACTCTCAAATTCCTCGGGGCTATCATGTTCCTCATTTGTGTAGGCAATCCGCCTGGCGAATTCCTAACTCCTCGGTCGAACAAATTCCTCGTGACAGTAAGAACTTTGTCTCATCCTTTGAAGAAATTGGCTGAACTATATGAGATTTCAAAGGCTTCACTCGAAGGGATTGGTAGGTGTAGGATTTTGAGTTGAGCATCACATGGAAATTTTTCCTTAGTATTTCCTCGACCCCTTTAACGACGATGTTTCCTATGACTCAAGAAAGAGAAAACGAAACTACGAAAACAAAAGTCTTCACGCTTCATGTTCCTCAAATGAATACCAAGTCTTCAAGGTCACACCAATTTCTTCACTTTCAAAGTCTTGAAAAGTCTTGAAATATCAAAGTCTTTAGTCGAAGAACTTCATATTTAGGGTCGACTTTCCTTGTAAATATCAAACTCCTCATAGACTTATAGACCTGTGTACACTCATAAACACATTAGTCCCTTAACCTATAAGTCTTCAATACACCAAAATCACTAAGGGCACTAGATGCACTTACAATCTCCCCTTTTGGTGATTGATGACAATATAGGTTAAGTTTTCAACGAGGATAAACATATGAAGTGTAAATACTGATGTTGAGGAATTTGATTGCAAGATATAGAAGAACTCCCCACGAAGATGTGCATAGTGAGGAATTTGCTTTTGAGGCAGTGCACATTTGAAGAGTTGAATCATGGAGATCTCCCCTATATCTTGTAAATCATACACGCATTTGACATATAATATGAAGAATTTGAAATGCATGCTGAAATATGGTGCTTGATGAAATTCAGCATGCGTGCGATAACATTAATGAGGAACAAGCATGCAAAATAACGCATCAAGAGTATCAGAGCACAGTGCATCAAAAGTATCAAAACACCATCGGGTTTAAGATTTCGATCCAATAAAAGTTTCAGAAGAACAAGAGTTGTAACTTAACAAAAAAATGCCCATATAATAGACCCGATTGAAGACTAACTCAAAATTCTCCCCCTTTGTCATCGAATGACCAAAAGGATCGAAACTGAGGACTAACGCCCATGAAGAATTTCAAGTTGATGAAGGAGAGCCAGCGTTGTTGGGGTCGGTTGTTTAGTGGGGCCTGCCGCAGTGTCGTCCAAGTCTTCATTTTCATCAGTGTCTCGTGATGAAGAACAGGAGCTGGCCACCAAGGAAGGAACTTTGACCTTCTTGTATTTCTTCGGAGGAGGTGCGGACCAGTCAAATTCTTCCTTGAGACCCATTGTCGTCAGTTCTTTCGTGATGTAGACATTTGAAAGAACATCCCAGGTGCGTTTGAAGGTTTCATGGAGGTAGTAGTGGTTTTTCATCACTGCATTGTGTGTAGAGGTTATGTTGTGAAGAATTGAACCAAACTGACGCTTGACCCATTTATGATTGCGATCAACCTTCTGATGAAGACTGAGGAGAAACTCACGATCACCATCACCACAGGTCTTTGTGGCTTGAGGAATTTGCTTGGCTGAGGTATTGGCGGAAGAGTCATGCGTGGCAGAGTCATCATTGGTGGAGTAGGATGCAGCTTTGCGAAACTGTCCATCCAATGGACGAGTGCCTTCATCGATCACAGCAGTTGCCTTGCCCTTGTCATCGGTGAGGTAAATGTCCGTTTGAGGACTTCAATCGAGGCAAGTAGCTGCGGTGGTTCGAGTATCAGCCTTGTAATTGAGTGAAGACCTTGTCTGATGAACCTCATAATCCATGGTGCATAAGGCTTCAGCTCAAAAGGTGACATAGCAATATTCGCGAGTTCCTCATGAAGAAATCATGGAAGTTGACGGAACGCCATGAATGATATTGAAAAGCATATTCTTCATGATGCCAGCGACTTCTTCATCATTTGAGTCGTGGCCTTTGATAGGACTCATTGTCTTCGTCGAAATCCGATAGAGCGATCCGAGGCACATACAATAATTCCTTGACGAGAATTTGGTTCTTGGGGCCTGCCACGGCTTCAAAGGCTTCATCGGCACTTGCATATAGTGATTTGAAAGCTCAGGTTCGTTGTAGATACAACGAGCACCATCAAGGGAGGACTGAGTGGTAGAGCACGAAGCAATTCGATTCTTTGGTGCCTTGTAGTGAGTATTTTCGGACATCGATCTAACACCCATGAGTTCACGTCTTGGCGTCTTCGGTGATGTGTAGCGTTGCATAGAATTGAAGAATGAGTTCTTCATTCCAATCCACAGATGTCGGTGCAGAAATTCGAAGTCTGCATCGTGAAGAACACCGAGGACCTGCTCGAAGCTGGCGGAGACTCCATGTCCACATGAGGAATATGTGCATGATCGAAGACTTTGTCTTTGTTGAAAAGCACCGAGGAATAGAAATTGGCTTCACCGGCAGTCGAAACGCCTCTTCCTTATGCGAGCAAAATCATATGGATTATGTCGATGAAGAATACGTGCTCGCCAAGAAATTTTCAGCCTTGAACTTTTGCTTTGTTGAGAAGGATTCTTTGGCTTTGGCGGTGGAGTGTCGATGATTTGCATCACGACCTCTGGAATCGCAATCTCGTGTTCTTGGTGAGGAATTTCTTGTTCCTTCTGAGTGCGATCGAGGATCAGCGGCAGCGGAGTTCATCGGCGCTAGTGGCTGGAATTTCTTCATGGACAGATGAAGTGGGATGAGTTTCTTCAGAGCCCATTAGAACTGTTGGAGCAGGGGACTGAGGAATTTGTTGAATTGGGGTGAAGAGTGGAGAATTTGGATGTTGACTTTCCCAAAAGTCATCGTTCATCACTGGCGTTGTGCTTCCAATATCCACATCTTCTTCAATTTCCTCAACACCGACCTCTTCTGCTGTGAAGAGAGGCATAGGCGAGGAAATGATTGGGGTTGAAGGGATTGCTTCCACTTCAATTTCTTCATCAATCTGCTCTGACGAAGCAGCAGAATAATCTTCTTCATCAGATCCGCTTGGGATCTCATAATCTTCACCAAAAGGAACAAGGTCCTTTGATGGAATTGAGGAAATTGGAACAACATCAATAGGATTTTCAAAGGAGCTAGTCATTGGCTTCATTTTCTTCGCAGCCGAAGAATTTGATGCAGCTGATGCTTTCCGTTTCTTCACTGCAGCTCGTTCGCAGCCTTGGTCTTCTTCACATCGAGGCGATGGAAGAATTGGAGTTGGTGTTGGCGCGGGAGGAGCCGAGGAATCTGGTTGATTTTCCTCGGCATGGCCAATCGATGCATTGCCTTGACTTGTTCGGTTTCTTGAGCGCACCACTAGTGGATGCCCCGCAATTTCTTCAAAGGCTGGAATAGGATCATCAGCCTGGAACTAGCATTGTCTTCAAGAGCTGAACTTCATCGATGGTCTTGGCATGTTCTTCGATCTGCTGAGTGAGGCTCCGGCTGAGGAATTTCATGTTGCGTTAGGGCAGCAACATTTGTGAACTTCTTCGTCGTTGACGAATCTGACTTTGGCTCCTTTCCAATCAACATAATAGGAGTTAAATTTGTCGTTGAGGGCTTTGATGTCAGCTGCATCTTGATAAGTTCTTGGTTGTCATCTTGACAACGTTTTTCTTCTTGATTTCTCCTTTACATCTGCGATTTCTTGATCTCTCTGGCTGTATCAAATTTCCATTTCTCCTCTTGGATGAAATGAGTCGACATGTGACTTTGGCTAGGTGTCAACTTGAAGTCGGGCATAGGAGTGTTTGGGTCCTTGTGCGAGAGATCAATGTAGTCTAGGATCGCTCTTGGATCCAACAGCGATGCATTGTGTGCCTTTGGCTCTAGCGGCCCTTTCTTGGCGGTCTCGATGATTTCCGCAAGTTCATCATCATCAGCCTCATCATCTTCGTGGCTCTTGGAAGGCGACCTGTTTCTTCTTAGGACTTGGCGGAGGACCTCGTCCCATTGTGGCCTTAGTCTTGAGCAGAGTCGGGCGGATGAAGAATTTGGTGCAGGTGAGGAACTTGCTTTGAAACACGGAGGCAATGGAGATGCTGCAGTCCTTTGTACGTGGCGGATGCACAGTCTTGAGGACTTTGTCGGAACTGCTTGAGGACTTTGTAGGAGCAGGTGAGGACTTGGGAGGAGCAGGAGCAGCATGAGGAATTGGCCGTGAGGACACAAGGCGAGAACTTGGCCGTGAGGGCACTTGTTGGTGAAGCACTTGGCTTGTGTGCGGGCTTCTTTGCCATAGATTTTCTTGGCTTGCAGAGGCCTCGATGGCAGCAGCAGATGTGAGTCCTCATTAAATTTCCTCATAGCCTCATTGGCTTGTCTTGCCAATTTGGCTTGGCGCTTGGCCCATTCTTGGGAAAGTCCTCACCACGCTTGATCTTTGGTGGGGTCGACTTCTTGACCAGTGCCAATGGAGCTCTTGGGCATGGAGGATTGAGAGCGAATTTCTTCATGTACTTTGGAGTTACATATCTGTACTCCTCCATTCCCTTGCCCATCTCCTTTCAATCCTTTGAATGCGGACCTTGCGCTGATTTTTTTCTTTGCGAACTTCGGCTTCATCAGTGTGCAATAATCAGCATATATTTCCTCGGGGATCTCAAGCGCAGTCATGAACTCAGGCCTCTTTCCTCCTTTATGTGGCTTCTTTCCTTACGCCATATTCTTGGTGAGGAATTTGAACAAGCGAATTCTCTGAAGAAGTATGCAACTTTTCTTCAAGGAACGCTGCAAATGAGTTAAGTTGATGAGAACCTAGTGATTCAGCGGCGGACATGAGTACCGTGAGCAGAGTATAGTTTGAGGAATTTGGAGAGGTCATATCGTTCTCGAAGTTTTTCAAAAGAACTAGTTTGAGGAATTTGACCAGATGAGCCTTGAAGAATTTCACTAAGCGATCTTTGTCTTAGGTTCGAGTTGTATAGATCGAGGATCCACACAATTGAGGAATCTTGAAGAAAATCATTTCTTAGAGAAATGAATCAAGAGCATATTTTGTTTGAGGTGTTCATATGTGTGAAGATTTGAAGAATAAACACCTTTGAAGATTTTCGGAAGGTTTGAGAATCAAAGCGAGTAATAAAAGTAACTTTTAATTACCGAAGTGAAGAACACGACGGCGAACCGAGAAGAACAGATGGGAAGTTAAATCGGTTAGATCTTCCACGCCCTAACTTGGCGGAGGAAGACAGCTACGGCGGTGGCGGAGTGAAGATTTCATGATCGGCGCGAAAGTACGTCGGCGACGAGGTCGAGGCGATAAAGCTTTTCCTCACCGCGACGATGGAGTAAGCGGCGGTGCTAGGGTTTGAGAAGCTCGGCGAGAGAGAGCGGTCGGCGGAGTAAAGGAAGTGAGGAAGGGAGAGGGGTATATATAGCCACGGTGAAAAACTGTTCGCCGAAGATTTGGGACGAGCGTGCCTGACCCTTCTCATTAAACGACATGTGTCACCCACGTCTTGAGAAGTGGAGATTGTGTTAGATTGTGGGTGAATAGATAAATCTTTCGTGGAATGCGGAGCGGTTTGGCGGCAAAAGCGAAAGTTTGGATAAGATCAGTTTTAAAGTTCCGTTCGCAATTTCTTGGTGACTAGGACACAGTGAAGATTTTGAGCGAGTTTCAAATAGAACGCACATGAAGAATTTGTGAATAGATTGGGTTGAGTATAGCATAGAGGGAAGGGTCCCATCACATTCACTTAGCGAAAAAGCGACTTGAAGAAATAGCCATAAGTGAATCTTAGAGGACATAAACCCATATATATATATAGCTAATGAAGAAAAAATGACGAAAACAGTGAAGATTTTGAAAATTTGAAGAATTTGAAAAACTGAAGAATTTCAAAACCTGAGGAAAAAACTCAAATTGAAGATTTTCAACTTTGGTGGTGGCGTGACCCACCGTATAAGAATGATGATTTCAGACACCGCGTACAATTGTCGTAGGGTTCCGAGAATCAAATTCTTCATTAATTTCTTCACACTTAGAGTGTTATTCTTCATTGATTGAAGAAAATAGTTTCTTCATGTGTTACACATCTAAGTCATCAATTTTGCATAAGTGTCAGGATGTGTGTCCTTTTCAAAGAACATTCGAAGATTCTAAGATATTTAGCTCACACCGCAACTTGCTAAATC
Source organism: Aegilops longissima (assembly GCA_021605205.1). NCBI lineage: Eukaryota > Viridiplantae > Streptophyta > Magnoliopsida > Poales > Poaceae > Aegilops > Aegilops longissima. Next base: position 433,126,427 of record CM038681.1, on the reverse strand, counting down.
TCTTCTCATCCAAGGGCTTTGTGAAGATATCGGCTAGTTGTTCTTCAGTCTTCACATGCTCGATGGAGATGTCGCCCTTCAACACATGATCACGAAGAAAATGATGGCGAATTTGAATGTGCTTTGTCTTGAGTGCTGAACTGGGTTGTGAGCAATCTTGATGGCACTCTCATTGTCACGATGAGAGGCACATTCTTCACGTTGATGCCGTAGTCCTTGAGAGTTTGCTTCATCCACAGCAATTGAGCACAACAAGAGCCAGCAGCAATGTATTCAGCTTCCGCGATGAAGCGGTGATCGCAGATTCTGTTTCTTGAGGACCAACGGACCAAAGATCGTCCGAGGAAATGACAAGTACCAGATGTTGACTTGCGGTCCACGATCACCAGCATAGTCGAGTCGAATATCCAATGAGATCAAAAGTAGAGCCCTTGGGGTACCATAATCCTAGTGTTGGTGTGTGAGCTAGATATCGAAGAATATGCTTCACAGCCTTATGGTGTGATTCCTTGATGTAGCTTGAAATCGGGCACACATGCAAACACTAAGCATTATATCTGGCCTAGATGCACATAAGTACAATAGAGAACCAATCATGGGCGGTATACCTTGTGATCAAAGTCAATACCATTTTCATCGATTGCATAGATGGCCATTTGTGGGCATAGGAATTTTGACACCTTTGCAATCTTGCATGCGAATTTCTTGAGGACATCTTTGAGGTATTTCTCTGAGATATGAATATGCCATTGTGTTGTTGATGAATTTGAAGACCTAAGAAGAATTTCAACTCTCCCATCATAGACATTTGATATTCTTCACTCATCATATAGGCAAATTCATCACTATAACGTTGGTCGAGACAGCCAAAGATAATATCATCAACATATATTTGGCACACAAACAGTTCACCATCATATGATTTAGTAAAGAGAGTAGGGTCGAGTGAACCGGGTGTGAAGCCATTCTTCACGAAGAATTCCTTCAATGTATCATACCACGCCCATGGGGCCTGTTTGAGACCATAGAGGGCCTTGTTGAGTCTGAAGACTTTGTCGGGATTCTTTGGATCTTCAAAACCTGGGGGTTGAGCAACATATACTTCTTCCTCAAGCTTACCATTGAGGAATGCACTTTTCACATCCATTTGATATAAAGTGATATTATGATGGTTAGCATAAGCAAGTAATATCTAATAGCCTCAAGTCTAGCAACAGTGCAAAAGTTTCATCGAAATCAATTCCTTCAACTTTGTGTGTAGCCTTGAGCTACAAGTCGTGCCTTATTCCTCATCACAAGGCCATTTTCATCTTGCTTGTTGCGGTAGATCCACTTTGTGCCAATGATATTATGCTTGCGAGGATCTGGACGTTTGACCAGTTCCCTGACATTGTTGAGCTCGAATGATGTAATTCTTCTTGCATGGCCTGAATCCACTCGGGCTCGAAATGCTTCATCTACCTTAGTGGGCTCTGTGATAGAGACAAAAGTATAGTGCCCACAAAAGTTAGATAAATGTGAAGCTTTTGAGCGTGTGAGAGGACTGGTGCTTCAATGTCATCGATGATCTTGTCAACTTGCACTTCTTTTTGCAACGCGAGGATGAGCTGGTTGTCGTCGAGGAATTTGATCAGCATTTTCTTGATACCATTTTCTTGACATTATCCTTAGGTGCATCATTTCGGCGTTCTTGGCGTCTGAGGAATGAATTCTTGAGCAGATTCTTGATGAGGAATGACATCCTCGGTTGCCTTGAACTTGATTGATTCCTCGGAGCTGGTTCATCTAACACGAAGGTAGGTGCTCTCTTTGCGAGCCATTGGTTTCATCGAACCGCACATCTGATATCAACAATCTTGTGAAGAGCGATGTTGAAGACCGTGTAGGTGTGCGAGTCCTTTCCGTAACCAAGCATAAAACCTTCATGTGCTTTCGGTGCAAATTTAGAATTGTGATCCAGCATTTAGCACCGAAGACTTTGAAATAACTCACATTGGGTTTCTTGTCAGTGAGGAGTTCATAGGCAGTCTTCTTGAAGAATTTGTGAAGATATACTCTGTTGATGATGTGGCACGCGGTATCAATTGCATCAATCCAAAAACGACTAGGTGTTTTGTATTCATCAAGCATAGTGCGAGCCATCTCAACAAGAGTTCTATTCTTGCGCTCCACGACGCCATTTTGTTGAGGAGTATAGGGAGCAGATAACTCATGAGTAATACCAAGTTCATCAAGATAGGCATCAAGACCGAATTCTTGAACTCAGTTCCATTGTCACTCCTAATGTGTCGATCTTCACACCAAAGTTAGTTGAAGCCCTCGAGGAAAATCGTTTGAAGACTTCACGCACTTCATTTTGTAAGTAACAATGTGTACCCATGTGTAAAGAGAGTAATCATCAACAATAACAAAGCCATATAGAGATGCATCATTAGTGATCTGAGTAATGATTAGGACCAAAGAGGTCCATGTGAAGCAATTCAAGGGGCGAGTAGTGGTCATGATAGTCTTTCTTTGGATGCTTGGCCTTGGTCATTTTCCAGCTTCACGGGCTCCACACAAGTGATCCTTGAGGAATTTGACATTCTCAATGCCAATGACATGCTTCTTCTTTGCAAGCGTGTGCAAATTCCTCATGCCTGCGTGACCAAGTCGCCGATGCCATAGCCAGCCTTGTGAAGCTTTTGCAAGTAGACACACGGCTGGTTGTGGTCCTGTAGAGAAATCAACAATATACAAGTCTCCTCTCCTAAAGCCTTGAAGACTTTGGAATTGTCGACTTGCATAATCACAACACAACGATACTTGCCAAAGATAACAACCATATCAAGATCACAAAGCATTGAGGCCGACATGAGGTTGTATCCTAAGGACTCAACAAGCATGACTTTGTCCATGTGTATGTCCTTAGAGATCGCAACCTTACCAAGACCCAATACGACTTTTGCCTTTGTCGGCAAAGATGATATGCTTCAGATGTGGCGGTGATAAGGGAGTATCCATCAATAGATTCTTGTCACCAGTCATGTGATTTGTACATCCACTATCGAGGACCCACTCATTAGCTTTGGGTTGATCATCCTGCAGATGAATTAGTGCAACTTACGATCTCATATACTTCATTAGTGAAGAATATGATATCAAGTTCATCAGATGAATTTCATCGAGCGATATAACAGATAAGTAGTATGAGGGCGTGTGAAATGAAAGTTCATTTCTTCATGATTAGCTGCGTCCTTTCGAGCATGTTTGTCGGGCCCCACAAATTCTTGAGACGTTTAAAGAAAGTGCGGAGACCTGACCCTACAGAAGAGGTTAGTTCTTTTCTTCACCACCCACATCGAAGGGGTGGCAAAGAGTTCATCACTCTGCGAGCACCATATGAGAATGGTGGCATAGAGGCCAATCCATTTCGTTTCACATAAGAGGGTTAGGGTAAGCATATGAATAAGCGAGAGAAATTCTTGAGGACTTATGAACATATTGGTTTGAAGAATAATGCACATATTCATAGCCCTTAGCTCTACCTGCGAAGCAGAGTTGTTAGCACGATGATAATCATATGAGGACTTTGATCCTTTTGAGGAATTTGATCCACGTGAGGAATTTGGTCCGTATGAGGACTTGGATCCATATGAAGAATTTGGTCCATATGAAGAGTTTGATCTGGGTTCCTATTCTTCACGGTGGTGTCATGAGGACATTCACCAAGACTTTCAAGGCACTTCTTGGGAACCCAGATTTTCTTCATAGGGGAACCGTTCTGCGATTAGTGCCAACATATCAAGCAAATACTTCACCATTCTGATTTTTGAACAGTTTATAGTTGAGTCAAATGACTCATCGGAAGAATGAGGAGATTCGCATGTAAAGCCGGATAAGTTAGATGGATCAACTGGAGGTCCCTTTGCAGCAACCCATGAGGTTTTGGGGTCTTGCTCGGGCTTCAATATGTTCCATCAAGATTGAGTTTCCTCTCAAAGGCAATACCCTCTTTCCTAGGGTTCTGTTGAGGATCTGCTTTTAAGCACATCACAAAGAGTCGATGCCCTTTGAGGCTTTTGTACATGCATGTCATGTACAATTCCTTCAACCCTGCATCGTCGGTGATACTAGCAATGTCCTCGGATGAGGAATTAGTGATAGCAAAGGCAGGTGAAGAATTTGTAACAGTTGAAGCATTTGAACATTCAGTGAAGAATTAGCGATTCACGTTCAATGCACTTTAAGCATGGAGGAACAAATTCTTCACGAGAAGCGCTGATGTGTTGAGCAAGTAATGAATCACGCTCCTTCTGAAGATCTTCATAACTCACTCTTAGCTTCTCAAGATCTTGCTTTCTTTGAAGAAATTCATAAGAAAGTTTCTCATGATCAGACAAGAGAGTGTTATGATGACCTTGAAGGTTGTCAAACCTAGGCTGAAGTCTCTGAAGATTTTCAATCGGGGCTTTAGTGCGATCCATTTCTTCACCTAACATATCATCACTTTTATCTAGCATGTTTTGAACCTTTTCAAAAGCCCTTTGTTGTTTTACAGACAATCTTAGTAGATTCGGAGGAGGTATATTTGAGTACCTTGGAACCCTTTGCCATGAAGCAATAGGTGGGGCGTAGTCATCACTATCTTCATCACTTTGTTGGTGAGGTCATTTTCTTGAGTTGAAGATGGACTTGTCGACGAACAGCGATGGCGAGCTAGACTCGCCACACCGACTCAGATTCTTCGATGCCTCCTCTTCCTCATGTTCCTCGATTCAGCTTGAGTCCATTTCCTTGCCAATGAATGCCCGAACCTTTTGGAGCTGCTCTTCTTGTGAGAAGAAGGCTTTGAGGATTTTGATGATGAAGATTTCGACAATTTCTTCTTCTTCTTAGTGTCATCGAACTGTAATCCTTGTATTTCTTCTTCTTTAATTCCTTTTCCCATCGAGGACAATCTTGGATGTAGTGACCAGGTTTCTTGCATTTGTCGCAAAGTCTTCTCTTATAGTCCTTTGGATGAGGAATCACTACTCCTTGAGGATTTTCCAAAGCGACCACGTCTTGAGAACTTCGAATTTCTTCACAAGCGTGCTAGCTCTGGCTCAATTCTTGAGGATCTCCAAGGCTACTACGAGTCTTCACAATCAGATTCGAGACACAGCCTTGGCCTTGAGGGCACGTGATTTTCCATAGCTAGAACCATAGAGATCTCTCTTTTGACAAGTCGAACTCATGAGTATTTAGCCTCTCGAGAATATCAGCTGGATCAAGTGACTTGTAGTCAGCACGCTCTTGTATCATAGTGCCATAGTGTCAAATGAGGAATCAAGCGATCTCAACAATTTCTTCACCACCTCATGGTCGGTGATGTCAGTGGCACCAAGCGCTTGAAGCTCATTTGAGATGTCAGTGAGGCGATCGAAGGTTTGTTGAACATTTTCGTTGTCGAGTCTTTTGAAGCGGTTGAAGAGATTGCGAAGAACATCAACTCGAGAGTCACGCTGAGTTGAGACTCCTTCATTTACTTTGGACAGCCTATCCCAGATGAGCTTAGCTGTTTCCAAAGCACTCACTCTTCCATACTGTCCTTTACTCAGATGGCCACATATGATATTCTTCGCTTGAGAATCGAGCTGCTTGAATCTCTTCACATCGGCAGCATTCAGAGAAGGTGTGACTGAGGGAACACCATTTTCCACAACATACCAGAGATCGTTGTCAATTGCCTCAAGATGCATTCGCATCTTGTTCTTCCAGTAGGGGTAGTCCGTCCCATCAAAGGTAGGACACCCAGCAGAGACCTTGATCATACCTGCGGTCGACATAACTAAAACTCCAGGTGGTTAAACCAAAATCACACAGAACAAGGGAGTACCTTGCTCTGATACCAATTGAAAGTGCGTTATATCGACTAGAGGGGGTGAATAGGCGATTTTATGAATTCTTCACTTAGGAATTTGCGGTGAGGAAATTCCTTAGCGAAGAACTACTTGCGATGGAATAAGTACTCGAAGTAAGCATAAGAGAATGCGGGCATGGTCATCATGATGAAATGAAGACAAACAAAGAGTACAGAAAAGCGTAAACACAGGATAACACAAGATGAAGACAAACAGATGAAGAAATTGAACTGAGGAAATTGAGAAAGTCTTGATCAAAGTCTTCAAACACGATATGAATGGACACTCAACACGAGAATGAGGAAATGAAAGAGTTGAGGAAATAGAACCAGATTAGGTTGGTGAAGACAATGATTTGGTAGACCAGTTCCAACTGCTGTCTCGGTTATACGTCTGGTTGGAGCGGCTGAGTATTTAAACTCGAGGACACACAGTCCGGACACCCGCTTCTTGAGCACGCAGCTCAGACACCAAGTCCTCACCGTATTCTCCTAGAACTAAGGTCACACAGACCTCGTCCAATCACTCGTGGTAAGTCTTCAGGCGACTTCCAAACCTTCACAGACTTGGTCACTCGGCGATCCACAATTCCTCTTGGATGCTCTAGACCATGACGCCTAACCGTCTGGAAGAAGCACGGTCTTCAAAGGTAACAAGCGTCGGATCCATGCAGGATCAATTTCTTCAGTGATGCTCAATCACTTTGGGTTTGTAGGGGTTTGGTTTTGGGTTTTTCCTCACTCAATGATTTTCGCTCAAAGTCCTCAGAGGATGGGTTGCTCTCAAATGACAAGTGTCAAGTTCTCTCGGAGCAGCCAACCAGCTAGTGGTTGTAGGGGGCGGCTATTTATAGCCTAGGGAGCAGCCCGACATGATAAGACATAAATGTCCTTCAATGATATGACCGTTAGGTGGATAAGATATTTTGGGACAGCTGGCGCGTAGCACAGCAACGGTAGGAAATTTGACACTCAAATTCCTCAAGGCTATCATGTTCCTCACTGTGTAGGCAATCCGACTTTGGTGAATTCCTAACTCCTCGGTCGAACAAATTCCTCGTGAATGTAAGAACTTCGTCTCATCATCAAGAAATTGGCTGAACTGTATGAGATTTCCAAAGGCTTCACTTGAAGGGATTGGTAGGTGTAGGATTTTGAGTTGAGCATCACATGGAAATTTTTCCTTAGTATTTCCTCGACCCCCTTTAACAGTACGGTGTTTCCTATGACTCAAGAAAGAGAAAAACGAAACTACGAAAACAAAAGTCTTCACACTTCATGTTCCTCAAATGAATACCAAGTCTTCAAGGTCACACCAATATCTTCACTTTCAAAGTCTTCAGAAAGTCTTTAGAATATCAAAGTCTTCAGTCGAAGAACTTCATTTTTAGGGGTCGACTTTCACTGTAAATACCAAACTCCTCATAGACTTATAGACCTGTGTACACTCATAAACACATTAGTCCCTTAACCTATAAGTCTTCAATACACCAAAATCACTAAGGGGCACTAGATACACTTACACATCCTAATGATGCAATGTTTGAGGATTGAAACTAATGCATAAAAACTGGGTATGGAAAGAGTATGATCAATGTGTTACTTGCCTTGCTGACGATCCGCGAAACCTAGGGACTCGCAGTAGCACGCTTCGCACTCCGGGAATTCTATTGCAATCAAACAATAGCATACATAAGCAATCAAGCAAAGATGCACGGGCAAAACTCAAATAAAAGAGATTGACCAGAAAGTTCAACTTAAGAACTCCGGTTTGCGAAAAGAATCAAATCAAACGGAGCAACAAAACTCAAATGGCGAAAGAAACTAGATCCGTTTACTAATCTGAACTAAAGTCAAATTTTACAGTACCAAAATCCTGTTCAAGTTGATTAAAAAGAAAGAGGGTCTCGATACGAAGATCCAGGCGCTTGAATCGCCTGATTCCGACAAACGAGCGAAAAGATAAACTGAAACAAAAATCGGATCAGAAATCACGATCGAAAATAATCGCGGAATAATCCGAGAAAAAGAAAACTGACGAACAGGCTAACGAACGAGCGTTCGTTGTCTGTAACTAACGAGCGAAAATCGGGAAAACGTCCGCTAAATAGAAGAACCGGGAAAAATCGGTGAACAGATCTAAAAAAACGAACTAGGTTTTTTTTTCTAAAAAACCGAATCGGTTTTTCGTAAAAAAAACCGGTGGCGACGGCGCGTTACCTCGTCGGATCCGTGGGCGCGACTCGGCGGGCTCGGGCGGCGGGCAGGCGGCTCAGCAGGCATCGGGCAGCAGCGGGCGCTGGCGGTGGCGCGGCGGCAGGGCGGCGGGCTCGGCCTTGAGCTGGGCGTCGAGGCTGGCGTGGGCGGGCGGCGACTTAGACTTGGGCTCTGGGGGCCAGGGTGTGTTTTAGGGGGGTGGCGGCTCCGACTTGGGGAGGGGGTCGCGGTGGCGGCGGCTCGGACTCCTCCGAGTCCGGCGGCGGCACGGGACGGGGAAGGCGGTGGCGCGGGGTTGGACCGGCCTGGCTCGGCTGGGCTTCGGCCCAGTTGGGCGCTGGAAGTTTTTTTTTAAATAATTCCGCCGAATAGAAAATAAATCCTAGAAAAATAAAATAAAACTCTAAAAATGCCAAAACAAATTTTCACCGTCTAAATAAAATATTTAGAACGAGATGAACATTTTCTTGGCTCTAAAATGCAATTTTGGAAAACGTGCAATTTTTCTAATGCAAATAAAATCCCAATAAAATCAAATATTTGATTTTAATATTTTTCCTCCAATATTTCAATTATTTTGGAGAAGTCATATTATCTCCTCTCATATATTTTAATATGAAATATTTTTCGGAGAGAAAAATAATTAAAACCAAAATGCTCGTTTCATCATTTGATAAAAGTCAAATATGAAAACTGGGAAATCCCCAACTCTCTCTGAGGGTCCTTGAGTTGCTTAGGATTTCGAGGATCGCGAAACGAAAATGCAATAAAATATGATATGCAAGAATGATCTATGTATAACATTCCAAATGGAAAATTTGGGAAGTTACAAACCTACCCCCCTTAAGATGAATCTCGCCCTCGAGATTCGGGTTGGCTAGAAAATAGGTGTGGGTGGTCTTTGCGAAGATCATCCTCTCGTTCCCAGGTGGCTTCAACCTCGGTATGGTGGCTCCACTAAACTTTGCAAAACTTGATAACCTTGCTGCGGGTGACTCGGCTGGCAAACTCAAGAATCCTAACTGGCTTCTCCTCATAAGTCAAATCACTGTCCAACTGAATCGCCTCCAAGGGTACTGTATCTCTTAATGGTATGTCGGCCATCTCAGCATGACACTTCTTCAACTGTGAAACGTGAAACACATCATGAACTCCTGACAGTCCTTCAGGTAACTCCAACTTGTAGGCAACTTCTCCCATCCGTTCCAAAATACGATATGGTCCTATAAATCTCGGAGCTAACTTTCCCTTAACTCCAAAACGTTTCACTCCTCGCAAGGGTGATACTCGCAGATATGCCCTTTCTCCAATTTCATAGGTTACCTCCTTGCGTTTCGAATCTGCATAACTCTTCTGCCTGGACTGAGCAATCTTCACTCTATCCCGAATCAGCTTAACTTTCTCCTCGGACTCCTTAATCAAGTCTGGTCCAAACAACTGTCGGTCTCCTACCTCATCCCACATCAACGGTGTCCTGCACCTTCGTCCATACAGGGCTTCGAATGGTGCCATCTTCAAACTGACTTGGTAACTATTGTCGTATGAGAACTCTGAGTAAGGCAAATTGTCAGCCCAACTAGATCCATAATCTAGCGCACAGGCTCTCAACATGTCCTCCAGAATCTGATTGAATCTCTCGGTCTGTCCATCCGTCTGCGGGTGAAATGCTATACTGAACTCTAATCTTGTTCCCAAAGTCTGGTGCAGCTGATGCCAAAACTTTGAGGTAAACTGTTCCTCTATCTGATACGATGGTTCTCGGAACTCCATGCAGACATACAAGCCTGGACATATATATCTTGGCCAACTTCGGACTTGTATAAGTGGTCTTTCTGGAATAAAGTGTGCCACTTCGGTCAAGCGACAACTACTACCTGATGTAGACATAAACCTAGGGTAGGGTAATAGGCCTGACCTATACATCCTACCTAAGGTCTTAGTCCTAAGAACAAAGAAGTTCAAGTATCATAAGAAGGGATCCAGCAAAGGCGTCGAGTGAAGCCCACTCGACCTACCATCCACTCGGTGATTTCACTTTATCCAGGTCACTCGACCATCAAACCACTCGACGATAAGAAGACCTAAAGCCGCTCTGCGCAGCAATGGTCGGGCATTTACTTAGATATTTAATGACCATTTACAGCATTTCAATACAGGCGTTACCTGTAACGCCACATCTTTATGTACATTTAACCCTATGTAACGGAGGGGAGCTGGGGTCCTGGCGCACTCTATATAAGCCACCCCTCTCCTCTGGGACAAGGGTTCGCACCCCCTGTAACACACACGCGTATAATTCAGTCGACTGCCTCCGGGCTCCGAGACGTAGGGCTATTACTTCCTCCGAGAAGGGCCTGAACTCATAAAACCAGCGTGTACAACTCCTCCGTAGCTAAGATCTCGCCTCTACATTCCTACCCCCCTATTCTACTGTCAGACTCAGAACCACGACAGTTGACGCCCACCGTGGGGCAGGTGTCTTAGCGACTTGTTGGAGAAGTTGCAATTTTTCCGATCCCCTTCATCATGGTTTCAGGCGGAGGTTTGGCTGAGGGCCGCGAGATCCGTCTCAGCGCGCTCGTTTTCGTCGCCGACGACTCCGCTTGGCTTCAGGAGGATCCACTCGACGTCGATGCACTCCCCGTCCGCGGGGCAACGCACTTTCGCGCGTGCGTCCGCGGCGTCCTCCTGAGGCAACCGTCGACCCAGTATCGGTCGGCGCCTGTGGTGTCCTCCCTCCCCGTCGCCCGCCGGCGCAAGCGCTCCGGTCGGTCAAGGCTTCAGCGATGGGTGAGGCACGCAGTGGCTCACCAAACGGCCAACCCTCAAGTCGCGGCGATCGAGCCCGATGAATCTCTCTACGGCATGTTCGACCTATCGACCGCTCCGCGACCGCATCCGAAAGCGACAAAGAATGATCCAAATGGCGGAGGTCCCGATGGTCGATGGACCTCGCGATCCTCCGGCTTCCTCAAGCACGACGATGGCGACGGCAGAGGCGATCCGTCGCATGCTCATGAGGAATACCGCCCCGAGCCCCTCTCTTCGGAGCAGAGGGAAGAGCTTCGCTGCCGGAACATGGATGTTCTTCACACTCCTATCGTTGGAGAAACCCCGCAGGCCCGGGCCTTGGAGGACGTCTTTGCGCCGCCAATCTGGCCGGCGCTTTTCGATTGAAAATCTCCAGCGAGTACTCGACGAGCGTGCGTGACAAAGGGTTCAAGAATCCAGTCGACGCCAACTTTTTCCGCCTCCAACTCAGGTATATCGAACTCCGATCCAAAATCTTACAGCTGCAGCTCGTATAGCAGAGTCAATTCAGCCCTCGATCGAAGCCGCGGGGTTTGATGCGATCGAGCTTTACTCCGGGCAGCGGGGAGCGAGAATCGGTTGTATCACGATCGCGGAATAGGATCCATAGCAGGTCCGTTGTTGCGAATCTGATCCGATCGGCACATACTCCAAGATCGCCCCGGGCGTGAGGGACGTGATGACCGACGTGATCAGTTCAGAAACCGTGAGCAGTATGATCACCGACTCCATCGTGACGATCGTCGTCGAGTGCCCACTCCCCCCCCCCCAAGGAGTGGATCATATGTGCCTCGGCAAATAGGATGACAGCGCCCTCACAGCGCCGCGAAGGATTCGGTCGACCCGTGGAGCTGGCTTTGATGCGAGATCTATTCTCGTTCAGGGTTTGGTCGACAGGAACAGAGCTCACAGAGAAGGTCAAGATAGAGATGTAGCCACCAGCAGTAGAGCACGCGTCTCAGGACCAGAGTGCTTCAGCAGAGCCATCAGGGCCACGGTGATTCCCCCAACTTCAAAGTTGGCGATCGAGTCGATAAGTTCATCGGTGAGTCCAAGCCCGATACTTGGCTTGAGGACTACCGAGTGGCTGTTCAGATTGGCGGCGTAATGATGAAGTGGCTATGAAACACCTGCCTCGATGTTGGAGGGTTCGGCGGGCGTGGCTGAATCGATTAGCACCAGCAGCATTTACACTTGGGAAGATCTTGCACGAGTGTTTGTCGAACGTTTGAAGGACATGCAAGCGACCAAAGAGGGTTGATGAGCTGCAATCCTGTGTGTAAGACAAATGAAACTTTGAGGATTATATCCAGAGATGGATCACACTGCATCACACAGTTGAGAATGTGTCTGATCACCAAGCAGTCTGCGCCTTCAAGGAAGGCGTCAAATATCGAGAGTTGAACTTGAAGTTCGGTCGGACTGGAGACATGTCTCTGAGTCGAATGATGGAGATTGCCACAAAATATGCTAATGGTGAAGAAGAGGATCGGCTCCGGAGTGGCAAGCACAAATCAGTCGCCCATGAAACCGGAGGAGGAAACTCCAGTCGGAAGCAGAAGCGCAAAGCCGAGCCAGCTGCTCCTGGGGAAACCTTAGCCGTGACTCAAGGAAAACCCAAAGGGAAGCCCAAGGGGCCATGGAACCCTAAGAAGATAAAAGATCAAGATGGAAATGATGTGCTAGATTTGCCATGTCACATCCTCACAAAGAAAGACGAGGAGGGTAAAATAATTTACCCGAAGCATACCACTCGGCAGTGCCGGCTCCTGATCCAGCAGTTCCGGGATAAACAGCCCAAAGACAAGGAAAAAAGAGTCCGACAAGGTTGAGGACAAGGAGGAGAGTGACGATGGTTACCCTCACATCAATTCCACTCTCATGATTTTTGCTGATGTTGAGAGTAAGAGTCGATAGAAAGTGATCAACAGAGAAGTGAATATGGTCGCTCTGGCGACGCCCAGTTATTTGAAATGGTCCCAGACTGCCATCACATTCGACCAGTCCGATCACCCGACACACATAGCCACCCCCAGGAGGCAAGCTTTGGTGGTCGACCCGGTTGTCGAGGGCACTCGGTGACTAAAGTTCGATGGATGGTGGCGTGGCTTCTAACATTACAGATGCGTAAACATTGAAAGGAATGGGCATTCCGATGTCCAGACTCAGTGAAAGCAGTATGAGTTTCCATGGAGTCATTCCGGGCAAAAAGGCTGAATCACTAGGCCAGATTGCTCTTGACGTGGTTTTCGGTGATCACTAGAATTACCGCAAAGAAAAGTTGACATTTGAAGTGGTGGATTTCTAGAGTGCTTATCACGCCATTCTGGGCAGGCCGGCTTACGCGCGTTTTATGGCTCGACCATGCTATGTGTACCTCAAATTGAAATTGCCTGGTCCCAAGGGAGTGATGACCATCACTGGCAATCGAAATAAGGCAGAAGAGTGCTTCCAGAAGGGCTCAAAAATCGCAGATGCGCAGACGGCAGTGGTGGAATTGCAGGAGTATCAGAAAAATGCAGATCCGAGTGATTTGCTATGAGCTAAGAAGCCTGCAACGGATTCAGCATTTCAGTCGTCCGATGAAACGAAACCGGTTCTTATCCACCTGACTGATCCCAACGCTGCTCCGACCCACATTTCAACAACTCTCAACTACAAATAGGAAGAAGCGCTCATCCAGTTCCTCCGTGAGAACTGGGACATCTTTGCATGGAAACCTTCTGACATGCCGGGTGTTCCAAGGGGACTGGCTGAGCATCGTTTGCGAGTCGACCCAAAGATAAAACCGGTCAAGGAACATCTTCGACGGTCCGCCGTCTGTAAGAGAAAATCAATCGGTGAAGAAGTGGCTCGGCTCCGGCAGCTGAGTTTATCCGAGAGATTTACCACTCCGAGTGGTTAGCTAACATTGTCATGGTCCCTAAGAAGGACAATTCACTCCGCATGTGCATCGACTTCAAGCTTATCAATCGGGCCTGCCCGAAGGATCACTTTCCTCTCCCTCGCATTGTTCAGATAGTCGATCCGACTGCGGGATGTGAGCGTCTGTCCTTTTTGGACGCTTATTCCGGGTATCATCATATCCGTCTGTTTGGACCCGATGAAATCAAAACAACTTTCATCACCCCATTCGGGCGCTTCTGTTATGTCACTATGCCATTCGGCTTGAAGAACAATGGAGCCACATTCATGCGAATGATTCAGAAGTGTTTACTCACTCAAATCAGTCGGAATGTAGAAGCATACATGGATGACATTGTGGTCAAGTCACGCAAAGGTTCTGACCTACTGACTAACCTTCCTGAAACCTTTGCCAACCTCAGAAGGTACGATATTAAGCTTAATCCATCAAAGTGCATGTTTGGAGTTCCAGGAGGAAAGTTGCTCGGTTTTCTATTTTCCGAACGAGGGATCAATGCTAACCCCGAGAAAGTTGGTGCCAAACTCCGAATGAAACGCCCAGTGCGTGTGCATGATGTTCAGAAGCTTACTGGTTGTTTGGCCGCCCTAAGTCGATTCATTTCCAGACTCGGTGAGAAGGCGCTACCTCTCTACTGGCTGATGAAGAAGTCAGATAAGTTCGAGTGGACTCCCGAAGCTGATGCAGCGTTTGTAGAGCTAAAAGCCCTGCTTTCCACCCAGCCGGTGCTTGCTGCCCCAATCAGCAAAGAGACTTTACTGCTTTACATAGCAGCCACTGGACAAGTCGTTAGTACAGTACTTAAGGTCGAGCGAGAAGAAGAGGGAAAGGCTTATAAAGTTCAGCGCCCAGTTTATTATGTTTCTGAAGTACTGACTCCGTCGAAACAGAGATATCCACACTATCAGAAGCTTGTTTATGGGATTTATATGCCCATGAAGAAGGTTGCACATTATTTCTCTGACCACTCCATTACAGTCGTCAGCGACGCCCCATTATCAGAGATTCTGCACAACCGAGATGCAACTGGTCGAGTGGCAAAATGGGCAATTGAACTCCTTCCCTTAGATATTCAGTTTGAGGCAAAGAAAGCTATCAAGTCCCAAGCAATAGCTGATTTCCTCACCGAGTGGATCGAACAGCAACTGCCGACTCAAGTTCACTCGGAGCACTGGACCATGTTCTTTGACGGTTCCAAGATGCTGAATGGTTCAGGTGCCGGGGTGGTATTAGTATCCCCTCGAGGAGACAAGCTCAGATATGTACTCCAAATTCACTTTGATTCCTCCAATAACGAAGAAGAATATGAAGCACTCTTATACGGGTTGCGCATGGCCATTTCACTCAGCGTCCGTTGCCTCGTGGTCTATGGCGACTCAGATTTGGTGGTCAATCAAGTGATGAAAGAGTGGGCCGTCAGAAGCCCAGCCATGACTGGCTACTGCAATGCGGTGAGAAAGTTGGAAAAGAAGTTTGAGGGGTTAGAGCTCCATCATATACCCCGACTGAAAAATGAAGCAACCGATGATTTGGCGAAGATAGGTTCCAAGAGAGAAGCCATTCCCAGCAATGTGTTTCTGGAGCACATTCACACACCATCAGTTCAAGAAGATCCTTTTAGAGAAGAGCCCCCGCAGCCTAAGAGCGCCACAGATCCGACTGAAGTCGAGGTCCCAGCCGTGGTCGACCTAATCATGGAAGTTCTAGTTATCACTCCCGGCTGGACAATACCTTACATCGCGTACATCCTTAGGAAGGAACTCCCAGAGGATGAAGAAGAGGCTCGACAGATCGTCCGTCGATCCAAGGCCTTTACGATGATAAAGGGACAGTTGTTCAGAGAAAGTGTGGCTGGGGTCAGTCAGAAGTGCATAACACCAGAAGAAGGTCGAATGATCCTCAACGACATCCACTCGGGGACCTGTGGTCACCATGCGTCCTCTCGGGCCATTGTGGCTAAAGCATACCAAGCCGAATTTTATTGGCCCCGAGCAAATGAAATGGCAAAAGATATAGTTGACAGATGTGAAGGTTGCCAGTTCTACTCTGATATGTCACACAAGCCTGCGTCAGCCCTGAAGACCATTCCACTCATCTGGCCCTTTGCTGTTTGGGGATTGGACATGGTCGGGCCGCTGAGGACTGGTAGGAGCGGATTTACTCATGTGCTTGTAGCAGTCGACAATTTTACCAAATGGATCGAAGCCAAACCTATCAAGAATCTTGATGCCAGCACTGCTGTCAGCTTCATCAGAGAATTGACATTCAGATATGGAGTCCCACACAGGATCATCACTGACAATGGATCGAACTTCGATTCTGATGAATTTAAAGCGTTCTGCGCTTCTCAAGGCACACGAGTCGACTATGCTTCAGTGGCTCACCCACAGTCGAATGGTCAAGCTGAAAGGGCGAATGGTCTAATCATCAAAGGACTGAAACCACGAATGATGCGTGATCTCAAACACGCAGCAGGTGCCTGGGTCGACGAGCTTCCATCAGTTCTCTGGGGTTTGAGGACAACTCCCAATCGATCGACCGGGCAAACCCCTTTCTTTTTGGTCTACGGAGCCGAAGCTGTTCTGCCAAGTGACCTGCTCCACAACGCACCCCGAGTAGAACTCTTCTCTGAAGAAGAAGCGTAATAGGCCCGGTAGGATTCAGTCGATCTCTTAGAAGAAGAAAGAGAGATGGCATTGATCTGGTCGACCATCTACCAGCAAGATTTGCGTCGATTCCACGCCAGAAATGTGAAGGGCCGATCTTTTCAGGAGGGAGACTTGGTTCTCTGAGTGGATCAACAGAAGCCACACAAACTTGCCCCTTCTTGGGAAGGTCCCTTCATTATCACCAGAGTTCTCCACAATGGAGCATACCATCTTTACAATGTCGAGCATCAGAAAGACGAGCCACGAGCTTGGAATGCGGAGCTGCTCCGCCCCTTTTATACTTAAGTACTCACTCGGATGAGATGTAATAAGAAACACCTTTATAGTTTATATATCAAAGACAAGAGTTTTATAATCTTCCTAAACGATTGTTGTTGCTTTTGTTTCCGTTTTAAATCCCCCAGTGGGTGACTTCGCTGCGAATCCGTTTCACCCAAGTCTGAAAAATCCTACCGAGTGGTGAGCAAGCCTCTCATTCGGAGGCTTAGCTCCGAATCCGTTTTGCCTAAGTTTGAAAAATCCTACCGAGTGGAGAGCAACCCTCCCACTCGGGGGCTTAGTTGCAGTCTAGTACTCGCCTAAGTTTGAAAAATCCTACCGAGTGGAGAGAAACCCTCCCACTCGGGGGCTTAGCTGCAGTCCAATACTCGCCTAAGTTTGAAAAATCCTACCGAGTGGAGGGCAATCCTCCCACTCGGGGCTTAGCTGCAGTCAAGTACTCGCCTAACTTTGAAAAATCCTATCGAGTGGAGAGCAACCCTCCCACTCGAGGGCTTAGCTGCAGTCAAGTACTCGCCTAAGTTTGAAAAATCCTACCGAGTGGAGAGCAATCCCCCCACTCGGGGGCTTAGCTGCAGTCAAGTACTCGCCTAAGTTTGAAAAATCCTACCGAGTGGAGAGCAACCCTCCCACTCGGGGGCTTAGCTGCAGTCAAGTACTCGCCTAAGTTTGAAAAATCCTACCGAGTGGAGAGCAATCCTCCCACTCGGGGCTTAGCTGCATCAAGTACTAGCCTAAGTTTGAATAATCCTACCGAGTGGAGAGAAACCTCCCACTCGGGGCTTAGCTTCTGATCAAATACTACGCCTAAGTTTGAAAAATCCTACCGAGTGGGGAGCAATCCTCCCACTCGGGGCTTAGCTGCAGATCAAGTACTCGCCTAAGTTTGAAAAATCCTACACCGAGTGGAGAGCAACCCTCCCACTCGGGGCTTAGCTGCAGATCAAATACTAGCCTAAGTTTGAAAAATCCTGCCGAGTGGAGAGCAACCCTCCCACTGGGGCTTAGCTGCAGTCAAGCACGCGCCTAAGTTTGAAAAATCCTACCGAGTGGAGAGCAATCCTCCCACTCGGGGCTTAGCTGATCAAGTACTCGCCTAAGTTTGAAAAATCCTACCGAGTGGAGAGCAACCTCCCACTCGGGGCTTAGCTGCAGATCAAATACTGCCTAAGTTTGAAAAATCCTACCGAGTGGAGAGCAACCTCCCACTCGGGGCTTAGCTGCAGATCAAGCACGCGCCTAAGTTTGAAAAATCCTACCGAGTGGAGAGCAACCTCCCACTCGGGGCTTAGCTGCAGATCAAGTACTCGCCTAAGTTTGAAAAATCCTACCGAGTGGTGAGCAATCCGCCCACTCGGGGGCTTAGCTGCGATTAAGTACTACGCCTAAGTTTGAAAAATCCTACCGAGTGGAGAGCAACCTCCCACTGGGGGCTTAGCTGCAGTCAAGTACTAGCCTAAGTTTGAAAAATCCTACCGAGTGGAGAGCAACCTCCCACTGGGGCTTAGCTGCAGTCCAAGACTACTAAGTTTGAAAAATCCTACCGAGTGGAGAGCAATCCTCCCACTGGGGCTTAGCTGCAGATCAAGTACTAGCCTAAGTTTGAAAAATCCTACAGAGTGGAGAGAAACCTCCCACTCGGGGCTTAGCTGCAGTCTAGTACTACGCCTAAGTTTGAAAAATCCTACCGAGTGGAGAGCAATCCTCCCACTCGGGGATTAGCTGCAGTCAAGTACTCGCCTAAGTTTGAAAAATCCTACTGAGTGGAGAGCAACCCTCCCACTCGAGGGCTTAGCTGCAGTCAAGTACTCGCCTAAGTTTGAAAAATCCTACCGAGTGGAGAGCAATCCCCCCACTCGGGGCTTAGCTGCAGTCAAGTACTCGCCTAAGTTTGAAAAATCCTACCGAGTGGAGAGCAATCCCCCACTCGGGGCTTAGCTGCAGATCAAGTACTAGCCTAAGTTTGAAAAATCCTACCGAGTGGAGAGCAACCCTCCCACTGGGGCTTAGCTGCAGATCAAGTACTCGCCTAAGTTTGAAAAATCCTACCGAGTGGAGAGCAATCCTCCCACTCGGGGCTTAAGCTACAGATCAAGTACTAGCCTAAGTTTGAAAAATCCTACCGAGTGGAGAGCAACCCTCCCACTCGGGGCTTAGCTGCAGTCAAATACTAGCCTAAGTTTGAAAAATCCTACCGAGTGAGAGCAACCCTCCCACTCGGGGCTTAGCTGCAGTCAAGTACTACGCCTAAGTTTGAAAAATCCTACCGAGTGGAGAGCAACATTCCCACTGGGGCTTAGCTGCAGTCCAAGACTACTAAGTTTGAAAAATCCTACCGAGTGGAGAGCAATCCTCCCACTCGGGGCTTAGCTGCATCAAGTACTAGCCTAAGTTTGAAAAATCCTACCGAGTGGAGAGCAACCTCCCATTCGAGGGCTTAGCTGCAGTCAAGTACTAGCCTAAGTTTGAAAAATCCTGTCGAGTGGAGAGCAATCCTCCCACTCGGGGCTTAACTGCAGATCAAGTACTACCTAAGTTTGAAAAATCCTACCGAGTGGAGAAACCCTCCCACTCGGGGCTTAGCTGCAGTCAAGTACTACGCCTAAGTTTGAAAAATCCTACCGAGTGGAGAGCAATCCTCCCACTGGGGCTTAGCTCAGATCAAGTACTCGCCTAAGTTTGAAAAATCCTACCGAGTGGAGAGCAACCCTCCCACTGGGGACTTATCTGCAGTCAAATACTAGCCTAAGTTTGAAAAATCCTACAGAGTGGAGAGCAACCCTCCCACTCGGGGCTTAGCTGCAGATCAAGTACTACCTAAGTTTGAAAAATCCTACCGAGTGAAGAGCAACCCTCCCACTCGGGGGCTTAGCTGCAGTCAAGTACTCGCCTATGTTTGAAAAATCCTACCGAGTGGTGAGAAATCCTCCCACTCGGGGGGCTTAGCTGCAGTTAAGTACTCGCCTAAGTTTGAAAAATCCTACCGAGTGGAGAGCAACCCTCCCACTCGGGGACTTAGCTGCAGTCCAGTACTCGCCTAAGTATAGAAGTCATCCCTATCTGCAAGGACGACGAGGTGCAGGTCGACTGCAACCTTCTCCTTGGAGCTACGCCACAAGTACAACGTTCGCTCCATCCCTATCCGGAAGGACGACGAGGTGCAGGTCGACTGCAACCTTCTCCTTGGAGCTACGCCACAAGTACAACGTTCGCTCCATCCCTCTCCGCAAGGACGATGAGGTGCAGGTCGACTGCAGCCTTCTCCTTCGGAGCTACGTCATAAGTACAACGTTCGCTCCATCCCTACCTGCAAGGATGATGAAGCGCAGGGCAATTGAAATCTCAAACATAAAGATTATTTTGAGTGAAGAAAACTCCACTCGAAGGTAAAAGCAAGCATATCCAGAAATAAACCAAGTCGCCACAAGTACAACATTCGCTCCATCCCTATCCGCAAGGACGACGAGGTGCAGGTCGACTGCAACCTTCTCCTTTGGAGCTACGTCACAAGTACAACGTTCGCTCCATCCCTACCTGCAAGGACGATGAAGCGCAGGGCGATTGAAATCTCAAACACAAAGATTATTCCGAGTGAAGAAAATTCCACTCGAAGGTAAAACCAAGCATATCCAGAAATAAACCAAGTTCGGATAAATTCCTAAGGTTTCGGACGATGGTTCAAAAGTATTCGAGCATCAAGCCCGAAGCAGTTTAACGGTTACACAATCACTCGGCATACCGAGGCAAATAAAGGTGAAGCTTAATGTTTTTTCGATCACACATCAGGAGAAAGACTGGCTGGGTCGCAGAAACTGTCAAGGTCAATGCTGTCTACAATGCGAGTGGCGGCGGCAAGAAAAGTGTCCATGAAGGACTGGAAAGTATGCTTCTTCGTGTTTGCAACTTTAAGCTCCGCCAACTTGTCTTCTTTGGCATCCTTGCAGTGCACTCGGACCAGAGACAGAGCAACGTTAGCACCACAGCGAGCAGAGGACTTCTTCCATTCTTGCTCACGCTCAGGGATTTGATTCAGTCGAGCCATCAGAGACTCGAGATCTTGAGACAATTCCGCGTGAGGCCAGAGTTCTGCATCAATCCGAGTCATTACAGCCTTCAGGAGAGCCAGATAGGCAATTGCGCCATCCATGCGAGACTCCAACCGCAGCACGTTCATTGCAACTTCATCCTTGACTGGACAGTTAATGGGGTCAAGACCCGTCTCGACCCGCCCAGTTTCCGCTTCAAAGTCTTGGCAAAATTCTACACGGTCGAGTGAGTTATGAGTCGACAGCGCAATTAACATTATCAGTCGACAGAAGGAAGACAGATTAATCGGCACCTTCATGTTTCAGGACCAGTTTCGCAGCAAGTTGGCTCAGATAAGACTCTAATTTGCCGTTCTTGATCTTGAGGCTCCCAAGTTCGTCGGTCAGCTTCTCCTTATCCTTCTTCAGTCTCTCGACCTCTTGGTTGACGTCATAAATAGCATTCTTCAATTTGTAATTTTCCTATTCTAACTTGCCGACTGAAGCAAGCTTCTTGTGGGCAAGCGATGTCTTCTCGCGCGCCTCCTTCTGAGCTGCAGCTAGGTCCAGATCCTTCTGCTCCAAAGCCTGCTTCATTTTCTCTAAAGAAATAACATTCTTCAGACGGGCTTGGAGTTGGCGGTTTTCACTACATACATCTGCTTGAGTGGAGTCACTCGGTTCAAAAAATGGAAAGGAAAAGTGCCAGTAGTGGGATAAACATTCGGCGATTGATTACCTCCCATGGCAACAACTTCATCACGAGCACTCTGGAGATTCTTCTTGGCCAATTCCAGATCAAGGTTTAGGCTGATTTGCTGCTTGTTCATTGTAGAGAGCTAAGCCCCAAGATCACAAGATTTCTACAGTCACAAGCCATATCAGTCGACAGATATAAAAAGACATCACAATGCTAGTTACTCTAAGACTACCACCGAATCAAACATTCAGAGGCAGTCTCGGGGACTACACCCAGTGGGTGCACTTAGCATGCCCCCACTGATTCTGCAAAAAAAGAGAGAGAAAAAGGTTCTCAGACCACAGTCGACTATGGTCTCGGGGACTACACCCAGTGGGTGCACTCAGCGTGCCCCCACTGGTTTCGATTCCACTCGGCATGGTCTGCCCAGCTCAACTCGAATTGACCCAAAGAGACATTCAGCATCATGACAGCCACACCCCAGTGGGTGGTCAGACAAGAAATATGGTCGATCGAAAAGATAACTAACCTGGACATTGGCTTGCAGTGCAGCTCCGGCGTTGAAGGCTACCTGACTAGCCTCATGCACCATTTTCATCTCTCCCATCACAAGATTCAATTGAAGAAGAGCTTCTTTGGCAGCAGCTGGTGGATCGTGTCGAGTTTGATATGTAGCGAAAAGTGATGGAGAGAAAGCAATCGACCCCGAGGGGCAGTCAGTCGACAGCGGAACGGCGAAGGTGACGTTGGTTCGAGCCGGATCTGTCGTGCGCTCGACCACCGGTCCAGGCGTCACAGTCGACTGAGGAACCTGGACCTCAGGCACCTTCCCGCCCAACTCCCTGTCCTTCCTCCTCCTCCCTCTCAGCGGCACCTCTTCTTCGTCATCCGGAAGCACAACAACATCTCATAGATCTGCAAAGAACAGAGAAAACCATGAAGATAACTGACGAATCATTCAGTCGACCAGATTTAATTGAATCGACACAGCTTCGGCTTTGGAGGTGACGGCGTCGTCAGCTTCCTCATCAGCTGGAGTCTTGTCAATGTCCATGTCGGTCGCAGCTTAGGTCGGGCTACACAAATCCATCATCCATTCGGTCAGAACAAAAAGGCCGGTCGGAACAGAAAGAATTTGATCGCAACAAAAGATATGACAAAGGCGTTTACCTAGAAGCAACGGGAACATCCATATTAATCTTAGGCAAGGTCTTCCGAGCCTTCGATGGGTTAGCTTTGGGCTGCTTGGAGACCTTCTCAGTCAGATCTGGACTCGGAGACCGAGTGCGCTTGTGAGATGGAGCACTCGACGCCACGGCCTTGCCGTGCTGGTTCGCGGGGTCGTGCTTCTGCTTGGATTGACATTCGGAGCGAGGCGGCGAGTCGGCTACCTCCTCGTCTTCCGACTCGTCGCTCTCATCTTCATCATCATTAGCTGGGGACTCCCACTCGCCGCTCTCCTCAGCACTGTCCTCGCCCTCTTGGTCTTGCTCCAGAGCTTGTTCACCATTGGGCATCGAATACATCTCCGTGTAGATCTGCAAAGCAAGAGACCAATCATAAGTCAGTTGGAACAACAATCAGTCGGAACAACAATCAGTCGGAAAATACGTTCAAAAACTCAGTCGTGATGACCAGACCTTATCTGGTGGGTTGCCTTCGCTGAAAGGGTCGACTCTCATAGCGCCCCTGGGGCTGTCCTTGTTCCCGGTGATACCCATCAACCACTCGGCTATGGTTTTGGCCTCCACCTCCTCCGAATGAACCCGAGCAGTGTCACCAGCCCCGGAGTACATCCACATGGGATGGTTACGAGCTTGGAGAGGCTGGATCCGCCGACTGAGAAACACCTCGAGAAAATCCATACCAGTGACACCCTGATTGATCAGCTGTACCACTCTCTCAACTAACATGCTTGTCTCCGCCTTCTCCGCGGCAGTCACTTTCAAGGAAGATGGAGTTTGAACACGGTCGAAAGAAAAAGGAGGAAGCCCAGTCGACAAGCACGGGGTAGCGAGGTCCTGGCAGTAGAACCAGGTCGACTGCCAGCCCCTGACCGACTCAGGAAGGGTCATCGGAGGGAAAGAGATCCTCTTCCTCTTATGAATGCCTAAGCCCGCACACATCTGGATGACATGGGTTTTCTCATCCTTCGAGTTCGCTTTTTTCACAGTTTGGGATCGAATGGTAAAGATGTGCTTGAAAAGACCCCAGTGCGGTCGGCACCCCAGGAATTTCTCACACATGGAGACGAATGCAGCAAGATATGTGATAGTGTTGGGAGTGAAATGGTGGAGTTGGGCCCCAAAGAAATTCAGGAATCCACGAAAGAAGGGATGCGGGGGAAGAGAAAAACCACGGTCGATGTGGGTGGCGAGCAGGACGCACTCACCCGGCCGCTGCTGTGGCTCTGTTTCCCCCCTCGGCAGGCGCGCGGACTTATGGACGATCAGCCCCAGCTCGGCCATATCGTCCAAATCCTCCTGTCGGAGCGAGGATCGGATCCAATCTCCCTGGATCCAACCCGACGGCAATCCCGAGCGCGACGAAGACCCCCGATTCACCTTCTTGCTCTTCGCCCACCCCGTCGCTTTCTTCGCACGCTCCAGCGCCGCCGTCTTGTCCTTCCCCATGGCGGCGGAGCTCCGTCGTCGAGAGTGGATGGCCTGGGAAGAGCGGAGTCGCGAGAGGAAGAAGAAGGGAATGAGCACGCACAGTGCAGACGCCTCGGTCTCGCCGCTTTTAAGAGCCTACTCCTGAGTGGGTGACGCGTGGGCCCGAGCGGTCCTGTCAAATCTCCCCAACAGCTGCACACGTGGTTCGTGGCGAAAAAGGTGGCGCAGTAATCGGAAAGTCCTATTTATCTACTCCACTTACTGCGGGACGCTCCTCCTGGCGCGCTCCTACCCAAATTTCGAATCCTAGGAAATCCGGGACCTCTGCAACCGATCATGCCAAAGATTTCGTGTCAGAGATTTCATTCGATGGATGTGGTGGTATAAACCAGTCGGTAATTTCTGAATCGATCAAGGCGACTGAAACAAAGTTGAAGTTCCGTCAACTGGCCTCTACTCGGAGATATAGACGAGACAACCAAAAGTAAAAGCAAGGGCAACTCCGTCCTTCCGTTTCACTCAAACCTCGATCCATTCGGGGTCTAATGATGTAGACATAAACCTAGGGTAGGGTAATAGGCCTGACCTATACATCCTACCTAAGGTCTTAGTCCTAAGAACAAAGAAGTTCAAGTATCATAAGAAGGGATCCAGCAAAGGCGTCGAGTGAAGCCCACTCGACCTACCATCCACTCAGTGATCTCACTTTATCCAGGTCACTCGACCATCAAACCACTCGACAATAAGTCTTAGATATTTAATGACCATTTACAGCATTTCAATACAGGCGTTACCTGTAACGCCACCTCTTTATGTACATTTAACCCTGTGTA
Source organism: Aegilops longissima (assembly GCA_021605205.1). NCBI lineage: Eukaryota > Viridiplantae > Streptophyta > Magnoliopsida > Poales > Poaceae > Aegilops > Aegilops longissima. The sequence continues at coordinate 433,101,471 of CM038681.1, read as the reverse complement.
ACGGAGGGGAGCTGGGGTCCTGGCGCCTCTATATAAGCCACCCCCTCCTCCGGGACAAGGGTTCGCACCCCAACACACACACGCGTATAATCCAATCGACCGCCTCGGGCTCACGAGGCGTGGGCTATTACTTCCTCCGAGAAGGGCCTGAACTCGTAAAACCAGTGTGTACAACTCCTCCATAGCTAAGATCTTGCCTCTACATTCCTACCCCCCCTATTCTACTATCAGACTCAGAACCACGACACTACCCATATGGAATCATATCCTGATTTGGTCCTGGGTAATCCGGTGATAAAATCCATGCCAAGCTTATCCCACTTCCATTCGGGTATCGGCATAGGTTGTAACAATCCTGCTGGCTTTTGATGCTCTGCCTTCACTCTCTAGCATAGATCACATACGGCTACATACTCGACGATATCCTTCTTCATACCAGTCCACCAGAAACGCTCCTTCAAATCCGAATACATCTTGGTGTTTCCGGGGTGTATCGAGTATGGTGAGTCATGGGCCTCCTGAAGTATTAACTTCCTGATCTCTGTGTTATTGGGCACATAAACTCGGTCTTCAAACCATAAGGTGTCGTACTCACCTTCACGAAAACCTTTGGCCTTTCCTTTGCTCATTTTCTCCTTTATCTCGGCAATCTCTTTGTCATCCTTCTGAGCTTCTCGAATCTTGCCCAACAATGTAGACTGAACTTCCATTGTTGCAACAAAACCTCTAGGAACAATCTCTAATCGAAGTTCCATGATATCCTCTGCTAACTCCTTTGGTAATCCCGTACTCTCTAGGATATTAGCATAACTCTTTCGGCTCAAAGCGTCTGCTACGACATTGGCCTTTCCTGGATGATAGTGCAGCTTCATGTCGTAATCCTTTATAAGCTCCAACCATCTCCTTTGCCTAAGGTTCAGCTCCTTTTGTGTGAAAATGTACTTCAAACTCTTATGATCTGTGTACACATCACAACGGTTTCCAATAACGTAATGTCTCCAAATCTTCAACACATGCACTACGGCTGCTAGCTCCAAATCATGCGTGGCATAATTCAATTCATGAGGTTTTAGTTGTCGTGAAGCATACGAAACAACTCTTCCGTCCTACATGAGCACACTTCCTAGTCCTAAGCGAGAGGCGTCGCAATACACTTGGAAATCCTTATGTATATCTGACAGTGTCAGCTCTGGGGATGTAGTCAAACGTTTCTTCAACTTCTGGAAGCTTGCCTTGCAATCTTCCGTCCATTTAAACTTTGTATCCTTCTTCAATAATTCCGTCATTGGCTTCGCAATCTTGGAAAAATTCTCAATGAATCTCTGATAGTATCCTGCGAGTCCAAGAAAACTGCGGATCTCGCTAACTGAAGTGGGTGCCAACCATTCGGTGGATGGATCGAACCTTCTTTGGGGTCTCTTCGCTATACCTTCTCCTCGATATAACATGTCCAAGGAATCCGACTTCCTTCAACCAAAATTCGCATTTGCTGAACTTGGCATACAACTGATGTTCCCTGAGTTTCTCGAGAACTAAACGCAAATGCTCCTTGTGCTCCTCTTCATTCTTTGAGTATACCATTATATCATCAATAAACACCACAACAAACTTGTCTAGGTATTCCATGAACACCTTGTTCATCATGCTCATGAAATAGGCAGGGGCGTTAGTCAATCCAAACGACATGACAGTATATTCATACAACTCGTACCGTGTGGTGAATGTTGTCTTTGGTATATCCTTCTCTCGAATCTTCAACTGATGGTATCCCGATCGCAAATCGATCTTCGAAAACACCTTAGCTCCTTGCAGCTGGTCAAACAAATCATTGATCATCGACAGTGGATACTTGTTCTTGATCGTCACCTCATTCAAGGCCCGATAATCAACAACCATTCTTAGGGACTTATCCTTCTTCTCAACCAAAAGCACTGGGGCTCCCCAAGGTGATGTACTCCTTCGAATGTAACCTTTCTCCAATAACTCCTTGATCTGTTTCTTAATCTCTTCCAGATCATTCGCGATAGGGTCTCTTGGATATTGGCCCTGTACCTAGCAATAGCTCTATCAAAAACTCGATGTCTCGATCCGGTGGCATGCCTGGTAATTCCTCTGGGAAAACGTCCGGGTAATCCTTCACTACAGGCACTTCCTCCTGAAGAACTCCCGTGAGGGTATTCACTTGACTCCTCCTAGGCACATGCCTAGATACATACTTAATCCTTTTTCCCTCTGGGGTGGTGAGATAAATCGACTTACTAGCACAGTCAATGCTTCCTCCATACTTTGACATCCAGTCCATGCCTAATATCATATCCAATCCTTGTGACTCAAAGATAATTAGGTCAGACGGAAAAACATGGTTGCCAATGGTTAGGGGTATCTGGTTGCACCATCGACTAGCCATATACTCTGCTCCAGGTGAACTCACTAAGAGAGGGGTCATAAGGGTTTGGGTTGGTAGTTTAAACTTATCCATGAATCCCCTTGATATGTATGAATGTGATGCACCGGTATTAAAAAAGAACAAGAGCGGTAAATGACTTAACCAAAAACTTACCTATAACCGCGTCTGGCTGCTCTTCAACCTCCTCCACGTTGACGTGGTTCACTTGTCCTTTGTTGAATGGACTGGGATTCTTCCCAGCGCTCCCATTTCCGTTTCCATTCTTCCCTTCAGGGCACTCCGTGGCATAGTGTCCAGTTTTCCCACACTTAAAGCAAGTAACATGACTTAGGTCTCTTTTGGCGGGTGTGGCTGCATTGGGGCGGTTCTGATTGTTGTTAGCTCCGTTCCCATTCCCATTCTTAGAACCATTGTGGTTATGCGAACTTCCTCCGGTGTGGTTATGACCTCCATGGTTATGAACAAGTCCTCCCGAGTTAGGGGTTAGGCGAGGCTTCGGCTGAGCTCCTGAATTATACCTCCCTTGTCCATACTTCCTCTTACGGCTCTCAATCTGCTGCTGCTTCCCTTCAATCATAAGAGCCTTATCTACTAACTCCTGATAGTTGTTGAAGGTTGCTACCATCAACTGCATGCTCATCTCATCATTTAGCCCTTCCATAAACTTCTCCTGCTTCGCGGCATCTGTGGCCGCATCATCAGGGGCATAGCGAGATAATTTGCTAAACTCATCCACGTACTGAGCCACAGTACGGTTCCCCTGGCGTAAGTTGCGAAACTCATGCTTCTTCATATTCATAGCTCCAGTTGAGACATGGGCTGTATGGAAAGCTCGCTGAAACTGGTCCCAAGTGACATTGGCTATGGGAAAAGTGGTCGTGTAATTCTCCCACCATGAGGCTGTTGGTCCATCCAATTGATGTGCGGCAAAGCGCACCTTCTCAGCATCTGTGCAACCCGCGGTGGTCAACTCTCTTCCTATACGGCGTAGCCAATCATCAGCAACTATAGGCTCGGTGCTGTTGGAAAACACCGGCGGCTGTAGCCTCAGAAAACGAGCTATGTTGTCTACTAGAGGTGGGTTGTTGTTGTTGTTTTTGTTGCCCTGGTTCTGAACTAGCAATTGCATCAAGGTGTTCTCCTGCTGGATCAACTGAGTGAGCTCCGGTGGGAAGGCAAATCCGGTGTCACGTCTCAGAGGCATCTGATGGGTTTAGATGGAAGAGGTCAGAATAGAAAAGGGGTCTAATGAGAAAGCACTACCCATATGCACATGAGACAAACACAAACATTTCACTCAATCAATCAAGCAAGGGCATACAAGCGGTCTAGAACTATCACAAAAGTGCTCAACTACTACTAAATACATGGGGAAATACTACTAATATGTGGTGGTCATCTAGAAATTTTGATCGGTGGAAGACTCCATGATGTCTGCTCCAGCTTTGTCTTCAAAGTCATCATCACTAGGGTCGGAGTCGGTGTCGTCGATGATGATGTAGTTGTCTGGGCAAGTGGAATCGTCGCCTTCTCTTCCCGGCGCTGGATTTCCCATGAATACTCCGATCTTCTTTACCAGGTCGTCATTCTTTTCCAGTAGCGTTTTAATTTCCTCCTCATATCCATCGCGTATAAACTTGAGTTCTTCCTCTAACTCGATGATCCTAGTCTTCTCCTTCTTCAAGTCCATCATGTCTGTGCACATTTGGTTCTCCAGACGTCGAATGTGCTGGTTTAACTCCAGGATGAAAGCTGCAATGGATATATCCTTCTTGGTGCTGATCACCTCCCATTGCTCGTCTCGGCGCCCACATATCTGGTAGATAGTGTCCTTAAGATCCTTGTTGTAGACTTCTCCAATGTGTCCCATGGTAATGTGGGCTGCCATGCTCTTGCCTAGACTCCAGGTGGGTGCTTCAAAATAAAACTCTATGGGCTTAGAGGTTGGCGAGAACGTCCTTCCCGGAACTTGTACTTGAATCATCCAGCGCTCCTCTTCTGGTAAGGTGGCGTTGTATGTCCGGGTGAAGCTTGGTATTCCAATGTTCAAGTACCTAGTGACTTCCTTCAAGTGGCGTCCAAAAGGTGTGTCTTCATCCGGTTGTGCAAACTTGTTCTTCCTCTCCGCCATCCTAAAGAGTAGAAAATGGAGAGGAGTCAGAAATGAGTAGAGAAGGGTGACCTAGGGTTTATCTTAGGGGTCGTGTCCTACACTCGGCGTGTGCTCTGATACCATCTTGTAGCGACCCGACCTCAAACGGTCAAGTCTCTGTGCTTCAGTGTCATCCCTGGATCGGTAATGCTGACACACACAATACTTGAAGGATTTATAACAGAGTAGCAATCACAAACTTATTACATCGAATGTCTCAAAAGAGAACTTATTACAATAGATATGGCTTAAGGCCATCTAATACGATAACAGCGGAAGGCTTAAAGATAAAGTGGGTCCATCAACTCCAACGGCATAGCTGAGCGGCACGGCAACGACCTAACGAACCTTACTCCTCGTCTGAAAAGTCAGCAAGATAATACGTTGCAGCCCGAAAACGGGTCAGCACATGGAATATGCTGGCAATATAACACAGTAGAGCAAGAATAGGATAATGCTATCACTACATGCATATTTGGCTGGTGGAAAGCTCTAGGGTTATAGTTTTTGCGAAAAGCCAATTTTTCCCTACAACAACGGAATAGATTTTAATTTAACTATCATGGTGGTTGAAACATCATTGAGAAGGTTCCTCCAACTCAATCCCAATTAAAGTGATTAACAACCCAACAATATTAATTAAGGGTGATGAGATACTTAAGATACTCCAAGTACTAGATACTCAAGATTGTCCATAACCGGGGACACAGCTAACCATGATTAGATTGTACACTCTGCAAAGGTTTGCGCACTTTTCCCCACAAGACTCGATCACCTCCGTTGGATTTCTCGCACTACATGGTGTTTGGGAAACGGATGACCGAGACACAGTCTTTCAGAAACATTAACTCTCTACTCCGGGTAGATCATACCAAACCTACAAACCCCTACACGCTGATCTACCTCTTCAAGAGCTTCACGTAACTTACTCAACTATGCTAGAGCCCATAATAGCTTGTGGCTGCACACGGAAGTTTCTAGCATGAATCATCTCGCCCTTTGAGCACTGGTGGCGGTCCATAGGAAAATCACACGGAACCCCGGATTCCAAAATACAGAGCAACCTTTGGATTCTCCAGGTGCCTCAATCCACCTAGATGTTTATTTAAGTTGCCACCTTAAGTTGAACCATTAAATAACAATCTCACATCTGTCATGGATTTCAGTCAAACCCAATCCACGTCTACGAGCATAGCATAGCAATATAAGCAACGCGTAGAAGTAACTCCCAAGGGTTTGAATATAACAGGGCAATAGGTTCTACCTCAACAACTACTTCCCAACCCACATATTAATGACATCCTAATCATGCAATGTTTGAGGATTGAAACTAATGCATAAAAACTGGGTATGGAAAGAGTATGATCAATGTGTTACTTGCCTTGCTGACGATCCGCGAAACCTAGGGACTCGTAGTAGCACGCTTCGCACTCCGGGAATTCTATCGCAAACAAAAAATAGCATACATAAGCAAACAAGCAAAGATGCACGGGCAAAACTCAAATAAGAGAGATTGACCAGAAAGTTCAACTTAAGAACTCCGGTTTGCGAAAAGAATCAAATCAAAAGGAGCAACAAAACTCAAATGGTGAAAGAAACAAGATCCTTTTACTAATCTGAACTAAAGTCAAATTTTACAGTACCAAAATGTTGTTCAAGTTGATTAAACAGAAATAGGGTCATGAGACGAAGATCTAGGCGCTTGAATCGCCTGATTCCGACAAATGAGCTAAAAGATAAACTGAAACGAAAATTGGATCAGAAATCACGATCGAAAATAATCGCGGAATAATCCGAGAAAAAGAAAACTGACGAATAGGCTAACGAACGAGCGTTTGTTGTCTGTAACTAACGAGCGAAACCCGTTCGTTAAAACAAACGTACGGACGAACGTCCGCTAAACAGAAGAACCGGGAAAAACCGACGAACCGATCTAAAAAACGAACTAGGGTTTTTCTAAAAAACCAAATCGTTTTTTCTTAAAAAAACCGGCAGCGACGGTGCGTTACCTCGTCGGATCCGCGGCGCGCTCAGCTCGGGGATCAAGGGCCGGCGGGCTCAGCGGGCGGCGGCACGGGAAGCAATGGCCTGGCGGGCGGCAGGCGGCGGGCTCGGCTCGCGTGGGCTGTGGGCGGGGGGGCGTGGCGGCGGCGGCGACTTGGGGCTCTGGGGTCCCGGTGGGTTTTAAAGGGGCGGCGGCTCCGACTTGGGAGGGGTCGCGGCGGCGGCGGCTCGGACTCCTCTGAGTCCGTGGCGGCACGACGGGAAGGCGGTGGCGCGGGGTTGGGCCGGCTGGCTCGGTGGGCTTGACCCGATCGGTATTGGAAGTTTTTTTAAATAATTCCGCCGAACAGAAAATAAATCCTAGAAAAATAAAATAAAACTCTAAAAATTCCAAAACAAATTTTCACCGTCTAAATAAAATATTTAGAACGAGATGAACATTTTCTTGGCCCTAAAATGCAATTTTGAAAAATGTGCAATTTTTCTAATGCAAATAAAATCCCAATAAAATCAAATATTTGATTTTAATATTTTTCCCCCAATATTTCAATTATTTTGGAGAAGTCATATTATCTCCTCTCATATATTTTAATATGAAATATTTTTCGGAGAGAAAATAATTCAAACCAAAATCCTCGTTTCATCATTTGATAAAATCAAATATGAAAACTGGGAAATCCCCAACTCTCTCCGAGGGTCCTTGAGTTGCTTAGGATTTCGAGGATCGCGAAACGAAAATGCAATAAAATATGATATGCAAGAATGATCTATATATAACATTCCAAATTGAAAATTTGGGATGTTACACCCAGGCGCACCCTGGTGGGTTGTGCCCCCCTTGAGGCACCCCCAGGTGCTTCTCTGGCTCATCTGGTGTCTTCTGGTCCAAAACAAATCCACAAAAAGTTTCGCTGCATTTGGACTCTGTTTTGTATTGATTTCTTGCGATGTAAAAAACAAGCAAAAAACAACAACTGGCACTTGGCACTGTGTCAATAGGTTAGTCCCAAAAAATGATTGTAAACCATCCAAGAATGATAATATAACAGCATGGAACAATCAAAAAATATAGATACGTTGGAGACGTATCAGGGGGTTGTCAGTCCCCTCAGTGGTTATTTGCAAGGATCAAATCTCGTAGTGGTAGATAGATAAAGTAAATTGCAAAATAAAATAAAATATAAAAAGTGCAGCAAGGTATTTTTGGATTTTATATATGATAAAAGTAGACCCGGGGGCCATAGTTTCCACTAGAGGCTTCTCTCTCAAACACAAAGCATACAATGGGTAACAAATTACTGTTGGGCAATTGATAGAAAAGCGCATAGTTATGACGATATTCAAGGAAATCGTCATGTACGGACTCATGCTTGCATCTACTACTACTACTCCACCCATCGACCGCTATCCAGCATGAATCTAGGGTATTAAGCTATAAAAACAGAGTAATGCCTTAAGCAAGGTGAGATGATGTAGACAAAGTAAATCCAAACAATATGAATAAACCCTATCTTTTTATCCTTAATGGCAACAATACACATACGTGTGATGTCCCTTTCTATCACTGGGATTGAGCACCGCAAGATTGAACCCGTCACAAAGCACCTCCCCCATTGCAAGATAAATCAATCTAGTTGGCCAAACCAAACGAATAGAACGGACAAAACTACAAAGCTATAACTATCATGAATAATCTGATCATAAACCCACAATTCATTGAATCCCAATAAACACACCGCAAAATAAGATTACATCAAATAGAACTCCAAGAAGATTGAGGAGAACATTGTATTGAAGATCAAAGAGAGATAAGAAGCCATCTAGCTACTAGCAATGAACCCGTAGTGAAGGAAATATGCCCTAGAGGCAATAATAAAGTTATTATTTATTTCCTTATTTCATGATAAATGTTTATTATTCATGCTAGAATTGTATTAACCGGAAATAATACATGTGTGAATATATAGACAAACATAGTGTCACTAGTATGCCTCTACTAGACTAGCTCATTGATCAAAGATGGTTATGTTTCCTAGCCATAGACATGGGTTGTCATTTGATTAACGGGATCACATCATTAGGAGAATGATGTGATTGAAATGATCCATTCCGTTAGCTTAGCACACGATCGCTTAGTATGTTGATATTGCTTTCTTCATGACTTATACACGTTCCTATGACAATGAGATTATGCAACTCCCATTTACCGGAGGAACACTTTGTGTGCTACCAAACATCACAACGTAACTGGGTGATTATAAATGTGCTCTACAGGTGTCTCCGAAGGTACATGTTGGGTTGGCGTATTTCGAGATTAGGATTTGTCACTCCGATTGTCGGAGAGGTATCTCTGGGCCCTCTCGGTAATGCACATCACTATAAGACTTGCAAGCAATGTGATTAATGAGTTATTTGCGGGATGATGCATTACATAACGAGTAAGAGACTTGCCGGTAACGAGATTGAACTAGGTATTGAGATACCGACGATCGAATCTCGGGCAAGTAACATACCAATGACAAAGGGAACAACGTATGTTGTTATGCGGTTTGACCGATAAAGATCTTCGTAGAATATGTAGGAGCCAATATGAGCATCCAGGTTCCGTTATTGGTTATTGACCGGAAACGTGTCTCGGTCATGTCTACATAGTTCTCGAACCCGTAGGGTCCGCACGCTTAAGGTTTCGATGACAGTTATATTATGAGTTTATGAGTTTTGACGTATCAAAGGAGTTCGGAGTCCCAGATGAGATCGGGGACATGACGAGGAGTCTCGAAATGGTCGAGACGTAAAGATCGATATATTGGACGACTATATTCGGACATCAGAAAGGTTCCGAGTGATTCGGGTATTTTTCGGAGTACCGGAGAGTTACGAGAATTCGTATTGGGCCTTAATGGGCCATACGGGAAAGGAGAGAAAGGCCCCAAAGGGTGGCCGCACCCCTCCCCATTGACTAGTCCGAATTGGACTCGGGAGGGGGGGCGCCCCCTTCCTTCCTTCTCCTTCTCCTTCCCTTCCTTCCTCCTACTCCTTCTACTTGGAAGGGCTCCTAGTTCTACTAGGAAAGGGGAATCCTACTCCCGTGGGAGTAGGACTCCCCAGCCGCCATAGAGATGGTCGGCCCTCCCCTCCTCCACTCCTTTATATACGGGAGGGGCACCCTTGGAGACACAACAATTGATCCCTTGATCTCTTGGCGTGTCGGTGCCCCTCCATGATAATCCACCTCGATATTATCGTGGCGGTGCTTAGGCGAAGCCTGCGTCGATAGAACATCATCATCGTCCTGCACGCCGTCGTCTTGTGGAACTCATCCCCGACACTTTGCTGGATCGGAGTCCGGGGATCGTGATCGAGCTGAACGTGTGCTAGAACTCAGAGGTGCTGTAGTTTCGGTGCTTGATTGGTCGGACCGTGAAGACGTACTACTACATCAACCGCGTTGATATAACGCTTCCGCTTTCGGTCTACGAGGGTACATGGACAACACTCTCCACTCTCGTTGCTATGCATCACCATGATCTTGCGTGTGCGTAGGAATTTTTTTGAAATTACTACGTTCCCCAACATGGCATCCGAGCCAGGTTTTATGCGTTGATTTTATATGCACGAGTAGAACACAAGTGAGTTGTGGGCGATATAAGTCATACTGCTTACTAGCATGTCATACTTTGGTTCGGCGGTATTATTGGATGAAGCGGCCCGGACCGACATTACGCGTACGCTTACGCGAGACTGGTTCTACCGACGTGCTTTGCACACGGTGGTGGCTGGCGGTGTCGGTTTCTCAACTTTAATTGAACCGGGTGTGGCTACGCCCGGTCCTTGCGAAGGTTAAAACAGCACCAACTTGACAAACTATCGTTGTGGTTTTGATGCGTAGGTAAGAACAGTTCTTGCTAAGCCCGTAGCAGCCACGTAAAACTTGCAACAACAAAGTAGAGGACGTCTAACTTGTTTTTGCAGGGCATGTTGTGATGTGATATGGTCAAGGCATGATGCTAAACTTTATTGTATGATATGATCATGTTTTGTAACCGAGTTATCGGCAACTGGCAGGAGCCATATGGTTGTCGCTTTATTGTATGCAATGCAATCGCCCTGTAATGCTTTACTTTATCACTAAGAGGTAGCGATAGTCGTAGAAGCATAAGATTGGCGAGACGACAACGATACTATGATGGATATCAAGATGTCGCGCCGGTGACGATGGTGATAATGACGGTGCTTCGGAGAAGGAGATCACAAGCACAAGATGATGATGGCCATATCATATCACTTATATTGATTGCATGTGATGTTTATCCTTTATGCATCTTATCTTGCTTTGATTGACGGTAGCATTTTAAGATGATCTCTCACTAATTATCAAGAAGTGTTCTCCCTGAGTATGCACCGTTGCCAAAGTTCGTCGTGCCCGGACACCACGTGATGATCGGTGTGATGAGCTCTCGTCCATCTACAACGGGTGCAAGCCAGTTTTGCACACGCGAATACTCAAAGTTAAACTTGACGAGCCTAGCATATGCAGATATGGCCCGGAACACGGAGACCTAAAGGTCGGCGTGAATCATATAGTAGATATGATCAACATAGTGATGTTCACCATTGAAAACTACTCCATCTCACGTGATGATCGGACATGGTTTAGTTGATTTGGATCATGTGATCACTTAGATAACTAGAGAGATGTCTGTCTAAGTGGGAGTTCTTAAGTAATATGATTATTTGAACTTAAATTTATCATGAAGTTAGTCCTGGTAGTATTTTGCAAATTATGTTGTAAATCAATAGCTCGCGTTGTTGCTTTCATATGTTTATTTTGATATGTTCCTAGAGAAAACTGTGTTGAAAGATGTTAGTAGCAATGATGCGGATTGGATCCGTGATCTGAGGTTTGTCCTCATTGCTGCATAGAAGAATTATGTCCTTGATGCACCGCTAGGCGACAAACCTATTGCAAGAGCAAATGCAGACATTATGAACGTTTGGCTAGCTCAAAATGATGACTACTTGATAGTTTAGTGCACCATGCTTAAACGTCTTAGAATCGGGACTTCAAAGATGTTTTGAACGTCATGGACCATATGAGATGTTCCTGGAGTTGAAGTTAATATTTCCAGCAAATACCCGAGTTGTGAAGTCTCCAACAAGTTCTATAGCTAAAAGATGGAGGAGAATCGCTCAACTAGTGAGCATGTCCTCAGATTGTCTGGGTACTTCAATCGCTTGAATCAAGTGGGAGTTAATCTTCGAGATAAGATAGTGATTGACAGAATTCTCTAGTCACCATCACTAAGTTACTAGAACTTTGTGATGAACTATAGTATGCAAGGGATGACGAAATCGATTCCCGAGCTCTTCGTGATGTTGAAATCAATGAAGGTAGAAATCAAGAAAGAGCATCAAGTGTTGATGATTGACAAGACCACTAGTTTCAAGAAAAGGGCAAAGGGAAAGAAAGGGAAACTTCAAGTAGAATGACGAGCAAGTTATCACTCCCGCGAAGAAGCTCCAAGCTGGACCAAAGCCTGAAACTGAGTGCTTACACTTCAAAGGAAATGGTCACTGGAAGCGGAAATGCCCTGAATATTTGGTGGATAAGAAGGATGGCAAAGTGAACAAGGGTATATTTGATATACAGGTTATTGATGTGTGCTTTACTAGTGTTTATAGTAGCCCCTGAGTATTTGATACTTGTTCAGTTGCTATGATTAGTAACTCGAAACAGGAGTTATATAAACATAGACTAGTTAAAGGGGAAATGACGATGAGTGTTGGAAGTGGTTCCAAGATTGATATGATCATCATCACACACTCCCTATACTTTCGAGATTAGTGTTAAACCTAAATAAATATTATTTGGCGTTTGCGTTGAGCATGAATATGATTTGATCATGTTTATTGCAATATGGTTATTCATTTAAAGTCAGAGAATAATTGTTGTTCTGTTTACATGAATAAAACCTTCAATGGTCATACACCCAATGAAAAATAGTTTGTTGGATCTCGATCGTAGTGATACACATATTCATAATATTGATGCCAAAAGATGCAAAGTTAATAATGATAGTGCAACTTATTTGTGGCACTGCCGTTTGGGTCATATCGATGTAAAGCGCATGAAGAAACTCCATGAAAGATGGATTTTGGAATCACTTGGTTATGAATCATTTGATGCTTGCGAACCGTGCCTTTTGGGCAAGATGACTAAAACTCCGTTCTCGGAACAATGGAGCGAGCTCTTGACTTATTGGAAATAATACATACCGATGTATGCGATCCAATGAGTGTTGATGCTCGTGGCAAGTATCATTATTTTCTGACCTTCACAAGATGATTTAAGCAGATATGGTTATATCTACTTGATGAAACATAAGTCTGAAATAATTGAAAGGTTCAAAGAATTTCATAGTGAAGTGGAAAAATCATCGTAATAAGAAAATAAAGTTTCTATGATCTGATCGTAGAAATGAATATTTTAGCTACGAGTTTGGCCTTCATTTTAAATAAAGTGGAATAGTTTCACAGCTCACGCCACATGGAACACCACAACAGTAATGGTGTGTCCGAGCGTCATAACCGTACTTTATTAGATATGGTGCAATCTATGATGTCTCTTACCAATCTACCACTATCGTTTTGGGGTTATGCATTAGAGACAGCTGCATTCTCGTTAGAAAGGGCACCATCTAAATCCGTTGAGATGACACCTTATGAGCGTGGTTTGGCAAGAAACCAAAGTTGTCGTTTCTTAAAGTTTGGGGTTGCGATGCTTATGTGAAAAAGTTTCAACATGATAAGCTTGAACTCAAATCGAATCGTCTTCATAGGATACCCAAAAGTTACTGTTGGGTACACCTTCTATCACAGATCCGAAGGCAAGATATTCGTTGCTAAGAATGGATCCTTTCTAGAGAAGGAGTTTCTCTCGAAAGAAGTGAGTGGGGGCAAAGTAGAGCTTGATAAGGTAATTGTACCTTCTCCCTTATTGGAAAGTAGTTCATCACAGAAATTAGTTCCAGTGATTTCTACACCAATTAGCGAGGAAGCTAATGATGATGATCATGAAACTTCAGATCAAGTTACTACAGAACCTCGTAGGTCTTCTAGAGTACGGTCTGCACTAGAGTGGTACGGTAATCCTATTCTAGAGGTCATGTTACTTGACCATGACGAACCTACAAACTACGAGGAAGCGATGATGAGCCCAGATTCCGTGAAATGGTTTGAGGCCATGAAATCTGAGATGGGATCCATATATGAGAACAAAGTATGGACTTTGATTGACTTGCCCAAATGATCGGCGAGCCATTAAGATTAAATGAATATTTAAGAGGAAGACGGACGCTGATAGTAGTGTTACTATCTACAAAGCAAGAATTGTCGCAAAAGGTTTTCGACAAGTTCAAGGTGTTGACTACGATGAGATTTTCTCACTCGTATCTATGCTTAAGTCTGTCCGAATCATGTTAGCAATTACCGCATTTTATGAAATCTGGCAAATGGATAAAACAAACTGCATTCCTTAATGGATTTATTAAAGAAGAGTTGTATATGATGCAACCAGAAGGTTTTGTCGGTCCTAAAGGTGTTAACAAAATGTGCAAGCTCCAGCGATCCATCTATGGACTGGTGCAAGCATCTCGGAGTTGGAATATACGCTTTGATAAGTTGATCAAAGGATATAGTTTTATACAGACTAGCGGTGAAGCCTGTATTTACAAGAAAGTGAGTGGGAGCACTACAACATTTCTGATAAGTATATGTGAATGACATATTGTTGATCGAAAATAATGTAGAATTATTCTGCAAAGCATAAAGGAGTGTTTGAAAGGAGTTTTTCAAAGAAAGACCTTGGTGAAGCTGCTTACATATTGAGCATCAAGATCTATAGAGATAGATTAAGATGCTTGATAAGTTTTTTCAATGAGTACATACCTTGACAAGATTTTGAAGTAGTTCAAAATGGAATAGACAAAGAAAGAGTTCTTGCCTATGTTACAAGGTGTGAAATTGAGTAAGACTCAAAGCCCAACCACGGCAGAAGATAGAAAGAGAATGAAAGTCATTCCCTATGCCTCTGCCATAGGTTCTATAAAGTATGCCATGCTGTGTACCAGATCTATTGTATACCCTACACAAATTTTGCCAAGGGAGTACAATAGTGATCTAGGAGTAGATCACTGGACAGCGGTCAAAATTATCCTTAGGGGAATAAGGATATGTTTCTCGATTATGGAGGTGACAAAAAGGTTCATCGTAAAGGGTTACGTCGATGCAAGTTTTGACACTAATCTAGATGACTCTAAGTCTCGGTCTAGATACATATTGAAAGTGGGAGCAATTAGCTAGAGTAGCTCCGTACAGAGCATTGTAGACATAGAAATTTGCAAAATACTTGCGGATCTGAATGTGACAGACCAGTTGACTAAAATTATCTCACAAGCAAAACATGATCACACCTTAGTACTCTTTGGGTGTTAATCACATAGCGATGTGAACTAGATTATTAACTCTAGTAAACCCTTTGGGTGTTGGTCACATGATGATGTGAACTATGGGTGCTAATCACATGGTGATATGAATTATTGGTGTTAAATCACATGGCGATGTGAACTAGATTATTGACTCTAGTGCAAGTGGGAGACTAAAGGAAATATGCCCTAGAGGCAATAATAAAGTTATTATTTATTTCCTTTTTTAATGATAAATGTTTATTATTCATGCTAGAATTGTATTAACCGGAAACATAATACATGTGTGAATATATAGACAAACAGAGTGTCACTAGTATGCCTCTACTAGACTAGCTCGTTGATCAAAGATGGTTATGTTTCCTAGCCATAGACATGGGTTGTCATTTGATTAACAGGATCACATCATTAGGAGAATGATGTGATTGACATGGCCCATTCCGTTAGCTTAGCACACGATCGTTTAGTATGTTGCTATTGCTTTCTTCATGACTTATACATGTTCCTATGACTATGAGATTATGCAACTCCGTTTACGGAGGAACACTTTGTGTGCTACCAAACGTCTGGCGTAACTTGGTGATTATAAAGGTGCTCTCAGGTGTCTCGTGAAGGTACATGTTGGGTTGGCGTATTCGAGATTAGGATTTGTCACTTGATTGTCGGAGAGGTATCTCAGGCCCTCTCGGTAATGCACATCACTATAAGACTTGCAAGCAATGTGACTAATGAGTTAGTTGCGGGATGATGCATTACATAACAAGTAAAGAGACTTGCCGGTAACGAGATTGAACTAGGTATTGAGATACCGACGATCGAATCTCGGGCAAGTAACATACCAATGACAAAGGGAACAACGTATGTTGTTATGCGGTTTGACCGATAAAGATCTTCGTAGAATATGTAGGAGCCAATATGAGCATCCAGGTTCCGCTATTGGTTATTGATCGGAAACGTGTCTCGGTCATGTCTACATAGTTCTCGAACCCGTAGGGTCCGCACGCTAAGGTTTCGATGACAGTTATATTATGAGTTTATGAGTTTTGATGTAACGAAGGAGTTCGGAGTCCCGGATGAGATCGGGGACATGACGAGGAGTCTCGAAATGGTCGAGACGTAAAGATCGATATACTGGACGACTATATTCGGACATCGGAAAGGTTCTGAGTGATTCAGGTATTTTTCGGAGTACCGGAGAGTTACGGGAATTCGTATTGGGCCTTAATGGGCCATACGGGAAAGGAGAGAAAGGCCCCAAAGGGTGGCCGCTCCCCTCCCCATTGACTGGTCCGAATTGGACTAGGGAGGGGGGCGCCCCCTTCCTTCCTTCTCCTTCTCCCTTCCCTTTCCTTCCCTCCTACTCCTACTTGGAAGGGCTCCTAGTTCTACTAGGAAAGGGGGAATGTAGGATTCCCTTAGGGCGTGCCATAGAGAGGGCCGGCCCTCCCCCTCCTCCACTCCTTTATATACGGGGAGGGGGGCACCCCTTGGAGACACAACAATTGATCCCTTGTATCTCTTAGCCGTGTGCGGTGCCCCCCTCCACGATAATCCACCTCGATAATATCATAGTGATGCTTAGGCGAAGCCCTGCATTGGTAGAACATCATCATCGTCACCACGCCGTCGTGCTGACGGAACTCATCCCCGACAATTTGCTGGATCGGAGTCTGGGGATCGTCATCGAGCTGAACGTGTGCTATAACTTGGAGGTGCCGTAGTTTTGGTGCTTGATCGGTCGGACCGTGAAGACGTACGACTACATCAACCGCGTTGATATAACGCTTCCGCTTTCGGCCTACGAGGGTACGTGGACAACACTCTCCCCTCTCATTGCTATGCATCACCATGATCTTGCGTGTGCGTAGGAATTTTTTTGAAATTACTACGTTCCCCAACACATAGGTCTGTGGTGAACTACTCACGCATCATCTAAGGGTGGTAATGATGATGTAGAAGCCCTCCATGAACGATTCCCCTCCGACAGAGTACCGGAGAAGGACTCAAAATGGGATCTCGGAAGAGCAGAAACTTGCGGTGGAGGAAAAAGTGTTTCGGGTGGCTCTTTGTTTGTTTGGGGACATGTGAGAATTTATAGAGGTGGAATTAGGTCAAGATGTGCCACGAGGGGCCCACAAGCTCAAGGGGCATGCCTGGTCCCCCTGGCCGCGCCCATAGAGCTTGCCGCTCCCTCATGGCTCCCCTAGTCTTCTCCCAAATCTTCTAGGGTCTCTCTGGGTCCAGAAAAAATCGTAAAAAAATTTCATAGCGTTTGGACTCCGTTTGGTACTTGAAAGTGCGTTATATCGACTAGATGGGGGGTGAATAGGCGATTTTTATGAATTCTTCACTAAGGAATTTGCCGGTGAGGAAATTCCTAAGTGAAGAACTACTTGCAGCGGAATAAGTACTCAGAAGTAAGCATAACAGAATACAGGCATGGTCATCATGATGAAATGAAGACAACCACAGAGTACAGAAAGCGTAATCACAGGTGGATAAGATATTTTGGGACAGGTGGCGCAGCATACAACAACGGTCGGAAATTTGACTCTCAAATTCCTCGGGGCTATCATGTTCCTCCTTGTGTAGGCAATCCGCCTTTGGCGAATTCCTGACTCCTCGGTCGAAACAAGTTCCTCGGCGACGGAAGAACTCCGTCTCATCCTTTCAAGAAATTGACGAATCTGTATGAGATTTCCAATGGCTTCACTCGAAGGATTGGTAGGTGTAGGATTTTGAGTTGAGCATCACATGGAAATTTTTCCTTAGTATTTCCTCGACCCCTTTAACGATCACGGTGTTTCCTATGACTCAAGAAAGAGAAAACGAAACTACGAAAACAAAAGTCTTCACGCTTCATGTTCCTCAAATGAATACCAAGTCTTCAAGGTCACACCAATTTCTTCACTTTCAAAGTCTTCAGAAAGTCTTCAGAATATCGAAGTCTTCAGTCGAAGAACTTCATTTTTAGGGGTCAACTTTCTCTGTAAATATCAAACTCCTCATAGACTTATAGACTTGTGTACACTCATAAACACATTAGTCCCTTAATCTATAAGTCTTCAATACACCAAAATCACTAAGGGG
The DNA here is from genome assembly GCA_021605205.1 of Aegilops longissima. Classification (NCBI taxonomy): domain Eukaryota; kingdom Viridiplantae; phylum Streptophyta; class Magnoliopsida; order Poales; family Poaceae; genus Aegilops; species Aegilops longissima. The sequence goes on along the minus strand of CM038681.1, from coordinate 433,083,335 downwards.
CACTAGATGCACTTACAATCTCCCCCTTTTTGGTGATTGATGACAATATAGGTTAAGTTTTCAACGCGGATAAACATATGAAGTATAAATACTGATATTGAGGAATTTGATTGCAAGATATAGAAAAACTCCCCCTGAAGATGTGTATAGTGAGGAATTTGCTTTTGAGGCATTGCACATTTGAAGAGTTGAATCATTGAGATATCCCCCTATATCTTGTAATTCATACATGCATTTGACATATAATATGAAGAATTTGAAATGCATGATGAAATATGGTGACTGATGTAATTCAGCATGCGTGTATTAACACATAACGAAGAATAAGTATGCAGAGGAACACATCAAAAGTATCAGAGCACCATCGGGTTTAAGATTACAACTCGATCCAATAAAACTTTCAGAAGAACGAGAGTTGTAACTTAGCAAGAAAACGCCCATATAGTAGACCCGTTTGAAGACTAACTCAAATTTCTCCCCCTTTGTCATCGAATGACCAAAAGGATCAAAACTGAGGACTAACGCCCCTGAAGAATATCAAGTAGATGGAGGAGCGCCAGCGTTGTCGGGGTAGGTTGTCGTACTAGGGCCTGCCTCAGTGTCGTCCAAGTCTTCATTTTCATCAGTGTCGCGCGATGAAGAATAGGAGCTAGCCACCAAGGAAGGAACCTTGACCTTCTTGAATTTCTTCGGTGGAGGTGCAGACCAGTCAAATTCTTCCTTGAGACCCATGTTCTTCAGATCTTCTGCGCTGTAGAGATGAGATAGAACAACCCACGTACGGTTGAAGGTTTCATGGAGGTAGTATTGGTTTTTCTTCACTGCATTGTGTGTTGAGGTCATGTTGTGAAGAATTGAACCAAACTGACGCTTGACCCATTTATGATTGCGATCAACCATCGATGAAGGCGAGGAGTAACTCACGATCAGTCATCACCACAGGTCTTGTGGCTTGAGGATTTTGCTTGGCGAGTTGTTGGCGGCGAGTCATGTGTGGCGAGTCATCATTGGTGGAGTAGGATGCAGCCTTGCGAAATTGACCATCAATGGACGAATGCCTTCATCTATCACAATAGTTGCCTTGCCTTTGTCATCGGTGAGGAATATGTCCGTTTGAGGACTTCAATCGAGGCAAGTAGCTGCAGTGGTTGAGTATCGCCTTGTAATTGAGTGAAGACCTTGTCTGATGAACCTCATAATCCATGGTGCATAAGGCTTCACTCAAAAGGTGACATAGCAATGTTTGCGAGTCCTCATGAAGAAATCATGGAAGTTGGCGGAGCGCCATGAATGATATTGAAAAGCATATTCTTCATGATGCCAGCGACTTCTTCATCATTTGAGTCGTGGCCTTTGATAGGACTCATTTTCTTTGTCGAATCGATAGACAGTCCGAGGCACATCTGATAATTCCTTGACGAGGAATTTGGTTGAGGGCCTGCCACAGCTTCAAAGGCTTCATCGAGAACTTGCATGTAGTGATTTATAAGCTCAGGTTCATTGTAGATGCAACGAGCACCATGAAGGGAGGGCCGAGTGGGAGGGCACGAAGCAATTCGATTCTTTGGTGCCTTGTAGTGAGTGCTTTACATCATCCAGTCCAGCACCCATGAGTTCACATCTTCAGAATCTCCGGTGATGTGCAGCGTCGCATAGAATTGAAGAATGAGTTCTTCATTCCAATCATAGATGTCAGTGCAGAAGTTCAGCAATCCAGCATCGTGAAGAACACTGAGGACTGGCTCGAAGCCTGGCAGAGATTCCATGTCCACGTGAGGATGTGTGCATGATCGAATACTTTGTCTTTGTTGAATAGCACAGAGGAATAGAAGTTGGCTTGACTAGCAGTCCAGAAACGCCTCTTCCTTATGCGAGCAGAGTCATAAGGGTTGTAATCAGTGAAGAACACATGCTCGCCGAAGAAATCCTCAGCCTTGAACTTTTGCTTCGTTGAGAATGGATTCTTTGGTTTGGGCAGAGGAGTGTCAGTGAGTTGCATCACAACCTCAGGAATCGCAATCTCAGGTTCTTCAGGCTGAGGATTTTTTGGTTCCTCTTCATATGCAGTCTGTGTGTTCAAAGGAGTAGTAGCAGCAGGTTCTTCAGCACTAGTGGCTGGAATTTCTTCATACACGGACGAGGTGGGATGAGTTTCTTCACAGCCCATTTGAACTGTTGGTGCAGGGGACTGAGGAATTTGTTGTATTGGAGTGAAGAGTGGGGAATTTGGATGCTGATTGTCCCAAAAGTCATCGTTCATCACTGGCGTTGTGCTTCCAATCTCCACATCTTCTTCAATTTCTTCAACGCCAGCCTCTTCAGCTGTGAACTGAGGCATTGGCAAGGAAATGACAGGAGTAGAAGGGATCGCATCCACTTCAATTACTTCATCAATCTGCTCTGACGAAGCAGCAGAATGATTTTTTTTCATCAGATCCGCTAGGGATCTCATATTCTTCACCAAAAGGAACAAGGTCCTTTGATGGAATGGAGGAAATCGAACAGCATCAATCGGATTTTGAAAAGAGCTTGTCATAGGCTTCATCTTCTTTGGGTGAAGATTACAAGCGATTGATGCTTTCCTTTTCTTCATCGCAGCTCGCTCTGCAGCCTTGGTCTTCTTAACATCGATGCGAGATGGAAGGATAGGAGTTGGTGTAGGCGGCGGAGGAGCCGAGGAATCTGTTTGAATTTCCTCGGTATCGATGCAGCTTGCCTGACTTCTTCGATTTCTTGAGCGCACCACTAGTGGATGCCACGGCAATTTATTCAGCGGTGGGATGGAGTCATCAGCCACAGTACTAACATTGTCTTCAGCGAGTGAAAAACATCAACAGTCTTGGCATGTTCTTGATGAGGGTGAGCAGAGGCTCCGACTGAGTAACTTCTTGTTGCGTTGGAGCTGCAACATTTGTTAACTTCTTTGTCAGGTTTACAAATCTGACTTTGGCTCCTTGCCAATCAGCATAGTAGGCATCAAAGTCATCGCCGAGGGCTTTGATTTCAGACTGGATTTTGAGAAGATCATCAGGTGTCATTCTGACAACATTTTTCCTCAGGAACTTCTCTTTCCTGAACTAAGCCTTCTTGATCGGCCTAGGCTTCTCAAATTTCCATTTCTCTTCAGAGATGAAATGGGTCAGCATGTGACTTTGGCCAGGAGTCAAATGAAAATCAGGCATAGGTGTGTCTGGATCCTTGTGCCAGAGATCAATGTACTCGAGGATCGCCCTTGGATCCAAAAGCAGTGGCACAGGTGTGTCTTTGGCTCTAGCGACCCTTTCTTGTCAGTCTCTGATGATTTCTGCAAGTTCATCATCATCAGATGGCACTTGGAAGGCAACCTATTTCTTCTTTGGACTTGGCCGAGGACCTCGACCAGCCGTTGCCTTTTTCTTCAGCAGAGTGGGGCCTGATGAAGAATGTGGTGCAACTGAGGAACTTGCTGAGACACCAGAGGCAATAGAGATGCCTGCGGTCCTTTGGCACGTGGCCAGATGCACAGGTGCTGAGGACTTTGGAGGAGCTGTTGAGGACTTTGGAGGAGGAGCTGAGGATTTGGGAGGAGCAGGAGCAGCATGAGGAACTGGCCGTGAGGGCATTGAAGATTCTGGCCGTGAGGGCATTGCTGAGGATTTTGGCCATGAGGGCACTGTTGGTGAAGCACTTGGCTTGTGCGCTGGCTTCTTTGTCATTGATTTTCTGGGCTTGATAGGGGCCTCAGTGGCAGCAGCAGTAGCAGAGTCTTCATTGAATTTCCTCACTGCTTCTTTGGCTTGTCTCGCCAACTTGGCTTGGCGCTTGGCCCATTCTTCAGGAAAGTCCTCACCACGCTTGATGCTGGTGGGTTCAGCTTCTTGGCTAGGTGCCAATGGAGCTCTTGGGCATGGAGGATTAAGAGTGAATTTCTTCATGTACTTTGAAGTAACATACCTGTACTCCCTCCATTCTCTTGCCCATCTCCTTTCAATCCTCTGTATGCGCACCTTGCGCTGATTTTTGTTCTCCTTTCCGAACTTGGACTCATCAGGTGTGCAATAGTTAGCATATATGTCCTCAGGTATTTCAAAAGTAGTCATGACCTCAGGCCTCTTTCCTCCTTTCTGGGGCTTCTTACCATCAGCCATAGTCTTCAGATGAGGAATTTGAACAATCGAATTCTCTGAAGAAGTATGCAACTTTTCTTCGAGGAACGCTGCAAATGAGTTAAGTTGATGAGAACCTAGTGATTCAGTAGCGGACATGAGTACCTGTGAACAAAGTATAGTTGCGAGGAATTTGGAGAGGTCATATGCGTTCTCAGAAGGTTTTTTCAAAAAGAACAAGTTTGAGGAATTTGATTAGAAGAGCCTTGAAGAATTTCACTAAGCGATCTTTGTCTTAGGTTCCAGAGTTGTATAGATCGAGGATCCACACAATTGAGGAATCTTGAAGAAAAATCATTGCTTAGAGAGACAAATCAAGAGCATATTACGTTTGCCATATGTTTGAGGTGTTCATATGTGTGAAGTTTTGAAGAATAAACACCTTTGAAGATTTTCAGGAAGGCTTGAGAATCAAAGCGAGCAATAAAAGTAACTTTTAATTACCCGAAGTGAAGAACACGACAAACTGAGAGGTGTAGATTAGACGTTTGTTAGTTCAGATCTTCCACGCCCTAACTCGGCGGAGGAAGACAGCTTCTGGCGGCGGAGTGAAGATTTCATGATCGGCGCGAGTACGACGGGCGACAAGGCGAGGCAAGACACCGGCAAGGCGATGCGGAGAAGCTCTTCCTCACGGCTGACGATGGAGTAGCGGCGGCGCTAGGGTTTGAAGCTCGGCGAGAGAGAGAGAGAGAGAGAGAGAGAGAGAGAGAGAGAGAGAGAGAGAGAGAGAGAGAGAGAGCTATTTATAATCGCGAGGAAAGACTGTTATAATCGCAAAGAAAACTGAAGATTTTGGATGAGCGTGCCTGACCCTTCTCATTCGCTTGACATGTGTCACCCACGTACTGAGAAGTGGAGATCGTGAGAGATCGTGGGTGAATAGATAAGTCTATCGTGGGAAACGGAACGGTTCGAGCGGCAAAGCCGAAAATTTGGATAAGATAAGTTAAAAGTTCCGTTCGCAATTTCTTCAAATGACAAGGACACAAAGAAGATTTTGAGCGAGTTTCAAATAGAACGCACATGAAGAATTTGTGAATAGATTGGGTTAAGTATAGCATAGAGGGGGAAGGGTCCGATCACATTCACTTAGCAGAAAATTCAACTTGAAGAAATAGCCATAAGTGAATGTTGTAGAGGACATATATATATATATATATATATATATATATATATATATATATATATATATATATATATATATATATATATATATATATATATATATATATATATAGCCAATGTAGAAAGACGACGGAAGCAGTGAAGATTTTGCAAAGTTGAAGAATTTGAAAAAGCAAGAATTTCAAAAGCGAGGAAAACTCAAATTGAAGATTTTCAACTTTGGTGGTGGCGTGTCCCACCGTATAAGAATGATGATTTCATACACCATGTACAATTGTCGTAGGGTTCTGAGAATCAAATTCTTCATTAATTTCTTCACACTTAGAGTGTTATTCTTCATTGATTGAAGAAAAACGTTTCTTCATGTGTTGCACATCTAAGTCATCAATTTTGCATAAGTGTCAGGATGTGTGTCCTTTTCAAAGAACATTCGAAGATTCTAAGATATTTAGCTCACACCGCAACTTGCTAAATCTCTTCTCATCCAAGGGCTTTGTGAAGATATCGGCTAGCTGTTCTTCAGTCTTCACATGATTAATAAAGATGTCGCCCTTCAACACATGATCGCGAAGAAAATGATGACGAATCTGAATGTGCTTTGTCTTCTAGTGCTGAACTGGGTTGTGAGCAATCTTGATGGCACTCTCATTGTCACTGTAGGGAGGCACATTCTTCACGTTGATGCCATAGTCCTTGAGAGTTTGCTTCATCCACAGTAATTGAGCACAGCAAGAGCCAGCAGCAATGTACTCAGCTTCCGCAATAGACAGTGATACGCAGTTCTGTTTCTTCGAGGACCAACAGACCAAAGATCGTCTGAGGAAATGACAAGTACCAGATGTTGACTTGCGGTCCACACGATCACCAGCATAGTCAGAGTCAGAATATCCAATGAGATCAAAAGTAGAGCCCTTGGGGTACCATAATCCTAGTGTCGATGTGTGAGCTAGATATCAAGAATATGCTTCACACCTTATGGTGTGATTCCTTGGTGTAGCTTGAAATGGGGCACACATGCAAACACTAAGCATTATATCTGGCCTAGATGCACATAAGTACAATAAAGAACCAATCATGGAGCGGTATACCTTGTGATCAAGTCAATACCATTTTCATCGGTGCATAGATGGCTGAAAGTGCGTTATATCGACTAGAGGGGGTGAATAGGCGATTTTATGAATTCTTCAACGAGGAATTTGCGGTGAGGAAATTCCTTAGCGAAGAAATACTTGCAGCGGAATAAGTACTCAGATGTAAGCATAACAGATTACAAGCATTGTCATCATGATGAAATGAAGACAATCACAGAGTACGAAAAGCGTAATCACGAGGATAACACAAGATGAAGACAAACAGTGAAGAAATTGAACGAGGAAATTGAGAAAGTCTTGACCAAAGTCTTCAAACACAGATATGAACAAACACTCAACACGAAGAATGAGGAAATGAAAGGGTTGAGGAAATAGAACCAGTTAGGTTGGTGAAGACAATGATTTGGTAGACCAGTTCCAACTGCTGTCTCGGTTATGCGTCTGGTTGGAGCGGCTGAGTATTTAAACTCGAGGACACACAGTCCGGACACCCGATCATCGAGCACGCAGCTCAGGACACCAAGTCCTCACCGTATTCTCCTTGAACTAAGGTCACGCAGACCTCGTCCAATCACTCGTGGTAAGTCTTCAGGCGACTTCCAAACCTTCACAGACTTGGTCACTCGGCGATCCACAATTCCTCTTGGATGCTCTAGACCATGACGCCTAACCGTCTGAAAGAAGCACAGTCTTCAAAGGTAACAAGCGTCGGATCCACGTAGGATCAATTTCTTCAGTGATGCTCAATCACTTTGGGTTTGTAGGGGTTTGGTTTTTGGGGTTTTCCTCACTTGATGATTTTCTCTCAAATTCCTCAGAGGATGGGTTGCTCTCAAATGACAAGTGTCAAGTTCTCTCGGAGCAGCCAACCAGCTAGTGGTTGTAGAAGCGGCTATTTATAGCCTAGGGAGCAGCCCGACATGATAAGACATAAATGCCCTTCAATGATATGACCGTTAGGTGGATAAGATATTTTGGGACAGTGGCAAGCAAGAAGACAGAACGGTCGGAAATTTGAATATCAAATTCCTCGGGGCTATCATGTTCCTCCTTTGTGTAGGCAATTCAGACTGGCGAATTCCTAACTCCTCGGTCGAACAAATTCCTCGGCGACGGTAAGAACTTCGTCTACATCCTTTGAAGAAATTGACTGAATCTGTATGAGATTTCCAAAGGCTTCACTCGAAGGAATTGGTAGGTGTAGGATTTTGAGTTGAGCATCAATGGAAATTTTTCCTTAGTATTTCCTCGACCCCTTTAACGATCGGTGTTTCCTATGACTCAAGAAAGAGAAAATGAAACTACGAAAACAAAAGTCTTCACGCTTCATGTTCCTCAAATGAATACCAAGTCTTCAAGGTCACACCAATTTCTTCACTTTCAAAGTCTTGAAAGTCTTGAGAATATCAAAGTCTTCACTTGAAGAACTTCATTTTAGGGTCGACTTTCTCTGTAAATATCAAACTCCTCATAGACTTATAGACCTGTGTACACTCACAAGCGCATTAGTTACTTAACCTATAAGTCTTCAATACACCAAAATCACTAAGGGCACTAGATGCACTTACAATCTCCCCTTTTGGTGATTGATGACAACATAGGTTAAGTTTTCAACGGGATAAACATATGAAGTGTAAATACTGATAATGAGGATTTTGATTGCAAGATATAGAAGAACTCCCCACGAAGATGTGCATAGTGAGGAATTTGCTTTTGAGGCAATGCACATTTGAAGAAATGAATCATGGAGATCTCCCCCTATATCTTGTAATTCATACACGCATTTAACATAAGTATGAAGAATTTGAAATGCATGATGAAATATGGTGCTTGATGTTATGCAATGTAACGCATCAAGAGTACCAGAGCCCAATGGCCAAATTGGTTTGCTATGAAGATTTTCAAGGAGCTCACGAGAATCAGAGCATAACTAATATCAAAACTACTGTAATCAGAGCATAGAGCAAGAGCATAATGCATCAAAAGTACCAAAGCACCATCGGGTTTAGGATTACAACTCGATCCAATAAAAGGTTTCAGAAGAACGAGAGTTGTAACTTAATAAAATACTGTATATAGATAAAAACTAGACCCGCTTGAAGACTAACTCAAATTTCTCCCCCTTTGTCATCAAATGACCAAAAGGATCGGCGAGGACTAACGCTCTTGAAGAATTTCAAGTTGAAGACGGAGCGCCAGCATTGTTGGGGTTTTTTGTTGAAGTAGGACCAGCCGCGGTATCTTCCAAATCTTCATTTTCATCAGTGTCGCGAGATGAAGAATAGGAGCTGGCCACCAAGGAAGGAACTTTGACCTTCTTGAATTTCTTCGGAGGAGGTGCAAACCAGTCAAATTCTTCCTTGAGACCCATTGAAGTCAGTTCTTCTTCACTGTATACATCTGAAAGAACAGCCCACGTGCGCTTGAAGGTTTCATGAAGGTAGTAGTGGTTTTTCTTCACTGCATTGTGTGTGGAGGTCATGTTGTAAAGAAGAGTTCCAAACTGACGCTTGACCCACTTATGATTGCGATCAACCTTCCGATGAAGACCGAGGAGTAATTCACGATCGATCATCACCACAGGTGCATAGCTTGAGGACTTTGCTTGGTGAGGTATTTTGATGAGTCATGTGTGGCGAGTCATCATTGGTGGAGTAGGATGATGCTTTGCTGGCGTCCATCCAATGGACGAATGCCTTCATCTATCACAGCAGATAGCCTTCCCTTTTCATCACCGAGGTAATTGTCCGTTTGAGGACTTCAATCGAAGCGTGTAGCTGCGGTGGTTCAAAGTATCGACCTTGTAATTTAGTGAAGATCTTGACCTGATGAATCTCATAATCCAAGGCGCATAAGGTTTCAACTCAAATGGTGACATAGCAATGTTAGCCAGAGTCCTCATGAAGAAATCATGGAAATTGACGGGAACGCCATGGATGATGTTGAAAAGCATATTCTTCATGATGCCAACGACTTCTTCATCGTTCGAGTCGTGGCCTTTGATAGGACTCATAGTCTTCGTCAAAATTCGATAGACTGTCCGAGGCACATATAATAATTCCTTGACGAGGAATTTGGTTCTTGGGGCCTGCCTTGGCTTCAAAGGCTTCATCAGCACTTGCATATAGTGATTTGAAAGTTCTTTTCTTCATAGATCGACGTGCACCATCAAGCGGAGGATCGAGTGGTAGGGCACGAAGCAATTCACTTCTTTGGTGCCTTGTAGTGAGTGTTTTCAGTCATCCAATCTAAGACCCATGAATTTATGTCTTGACGTCTCCGGTGATGTGCGAGGGTTGCATAGAATCAAGAATTAGCTCTTCGTTCCAATCCACAAATATCGGTCAGAAGTTTAGAAGTCTGCGTCGTGAAGAACACCGAGGATCGCTCAAAGCACCGCAAATGACTCCATATCCACATGAGGAATATGAGCATGATCGAAGATTTTGTCTTTGTTGAAAAGCACCGAGGAATAGAAGTTGGCTTGGTGGCAGTCGAAGCGCCTCTTCCTAATTGAGCAGAGTCATATGGGTTATATTCAGTGAAGAACACATGCTCGGCAAAGAAATCTTCAGCCTTGAATTTTTGCTTGGTTGAGAACGGATTCTTTTGCTTGGGCGGAGGGTGTCGTGAGTTGCATTACCACCTCAGGAATCACAAGTTCAGGTTCTTCAGCCTGAGGAATTCCTTGTTCCTCAACAGTGCGATCGAGGACTAGCACCAAAGAGCAGTTTCATCAAGCACTAGTGGCTGGAATTTCTTCATGCACGTAACCGGTGGGTTGATTTTCTTGAGTCTATTTGGACTGTTTGTGCAGGGGAGTGAGGAACTTGTTGGAGCGGGGTGAAGAGAGGAGTATTGGGATGCTGACTTTCCCAAAAGTCATCATTTATCACTGGAGTGGTGCATCCAATATCCACATCTTCATTTGCAATTTCCTCAGCACCAGCTTGAGGAATTTCATAGTCTGATGAGGAAATAACTGGGGTTGAAGGGATTGCTTCCACTTCAATTTCTTCATCAATTTTCTCTGACGAAGCAAAGCAGATTGATGTTCTTCATCGATCCGATTGGGATCTCATAGTCTTCTCAAAAGGAACAACTTCCTTTGATGGTATGGAGGAAATTGGAACAACATCAATTGGGTTTTCAAATGAGCTGGTCATTGGCTTCATTTTCTTCGCAGTCAAGAATCGACGCACTGATGCTTTCCTTTTCTTCACTTGCAGCTCGTTCGCAGCCTTGGTTTCTTCACATCGAAGCGGATGGAAGAATTGGAGTTGGAGTTGGTGCAGGAGGAGCTGAGGAATTTGGTGCAGTTTCTTGAGAGCAATCGATGCAGTTCCTGTCTTGAGCAATTTCTTGAGCGCACCACTAGTGGGTGCCTGGCAGCAGTTTCTTCAATGGTGGGATGGGATCATCAGCCTGGAATCAGCATTTTCTTCAGCAGGCTGAACAACATCAGCGATCTTGGCATTTTCTTGATGGGCTGAGCGAGAGGCTCCACTGAGGAATTTCATGTTGCCTTCGGGCAGCAACACTTGTGAATTTCTTCGTCGGTTGATTTAATCTGGTCTTTACTCCTTGCCAATCAGCATAGTGGGTATCGAAGTTTTTGCTGAGGTCTTGAATTTCAATTTGATTTTGAGAAGCTCCTCGGTGTCATCTTGACAACGCTTTTCTTGAGAACTTCTCCTTCCTGTATTGAGCCTTTTGATTTCCCTCGCCTTCTCAAACTTCCATTTTCTTCAGCGATGAAGTGAGTCAACAGATGACTTTGACCAGTGTCGATGAAGATCGAGCGAGGGGTATTGGGATCATTGTGCGAGAGATCAATAAAGTCGAGGACTTTCTTCGGATCCAATAATAGTGGCACAGATGTACCTTTGGCTCTAGCGGCCTTCACTTGACGGTCTCTGATGATTTCCGAGTTCTTCATCGATGCCTCATCGCGATGGTACATGAAATACAACTTGTTTCTTCCTTGGACTAGGCCGTGGACCTCGTCCGGTTGTTGCCTTGATCTTCAGGTGAGCCGGGCGGATGAGGAAATTGGAGCAGCCGAGGAACTTGCGAAATGCTCGAGGCAATTGAGAAACCAGTGGTCCTTTGACAGTAGCCAGTGCAGTGAGGCCCAAGGTTTTGACGGAGCTGTTGAGGACTTTGGTGGAGCAGCGGTGTGAGAATTTGCTTGGAAGGTGCTGCAGAGGAACTTGGCCGTGAGGGCGCGGATGATGAAGCACTTGGCTTATTAGCAGGCTTCTTTTGCATTGATTTCCTCGGTTTGACCGAGACCTCGATGGCGATGCAGGCAGAATCCTCATTGAATTTCTTCACCGCCTCCTTTGCTTGCTTTGCCAACTTTGCTTGGCATTTAGCCCATTCATCGGAAAAGTCCTCACCGCGTTTGATGCTAGTGGGATCAGCTATTTGGCCAGGTGCCAAAGGAGCTCTTGGGCATGGAGGATTTAAAGCGAATTTCTTCATGTACTTAGGAGTTACATATCATATTCCTTCCATTCCGTGCCCATCTCCGTTCAATCTTCCGAATCGCACCTTGCGTTGATTTTTGCTTTCTTCATCCGGAGTGCAATAGTTAGCATATATTTCCTCGTGGATTTCAAATGCTGTCATAACCTCGGTTTCTTTCCTCCCTTCATGGGCTTCTTACCGTCGCCATTTTCTTGAGCTTGAGGAAATTGAACAATTGAGTTTTCTCAAGAAGTATGCAGTTTTTCTTCGAGGAACGCTGCAAATGAGTTAAGTTGATGAGAACCTAGGGATTCAGCAGCGGACATTTGTACTGTGAATGAGTATAGTTGCGAGGAATTTGGAGAGGTCATATCGTTCTCGTAAGGTTTTCAAAAAGAACAAGTTTTGAGGATTTTGACCAGATGAGCCTTGAAGAATTTCACTAAGCGTTCTTTGTCTTAGGTTCGAGTTGTATAGATCGAGGATCCACACAATTGAGGAATCTTGAAGAAAATCATTGCTTAGAGAAACGAATCAAGAGATTTGAGGTGTTCATATGTGTGAAGAATTTGAAGAATAAACACCTTTGAAGAATTTGAAGAAGATTTGAGAATCAAAGCGAGTAATAAAAGTAACTTTTAATTTACCCGAAGTGAAGAACACGACGAACTGAGAAGAACAGTTGGGAAGTTCGTCCGTTCAGATCTTCCACGCCCTAACTTGGCAGAGGAAATCAGCTACGGCGACGGCGGAGTGAAGATTTTCCACGGTCGGCGCGAGTACGTCGGCGAAGAGGTCAAGGCAGTGAAGCTTTTCCTCACCGGCGACGATGGAGTAGCGGCGGCGCTAGGGTTTTGAGGAGCTCGAGCGGGAGAGAGAGGTCGAGCAGAGTAGAAGAGTGGGGAAGGGAGAGAGGGGTATTTATAGACACGGTGAAAAACGGATCGTCCGAAGATTCAGGACGAACGTGCCCCTGACCGCTTCCCTTCTCACGACATGTGTCACCCACGTACTGTGTAGTGGAGATCGTGTACGATCGTGGGTGAATATTATAATGCATCGTGGGATGCGGAACGGTTTGAGCAGCAAAAACGAAGGTTTGGATAAGTTTCGTTTTAAAAGTTTCGTTGCAATTTCTTCAGCTGTCAAGGACACAGTGAAGATTTTGAACGAGTTTCAAAGTAGAACGCACATGAAGAATTTGTGAATGGATTGGGTTGAGTATAGCATAGAGGGGGAAGGGTCCGATTACATTCACTTAGCAGAAAAAGTGACTTGAAGAAATAGCCATAAGTGAATGCTGTAGAGGACATAAACCCATATATATATATAGCCAATGAAGAAAGACAACGGAAACAGTGAAGATTTTGCAAAGTTGAAGAATTTGAAAAATGAAGAATTTCAAAACGAGGAAAACTCAAATTGAAGATTTTCAACTTTGGTGGTGGCGTGACCCACCAGATAAGAATGATGATTTCAGACACCGCGCACAATTGTCGTGGGTTTACGAGAATCAAATTCTTCATTAATTTCTTCACACTTAGAGTGTTATTCTTCATTGATTGAAGAAAACGTTTCTTCATGTGTTGCACATCTAAGTCATCAATTTTGCATAAGTGTTAGGATGTGTGCCTTTTCAAAGAACATTCAAGATTCTAAGATATTTAGCTCACACCACAACTTGCTAAATCTCTTCTCATCCAAGGGCTTAGTGAAGATATCAGCTAGCTGTTCTTGATCTTCACGTGCTCGATGGAGATGTCGCCTTCAACACATGATCACGAAGAAAATGATGACGAATTTGAATGTGCTTTGTCTTGAGTGCTGAACTGGGTTGTGAGCAATCTTGATGGCACTCTCATTGTCACAATAGAGAGGCACATTCTTCACGTTGATGCCGTAGTCCTTGAGGGTTTGCTTCATCCATAGTAATTGAGCACAACACGAGCCAGCAGCAATGTATTCAGCTTCCGCGATGAGACGGTGATCGCAGTTCTGTTTCTTGAGGACCAACGGACCAAAGATCGTCCGAGGAAATGACAAGTACCAGATGTTGACTTGCGGTCCACACGATCACCAACATAGTCGAGTCGAAATATCCAATGAGATCAAAAGTAGAGCCCTTGGGGTACCATAATCCTAGTGTTGGTGTGTGAGCTAGATATCAAGAATATGCTTCACAGACCTTATGGTGTGATTCCTTCTGTAGCTTGAAATCGGGCACACATGCAAACACTAAGCATTATATCTGGCCTAGATGCACATAAGTACAATAAAGAACCAATCATGGAGCGGTATACCTTGTGATCAAGTCAATACCATTTTCATCGAGGCATAGATGGCCATTTGTGGGCATAGGAATTTTGACACCTTTGCAATCTTGCATGCGAATTTCTTGAGGACATCTTTGAGGTATTTCTCTGAGATATGAATATGCCATTGTGTTGTTGATTAATTTGAAGACCTAAGAAGAATTTCAACTCTCCCATCATAGACATTTGATATTCTTCACTCATCATATAGGCAAATTCATCACTATAACGTTGGTCGAGACAGCCAAAGATAATATCATCAACATATATTTGGCACACAAACAGTTCACCATCATAAGATTTAGTAAAAGAGTAGGATCGAGTGAACTGGTGTGAAGCCATTCTTCACGAAGAATTCCTTCAATGTATCATACCATGCCCGAGGGGCTTGCTTGAGGCCATAGAGGGCCTTATTTAGTCTGAAGACTTTGTCGATTCTTTGGATCTTCAAAACACGGGGTTGAGCAACATATACTTCTTCCTCAAGCTTACCATTGAGGAATGCACTTTTCACATCCATTTGATATAAAGTGATATTATGATGGTTAGCATAGGCGAGTAATATGCGAATAGACTCAAGTCTAGCAACAGGTGCAAAAGTTTCATCGAAATCAATTCCTTCAACCTGCGTGTAGCCTTGAGCTACTAGTCGTGCCTTATTCCTCACCACAAGACCATTTTCATCTTGTTTGTTGCGATAGATCCACTTTGTGCCAATGATATTATGCTTGCGAGGATCTGGACGTTTGACCAGTTCCCGACGTTGTTGAGCTCGAATCGATGTAATTCTTCTTGCATGGCCTGAATCCACTCCGGCTCGAAATGCTTCATCTACCTTAGTGGGCTCTGTGATAGAGACAAAAGCATAGTGCCCACAAAAGTTAGATAAATGTGAAGCTTTTGAGCGAGTGAGAGGACTGGCGCTTTAATGTCATCGATGATCTTCTCCACTTGTACTTCTTTTGCAACGCGAGGATGAGCTGGTTGTCGTCGAGGAATTTGATCATTTTCCTCAAAGCACCATTTTCTTCACATTATCTTGGTGCATCACTCGGCGTTCTTCACGACAGAATGAATTCTTCAGCAGTTTCTTGATGGGAATGACATCCTCGGTTGCCTTGAACTGATAGAATCCTCGGTGCTGGTTCGTCTAACACGTAGGTAGGTGCTCTCTTTGCGAGCCATTAGTTTCATCGAACCGCACATCTACATGTCAACAATCTTGTGAAGAGCGATGTTGAAGACTTTGTAGGTGTCGAGTCCTTTCCGTAACCAAGCATAAAACCTTCATGTGCTTTCGGTGCAAATTTAGAGTTGTGGTGAGGATCTCTAATCCAGCATTTAGCAATCAAGACTTTGAAATAACTTACATTGGGTTTCTTGTCGTGAGGAGTTCATAGGCAGTCTTTTGAAGAATTTGTGAAGATATACTGTTGATGATGTGGCACGCAGTGTCAATTGCTTCAATCCAAAAAGCGACTAGGCGTTTTGTATTCATCAAGCATAGTGCGAGCCATCTCAACAAGAGTTCTGTTCTTGCGCTCCACGACGCCATTTTGCTGAGGAGTATAAGGAGCAGATAACTCATGAGTAATACCAAGTTCATCAAGATAGTCATCAAGACCGGAATTCTTGAACTCGGTTCCATTGTCACTCCTGATGTGCTTGATCTTCACACCAAAGTTGGTTGAAGCCCTCGAGGAAAATCGTTTGAAGATTTCCTGCACTTGATTTTTGTAAGTAACAATGTGTACCCATGTGTAACGAGAGTAATCATCAACAATAACAAAGCCATATAGTGATGCATCATTAGTGACAATGAGTAATGATTGGGACCAAAGAGGTCCATGTGAAGCAATTGAAGGGACGAGTAGTGGTCATGATAGTCTTCACCGGATGCTTGGCCTTGGTCATTTTCCAGCTTCACAGTTCTCCATAAGTGATCCTTGAGGAATTTGACATTCTCAATGCCAATGACATGCTTCTTCTTCGCAAGCGTGTGCAAATTCCTCATGCCTGCGTGACCAAGTCGTCGATGCCATAGCCAGCCTTCTGAAGCTTTTGCAAGTAGGCACACGGCTGGTTGTGGTCCTGTGAAAGTCAACAATATACAAGTCTCCTCTCCTAAAGCCTTCAAGACTTTGGAATTGTCGACTTCCATAATCACAACACAACGATACTTGCCAAAGATAACAACCATATCAAGATCACAAAGCATTGAGACTGACATGAGGTTATATCCTAAAGACTCAACAAGCATGACTTTGTCCATGTGCATGTCCTTAGAGATAGCAACCTTACCAAGTCCCAATACCTGACTTTTGCCTTTGTCAAAAAGATGATATGCTTGAGATGTGACGGTGATAAGGTAGCATCCATCAATAGATTCTTGTCACCAGTCATGTGATTTGTACATCCACTATCGAGAACCCACTCAGTGGCTTTGGGTTGATCATCCTGCAGATGAATTAGTACAACTTACGATCTCATATACTTCATCAGTGAAGAATATGATATCAAGTTCATCAGATGAATTTCATCACCGAGATTCGATAAGCAAGATGAGGACGTGTGAAATGAAAGTTCATTTCATCATGATTAGCCTGCGTCCTTTCAGGAATATTTGTCAGGCCCCCAGCAAATTCTTCAGACGTTAAGGCACGTCTGGAGACCTGACCCTGCAGAAGAGATTAGTTCTTTTTCTTCACCACCCACATCTGAAGGGGTGGCAAAGAGTTCATCATTCTGCGAGCACCATATGAGAATGGTGGCATAGAGGCCAAACCATTTCGTTTCACATAAGAGGGGTTAGGGTAAGCATATGAATAAGCAGAGAAATTCTTCGAGGACTTATGAACATATTGGTTTGAAGAATAATGCACATATTCATAGCCCTTAGCTCTACCTGCGAAATGAGTTGTTAGCACGATGATAATCATATGAGGACTTTGATCCTTTTGAGGAATTTGATCCACGTGAGGAATTTGGTCCGTATGAGGACTTGGATCCATATGAAGAATTTGGTCCATATGAAGAATTTGATCTGGGGTTCCTATTCTTCACTGGTGGTGTCATGAGGACATTCACCTGAAGACTTTCAAGGCACTTCTTGGGAACCCATATTTTCTTCATAGGGAACCGTTCTGCAGCTAGTGCCAACATATCTAGCAAATACTTCACCATTCTGATTTTTGAACAGTTTATAGTTGGAGTCAAATGACTCATCAGCAGAATGAGGAGATTCGCATGTAAAACCAGATAAGGTAGATGGATCAACTGGAGGTCCCTTTGCAGCAACCCATGAGGTTTTGGGATACTTGCTCGGGCTTCCAAGATGTTCCATCAACATTGAGTTTCCTCTCAAAGGCAATACCCTCTTTCCTAGGGTTCTGTTGAGGATCTGCTTTTAAGCACATCACAAAGAGTCGATGCCCTTTGAGGCTTTTGTACATGCTGTCATGTACAATTCCTTCATCCTCCATCGTCGGTGATACTAGCAATGTCCTCGGTGAGGAATTAGTGATAGCGAGGCAGGTGAAGAATTTGTAACAGTTGAAGCATTTGAACATTCAGTGAAGAATTAGCGATTCACGCTCAATGCACTTTAAGCATGGAGGAACAAATTCTTCTTGAGAAGCGCTGATTTGTTGAGCAAGTAATGAATCTTGCTCCTTCTGAAGATCTTCATAACTCGCTCTTAGCTTCTCAAGATCTTGCTTTCTTTGAAGAAATTCATAAGAAAGTTTCTCATGATCGATAAGAGAGTGTTATGATGACCTTGAAGGTTGTCAAGCCTAGATCAAGTCTCTGAAGATTTTCAGTCAGAGCTTGAGTGCGATCCATTTCTTCACCTAACATATCATCACTCTTATCTAGCATGTTTTGAACCTTTTCAAAAGGCCTTTGTTGTTTTATAGCAATCTTAGCAAGTTTAGAGTAGCTGGGCTTGAGATCCTCATCGATTCATTTTCACTAGATTCAGAGGAGGTGAAATTGAGTACCTTGGCACCTTTTGCCATGAAGCAATAGGTGGGGCGTAGTCATCATTTTCCTCATCAGGTTTGTCGGTGAGTCAGTTTCTTGATGTTGAAGATGGACTTGCTAACATAAGCGATAGCAAGAGCCGGACTAGCCACACCAGATTCGGATTCTTGGACTCCTCCTCTTCCTCATTTTCCTCGATTCAGCTTGAGTCCATTTCCTTGCCAATGAATGCCCGAGCCTTTTTGGAGCTGCTCTTCTTGTGAGAAGAAGGTTTTGAGGATTTTGATGATGAAGATTTTGATGATTTCTTCTTCTTCTTCACGTCATCAGAACTGTAATCCTTGTGTTTCTTCTTTCTTAATTCCTTTTCCCACTGAGGACAATCTTGGATATAGTGACCAGGTTTCTTGCATTTGTGAGCAATCTTGATGGCACTCTCATTGTCACTGTAGGGAGGCACATTCTTCACGTTGATGCCATAGTCCTTGAGAGTTTGATTCATCCACAGTAATTGAGCACAGCAAGAGCCAGCAGCAATGTACTCAGCTTCCGCAATGAAGCGGTGATACGCAGTTCTGTTTCTTCGAGGACCAACAGACCAAAGATCGTGCGAGGAAATGACAAGTACCGAGATGTTGACTTGCGGTCCACACGATCACCAAAGATAGTCGAGTCGAGAATATCCAATGAGATCAAAAGTAGAGCCCTTGGGGTACCATAATCCTAGTGTTGGTGTGTGAGCTAGATATCGAAGAATATGCTTCACAGCCTTATGGTGTGATTCCTTCGGTGTAGCTTGAAATGGGGCACACATGCAAACACTAAGCATTATATCTGGCCTAGATGCACATAAGTACAATAAAGAACCAATCATGGAGCGGTATACCTTGTGATCGAAGTCAATACCATTTTCATCAGTGCATAGATGGCTGAAAGTGCGTTATATCGACTAGAGGGGGGGTGAATAGGCGATTTTTATGAATTCTTCACTGAGGAATTTGCCGGTGAGGAAATTCCTTAACGAAGAAATACTTGCAGCGGAATAAGTACTCAGATGTAAGCATAACAGATTACAAGCATTGTCATCATGATGAAATGAAGACAATCACAGAGTACAGAAAGCGTAATCACAGGATAACACAAGATGAAGACAAACAGACTGAAGAAATTGAACTGAGGAAATTGAGAAAGTCTTGATCAAAGTCTTCAAACACAGATATGAACAAACACTCAACACAAGAATGAGGAAATGAAAGGGTTGAGGAAATAGAACCAGTTAGGTTGGTGAAGACAATGATTTGGTAGACCAGTTCCAACTGCTGTCTCGGTTATACGTCTGGTTGGAGCGGCCGAGTATTTAAACTCGAGGACACACAGTCCGGACACCCGATCCTTGAGCACGCAGCTCAGACACCAAGTCCTCACCGTATTCTCCTTGAACTAAGGTCACGCAGACCTCGTCCAATCACTCGTGGTAAGTCTTGAGCGACTTCCAAACCTTCACAGACTTGGTCACTCGGCGATCCACAATTCCTCTTGGATGCTCTAGACCATGACGCCTAACCGTCTGGAAGAAGCACAGTCTTCAAAGGTAACAAGCGTCGGATCCACGCAGGATCAATTTCTTCAGTGATGCTCAATCACTTTGGGTTTGTAGGGGTTTGGTTTTGGGTTTTCCTCACTTGATGATTTTCTCTCAAATTCCTCGGAGGATGGGTTGCTCTCAAATGACAAGTGTCAAGTTCTCTCGGAGCAGCCAACCAGCTAGTGGTTGTAGGGGGCGGCTATTTATAGCCTAGGGAGCAGCCCGACATGATAAGACATAAATGCCCTTCAATGATATGACCGTTAGGTGGATAAGATATTTTGGGACAGGTGGCCAAGACGACAGAACGATCGGAAATTTGAATATCAAATTCCTCGGGGCTATCATGTTCCTCATCGTGTAGGCAATTCAGACCGGCGAATTCCTAACTCCTCGATCGAAACAAATTCTCGTGACTGAAGAACTTCGTCTCATCATCAAGAAATTGACTGAACTGTATGAGATTTCAAAGGCTTCACTCGAAGGAATTGGTAGGTGTAGGATTTTGAGTTGAGCATCAATGGAAATTTTTCCTTAGTATTTCCTCGACCCCTTTAACGATGCGGTGTTTCCTATGACTCAAGAAAGAGAAAATGAAACTACGAAAACAAAAGTCTTCACGCTTCATGTTCCTCAAATGAATACCAAGTCTTCAAGGTCACACCAATTTCTTCACTTTCAAAGTCTTCAGAAAGTCTTCAGAATATCAAAGTCTTCACTTGAAGAACTTCATTTTTAGGGGTCGACTTTCTCTGTAAATATCAAACTCCTCATAGACTTATAGACCTGTGTACACTCACAAACGCATTAGTTACCTAACCTATAAGTCTTCAATACACCAAAATCACTAAGGGGCACTAGATGCACTTACAATGGCCATTTGTGGGCATAGGAATTTTGACGCCTTTGCAATCTTGCATGCCGAATTTCCTTAGAACATCTTTGAGGTATTTCTCCTGAGATATGAATATGCCATTGTGTTGTTGACGAATTTGAATACCTAAGAAGAATTTCAACTCTCCCATCATAGACATTTGATATTCTTCACTCATCATATAGGCAAATTCATCACTATAACGTTGGTCAGTATAGCCAAAGATAATATCATCAACGTATATTTGGCACACAAATAGTTCACCATCATAAGATTTAGTAAAGAGAGTAGGGTCGAGTGAACCGGGTGTGAAGCCATTCTTCATGAAGAATTCCTTCATAGTATCATACCACGCCCGAGGGGCCTGCTTGAGGCCATAGAGGGCCTTGTTGAGTCTGAAGACTTTGTCGGGATTTTTCGGATCTTCAAAACCTGGGGGTTGAGCAACATATATTTCTTCCTCAAGCTTACCATTGAGGAATGCACTTTTCACATCCATTTGATATAAAGTGATATTATGATGGTTAGCATAAGCAAGTAATATCTGAATAGCCTCAAGTCTAGCAACAGTGCAAAAGTTTCATCAAATCAATTCCTTCAACTGTGTGTAGCCTTGAGCTACAAGTTGTGCCTTATTCCTCACCACAAGGCCATTTTCATCTTGCTTGTTGCGGTAGATCCACTTTGTGCCAATGATATTATGCTTACGAGGATCTGGACGTTTGACCAGTTCCCGACGTTGTTGAGCTCGAATCGATGTAATTCTTCTTGCATGGCCTGAATCCACTCGGGCTCGAAATGCTTCATCTACCTTAGTGGGCTCTGTGATAGAGACAAAAGCATAGTGCCCAAATAAGTTAGATAAATGTGAAGCTTTGAGCGTGTGAGAGGACCTGGTGCTTCAATGTCATCGATGATCTTGTCAACTTGCACTTCTTTTGCAACGCGAGGATGGGCTGGTTGTCGTCGAGGAATTTGATCAGCATTTTCTTCACACCATTTTCTTCAAAGATTATCTTCAGTGCATCACTCGGCGTTCTTCGTGTTCGGAATGAATTCTTCAGCAGATTCTTCATGAGGAATGACATCCTCGGTTGTTTTGAAATTGATAGATTCCTCAGGTGCTGGTTCATCTATCACAGAAGGTAGGTGCTCTCTTTGCGAGCCATTAGTTTCATCGAACCGCACATCTACAGTTTCAACAACCTTGTGAAGAGAGATGTTGAAGACTCTGTAGGTGTGCAAGTCCTTTCCGTAACCAAGCGTAAAACCTCCATGTGCTCTCGGTGCAAATTTGGCATTGTGATGAGGATCTCTAATCCAACATTTGGCACCGAAGACTTTGAAATAACTCACATTGGGTTTCTTGTCAGTGAGAAGTTCATAGGCAGTCTTCTTGAAGAATTTGTGAAGATATACTCTATTGATGATGTGGCACGCGGTATCAATTGCATCAATCCAAAACCGACGAGGCGTTTTGTATTCATCAAGCATAGTGCGAGCCATCTCAACAAGAGCTCTGTTCTTGCGCTCCACAACGCCATTTTGCTGAGGAGTATAAGGAGCAGATAACTCATGAGTAATACCAAGTTCATCAAGATAGTCATCAAGACCGGGATTCTTGAACTCAGTTCCATTGTCACTCCTGATGTGCTCGATCTTCACACCAAAGTTGGTTGAAGCCCTCGAGGAAAATCGTTTGAAGACTTCCTGCACTTCATGTTTCTAAGTAACAATGTGTACCCATGTGTAACGAGAGTAATCATCAACAATAACAAAGCCATATAGAGATGCATCATTAGTGACTGCTGAGTAATGATTAGGACCAAAGAGGTCCATGTGAAGCAATTCGAATGGACGAGTAGTGGTCATGATAGTCTTTGCTGGATGCTTGCCTTGGTCATTTTTCCAGCTTCACACGCTCCACACAAGTGATCCTTGAGAAATTTGACCTTTTCAATGCCAATGACTTGCTTCTTCTTCGCAAGCGTGTGCAAATTCCTCATGCCTGCGTGACCAAGTCGTCGATGCCATAGCCAACCTTCTGAAGCTTTTGCAAGTAGGCACATGGCTGGTTGTGGTCCTGTAGAGAAATCAACAATATACAAGTCTCCACTCCTAAAGCCTTCGAAGACTTTGGAATTGTCAGCTTCCATAATCACAACACAACGATACTTGCCAAAGACAACAACCATATCAAGATCACAAAGCATTGAGACTGACATGAGGTTGTATCCTAAGGACTCAACAAGCATGACTTTGTCCATGTGTATGTCCTTAGAGATCGCAACCTTACCTAGACCCAATACCTGACTTTTGCCTTTGTCAGCAAAGATGGTATGCTTCAGATGTGACGGTGATAAGGGAGCATCCATCAATAGATTCTTGTCACCAGTCATGTGATTTGTACATCCACTATCAAGGACTCACTCATTGGCTTTGGGTTGATCATCCTGTAGATGAATTAGTGCAACTTACGATCTCATATACTTCATCAATGAAGAATTGATATCAATTTCATCAGATGAATTTCATCAAGCAGTAAAACAGATATAGCAGTATGAGGACGTGTGGAATGAAAGTTCATTTCTTCATGATTATCCTGCGTCCTTTCAGGCATTTTTGTCTGGTCCCCAGCACATTCTTCAGACATTAAAGCTCGTCTGGAGACCTGACCCTGCAGAAGAGATTAGTTCTTTTTCTTCACCACCCACATCCGAAGGGGTGGCAAAGAGTTCATCACTCTACGAGCTCCATATGAGAATGGTGGCATAGAAGCCAATCCATTTTGTTTCACATAAGAGGGGTTAGGGCAAGCATATGAATAAGCAGAGAAATACTTCGAGGACTTATGAACATATTGGTTTGAAGAATAATGCACATATTCATAGCCCTTAGCTCTACCCTGCGAAACAGAGTTAGCATGATGATAATCATATGAGGACTTTGATCCTTTTGAGGAATTTGATCCACGTGAGGACTTTGGTCCGTATGAGGACTTGGATCCATATGAAGAGTTTGATCTGGGGTTCCTCTTCTTCACAGGTGGTGTCATGAGGACATTCACCTGAAGACTTTCAAGACACCTTTTGGGAACCCAGATTTTCTTCATAGGGGAACCGTTCCTGCAGTTAGGGCCAACATATCTAGCAAATACTTCACCATTCTGATTTTTGAACAGTTTATAGTTGGAGTCAAATGACTCATCAGAAGAATGAGGAGATTCACATGTAAAGCCAGATAAGTTAGATGGATCAACTGGATGTCCCTTTGCAGCAACCCATGAGGTTTTGGGGTACTGCTCAGGCTTCCAATATGTTCCACCAGCATTGAGTTTCCTCTCAAAGGCAATACCCTCTTTCCTAGGGTTCCTGTTGAGGATCTGCTTTTTAAGCACATCACAAAGAGTCTGATGCCCTTTGAGGCTTTTGTACATGCCTGTCATGTACAATTCCTTCAGTCCTGCATCGTCAGTGATACTAGCAATGTCCTCAGATGAGGAATTAGTGATAGCAGAGGCAGGTGAAGAATTTGTAACAATTGAAGCATTTGAACATTCAGGTGAAGAATTAGCAGATTCATGTTCAATGCACTTTAAGCATGGAGGAACAAATTCTTCTTGAGAAGCGCTGATTTGTTGAGCAAGTAATGAATCGCGCTCCTTCTGAAGATCTTCATAACTCGCTCTTAGCTTCTCAAGATCTTGCTTTCTTTGAAGAAATTCATAAGAAAGTTTCTCATGATCAGATAAGAGAGTGCTATGATGACCTTGAAGGCTGTCAAGCCTAGACTGAAGTCTCTGAAGATTTTCAGTCAGAGCTTGAGTGCGATCCATTTCTTCACCCAACATATCATCACTTTTGTCTAGCATGTTTTGAACCTTTTCAAAAGCTCTTTGTTGTTTTACAGCAATCTTAGCAAGTTTAGAGTAGCTGGGCTTGAGATCTTCATCAGATTCATTTTCACTAGATTCAGAGGAGGTATATTTGAGTACCTTGGCACCCTTTGCCATGAAGCAATAGGTGGGGCGTAGTCATCATTATCTTCATCAGCTTTGTTGGTGAGGTCAGGTTTCTTGAGTTGAAGATGGACTTGTCGACGAATGCACGATGCGAGAGCCGACTTCGTCACACCGCACTCGGACTCCTCGATGCCTCCTCTTCCTCATGTTCCTCGATTCAGCTTCAGAGTCCATTTCTTGCCAATGAATGCACGAGCCTTCTTGGAGCTGCTCTTCTTGTGAGATGAAGACTTTGAGGATTTTGATGATGAAGATTTTGACGATTTCTTCTTCTTCTTAGCGCCATCGAATCTGTAATCCTTGTATTTCTTCTTCTTTAATTCCTTTTCCCACCGAGGACAATCTTGAATATAGTGACCAGGTTTCTTGCATTTGTGGCATAGCCTTCTCTTATAGTCATTGGATGAGGAATCACTTTGCTCCTTGAGGATTTTCCAAAGCGACCACGCCTTGAGAACTTTTGGAACTTCTTCACGGCGATGCTAGCTCTGGCTTAATTTTTCGTGGTCACCAAGGCTACTACCAGAGTCTTCACAATGATTCGAGACACAGCCTTGGCCTTCACGCACGTGATTTTCCATAGCTAGAACCATAGAGATCTCTTTTTCAGAAGTCGAACTCATGAGTATTTAGCCTCTCGAGGATATCACCGGATCAAGTGACTTGTAGTCGGCATGTTCTTGTATCATCGCGCGAGTATCAAATTAGGAATCAAGCGATCTCAACAATTTCTTCACCACCTCATGATCAGTGATGTCAGTGGCACCAAGCGCTTGAAGCTCATTTGAGATTTCAGTGAGGCGATCGAAGGTTTGTTGAACATTTTCATTGTCGAGTCTTTTGAAGCGGTTGAAGAGATTGCGAAGAACATCAACTCGAGAGTCACGCTGAGTTGAGACTCCTTCATTTACTTTGGACAGCCTGTCCCAGATGATCTTAGCAGTTTCCAAAGCACTCACTCTTCCATACTGTCCTTTGCTCAGATGGCCACATATGATATTCTTCGCTTGAGAATCGAGTTGCTTGAATCCCTTCACATCGGTAGCGTTCAGTGGGGGTGAGACAGAGGGAACACCATTTTCCACAACATACCAGAGATCATTGTCAATTGCATCAAGATGCATTCGCATCTTGTTCTTCCAGTAGGGGTAGTCCATACCATCAAAGGTCGGACACCCAGCCGAGATCTTGATCATACCTGCGGTCGACATAACTAAAACTCCAGGTGGTTAAACCAAAATCACACAGAACAAGGAAGTACCTCGCTCTGATACCAATTGAAAGTGCGTTATATCGACTAGAGGGGGGTGAATAGGCAATTTTTGTGAATTCTTCACCGAGGAATTTGCCGGTGAGGAAATTCCTAAGTGAAGAACTACTTGCAGCGGAATAAGTACTCAGAAGTAAGCATAACAGAATACAGGCATGGTCATCATGATGAAATGAAGACAATCACAGAGTACAGAAAGCGTAATCATAGGTGGATAAGATATTTTAGGACAGCTGGCACACAACACAGCAACGGTCGGAAATTTGACTCTCAAATTCCTCAGGGCTATCATGTTCCTCACTGTGTAGGCAATCAAGATCTTTGGCGAATTCATGACTCCTCGCCGAAACAAGTTCCTCAACACCGTAAGAACTTCGCTCTCACCTCAAGAATTTGACTGAACTGTATGAGATTTCCAATGGCTTCACTCGAAGGGATTGGTAGGTGTAGGATTTTGAGTTGAGCATCACATGGAAATTTTTCCTTAGTATTTCCTCGACCCCTTTAACAAAGACGGTGTTTCCTATGACTCAAGAAAGAGAAAATGAAACTACGAAAACAGAAGTCTTCACGCTTCATGTTCCTCAAATGAATACCAAGTCTTCAAGGTCACACCAATTTCTTCACTTTCAAAGTCTTCAGAAAGTCTTCGAATATCAAAGTCTTCAAATAAGAACTTCATTTTTAGGGGTCGACTTTCTCTATAAATATCAAACTCCTCATAGACTTATAGACCTGTGTACACTCATAAACACATTAGTCCCTTAACCTATAAGTCTTCAATACACCAAAATCACTAAGGGGCACTAGATGCACTTACAGTACTGATTTCCTAAAAAGCCAAAAACAAGCAAAAAACAGCAAGTGACAATGGGCACTAGGTTAATAGGTTAGTCCCAAAAATATATATATAATTGCATATAAAACATCCAAGATTGATACTATAATAACATGGAACAACAGAAAATTATAGATACGTTGGAGACGTATCATTCATATACGGTTTGAGGGACTCCATGTACGATCTACACTGACTCATTTTCTTCCGCTGCAAGTCGGTAACGATCCAATCCAAACCGTTAATGATCTTCATATTGTTCTTGGGTGATCGAATGGAGATTTTTTCTTGTTTTCTACTACATTTCCAAACAGATTTGCTTATACTGTGGGGAGAACGCATACTACTCCACAACGGCACAGTCTTGGAACTCGTCTTTGGTTGGCTCGTGACCATCGCCAAATCCTCGTCAGCATTCATCTCTCCTCCTCCACCATATATATGCTCGTCATCAACGATAGGAATAAATATATTCATGTCACTCGGCATAGGCTTTGCGATGATCTCCAACCTCTCCTCATCATCATTCTTATCCACGGTCTCCTCTTGTTGGGATCTACGGTAGGGTGCGTCAACTACAAATTAAAAATTCCTATGCGCAGAACAGCCAAGAACATGCTACGGGAGATGGATCACAATTCGTTACCACTAGACGCGCAGTGCCATGCAGCGGAAGAAGAGTTGGGGCAGCGCGTCCGCGTGGATCGTCTCCTCCTCGTGTGATCTCCCTCGAACAGCCGGTTGTCCGATCCCACGTACAAGTTCACCAGAGCAGCGCAGATGCACCACCTCTAACGGTATCCGCGCCTGCAGGAGGAACACCGTGCGGCGGACTGCTAGGTCCGATCACACAGTCGGCGGCGAGTGGAGGTGTCTATTCGCAACACATGCAAACCCTAGTGATAGCCCCGAAGGGATCAACCGCATGAGTGTGCCGCACTTCCACTTTATATAGGCGTCGTCACGGGCTCAACACTTGGGCCTCGTACGGACCCTAAAGCCCATAAGTCTACTCGGCCACAATCCAAATACAACTCGGATCACATCCGACCAGTGTCCTCGGATCCGACCTCGTAGGTTCCTTCCCTTAAGCGCGCGACCCCTTAGGTTCAAGCCAGCTTGGTCGCAGTTCGGATCACCTATGAACTTCACGGTTGGTAGAGGCCTCTAGCAAAGCATGCCGAACACCAAGCAGACTATGAAGCTGGTTAGCGAACCTGTACATCATACTTCCATTCCTTTTGCCACACGATATATGTTGTCGGGCTCAAGGCGATTCTGTCATCCTTGTGCTAGCCCGACCTCTTTCTCATTCCAGTGATGCCGACCACTATTCGGATTATCTCATAATCCTGGTCGCATGGCCATGCTTATCCTAGTCGGATCACACGAGGGGCCCAGAGTATATCTCTCCTGATTGGAGGAGCAAATCCCATCTTGCTCAACCATGTCTCGCAACATGGGTCTGGACAAGCCTGAAACCTACCTTTGTAACCACCCAGTCACGGAGTAGCGTTTGGTCGGCCCAAAGCAGGTCTGTCACCATCCTGAGTACATGTGCCAGCTCAGGTCTTAGGACATAGAACATATGTTGTACTAGAGACTCACAGATGACATATCGCTGCGTCTCATAGTTGGGTCTGTCCGACTCGGACCTTATCTCGACTCAGATCTGACTACGTCGATTCCGACTAGACCTTTCCAAGTCCATATTATCCGGTTAGCATATAATGCTCCCTGGCTAGTGAGACCAAGCCATCGACCGTGTCATATGCTAGTCTAGTCAGATGTGCGTCCACACACCCCTTTCGACTAGCGACCTTTTAGGATAGTTATCATACAATGCATAGTCCCACAAACAAGTCACGTACTTGCTGATACACATCATTGATAATGTCCAAGGACTATCTTTATTCATAAACACATAGGAAATATCATCATACATGATTGCCTCTAGGGCATATCTCCAACACCTCTGCCATTTGCTCGTCATCGTTGATAGTAATCGGCAGATTGATCCGTTCAGTTAGAGGCATCATGATGATCGACAACATCTACTCTTCGCCATTCTTCTCCGCTGTCTCCTCCTCAACAACCTGCAAGGCATCATTGACATTAATGATCTCTAAAGACATACCAGGGGAGGTTGGACGAATTTCAGCCCCAAATGGAAAAGATCTACAATTCTGGTGTGGCGCTGTGAGAGCGGTATGAATACCATCATGCTAACTATTGGAGAACCGGAGACACCATTGCCCTGCGCATCTCCTAGAGGAAAACCTCAATAAAATTCACCCATTGGCTAGATCAAGAATCATCCGTTGAATCCCATCCATTGCATCCATGGTCAAACTAAATGAGTGTTGCGCCAAAGATTTGAAGGTTGGAAAACACGAGCAAATTTCCTTGCACTTCACCATCAATGGCTCATTGCCGCCATAGAACCTCTCCAATGGTGTCATCGTCGGCGATTGCGTTGGAGGGAGGTGCAGTTGGGGTGGGGTGCTCGGGCTACCTGATCCGAAGCATCCCACGGTCATCCCGAAGTGCTAAGTGGACCGATGACACGAGCACATGCAAGAGCTATCGAGACCGAGGTGACATCTCTCCTCTCTCAACTCCCTTTTGAGTCACATGAGACATTGATACTACCTCAAATGGAGACACTTTGCATACTCAGGTATCAGGGAACAAGCCATGGAGAAGTTAAGGGGCAAGGCCGAACGATAAAGGGAGAAGAGCGCGGAGATGGAGAAGAAACGGAGCAAGACAGAGCTTGCCGAATCCAGACCAGCTCCCGGACGATCCAAACCAAGCCCGGATGATCCAGGCTCCCTTTCAGACAATCCGGGTAATGTGCCCGAAGACAACAACACGCCCCTCGACGAAGCCGGATCATCGGGACTCCTCCTAGATCATCCGGACCCAGCCGGACATCCGGACCCAGCCGGACATCCAGACCCAGCCGGACGTCCGGATCAAGACCTGGACATCCAGGCCAACCATAATCACGGCGACCTAGCTGGATCATCCGGATGAGGATCCAGATCATCCAGGCCGCTGATACGTCTCCAACGTATCTATAATTTTTTATTGTTCCATGCTATTATATATTCTGTTTTGGATGTTCAATGGGCTTATTTATACACTTTTATATTATTTTTGGGACTAACCTATTAACCGGAGGCCCAGCCCAAATTGTTGTTTTTTTCCCTATTTCAGTGTTTCGCAAAGAAAGAATATCAAAATGAGTCCAAACGGAATGAAACCTTCGAGAACGTGAGTTTTGGAACAAACGTGATCCAGAGGACTTGGACTGGACGTCAAGCAACCGACGAGGAAGCCACAAGGCAAGGGGGCGCGCCTACCCCCATAGGCGCAACATCCACCCTCGTGGGCCCCTCGTGGCTCCATCGATCTACTTCTTCCTCCTATATATACCTACGTACCCCAAAACCATCGGGGAGCACCACGAAAACCTAATTCCACCACCGCAACTCTCTGTACCCGTGAGATCCCATCTTGGGGCCTTTTCCGGCGCTCCACCGGAAGGGGCATTGATCATGGAGGGCTTCTACATCAACACCATAGCCTCTCCGATGATGTGTGAGTAGTTTACCTCAGACCTTCGGGTCCATATTTATTATCTAGATGGCTTCTTCTCTCTCTTTGGATCTCAATACAAAGTTCTCCTCGATTCTCTTGGAGATCAATTCGATGTAATCTTCTTTTGCGGTGTGTTTGTCGAGATCCGATGAATTGTGGGTTTATGATCAAGATTATCTATGAACAATATTTGAATCTTCTCTGAATTCTTTTATGTATGATAGGTTTTCTTTGCAAGTCTCTTCAAATTGTCAGTTTGGTTTGGCCTACTAGATTGATCTTTCTTGCAATGGGACAAGTGCTTAGCTTTGGGTTCAATCTTGCGGTGCTTGATCCTAGTGACAGTAGGGGAAATAACATGTATTGTATTGTTGGCATCGAGGATAAAAAGATGGGGTTTATATCATATTGCATGAGTTTATCCCTCTACATCATGTCATCTTGCTTACATGCTATACTCCGCTCTTATGAACTTAATACTCTAGATGCATGCCGGATAGCGGTCGATGTGTGGAGTAATAGTAGTAGATGCAAGCAGGAGTCGGTCTACTTGTCACGGATGTGATTCCTATATACATGATCATACCTAGATATTCTCATAACTATGCTCAATTCTATCAATTGCTCGACAGTAATTTGTTCACCCATTGTAATACTTATGCTATCTTGAGAGAAGCCACTAGTGAAACCTATGGCCCCCGGGTCTATCTTCCGTCATATTAATCTCCCGACAACAAGCTATTTCTTTTGCCGTTTATTTTGCTTTCTTTATTTTTAGTCTTTATCATAAAAATACCAAAAATATTATCTTATCATCTCTATCAGATCTCACTTTTGCAAGTGGCCGCGAAGGGATTGACAACCCCTTTATCTTTTTGGTTGCAAGGTTCTTATTTGTTTGTGTAGGTGTGTGGGACTTGAGCGTGGCCTCCTACTAGATTGATACCTTGGTTCTCAAAACTAAGGGAAATACTTGCGCTACTTTACTGCATCACCCTTTCCTCTTCAAGGGAAAACCAACGCAGTTCTCAAGAGGTAGCAACCGCCATCCGGATCATCCGGCCTTTGCGTGCGTTCACAGCTCAGTAAGAGGCCCATGTGGCCCATCCTTGCCCTAGACGATATATACTCGTCTCCTACCTCCATTTTAGGGTTAGCAAAGTGATAGCTCACATCTAGAGATTGAGTTTTGGTCATCCACTACCTCTCCCATGGAGATCACGGCCTCCATTGAGAAGATCCCCTAGTGGATTCAAGACTCCTTCTTAGGGAAGATCCTCCTAGGATTCAAAGACCTCTGTCCTTCAAGGATTGGGATGAACTAGGCGCCGGCGTTGCGGGAACGGGGTCCCTGACTTGCTCGCCTGCGGCTCAAGGGCGTGGCTCAAGGAGGCCCAGCGGCCCATCTTCATCAACGCAGCTCAAGACCTCGCGAGGGGCCAAGATTGCATGGGCGGACGACAAGGAGCTTCTCAGTGCACGGCCTCGTCAGTGCTGGCTCATGAGGTGGCGGAGAGTTCAAGGCAGGGTACCTCGTGAGGTGCCCATGACGTAAGCCATGACGACCGAGGGCGCCAGTCGGGCGCCAGCCCGCAAAGGTCCTCCTTTCCTCTTTGGTGCAAAGGGAGCAAGCGCAGCGAGAGCATCAAGCAAAGGCATCCGCTTGATGCAACAAGACCAAGACCAGCCCAACGGCCGGAAGGAGTCATCGTGGAGCCCAAGCAAAGGCCATCACCAGAGCCTTTGGCAAAGCGAGGACCAACTTTAGTCGATAAGTGTACCCGCTGTTCCCCATCAAAATGGCTAATTGTTGGCGCCCTTCCCGCTCAATATTTGGGAAGAGGCCCAAAGCCTTCGCCTATAAATAGGAGTAGCCACCCCCAAGAAGAAGGGATCCAGATCCGGAATCCTCATCTAGAAGCCAGTAGCTAGAGCGACTGAACCCCATCTAGCAGTTCATCGCACCCGCCAAGAACAGACCCTCGCGAGGATGTTCTTCCTTGTATTGTTCCTCATCAGCCCAAGAGGCAATCCAGCACACCACACACTGGAGTAGGGTATTACACCACCATGGTGGCCTGAACCAGTATAAATCTTGTGTCTCTTGTGCTGTTCCGTCTAGTAGTTTAGGTCCCAGCGATTCGTCGAGGTGCGAGACGGTGGAGGGTTGGGTCTCCGCGCGCACCCCAGTGTTCGAACCTCAAGGGTCTGCCGGAACCCGAAATCCGACATTTGGCGCGCCAGGTAGGGGTGCGCCGGAATCTGCCTTGCGTCGCCTCGTTCTTCCCCGACCACCGCAACCATGTCTGGCGCTCGTCGGGCTCGCTCCGAGCGCCGAGCCACCCTCGCCTTCCATGTCGCCCGGACGGCTTCACCAGCCCGCTGTCAACACCGCCACCAGCCCGCCGGGGAACGGGCAGCGAGCATCGTCCCTGCACTCCTCGGCGACCCCAGGGGAGGAGCCGCGCAGCTTCCTCGTCACCCGCCCCGTTGCACCGGTTCCTCCGGTCATCGCGGCCCTCTGGCGCCTCAGCGCCGCCTTCAGCCGCCATGTCAAGGCATTCGTCCGCTGGTCGGCGCCGCCCACGGGCAGGGGCTCCCTCGGGCGAGACGGAGCCGCCCGGCGGGCTGACCTTCGACTCTTGGGACCACCCCACCAACTCGGCGGCCTGGTGCGCCCCCATGCTCGCGACACCCACCATATGCCAGGTTGCCGCCACCAAGACCTCATCCACGGCGGCGCCGCCTCAATGTACTCTCGCCGAGGCCTTCAACCTCCTCTGCATACCTGTGGCGCGGCAGCAGCCCAGCCGGCCTTTTTCGGGCGTAGGAGGAGGGTCATCCAGCTCCTTGGGGCAAATCCGGCTTCCAGTGACCT
Organism: Aegilops longissima; assembly: GCA_021605205.1. NCBI lineage: Eukaryota > Viridiplantae > Streptophyta > Magnoliopsida > Poales > Poaceae > Aegilops > Aegilops longissima. Next base: position 433,050,131 of record CM038681.1, on the reverse strand, counting down.
TCGGCACCTACGACAACTTCCGCACGGAACTGGTCGACTTCGACATCGCCCCCATCGGCCTCCCCTACAATGCCATCCTTGGCTATCCAGCATTGGCCAAATTCATGGCCGCAACCCACCCGGGGTACAACCTCATGAAGATGCCCGGGAGCAGCGGCGTCCTCACCGTACCTGGAGATACCGAAGGTGCGCTGCGAGCGCTCGGGCTCGCCCTCAAGACGGCGGCAGCGGCACAGCCCGCCGATGCGGAAGCCCTCAAGCCCAAGGGGGCTGCGCCGACCAAGAAGAAGCAGTTGTTCACCGAGACAAGGCGGAGACCAGCAGATACTGCCGACGAGGACGGGTCCACAAACGCCACCTTCACGATAGGCGCCAACCTCGAGCCCGAACAGAAGAAGCCCCGGTCAAGTTCCTGCGTCACGAACAAGAAGGTGTTCGCTGGGAGCCCGATCAGCTGGCGGGATCCCACGGGCGAATCGAGCACCACCTCAACGTGTGCCCCAACGCAAGGCCCCGTGAAGCGTATACGAGAAGACAGATCCATCAAAAGCAGGCCTTCATCGTCAAGAGACCCGCAAGCTAGAAGCCGGGGGTTATTCGCGAGGTCCGACACTCAGATTGGCTGGCCAACCCGTGGTGGTGCCAAAGAAGGGAGAAAGGAGCGTAATGCCGACTTCACCAACCTCAGCAAAGCATGCCCGCAGGATCCGCTCCCACTCCCTCGATCGACCAGATCGCCGATTCCACCGCCGAGTGTGACCTGTTATGATTCTTGGGCGCCTTTTCCGGTATCACCAAATCAAGATGGCGGTGGAAGACGTGGAAAGACGGCCTTCTTAACCCCGTGTGGAGTGTACTGCTATACATATATGCTATCTGGCTGCGCAACGCTGGGGCAACCTTCCAGCGGCTCATGCACATGCCCACAGCTCGGGAAGAATGTGGAGGCTTACGTAGACGACATCGTGGTGAAGTCTTGCGAGGCCAAGACCTTGATACAGGACTGAAGAAACCTTCATGAGCCTCAAAGCGAGAAGCCCGCGACTCAACCCGAGAAGTGTGTGTTTGAGTTCCCTGCAAGCACTGGTTTCTCGTGTCCCACCGAGGCATCGAGGCCAACCCGAAAAAGTCAAGGCAGTTGAGGACATGAGCCCACGAAGACCCTCGTGGAAATGCAAGCTCACGGGCGCCAGAACGGCACTGGGCCGTTTCATCTCCCGATTGGGGAGCGGGCGCTGCCTTTCTTCCACCGATGAAGAAAAAGGGCCCTTCAATGGATCAAGAGGCCGACAAAGCGCCCCAAGACCTCAAGAGGTACCCGACCAGCCCTCCAAGATGGTGGCCCCCGCCTCGAAGCCCTTGGTACTCTACCTCGCCGCCACTCCCTACTCCGCTAGCGAGCCTGGTGGAAGTTAGGAGGAGCGCCGAGCCAAGACCACGGCGGCCACCCGAGCTAAGGCAAGGCCAATCAAGGAACTCGCAGAAGCCAAGACCAGAACGGAAGAAGATCACCCGTCAGCAGAGCACACCAAGGGCGGGAGAGGCCCCCCATCCAAGCACCCAGCTTCCGGAGGCGCTGTCACCTCGGGAGGCACCACAGCTTCTGGAAGACGCCACCAGCACCGACGCCCCTAGCCTTGTCGAGCACCCGGTGTACTTCGTCAGCACAGTGTTACGGGATCCAAGGGCACGGTACCCCATGCCACAGAAGCTCCTCCTCGCGTTGTTGCTGGCTTCGCGCAAGCTGCTGCACTACTTCCAGGGTCATCCAATCAAGGTTGTCTCGGCATACCCCCTGGAGAGGGTGCTCAGGAGCCCCAACTCGGCCGGAAGGGTCGCCGAGTGGAACATTGAGTTGCAAGCATTCGAGCTCGAGTTCAGACAACCAGAGTCATCAAGGGGCCCAGACTGCAGATTTCGTGGCGAATGGACAAAAGCACCGGCCTCGGGGCGGCGAGGATCGATCCTCTCCCGTGAAGCGAAGCGCCCGAAGGTTGGGTCATGTACTTGACGGAGCGTTCTCCGACAGTATACTGGGCTGGGGCAAGGCTTATATCTCCCACTCAGACAAGCTCTACTATGCCGCAGCTCTGCTTCCAAAGATGGCGAGAAGGTCTCCAACAATATAGCAGAATACGAGGGGCTGATAAGCGGGTCCGAGGCTGCCGCTGCCACAGGGGTGAAGCGCCTTACCATCAAGGGCGATTCGCAGCTCCTCGTCAATTTCTCCAACAAGGTGTACGAGCCAAGAGACGAACACATGGAGGCCTACCTTGCAGAGGTCCGCAGGATGGACAAACAGTTCTAGGGGTTGGAGCTGCAGCACGTGCCCCGCGGCACCAATCAAGAGGCCGACGACATCACCAAACGAGCCTCCAGGAGATTACCCTAGGAGCCGGGCATCTTTGAGGAACGGCTCTTCAAGCCCTCAGCCCTGCCGCCGTTATCAAGCACAGCACAGCCTCGGGAGGAGCTCCCTTAGCCACCTGCCTCGGGAGCCCCAGCCTGTGGCCCGGCCTCAGGAGCACGCCTGCTCCTCACGATGGAACCTCAAGAGGGGTGCTAGATCACGGAGCTCAAGAGTTACTTGATGCGTGGAACTTTGCCAGAGAAGGAGGAGGAGGCAGAGCGTGTGGCGCGGCAAGCCACGGCATACAGCACATGGATGGAGAGCTCTACCGGAAAGGACCGAACGACGTATCCCTGCGCTGCATCACCAGGGAACAGGGGAAGGAACTGCTGGCAGATATACATGGTGAAGATTGTGGGCACCATTCGTCGTCACGGGCCCTCGTCGGCAAGGCGTTCCGCAGCGGTTTCTATTGGCCCATTGCGCTCAATGACGTTGTTGAACTCGTGAAGGCTTGCGAGGCTTGCCAATTCCATGCCAAGCAGATCCACCAGCCAGCAGGAGGTCTGCAAACCATCCCCCTCACTTGGCCATTCGCGGTCTGGGGGCTGGACATCCTGGGCCCTTTTCCTCGGGCGCCAGGGGGCTATCGCTACCTCTACGTCGCCGTGGACAAATTCACCAAGTGGGCCGAAGTCGAGGCCGTCCGCACCATCCCCGCTGGTTCTGCGGTCAAGTTCATCAAGGGCATCGTGAGCCGGTTCGGAGTGCCAAACCGCATCATCACCGACAATGGTTCGCAGTTCACCAGTAACCTTTTTAAAATGTACTGCGCTAACCTTGGGACGCAGATATGCTACGCTTCGGTGGCGCACCCCCGCAGCAACGGACAGGCCGAGCGGGCCAACGTAGAGGTCCTGAGAGGCCTCAAGACTAGGACGTTCAAGAAGAAACTGGAGGCCTGCGGCAGAGGCTGGTATGACGAGCTTCCGTCCGTGTTGTGGTCCACCCGCACAACCGCAACCAAGCCAACTGGGGAGACCCCCTTCTTCCTGGTCTCACGGAGCCAAGCGGTCCTCCTCACGAGGTCAAGCGCCGACTTGGCTGGGTCCCGGCGCTCGATGAAACGCTGCAGGATGCCATGCGGGGCGGCCTCGTCTTTGGGGAGGAGCGCCGACGAGAAGCTGCGCATGAGCGGCAAGGTACCAGCAGCACTCCGCGATACCACTACCGCAACATCCGCCCCAGAACTCGAGGTAGGGGACCTCGTGCTCGACGGGTCCTCTCCGTGGAGGGACTGCATAAGCTCTCTCCCATGTGGGAGGGCCTGTTCAAGGTTGTTCATGTTTCTAGGCCCGGCTCCGTGCGCTTGGAGACTCAAGAGGGAGTACCTATACAGAACACGTGGAACATCCAGCACCTCCGGAGGTTTTACCCCTAAAAAGGACCAGTGCCTGTGAAGAAGGTGAATGCCTGTGAAGCTCATTCTTTTTGGAAAAGGCCCGGTGCCTGTGAAGAAGGAGAATGCCTGTGAAGCTCATTCTTTTTGGAAAAGGCCCAGTGCCTGTGAAGAAGGCGAATGCCTGTGAAGCTCATTCTTTTTGGAAAAGGCCCAGTGCCTGTGAAGAAGGCGAATGCTTGTGAAGCTCATCTTTTTCGAGAAAGGCCCAGAGCCTGTGAAGAAGGCGGACGCCTGTGAAGCTGTCGCGTTCTGGAAAGGGCCCGGAGCCCGTGAGAAGGGCCAATGCCCGTGAAGCTCGCTTCCCAGAAGAAAGGCCCGGAGCCTGTGAAGAAGGCCAACGCCTGTGAAGCTCGCCGCCCGTGACACTCTCACGTAATAATGAGTTGGGGTTGTACACGCCCCGGAGTCTCAGGAGTGCCGGCCTCAGGCCCTGGGGCTCCCTCCCACGCCAGTGGCAGCACTTAGCTCTGCGCTGGTGAGAAGACGTCGAAGACTAGACTAGGTGCCGGACGCGGCTTTTTCATTTGCTTTCTGCAGTTGACTAGTTATTTCCATTTGGAGTTTTTATCGAAACTATCGCCCTCTTTTGGTCCGTGATTCTCCGATCTTTTTCGCTCTCCTGCCTCGATTTCTCTTGCGTGGGGACTCGCGAGGCAGAAGCCTCGGGAGCCCTCGCGAGCATTCCTGCCCCCCTCGCTCAAGTTTTCACGGCCCTGGTCCACAGCTGGAGCACCCCTCCAGACCATGCCTCACGGGCAGCACAACGCGAACACGGGGCCTGGATCGGTCGCCCCATGCCACCGCTAGTTCACTTGCGAATGGGCGACGCGAAGGGAACGATGTCGGGATAACAAAAGCAGTACAATAATTAACGGCGTTAACCTAAACGCGCCCCCATGGGGCCACACATTGTTGCCTTTTTGCGCAGGAGAAAAGAAAGGAAAAGGACAAAAGCAGGTGAAGCACGCCCCGTGCCGGCTCTCTTGGAAGGCTCGAGCCGCCTCCAGAGCTCAGGCGGACTCCCTCTCGCGCTTCACCGGGGCGTGGTGGCAAGCGGACCCGCTGCCACCCCCCAAGCAGGCGCGGCGGCGTGGGGGCTGGCCGCGGCCGCTGCTGGAAGAATCACCACCCAAAGAAGAGCTGGTGAAGCGTGAGGAGTCACGGGCATCACCAGCCGCCCGCGCGCTGCCCTCTCCATCCACGCCGGGGCTGAGTCCTCGGCCGCGGTCGTCGTCTTCAGGGAAGCACCCCATGCGGCGACCGTCTTCCCCGAACACCCTCACGTAGAGGGTGGCGTCGCCGTCGTACTTGAAGTGCAGGGAGCACCGGAGGCGAACACCACGCGCGCGAGCGAACGTCTACCAGCCGCGGGTCAGGAACATGTTCCCTGCAGCAGAGACCTCCAGAGAAGCCCACGAAGCCCGGCTGCAGCAGCCATCTGCCTGGAGCCAGAGGCCACCCAGGGCGCCATCTGGGAGCTCACCCAGGAGGAAGCGCGGGAGCTGAAGCCGGACGCCGGACGGCTCCTTCGCCCTCACCATGAACTCCGGCAGCGCTTCAGCAGCATGGAGGCGCGGCCTCGGGGGACGCGCGGCCGGGGCACGCCCTCCGACCATGGCCGACCGCTCGTCGCCACGCTGAGAGCCTCCCTCATGACCGCTGGGGACCGTCGTGGAGGCCACGGGATGCTTGCGAGGGCGACCTCGACCACGCTTAGGCGGAGGAGAGGAAGACTCAACCTGACGGCCCTTCCCCTTCTCCGCGGCCGAGAACTTCCTTGGTGGGGCCATGGAGAAGAAGGAGAGACAAGGAAGGAGAGACTGGAAGGGCGCACGCGCCATTCCGTACTTATAGCCTGCGAAGGCCAACCGTCGGCCTCCACGATCACCGGTAATCATGACCAACTCTGCATGCAGGGACTTGTCGAATCTGGGTGGTTACCGAGGCATCGTGCGGAAGCAGTGCGCACACTGCCATCAACCGCCACGCGTCGCCCAAGGCCGCAGGCTGTTAGGGCCCGCGACGCTTCGCAATTGCCCTTTCGCCTCTCTGCTCGGCCAAGTTCGGGCGCGCCGTGGGCCTGGGGGCTACTGTCGGCGTTCTGGGAACGGGGGTCCACAGACTTGCCTGCCTGCGGCCTGCGGCGTGGCTCGAAGGAGGCCCAGCACGGCCCATCTTCATCAACGCAAGCTCAAGACCCTCGCTAGGGGCCAAGCCTCATGGGGAGGACGACAAGGAGCTTCCTCGTGCACAGCCTCGTCGGCCGGGCTCATGAGGAGGCGGAGAGTTCAAGGCAGGTACCTGCAAGGTGCCCATGACGTAAGCCATGACGACCAAGGGCGCCCGGTCGGGCGCCAGCCACAGCATGTCCTCCTTTCCTCTTTGGTGCAAAGGGAGCAAGCGCGAATGAGAGCATCAAGCAAAGGCATCCGCTTGCAACAAGACCAAGACCAGCCCAACGGCCGGAAGGAGTCATCGTGGAGCCCAAGCAAAGGCCATCACCAGAGCCTTTGGCAAAGCGAGGACCAACTTTAGTCGGATAAGTGTACCCGTTGTTCCCCATCAAATGGCTAATTGTTGGCGCCCTTCCCGCTAAATATTTGGGAAGAGGCCCAGAGCCTTCGCCTATAAATAGGAGTAGCCACCCCCAAGAAGAAGGGATCCAGATCCGGAATCCTCATCTAGAAGCCAGTAGCTAGAGCGACCAACCCCATCTAGCAGTTCATCGCACTCCGCCAAGAACAGACCCTCATGAGGCTGTTCTTCCTTGTATTGTTCCCCATCAGCCCAAGAGGCAATCCACCACACCACACACTGGAGTAGGGTATTACACCACCATGGTGGCCTGAACCAGTATAAATCTTGTGTCTCTTGTGCTGTTCCGTTTAGTAGTTTAGGTCCCAGCGATTCGGCGAGGTGCGATACGGTGGAGGGTTGCGTCTCCGCGCGCACCCAAGTGTTCGAACCTCAAGGGTCTGCCGGAACCCGAAATCCGACACTAGCTACCCTTTGTGCCCTCTTGTGTTGGATTTGGACCTTTGTACCTCTTATGTGTATGTGGATTTAGCACATGTATGAGTTGGATCTTGTTGATTGAGTGTTTCCCTCTCGTGTTCATTGTATTTTTCAAGGGACCCTCTCCAACTCGTTAAAGATCGACCAAATAGGGTTCTACCCTACATCATCTTGGTATCATGAGCCACGTTCATCACGAATTTGGAGCTTTCCCCATCGTTTTCTAGCCTAATTTTGCTTTCTTTTGTCCTAATGCGAAAATCCCCACAAAAATAGCCCTCCCAATTATTTTTGTGATTTCTTGGGTTGATCATGTTTTGTTGATTTTGATCCATGGATTTGAAGTGTTGCACATGGATCTAGCATTACCTGCGATCACCACCTCCAAATCCACACCGAAATCGCCCCAATTTTTCATTTCCCCATGATTTTCGTGCTGATCCCAAGCCCCAACTCGCCTGTGTTGACCTGGTAGGACGATCCGGACTTAGCCCTGACAATCCAGACCACCTCCCAGATCATCCGGCTTCGCCTAAAAAAACTGCATTTTCAGCCTAAAATTTCAGCCACCGCCTACACTTTCGCATCGCCAACTCCGAGACCCACCAGCATTTCCGCAAAACCTTGTGATACCATCGCTTTCCGCTACCACCATTTGAAATTTGCCATTGAGATTTTGAGTTGTGGTTTTTCCATTTCCTAATGTGTTTCGGCTCCTTAGGAATGGTTCAACACCGACATCACCACCGCTCAAATTTGCCATGGACCCGATATCGACAATGACCACTTCATCTCTTTGACACCGACAACCATAAGCAAGGACGCTAACCTTGACGACATCTTCACATACTCCCTTGCCATTGCATTATGAACCCCCAAACCCAATTTTTGCGTCACTTTCCTATCGAGACTAGCTATTTGAGTATTGTCGGGCAACGTTACTTGTGCACTTTAGTGATACTTGTTCCACATAGCTATCATAGGATGTATATATCATCGCATCATCTCTTGTGTTATCAATTGTTCCCGCATATACTTAATCGCTATCTTGGTTCGAGCATTTGCATAAGTAGCCAAAGGAAAATACCAAAAGTGAATCAAAAGCTTTTAAGCAAAGAGGAAAAACAAAGAGCTTGTAAGCAATAGCCATAGCATCGCCACATTGCATATCATATTACCATATTTGATAATCTTGGATCATTGTGAGAGAATCACCGGGAACCATACATACATAGCATACTTGGGATAGAAAGTCGATACGTTTTGTCTCTCATAGGTTGTGCACAAGTATCGTATCCGCCTATTGAGCAATCGTGCTGGCGTCTCTCTAGCGTTGTGCAACATGAGTGTTTCCTGTGCATTCCACATTTTATGCTCATTTCTTGGTTGCACAACCCCATATTTCTATCTGTGTGTGTGTGTTTCCGTTTGCCACTTATTGCTATTGGTATACTTGTTTCACTTGCAAATTTGTGAATCTCTTTCAACATTATTGAATCTTGCTAAAATTGCATAAATTTTGTGCCACCATCCCTACCAAGCTACTCCAAAAGCTTTACTTGTGTGGTGTGAGATTGACAAGATCCGATACCAATTGTGCTACTTCCATAGTACCATATTGAGTGATCATTTATCCATCTTCAACATTGGATAAGATACATTTGGTCTAGTTCTTTCCTTTCTTCCACTTACAATTTGCTTGAGCATGATGGATAGGCCGAGCACTTCTACCAACCCACTATTCGACGAGCAAGAAGAAGAGCCAAAACTACGTCACCAAGAATCAATTGGCATTCAAAGAGCTTTACATCAAGAAAATGAAGCTTTGAGCGACCACATCGAACAACTTGCCACCGACTTGCAAAAATCTGAAACTAGAACAAGAGACTACCTCGACACCAAGCTTATGAACCAAATGGAAGAATTCAAGGCAACGATGGTCAACCATGCTTCTTCCACATATTCTTCGTCAAGACGATGCTACTCAAGTAGACACTCTCCGGATGCAAATCTACCACACCCTCATTCTCATCTTCGAGACGACCATCAAGTTCACCAACACCATCGTCAACAACAAGATGCCGCGGACCAAGAGCAATCTCGACGATGCCAACGCCAAGATACACAAGATGGCGATGTTCTCCGACAAGAACAACTACGCCTGGAGGAACAAGCGCTTGAAGCTCAACGTGTTCTACGAGATGCGACACGCGACGTCCAAGAACGCAATCGAGGCATAAGAAGAAGAGGCCATCCACCAAGCGCGACAAGAAGAAGCCGCATGTCTTGAGGAGGGTCAAGAAATGTGGAACCGAGCACGCATCCCACGCCCTAAATGCCAAGATAATCAAGTGGAACACGAGGAGCAAGCGGCTGAAAACCATCCTCCACGACATGAGCGACATCGCCATCGCCCCCAACACAATGAGGAGCAATGCTAGAGCAAGCTCAAGTTCAACATGCCTAAGTTCTCTGGAAGCACCGATCCCAAAGACTACCTCTCATGGGCATTGAAGGTCGACAAGATATTCCGTCTTCACAATTATGAAGAAGAGAAGAAGACGCCATGTCATCCCTTGAGTTCCAAGACTATAGTCTCATTTGGTGGGAGAAAGTCATTGAAAGGCACCGAGCGAAAGGCAAACCACCCATCACTATGTGGAACCAAATGAAGGATGCCATGAGAGCTCATTTTGTGCCTACACACTATAGCCGTGATCTCTTCAAGAAGTTGCAACTCCTCAAGAAAGGAACAAAGTCGGTTGAAGACTACTACAAAGAGATGGATATTGACATGATTCGAGCCAATTTCACGGAAGATGAGGAGCAAACTATGGAACGATTCTTGAATGGACTCAACCTCAAGAAAATCGCCGACTTCCAACCTTACACAAACCTCCTCGAGCTAGTGCACCAACCAACCAAGGCGGAGCGACAAGTGCAAGATGACTTCAAGTACTCCAAATACTCTTCCAAGACCTATGGTTCTTATACTCAAGCTTCAACGACTACAACACCATCTACCTCGATGAAAGCTTCACCAAGTAACGGTGACAAGTCAAGCTACAAGAAACCTTCAACATATTCAGGTCGTCCTACTACAAGCAACTATAAGTCAACATCTTCCTCATCAACTACTCCAACAGATGAGACCGTCAAGACAAGTTCCATCAAATGTTTCACATGCCAAGGCCGAGGCCACAAGACAATTGAGTGCCCCATAAGGCGCACCATCATTGCCAATGATGACGGCACCTACGGTTCCATGAGAGAAGAGGAAATGGAAGCACTTGAGCACGTGGCCATGCACCGTCGCGAGAATGAAAATGAAGACACTCAAGTCTTTTGCGACAATGATTCGAGCCCCGCTCTTGTTGTCTCCAAGGTCTTAACACTTCAACATCAACAAGATTAAGACCAATGTTTCCATATCTTCCACACCAAAGCGGGAATCAATGGACATTCCATCAAGGTCATTAATGACAGCGGATGTTGCCACAATTTGGCAAGTGAAGAGCTTGAAGAGCTATGTTCTAAAATTTGTCAAGATAAAGCACCCTCGCCCCTACAAGGTCCAACAGCTACATGACTCCGGCACCATTCAAGTGGAGGACACCGTTCAAACCTCCTTCAAGATTGGCGCATATGAAGACACCTTGGAGTGTGATGTGGTTCCTATGTTTGTGTGCCATCTCCTCTTAGGAAGATCTTGGCAATTCGACTACGGTGTCATCCACAACGGGCGAACCAGTCACTATAGCTTCAAGATGAAGGGCAAGGAGTACGTGCTATGACATATGTCACGAAGGCAAGTGACCGCCGACAAAGCAAGCATCAACCCATCATGGAGTGAATAGTGAGAGAGTGAACCACCAAAAAGAGAGTGAGAGACACAAGTCAAAATTGAGTGCCTCCACGATGAGCGACAAGAAAAACTTAGTGCTTTTAGCCACCAAAAAGAGACATGAGAGATGTGTGTGAGCGCCCGTCAAGTGTTCTTCACTTTGTACTTGTGCGCAAAGATGAAGCGACAAGGACTAATACTTCACACCATCTACCTTTAGTGTTTTCTCAATTATTGCATGAATATGAGACATCCTCCACTTTGCTAAATCAAGCATCGCATCGACCTCATTCCTGGTGCACCTCTCCCGAACAAGGCACCATACCGCGTCAACCCCAACGGGACAAAAGAGATTCAAAGGCAAGTACAACATCTCATGGAAAACCGATATGTACGCAAGAGCTTAAGTCCCTGTGTCGTTGTGTTTATTCTTGTGCCTATGAAAGATGGTAGTTTTCACATGTGTTTTGATTGTCGTCCCATCAATGCTATCACCATTCGATATAGGCACCCCATTCCACGCCTTGATGACATGCTACATGAACTTAGTGGAGCCAATATTTTCTCCAAAATTGATCTTAAAAGTGGCTACTATCAAATTTGCATTCAAGAGGGTGATGAATGGAAAACGACTTCCAAAACCAAATTTGGCTTATATGAAAGGTTAGTCATGCTTATGGGCTTATCCGAAGCACCTAACACATTTATGCGCGTCATCCATTATGTCCTTAGAAGATGCATTGGCATTTGTGTTGTGGTATACTTTGATGATATCCTTATGTTTAGCCAATCTCTAGAAGATCAAGTTACACATCTTAGAGAAGTCTTGCAAGTTCTTAGAAACGAGCGTCTTTATGCAAATATGGAAATGCACTTTTGGTGTTGATAAGCTTGTTTCTCTTGTGCTTTGTTCTGTCTTTTAAGGGTGTTCACGTTGACGAGTCCGAGATTGATGCTATTAAAACTTGTCCACAACCAACCAATTTAGCACAAGTGCGTAGCTTCCTTGGCCTAGCCGGATTTTATTAATGTTTTGTTAAGGATTTTAGCACTATTGCTTCACCATTACATCCTTTGAGTAAGGAAAATGCACCCTTCATATGGGGACCCTCTCAGGCTACCGCATTTTAGGAGCTTAAGAACTTGCTTACACATGCTCTGTTACTTGCTTTACTTAATTTTGATAAATCTTTTGAAGTGCGTTGCGACGCTAGTGGTAATGGCATAGGTCGCTTGTCAATGCAGGAGAAGCGACCCATTGTGTACTTTGGTGAAAAACTTTCCGCCGCGCAACTTAACTATCCCATTTATGACAAAGACTTGTATGCTTTGGTGAGAGTCTTGCATGTTTGGGAGCATTATCTTCGACCTCATGAATTTGTCCTTCATATGGATCATGAAACACTGAAGTACTTAAAAGGTCAAACCAAGTTGGATAAACGGCATGCCAAATGGAGTGAATTCACTGAATTTTTCTTATGTCATCAAGTACATCAAGGGTAAAGAGAATGTTGTCGTGGATGCTCTTTCACGCGAATGCATGTTAGTTACTCAACTTGAATTGAATGTTATTGGATTTGAGCACATTAAAGACTTGTATGCACATGATGTTTCATTTGCGATTCCTTATGCCAAATTCATAACTCATACTTCTTGGGATATTATCTCAAGGATGGCTATCTTATGCGGACTAACAAACTTTGCATACCCAAGTCTTCTCTTTGTTTGTTGCTTTTGCAAGAAGCTCATGATGGAGGACTTGTGGGACACTTTAGACAAGAAAATACATTTGCCACGCTCTCCAAGAACTACTTTTGGACAAGGATGTTTCAAGCTACACCAACCGGTGCTCTACATGCCGCAAAGCTAAGTCTAAAGCTCAATCCCATGGTCTCTATATTCCCTTCCTATTTCGTATCACCAATGGGAAGATATTAGTACAAATTTTGTGCTTGGTTTGCCTAGAACTAAAAATGCAAAAGATTTGGTATTTGTCGTTATGGACCGTTTCTCTAAGATGGCACATTTCATTCCATGCAACAAGATAGATGATGCTTCACATGTTACAAATCTCTTTTGTAGGGAATCTTGCGTTTACATGGAGTGCCCAAGACTATTGTGTCGGACCGCGACGTCAAGTTCCTTAGCTACTTTTGGAGGATGCTATGCACCAAGCTCAGAATCAAGCTACTCTTCTCATCAACATACCACCCACAAACCCACGGCCAAATGGAGGTCAGCAACCAGACCCTATCTACACTCCTTTGAGTCTTGATCAAGGAGAACATCAAGGAGAGGGAGGAATGTTTGCCCATCGCTGAGTATGCCTATAATTGAGCAAGACATTCTACTACCAGCAAGTCCCCCTTTGAGGTCGTCTACGGATTCAACCCATCGTCCCTTTGGACATTCTACCGCTACCACTACAAGAGCGCATAAACATGGACACGAGCGAACGATCAAGCTATCTCAAGAAGGCGCATGAAGATACAAGAGAAACAATCGAGCGCCAAGTACAATGACTCGCGACCAAGCAAAACGTCAACAAGCACCCCATGGTATTCAACCCCGGAGATCTTGTGTGGTTACACCTTCGCAAAGACCATTTCCCTAACGAGCGCAAGTCTGAGCTACTACCTCGCGCTGATGCTTCAAGGCACTAGCACGCTACAACAACAATGCATACAAGGTCGACATTCCACACAACAAGAACAATGTGAGTGAGATCTTCAACATCACGGACCTATCTCCCTTCCATGGTGATGAGGATTTCTGCGGAGCATTCCACGATCATCGCCATGGACCTACCTTCGTCTCCCCAAGTGCCAAGTGGACCGATGACACAACAATGTGCAAGAGCTATCAAGAACGAGGCGGCATCTCTCCCCTCTCAACTCCCTTTCGAATCACATGAGACATGGCTACTACCTCAAATAGAGACACTTTGCATACTCGAGTATCAAGGAACCAGGCATGGAGAAGTTAAGGAGCAAGGCCAAATGATGGAGGGAGAAGAGCACGAAGAAGGAGAAGAAACGGAGCAAGACAGAGCTTGCCCGGATCATCCAGACCAGCTCCCGGATGATTCGGACCAAGGCCAGACGATCCGGACCCCATTCTTGACGATCCGGGTTACGTGCTCGAAGACAACAACATGCCCCTCGACGAAGCCGGATCATCCGGTACTCGTCCCAGATCATTCGGACCCAGCCGGACGTCCGGACCAAGACCCAGACATCCGGGCCAGCCATGACGACCCAGGCGGATCATCCGGATGAGGACCCGGATCATACGGAAGATGCCCAAATCATCCGGTCCGCCATCCGGATCATCCGGCCTTTGCATGCGTGCATGACTCAGGCCGAGGCCCATGTAACCCATCCTTCCCCTAGACTATATATACTCATCTCCTACCTCCATTTTAGGGTTAGCAAAGTGATAGCTCACATCTAGAGATTGATTTTTTCTCATCCACTACCTCTCCCATGGATATCAAGGCCTCCATGTGAGAAGATCCCCTAGTGTATTCAAGACCTCTCTCCTTCAAGGATTGGGATGAACTAGCTACCCTTTGTACCCTCTCGTGTTGGATTTGGACCTTGTACCTCTTATGTGTATGTGGATTTAGCACATGTGTGAGTTGGATCTTGTTGATTGAGTGTTTTACCTCTCGTGTTCTTCGTGGGATCCTCTGCAATTCGTGAAAGATTGGCCAAATAGGGTTCCACCCTACATCACTACCTTGGAATGCTAAATGAAAGACAAAGAGTTGACCTAGCCGGCTTCTATCGGTCCCACCTGCCAGCATTTTAAAGGTCCCACTCGCCAGGAAGTCATCCAAGTAACGGTTAAAGACTTTGACCCGATGACAACCCTTCGTTGGGCATTTGTGAGGTTGGGCTAAGAAGATGAGGAGAAATATGGGGAGAGTTAGATGGGTGGGGCAAAACTGAGGACAATTAAGGAAGGAGGGGGCATAAAAATAAAAAAAACCCTTGTAGTTAATAAATATTTTATAGCTATACAATAAACAAACACAATAAATCATATGTATTTTCAATTTTACCTCACGTATTATTACACCAAATCTTCATGCTCCATGCAACCAAATATCATTTAAATGTATTGCAAAACATTTCCACAACAACGTATGAGGTATCGTCTAGTATTTTCTATTTCTTATGTCTAGTCTTTTTCGTTTTGGCCACGTTGTATCCAAATGGCGGTCGTAGAGTATTGTTTGTTTTGGTTTTCCGAAATTCAGGTTACAGGACATTTCATTTTCCACGGTTTTTCACACTCCCTGTTTTTATTTATTGTTCAAAATATCTTCGTCTTAAGTCAAGCTTTTTTTTCGAATTTGATAAAATTTGTAGGAAAAGTTATTAACATCTACAATACCAAATAAATACAATTAGATTTATTATTGAATATTGTTTCACATCATATACATTTACTATTGTAAAAGTTCATTTAATTATAAACTTGGTCAAGCTTTATAATGCTTGACTTTGGTCAAAGCGAATAGATAGAGTAAATAAAAAACAAAAGAAGTACTCCCTTCAACCCGTAGTGTTAGAAAATGCCTTACATTATGGGACAGAGGGAGTACTATATACTTGGTTCATGCATTTCAACACAACACCCAATTAAGTTCCAAGACACATTGCTGTAAAATGAAATTAGTAAGAGCAACTCTAGAAGAGTCATCAGATTGGTACAATCCATAACATATATGAATATGGAATATGCAGAGGCAAAGAGCACACACATAATTGCCATAAAATCACACTCCATTTTTTACTAGTATGTGAGACCCGTTTATCAGTGGACACAAGACAAATTTCTTCGCCACCTCAACAATGAAAGTTTTCGGACTAGGATTTCAATGTGGATTTACAAAATAGATTTCAACAGGGATTACAAAATAAATTTCAACTAATTGATCTTCCCCCTCTTGGAAGTGACCTTGTGGGTGAGGGAGGCCTCAGCTCCAACAACTTTCGCCGTCATGCGATCGACAAACACATGTGCATCTTGGATGCGAGATACACACCATTTTTAAAGGATGACGTGACAGCGACGTGTTGGGGAACGTAGTACAAAAAAACAAAAATTATCATAGTAACGAACACAAACATGATCATTAAGGGCATCTCCAAGGCCGATCCGTAAACCTCCCGCAACCGTCCGGACCCTGTTGTCCGTACTGCGGAAGCCATCCCACGCCGACTGGTATCGGTCCGCGGGGCGGTCTGGACGCGATTTCTCCCGCAAATTGGAGACAAAAGTGTGGGAGGTTTGCGGGAGTCCAGACACCCAAAATATAGGACTCCGATACCCCCGGCCCACCCACCCCCCCCCCCCTTCCGGTCCCATTTCCTTCCAGTCCGCCCCACCCCCTTGCTTTGCATCCGCACACTCCACCTCCGTCGTCGTTGTTGTTCGTCTCCGGCGGCCACAGAGGCATTGCCGGACGTCTGCAACCAGCACCGACGCGCCCGCTCATCGTTCTGACCGAGCTTTTAGCCATGGAGCCGTTTGTACCCAAGTACCTCTGCCCCTCAACGACCTCCATGACGAACACCACACCCGGTAGGTGTTCGGTCAAATGTCATTGAGCTTACTTTCAAATGCTATGTCATTTTATAGTACGTAGGATGGTGAGCTACTCGACAATGGAGGATGAGTTGTTGTGCGATGCGTGGTTGGCCGTATCCGCGGATTTCATAGGCAGGACCAGAGGGCCGCCCTTCTGGGAGCAAATGCATGAAAAGTTTCACGCAGGAAAGCACATTGCTCCCTACGACATGTACATCATTCAACGACGCACCGTGAGGTCGTTGTTGTATTGCTGACGCGATATCTAGGTCAGCATCATCAAGTTTTGCAACTTGGTTAGTCAGCTCGAGGCAAGGTGGCCATTGCACGCAAAACATGGAGGAGATGGTAAGTTTTACTTTCTCTTGCTCACTTGTTGATTGACTCATTCACTCAATGTTCGTCTACACATTATATGTAGCCCGCACGCGCCACCGTGGTGTACCACAGGTCAGAGAGACGGCCATTTACGTGCACACACTATTGGATGAAGCTGAAGGGGAAGTATGTGTGGGAGGACATGATCCGTTCATGAAAAACATGTTGGACATCTGAGAGCTAGTCGAATTTAAGACCTTGTTGTACTAGACTTAATTTGCATGCTATGTGTGAATGATTTGTGCTATATTATATCCGAACTTTGATGAATATCGACTGGTTTGTGTGAATTTCGTCTATTTTGTTAAAATGCGGTCTGAAATGTATGCGACTAGCGTTGGATAGCTGCCTCCCGTATCCGTGTCCGTGGACTGGTCCCTTTATCCGTGGGGGGATGCGGTTTTTTTTTTGTTGCCATTGAAGATGCCCTAAGAAGATGCAAGAAGTAGATCAATTTTTACCAACAAGAAATAAGAGGACTACAGCTCGTTCATCTGGAAGCAGTTCCCCTGAGGCCAAATTTCGTGTTTTGACCCTTTTCCCAAAGAAATTTAGGATCTGGCCCCGGTTTGAAAAAAAATCAGGATTTGACCCTTTTTCTTACCGCTAGGGTCTCTGGCGGTAGGGTTAGACAGCCTACCCCAGTGCCTGGCGGTAGGGTCTGACAGTCCGGGCAGTTATTCGCACAAGACCCGCGCCCATCCCACCTCCCCACCCCCCCCGGTCGGCGGTTGCTTCATTTTCTCCCTCAAGTCGCCTCTCTCCTCTCTCATCTCCTCCACTCTCCCTCCGATCTTCACCATTTTTGTAGATCGAGATGCCCTCGAAGAGAGAAATGTAAGCTCCTTCGATCCCTCCAATTAGTTTTTGCAAACTTGCTTCTGATTCGACGCATTATTTGCTCGAAATCCCTCATATTTTTGAACTTAGATTGGATTTTTTTCACCTAAGATTGTTTTAGCTTGATTGTAGTTCTAGTTCTTAGTTCTTTAGTAACTAGTGGTATTGGATATGAACTCTAATCAATAGTTCATATGTTAGTGTGAAGATCAACCCTAGTTCATAATTTTTTTGTTAAAAAATTATGATGTAATGTTGATATGAGGATGAACCCTAGTTTGATGATGCATGTTGATATGATGATATGATGTAGTGTGAAGATGAACCCTAGTTTTATGATGCATGTTGATATGATGATATGAATATGTTGTTTGGAAAAATTATTTAAAAATATGATGATATGATGTATGTTGGAGGATTTTTTTGATATGATGCATGTTGATATGATTTGATCCATCATGTGTAGTAGATGTTGTTGGACGAATATGCTTAAGATTTTATTTTGATATGATGCATGTTGATATGATTTTTAATATGATTTGATTTCATTGTTTTTTTATGTATGCTTATGCTTATGATGCTTTTGTTTATGAAATTCTATTAAGGCGGCCACCTCTTGCGGACAACATAGGCCCACGGTACTCCATGCTGGACTGGGAATTCGACAAGGGTCATCGTGACCGTTTCATAGGGAATGGAGAGGTAAGTGATATGAATGAAATATTTATCAAAGTTTTCGGATTGATGAAAACAATTTCCTAACTTTTGGCGTTCACTTTTTGACAGATGCTCCAGCCACTGCGCATGAGGGGTCACGGGGTTCATGGGCATATGGACTACGACGAGCGCTACGCGCCGTTCTTCAAGAGAGCCCGTCTGCTGGGTTTTGTGTTGCAGTTCAAGCGCCAGCCGCCGACGCTTGTCCACGTAGCTCTGACAGCGTTGATTGACCGGTGGCGACCGGAGACCCATTCTTTCCATCTGCCATGCTGGGAGATGATGGTGACCCTCGAGGAATGGGCGATGATTACTGCCATGCCGATCGAGGGTCATGCACTCACCGGGCGATGGAGAGGACCAACTGGCAGCAGAGGGTTGCCACCCTCATCGGCGACTGCCCCGCTGCTAAGGGTAACCGTACATCCAGTGTGCCATTGCTCTGGCTCTTGGAGCACCGGCAGAAATGCCCCGAAGGCGCCGACGAGACGACTGTGGAGTGGTACGCGAGGGCCTACCTGTGGTATATTCTCACGGAGGTCGTGTTTCCAGACAGCTCCGGGAACTCCGCCAACTGGTCGTATCTCTTCTTTCTAGCAGACTGGGAGGCAGGGTACAGTTGGGGGACCGTATCTCTCGCCTACCTATAATGTTCGGTAAGAGAGTATCTAATTGCCTACCTACCTACGTAAGTGTGTCCATGACATTTTGGTATATCTGATCCTCATTTGATGTTTTGCAGCTTGACGATGCAACGCAGAGGACGGGAGACAAGTCCAATATGGGTGGCTTTGTCTGGGCCTTCTCCATTTGGATGTGGGAGCGGTTGCCGGTGGGGCGTCCAGAGAAGATGTCAAGACGCCCATGGGGTGCCTATAGCGAAGACGGCGATGAGACTCGACACCCCATCGTAGCTTACGAGTGTGTTGTCAAACTCTACACGGGCCTAAACAAGAATTCATACAATACCTACACCAACGAGTTGGACGCTTTGACGCATACGCAGGTATATGAACTCACTCAACACCTTTCTCTTTGATTCCACTTTTGACTGAGAGTGGGAACTTACCAACGTATATGTAATAGGTAAACTGGTGTCCGTATGACCGAGAGTGGGAGTTTGATCTGAACGTGATGTACGATGCGGACAGTGGTCTCTGGTGGTGCATCGTGCCCATGATCTATGTGTACGTCGTTGAGTGGCACTTGCCACACCGCGTGGCCACGCAGTTTGGGGTGTATCAGCATACCCCACCAGGACAGCCCACCGATACCGGCGGCCACGCGCTCCACCTGTGAGCGCTTTCTTCTCTGTGCCCATGATTTCATTGCGTGGCGACTTTATTATGATGTTGCTTGTGGCCTATGCCTTGCAGGATGAGCCGGCAGAAGAATCAGTCGATCACAGACTGGGGAGAGGAGCATAAGATTCATGTGATGGAGTGGAACCGACGGAGGTACCGGAAAGAGGTGAAGAGGAAAGTGACGGACTGGGATGCTTACCTGGACCGACACATGAGGTGGTATGATGATAGCCAGAAGCACCATCTTCGTCTCAGACCTCGGTGGATGGTAGAAGACATCGCGGAGCTGGAGAGGGATGATCCCGAGGAAGAGGCCTACCAGACCGGCATCAGAGACATGCACAGTGGATTTAGGGAGTTTGCACCCCTCATCAACAGAGTGGAAAGTTTGAACCGACGGTTTTATTTAAATTATTTTATTCATCATCGTGACTGACTTATGCCGTTGTAGTCTGGTGAGCTGAACAGATGCATCTTTGAAGCCTCAGATGCACTAGGTGATATCCCCGGGAGCGTACAATCTGAGAACAAAATGAGGGGGACGATGAAGGTACAATTTTAGCCTCCTCGGAACAGATGCATCTTGTTCACTTGCAATCATAAACCTGATACTTCTTATGCCCTTGTTTCATTGTGAGTGCAGAAGTTCGTGAAGCGTTGTCGCAAGCTAGTAGGGTTGCTTGGGTGTGCTCGAGCTGGGTCGGTTGAAGCTTATCCGCCTGTAGCCACACAGGGTCACATCGGCTCATCGAGCCATGTTCCTTCGTCGTCTAGGTTGGCTGATGAAAGGATCGAGAAGAGATGTCTAGAGGGGGGGGGGGTGAATAGACTCTAATCAAGAAAAGTTGCAGTTTTTAATCTCTTGAGTTGAAGTGGAGTATTAGCACAAGTTTAAACATTCACAATACATATCAAGAAAGCATGCAAGTATACAAAGAGTATATGAGAAGCTGAAAGTAAAGCATGAAAGTTGCAAGAATGTAAAGAGAAGGGATTGGAGTGTGCAAACGCAATTTGGAGACACGGAGATTTTTTATCCGTGGTTCCGATAGGTGGTGCTATCGTACATCCACGTTGATGGAGACTTCAACCCACGAAGGGTAACGGTTGCACGAGTCCACGGAGGGCTCCACCCATGAAGGGTCCACGAAGAAGCAACCTTGTCTATCCCACCATGGCCATCGCCCACGAAGGACTTGCCTCACTAGGGTAGATCTTCATGAAGTAGGCGATCTCCTTGCCCTTACAAACTCCTTGGTTCAACTCCACAATCTTGTCGGAGGCTCCCAAGTGACACCTAGCCAATCTAGGAGACACCACTCTCCAAGAAGTAACAAACGGTGTGTTGATGATGAACTCCTTGCTCTTGTGCTTCAAATGATAGTCTCACTCAACTCTCTCTCATAGGATTGGATTTGGTAGAAAGAAGATTTGAGTGGAAAGCAACTTGGGGAAGGCTAGAGATCAAGATTTATGTGGTTGGAATGGAATATCTTGACCTCAACACAAGTGTAGGTGGTTCTCTCTCAGAAAATGTATGCTGGAAGTGTAGGCATGTTCTGATGGCTCTCTCCACGAATGAAGAGGGGGTGGAGGGGTATATATAGCCTCCACACAAAATCTAACCGTTACACACAAATCACCATACTCGGTCAGACTGATTTGGTTCATAATGTGACAGCTAGGTGTTTCGGTGGGACCGACTGGATCAACTCGGTGGGACCGATGTGCTAGGGATAGGGTAAATCCAAAACTCGGTTTGACCGATTACTCAAACTCGGTGGGACCGATTTGGGTAATAAGTGAAATAGAATGTTGGCCAGGCAAACTTGGTGGGACCGATTTGGGTAATAAGTGAAACAGAATGTTGGCCAGGCAAACTCGGTGGGGCCGGTCGCAAATCTCGGTGGGACCGAAATTATTGCAACAGACAACAAAGAGTTTGCAAGCCCATCTCGGTGAGACCGAGATCCCATCAGTGAGACCGAACTGATTAGGGTTTCTGTCAGTGGCTATGTCAACTGAACTCAGTGGCGCCGGATAGGTCAAATCGGTGGGGCTGAGTTTGACTTTTGGTTTGCGACATATTTGGAAGTGAGAAAGTGGTTGGGGACTTTGGAGCATATCACTAAGCACTTTGAGGAAGCAGGCCATTAAGCAACACCTCATCCCTTCTTAATAGTATTGGCTTTCCTATGGACTCAATGTGATCTTGGATCACTAAAACTGAAAATGTAGAGTGCTGAGCTTTGAGCTTGAGCCAATCCTTTGTCCTTAGCATATTGAAGGGGTTCCACATTCTCTAGTCCATGCCACTCCATTGTTGAACTTATCTGAAACATACTGGGTAGAAGCATTAGTCCAACAAGAGATATGTTGACATTAATTACCAAAATCACCTAGGGAGCACTTATGCTTTAAATCTCCCCCTTTTTGGTAATTGATGACAACATACATCAAAGCTTTAGATAAGATATAGAGAGCAATAAGCAAAGCTTTCGAAAGACATGTAACATGCGTAGGCTCCCCCTTCATGTATGCAATCATGTAAATATGAAACATAGGAGCATGTGAATGCATAAGCATGACAGAGTAAGCCATGTGTTACATGTATCTTGGCTATATGCATCAGAGCAAATGATGTGAATATAGGAAATGTGCCCTCATGCGCATGAGTCTTTCTTGCAAACAATATGTACATTAGTAAGAAATCCTCATGCACACGACTGTGATGCATATACTTACCTTATGGTCTTGAGTTGGCTTAGAAGGGGATGAACCTGAGTAAACAAGGTTAGATAACACAGATACATCTACTAGCCAGAGCATACAAAAGAACCACAAAGGTACCAAGACTGGGATGACATGTAGAGAGAGAGCACTGAGTACTCCATTGGATATAGACATGTCCCCAAAGGTAAAGATGTGCAATAAAATCAGAGATTTCCTTCCCTTAGATGTCTTGCTCCCCCTGAATCTTGCATGGGATTTTGGGAGAAGATAGGTAACAGAATCAAATATGATCAAATATGAACATGTCTTTCCCCTCTTAAAGACATGTAGTTTCTCTCCTCTTGAACACCAAGCATCACTCCCCCTGAGTATCCTCTCCCCCTATAGAAATGATTAATCATAGAGCTTTGATGTGATCCCTCTCTCCCCCTTTGACATCAATTTCCAAGAAGGGCTCTTCTGGATTTTTGTTTTATTGCAAAAGGGTTTGGTCCTTGAGTCACAAAGCAAAGCGACTGTGATGTTGGTAGAGAACAAGAGTCATTGAGTGGAGCTGGGGCAAAAAGACTGCAGAAATAAGTGGCAAGTTGTCTTTCCTGTAGTGAAATCGGTAGCACCGAGTTGTGTACTTCGGTGGCACCGAGAGAATTCGGTTGGGCCGAAGAAAACAAAACGGTGTGACCGAGTTCATCACAGTAAAACACTTGTCACCTCAGCTCACTAGGCACTTAAGATCTCACAAGGATTTGCAAGGAATTTGCTGAAAGATTTGCAATGAATTGGATGCAGAAAATGCAGAACAGAAACGAGAAGAAAAGATCTAGATGAAGTTTTTTTTGAAAGGGGAAACACATATGCATGAAACAAATGCAAGAGGAAACACAAGATAACTTCATCTAGAATTGGGCGGTGACAAAGTCACCTATGTTAGAGTATATTGACTTGGGAGTCAAGTGAGATCACTTGATCTTTTGTCATACTTATCGTCTAAGCTCAAACTGGGGTTACCATTTTTTGTTTAAGCTTCTTGATGTATTCACATCTTGTTGAGTTTCTTTATCCCATGACTTGGAGTAAAGCTTCTCTAAGATGGAATGGCATACCTTGGGTGGTGGTGTTGATCTTGATCATGTAGTCGAACTTGTGTGGGTTGCTCAAGGTTGATGTAGCTCATCAAGAGTTGGGAGCACCACTTGGAGTTTGAGTTCATCTTCCTACATGGGTTAGCTTTGCAAGGAAGAGCACTTTTGTATCCAAAATGACAATCTTAAAATTTAACGTAGAATGAGTCAACGGATATATTTGAGGGGTTTTGTGCTTCCTTGACTTCAACCACCATTGTGTAGAGACTTGGTGATGTAGAGATTGCTCAAGATGTGAGTGAGTTGCAATCTCATGGATTTAGATTCATCCAAGTACCTACAAGGGTTAGATTGCATGCAAGGGTGCAAAAGTATCCAAGACATATAGATAGCATCATGAAAGAAATATCAAGGATTAGTCAAAGGCTCATGCCTTGCATGTATCCAAATGGAGTTCCTACTCCAAGTTTGAAGCATCAATGATGTTCAATTCACCTCTCAAATGGCAAAAGACTTTCTTATCAAGCGGTTTGGTAAATATATCCACTAATTGCTTATCGGTGCAAACATGCTTAAGATTAATGTCTCCTTTGGCAACATGGTCTTGAATGAAATGATGACGAACTTCAATATGCTTAGTTCGATAATGTTGCATGGGATTGTGAGCAATCTTAATAGCACTTTCATTGTAACAAAGCAATGGAACATGTTTCACATATATCCCATAATGTTTAAGAGTTTGGGTCATCCAAAATAATTGAGCACAACATGATCCAGCAGCAATGTATTCCGCTTCGGCGGTGGATAAAGATACCGAGTTTTGTTTCTTGGAGGACCAAGACACAAGAGATCTACCAAGAAATTGACAAGTACCCGAAGTGGACTTTCTATCAACCTTGTCTCCGGCATAGTCCGAATCGGAGTAACCAACAAGATCAAAAGAAGACCTCTTAGGATAACAAATGCCAAAATTTGGTGTGTGTATTAAGTATCTCACTATCCTTTTCACGGCCTTAAGATGACACTCTTTAGGGGCCGCTTGATATCGTGCACACATGCACACACTTAGCATAATATCAGGACGAGAGGCACATAGATATAACAATGAACCAATCATAGAGCGATATACTTTTTGATCCACCGGATCACCATGTTTGGTCAAATCAAGATGTCCACTAGTAGGCATGGGTGTAGACATACCTTTGCATTCTTGCATATTGAACTTCTTGAATAAGTCCTTGGTGTACTTTGTTTGAGAGACAAAGGTACCTTCCTTAGTTTGCTTGATTTGCAACCAAGAAAGAATTTGAGTTCACTCATCATAGACATCTCAAACTTCTCCGACATTAGTTTTCCAAACTTTTCACTAAAATGAGGGTTAGTTGAACCAAATATAATATCATCAACATAAATTTGGCACACAAATAGTTCTCCATTAACCCTTTTAGTAAAAAGAGTAGAATCAATTTTACCAATTCAAAGCCTTTTTCAATAAGGAACTTGGTCAAGCATTTATACCATGCTCTAGGGGCTTGTTTAAGACCATAAAGGGCTTTGTGAAGTTTGTAGACATGATTAGGTTTCTTAGGATTGACAAAGCCGGGAGGTTGCTTAACATAAACTTCCTCCTCAATTTCACCATTTCGAAAAGAACTTTTAATGTCCATTTGGTACAAGGTGATGTCATGGTGATTAGCATAAGCAAGTAAGATGTGAATGGACTCAAGTCTAGCAATGGGAGCATATGTCTCACCATAGTCCATGCCTTCGACTTGAGTGTAGCCTTGGGCGACTAGACGTGCTTTGTTGCGGACGAGTTGACCATCTTCATCTTGCTTGTTGCGAAACACCCATTTGGTACCAATGATGTTGTGGTTGTTGTCGGGCTTCTCGACCAATGTCCATACTTGATTTCTCTCAAAGTTATGTAGCTCTTCATGCATAGCGTTTATCCAATCCGGATTTTCCAATGCTTCTTCAACCTTCATAGGTTCAATGCTAGAGATGAATGAGTAATGTTCACAAAAATTAGCCAAACGAGTTTTAGAGCGAGTTATTCTCCCGGTTTGGATATCATTGTAGATTTGCTCGACGGGATGATCTTTGGCGATTCTTGCTCGAACTCGTGGGAGCTTTGGCTTGGCTCGGGGTGGAACATCTTCTTCATCTTCTTGGCCTTCTTCATTGTTGACGTTGTCATTCTCTTGTCGTGGTGGAGAAGGAGGTTGTTGATGTTCATCTTGGTGTGCTTCCTCGTTTTCTTCGTCTTGGTATGTCCCACTTGTAGATGCTTCCGTATCAATTCTTGGTTCACCTTGTCGTGAGGTAGAAGCTTCCACTTGGACGGACGAGGTACTCTCCTTCACCTCCATTCGACGAATCTTGCCAATAGACAAGTCTTGGATTGCTTCCGAAGGGTCTTTGTGTAACACCCCGGATGTAACTTTCCTTATTTGTATCTCCAACTCTTGCCATTTTCGGCATTGTGATATGATATTCCCTCCGTGGTTGGGTTTTTCTTCTTTTTGCATTTTGTCCATGTCATGCATTTCTTATCATGTCATCATGTGCATCTCATTTGCATACGTGTTCGTCTCATGATTCCGAGCATTTTTCCTGTTGTCCGTTTTGCAATCCGGCACTCCTATGTCCCCCGGCGCCCCCTTTTACGTTTTTCCGTGAGCGGGTACTAAACTTTCTCGGAATGGTCCGAGGTTTGTCAAGTGGCCTTGGTATACCACGGTAGACCACCGGTCAAGTTTCGGTCATTTGGAGCTCGTTTGGTACTCAACGGTTAACCGCACTCTCGCAAAGGCCTCTTTTAAGTTGCAGCCCAACACCCTTCAAAATAGTCCAATAACCCATCTAAGTCACTTCCATGCTCTCCGTCGTTCGATCACGATCGTGTGGTAAAACTACACCTCATTTGGACTCTCCTAGCTCCTCTATGCCTATATACACACCCCCATTACAAATCACGGTACAAACCCTAGCCTTCCCCTACCTCGCGCCCGGACACGTCCGTCCGGCCGACGAAATCCGCCGCCAAGCCAATAATCGGGCAGCGCCACGTGTCGCCATGGCGCCAGCCCGCCGCCCGACTGCTCATGAGGCCACCATGAGCCCTCCGCGCCCCTCCCGGCCTGACCTTGCAGCAAGCCCCCCCGCCCCTCCCGACCGTCACCACCAGCCAGCCAGCGCCTGCCCGCCCGACTCCGGCTGCCCGGCCACCATGAGCCAGCCCCGCCGCCGTAAGCTCCGGCCACCGCGGCCCCGCTCCGGCCCGCCCTCGGCCTCCCGGCGCTCGGCCCCTCCTCCTCCGCCCGTGAGCCGCCCGGCCGGCGGCGAGCCTCGAGCTCCGGCCACATCCCGGCCGCCTTGGATCTCAGATCCACCTCGAGCCCGGTTGACTTCTTCCCCCCAAAATTTCGTCTTAATTTTTATTTCGGTGATTAATTTGTGGCATTTTCAACGCATCATAACTCTGCACCCGTAGCTCCGTTTCGTGCGTGTAATATGTAAAAATGTTCGTCTCGAAGAGTAGATCATTTCATATCATTGCATAATTTTCATTTGAGTTCATCTTGATGCCCGAAATGCTGTTAGAAGAGGGCTATGTGATGTTAGTTTCTGTATCTTAATTGAACATGCACTTTTGTTATTTTTGCCATGATTGATGTGTGCATCCTATGAATTTGAGTCCTACATGTGTTTTATAATATGCCATGCCATCTTTCCAGGGGTGTATGCCATGTATTTTTGTGATCTATGTGGTGACTAGCACAAGCATGCAAACTAGGCTTCCTGTTGTTGCTGATTTCAGCCCCTGTTTTGCTGATATTTTTATGCCATGTTAACTTGATGCTACCGAGAGATCCATGCATATTTTGAGATACTTCAGTAAGGATGTTTTGAACATATGGTTATTCTCTATCCATCCATGCCCTTGTTTGTAATTATGGAGTGCCATAACTTGAGTCAATCGAGCTCTACTTTTGCTATAAAATGTTTCCTGGCAGATTGTTTACATGTTATTCAATTTTGCCAAGGTTGTTGTGGTTGATCCGTGTATGCTATGAAGTTGTTCTTTCCATGTATGTCTTCTATGCCATGTCTTCTTGATGTATGTATGCTTACTTTATCATGTAAGGCTCTGTAGTGAGTGCTTTGAGCTCTTAAACATGCCTACTTGTTATCTGTTTTTGCCATGCCCTGTTGCTGAATCTGTTAACGAAACTTGCTATTTTGACATGGGTGTTACTATAGTTTCTGATCCTTTTTGGCTTATGGTCAGTAAGGGACTTTTGTTCTATGCTTTGATTAGATTCATGCCATGCCTTGTTTTGCTATTATAAGTTCCTGTATCATGTTGTTTTCTTGCTCTGAACATTGCTTCCTGATGCTGATTTTGCCATGTTCAGTAATTTCACTAAGCCTGTGAAGCTGATATGTTTTGCACTTTTGCCATGCTTGTTTGAACCTGTTATGATGTGATTTAGCCGTAGCTCAGTGTTCATCTTTTGTCAAGCATCTTGAGTAGATCACTGCCATGTGCTTTGTTGGTACGTTTGGGTGCAGTAGCTTAATTTCTTGTTGCTTGCTATGTGGCATCATCTTTGTTAATGGCAGATTTGCGCCATTCTTGTTTTGCTTGTCATTTGCAAACCGTGCATCCGATTCCGGTGATCTTTATATCGATTTCAACGAAATCATCTCATCTTTCAGCGGCATACTTGGTTTGCCAAGTTGATGCCTGGTTCATCATTTTCCTTCCGGAGCGCGCATACGCATTGCATATCACATCTCGCATATCGTGCCATGTTTTGCATCATGTTGCTTGTGCATTGCACCGTGATTTATTGTGGTTCCTTTGTTTGTGTTCTTGCTTTGGGTAGAGCCGGAGGCGAGTACGTGAGCGAGGAACCTGTTGAGAACGCTTACGAGGATCAAGCTTTCGACAACTCGAGAACTTTGCGCAAGATGACCATACCCTCGAAATCACTTCTATCTTTGCTATGCTAGATGCTCGCTCTTTGCTATGCCTATGCTATGATGCCTATCACTTGCTTATCATGCCACCCATATTGCCATGTCAGCCCCTAACCATCCTTTCCTAGCAAACCGTTGATTGGCTATGTTACCGCTTTGCTCAGCCCCTCTTATAGCGTTGCTAGTTGCAGGTGAAGATGAAGTTTGTTCCTTGTTGGAACATGGAGATGTTGTTCCTTGTTGGAACATGTTTACTTGTTGGGGATATCACAATATATATATATATATATATATATATATATATATATATATGCTATAATTAATGCATCTATATACTTGGTAAAGGGTGGAAGGCTCAGCCTTATGCAGTGTTTTGTTCCACTCTTGCCACCCTAGTTTCCGTCATACGGTGTTATGTTCCTTGATTTAGCGTTCCTTACGGTTGGGTGATTTATGGGACCCCCTTGACAGTTCGCTTTGAATAAGACTCCTCCAAAGAAGGCCCAACTTTGGTTTTACCATTTGCCACCTAAGCCTTTTTCCCCGGGTTTTCGCGAGCCCGAGGGTCATCTTTATTTTAACCCCCGGACCGGTGCTCCTTGAGTGCTGGCCCGAACCGAGCAACCTCTTGGGGCCACCACGGGAAACTCGAGGCTTGGTTTTACTCGTAGCTTGACTTATCTGGATGTGCCCTGAGAACGAGATATGTGCAGCTCCTATCGGGATTTGTCGGCACAATCGGGCGGCTTTGCTGGTCTTGTTTTATTCTGTCGAAATGTCTTGTAGTCCGGGATTCCGAGATTGATCGGGTCTTCCGGTAGAAGGAATATCCTTCGTTGACCGTGAGAGCTTATAATGGGCTAAGTTGGGACACCCTGCGGTATTATCTTTGAAAGTCATGCCCGCGTTATGAGGCGATGGGAATTTGTTAATGTCGGTTGTAGAAAACCCGTTGACCTTATTTAAAATACACATCAACGCGTGTGTAACGTGATGGTCTCTTCTCGGCGGAGTCCGGGAAGTGAACACGATGTTGGAGTTATGCTTGACGTAAGTAGTTCAGGATCACTTCTTGATCGCTACTAGCTTCACGACCGTGCCTTGCTTCTCTTCTCGCTCTATTTTGCGGATGTAGCCACCATATATGCTAGTCGCTTGCTGCAGCTCCACCTCACAACTATGTCCTTCCTATAAGCTTAAATAGTCTTGATCTCGGTGTGAGATTGCTGAGTCCCCGTGACTCACAGATTCTACCAAAACAGTTGCAGTGCCGGCGATGCGGTCAGGTGGCGAACCGAGCTCAAGTGGGAGTTCGACGAGGCGTGGTCGTTACTATGTGTCTTTTCCTCGATGATCGTAGTGGAGCCAGTTGGGACGATCGGGATCTGTGTAGCATTTGGGGTATCTTCTTTTATTTTGGTTCCGTAGTCGGACCTTGAGTGTAATCTGAATGATGGATGTTTATTTATGTCTTGTGTGAAGTGGCATTGTAAGCCAACTATGTATCTCTTTCCTTATGTATTACATGGGTTGTGTGAAGATTACCTCACTTGCGACATTGCTTTCAATGCGGTTATGCCTCTAAGTCGTGCTTCGACACGTGGGAGATATAGCCGCATCGAGGGCGTTACACTTTGTCTCCTACATCAATTGGCAATTGCTCTACTTGCGAGCCGTTAGATTCATCAAACTTCACATCTACCGTCTCTTCAACCTTTCGGGTGAAATTGTTGTAGACATGGTAAGTGTGAGAGTTTGAGCCATAACCAAGTAGGAAACCTTCATGAGATTTAGGAGCAAATTTAGTACGACGATGCTTATCAAGAATGTAGCACTTTGAGCCAAATACTCAAAAGTATCCAACTTGGGGTTTGTTACCGGTGAGGAGCTCGTATGCCGTCTTGCCGAGTAGCTTGTGAAGATACAAGCGATTTGTTGCATGACAAGCTGTCTCAACCGCTTCCGCCCAAAAGTGTTTTGGAGTCTTGCACTCATCAAGCATCGTTCTTGCCATCTCAATAAGAGTCCGGTTCTTCCTCTCAATGACTCAATTTTGTTGAGGTGTGTATGTAGCTGAGAACTCATGTGAAATTACCTCTTCGTCAAGAAAGGCATCCACATTTGCGTTCTTGAACTCCATTATGTTGTCGCTCCGAACCTTCTTGATCTTCACGTCAAATTGATTTTGGGCCTTCGTAGCGAAGTTTCTGAAGATCTTTTGGACCTGCGATTTGTCATCAAGAAAGAACACCCACGTAAATCTTGAAAAACATCAACTATGACTAGTCCAAACGAGTTACCATCGAGACTCTTGTAGGCATTTGGACCAAAGAGATCCATGTGAAGTAGCTCGAGTGGTCTTCTCGTGGTCATGATGTTCTTCGCGTGATGACTTCCTCCAACTTGTTTCCCTGCCTGACAAGCACTACAAAGTCTATCCTTGTCAAATATGACATCTTTTACTCCAAGGATATGATCACCTTTAATAAGCTTATTAAGATTTCGCATACCCACATGACCTAGCCTTCTATGCCACAACCAACCCTTAGAATATTTAGCAATTAAGCAAGTTCTAGGTTGAGCCTTTTTAGTGAAATCAACAATGTAAAGATCACCTCTGCGTATGCCGGTAAAGACCATTTTATGATTGTCTCTTCGAAACACTTGGCAATCTACCTTAGTAAATAGGACATTGAAACCGAAATCAGCAAGTCTAGATACTGAAAGTAAATTGTACACAAGGGATTCAACGAGCATGACATTTTGTATGGAGCTATCATGTGAGATGGCCACCTTACCGAGGCCAACCACTTTACCTTTTGAGTTATCACCAAAAGTGACATACTTTCGAGGGCCGCCATTTTCAGCAAGCTCACGGAACATATCTTTATATCCGGTCATATGATCAGTACATCCACTATCAAGGACCCATTCCTTTCCCCAGCCATGTAGCCGCGAAGATTTGCCATAAGACCAAAGTGTCTCATTGCATCATCAAGATCATAGTCAATATCATCATCATCCTCATCATAGTATCCATGTTCAACATCATCTTGTGATTGACCAATTCCTAGAGGGGGTAATTCATTAGATAAATGATCATTTCTATGGTTATCTTTATGGATTCTAATAGCTTCGGAAATGATATTGCTAATGATCCCAACATCTCCTATGTCACGCATGAGATTTGTAAGCTCAAATAGACAATCACCAAAGCTAGGATCACTAGAATTCATCTTACTCAAGGCAATGGACTTATGGAGAATTTCGTCTAAATTTTTCAAGGAATAATCTGGAAATCGTTCCTCAAGAAATCTCCATATAGTATAGGCACAATCAAGAGTAGGCACACTAGCAATCAAATTTTTGGGCAAACCTCTTATGATAAGATTGATAGTTCTAAGATTGCGAATCATGTCAAGATCCTCTTCGGGTGTGGGATGCAAAGGATCAATATGAGGTGCACAAGGGCTAGTAATGTACTTGTTCAAATGATATACATTGAAAATCTCAAGCATTTCATTTTTCCACTCATGAAAATATTCTCCATCAAGAATAGGCACTCAACATCTAAGACTCCCCAAAGTAGACACATCCATATTCCTCCAAAGGTGTTTAAACCAAGGCAATGGAGACCAAAGCTCTGATACCAATTGAAAGGATCGAGAAGAGGTGTCTAGAGGGGGGGGTGAATAGACTCTAATCAAGAAAAGTTACAGTTTTTAATCTCTTGAGTTGAAGTGGAGTATTAGCACAAGTTTAAACATTCACAATACATATCAAGCAAGCATGCAAGTATACAAAGAGTATATGAGCAGCCGAAAATAAAGCATGCAAGTTGCAAGAATGTAAAGAGAAGGGATTGGAGTGTGCAAACGCAATTTGGAGACACGGAGATTTTTTATCCGTGGTTCCGATAGGTGGTGCTATCGTACATCCACGTTGATGGAGACTTCAACCCACGAAGGATAACGGTTGCGCGAGTCCACGAAGGGCTCCACCTCCGAAGGGTCCACGAAGAAGCAACCTTGTCTATCCCACCATGGCCGTCGCCCATGAAGGACTTGCCTCACTAGGGTAGATCTTCACGAAGTAGGCGATCTCCTTGCCCTTACAAACTCATTGGTTCAACACCACAATCTTGTCGGAGGCTCTCAAGTGACACCTAGCCAATCTAGGAGACACCACTCTCCAAGAAGTAACAAATGGTTTGTTGATGATGAACTCCTTGCTCTTGTGCTTCAAATGATAGTCTCCCCAACACTCAACTCTCTCTCATAGGATTGGATTTGGTAGAAAGAAGATTTGAGTGGAAAGCAACTTGGGGAAGGTTAGAGGTCAAGATTTATGTGGTTGGAATGGAATATCTTGACCTCAACACAAGTGTAGGTGGTTCTCTCTCAGAAAATGTGTGCTGGAAGTGTAGGCATGTTTTGATGGCTCTCTCCACGAATGAAGAGGGGGTGGAGGGGTATATATAGCCTCCACACAAAATCTAACCGTTACACACAAATCACCAAACTCGGTGGGACCGAATCAGAGAACTCAGTCGGACCGATTTGGTTCATAATGTATTTGTAGGTGTTTGGTGAGACCGACTGGATCAACTCGGCGGGACCGATGTGCTAGGGTTAGGGTAAATCCAAAACTCAGTTTGACTGATTACTCAAACTCGGTGGGACCGATTTGGGTAATAAGTGAAACAAAATGTTGGCCAAGCAAACTCGGTGGGGCCGGTTGCAAATCTCGGTGGGACCGAAATTATTGCAACAGACAACAGAGAGTTTGCAAGCCCATCTCGGTGAGACCGAGATCCCATCGGTGAGACGAACTGATTAGGGTTTCTGTCAGTGGCTATGTCAACTGAACTCGGTGGCGCCAGATAGGTCAAATCGGTGGGGCCGAGTTTGACTTTTTGTTTGGGACATATTTGGAAGTGAGAAAGTGGTTGAGGGCTTTGGAGCATATCACTAAGAACTTTGAGCAAGCAAGCCATTAAGCAACACCTCATCCCTTCTTAATAGTATTGGCTTTCCTATGGACTCAATGTGATCTTGAATCACTAAAACAGAAAATGTAGTGTCCTGAGCTTTGAGCTTGAGCCAATCCTTTGTCCTTAGCATATTGAAGGGGTTCCACATCCTCTAGTCCATGCCACTCCATTGTTGAACTTATCTGAAACATACTGGGTAGAAGCATTAGTCCAACAAGATATATATTGACATTAATTACCAAAATCACCCAGGGAGCACTTGTGCTTTCAACTGAGGAGGAGGAGGAGGAGGAGGAGGAGGGGAAGGAGGAAGAGGATGAGGATGATGATGATGAGGAGGCCACATATGAAGAAGGGGAGGAGGAGGATGAGAGCAACGGGGAGGAGTACGATGAAGATTATGGACCTCTACGAACTCAAACATCTCAGCCATCTCAGCTGCCGAAGAAAAATCCGAAGAAGAAGGATTTGCTGAGTCCGGACCCTTTCCAGAGACCGGTTACTCGATGGCCCAAGAAGAAGACTGAAGAGACTCGTTCAAAGAGTAACGAGGACCGTACCTCCAAGAGGGGAAGGAGCAACTGACTATGATCTTTGATAGTTGGCTCTTGTAGTTGGGTTGTCTATGTGTTTGCTATTAGGTTGAACTTCGTTTGGTTGAACTTTTCTAGTGATTGTGAAACTACGTGGAACTACATGTTTGCTATTTGTGGATCTATGTGTTTGCTATTTGTGAAACTCTGTTTACTAATTAGTTGAACTCCGTTTGCTACTATGTGTATGTGATGCCCAACTTTAATTGTTTAAAATCTGTGATATTGCTGTCATATTTGTGAAACTTGCTGTGATATTGCTGTCATATTGAATTTGAAAAGAAGCAACCAAATAAACTTGAAACAACAAAACAGAGGACCCTACCGCTAGCCCCCATGGCGGTAGGGTGAACCTACCGCCAAGGCCCTTGCATATTTCGTTACAGAAGGTTTATACGGCAAAACCCAGCCACACCCTACCGCCAGGGTCTCTGGTGGTAGGGTTAGACAGCCTACCGCCAGGGCCCCTGGCGGTAGGGTACTTATCCACATCAGCACGGGCAAACGGCCGCCGCCCCCCTCCGTCGCACCCTACCGCCAGGGCCCCTGGCGGTAGGTTGTCTAACCCTACCGCTAGAGACCCTGGCGGTAGCAAAAGGGTTAAATCCCGAAATTTTTTTAAACCGGGGTCAGATTCTGAATTTCTTCGGGAAAAGGGTCAAAACACGAAATTTGGCCTTCCCCTGACGTACTGCACATGCCGTTGGGGGCGCTGACATGTGAGCCTGGTTCCTGACGGGCCCACCTGTCAGTGGCCGAACGGTACCCTGACGCACGGCAGAGGATCCGCGTTCCGTTCATCTATATGACTAAAAATGGAAGATTAAACTAGGAACAGAGATCTACTCCCTCCGTTCCATATTACTCGTCGCTGATTTAGTACAAGCGACGAGTAATATGAAACGGAGGGAGTACTAGGTAAGCAAAGCTAGGGAGACGATCCTCTGCTAGCCGTGTCTTGCCAAAGCACGCAAAGACCACATCATACGCCCACATGCACGGCACGCGGCCGGTCAGGACTCAGGACCATAGCAAAGCACGGGAAAGCAGGAAGAAAGGCCCGGGCGGTTCGATCGACTGACCTCTCAGCGTGCCCCGAAACGACGCAGACGACCTCGTATCTGTCCCGACAACACTCGAGCGCCGGAACCCAACGCCCCAACGCGCGCGCCGGCACGGGCGCACGGCTGTCCGATGCTCCCCACCGGCACACCGTCCGTACACGCCGCTTGCCCGGCACCACGGCGGTATACTCTGTCCGGCCATAGTGGTACGCGGTAAGTGGCCGCGTGAGATCGGTATAAGTACGTGTGGCTACGTATGTTTAGGCCATCCGTTCCATGTCACGGAACAGTCGCGCCGCGAATCCCAGTAGTAGCAGTAGGCGATGGATCGGGAGGACCACCGGCCACCGCCGGGTCCCCGGCCATTATGCGCCCCTGTCGGAGCTCGCGTGGGCAGTTGGGTTTGGGCGACCTCGGGAGATGCCTACCTAGGTCGGGTCGCTCGCAAGGAACGGAGGAGACGTGCCTCGGCTGAGATGAGGTAGATGAGATCTGCCGAGAGGTCCCCATGGATAACATGGATCTGTTGGTTGTACGTACGTACGCGAGGAACGGGTCGATTTCATTAGATGAACCGACTAGTCATCGAGTTTTTCAGTTCGTCTAATTTATCATATTATAGGATCCCAGCCCGTGAGTTCAACAGTTGGCACACATATACCATGATTAATAAGAGAACATTTTATTTTACCGACTCTACGAGATGAACCCGAACTAAATAAAGCACTAATAAAGTCAACCTGTTAAAGTAAGCGGAGTTTTTTATTACCCTCAATAAAAAAAAGTAAGCGGAGTTTTTTTGTTGATATTTTCTTCGTAAAGAAATATAAGATGTGTTACTGTATAAAGTAAGCTGAGTTGACACGAGAGGGAGCAGCTCAATAATGCGCTAAGTAATTAATCCATACATTACCACACTCTACACCTGACACTACTAGTGGTACTAGTACTACGTATAGTACACAGTCCGAACTTCTAGCAAAAAAAGGTAGCACTGAGCAGTCTAAGTAGGTGATACTCGTGTGTCGTCACGAAAATGTTTTGCAATATAAAAAATGTTTAGTGAGCTAGCTATGTAGGTAGCTATTTAGGTAGTATAGAAGATTGGTAGCTAAAAGCGAGTGACATGTCAAAGTTTCTTTTAGGCTAGTCATAGTGGGAAGTAACTTAAAGTAGTAACGCATATATTCTTAGTTTTTATTCTACCTTTATAGTGGGTAGTAACATAAGTTTAGTGTCATGCAAGCATTCATTTATTAGGTTGTAGACACAGTTTGCATTGGGGTGCGTTATGTTACAGTAACATACTATGTTACCACAAACACCTCTCTCCTCATTAACTCTTTGCCACATAAGCATATTTATCTTGGGATGTGTTATGTTACTAGCTAAGTTACTCCCACTATGGCTAGCCTTAGGCACCAACCGTAGAACAATTAGAACAATTGTTCTACGGTAATTTTTTATTGTAAGACAAAATAAAGAAGTTTCAATATGTACATAAAAACAAAAAGAAGGGCTCTAGCCTCTAACCAATAGTACCAATTTTTTCAAACATGATTCAACTAAAATATTGCTGTGCCTTTGAGAAGAGTCATTCTTTTTTCCGACAAAGGGTGAATTTTATTGGCTCAAAACGAAGCATCAAGAATATACAAACACAATGAACACATCCGGCCTCTGCATAACTAGGATGCACACAGTCAACACCAACACACGCACACAAAAACACGCCAGTAAAAAGCAAAGTCATATAAAACCAAAACTATGCGTAGGCGAGGAACAAAACCAAAGCGATCAGATCCAATCTGCAAACTACATTATGATCATATCCGCACCAACCATCTCATGACACCACATAAGTGACGAGGCCGTTGCTGGGACGAGATGATCCAACCGTCAGTGGGGCCCAACAGGCAGTAGCGTGTCAAATCAGCCACACCAGCGACGGCCTCCGCATCCCAGCATGAAACGGAGCCCGTTCCACCCAATCTGCATCCAGAGAAGCGCGGAGTCCGACCGGATTGAAAGGCGTACGAGCGGCGCAGACAGGCTCACCCATCCTTTGCAGACAAGCACTTGGCAGACCACTAGCGGCCGGGCAGCTCCTAATAGCCATGGAGCACCGCCCAAAGCCGCCGCCGTCGATGAGAACTCACACGATATATGCAAAGCTAGCCTCAACCAACTACTACATCCGTCCTGGTTTATTGGTCTCATCGTAATCGGTGTCAAATTTTGACCATAAATTTAACTAACAAAATATTCATGCATGTCACTAAAATTTATATCATTGAAAACTATGTTCAAATACGAACCCAATGATATAACTTTTGTTGACATGTACTAACATTTTGTCAGTTAAATCGTTGGCCAAAATTTAGCACAAATTACGAAGGGGACTAATAAACCCGGATGGAGGCACAGGTAACTTGATTGAGTTGCAGCCTAACAACATATGCACGTCCTAGTAGACGTACGCTCGAGCGAGTCTAGAAGAGTCATTCTAGATGATTCATAATCCACGATTGAAGGATGTACAGGTGCTTTGTTTTAATTTTGTGAGCCAGTAGACTCAAATCCTCCTTTAGCCTGAATTTGCAACAGTTGATACTAGGCGCTTCTTTTCAAAAAAAAAAACCAAGTGGTCCAACACCCTTGAATGATAATCTCCATGGCAATGCTTTTTGGAAGTAGCTGAAATGCTAACTGTATATCATCAACACACGATATTCCCTGTTTTTTGTTCGGAAGGATATTGTTCCAGCAGTCTTGCACCAAACCACAAACCGAAAAGAGATGTCTCAAAGTTTCTTCAGCCTTTTCATTACAGAAAGCACACTCATAGTAGTCCAAGTGGAAGCTCTTCCTTTTTAGCAGAAAGCACACTCATAACAGATATGTCAATGTAACTAACAAAACAAGCTCGGTCACTAGGATGTGGTCAGCGATTATGTCATGGGCGCAACAAGAGTGCTCCATCTCAAATTTTGCTAGCTAGCCATGTGAACCACCTATAAAAGAAATTGATGGTGCCCCAACTTGTACACATGGGCAGGATGATGCTAATCAGGTTAGTCCTAAAGCAGGTATCCGACGAGCTTAAGATACCCTTGTAGAGGCTGGACCTGCGGCATCTCGTGGTAGATTTAGAAGTATCAGTTCTGCTTGTGATACACTTACATGAGGTGACTGTCAACAAAGAGGAGGGAAACAAACGGGATTCGTGAGTGTGTGTACGTACTGCGCGTACAGTAACTTCAGTCCAAACTAGTCCATCGTATTTGTAACCCGTCAGAGGAGGTGCTGGCGTTACAATTTGCAATTGCAAGGGAAATGGATATAGTACTGGTACTACACGAGCACACGGGATTAGGACTGGGATTATCTCCACTAATTAATTCGAGCTATAGCTGTCGACCTTTTGGAATCTTTTCTTTTTGCCTGTCGGAATCCGTGTGACGACTTTCAGTGAACGCGAAGAGGGCACGAGAAACAGATGATAGAGCAAGTAGGCTACTAGAGCATCTACAGCCGGACTTGCAAATCCGGCTCCTCAAACGTCCGGGGACGCGTTCATGGACATTGATCTGGCACACCTCAAATTGCGTTGTTCACATCCGTGTCTTTGACCCCCTATATCTATACTATAGCATGCAACGTCGATCAAACTATGTAGATCAGCTAAGGACATAGAAATTGCACACAATAGTTCTCCAAAAGATCCACCAAACTTCACATAAACGACGGACACCAACATACTACATCTAAAACTTGAAATTAAAATCACCTTCACCACTTCCGGGCCAGCCCTTTCGCCTCCTAGTTGTCGGCGTAGTTGTACCCATTGTCGGCTGGTGGAGGAGCGTCCGATTCATCGGAGAAGGAGCCGTCGGAGGAGGAGGAGGAGGAGGAGTCGACGATGACGAGGCCCTTGAGGCACTAGACGACCCGGTCCTGCTGCCGCCTGATCTTGGCCAGCCGAGCCGCCTCCTTCGCCTTCTCCAATGCCTCCCGCTCGAACTGCTCGATGGCAAGCCGAAGGGCCTTGGCGTTCTTCCGGCGAAGCCGCCAAGCGTCCATCTCCACCGTCGTAAGCGACCGGTGGTAGACTGATAACCCACAAGTATACGGGATCGCAACAGTTTTCGATGGTAGAGTATTCAACCCAAATTTATTGATTCGACACAAGGGGAGCCAAAGAATATTCACGAGTATTAGCAGTTGAGTTCAGCGATGATCTGTCCGAGCACTCGCTTCCTCCTATTGATCATGCCGGGCTTGACACCTTAGTTAGTGGTTGCTCGGATGTGCTTGCTACAGAGGTGACCTCGATGGAGTGTGCACCTAATTCAGCGATACCCGCGGTAGTGCTCGGTCAGCCAGCCGAGCATGGCATCGAGGGTGGGGAGTCGCATGGGCAGGCAGCCCCCGGCTCCCCCATTGCTCACGCCCAGAGCTGTGCTTCGCAGAGCAGGAGGAGCACGACGACACCTTGCACGCCTAGTGGTGCTCCGCGCACCAGAGGGGGTGTCAGGTCGGGGGGCGTGGGCAGGTGGCCTCCGCTCCTACCTCTCCCATGGCGCCCCTGCGGGGGACGGCAGATGCAGCTTTCCCTGGCTGCAGCCCTAGGCCGACACCGCTGGGCGCTTCGGGCCCCGCGATGGTGGTGGCCGGGGGGGCTTCGCCGGTAGGGCCGACGACACATGGCAGCAGCCCGGCTGGTTCAGCTCAGTTGAGCCCTAGTGGGGGTTGGGCAGGAGGCTTACCCCGAACGGGGCTACGTGGGACGAGATCATCACTTTTGGAGGGATCCCAGATCCTGTGTCTGAAGGTCGTCGGATGAGCTGCCGTCTCCAGGACCAGCCGGATGTTGATGACATGCAGCTACGGTGCGCCATGCGTGCGGCCAAGCTTCGTGACATTGCAGTCACTACTGGTATGTCAGTCAACACTTCCAATTCTATTTTGACTTTTTCCAATGATGAGATTATACATAATGCAAATCAGGTGGGAGTTTCATTAGGTAGTAATGGTAGTGAAATTTCTAAATCTATTAATGATATCCTTGATCTTGAAGCGGAGCGTGCCTTAGAAATGATTCGAAACTTAGCGGCTGTAAAACCTATGAACGATTCGGATATAGATGCGTTGGGGATTAGGGTACATGATAGCTTTTGTGCGGATCTTGCACCCTCACATACCGAGTCAGAGGTGGATGAGTGTTCTATATCCCCAAGGGGTTCTATTCGTGCAGATACTCAGGTGGTTAGGTCCACTGAGCTCGGTTGTGAGGACTGGGTAGAGGACCAAAACAAGCCTAAGTGCAAGTGGAAACGAAAGATTTATCCGGCTGCGGCTGTGCGCAGAAGTGCTAGGATCCGGACCACTAAGTAATTTCATGATGAAATATAAAAGGAATCTTTTGGAATAGCAGAGGTCTTACGGACTTGGCTAAACGAGGTTTCTAGCGGATGCTTCTATAGGACACAAGTTGG
Organism: Aegilops longissima; assembly: GCA_021605205.1. Lineage (NCBI taxonomy): Eukaryota > Viridiplantae > Streptophyta > Magnoliopsida > Poales > Poaceae > Aegilops > Aegilops longissima. The sequence goes on along the minus strand of CM038681.1, from coordinate 433,009,668 downwards.
ATTTTATCGCCCTCTCTGAAACTGGAAGGGACAATTTTACCCCTCAGTTTCTTAGCACTTTATCGCGAGGAGTTGATTTCGATTGGCATTGCCTGTCTCCACGAGGAAGATCCGGTGGGATTTTACTTGGGGTTAAATGCGACACTCTGGAAGTCCGGAATGTGGTTATGGGCGATTTTCCGGTTAAGTTTCGGGTCAGATCGAAGGTCGATGGGTTTCAATGGGCACTGGTGGCAGTGTATGGCGATGCACAGCCTGAGCTCAAACCAGAGTTTTTGGCAGACTTAGTTCGTATTTTCGGTAGCGAGAAGCTCCCAATTCTGGTTGGGGGCGATTTTAACATTATTCGAAGACGGGAGGAAAAAACAATGATAATTTTATAATTTTGACGGCAGATGGTCGTTTATGTTTAATACAATGATTGAAAGCATGGATCTTAGAGAGATCGAGCTTTCCGGTAGAAACTTCACTTGGGCCAATACGTTCCCAATCCCGACATTTGAGAAGCTGGATCATGTCCTCGCCAGCGTCGGATGGGAGCAGAAGTTTCCTCTGGTGACGGTCCAAGTGTTGTCACGCGCGATCTCCGATCATACCCCATTGCTGGTTGACTCTGGAGAGGAAACTCATGTGGGAAACAGGAACACTTTGTCTTTTGAATTAGCATGGTTTGAAAGTGAAGGGTTCTTTGATCTGATAGCAGAAGAATGGGCTAAAGATTCAGGAGGGAGGTCGAATGTAGAAAGATGGCAGAATAAGATTAGGCACCTAAGACAGTTCTTACGTTGTTGGGCCAAACATTTGAGTGGGATATATAAGGTCGAAAAGGAAAGTCTCCTTCTCCTTATTCAGTCACTCGAACTAAAACCCGATTCCTCCATTTTAGATACCAGGGAGCTGGAAACTAAAGTGGAGCGGAAATGAGACTGAAAGAACTGCTTCGAGAAGAGGAATTGAAGTGGGCACTTAGAGCTAAAGTTCGCAAAATCTTCCAAGGGGACGATAACACTCAATTCTTTCATATGATTGCAAATGGCAAGCATCGAAATAAGAGAATCTTTCAGCTCAAGCCAGATGAGGGGACGATTTTAGGACAGGAGAACCTAAAATTGTACATCACTAATTACTATAAGCAATTGTTTGGGCCACCTGAGGATAATTTCGTATCCTTAGATGAGTCGAGGGTTGAGGATGTCCCTCAACTAGCAACGGATGAGAACGATATTTTGACCGACCCATTTTCGAAGAAAGAGGTGTTTGAGGCAAATTCACAAATGAAGAATAATAAAGCACTGGGCCGGATGGTTTTCCGGCGGAGTTTTATAGAAAGTGTTGGCACATCAGTAAGGGTGACTTGCTCCCGATGTTCCATGATTTGTTCTCTGGACATTTGCAGCTATTTCACTTGAATTTCGGAACGATTACATTGCTTCCTAAGAAAACAGAGGCTGTGCGGATTGAGCAGTTCAGGCCGATCTATATCCTTAATGTCAGCTTTAAAATTTTCACCAAGGTTGGAACTAATAGGATTACGCAGATTGCGCATTCTGTGGTGCAGCCATCTCAAATTGCTTTCATGTCGGACAGAAACATCCTAGAAGGGGTTGTGGTCCTACATGAAATGCTCCATCAAATCCACACGAAAAAACTAGATGGGGTGGTTTTTAAAGTGGATTTTGAGAAAGCGTATGATAAGGTAAAATGGCCATTTCTTCAGCAGGCCTTGCGAATGAAAGGATTCGATCAGTCCTGGAGAAACCATGTAGATTCTTTCACGCAAAAAGGGAGTGTAGGAATCAAAGTGAATGATGACATAGGTCATTATTTCCAGACACACAAGGGTGTGAGGCAAGGAGACCCGATGTCACCGATTATGTTCAACATAGTGGTTGACGACCCTAATAGGAAGAGCTAAGGATAATTGCCAGGTAGGTGGCCTCGTCCCGCATTTAGTAGACGGAGGAGTGTCCATCCTACAGTACGCTGATGATACTATCATCTTTATGGAGCATGATTTGGCAAAAGCAAGAAACATGAAGCTTGTGTTATGCTTGTTCGAACAATTGTCGGGGTTAAAGATTAACTTCCATAAAAGTGAATTTTTCTGCTTTGGAAGAGCTAAAGACGAACAAGAAGCTTACAAACAATTGTTTGGGTGCCAATTGGGGTCTTTTCCCTTCATGTATTTGGGTATACCAATCCACCATCGCAAGCTTTCCAACAAAGAATGGAAGTGCATTGAGGATCGATTTGAAAAGAAACTAAGCTGCTGGAAGGGAAAACTTGTGTCATACGGAGGCCGACTAATTCTCATTAATTCGGTACTCACGAGTATGCCTATGTTTATCTTGTCCTTTTTTGAGGTACCAGTTGGAGTTCGGAAAAGGCTAGATTTCTATCGATCACGCTTCTTCTGGCAGAGCGATGAGTTAAAACGAAAGTACAAACTTGCTAAATGGGATATGATCTGTAGGCCAAAAGACCAGGGGGGCTCGACATAGAAAATTTAGAGGTGAAGAACATATGTCTTCTCAGCAAGTGGTTGTAAAAGCTATCTGTAGAGACCGATGCCACATGGGCCCAGATTCTGCGTAATAAGTACCTACGTTCCAAAACCTTATCCCAGGTGACGGTCAGATCAACCGATTCACCATTTTGGAAGGGACTGATGAGAGTGAAATCAGTCTTCTTCAACAGGACAAAATTTATAGTTGGAAATGGTACTACCACGAGATTCTGAGAGGACACATGGTTAGGGGAGACGCCCCTTGCACTCCAATATCCTTCTCTCTATAATATTGTTCAGTGAAGAGACGCTTACATTGCAACAGTATTACAGTCCAACCCTCTCAATATTCAATTCAGGAGGACGTTAGCAGGAACCCGTTGGGAAGCTTGGCTCCATCTTGTGAGAAGATTGATGGATGTTCACCTATCTCAACAGCCCGATCAGTTGCGCTAGAAACTAACTAAGAATGGAGAGTTTTCGGTTAAATCCATGTACTTGGATATTATCAACACTGCCTCTATACCTCGATCGAAACATGTTTGGAAAGTCGAAGTGCCTTTAAAAATTAAAGTGTTTATGTGGTTTGTCCATAAACAAGTCATTCTAACTAAGGACAATTTGGCAAAACGCAACTGGACGGGATCTAGAAGATGTAGCTTATGTGATCATGATGAATCCATCAAACACCTATTTCTTGACTACCCATTGGCAAAAAAATTGTGGCGGTCTGTCCACATAGCATTTAATATTACTCCTCCGAATACTATCAACACGTTATTTGGGATGTGGTTAGATGGAATAGATTTAGAAACGGCGAGACATATCCGTGTAGGAGTATGTGCTTTATTATGGGCAGTATGGAACTGCACGAATGATTTGGTTTTTAACAGAACAACAAATATTCATTTCTTGCAGGTTATTTTCCAGGCCACTGCACTGATCTGTATATGGTCGCTACACCCTCCGACGGATGTCAGGGAGCGTATGGTTACTAGGTCTATCCGGTGGGAGATGGTAGCACGGGCTATTGTCAACCGGTTTGGATGGCGGTCATGTAATAGGATAGGGGTTTAGTTTCCTATCTTGTTTTTGCCTGCCGGTTGTGGCTATCCTGGTCTTTTATGTTTTTGCTCTATGTGAGCTTTTTTTACCTTATGAGACCTGAAGACTTTGTTGAACCTTTTGCTTTTTGATAATATGGTCGTATGCATCATTCTAATGCAGAGGCCGGGGGATAACCTCCTTTCCGAAAAAATAGCAGTTGAGTTGTCAATTCAACCACACCTGTAAGACTTAATATCTGCAGCAAAAATGTAAGTAGTAAAGTAGTATGGAAATAACGGTAACAGTTGCAATAGTAGAAGTAGCAGTTTTGTAGTGATTGTAACAGCAACACGGCAAAAGTAACTTAGCAAAGATCAATATGTGAATAGCTCGTAGGAATTGGATCGGCAATGATAATTGTGTTTGATGATATTCATCATGTAGCAGTCATAACCTAGGTGACACAGAACTAGCTCGAACTCATCAATATAATGTAGGCATGTATTCCGTATATAGTCATACGTGCTTATGAAAAAGAATTTGCATCACATCTTTTGTCCTACCCTCCCGTGGCAGCGGGGGTCCTAATGGAAACTAAGGGATATTAAGGCCTCATTTTAATAGAGAACCGGAACAAAGCATTAGCACTTAGTGAATACATGGACTCCTCAAACTACGATAATCACCGGAAAGAATCCCAATTATTGTCACTTTGGGGTATGAGAATCATAACTCGTAATAGGTGTCTACAACTTGCAAGATAGGATCAAGAACACACGTATATTCATGAAAACATAATAGGTTCAGATCTGAAATCATGGCACTCGGGCCCTAGTGACAAGCATTAAGCATAACAAAGTCATAGCAACATCAATCTCAGAACATAGTGGATACTAGGGATCAAACCCTAACAAAACTAACTTGATTACATGATAAATCTCATCTAACCCATCACCGTCCAGCAAGCCTACAAAGGAATTACTCACTCCCAGCGGCGAGCATCATGAAATTGGCAATGAACGGAGGTTGGTGATGATGATGGTGACGGATTCCACCCTCCAGAGCCCCGAACGGACTCCAGATCAGCCCTCCCGATGAAGAATAGGAGGCGGCACGTTACCGTATCGTAAAACGCTATGAATACTTCTCTCTGATTTTCTTCTCTGCGAATAGGTACTTATGGAGTTGGAGTTAGGGTTGTAGACGTTCCAGGGGTCCCACAAGCCAGGGAGGCGTGCCCCCTGGGCTTGTGGCCCATGAGTGGTGAGGGAGTCCTGGATTAGGGGGTATCCGGACAGCCGGACTTTATACATCGTCCGGACTATTGAAGCGTGAAGATGCAAAACTCAAGACTTCGACCCGTGTCCGGATGGGACTTTCCTTGGCGTGGAAGGCAAGCTTGGCGATCCGGATATTATATTTCCTTCCTTGTAACCGACTCCATGTAAACCCTAGCCCTCTCATGTGTCTATATAAACCGGAGAGGTTGGTCCTTAGAAGGCCGATCACAATTACAATCATACCATCATAGGCTAGCTTCTAGGGTTTAGCCTCTACGATCCCGTGGTAGATCTACTCTTGTACTACCCATATCTTCAATATTAATCAAGCAGGAAGTAGGGTTTTACCTCCATCGCGCCCGAACACTGGTAAAACATCTGTGTCCCTTGCTTCCTATTACCATCAGCCTAGGCGCACAGATCGGGACCCCCTACCGAGATCCGCGGTTTGACACCGACATTGGTGCTTTCATTGAGAGTTCCTCGTAGTCGTCGCTCGAGGGCTCGATGGCTCCTCGATCATCGTCAACAACACGATCCTGGTGAGACCTTTCTCCCGGACAGATCGTCGTGTTGGTAACTTCGCTCTGGGCAAACTTCGCTTGGCCATCTGGAGCAGATCGTTAGCTATGCTCCTGGCCACCAGATCAGGTTCGGAAACCTGAACTACACGGCGGACATCCGCGGAGACTTGATCTTCGATGGATTTGGGCCTATGCCAGGAGCGCCGGACAGTCATGACGAGCACGGCTTAGACCTGCCGTCGGACGAAGCACGGGGTATCACCCCCGTAGTATCCCCGGACCTAAATCCGGAGCAGGCTGCGCTGCCTAAGGACGGAGGGATGGACCCCCGCCCCGCAGGTCGCGCACTCATCGGTGATGGAGACGAACACGGGTCTCGCCTCTGTGGTGACCTGTGAGTCCGGACCTCCGGATTCGTATCCGGAAGTGGGTTCCGGTCCGCGCACTCCCGAGCCGGCCGAGCCAGGTTGGGCTCCGGTAATGGAATTCACCGCTGCGGATATCTTCCAGCACTCGCCCTTTGGCGACATGCTGGACTCATTAAAGTCTCTGTCTTTGTCAGGAGGCTCATGGCCGAACTGTGTCCGGCTCGAGTGGGAGGCAGGCGATGAAGGAATTCATTGCCCACCCACCACCCACTTCATTGCCACGATCGATGATTTAGCCGAGTCTTGGACTTGACTCCGAAGACATCGGCGGTATAGGCGATGATGCAGAGAGAAGAACACGAGCACCACTCATTTGGGCGGTGGACAACCACCTCTTATTATGATATATATATATATATATATATATATATATATATATATATATATATATATATATATATATATATATATATATATATATGGACTCACTCGAGGAAACAAATGGCGATGAGGCAGCGGAGGATAAAACCTCGGGGAAAAAAAAAGCAAAAGAACGGGCGTCGTCGGCGCCACTCCAAGCCCCGCCACAACAATACCGGCCCAGGAGACGAAAATAATCCGAATGATGCGAAGAAGAATACAACCTGATCAGCCCGCCTTGAGCAGGCGAGCAGGAGGATGAGCAGTCAGCCTAGAAGAACAGGCGATGGGCGAATACCGGAGGAGGACAGCTACATGCCCCCCTCCGTAGACGAGATTAGCCTCGGCGACGATGAGTTCGGCGTGCCTGAGGATCCCCTAGAGCAGGAGCGCTTCAAGCGCCGACTTATAGCCACTGCGAGGAGCCTGAAAAAGAAGCAGCAGCAACTCCAAGCTGATCAAGACCTGCTCACAGATAGATGGACTGAAGTCCTGGCAGCTAAGGAATACGGACTCGAGCGCCAAATGGCTGACCGGCCACCTCGTGGCCGGGATAAAACGGCATATCAGTCAGCATACCAGCCGACACCCCCACGCCAACATACTACGGCCCGGGGCAACAAAACAGGACAGCCAAGATCGATCTATGGATCGCGGGGGCGCGCCTCGGCACGCGACGATGACCGTCACACCGGATACACCTTCAACAAGTCCGGCCGGGCCGAATATAGCCACCCAGAGCAATTCGACCTGCGTAGCCACATAGCCCGACGCAGGCGCGCGCACCCCTACCTTCACCGACAAAGTAATGGATCATGAATTCCGGAAGGGTTCAAACCCGTAAACATCGAATCATACGATGGCACAACAGACCCCGCAGTATGGATCGAAGATTTCCTTCTCCACATTCACATGGCCCGTGGAGATGATCTACATGCCATCAAGTATCTTCCCTTAAGCTCGAAGGGCTGGCCCGCATCGGCTAAATAGCTCGCCAAAGAAATTCCATTGGCGGTTGGGAAAACACGGAAGATGCATTCCTCGGCGGCTTCAAAGGCACATATGTGCGACCACCGAGCGCCGATGACACGAGCCACATTAATCAACAACCGGAGAGTCAGCCAGAAGTGCGGACTCGGTTCCTAACTAAAAGAACCAAATAGTCGACCGTCCGGACGCCGAAGCCTGGCGGCCTTTAAGCATAATATCCGCGACGAGTGGCTCGCTCGACACCTCGGCCAGAAAAACCCAAGTCCATGGCAGCTCTCAAAACACTAATGACCGCTTTTGCGGGCGAGGACAAGCTGGTTGGCTCGGGCAGCACTCGCCACATTCGGCGCCGGATGGCTGCGACAATAATGGCAAGCCACGGCGTAAGACATAAACAGCGGAACAACGGCGGCAACCGCGAAGACACGGCGATCAACGCGGATTCAGCGGATCCAAGCCGCTCGGCGGAAGAAGCCGTTCAAAATAAATAATCGAGGACCGTCTATGCGGACCGCATCTTTGGGCGCTTCGTGCCAAATTCATGGCACCGGACAAGCCAGCCAACCACACCAATAGAGATTGCTAGGTATTCAAACAGGTCGGCGGAAAACGCCGAAGACAAGGACAAGGGGCTGCAAATGACGATGACGAGGCCCGACGTCCGAACACGGGGACGGAAGAAATTTCCCCCCAGGTGAAAACGGTCAACATGATCTACGCCACGCACATCCCCAAGCGGGAACGAAAGCGGGCACTACAGGACGTCTGTGCGATGGAGCCAGTCGCCCCAAAATTCAGCCCATGGTCAGCTTGCCCGATCACCTTTGATCGTAGAGATCACCCTACTAGCATCCGTCACGGTGGCTCGGCCGCATTGATCCTAGACCCAATCATCGACGGATTCCACCTCACGCGCGTCCTTATGGACGGCGGCAGCAGCCTGAACCTGCTTTATCAGGACACAATCGCAAAATGGGCATTGACCCTTCAAGGATCAAGGCCACCAAAACCACCTTTAAAGGTGTGATTCACAGAGTAGAGGCCCGTTACGGGTTCTATAACATTGGAAGTGGTCTTGGATCTCGGATAACTTCCGAAGCGAAGAGTTAATCTTGATATCGTCCCTTTCCGATGGTTACCATGCCTTTGCTCGGACGAACCGCATTCGCTAGATTCAATGCGGTACCACACTATGCATACCTCAAACTCAAGATGCGGGACCACGCGGGGTCATAACAGTGAAGCGGAAATATGGACCGCTCTCTCGAGCGAGAAGAACATACTACAGCCCTCGCGGTGGAAGTACAACGCGCCTCCTCCGACAAACCAATCCGGACCTTTGTCAAGAGAGTCCGAACACCACGCAACAGGATCATCGAGCACGCCAAGAGCGCAACTAGCAGTCCGGCCTCCGCTTAAGCCCCATCCAAGCAGCATTAGTGCCATGCATACACAATTCGCACTCAAGATACCATGGGCATAGGCGGGCGCAACAATGACCCGATCAGCGGTCGGGATAACCGCGCATACCTTCATAACCTATCCTTCTTCTTTTTCGGGGCGAGTGCTTTAGAGCAGCCTCTTGAAAGAGCCGGATTATCGGACTTACATAGGAGAGAAAACCAAGGGGGCAACGGGCTTCACGCACATAAGGAAACACCCAGGTGGAATCTATTTACGATCGTTATACCTGTTTTATATATCCATACGCAGCCTGCCTCCAGATAGGACATGTTAAATAGTCATATTTATCTCCGCTTGATGCATTCATTGTAAACATACGCTTAAACGTATTCTCATCAATGGGAGATTATATACAACGTCAGCTCATCATTGTTATTTGAACATTTTTTCTTATAACTTATTCTTTGATATTGCATCCGTACACTTTGGTACGGTCCATTTGCCAGGGGCTCCCTATGGTGCCCCGTTCTACGACAACTAAAGTCCGAACACTTTAAGCGGTCGGCACCCGAACTTATAGCACTATATGCATCAGCTCGAATCATGTCTTGGGTCTCTGATTGGGTTAGCCCGGCTCCTTGTTTTGGTACCTTACGTTCCGTTATATCGGCTAAGGTAGCGCAGGAGAACTCTGCGATTGTGTCCGGTTCTTCGGACGAGCACCTCGATGAAAACCGAAAACCGACCGACATGATGTGGCGAGCTGGTCGCTGTTCGAGAGGTCTTAAAATCCTTAAAGATTTTCCACTTTAGGCGACAAATCGGCCGTCCGATCTAGGCATATATAGCGCCCAATTGACCTTCCAGTTCGGGGCTTCGCCGAAATTTAAAATTGTGGTAATCGTCTTCAGCGTATCTATAATTTTGATTGCTCCATGCTACTTTATCTATTGTTTGGGACTATAATGGGCTTTATTTTCCACTTTTATATTACTTTTGGGACTAACCTATTAACCGGAGGCCCAGCCCGAATTGCTTTTTTTTGCTTTTTCAATGTTTGAAGAAGCAGAATATCAAGCAGTCCAAGCGGAATGAAACCTTGAAACGTGATTTTCTCACGAGCGTGATCCGGAGACTTGGACCCTCGCCAAGGAACATCGGAGGCGGTCACGAGGTGGGGCGCCCCTAGGCGCGCCTCTGCCTCGTGGGCCTCTCCGATGCTCCACCGACGTACTCCTTCCTCCTATATATACCTCGTACCCCAAGCGATCGAGCAGGGCCAAAACCTAACTCCACTGCTGCAACTTCCTGTATCCACGAGATCCCATCTTGGGGCCTGTTAGGAGCTCACGGGAAGGGCATCCACCACGAAGGGCTTCTACATCAACACCATAGCCTCTCCGATGAAGTGTGAGTAGTTTACTTCAGACCTTCGGGTCCATAGCTAGTAGCTAGATGGCTTCTTCTCTCTTTTTGGATCTCAATACAATGTTCTCCCCCTCTCTCGTGGAGATCTATTCGATGTAATCTTCTTTTTGCGGTGTGTTTGTCGAAACCGATGAATTGTGGGTTTATGATCCAGCTTATCTATGAATAATATTTGAATCTTCTCTGAATTCTTTTTTGTATGATTGAGTTATCTTTGCAAGTCTCTTCGAACTATCCGTTTGGTTTGGCCAACTAGATTGGTAGTTCTTGCAATGGGAGAAGTGCATGGCTTTGGGTTCAATCTTGCGTTGTCCTTACCCAGTGATAGAAAGGGTTGCAAGGCACGTATTGTATTGTTGCCATCGAGGATAACAAGATGGGGTATTTATCATATTGCATGAATTTATTCGTCTACATCATGTCATCTTGCTTAAGGCGTTACTCTGTTTTTAACTTAATACTCTAGATGCATGCTAGATAGCGGTCGATGAGTGGAGTAATAGTAGTAGATGCAGAATCGTTTCAGTCTACTTGTCTCGGACGTGATGCCTATATACATGATCATACCTAGATATACTCATAACTATGCTCAATTTTGTCAATTGCTCAACAGTAATTTGTTCACCCACCGTAGAATATTTATGCTCTTGAGAGAAGCCACTAGTGAAACCTATGGCCCCCGGGTCTATTCTCATCATATCAATCTCCGTCACTTTTATACTTGCTTTGTTTTTACTTTGCTTTTTTACTTTTCACTTTGCATCTATATACCAAAAATACCAAAAATATTATCTCTATCAGATCTCACTCTCGTAAGTGACCGTGAAGGGATTGACAACCCCTAATCGCATTGGTTGCGAGTAGCTATCGTTTTGTGCGGTACAAGGGACTTGTCGTGGCCTCCTCTTGGATTGATACCTTGTTTCTCAAAAACTGAGAGAAATACTTACGCTCTTGTGATGCATCATCCTCTCCTCTTGGGAAAACCAGCATAAGCTCAAGGCGTAGCATAGACTTACGTGGCTAAGTGAAAGTTATAAAGCGAATAGTCCGATTGCCTTGTTAAGCTGCGCGGATACCTCCTTAAGGGACCAAACATTTGGATAAAGAGTATCCGGGTTTTCGAGAACACCCGACACTAGTTGCGTGGAAGCGAAAGCCGACGGTAGCCTACTTTCAGTATTCTATAAACAACCGCACGAAAGGTAATATTTTAAATCAAGCGATTGCAACATAGCACAAATAACCTCGTCTTTACATTACAACAGCGGCAGAGGTACATTTTAATCAAAGATCTGGTCCTTGGAACACTCATCGGCCACGGGACGAGCGCCTTTCATAACGCCATCATAGTACTTCTCGGGACGGCGATGCTCCTTGCCCTTGGGCGGACCGTCCTTCACCAGCTTCTCCGCATCCAACTTGCCCCAATGCACCTTCGCGCGGGCAAAGGCCCGGCGGGCACCCTCGATGCAAACGGATCGCTTGATTGCTTCAAGCCGCGGACAGGCATTCATCATCCGCTTGATCAGGCCGAAGTAGCTAGTGGACACGGGCTCACCAGGCCACATCCGGACTATGAAAACTTTCATAGCCACTTCGGCCGACCTGTGGAGTTCGACCAGCTGCTTCAGTTGGTCACTCAGAGGCGTTGTGTGCTCGGCCCCAGCATAATGGGACCAGAACAGCTTCTTCGTTGAGCTCCCCTCTTGGGCACGGTAGAACTCCGCGGCATCTGATACGCTGCGTGGCAGATCTGCGAATGCCCTGGAGAGCTCGAATTGAGTAAGTAAAACGCCTCCTCCACATGTTTGCTTTGCACAAATAATTTCTTACCCGCCGCTATCTTTTTGGCCTCTGGATCTCTGCTGTGCCTTCTCGGCCCGGCCTTGGCTTCTTTCATAATCACAAGGGCCTTCGCATGGCTCGGCCTCTTACATCTTGAGATCATGCTCCACGGACTCGAACTTCTTGCCGAGGTCCTGGAGCTCTTGCTGTACCTCGCCCACTCTAGCACTTTGCTTCTCGCGCTCTTTGCATTCCAAGGCCGCCTTGTCTTCGGCCTCGGATAGCGCTTTATTCAGGGACACCACTTCGGCGGTGGACCCTACCACCACGATCCACGGCAACCGTTGTTAGACTAAACAAATTTATCTATCTTTACATATATAAGAGCAGAGAATCACTCACCTTTGCTCTCTTGAGCCGCCTCTTCGTGAGATCGAGCTCTCCTGCGCTGCTCGAGTCCGCTTTAGTTCGGCAACCTCGGTGTGCGGGCAGCGGCGGCAAGCAACCTGCACCTGCTTATTCACATAAACACTTATTAGACTCCTGCGGATTATAATTGACCCTCCATTTGGCTTTTCTTTCCGAACACCAAGCAGTATCGGGGCTACTACCTATCGGGTGGTAATTTCACACATTTTATTACTTACCTCGAAGCCCGTCGGAGGCTTGCGAGCTTGGTTAGTCGCTTTGGCGAACAGAACCCTCTGAATCACCGCACTCATAAGAGTACGGTGCTCGTCATCTATGGAAGCACCTTGAAGCGCTTCCACTAGACTATCCGGTGCCGATGGCGCGACGGAAGTCCTCGGCACGGACGGCTCACCCTCCCTAACGAGGGGCTGCCCGCCTAAATCCGGAATCGTCGAGGGTTCCGGAACAGTGTTCGGTCGGGAGTCCGCCTTGCTGCGGCTCTCACCGACGCGATCCGAGGGGATCTTGAACCCCGCGTGTCTGACATTTAGAGCTCCGCCTTGGGGCGTCTCCAGGGTCACCTCCCCCTGCTCGGGGAACCTTCGGGACAACACCTCCGTGTCATCCGCAGACTGAGGAGTGGTGGTTGTTGGCAGCGAGTTCATCTCTGAAGCGCTCAGAGACCCATCCGAAGACGACACCTTCGGATGAGCCCTGGCCGGACTGCATACATGTTCGGCGTTATTAAACAACTATGAAGTAAAATCACGGTAGAGTGCGGACTCTTCCGATCGCGCCAGGGGCTTCCCCCTGGGCAGCCACCCTTCCTCGCTATGAGCAGCCGTGGTGGAGTAGTCCGGAAGGGACGCTTTTCCCTTCTTGGGCATCCCAGCCCCCCCCCCCTCTGGGGCGGCTTTCCTATTTTTCTCCTCCCCAGCACGGGGAGGTAGAGTTTCTTCTTGCTTCCCCCTGCCTCCGCGGGAGGAATCTGTTTCGTCTTCATCGGACGACGTAGGTATGACGACCTTGCGTCGAGGGCCTCTCCTGGCCCCATGGCCCGTCTCCTCAGGCCCCTCATCCTTTCCGGATGGGGAGGCCTCTTCTTCTTCCTCCTCCTCTTCGGGGGAGGAGTGCGCCTCGTCGTCTTTGGACGAGGCTTCCGGCACTACCTTACGCCGAAGACCCTTCCTGGTCCCCGGGGCCTTCTTTTCGGCCTTCTTCTCTGGCACCTTGTAGGGCGCCAGGACTAGCATCTCCGTCAGGAGAGCGTCAGCTGGGCCTTCTGGCAGCGGATACGGACAGTCAATTTGCTCCGTTGTCTCCACATAATCCTGATCAAATATACACAAATACTTAAAACTCCCCCATGAATGTATTGGGAAAAGCCGAACCCGGTGGTAGTCCCAAAACTCACCGGACGCAGGGGCCGCGCTGCGTGAAGTCCGCGGTTCTCGGATGTGGGAGGAGGTACTTCGGAGGCCTTAAACAACTCCTTCCACGCGTCTTTGTGCTTCATGCCATAGAGCCTCTGAAGTGTCTGGTGTTCGGCCGGGACGAACTCCCAAAGATTGAATGCCCGCCTTTGGCACGGCAGAATCCGGCGAACGAGCATGACCTGGATCACGTTGACAAGATTGATGTTCTTGTCCTTCATGCTATTGATGCAGGTTTGGATCCGGTCAGCTCTGTAGGTTCGCCCCAAGTCAGGCCCTTCCTTTCCCAGGAGGTGAGCCGCATGGGGGCTCCGGATCGGAACTTGGGGGCCGCCGCCCAGTTGGCTCCGCGCGGCTCGGTGATGTAGAACCATCCCGATTGCCACCCTTTTACGGTCTCCGTAGAGGAGCCGTCCAGCCAGGTGACGTTAGGCATCTTTCCCACCATGGCCCCTCCGCACTCCGCTTGCTGGCCGCGTACGATCTTTGGCTTCACGCAGAAGATTTGCAGCCACAGGCCGAAGTGAGGCCGGATGCGGAGGAAGGCCTCACATACGACGATGAACGCCGAGATGTTGAGGACGAAATTCGGGGCTAGATCGTGGAAATCTAGCCCGTAGTAGAACATGAGCCCGCGGACGAAGGGGTGAAGTGGAAACCCCAGTCCACGGATGAAGTGGGTGACAAACACGACTCTCTCGAAGGATCCCGGGGTCGGAATGGCCTGCCCAGCGTCCGGTAGCCGGTGCGCTATGTCTGCTGACCAAGTGTCCGCCGCTCAAGATTCTTGATATGCTTCTCCTTGACGGTGGAAGCCACCCACTTGCCTCCTGCTCCAGACATGTTTAGCTGTGCGGAGGAGACTTGGGCTTGGGCGCTGGAGCTCGAGGGGGCAAGAGTGGGCAAAGGAGGAAGAGGGCGTGGGTAAAAATGGGAAAATCTTATCCCTTTATAGAGGTGACGAAAGCGGTGCGCCTCCCCACTTGCCCGTTGGGAATCGTTTGCTTCCCAAGCGCCATGATTGATGATGTGGTGGGATTACCCGTACCCGTATTGATGATAATCCCGTGATAAAGGGACACGATCTCTACTTTGACAAGACGTGTCAAAGAAACCGCCTTGCAATATGCGCTGTGGCTGGTTGTGGGAAAACGTTTCTAATAATGACCCGACCATAACGACACGTCGTGTTACCTAAAAAGATGTCAGCAGATTGTATTTGTGAAATACCATTCTCTCTACGGTGACATGTGAAGATCATTTTGTGGATCCGGACACGGTTCAAGTGTTCGATAACTACTCTGGAGTATTCGGAGGAGGAACCCGCCCTGTAATGCCGAAGACAAGACTGCGTGCCGGACTCATCGTCATTGAAGCCTGGTTCAGGGGCTACTGAGGGAGTCCTGGATTAGGGGGTATCCGGACAGCCGGACTGTATACATCGTCCAGACTATGAAGCATGAAGATGCAAAACTCAAGACTTCGACCCATGTCCGGATGGGACTTTCCTTGGCATGGAAGGCAAGCTTGGCGATCCGGATATTATATTTCCTTCCTTGTAACCGACTCCATGTAAACCCTAGCCCTCTCAGGTGTCTATATAAACCGGAGAGGTTGGTCCTTAGAAGGCCGATCACAATTACAATCATACCATCATAGGCTAGCTTCTAGGGTTTAGCCTCTATGATCTCGTGGTAGATCTACTCTTGTACTACCCATATCTTCAATATTAATCAAGCAGGAAGTAGGGTTTTACCTCCATCAGAGGGCCCGAACCTGGGTAAAACATCTGTGTCCCTTGCTTCCTGTTACCATCAGCCTAGACGCACAAATCGGGACCCCCTACCCGAGATCCGCCGGTTTTGAGAACGACAAGTGGCCCCCCTCTGGTATCTTTTTCCGCCAGTATTTTCTAAATTCCAAAAATATTCTCCGTAAATTTTCAAGTAAATCCGAGAATTTTTATTTCTGCACAAAAATAACACCATCGCAATTCTGCTGAAAACAACGTCAAACCGGGTTAGTTCCATTCAAATCATGCAAATTAGAGTCCAAAACAAGGACAAAAGTGTTTGGAAAAAGTAGATACGATGGAGACGTATCAACTCCCCCAAGCTTATCCCATTGCTTGTCCTCAAGCAATTCAGTTGACAAACTGAAAGTGATAAAGAAAACTTTTACAAACTCTGTTTGATCTTGTTTTTGCAAATATGTCTAGCCAATATTCAGGTTTTTAGCAAAGATTATGAACTAATTAACCATATTCACAATAACACTTAGGTCTCACATTTACTCATATCAATAGCATAATAAACTAGGGAGCAATAATAAGATATCTCGGATGACAACACTTTTTCAAAATAATCACGATATAATATGACATAATGGTATATTGCTAGCCCTTTCTGAGACCGCGAAACATAAATGCAAAGCACCCCTGAAGATCAAGGACTGACTAGACATTATAATTCATGGCAAAGAAGATCCAATCACAGTCATACTCAACATCAACTAAAAACAAAGCATATGAATGATAATAGTGCTCTCTAGTTGGTGCTTTAACGAGAAGATGATGACTCAACAATAAAAATAAATAGATAGGCCCTTCATAGAGGGAAGCAGGGATTTGCAGAGGTGTCGGAGCTCGAAGCTTTTAAAACAGAGATGAATATAATTTCGATAGGCATGCTTTCATTGTCAACATAACAACCAAGAGATCTCACTATCTTCCATGCTAGATACATTATAGGCGGTTCCCAAATAGAATGCTAAAGTTTTACTTCCCCTCCACCAACAAACACACTCCACGGCTAGCCTAATCCACTGGTACCGTCCATACCAACAACAGTCCTGGGGGAGTTTTGTTTCATTATTGTATTTTGATTTAATTTCGATCATGGAACTGGGCATCCCAAATTACCAGCCACTTTCTTGTGAATTACAATTGAAAAACACTCATCGTGAAAATAACCCACCTAGCATGGATGATACTGACAGCCCCCATTCGCTACATGAGCGATTCGGGCATACAAAACAGATTTATTTGAAGGTTTAGAGTTTGGCACATGCAAATTTACTTGGAACGGCAGGTAAATACCGCACATAGGTAGATATGGTGGACTCGTATGGAACAACTTTGGGTTTAAGGAAGTGGATGCACAAGAAGTATTCCCGCTTAGTACAAGTGAAGGCTAGCAAAAAGATTGCGAAGCGACCAACTAGAGAGCGACAACGGTCATAAACATGCATTGAGGTTAATCAACATTGAATGCAAGCATGAATAGGGTATAAATCACCACGAACATAAATATTGTAGAGGCTATGTTGGTTTTGATTCAACTCCATGCGTGAACATGTGCCAAGTCAAGCCACTTGAATCATTCAAAGGAGGATACCATCTTATGACATCATAACCATTTTAAAAACATGTTGGCACATAAGACAAACCATTATCACTCCTAGCTAATTAAGCATGGCATGAGTAACTATAATCTCTAATTGTCATTGCAAACATGTTTCATTCATAATGAGCTGAATCAAGAACGATGAGCTAATCATATTTACAAAAACAAAATAGGTCGAGTTAATACCAGTTTTTCCCCATCTCAATCATTTCATCAAATTTCATCATTATTGCCTTTCACTTGCACGACCAAATGATGTGAATAATAATAAGAGTGCGCGTGCATTGAACTAAGCTGGAATCTGCAAACATTTATTCAAAGAAGAAGACAAGGTAATATGGGCTCTTTGTTAGTTCAACAATAATGCATACGAGAGCCTCTCAACATTTTCAGCGTGATCTTCTCCTTATGGCCCAAAGAAAAGAAAGAATTTCAAATAAACACACTGAAATATTTTTGGAGTTTTTGTTTTTCTGAAGAAAGTAGAACAAAAACGAGAAAAACTCTTTACACGGGAAAGCTCCCAACAAACAAAAGAAGAAAGAGAAATCTTTGTGAGTTTTCTTTTAATGCGACAACTAATTAAACTAGAAAGAAAAACTAAAAAGAAACAAGAAATATTTTTGGATTTTATCAAAGTTTTTCAAACACACAAGAAGAAAGCAAGAAAAATAAACTAACATGGATTATACAATGAAAAAGGATGAACACCGACAACTGGAATGAGTTTGTGAACATGAATGTAATGTCGGTGAAAGATACGTACTCCCCCAAGCTTAGGCTTTTGGCCTAAGTTGGTCTATGGCCACAGCTGGCCAGGATGATATCTGAAGTCGTAGTTGGGGCTGTACTGGGTTGCAGCCGCTTAACATCCAAATTTCCTATTTGGAATGTTTTACAATTATAGCTAAGCATCTATGCATCCTGTTTGAATTTGAATGCCATTTGAAGTTTCAGAAGAGTTTTGAGTTTTCAAATTTGAATTCAAACTATGGCAAGTGGGAATCATTTCAAAAACTATGCCTGATAAATACTTGAGCAAAAGTATGAGAGGAGTAAACATGACACTCCAAAAATATCAGAGGAAAGCAATGCCAAAAGTTTTGAATTCAAACTTGAGTTTTATTGGAATTTGAAAAAAGATGAATTTTATAAAGTTTGGATTTTGCCTTTGAAAAAATGTTCAAATGATAGGAATATTCCCTGATCATTTTGGTATATATATGTCCTATATAAAATATTTATATTTTATAAGTTATCTCTGTTTTGTATTTATTAAAAATAAATTTTAAAAAAGAACCCCCAGCGCCACCAGCCGATTGCTTAAGCTGCCCGGCCCTTGACGCCCAGTACCAGACCAATGAGCCAGTAGCCGGCCCAGCCCAGTAAACCGCCGCCTCGCCCGAACCCGGCTCGGCCAACCGCCCGCAGCACCCTCTCTCTCTCTCTCTGCGGACCCCACCCGTCTTCAACCCCTCGCCCGCCTGCCCGCGCCGCCGCCGATCGCGGATCCCGACGGATCCGGATTGATCCTCCCGATTGCCCCCAGCCCAAGCGAGGCCGCCCCCTATAAACCCCCCGCACCCCATTCCCTCGCCCCTAGCGGAACCCTCCTTCCCCTCACGAGCTCATGGGAGACCCGAGCCACCGCCGCCGCCATTCGCCTCGCCGCCGTCGCCCTAGACCCCCGAGCCTCGTCGACTCCACCAAGACCCCCGCCGCCTCAAGACCGCCGGACGACGACTCCGCCGACCTCCCGATGGCCGGAGCGTCGGCACACTTCATCACCGAGCCGCCGCCGTCCAAACTCCGGTGAGGCACGGAGCTCTTCTCCCCGTCCGATCGTTTTGTATGCGGTTAGGATTAGAACACCCGAAGAATAAGTTCTTTAAATAAAATCCGGTTCGCTCCGGTTTAGTCCGGTTTAGTTTTAGTTAGGTTTTTTTTATTTAGCCCGGCCCGATTCGTTTAACCCTAGGGCCCATTTTAGTTATGTTACGCTCAGTGCGTAGGTTAAGCCCATTAGGCCATTTTTCTTTTATTTTCGTTTTCTGTTTTAACAGAATAGTTCCTGATTTGAAAAATTCATATCTTTTATTCTGTTTAATATTTTTAGGTGATTCTTTTTTTGTTGGTTTTCAAATTTTCTATAGTTTCTGTAGAAAATATAATTAGCTATGTTAAAATTAATTAAAATTGCTTTAATTTAGTTTTAGTCAGAATAGTAAATCTGTTATAACATGAGTTAGGAAAATTATTTTATATGATTCTTTTGTCCCAACTTTGTTTTGACATTGCCAAACCATAGAAATTAATTTGGGCATTTTAGGATTAATAAAAAATAGTTTTAAGCAGAATCTTGTTAATCCTAATTAATTAACTAGCTACTGTTTTCATATTATTTTAATTAGTAAATCAATTTATTTTTCACATGTGATTGATTAATCTAGGATAGTTTCTGTCACTTAATAGGATGAACTTTTATTTATAATAAATAAAACTTTTATTTTATTTTCCTTAATAGAAACTGAATTAGGCCTAATAGGAGTTTCCTAATAGATTTTAAATTGATTCTTTTTGCTCCTAGTTGCTTAATGCATTCATTTCTGTTAAGTTAACATAAATCCATGATTAGGTTATGTTGAGAAAATTTTTGTTATATAAAAACTATTTCTAGTTGTTGTTTGAAGTAGGAAAACTTTGAGTTGGTTTTCTTTGAGTTTTCCTTTGGGTTTTGACTTGTTTGTTTTGGTGTGTCATGTTACTATGCTATTGTATTATGTGATCCTATGCTATATGCTTATTGTGATTATTGTTTGTCTCGGTAGAGTTTCCGAGTCTGAAGCTTGCTACCACGAGTCTTTAGCTTACGAGGATCATCGACAAGGCAAGTCTTGATCATGTTATTTTCAATACCTATGATTTTGTGCATTAGTAATTATACCACCCCCACCATGCATGCAGTAGTTGAAGTTTTGAAGTTATTAATCTTGAGTAGTATCATGTGGTAGGATGAACCAATCCCCTTGTTACCATGACCCCCGGGACGAAGTAGTTTACTTTGCTATGCTCGTAGACGGGTTTTGGTTGAGTGAAATTCATAAGAAAGATGTGAGAGTCAATGATGATGACAACCCCATGAACTACAATGATCAAGATGGACTTGAAATTCCCTCTTGGGTGGAGGACGGTTGACGGGCACCACGGAGAACCCAGTGGTTGGCGGGATGCATGGAGAAGTGCCATGACATCTTGCGGAAAGCTTCACCCAGCCACGAAGAGACGGATGGATGCCCCATTGACCGGAAGCTTACCTGTGCAGCCGCAAGCCATTATGGGCTCTGGCTGGGTCAACCCTAGTAGTGACGCTGGCTGGACGGTACTACGAGATGTAGAAGAACGGTAGGATTGGATGGGTGCCGCAGTAGCGGAAGAACTCTTTGGAAGACCTGTTTCATTCGTCCGTCTTCAAACACCATGAAGTGCGAAGACTTAAAAGGAGGGAATGATTCTTGCGGGTAAAGTGTGCAAACCTCTGCAGAGTTAAAGATCTAATCGATTAGCCGTGTCCCCGGTTACGGACAATTTGAGCCTCTGGAACTTGGAAGTATTCAGAAATCTCAACACTAAACTAATAAATTAATTTGAGGGGTTTATGACTTAATAATTTGGGAATGAGATATTGGTTGGCGGAACCATCTCAATAACTACCAACAATTTGTAGTAATTTGCAAGCAAGTCCACTGTAGTATGAGAAAATTGGCTTTTCGCAAAATGATGAAACTTAGAGCCCCACAGCCAAAATGCATATAGTATTAGAAATTTTATTATTGTTATTCTCTTCATGACTTGCCAGCTTATTCAAAAGCTGACCTACACGGCTGCAACGTCTTATGTTGCGAGATTTATTCGATTAGGAGTGAGGCTACGCTCGCGCTTAGCGATTGCCCTTTGAGTCGGATGGACTCGCTATACTTCTCGCTTCGCAGCTTTAGTAGTTTATTTCTCATGAGTTGGCCTTTGGCGAATTTATTCTATTGTAATAAAGACTCTATATGAGAATCGTGTAATAAATTCAGGTGTGATTGAACTTTGATTATTTCATCGATGTATTGTGAGTACCAGCATGATCTTGGGATGGTACAGACACAGAGATTTGACCGATTTTGGGTCAGGTCGCTACAGAGATGGTATCAGAGCACACGCTGACCGTAGGATCGTAACCCCTAGGATCGAAAAGCCATAGGAAGAGACTATTTACTTTATATCCTTATCATTCCGTAATTCTCCCCTGTTCAATTCTGACTCCTCTCCGATTTTTCAACATTCTAGATGGGCGTCGAGTTCACCCCAGTTTTGCTACCGGAGTTTTGCCAGCCCGATGAGACGATGCCCTTCGGCAGGAAGCTGATCCAGATGGTGAAGAAGCTGAAGATTGCTCGCCCTCGATCACGGGAAGCCAACCAATGCACTCCGACGGACACCCGCCATGAGTTGAAGTGCATATTCGGGGAGAACCTTCGAGGACATCTGGAGCCTATTGACTTTGAGTTCACCGACTTCAACTGGATCATCGGAAGGACATGGCGATCTATCGTGCACTTGGACATCTCCGAGAGGAGTGAGGCGAGCTCGATCCCTCAGACCTCGCCATGGTTTCTCGCGGAGCAAGGAATGGAGATATCATCCGTACCATGGAAGACGACTCCATTCTCTCTTATGTCCAGGACTTGGAGTGTCTCCTCAGGAAACGGGAGATCCAGACTCGCCGTAACTCGAAGGCACACAGGAGGCTATTGTTCCGTGAACTGGAACTGGAGGAGAAGGCACACGCAGAATTCCTTAACCATGAGGAAGAAATCGCGGACTTCATGGAGACAGTCGACGACCTGAAGATGAAGCTTGCCGCAATTGAGGAAAAGATGGACTTGGGAGAGGACCTTTTTCCGAGTGGAGATGACGGACCCCTCGTGAGCAATGATCAGGATTATGAAGGGAGTTCCACTGGAGGAAGCCGCAAGAGGAGGCGCCACAACAGAGGACACCACACCGGAGGACATCGCACCAGAGGACGCAAGGATTATTGATGAAGACTTTTTAGTCGACCACCATGTTATTTTTACTTTTTCGTTGATCAGTTAGGCCGATATTTTCGATTAGTCGTAAGCTTTTGTAATCGAGTTTGAACCATGTTTGAGTGGAATGAATAAATGATTGGTGTGATTATGTTTGTGCATTCATATGGGTAGTGTTATTTCTCATTAGACCATTGTTCTATTCTAATAGTCTCATCCACTCCAAAACACGGATGCCTCCGAGACGTGACCTTTGGTTTTCCGCCGGAGCTCACCCAGCTACTCCAAAGCAGCAGAATGCCCTCATGCAGCTACTCATCCGTAATCGAACAACAACACCAACAATCCACCGCCACCACCCCTGTGGACAACTTGACTCGATTCACGAGGCTGAATCCGCCAGTGTTCTCTAGTAGCACCGAGCCGATTGTGGTGATGATTGGCTCCGCAAAGTCGGAAGAGAGCTAATCACCGTTGGATGCACCGATGCGAGAGAAGGTGCGCTTTGCACGCATCAACTTGATGGACCTGCAGCATCTTGGTGGGAGAACTACACCGCCACTTATCCCATCGGCACCGTCACATGGGATCAGTTCCAGCGAGCCTTCCGCACCGCTCATGTTTCAGCTGGAGCCATGAGTGCAAGAAGCGTGAGTTCCGCAACTTACGCCAGGGAACTGCTATCTTGTGGCACATGACGTGGATGAGTTCAGCAAGCTAGCCGCTATGCCCGGATGATGTGGCCATAGATGCCGCAAAACAGGAGAAATTTCTCGAGGACTCAACGACGAGCTGAGTATGCAGCTTATTGTGGCTACCTTCAACAACTACCGGAGCTGGTAGACAAGGCCACCATACTTGAAGGCAAGCAGCAGCAGATTGAAAGCATAGCGGAAGTACAGCCGGGAAGCACAACTCAGAAGCTAATTCTTGAGGCTCATGATTCACCGTACTCGATTCACCCCGCAACACCAAGATGTACCTGGATTTGAAGGAAAGTTTACGGTGGGCGGTATGAAGAAGGATATTGCCGAGTGCGTAGCGATATCGATGTTTGTCAACAGTAAAGGCGAACATCGAAGCCAGCAGGATTACTTCAACCTTTGCGATTCCCGATTGGAAATGGGAAAAACTTGGAATGGATTTTATCACAGGATTACCGGGACTCGTTCAGGTTATGATTCCATCTGGGTAGTGGTTGATCGTTTGACCAAGGTAGCTCATTTCATTCCCGTGAAGACTACCTATACCAGTGCTAAGTTGGCCAAGATATACATGACCAAGATCGTATGTCTGCATGGAGTTCCGAGGAGTATCGTGTCGATAGAGGAACACAATTTACCTCAAAGTTTTGGAATCAGTTGCATGAAACTTTGGAGTGCGAGGCTGGAGTTCATCTGATTTTCATCCATGCATGGATGGATGACCGAGAGAGTCAACCAGATTCGGAGGACATGTTGAGAGCTTGTGTGCTAGACTATGGGTCTAGCTGGGATGATAATTTTCCATACGCAGAGTTCTCATACAACAACGATTATCAATCCAATCAAGATGGCCCTTTCGAAGCTCTATACGGAAGGAGGTGCGAACACCATTCTTTGTGGGATGGTGTTGGAGATCGATCACTTTTCGGTTCCGATCTTATCGAGGATTCGAAGAGAAAGTCAAGCTGATTCGAGACAGACTCAAGATAGCACAATCGAGACAGTAAGAGTTATGCCGACGATGAAGCGCAAGGAAGTGACTTACGAAGCGGGAGACCGAGCATATCTTCGTGTGTCTCCGCCGTGGAATCAAGAGGTTTGGTGTCAAGGAAAGTTAGCACCCGATTCATTGGCCCGTACAAAATCCTCGAGCGTCGTGGAGAAGTTGCTTACAAGTTGGAATTGCGGAAGGATTGTCCGAGTTCATGATGTCTTCCATGTTTCTCGGTGAAGAAGTGTCATGCCGACATGGCCGATATTCCGTTGAGAGACACAGGTGCCCCTAGAGGCCATACAGCTTGACAAAGGATCGACTTATAAGGAGAAACCCGTCCGAATTCTCGAGACTGCGAGCGAGTCACCCGCAGCAAGGTCATCAAGTTTTGCAAGGTCTTTGTGGAGTCACCACTCGAGGAAGAAGCCACACAGGAGCGCCAAGAAGACCTTCTCTGAGACCACCAAAGACCTATTTGCTAGCCAACCCGAATCTCGAGGGCTAGATTCATCTTAAAATGGTAGGTTTGTAACATCCCAAATTTCCTATTTGGAATGTTTTACAATTATAGCTAAGCATCTATGCATCCTGTTTGAATTTGAATGCCATTTGAAGTTTCAGAAGAGTTTTGAGTTTTCAAATTTGAATTCAAACTATGGCAAGTGGGAATCATTTCAAAAACTATGCCTGATAAATACTTGAGCAAAAGTATGAGAGGAGTAAACATGACACTCCAAAAATATCAGAGGAAAGCAATGCCAAAAGTTTTGAATTCAAACTTGAGTTTTATTGGAATTTGAAAAAAATGAATTTTTATAAAGTTTGGATTTTGCCTTTGGAAAAATGTTCAAATGATAGGGAATATTCCCCTGATCATTTTGGTATATATATGTCCTATATAAAATATTTATATTTTATAAGTTATCTCTGTTTTTGTTTTTATTAAAAAATAAATTTAAAAAAGGAAACCCCAGCGCCACCCAAACCATCGCCCAGCCTGCCCAAAGCGCCCAATTGCCAGCCCAATGAGCCACCGAGCTGCCCAGCCAACCGACGCCTCGCTCGAACGCTTGGCTCGGCCAACCGCCCGCCGCGCCTCTCTCTCTCTCTCCAGGCGGACCCCACCCGTCTTCAACCCCTCGCCCACGCCTCGCCCGCGCCGCCGCCGATCGCGGATCCGACGGATCCGGATTCGATCCTCCCGATTGCCCCCCGCCCAAGCCGAGGCACCCCCTATATAACCCCCCCACCCCATTCCCTCGCCCCTCGCCGAACCCTCCTTCCCCCTCACGAGCTCGCCGGAGACCCGAGCCACTCGCCGCCATTCGCCTCGCCGCGCCCTAGACCCCCAGAGCCTCGTCGACTCACCAAGACCCCCCGTCGCCCCACACCCGCCGGACGACTCACCGACCTCCCAGACGACCGGAGCCGTCGGCACACTCACCACCGAGCCGCCGCCGCCGTCCAAACTCCGGTGAGCCATCGGAGCTCTTCTCCCCCGTCCGATGCGTTTTGTACGGTTAGGATTAGAACACCCCCGAAGGGGTAAGTTCTTTTAAATAAAATCGGTTCGCTCCGGTTTAGTCCGGTTTAGTTTTAGTTAGGTTTTTTTTATTTAGCCCGGCCCGATTCGTTTAACCCTAGGGCCCATTTTAGTTATATTACGCTCAGTGCGTAGGTTAAGCCCATTAGGCCATTTTTCTTTTATTTTCGTTTTCTGTTTTAACAGAATAGTTCCTGATTTGAAAAATTCATATCTTTTATTCTGTTTAATATTTTTAGGTGATTCTTTTTTTGTTGGTTTGCAAATTTTCTATAGTTTCTGTAGAAAATATAATTAGCTATGTTAAAATTAATTAAAATTGCTTTAATTTAGTTTTAGTAAGAATAGTAAATCTGTTATAACATGAGTTAGGAAAATTATTTTTATATGATTCTTTTGTCCCAACTTTGTTTTGACATTGCCAAACCATAGAAATTAATTTGGGCATTTTAGGATTAATAAAAAATAGTTTTAAGCAGAATCTTGTTAATCCTAATTAATTAACTAGCTACTGTTTTCATATTATTTTAATTAGTAAATCAATTTATTTTTCACATGTGATTGATTAATCTAGGATAGTTTCTGTCACTTAATAGGATGAACTTTTATTTATAATAAATAAAACTTTTATTTTATTTTCCTTAATAGAAACTGAATTAGGCCTAATAGGAGTTTCCTAATAGATTTTAAATTGATTCTTTTTGCTCCTAGTTGCTTAATGCATTCATTTCTGTTAAGTTAACATAAATCCATGATTAGGTTATGTTGAGAAAATTTTGTTATATAAAACTATCTCTAGTTGTTGTTTGAAGTAGGAAAACTTTGAGTTGGTTTTCTTTGAGTTTTCCTTTGGGTTTTGACTTGTTTGTTTTGGTGTGTCATGTTACTATGCTATTGTATTATGTGATCCTATGCTATATGCTTATTGTGATTATTGTTTGTCTCGGTAGAGTTTCCGGAGTGCGAAGCTTGCTACCACGAGTCTTTAGCTTACAAGGATCATCAGCAAGGCAAGTCTTGATCATGTTATTTTCAATACCTATGATTTTGTGCATTAGTAATTATACCACCCCCACCATGCATGCAGTAGTTGAAGTTTTGAAGTTATTAATCTTGAGTAGTATCATGTGGTAGGATGAACCAATCCCCTTGTTACCATGACCCCCGGGACGAAGTAGTTTACTTTGCTATGCTCACAGACGGGTTTTGGTTGAGTGAAAATCATAAGAAAGATGTGAGAGTCAATGATGATGACAACCCCATGAACTACAATGATCAAGATGGACTTCGAAATTCCCTCTTTGGGTGGAGGATTTGTTGACGGGCACCTGGAGAACCCAGTGGTTGGCGGGATGCATGGAGAAGTGCCATGACATCTTGCGGAAAGCTTCACCCAGCCACGAAGAGACGGATGGATGCCCCATTGACCGGAAGCTTACATGCAGCCGCAAGCCATTATGGGCTCTGGCTGGGTCAACCCTAGTAGTGACGCTGGCTGGGCGGTACTACGAGATGTAGAAGAACGGTAGGATTGGATGGGTACGGCAGTAGCTGAAGAACTCTTTGGAAGACCTGTTTCATTCGTCCGTCTTGAAACACCATGAAGTGCGAAGACTTAAAAGGAGGGAATGATTCTTGCGGGTAAAGTGCGCAAACCTCTGCAGAGTTAAAGATCTAATCGATTAGCCGTGTCCCCGGTTACGGACAATTTGAGCCTCTGGAACTTGGAAGTATTCGGAAATCTCAACACTAAACTAATAAATTAATTTGAGGGGTTTATGACTTAATAATTTGGGAATGAGATATTGGTTGGCGGAACCATCTCAATAACTACCAACAATTTGTAGTAATTTGCAAGCAAGTCCACTGTAGTATGAGAAAATTGGCTTTTCGCAAAATGATGAAACTTAGAGCCCCACAGCCAAAATGCATATAGTATTAGAAATTTTATTATTGTTATTCTCTTCATGACTTGCCAGCTTATTCAAAAAGCTGACCTACACGGCTGCAACGTCTTATGTTGCAGAGATTTATTCCGATCAGGAGTGAGGCTACGCTCCGCGCTTGGCGATTGCCCTTTGGAGTCGGATGGACTCGCTATACTTCTACGCTTCCGCAGCTTTAGTAGTTTATTTCTCATGAGTTGGCCTTTGGCCGAATTTATTCTATTGTAATAAAGACTCTATATGAGAATCGTGTAATAAATTCAGGTGTGATTGAACTTTGATTATTTCATCGATGTACTGTGAGTACCAGCATGATCTTGGGATGGTACAGACACAGAGATTTGACCGATTTTGGGTCAGGTCGCTACAAGCCGCTGCCGCTTGAAGGACTGCCTCGTGGAGGCGAGCGGTCTCCCTAGCCCTCTCGTACTCATTTGCCTCCTCTCTAAGTATGAAATATCTCCCTTTTCCCTGAAAGTCAAAGAAGGTAGGAGCAGGAAGCGTAACATAGATGACGCGTTGCTTGTCAAAGATTAGTACGTATTGGAAAGGCTATTTGCCCCTCTTAAGAATTTGGAAATGTTCCATAACATCATAATCAAGGTAAGCATGTGGTAATTGAATATCATTTTCTCTTATAGGTACCCCGAGATAATTAGCTAAACGAGTGACATAAATACCACCAAAGAAATCTCCATCTAAAGCATTGTTATGTAACCGACATGCAATGATAGCTCCCAGGTTAAATTGTTTATCGTTCATTACCGCACTCTTAAGAATGCTCAGATCAGGAGCGCAAAGGTGGCTATGGTTACATTTACCGTTAATGCATCTACCTATGAAGAGAGCAAAAATGTAAAGCAGGAAAGTGGATACTCCCTATAGTAGCTTGTGTGATGGTTCTAGTTTCTCCCTGAGTGATGCTAGCAATAAACTCAACACAATCAGATCTACGAGGTTCATTGTAAGTGCCCCATTGTGGAATTTTGCATGCATCATTAAAATCTTCAAGGTCCATGCGGAATGGTTTATCATAGAGATCAAATAAAACAGAATGTGTATTGTGATGGACTGAATACTTGAATATCTACACAAAGGAATCAGTATGATTGTAGTACTGGAAGCACTTATCTGACAAGAAGTCCGTCAGGCCAGCGTTGTGCACGTACGTATGAAACTCCTCCTTGAACCCTGCGCGAGTCATGAAGTGTTCTGACGACCATTCGCAAGGTCGCACTAGAGCTTCTCGCGGTGATTCAAGGGCCGGCTCACGTATCGCGAGACTTGGGGATTTCTTCTTCGAGGAACCACCTTGGAACACCTTCCTAACATTTTCTTCCTCTGAAAAATTTATCAAATTTTTAGTGGCTCAAAATAAAAGTGAACAAAACTCAACAAGATTGATAGCAACTACTCCCACAAGTGCCTAGAGGCTATATCATGCAACAAAACTACTTTGAACCATATAAATTTGACATGCAACCTCAAGAACATGGACACCACAGCAGAAAAAATTTGCAATATATAAAGCACTAGAAGAAAAACTAATTGAACCATTGGAGGAGTCACATACCGAAGAACAATCCCCCAAAATAGTTTCAAAAACGAAGCTCTGAGCAAGGAGATCAAAAATTGCAGGAAGATGAGCAAGAACACGGGTTTGAGCAATGTGTGACTTTTTCTGGATGAAGACAAAGTGGATGGGTGGCTGGAATAAGTGAGAGGGCCTACGTGGGCCCCACAAGCCACCTAGGCACGCCCTGTGGGCTTGTGGCTCACAGGTGCACCCCCCTGGGGTGTGTTCAGTGCCATTTTTCTCAAATATTGTATAAAAACCATACTAATTTTTCAGGGCATTTGGAGAACTTTTATTTTTTGGTCATTTTTTATTGCACGGATAATTCAGAAAACAGTAAAATAATAGCATTTCTACTATATTAATTATAAATAACAGAAAGTCAAAAGTGGGTACAGAAAGTTGTGTTTACTAAATTCATCTGTCACATGCCCGTCAAAAGGAATCCATTAATAAGGTTGATCAAGTCTTATTAACAAATTTCTTCCGAATGACATGAAACCAGAGAATCTTCGTATAACACTAGGTTACCTCAACGGGGATTTGCATGTCCCCGACAATAAGAATATCATATTTCTTTTTGATAGTTTGAATAGGGAATTCAAACCCTCCAATAGTAACTGTTGAAAATTTTCCAATAGAATTGATACTATTCACTTGAGGTTGTTTCTTTGGAAAGTGTACCGTATGCTCACTACCATTAACAGGAAAAGTGACATTGCCTTTGTTGCAATCAATAACAGCCCCTGCAGTATTCAAAAAGGGTCTACCAAGGATGATCGACATACTTTCGTCCTCGGGTATATCAAGAATAACAAAGTCCGTTAAGATAGTAACATTTGCAACTACGATAGGTACATCCTCGCAAATACCGATGGGTATAGCAGTTGATTTATTAGCCATTTGCAAAGAGATTTCAGTTGGTGTCAACTTATTCAGATCAAGTCTTCGATATAAAGAGAAAGGCATAACACTAACACCGACTCCCAAATCACATAGAGCAGTTTTTACATAGTTTCTTTTAATGGATCATGGTATAGTTGGTATTCCTGGATCTCCTAGTTTCTTTGGTATTCCACCCTTAAATGTATAATTAGAAAGCACGGTGGAAATTTCAGCTTCCAGTGTCTTTCTTTTATTAGTAACTATATCTTTCATATACTTTGCATAAGGAGACATTTTCAAAATATCAGTCAAACGCAAGCGCAAAAAGACAGGTCTAAGCATTTCAATAAAGCGCTCAAATTCTTCATCATACTTATTCTTTGAAGCTTTAGGAGGAAAGGACATGGGTTTCTAAATCCATGGTTCTGTTTCTTTACCATGCTTTCTAGCAATGAAGTCTCTCTTATCATATCTTTTATTCTTAGGCTGTGGGTTATCGAGATCAAAAGCAGGTTCTATCTCCACATCATTATCATTACTAGGTTCAGCATCAACATGAACATCCTTATCATCATTATTACTACGTTCATGTTCATTACCAGATTGTGTTTCAGCATCAGAAATATAAATATCATTTGGATTCTCAGGTGTGTCTACAGTAAGTTCACTAGAAGCATGCAAAGTCCTATCATCTTTCTTTTTCTTCTTAGATGGACTAGGTGTGTCAGTATTAATTCTTTGAGAGTCTTGCTCAATTCTCTTATGATGGCCTTCAGGATACAAAGGTTCCTGAGTCATTTTACCACCTCTAGTCATAACTCCAATAGCATGATCATTCATCTCATTAAGCAAATCATCTTGTGCCTTGAGCACTTGTTGTACTTGAGTTTTTACCATGGAAGCATGTTTACTAACAACCTTGATATCATGAACAGTTCTAAACACATAGTAGCTCAAGCGTTCAAGCATATAAGCATTTTGTTTCAATTGTCTACTAACAAATGCATTGAAGTTTTCTTGTTTAACAATAAAGTTACCAAATTCATCCAAGCATTGACTAGCTGATTTATTATAAGGAATATCACCTTCGTCAAATCTATAGAGAGAATTTACCTCTACTACCTATGTCGGGGTATTAAGACCATGTATTTCTTCAATAGGTGATAAATTCTTAACATCTTCAGCTTTAATACTTTTTTCTTTCAAAGATTTATTTGCCTCTTGCATATCTTTAGGACTGAGAAATAGAATACCCCTTTTCTTTGGAGTTGGCTTAGGAGGTGGTTCAGGAAAAGCCCAATCATTATCATTACTCTATATATTATTCAATAATTCTTCAGCTTGTTCAATAGTTCGTTCCCTGAAAACACAACCAAGTCAACTATCTAGGTGATCCCTAGAAGCATCGGTTAGTCCATTATAAAAGATATGAAGTATTTCATTTTTCTTGAGAGGATGATCAGGCAAAGCATTAAGTAATTGGAGAAGCCTCCCCCAAGCTTGTGGAAAACTCTCTTATTCAATTTGCACAAACTTAGATATTTCCTGTAGAGCAGCTTGTTTCTTATGAGCAGGAAAATATCCTTTAGAGAAGGGATATATCATATCCTGGGGACTACGCACACAACCAGGAGCAAGAGAACTAAACCATGTCTTAGCATCACCCTTTAGTGAGAAAGTAAAGAACTTAAGAATATAGCAGTAGCGAATTTTTTCCTCATGAGCAAATAAGGTGGCTATATCATTTAGTTTAGTAAGATGTGCCACAACAGTTTTAGATTCATAACCATGGAAAGGATTAGATTCAACCAAAGTAATTAACTCAGGATCGATAGAGAATTTGTAATCCTTATCATTAACAAAGATAGGTGAAGTAGCAAACTTAGGATCATATTGCATTCTAGCATTCAAAGATTTTTCTTTCAACTTGACAAGCAATTTCTTAAGACAATCTCTCTCCTTACGAGCAAGAAAGTCCCTAGCTACCTATCCATCCATGACATAGCCCTCGGGTATATCAGGAAATTCATATCTAGGAGTGCTAGGTTTAATAGGTGTTTCAAAGTGTTCAGTTTCAATAATTTCATCAGTTTCAGAAATATCATCGGTTTCAGCATTCTCAATATCTTTAGCTTAGCAAGTTGTTCATTAAGAAATTCACCCAGTGGCACAGTCTTATCAAGCAAAGTACTAGCATCATCATAAGCATTATTCATAGCAGAAGTGGCATCATCAATTACTTGCGACATACCAGAATTAATAGCAGGTGTAGGTGTCGCAAGCTTACTCAAAACAGAAGGTGAATCAAGTGCAGAGCTAGATGGCAGTTCCTTACCTCCCCTCGTAGTAGAGGGAAAAATCTTGGTTCGGGTATCTTTAAGATTCCTCATAGCGATCAACAGATATAAATCCCAAGTGACTCGGAGAATAGAGCTATGCTCCCCGGCAACGGCGCCAGAAAAAGGTCTTGATAACCCACAAGTATAGGGGATCACAACAGCTTTTGAGGGTAGAGTATTCAACCCAAATTTATTGTTTCGACACAAGGGGAGCCAAAGAATATTCGCGAGTATTAGCAGTTGAGTTGTCAATTCAACCACACATCCACGCCTGTAAGACTAAATATCTGCAGCAAAGTTTTTGGTAGCAAAGTAGTATGGAAATAACGGTTACAGTGGCAATAGTAGTAGTTGCAGTTTTGTAGTGATTGTAATAGCAGCATGACAAAAATAACTTAGCAAAGATCAATATGTGAAAAGCTCGTAGGCATTGGATCGGTAATGATAATTATGTTGGATGATATTCATCATGTAGCAGTCATAACCTAGGGTGACACAGAACTAGCTCCAATTCATCAATATAATGTAGGCATGTATTCCATATATAGCCATGCATGCTTATTGAAAATAACTTGCTTGGCATCTTTTGTCCTACCCTCCCGTGGCAACGGGGTCCTAATGGAAACTAAGGGATATTAAGGCCTCCTTTTAATAGAGAACTGGAACAAAGCATTAGCACTTAGTGAATACATGAACTCCTCAAACTACGGTAATCACCAGAAAGAATCCCAATTATTGTCACCTTGGGGTATATGCGGATCATAACTCGTAATAGGTATCTACAACTTGCAAGATAGGATCAAGAACACACATATATTCATGAAAACATAATAGGTTCAGATCTCAAATCATGGCACTCGGGCCCTAGTGACAAGCATTTAGCATAACAAAGTCATAGCAACATCAATCTCAGAACATAATGGATACTAGGGATCAAACCCTAACAAAACTAACTCGATTACATGATAAATCTCATCTAACCCATCACCGTCCCGCAAGCCTACGAAGGAATTACTCACTCCCGGCGGTGAGGATCAAGAAAATGGTGATGGAGGAAGGTTGGTCATGATGATGGCGACGGATTCCACCCTCTGGAGCCCCGAACAGACTCCAGATCAGCCCTCCCGATGAAGAACAGGAGGCGGCGGCGGCTCTGTATCGTAAAACGCTATGAATCTTTCTCACTGATTTTTTCTTCACGAATATGTACTTATGGAGTTGGAGTTAGGGTTGTAGACGTTCCAGGGGCCCCACAAGCCAGGGAGGCGCGCCCCCTTGGCTTGTGGCCCATGGGCGGCCCCCCTCTGATATCTTTTTCTGCCAGTACTTTTTATATATTCCAGAAATATTCTCCGTAAATTTTCAGGTCGATCCGAGAACTTTTATTTCAGCACAAAAATAACACCATGGCAATTCTGCTGAAAACAACGTCAGTCCGGGTTAGTTCCATTGAAATCATGCAAATTAGTGTCCTATACAAGGGCAAAAGATTTTTGAAAGGTAGATACGATGGAGACATATCATAGACCCACGTGAGGAATCGCTGGTCCTCATCGGGCTCCACCGGTAACACACGCCTTCGGCGAACAGACCTCTCCACAGCCTTCCTCTCCCTTGCCCGCTGCCTCTTGCTGCGGGCACCTCCAACTCCAGCGTGTGCGTCTCGGCCGGCAGGGCGGGCACAAGCACCCACCGTTGCCCACGAGGGGGAGCAGCAGTCTGCGGTGCAAGGATACGGCATGGGGAAGTAGCAGCCGGCAGGGCGATGGGACGGCGTGGGGGAGGCGTCGATTGCGCTGGCCGCCTATCGGAGCTACCCATGGGCTTGGAGGGGCCAGCGCCGACGAGGAAGCGGCGGCTGCGGCAAGACTACAGATCCGGATTTACCCCCGGTGTCCACCTTGGACCGCTACAAGGCGATGCGGAGGGCAAGCCCATACTCCGGATCCACCTCATCGTTGAAGCGGCTGCGGGAGCTCGACATTGCGTTGGATACGATTGGAATCGGTGAGAGGAGAGGAGATGACAGAGCAAGAGAGGAGAGTGAGTGAGCTAGGGTTTCGGACCGATGGGGTTTTTTGTGGTACATCCGTGGGGTCGGTGGTGGGCCGGGCTTGTAAGGCGGACGTGCCTGGGCGTGCCCGGACCACCCCATATCCGTGTGACGCCCCGAGACCGATGCTCGAGAAGACTTCCATATATTCCGGGTTTCGCCGTGTGTTTCATTTGTGCCTGCCCTTTTTATTTTTGCATTGCATCATGTCATCATGCCATCATCTCATAAATCTTTTGCAACTCAACTAAATAAATGGCATGGATCTTTGATCCATTTAAATCGAGGGAATTCACATGGTGATTCTCTTTAAAACATATCCTCTCGATATTTAGAGAGCTATAGTAAATATTCGAATTATTTGGATTTACCGCAAACACACTTACAAAATATCCTAATGCCTTTGTTGTCTTAATTCTTGATCTCCAACTTTGCCATTTATTCTTTCATCATATTCCGGAGCTCCACCAAAAATCCCAACATTTTTGGAAACCTCTAATTCCTAGTCCTTGCTCAAACCTTTTGAATTAAATTCAACTGACTTTGAATTTAATTCTTGCAATCTTGCCACTCCTATTTTTCATGGACCGTGCACATTTTTATGAGTCCATGGAAATTATCCCCGTGCCCAACTCTTTCTCTAACCTTTCTTTTCTTCCCTTTTTCTTTCTCTTTATTTTCTGTTTTGAAAAGAGAATTAGAGAAAGAGAGAGAGAGAGAAGGAGCCCAGCAGCCTGGGCCTCCCAACATCCCGCGCCGGCCCAAGGCCAAGGCCCAGCCGCCCCCACCAATCCCTACGTAACCCTAGCCCGACCATCGCTCGATCCCCATCTCTCCCTTCGTTCTCCTCCTGCGCCGCCACACACCCATCGCCCGATCCCCATCTCCCTCTCGTCTCCTCCCTCGATTTGCCTCTCGCAGAGAAAGAGAGAGGAGCAGAGCCTCGCGCCCGACCCCCTCGTCGAGGCCATGGCCGCCGCCGCGCCTTGCTCCCTCCTGCCGCCAAGCGCCTCCCCTTCTCCTGCTCCTCCGCGATGCCCTGCTGCCGGCCAAGTCCCGCCGCCCGCTCCATCCCACTGCTCGCCGGAGAAGCCCCTCCTCGCCGCCCCGTTGTGCTCCGGAGGTCAGGGCCGCCATGGACGAGCCCCTGCCGTCCCCGCGCCCTACTGCCTCCTAGAGTGTTGCGCCCTCGCCGTTCGTCTTCAACCCTGTCCAGATCCGGCTTGTTCTCTGCCGCTGGTTTCATGCACCTCCGCTGCCGATTGCATGGACGCCAAGATCCCCTTCGATTTGCCAAGACGCGGCAACCAGGAACGCCCGAGGACGCGTTCGTGGATTTCGTCAAGTTCGAGCACCGCTGAACGAGGGTTTTTGTCTTTCATTTTGGATGCGCCAAGTTCCTGTTCGAAAGTACGTCTACATGGACAAGTATCGTGGCACCGAAGACTTTGGATGCGACAAGTCCCTCTCCAACGTGTACATCTACACCGCCAAGACCGGACCGACAAGTACCCCGACGTTGTGTGTACCACTACCGTCGCCCCGAAGACGTTGGATTCGTCAAGTACCCCTCCGAAACGAATGTGTACAACTACTTCCACTACGAAATGTGAACCACTACTTCCACTACCGTCGCCGTGTACCACTACTTCCTCTACTTCGCACCAACTCGATCCGTTACGAATATGCTCCCTTGGAAGGTATAACCACCGAGACGATGCCCGTGAACGAATGTGGGTTGTATGAGATGCTCGTGTTTGCACCGTGCCCGTTTGCTTCATGCACGTTCCTCCTCGTTTGCCATGCCGTCGACCCGCGGGAACCCGGTAGTCGGGAGCACCCCACCATCTCTAGTTTGTTGCGCACATCCGCACGCCTCCTTTTGCACCGGTATCTCCATGAGCTACCGGAACCGATATGTTGCCGTGGCATCATTTTCGGATTCGCCGCCGTGGCACCCTTTTTGATCCACCATGGTGACCAAATGCTTCATAATCATGCTTATGTCAACATTTTCATAAAAATTGCATATAACTTGTATATGTCATCCGCATCATAATTACAACATTTAAAATGTTTATATTTGTTGTTTCCATTAAATTGCTAAATGCATATGGGGATTTACCGGATTTGTTGTTTTTATATCCGGCCCCATTTAAATTGTTTAGATGGTATAGTTTTGTTATGCTTCAGCACTTGCCATGTTAACCAATATTTAATATTGTTGGGTACCTAATCGGGAGTGAACTAAATAATTGATGTGGTGTTTCGTCAATATGCAACTCGTTGCATATTTAGCCCCACTTAACTTGTAGTGTTGTTTGTGCATATTGCCATGCCATGCCTCATTAAACCGGACATGCATCATACTTGTTTGTGCATCATGACATGTTTATGCTTGTGTGTTTACTATGTTGTTTGCTTCTTTCCGGGTTGCTTCTCTCGTTAGCTTCGGTTTCGTTCCGGAGTTGTGAGGATTCGTTCGACTACATCCGTTTGTCTTCTTCATGGACTCGTTCTTCTTCCTTGGGGATTTCGTGCAAGATGACCATACCCTCGAAATCACTTCTATCTTTGCTTGCTAGATGCTCGCTCTTTTGCTATGCCTATGCTACGATGCCTATCACTTGCTTATCATGCCTCCCATATTGCCATGTCAAGCCCCTAACCATCCTTTCCTAGCAAACCGTTGTTTGGCTATGTTACCGCTTTGCTCAGCCCTCTTATAGCGTTGTTAGTTGCGGTGAAGATGAAGTTTGTTCCTTGTTGAACAGGAGATGTTGTTCCTTGTTGGAACATGTTTACTTGTTGGGATATCACAATATATCTCATTTAATTAATGCATCTATATACTTGGTAAAGGGTGGAAGGCTCGGCCTTATGCCTGGTGTTTTGTTCCACTCTTGCCGCCCTAGTTTCCGTCATATCGGTATTATGTTCCCGGATTTTGCGTTCCTTACACGGTTGGGTGATTTATGGGACCCCCTTGACAGTTCGCTTTGAATAAGACTCCTCCAACAAGGCCCAACATTGGTTTTACCATTTGCCACCTAAGCCTTTTTCCCTTGGGTTCTGCAGACTCAAGGGTCATCTTTATTTTAACCACCGAACCAGTGCTCCTTCGAGTGTTGGTCCAAACTGTCAGCCGCCGGTGGCCACCAGGGGCAACTCTGGGCTCGCCTACCGGAAGTTTGGACAATCCGGTGTGCCCTGAGAACGAGGTACGTGCGACTCCTATCGGGATTTGTCGGCACATCGGGTGGCATTGCTGGTCTTGTTTTACCATTGTCGAAATGTCTAGTAGCCGGGATTCCGAGACTGGTCGGGTCTTCCCGGTAGAAGGAATATCCTTCGTTGACCGTGAGAGCTTATAATGGGCTAAGTTGGGACACCCCTGCAGGGTATTATCTTTCGAAAGCCGTGCCCGCGGTTATGAGGCAGATGGGAATTTGTTAATGTCCGATTGTAGAAAACCCGAAGTTGATCTTAATTAAAATACACCAACGCGTGTGTAACCGTGATGGTCTCTTCTCGGCGGTCCGGAAGTGAACACGGTGTTGGAGTTATGCTTGACGAGGGTTGTTCTAGGATCACTTCTTGATCATAGTTGTTCGACCGTGCTTTTGTCTTCTCTTCGCTGTCATTTGCGTATGTTAGACACCAGATATGCTAGTCGCTTGCTGCAGCTCCACCTCACTACCTTATCCTACCCATAAGCTTAAATAGTCTTGATCTCGCGGGTGTGAGATTGTTGAGTCCCGTGACTCACGGATACTTCCAAAACCAGTTTGCGGTGCCGATGAAACCGTGCAGGTGGCGATCCGAGCTCAAGGAGGAGCTCGATGAAGATCTTGTTCATTGTGTTGTTTCGTTTCAGCTTGATCAAGAGTGGAGCCCAGCTTGGGACGATCGGGATCTGTAGCATTTGGGGTAGTCTTCTTTTATTTTGGTTCCGTAGTCGGACCTTGAGTGTAATCTGGATGATGGATGTTTATTTATGTATTGTGTGAAGTGGCATTGTAAGCCAACTATGTATCTCTTTCCTTATGTATTACATGGGTTGTGTGAAGATTACCTCACTTGCGACATTGCTTTGAATGCGGTTATGCCTCTAAGTCGTGCTTCGACACGTGGGAGATATAGCCGCATCGAGGGCGCTATAAGTTGGTAATCGAGCCATCCTCGACTTAGGAGCCCCTCGCTTGATTGTTTGTGGCGTTGTTGAGTCTAGAACAAAATGTTTTGAGTCTTAGAATTATATATATCGGAGAGTAGGATTCTTTTACTCCTCGGTCCTTCGCCGCTCTGTGAGGTCTCCCGACGAGAAGTTTTGACTCTTCTCTCTCAAATTTCACTAAAAAATTTAGGATCACGCTGGTATCTTGGAATTGTTCCGATGGTTTTGTGACGAGAACATTGTTCTTGGAGCCTCCTGACATTTAGGGGTTGTGGCAGTGTCCCGGGGAGTTGAGCTCCGAGGTGTTGTCGTCACAATTTTATCGCTGCAGTTCTGAATACCGAGCTTTGCCGACATCGAAAATCTCTTTTATGCAGTTGTTGGTGAGATAACCTCGATAACCCAGTACTGGGGCGAGCTCGAGAGTATTGCCATAACTCGTATAACGGATGCTTTTCGAAGGCTGAGGTAAACGATTTCCGAAGGTTTCTTGGTTATGTGTTGAAGGATGGATATAGCTGGATGTAGGTATTGTTAGTTTGGGTGATATATTTTGTGTCCCCTGTATCCCCAACACCTGATTGCATAACCGGAAAGTTTCGGGAGTTTATAAGTGGGAATTCAAGTATCTCGTAGGATATCTTTCCAACAGACACATGATACGATATGGGATCTATCCTCTGTTGGAAAAGGCAGTGCCTAGGAGGCGCTTAGGCACGCCTAGGCGCTAGGCAATGGCCAAACGCCTCGCCTAGGGCATAAATGGAAGTCTAGGCAGGGCAAGTAAGGAATTGCCTACCCAAGCAAGAAATCATGCCACGTACTGCACTGATATGCCAAACGAGTTATATTCCAATGGCAGTAGATGGTAATTAACTTATTTATATGCCCTAAACTAATATCAACACCCATATAATAATCACAAATACACTACGAGTAAAAACTATATTACCGCCTAGGCCGCGCCCAGGGCGCTTAGGCACCGCCTAAGCACTAGGCGAAGGCCAACCGCCTCGCTTACGCCTACCGCTTTTTCCAACCTTGGATCTATCATATGTTTGTTTCTGGCTTATTCTGCAAGCCAAATCCTTTGTTTTGTTTTGTTTTGTGGTATTCAAGTTGCTTCAATGCCAAGTGTTGATTCCATACCTTATTCTAAACGGTGTTCTCATATTTCTATGTGGATGCTAATCCTTCTTGATCATCAAGGTCATCTTTTCAATCCTTTCCAACCGTGTGCTTCTCTCCAAGTAAATCCGATCATTGCAACATTCGCAAGATCAATTCTAAGTTTTTTTTCTCAATGGTGTTCGTTTCATCCGACCCAAGTTGCCTTTGTTTTCCTGCCCTCCCACCCTTTTTCTTCAAGGACTCAGATTTCTTAATCAAGTATCCTTTTTGTTGATGCGAAGTCTCTTCATTCTTATCTTTCAATGTTCTTATCCGGTGATTTCCCATGAAGATACTAACGGAGCTTCAAGTTTATTATTCTTTGTTCTTTTTCTTCTCCCGTGGATTCAATTCAAGCTTTGCCGATCATATCTTTTCCTCGTTTCAAATGTTTTTCTCGTACCGGTGCACCTCTTAATCATCCACTTCTAGCTATTCAATTGTGCCGGAGTGTTGAAAATATCTCAGAAGATTCAAGTTTCCATTCTCAATTCACTCAAGTTCTTTTGAGGATGCTATCTCATTCAAGCCATTTAAATCGACCGGTGCATTATCTCTTCCTAAACAATCGTTCAACGGTGTTTCTTTTGAGTGGGCCCTAACCCACAGGTATTTTTCCAGTATCTTACCTGACTCTTCTAAATTTTCCAGAGCTTCTAAAATTCTTTTCTAGGTTTGAAGTAAGAATGGGCTTTCATCAGTCATGGCTTTCTCCAAGATCTTTCAAATTCTTTTCATCGTTGGTTCAACCTTTCTAATTTTCATCCCGGAGTATCTCAACAATTCATGGTTGTGTTTCTCGTCGTCATTCTCGAAGTTTGAAGACCGAAGAAGAGTTTCTCTTTAATCTTGGTCCATTCTATTGAAGATTCATGGTTCAAGCTTGATGCCATCCTCTCATAATTGTTTTCGATTGTGAGAATTCATTTCATAACCATCCGGAGCATTTCATGAATTGTTTCCACTTCTTTCCTCCGAAGGCCATCATTTTGTGATCCCTCATTCTCAGCTTTCAGCTCTCGTTCTCCAAATCTTACC
Source organism: Aegilops longissima (assembly GCA_021605205.1). NCBI lineage: Eukaryota > Viridiplantae > Streptophyta > Magnoliopsida > Poales > Poaceae > Aegilops > Aegilops longissima. The sequence goes on along the minus strand of CM038681.1, from coordinate 432,969,165 downwards.
GGTGCATCGTTCAAATATCCTCTACTCAGTTCATGATCTCTTCGTTCTCTTGTATCTAAATTCCCTCAAGTATCTTCATTTGTTTTGCAATTCTTCACGGTGAATTGTGCCTTTGCTACTTTCATTTTCAATTCTTACGGTGGTTCGTTCAAGAGTTCTCTTCCTTCGTTATTATATAGATTCATTCGTTCTTCCCAAATCCTACCGGCGGATCGTTGAAGACCTTCCCAAGTTGAGAAATATATCTCTTCAATCCTTTTTCAACGAGAATAAGTAGTATGCCTAATCCGTTGCTTGTCATCAATCTAAATTGGTGAAGGATACGCATAACATAATTCTCGTTCTTGTTTCATCCAAGTGATTGATTCATTCTTCCGGCATTCGTAATGGTATCAATTTCTCAGTTCTAAGTTGTTCATCTCTTCTTTCCAGAGTTTGTTCATAATATCACATTCTCGGTCCGAGATGCTTCATCTTTTCTTTCCGGAGTTCAAAGTTTTCTCGGTTATATCATTTCAAAGCTTCATCTTATCACTGCAAGGCTTCACCTTGTGTTTTCAACTTCTCTTTCTTTTATCATCCTTTTCTTACCGGAGTTCTTCATGGAGGCTCTACATGGTGCTTCGTCAAGGATTCTTTTCATTCTTCAATTGTTCATCAAGATTTCTCGCGGAGTTAAGATCCGCCAAGCTATACTCAAAATTAACATGGTGCTCAACACATGTTTTGTTTTGAGGAGTTCAAGCATTCTTCATCTTGCATTCCGAAGTGCAAATCTTTCGACCTTATCTTTTGAGGTGGTGTTATGTCATTTTGACAGTTTCATTCATGTTTCATGATTCACTTGTTGTCAAGAATGAGATATTTAAATCCATCAATCTCTTCATTGGAGTTATCTTGGGTTTATTTCACCTAAAGTTTTCCCTAAGGATTGTTGCTATTTATGGTGCTTATAAATGACCCAAGTTCTTCATTTGTCCTCTCGGTGAAATAAGTTTCTCGTCTCCTTGTTGATATCAATCCAATCGTTTGTTTCCGTTGGTGGCAGAAGCTCACCTCATAATGTTGAGATGTTTCCATAAGTCCACTACAAGGTTATTCTTTTCGTTGTTGGTTTTCCAACAACTCCGTTCTATCCTTCTTTTTAAGGGTGCTTTCCAAACTCATTTGTGGTAGAAGTTATCATTTTCTTCTCCATTCCTTTATTCCAATAATCTATCTTCAATTTTTCTTCCGGAGGCACTGTGATGTTGCTCTCTTCGACCCATCATCTTGTTTTGTCAAGACCATGTCCTTTTCCTTGCTTATCGATTTAACCGGAGTGTTGTGTCTATCGTTCCTCTTTTAACCGGAGTCTCATCCAGGTGCTTTCATTTAGCCAAGTTCATGTTCTATTCCTTCCATGTTCAACCGGAGTGCTACCCGAATTCTTCCTCTCTCATCTTGTTTTAACCGGAGTGGTTTCAATATCTATGTTATCACTAAACCTCTTGGTTCTCGTCGTATCCCATGTTCCTCTTTTCTAACAGAGTGTTTTCAACTTTGTTCATCTTCGTTGTTTTCTTTCTTTCATTTTGTTCAACCTCTCAAGGTTCGTGGTTTCACTCGTTCGTCAAAGAAGCAACTTTGTTTTACCTCTTTCTCTTCCGCTTTTCTCCGGTGCCATCCTAGATCTCGGGACGAGATCCTCTCGTAGTGGTGGAGTGTTGTGACGCCCCGAGACCGATGCTCGAGAAGACTTCCATATATTCCGGGTTTCGCCATGTGTTTCATTTGTGCCTGCCCTTTTTATTTTTGCATTGCATCATGTCATCATGCCATCATCTCATAAATCTTTTGCAACTCAACTAAATAAATGGCATGGAGCTTTGATCCATTTAAATCGAGGGAATTCACATGGTGATTCTCTTTAAAACATATCCTCTCGATATTTAGAGAGCTATAGTAAATATTCCAATTATTTGGATTTACATAAACACACTTACAAAATATCCTAATGCCTTTGTTGTCTTAATTCTTGATCTCCAACTTTGCCATTTATTCTTTCATCATATTCCGGAGCTCCACCAAAAATCCCCACATTTTTGGAAACCTCTAATTCCTAGTCCTTGCTCAAACCTTTTGAATTAAATTCAAATGACTTTGAATTTAATTCCTGCAATCTTGCCACTCCTATTTTTCATGGACCGTGCACATTTTTACGAGTCCGTGGAAATTATCCCCGTGCCCAACTCTTTCTCTAACCTTTCTTTTCTTCCCTTTTTCTTTCTCTTTATTTTCTGTTTTGAAAAGAGAATTAGAGAAAGAGAGAGAGAGAAGGAGCCCAGCAGCCTGGGCCTCCCAACCTCCCGCGCCGGCCCAAAGCCAAGGCCCAGCCGCCCCCACCAATCCCTACGTAACCCTAGCCCGACCATCGCTCGATCCCCATCTCTCCCTTCGTTCTCCTCCTGCGCCGCCACACACCCATCGCCCGATCCCCATCTCCCTCTCGTCTCCTCCCTCGATTTGCCTCCCGCAGAGAAAGAGAGAGGAGCAGAGCCTCGCGCCCGACCCCCTCGTCGAGGCCATGGCCGCCGCCGCGCCTTGCTCCCTCCTGCCGCCAAGCGCCTCCCCTTCCCCTGCTCCTCCGCGACGCCCTGCTGCCGGCCAAGTCTCGCCGCCCGCTCCATCCCACTGCTCACCGGAGAAGCCCCTCCTCGCCGCCCCGTTGTGCTCCGGAGGTCAGGGCTGCCATGGATGAGCCCCTGCCGTCCCTGCGCCCTACTGCCTCCTAGAGTGTTGCGCCCTCGCCGTTCGTCTTCAACCCTGTCCAGATCCGGCTTGTTCTCTGCCGCTGGTTACGTGCACCTCCGCTGCCGATTGCATGGACGCCAAGATCCCCTTCGATTTGCCAAGACGCGGCAACCAGGAACGCCCGAGGACGCGCGTTTGTGGATTTCGCAAGTTCGAGCACCGCTGAACGAGGGTTTTGCCTTTCATTTTGATGCGCCAAGTTCCTGTTCGAAAGTACGCTCTACATGGACAAGTACCGTGGCAATCAAGACTTTGATGCGATAAGTCCCTCTCCAACGGTACATCTACACCGCCAAGACCGGACCGAGAAGTACCCCGATGTTGTGTGTACCACTACCGTCGCCCCGAAGACGTTGGATATGTCAAGTACCCCTCCGAAACGAATGTGTACAACTACTTCCACTACGAAATGTGAACCACTACTTTCACTACCGTCGCCGTGTACCACTACTTCCTCTACTTTGCACCGACTCGATCCGTTACGAATATGCTCCCTTGGAAGGTATAACCACCGAGACGACGCCCGTGAACGAATGTGGGTTGTATGAGATGCTCGTGTTTGCACTGTGCCCGTTTGCTTCATGCACGTTCCTCCTCGTTTGCCATGCCGTCGACCCGTGGGAACCCGGTAGTCGGGAGCACCCCACCATCTCTAGCTTGTTGCGCACATCCTCACGCCTCCTTTTGCACCGGTATCTCCATGAGCTACCGGAACCGATATGTTGCCGTGGCATCATTTTCGGATTCGCCGCCGTGGCACCCTTTTTGTTCCGCCATGGTGACCAAATGCTTCATAATCATGCTTATGTCAACATTTTCATAAAAATTGCATATAACTTGTATATGTCATCCGCATCATAATTACAACATTTAAAATGTTTATATTTGTTGTTTCCATTAAATTGCTAAATGCATATGGGGATTTACCGGATTTGTTGTTTTTATATCCGGCCCCATTTAAATTGTTTAGATGGTATAGTTTTGTTATGCTTCAGCACTTGCCATGTTAACCAATATTTAATATTGTTGGGTACCTAATCGGGAGTGAACTAAATAATTGATGTGGTGTTTATTCAATATGCAACTCGCTGCATATTTAGCCCCACTTAACTTGTAGTGTTGTTTGTGCATATTGCCATGCCATGCCTCATTAAACCGGACATGCATCATACTTGTTTGTGCATCATGACATGTTTATGCTTGTGTGTTTACTATGTTGTTTGCTTCTTTCCGGTTGCTTCTCTCGTTAGCTTCGGTTTCGTTCGGAGTTGTGAGGATTCGCTCGACTACATCCGCTTGTCTTCTTCATGGACTCGTTCTTCTTCCTTGCGGGATTTCGCAAGATGACCATACCTCGAAATCACTTCTATCTTTGCTTGCTAGATGCTCGCTTTTTGCTATGCCTATGCTACGATGCCTATCACTTGCTTATCATGCCTCCCATATTGCCATGTCAAGCCCTAACCATCCTTTCCTAGCAAACCGTTGTTTGGCTATGTTACCGCTTTGCTCAGCCCTCTTATAGCGTTGTTAGTTGCAGGTGAAGATGAAGTTTGTTCCTTGTTGAACAGGAGATGTTGTTCCTTGTTGGAACATGTTTACTTGTTGGGATATCACAATATATCTTATTTAATTAATGCATCTATATACTTGGTAGAGGGTGGAATGCTCGGCCTTATGCCTGGTGTTTTGTTCCACTCTTGCCGCCTAGTTTCCGTCATATCGGTATTATGTTCCCGGATTTTATGCTCCTTACACGGTTGGGTGATTTATGGGACCCCCTTGACAGTTCGCTTTGAATAAGACTCCTCTAGCAAGGCCCAACTTTGGTTTTACCATTTGCCACCTAAGCCTTTTTCCCTTGGGTTCTGCAGACTCAAGGGTCATCTTTATTTTAACCCCCGGGCCAGTGCTCCTTCGAGTGTTGGTCCAAATCGTCACCGCGGTGGCCACTGGGGCAACTCTGGGCTCGCCACCGAAGTTTGGACAATCCGGTGTGCCCTGAGAACGAGGTACGTGCGACTCCTATCGGGATTTGTCGGCACATCGGGCGGCTTTGCTGGTCTTGTTTTACCATTGTTGAAATGTCTTGTAGCCGGGATTCCGAGATCGATCGGGTCTTCCCGTAGAAGGAATATCCTTCGTTGACCGTGAGAGCTTATAATGGGCTGTTGGGACACCCCGCAGGGTATTATCTTTCAAAGCCGTGCTGCGGTTATGAGGCAGATGGGAATTTGTTAATGTCCGGTTGTACAAAACCCGAAGTTGATCTTAATTAAAATACACCAACCGCGTGTGTAACCGTGATGGTCTCTTCTCGGTGGAGTCCGGGAAGTGAACACGGTGTTGGAGTTATGCTTGACGTAGGTTGTTCTAGGATTACTTCTTGATCATAGTTGTTCGACCGTGCTTTTGCCTTCTCTTCTCGCTCTCATTTGCGTATGTTAGACACCAGATATGCTAGTCGCTTGCTGCAGCTCCACCTCACTACCTTCTCCTACCCATAAGCTTAAATAGTCTTGATCTCGCGGGTGTGAGATTGCTGAGTCCCGTGACTCACAGATACTTCCAAAGCCAGTTTGCAGGTGCCGGTGAAACCGTGCAGGTGATGCATCCGAGCTCAAGGAGAGCTCGATGAAGATCTTGTTTATTGTGTTGTTTCGTTTCAGTTGATCAGTAGTGGAGCCCAGTTGGGACGATCGGGGATCTGTGTAGCATTTGGGGTAGTCTTCTTTTATTTTGGTTCCGTAGTCGGACCTTGAGTGTAATCTGATGATGGATGTTTATTTATGTATTGTGTGAAGTGGCGATCGTAAGCCAACTATGTATCTCTTTCCTTATGTATTACATGGGTTGTGTGAAGATTACCTCACTTGCGACATTGCTTTCAATGCGGTTATGCCTCTAAGTCGTGCTTCGACACGTGGGAGATATAGCCGCATCGAGGGCGTTACAATCCGCCCCATATTTGGGCTGAATATGGGGGTGCCGGTCAGTCCGGGGATTTGAGGTCCATTTGAGGCATCCGTCTGTGTCAAAACACGTGACCGGGCAGCCCGCCCGGGCGTATGAGGCGGCTTTGAGAGGTCCAGCTATAGATGCTTTTAGAGCAATGCGCTATATGTCCACTCGCCTGGATATTTTCGCCGGGTTTATAGTTTTTGGCCTTTTTGGCTCAAACAGATCTGGTATAATTCTTTCTGCCCGTAAAAAAATATACATATATGACTGGCCCACAAATTGAACCTCCGCCGCTATATCTACGAAGTGGGTTGGCGGCGTTTTAGCGTTCCCGTCTCGGATATTCTCCGCCCCCTTCCGTCGCAGTTCGCCCCCTCAGTCATCTCTTTTCATTTCTCCGCCCCCTTCCGCCGCAGTGGCGCTCCCAGCAGTCGCACGAACGTCGCTGGCTCTCCCACATCGGCGCCCGAGGCGCGTGTGATCACTTCTTCGAGCTCGATGAGGTGCTTTTCCTGCACATCAAAAGGTGTTTGGAGGTGGACGAGGTGCTCCTCGCCTCCCAGACCGCGATGGCGGCCAGAGAAGATGGCGCAGATGAATGGCTCGAGGCAGTGAAGGAAGAGCACACGTACACCGATGCGTGCCGGACGTCGGCTTTCGCGTCCTACCTCGGCGTCCAGGAGTGATTCGCCTTCCTTCCCTAGGTTTAGTTTGATCTATGTTTTTATTATGCTATATGTATATGTAAGATGAACTCCAGTAGTGTATAAACTTAAGTTTGTAGCATGAATTAGAACTTAAATATGCGGTGGTTTTCGTGGATCTATTCTACCCGATGTCGGTTCATACCACAAATCCGATTTCAAGCGAACTGTATATTGCTTTTATGGGATCATTTTTTTGCGGTATCAGCTAGAGTTGCTCTTAGCGTGTAGGATCACATGCACCCTTTGCTAAAATAAAATTTAATAAAAATTAAAAAAAAAATCTGTTTTTTGGCAAATAACATTGATTTGTGTTTCACATGCGTGTAAATTTTCATGATAGAATGAGATTTGTGAAGGTCTAGGCATAAAAAAGGCTCTGAAAAGACTTTTTGAAAGCATCAAACTTCTTCTTTTGCCGAGACCACCATGCATGTCACTACATCACCGAAATTTGCATGCATGTGAAATACACATCCATGTCTATTGTCATTTTTTTCGAATAGTTTTTTCCTTCATATTTTGCTTTAGCAAAGGATGCATGTGTGCTCGAGCTCACAGGAGAACTTTCGCACAATAACTAGCAACTCGGTGGAAGGGGTTTATGGAGTAAATCCCTAAAAAAACTATGTAATAATACTAGTGAAGGCCTGAAAAGAGGACCAGAAACATGTGTTGTGATGTAATGGACCATGGAAGGATAAAATTGGTTGTAAACCGACACAACTTTGTATTCATGAACTTCAAAGCATGATCTTCCGAGTTGGCACTCAACATTTTTTCTCCTTTCTTTCATGGATGCACTTTGTCCTCTTCTCCTAGCTTCACCTCTCCTATGCCTCCTCTCCCCTTCCTCACCATCTTGTTCGACCAAGGAGGGAGGGGAGGGGCTTTGAGCCTCCACTTGTAGAGTAAGTCAGTCCCTAGTTGTGTTATATATAGTTGTGTTTCACCGTCGACTGGAGGATTTTTCAAGCTCTTTTTGTGGGCACCATCCACTGCTAGATGGTGTTGTTTCCCATGCTTCGGTCAAAGGTGCACTTCCAAATAACATCCTTTTTTGTTGCTTATTGGATTTGTTCCCTTTCTTTCCCTCCCTTGACTTACTTTATGGGTGGGATGGCGAGATGTATGATGATAGCTTGGTGTCCCTTTATTTTGTTCTCATTTAGCTCTAATAAATTCCAAATTCCTCCGCAAACTTTCTTTTCCTGATATTCAAGATTTGTTTTCAAAAAAAATTCTCGATTAATCTTTGACTTGTCTTTCTCATCAATCCACCTTGTTGTTTCTACAGAGCCAACTCGAAGCATGCTTTCTGTTCCTCTCTTGGCTTCATTCTTATCTCGTGTTGCAGATGTTTTCTTCGTTATTTAATGCTATGAATGGGGCATCATGCTCAATCTTTGGTCAGCACCACCCCATTCAACCTCCATTTTGGACGTGTTTAAATTCAAGAATCAACTTTATCCAGGATCCAAAATAGTGTGGTAAGTGATGAGTAGGTGGGGGTGTACGACGGGCTTATAGAGAAGGACACCATACACTCGACAAAACAACACAAGGATATTTTTTAAATGCATTCAGTCACCTCGTGAGAGTACAACCTACGTCCAATAGAATGGTCATCGAGAGCTTCTATTTGTCTTTAGTCTCTGAGCACATTCTTCCATGCCTCCTTCTTGCTCCTTCCTCCCTACTTTGCATTGCTTCCCCGCTTCTCCTTGGTGGTCTTCATTGTACTTAATCACACATAGAGCCCACTTTGAGGTAGTAACCAAATTTGATCCAAATGTATAGGGAGCTCAAGTAGAGGAGAATTCACCTCGCTTTCCATGCCACACGCACGAGCTATTGTCAACAGTCCACTCGAAGCTTCTAGGGTTGATGTTGGGTCCATGGTGATGTCTATTAGCTACTCTGACCATGGGTGTCACGCCCAATATGCGAGCCTATCCAAAAGGAACTCGACGGTCCCACCAAGGATAGACCCGCATATTGAAACGCTTTTGCAAGGTGGATATCATTACATCAACATTACATAATAGGTGGGGATACATACATAAGACACAAATGCCACAAGAATACATCAACATCATATACAAGATCAACATCCGACTACGGATGAAAACATAAACAGAAAACTCAAACGACATCCACCCTGCTAGCCCAGGGCTCCGACCGAACCTATCCCCGATCAAGAAGAAGCGTAAGAAGAACTCAAGACAAGCAAGCATCGCCTCGCGTCATGATCATCACAACCTGTACCGCAATCGTTGGTGTAGTAATCAGGAGCCACGAGGACTCAGCAATCCCATTACCGTGGGTATCAAGACTAGAAAAGCTTAATGGGAAAGGAAGGGGTAAAGTGGTGAGGTTGCAGCAGCGACTAAGCATATATGGTGGATAACATACGCAAATGAGAGCGAGAAGAGAAACAAAGGAACGGTCGTCAACTACTAATGATCAAGAAGTGATCCTGAACTCCTACTTACGCCGACATAACCCGTAAACCGTGTTCTCCTCTCGATCAACCCCAAAAGAGACACTCACTTACGCATTACACGGTTGGTGTATTTTAGGAGAGTTTGCTTCAAGTTTACTACAACCGGATATTAACAAATTCCCATCTGCCACATAACCGCTGGCACGGCTCTCGAAAGTTTATACCTGCAGGGTGTCCCAACTTAGCCCATGATAAGCTCTCACGATCAACGAAGGAATAGACCTTCTCCCGGAAGCCCGATCAGTCTCGAATCCCGCTACAAGACATTTCGACAGAATAAAACAAGTCCAAGAAGACCTCCCGGCGTGCCGACACCTCGATAGTAGCCACAGATCTCGCCTCGAGCCACGACCGGATGAGCAGTACGACGGCAACCAACGATACCCCAAGTTGCCTCGGGCGGCACCGCAAGTGGTTTCTAGTTTGGACCAACACTTAGACAAGCATTGGCCCGGGGCTGAATAAAGATGACCCTTGGGTTAATTACTCCCAAGGGAAATGTAGGTGGTGGTGAAGCAAATGGTAAAACCAATGTTGGGCATTGCTGGAAAGTCTTATTCAAAGCGAACTGTCAAGGGGGTCCCATAAATCACCCAACCGCGTTAGGGACGCAAAATCTGGGAACATAATACCGATATGACAGAAACTAGGGCGGCAAGAGTGGAACAAAACACTAGGCATAAGGCCGAGCCTTCCACCCTTTACCAAGTATATAGATGCATTAATAATATAAGATATATTGTGATATCCCAACAAGTAAACATGTTCCAACAAGGAACAACATCTCCATGTTCCAACAAGGAACAAACTTCATCTTCACCGCAACTAACAACGCTATAAGAGGGCTGAGCAAAGCGGTAACATAGCCAAACAACGGTTTGCTAGGAAGGGTGCAAAAGGTTAGAGGCTGACATGGCAATTGGGATGGCTTGATAAATGTAATAGGTAGCGCAAAGATAGCGATAGAACGAAGCAACTAGCATAGCAATGATAGTAATGAGATCCAGGGTAGCGGTCATCTTGCCTGAAATCCCACAAGGAAGAAGAACGAGTCCATGAAGAAGATGAACGAGTCCATGAAGAAGATGAACGAGTCCATGAAGAAGATGAACGGATGAAGCCGAACCAAGCGTAGACGAACGAATCCTCACGATCGCAACGAAACAGGAACTAACAAGAAGAAGCACACAACATAGTAAACACACCACACATGAACAAGACATGATGCACAACCAAGCATGATGCATGACAACGCTACATGAAGCTACTCATGGCAAGGGATGATGCAAACAAGAACAACACATCAAGGCAAGTTTAAATGAGGCCGGGAACAACATATAACAATTCCGGTAAGTCCTCATATGCAAATTTCGAAATTGGTCCAGATCTGGATAACTTTAGGTTCAAGTTGTTAAACAGCAAGTTAAGATGCACCACGATGATCTACACGAAATTCTAGTCAAGTTACATATAAAGTTCATTTAATTCAGAGCTACGGCTTAGAAGATATGAGCAAAACAAGTTGAGCATGGCATTGATGCAAAATGCATACAAACATCAAGCAAACCACCTCAAAACATGGATGCAACATGATAATATGAAACTACATGCAAAATCAAGCAAGTTTCATATAGAGCACACTCAAAACGGAGCAACGGTTCAACACATACACCCTATACAAGTTATGACAATAACCTGTCCAAAACAGCAAGTAGGCATATTGCAAGCATCAAAACAACATGCTACAGGACCTCAACATAATAACAAAAGGCATGGGCATGATGTACAGGTAAAGCATTACAAAACATGAACACTGAGCTATCTCCAGAAACAACTAGAACATGCTCAAAAACACATGGCAAGATTGCAAATAATAACAGTTTCAGGCTTAGCAGAAATTAACATCAGGTTGCAATGTTTAGAGCTATCAAACAACATGTTACAGGAACTTAACATGGCAAACAAAGGCATGGCATGAGTCTACTAATTTCATAGAACAAAAGTCCTTTAGTGACCATAATCCAAAAAGGATCAGAAGATATGATGGCACCCATGTAAACATGGCAAGTTATATTACAGATTTGAACATGGCAGGAACAACGATAAGTAGGCATGTTGGTGAGCTTGAAACACTCACCACAGAGCAATACATGGCATGGCAAGGCAACCAACAGTAAGAAGACATGGCATAGAGGCTATACATGGCAAGAACAACAACATAGCATGCAAGGATCAACTACAACAACCTTGGCAAAATTGAATAACATGTAAACAATCTGCCAGGAAACATTTTATAGCAAAAGTAGAGCTCGATTGACTCAAGCTATGGCACTCCATAATTGCAAACAAGGGCATGGATGGAGACATCAAGACATGTTGAACAAAACATCCTTATTGAAGTATCTCAAAATAAGCATGGATCACTCTGTAGCATCAAGTTAACATGGCATCAAAATAACAGCAAAACATGGCTGAAATCAGCAACAACAAGACACCTAGTTTGCATGCTTGTGCTAGTAACCACATTGATCACAAAAATACATGGCATACACCCCTGGAAAGATGGCATGGCATATTACAAAACACATGTAGGACTCAAGTACATAGGATGCACACATCAATCATGGCAAAAATGACAAAAGTGCATGTTCTGATAAAAATCAGAAACTAACATCACATAACGCTCTCCCAACAGCATTTCCGGCATCAATATGAGCTCAAATGAAAATGATGCAATGAGATGAAATGATCTACTCTTCGAGTCGAACATTTTGACATATTACACGCGCAAAACGGAGCAACGATGACAGAGTTACAATGCGATGAAAATGGCACAAAATATCACATATTCGGGGACTTAGCAGTTTTTCGAAAAAGAAATAGAGTAAGCGCTAAATAGCTAAACTGCGACCGGTCGGGATTTGATGGGCTCACCATTGGGCTCGGCCCAAGTCGAGGGAGAGCGCCGGCTGGGCTCGAGGCCGACACGCTGGGCCGGGAGATGGGCCAACGAGGGGGCGCGCCCACGGGCGCTGGAGGCGTCGTCCTCCGTGCTCCCGCCCGAGCAGGAGGCCATGGCGCTGGCGGCGGGCCTCCGACGAGGGAGGCCGGAGAGGGAGGCCGGAGAGGTGCTGAGCTGGACGGGACGGCGGGGATCGACGGATCCGGGCGGCGGCTTGCCGGATCGGCGCAAGCAAGCAGCGGAGCTCGTCCGGGCTAGGGCGGCGCCATGGAGCTTATGGGTTCCTGGAAGCAACAGAGAGAGGGAGCTCGGGATGAGAGAGAGGCGAGGAAAGGAGAGATGGCACGGGCGGCGTGACTCATGGCGGGATGGTCGCCGGGGCGCCTCCGGCGAGTCGGCGGGTCGGGTCGAGGCTCTCCCTCGATCCAGATCGGGAGCGAGGGAGCTGGAGGTGGGGCGCCGAGCCTGGATGCGGTCGGGCCCTGTTCGCCCGAGGCGGGCCTCGCTGGCTTCGTGGGCTGCGGGCGGGAGGCGCTGGCCGGGACGCGTGGCGCCTTCCGGCATTACGGCCACCGTGCAAGCGACGGCCGACCACTCCGGCACGCCAAGTGGCGGCGGTGAGGTGGCTCTGCCGAATTTGAGGAGGAGGAGGTTGGCTGTGGTTGGTGGCGGCAGATCCGAGGAGAGGGGGTCTAGGGGTAGGGGAAGACTAGGGAATGCCAAAAATGGAATGGAGGTAGTTTAAATAGGGTAGGGGCTAGGTTTTGGTGGGTTTGGAAGCGATTCGAACCGTACGATCGCGATCGTCGGCTCCGGCCGAGGGGGACTAGGCTGGCCTAGGAGGGTTTAGTGGGCTGTGGTTAGAAGGCCTTGGGCTGAGAGGAGAGAAGAGAGGTGCAGCCGGCAGGGTTTTCGGAGACCGAAACGTCTGACGAATAAGCCGATAACGGTGCCGCTTACGGATGTCGGTTGGGCTATCAAACGAGCTTCGAATGCGATTTAAACTTGACAAGCGGCCTGTCTACACTATAATAAGACCGCATGCCAAGTTCCGACTCATTCCGAGAACATTTTCCGGCCACTCACGAAACGAGGTAAAAGGGGGCGCCGGAGGACATGGGAGTGCCGGATTGCAAAACGGACAACGGGAAAAATGCTCGGATGCATGAGACGAACACGTATGCAAAATGAAATGCACATGATGACATGATATGAAATGCAGATGATGACATGGCAAAGTGCAACACGCAAGCACATGACATGGCAAAGACAAATAATAATCAAGCGACACTGGCGATCGAATCCGGGCGCTACAACACTCCTCCACTAACAAGAGATCTCGTCCCGAGATCTTAGGACCGAGACGGAAGGGAAAGAGATGAGGTGAAATAAAAACTCAAGAGAAGAAGCAAAGAATCGAGAGCACTCGAGAATAAGAGAGGAACGACGAGAATGACGAGAATCAAAAGTTCACGGAATCAGATAGAATATGAAAGCACTCGTTTAGAACGAGATAAGAAAACAAATAAGACTGGAAGGATTTAGGTAGCACTCCGGCTGAAAATGGAAAGAATAGAACAGGAAGTTCACAAGATGGGATGACACTTGATGAAGACATGACACAAAACCTCCGGAAAGAATTGAAAGAGTTGGAATGAAAAGAATTTAGAAGGAAGGATTGAACGGAGTTGTTGAGAAAATCACCAACAGAAGAATAAGCTTGATGTGGACTTATGGAAAACATCTCAAAATTATGAGCTGATCGCCGACCACAAGTGGAAAAGATTAAATAGCTGAGAAGAACGAAGAAATGCGAAACTCCGCTTCAAAAGAATACGGAGAATTAATTGCACTTCGAGACGCGAGAAGAAAAGATACTTGAACTCCGCCAACAAAATCTTGATGAACTCTTGAAGAAATGAATTAAATCATGAAGAACCACCGTGAAGAACTCCGGTAACAAAAGGATGTTGAGATAAAATGAAGGAAGAAAGAATAAGATGAGCCTTGCGATGATTTAGATGGAGGTTCCGACGAAATGGCCGAGGAAATTAATTGAACTCCGGAAAAGAAAAGATGAGAAAACTTGGAACTAGAATTTATTCCTCACGAACAAACTCCGAAGAAATGGATTAAACACTTGGATGAAATAAGAATAAGATTTATTGTATGCTTATTCTTCATCAAATTAAATTGATGACCAACAATGGATTTTACATACTACTTATTCTTCTTGAAAAAGAATTGAGAAGTGACATATCGCAAACTTGAGAAGGTCTTCATGAACCACCGGTAGGATTGAAAAGAACGAATGAATTAATATGATAAACAAGGAAAAAGAATCTTGAACGAACCACCGTAAGAATTTGGAAATGACTGATGAAAGAGAATGAATCACCGGGCAGAATTAGAAGACCAAATATGCTCGAGGGGATTTAGATGCAAAAGAACAAAGAGATCATGAGCTGATTAAAGAACACTTGAACGAAGCACCGGAAGAATATTGAGACGAACGAAGGGGCACGGATATAGAATAATTGGAGAACGGCTTTGAAAACTTGGAACGACGAAATTTTCTGAAAAGATGGCCTTCGGATGATTGCGACGGAATGCAACTCCTGAAATACTCCGGATGGATGAAAAGAATTGCACAACTGGAAACAACTAGATAGGATAACAACGAGCTAGCACCATGAATCTCCGGGGGAACGGACAAGATTTAAAAGAAAACTCTACTTCGGTCTTCAAGGACGACGATAAACACCACCAAAATTAATGAGATACTCCGGAAGAAAGAAAAAACAGAGAGGTTGAGCCAACAATGAAATAGTTTGAAATCGATCTTGAAAGACATGTGACTGATGGGATCCATTCTTACGTCAAGCTACGAAAAGGATTGAGAATAACTCCGGGGAAATAGAAGGGTCAGGTAAGATCCTGGGAAAAGACCTGTGGGTTAGGGCCCACTAAAGAGAAACACCGTTGGAAAGGAAGATGAACAGACAGGTGAAGCACCGGAACAATTGAAATATTTGACTGAGGTGACAACCTCGAATTATTTCGAACACAGGCGAATCTCCTGAGATGTCCTCCGAACTCCGGAATGATAAACTGGCGAGAGGCGAACGAGCAGGGAAAACACTTGAGCTGAGAGAAAGAATATGATCAACACCGAAAAAAAAAACTTGAATTGAGTCCACCGGGAAAAGAAAAGGATGAAGAATGACGAACGAGACGAGAATTCACCGGTTGAAATAATTGAGGAAAACTGAAGAGGCTCCGTACGAATGAAATTTATGGTCGGAAGAAACTCGAACTCCGGGAAGAAAAGGGTGGGAGGGCGGGAAAACCAAAGACAACTTTGAAGGGGAAACCCGATGAATAACTTGAATAGAAAACACCGATTGAAATCATTGAGGAAAGAAAGCAACGTCTTCGCACGAGTAGGATGGATACTGACACGGACTCGTTCCGAGAAGAAGAACAGGAGGGCGGTGGGAAAAACAAGGACAACTTCGGACAAGGAAAAACAACGACGTCGGGGAAAGAACTGAGGATTGAACTCAAAGATGAAGAGGGTCGAGTCGACTTGACGAGAAATGCACCGGACAAAAGAGCTGAGGAACAACTACCGGAAAACCAACTGCGTGATCCTAAAGAAAAATTTGAAGGGGAAGAGGAGTAATTCAAAACACCTACGTCAAGATTCCTCACCAGAGCGACGAAGGGGCTGAGGAGTAAAAAGAATTCCAACTCTCCGATACCAACTTGTCACGCCCAATATGCGAGCCTATCCAAAAGGAACTCGACGGTCCCACCAAGGATAGACCCGCATATTGAAACGCTTTTGCAAGGTGGATATCATTACATCAACATTACATAATAGGTGGGGATACATACATAAGACACAAATGCCACAAGAATACATCAACATCATATACAAGATCAACATCCGACTACGGATGAAAACATAAACAGAAAACTCAAACGACATCCACCCTGCTAGCCCAGGCTACCGACCTGGAACCTATCCCCTGATCGAAGAAGAAGCAGAAGAAGAACTCAAGACAAGCAAGCATCGCTCTCGCGTCATGATCATCACAACCTGTACCTACAACTGTTGGTGTAGTAATCTGTGAGCCACGAGGACTCAGCAATCCCATTACCGTGGGTATCAAGACTAGCAAAGCTTAATGGGAAAGGAAGGGGTAAAGTGGTGAGGTTGCAGCAGCGACTAAGCATATATGGTGGCTAACATACGCAAATGAGAGCGAGAAGAGAAACAAAGGAACGGTCGTCAACTACTAATGATCAAGAAGTGATCCTGAACTCCTACTTACGTCAGACATAACCCAGAAACCGTGTTCTCCTCTCGATCAACCCCGAAAAGAGACACTCACGGTTACGCACACGGTTGGTGTATTTTAGGAGAGTTTGCTTCAAGTTTACTACAACCGGATATTAACAAATTCCCATCTGCCACATAACCGCGGGCACGGCTCTCGAAAGTTTATACCCTGCAGGGGTGTCCCAACTTAGCCCATGATAAGCTCTCACGATCAACGAAGGAATAGACCTTCTCCCCGGGAAGCCCGATCAGTCTCGGAATCCCGGCTACAAGACATTTCGACAGCAATAAAACAAGTCCAGCAAGACCTCCCGGCGTGCCGACACCCTCGATAGTAGCCACACAGATCTCGCCTCGAGCCACGACCGGATGAGCAGATCGACGGCAACCGACGATACCCCAAGTTGCCTCGGGGCGGCACCGCAAGTGGCTCTAGTTTGGACCAACACTTAGACAAGCATTGGCCCGGGGGGGCTGAATAAAGATGACCCTTGGGTTAATTACTCCCAAGGGAAATGTAGGTGGTGGTGAAGCAAATGGTAAAACCAATGTTGGGCATTGCTGGAAAAGTCTTATTCAAAGCGAACTGTCAAGGGGGTCCCATAAATCACCCGACCGCGTTAGGGACGCAAAATCCGGGAACATAATACCGATATGACAGAAACTAGGGCGGCAAGAGTGGAACAAAACACCAGGCATAAGGCCGAGCCTTCCACCCTTTACCAAGTATATAGATGCATTAATAATATAAGATATATTGTGATATCCCAACAAGTAAACATGTTCCAACAAGGAACAACATCTCCATGTTCCAACAAGGAACAAACTTCATCTTCACCTGCAACTAACAACGCTATAAGAGGGGCTGAGCAAAGCGGTAACATAGCCAAACAACGGTTTGCTAGGAAGGGTGCAAAAGGTTAGAGGCTGACATGGCAATTGGGATGGCTTGATAAACAGGTAATAGGTAGCGCAGCATAGCGATAGAACGAAGCAACTAGCATAGCAATGATAGTAATGAGATCCAGGGTAGCGGTCATCTTGCCTGAAATCCCACAAGGAAGAAGAACGAGTCCATGAAGAAGATGAACGAGTCCATGAAGAAGATGAACGGATGAAGCCGAACCAAGCGTAGACGAACGAATCCTCACGATCGCAACGAAACAGGAACTAACAAGAAGAAGCACACAACATAGTAAACACACCACACATGAACAAGACATGATGCACAACCAAGCATGATGCATGACAACGCTACATGAAGCTACTCATGGCAAGGGATGATGCAAACAAGAACAACACATCAAGGCAAGTTTAAATGAGGCCGGGAACAACATATAACAATTCCGTAAGTCCTCATATGCAAATTTCGAAATTGGTCCAGATCTGAATAACTTTAGGTTCAAGTTGTTAAACAGCAAGTTAAGATGCACCACGATGATCTACACGAAATTCTAGTCAAGTTACATATAAAGTTCATTTAATTCAGAGCTACGGCTTAGAAGATATGAGCAAAACAAGTTGAGCATGGCATTGATGCAAAATGCATACAAACATCAAGCAAACCACCTCAAAACATGGATGCAACATGATAATATGAAACTACATGCAAAATCAAGCAAGTTTCATATAGAGCACACTCAAAACGGAGCAACGGTTCAACACATACACCCTATACAAGTTATGACAATAACCTGTCCAAAACAGCAAGTAGGCATATTGCAAGCATCAAAACAACATGCTACAGGACCTCAACATAATAACAAAAGGCATGGGCATGATGTACAGGTAAAGCATTACAAAACATGAGCACTGAGCTATCTCCAGAAACAACTAGAACATGCTCAAAAACACATGGCAAGATTGCAAATAATAACAGTTTCAGGCTTAGCAGAAATTAACATCAGGTTGCAATGTTTAGAGCTATCAAACAACATGTTACAGGAACTTAACATGGCAAATAAAGGCATGGAATGAGTCTACTAATTTCATAGAACAAAAGTCCTTTAGTGACCATAAGCCAAAAACGATCAGAAGATATGATGGCACCCATGTAAACATGGCAAGTTATATTACAGATTTGAACATGGCAGGAACAACGATAAGTAGGCATGTTGGTGAGCTTGAAACACTCACCACAGAGCAATACATGGCATGGCAAGGCAACCAACAGTAATAAGACATGGCATAGAGGCTATACATGGCAAGAACAACAACATAGCATGCAAGGATCAACTACAACAACCTTGGCAAAATTGAATAAAATTTAAACAATCTGTCAGGAAACATTTTATAGCAAAAGTAGAGCTCGATTGACTCAAGCTATGGCACTCCATAATTGCAAAAAAGGGCATGGATGGATAGAGCAAGACATGTTGAACAAAACATCCTTACTGAAGTATCTCAAAATAAGCATGGATCTCTCTGTAGCATCAAGTTAACATGGCATCAAAATAACAGCAAAACAGGGCTGAAATCAGCAACAACAAGACACCTAGTTTGCATGCTTGTGCTAGTCACCACCTTGATCACAAAAATACATGGCATACACCCCTGGAAAGATGGCATGGCATATTACGAAACACATGTAGGACTCAAGTTCATAGGATGCACACATCAATCATGGCAAAAATGACAAAAGTGCATGTTCTGATAAAAATCAGAAACTAACATCAGCTAGCGCTCTTCCAACAGCATTTCGGGCATTAAGATGAGCTCAAATGAAAATGATGCAATGAGATTAAATGATCTACTCTTCGAGACGAACATTTTGACATATTACACGCGCAAAACGGAGCAACGATGACAGAGTTACAATGCGATGAAAATGGCACAAAATATCACATATTCGGGGACTTAGCAGTTTTTCGAAAAAAAAACAGAGTAAGCGCTAAATAGCTAAACTGCGACCGGGTCGGGATTTGATGGGCTCTCACCATTGGGCTCGGCCCAAGTCGAGGGAGAGCGCCGGCTGGGCCTGGAGGCCGACACGCTGGGCCGGGAGATGGGCCAGAGGGGGCGCGCCCACGGGCGCCGGAGGCGTTGCCTCCCGTGCTCCCGCCTCGAGCAGGAGGCCATGGCGCTGGCGGGCGTGGCCCTCGACGAGGGGAGGCCGGAGAGGGAGGCCGAGAGGCGCTGAACTGGACGGGACGGCGGGATCGACGGATCCGGGCGCGGCTTGCCGGATCGGGCGCATGGCTGGCAGTGCTCGCTTGCTAGGGCGGCGCCATGGAGCTTATGGGTTCCTGGAAGAAACAGAGAGAGGGGAGCTCGGGATGAGAGAGAGGGCGAGGGAAAGGAGAGATGGCGCGGGATGGCGTGACTCATGGCGGGGTTGGTCGCCGCGGCGCCTCCGGGCGAGTCGGCGGGTCGGGTCGAGGGCTCCTCCCCGATCCAGATCGGGAGCGAGGGAGCGGGAGGCGGGGCGCCGAGCCCGGGACGCTGGTCGGCCCGGTTCGCCCGAGGCGGGCCTCGCCTGGCTTCGTGGGCTGCGGCGGCGGAGGCGCTGGCCGGGACGCGTGGCGCCTTCCGGTTACACACAAGGCCGGTGCAGCGACCACGACCACTCCGGCACGCCAAGTGGCGGCGGTGAGGTGGCTCTGCGCTGGAATTTGAGGAGGAGGAGGTTGGCTGTGGTTGGTGGCGGCAGATCCGAGGAGAGGGGTCTAGGGGTAGGGGAAGATTAGGGAATGCCAAAATGGCATGGAGGTAGTTTAAATAGGGTAGGGCTAGGTTTTGGGGTTTGAAGCGATTCAACTGCATTTATCGCGATCGTGCGGCTCGGGCCGAGGGAGGACTAGGCTGGCCTAGGAGGGTTTAGTGGGCTGTGGTTAGAAGGCCTTGGGCTGAGAGGAGAGAAGAGAGGTGCAGCCAGGCGTTGGTTTTCGAGGCCGAAAACGTCCGACTAATAAGCCGACAACGGTGCCGCCACGGATGGCGGTTGGGCTATCAAACGAGCTCGAATGCAATGATTTAAACTTGACAGGCGGCCTGTCTACACTATAATAAGACCAGATGCTAAGTTCACTCATTCCGAGAACATTTTTCGCCACTCACGAAACGAGGTAAAAGGGGGCGCGGAGGACATGGGAGTGCCGGATTGCAAAACGGACAACGGGAAAAATGCTCGGATGCATGAGACGAACACGTATGCGAAATGAAATGCACATGATGACATGATATGAAATGCAGATGATGACATGGCAAAGTGCAACACGCAAGCACATGACATGGCAAAGACAGCGAATAACTGGCGGACACCTGGCGCATCGAATCCGGGGCGTTACAATGGGGCACAATCCAAAAATGGTCCCATCTAATTGGAGTCACTATCCATCCTGGAATACATCCGTGGACATGGATACATGAGCCAACCATCCAACACCGTGCCTAAGACGTCCATCCAGGCCCATCGACATCCATATACATTTGAAGTGGAAATATTGATCAATAGTAATTTGATGGGCAAATAAAAGTGCATATACATATGCTTCACAACCAAAACCGGCAAATGTTCATTAGCTTTTGCATGTACCCGATCACAAAAGTTGAAGTCCGTGCAAATTGTTCGCTCCTGGAACTAATGTTTGTGCCCTCTCTCTCATCACTTTGTCGTCGGCTCATTCGTAGCTTCCGTGTTTGGTGTGAAAACCGGCTGACCTCGGGGTAGGGGGTCTCGAGCTGTGGATCTTGGATCGATGGGTAACAGGAGATGAAGAAGATGGTGTTTACCCAGGTTCGGAACCTCTTGATGGAGGTAAAACCCTATGTCCTGCTCTTGTTTATATTGATGATGATGTATCGAGTACAGAGTTGATCTACCTCGAGATCATTTGTTGTGTATGATTCTAATGATCTAGACTATATCTATCGACTAGCCCGCGCCTCCCCCCTGCTCGCTGCCGCTTAGGGTAGTTCCGGCCGCCCGCGCCACTCGCTTCCCGGCAGCCCGCGCGGCCTGCTGGCCCTCGCCGCCGGTGCCCCACCGGGTTCGGCCGCTCGCCGCGCCTGGGCTGTGTGCGTGCCCGTGTGCACAACGCCTAATGGCCGGCCCGTCTCAATGACAGGTGGGCCCTGGCTGGATTAGTTTAGTACCTAATCTAATTACCTAACCCACTAAACCCCCCACTAACTACCGGGCCACACCCCTGTTAACTAATAATTAACCCATGCAAAATAAGTAACCCAATGACAAGTGGCCCCCTGTCCAGTTTGACCTAGTCAAATTGCTAACTAGGCTTGACTTAGCCAATGACACATGGGTCCCTCAAGACTTGTTGACCAGTCAACAGTCCTAGTTGACTGCTGACTTGGCAGTCAACTGGGCCCCACTAGTCCGCCATACATGCGCAACTCTGGGTACACTCTGTGTACCTATAGCCTTTAACTATTTAATATTTTTGATTTAATAATAATCCAGTAATTTCAGAAAATCTTTTAAAACTTTGAAAAATCATAGAAAATAAACCGTAGCTCGGATGGAAAAACTTTGTACATGAAAGTTGCTCAAAACGACGAGATGAATCCGGATACGCATCCCGTTTGTCTGCCACACATCCCTAACATAGCAAACACGCAACTTTGCCCCTCCGGTTCATCTGTCCGTAAACGCGAAACACCGGGAATACTTTCCCGGATGTTTTCCCCCTTCGCCGATATCACCTATCCCTGCGTTAGATCACCCTGGCACCGCGTATTGCCTTGCTATATTTTGTGATGCTTTGTATGCTCCGTATTTACTGTTTTTGCCCCCTCTTCTTCTCCGATAGACCCCGAGACCGTTGCTGATGCCACTGAGTTCGACTACGGTGTTGACGACCCCTCATTCTCGGCTGAGCTTCCAGCAAGCCCCTCCCCCCCCCCCCTTGATCACCAGAAATCGCCTATTCTTCTCTATACTGCTCGCATTAGAATAGTGTAGCAAGTTACTGCTTTCCGTTAATCCTATCCTGATGCATAGCTTGTCCTTGCTACTACTATTGTTACCTTTACCTGCAATCCTAGATGCTTAGTAGAGGGTGCTAGTATTCCATCTGTGGCCCTACATTCTTGTCCGTCTGCTGTGCTATACTATCGGGCTGTGATCACTCGGGAGGTGATCACGGGTATATACTATTACTTTATACATGATACATGTGGTGACTAAAGTCAGGTCGCCTCGTGGAGCACCCGCGAGTGATTCACGGATTGGGGGCTGAAAGGACCTTTGTCCCAATGGCCCTCTGTGTGGATCTTTGTGGTGGAGCGACAGGGCAGGTTGAGACTACCTAGGTGAGAGGTGGGCCTGGCCCTGGTCGGCGTCCGCGGTTACTTCAAAATAACACGTTTAACGAGTTCTCGGTATTTGATCTGAGTTGGGTCATTGACCTTATACACACTAACCGCCACGTGGGATAAGATATAGGCAACCGGCGTCATGGAACCAGCCGAAGCTCTTTTTGATGTCAGCGACTGAGCGGCGCGCGCCGGATTGGAGTGGAACGCCTGCTAGGCTAGGTCTGCTTCCATCCGCGTACACAACGTGCAGGTGTGCAATGGGCGATGGGCCCAGACCCCTGCGCACATGGGATTTAGACCGGCGTGCTGACCTCTCCGTTGAGCCTAGGTGGGGTTGCGACGTGTTGATTTCCCGAGGCCGTACATGACCCAGGAAAGTGTGCCCGGCCAGAGGGATCGAGCGTGTCGGGTAATGTGGTGCACCCCTGCAGGGAAGTTTATCTATTCGAATACCCGTGATCTTCGGTAACAGGAGACTTGGAGTTGTACCTTGACCTTATGACAACTAGAACCGGATACTTAATAAAACACACCCTTCCAAGTGCCGATATAACCCAAAGGATCACTCTCACATGGCTGACGAGGGAGGATTGCCGGTAGGTTTATGCTATGCGATGCTACTTGGTGAACTTACCATCTACTCTTCTACATGCTGCAAGATGGAGGTGGCTGAAGCGTAGTCTTCTACATGATTAGCTATCTCCTCTTATTCTCGTCATTCTGCAGCTTCACCCACCGATATGGCCCTTTACACATATACCCATGAATATGTAGTGTAGTTCCTTGCTTGCAGTACTTTGGATGAGTACTCACGGTTGCTTTTCTTCCTCTTTTCCCCTTTCCTTCTACCTAGTTGTCGCAACCAGATCCTCGAGCCTGGAGCGACGCCATCGTCGATTTACGACTTCTACTACACCGAGGTGCCTACTACTACGCAAGTGTCACCGACGACGACTGTGAGTAGTTTAGGAGGATCCTGCAGGAGGCATGTGCCTCTTCGATCTGTATCCCAGCTTGTGCTAGCCTTCTTAAGGCAAACTTGTTTAACTTATGTCTGTATCAGATATTGTTGCTTCCACGACTCGCCTATAATCAAGCACTTGTATTCGAGCCCTCGAGGCCCTCGGCTTGTATTATGATGCTTGTATGACTTATTTATGTTTTTAGAGTTGTGTTGTGATATCTTCCCGTGAGTCCCTGATCTTGATCGTACACGTTTGCGTGCATGATTAGTGTACGATTGAATCGGGGGCGTCACAGACACCCGCCATTGCACCCCTTGCCGAGCTCTCTCTCTCCCTCTCCCTCTCACCCTCTCGTGCTGAATACATGCATTGCTTATCTACCCCCCAACCTCTCGTGTGCACGCACGCACGTTGTCTATCTAGGTCACTCCCTCGAGACTGTCTCACTCTTTCTTCTGCACAGCGGGCTACACTCGCTCAATCTTGTTCTCTTTATCTGAGTCTCGTTTAACCTCGTTTTCTTTCACACACAAATGATATATCTCCCTGTTCGGGCCTCAGTCGACACACTCTATACTCTCTCACACAGATTGTCTATCTAGGTCAGTCCATCGAAGCCGCCCACACTCTTTCGACCTCATGGCGGGCCACGCTCGCTCTCTCTCTCTCTCTCTCTCTCTCTCTCTCTCTCTCTCTCTCTCTTTGTATGTCTTGATTGACCTCGCTCTTTCTCGGACAAAAACGATATATCACCATGTTTGAGCCCAATTCGACTTATTCACATTGTATACTCTCTCACGCACATTGTCTATCTAGGTCACTCTCTCCAACCCGTCTAACTCTTTCGATCGCACGACGACCCTATGTGATCGATCGACCTTGCTTCCTCCCACGCACAAAATATATCTACACGCCCTGGATCGGATCATCTCTTAAGCTCTATCTTACAGCCCTCACCCTTGCCAAAATCTCAATCGGACAATATCTCTCCGAGCATATATATTTGTTCCATGAATGTCGGACCACACTCACTTTGTCTCTATCTATATGTCTCTTGATTGACCTCGCTTTCACGCTTGTATCTTCCACACATTGTAGTTACCTCTCCATCCTCGCAAAGGCGGAGCTATTTACATTATGTAGGGGCACTCCAACCTTGGATTAATTTGTGTAGGCATTTATTCCGTCGGTTTAGATTATATTTTCGTAGCATTCGCCCACAACTACTCAAAACACCATTGCAACCCCCCGCAACCCCCTAGTTGATTTCCCGTGGCTCGGTCATCGCCTTCTCGCACGCCCTTTCTCGGCTTCAACGTCGCACCATGGTATTATTGCAAAAACTCGTTGTTCTCTTTAATTATTATAAATAAGCTACAAAACTACACACCGATAGTCCACTTGAATGGAACAAATTTGGACCCACAAATTAAAGTGCTACAACTACACACCGAGGGGGCCACATGTCATGAAACAAATTTGGACCCATATAGAAATGAAAAATAAAGGACGAGGATCGAACATGCAACTGTGGCCTTCAAGTCAAGACGTCAATAGGCAACATACGCTGAACAACAATGTTTGTTGTACCTCCCTTTGTTCACATAATGTTTTTATATTACCACAACCTATTTAATTGATAACATGTAATATTATTTTTAGTACTATTTGCCTTCACTTACTGGTGGGTTCTGAGGAAGTCCTGGATTAGGGGGTCCTCGGACGGCTGGACTATATGCTTTAGCCAGACTGTTGGACTATGAAGATAGAAGATTGAAGACTCCGTCCCGTGTTCGGATGGGACTCTCTTGGCGTGGAAGGCAAGCTTGGTAATACGGATATGTAGATCTCCTCCCTTGTAACCGACTCTGTGTAACCCTAGATCCCTCCGGTGTCTATATAAACCGGAGGGTTTAGTCCGTAGGACAACAACAATCATACCATAGGCTAGCTTCTAGGGTTTAGCCTCTACTATCTCGTGGTAGATCAACCCTTGTAATACTCATATCATCAAGATCAATCAAGCAGGAAGTAGGGTATTACCTCCATCGAGAGGGCCCGAACCTGGGTAAACATTATGTCCCCCGCCTCCTGTACCATCCGCCTTAGACGCATAGTTCGGGACCCCCTACCCGAGATCCGCAGGTTTTGACACCGACATTGGTGCTTTCATTGAGAGTTCCACTGTGCCATCACCGTAAGGCTTAATGGCCCCTTCGATCATGGGCAACGATGCGATCCCGGGTGAGGTTTTCCTCCCCGGACAAATCTTCGTATTCGACGGCTTCGTACTGCGTGCTAACTCGCTTGGCCATCTGGAGCAGATCGAAAGCTACGCCCCTGGCCGTCAGGTCAGGTTTGGAAACTTGAACTATACTGCCGACATCCGCGGAGACTTGATCTTCGACGGATTCGAGCCCATGCCAGGTGCGCTGCATAATCGCGACGAGCATGATTTAGCTCTGTCGTCGGACTGTGTTCGGGAGATCATACATGTAACTACTCCGGCCTTCAATCCGGAACAAATTGCGCCATCAGAGGACAGGAGGATAGACTCCGCCGCGGAGGCCGCACTCTCAGTGGCGATAGAGCCGAATACCGACTTCACCTCCTATGAGAGCTGTGTTGCCGAACCATTGACTCTGCATTCGCCACGGGCTCCGAGCCGCTCAGGTCTGCGTTTCATCGAATCCGATTGGGCACCGATCATGGAGTTTACCGCATGATATCTTTCAAGACTTGCCTTTTGGCGATGTGCTAAATTCATTTAGATCTCTCTCCTTGTCAGGAGAACCTTGGCTCAACTATGTCCGGCTAGAATAGGATGCGGACGACGAAGAAATTCGCTCCCCACCCACCACCCACTTAGTAGCCACTGTCAACGATTTAACCGACATGCTCGATTTCAACTCCGAAGACATCGACGGTATGGACGACGATGCAGGAGACGATCAGGAACCACCGCCTACCGGGCGCTGGACAGCCACCTCAACACACGATATATATATGGTGGATACACCCAAAGAAAACAACAACGAGGAACGGAAGGATGCAGCGAAGGATGGCTCCCTCGAGAAGCAACCAAAGCGACGACGTAGGCGCCGCTCCAAATCCCGCCTCAGCAAGAACAACGATAACATCGCAAGAGAAAATAATACCCCAGTCGACTCCAGAGGAGACGACAACATTGACCCAGCGATAGAGCAGGATGAACCAGCGAACGGCGAACACAGTACGGAGCAGCTGTCCGAACACGTCGACACCGAGGATAAAATTCGTCAACCTCTCTCCGGAGAGGAAAACAGTCCGGATGACGACGCACACGTCATCCCGGAAAGACACTTCGAACAAGAGAACCTCCATAGAAGGCTCATTGCCACCGCGAGGAGTCTGAAGAAGCAGAAGCAAAGGCTTAAGGCCGCGCAGAATACAGTCAACAATAGATGGAACAAAGTGCTCGATACTGAAGAAAAGTATGATGGTAGCTGCCATACAAAGAGCTATCCAAAGCGCAAGCTGTTGCCTGAGTTCGACGATGAGGCCGTAGAGCTTATACAGCCGAATAATAAAATGGCCGATCAGCCGGATTGACCACCTTGTGGCCGCGATAGGGCGGCTAACGGGGCCGCACATAAGTCGACACACGATTTACGTGAGGACTTGCGCCAAAAATCTGATATGACTAGGTCCATCTATGGATCTAGGAAGCGCGCTCCGGCACAAAATCAAAACTGAATACTACAACCGTCCGAACGCCACGATACATCCAAATACAGGGGTGCCGCACACCCCTAGCTTCACCGATGAGGCATCGGATCATGAATTTCCGTAGGGATTCACGCTCGCGAACACAGAGGCGCACGACGGAACGATTGCACTGGGTCTGGATTGAGGACTTCATCCTCCATATCCATATGGCTCGCGGAGATGATCTCCACGCCATTAAATACCTGCCCCTCAAGCTGAAAGGACCAGCTCGGCACTGGCTGAAGAGCCTCCCCGAAAATTCAATAGGAAGTTGGGAGGAGCTTGAAGATGCTTTTAGGGAAAATTTTCAAGGGAGTTATGTCCGACCTCCGGACGCAGACG
Source organism: Aegilops longissima (assembly GCA_021605205.1). Lineage (NCBI taxonomy): Eukaryota > Viridiplantae > Streptophyta > Magnoliopsida > Poales > Poaceae > Aegilops > Aegilops longissima. Next base: position 432,941,561 of record CM038681.1, on the reverse strand, counting down.
ATTTAAGTCACATAATTCAACAACTCGGAGAGTCAGCCCGAAAGCTTTGGAACAGATTTCTCACTAAGAAGAACCAAATTGTTGACTGCCCGGACGCCGAAGCCTTAGCAGCTTCCAAACACAACGTTCGCGACAAATGGCTTGCCAGACACCTCGGCCAAGAGAAACCAAGGACAATGGCAGCCTTAACAAGCCTTATGACCCGCTTTTGCACAGGCGAAGATAGCTGGTTAGCCCGTAGTAGCACCAAATACCTGTGCCCATCCAAGTCGTGGATGGCAATGGAAAACCACGGCGAATAAAAGCAAGCGTCAAATAACGAAGACAACTCAATCCAACACGGGGTAAACGCCGGATTCAGGGCTCTCACCGGTCAGCGGAAGAAGCCTTTCAAAGGCAACAGAGATGGACCGTCTGTAGCCTCAACAAGATTCTAGACAAATTATGTCGATTCACTGCACGTCCGGACAAACTCGCTAATCACACCCACCGAGAATGCTGGGTCTTCAAGCAGGCCGGCAAGCTAAATGCCAACACAAGGGAGGGAGACACTCAAGTGAAGACGAGGATGAGCCTCACAAGAAAGCAATCGGGGATGTAAAATATTCCCACCAGAATTCAAAATAGTGAACATGATTCACGTAACAGAAAGAAAGGACAAACATGCACTCAAAGACACATGTGCCTTAGAGCCCATCACCCCCAAGTTCAGCCCTTGATCAGCCCGCCCAATCACCTTTGATTGCAGGGATCATCTGACAAGTATCCGGCATGGAGGATTGGCTGCCTTGGTGCTAGACCCAATTATCGACGGATACCATCTCACCCAAGTCCTTATGGACGGCGGCAGTAGCCTGAATCTGATATATCAGGACACAGTCCGCAAAATAGGGATAGACCCGACAAAATTTTTCCAAAGTACTACTACCTTTATAGGGGTAATACCAGGCCCAGAGGCCCGCTGTATGGGCTCTCTAGTACTAGAGGTTGTATTCGGTTCACCCGACAACTTCCGAAGTGAAAAGTTAACCTTCGACATCGCTCCATTCCGAAGCGGCTATCAAGCACTACACGGAACAACAACTTTCGCTCATTTTAATGCAGTACCGCATTACGCTTCTCTTAAGCTTAAGATGCCCAGTCCATGTGGCACCATCACAGTTAGTGCAAATATTGAGCGTCCCTTATGCGCGGAAGAACGTGCGGCAGCTTTTACAGCCGAACACTAGACGGCCTCCCCAACCAAAATAAATGATCGGTCGTCAAGACCGCGGACATGGCTAGACGAGTCCGGCGCATCACTAGCTATAACAGCCTAGATATACCTGAGATTGGTTTGACGATTCTACTCCCATAGGCGGTACCAGGGCTTCCCGCGTATAAAAACGACTAGTTTGGCTCAACTTTACTTACCTTGAATTTTAATGGCTTATTGAGAATAACCAATTTTGCGCACGACAACTTTCACCTAAATTCTTCTCTTTTACAGATGACAATCGTGCTACACCCTTCCGGTGGATACGGCTGCATAAGAGACACAAAGCGCAGACGCCGCGCAGGGACCCGCTCAAAGGTTTCTTTTTAGATTAAGACCCTGTGTAAACCTTTCTCACTGTCTTTTGTTGCTTCAAATCCTCCGGACACTCAGTATAGCCGAGAAGAATGCTGACGTTATTGGCATTTGGCCAGGTCAGAATAATGCACGTACCTGGACACTCGGGGTTCATTATCAAGGGCATTGCTCAGCCCGGTATATATTATAAAGACCGAATGCCTTAGGGAGTGTTCGGCGTCGTGAGTTTGGCCTTATATGCATCAGCTCTGAATCATGTCTTTGGTCAAATGTTGGGTTTGCCTGTCTCCCATGTTTTGCTACCTTACGTTCCGCTCTATCGGCTAAGGTGGCACTGGGAGAACTACTGCGATTGTGCCCTGGTTCATCCGGACGAGTGCCTGAGTAGAGAAAGCCGAAAACTGACTGTCATGATAAAGCGCGAGACTGGTCAACCACTCGATGACTTAGTAGAATCTTCGGGATTCCTCCGCATTAACGAAGGGCCGGTTTTCCCGGTCACGTATGTACGCGCCCCGGATTCGGATGAGTACGGAAATACCAGGGGCTATATAGTAGCCCCACTGTCAAACTCCTATGGTCAAGTGAAAGTGTTAAAGCAATATAGTCTGATTCCCTCGTTCGCTGTGCTACCACCTCTTTAATGGACCAAGACGTTGGATCAAGTGTGAAGATGCGCTTTTGTGAACACCCCCGCATTATATGCGCGGGGGCTGAAGCCGACGACTGCAAACTTTCAAGACATACATATATACATATATATATACATAAACGACCGCACAGGAGGCATAATAATACTTTCAGGCAAAAGTATAAACACAGCCTTTCCAATTCAAATAACATTGTTCTTATAATGGGGATACATGTCACTAGAACATAACATTTTTCGAGCACTGAGCCTCTATTAAGCGAAGCCTTCAAGGACCTCTTCAAAGTAGTGCTTTCAGTCGATAGTCGACCCACGGTCAACTCTGGGTTGCAATAGCGGTGGCCTCCATCTCTGCCAGCTTTGTCTTGACACGGGCAAGGGCATCCGCGCAGCCTCTATGCACGCCGACCTCTTCATAGCGTCGATATGCGGCACAACACCAAGGAATCGTTGCACTAAGCCAAAATAACTATTCGGCCTTGGTCCTTCTGGCCAAGGATGATCCACAACAGACCTCATGGCAAGCCCGGACAACCTATGGAGCTCGGCCCACTCGGTCATTCGCTCATTTAACAGCAGCGGCCGCACCGGAACAGTGAACTGCGACCTGAACAACTTTTCCACTTCACGATCTTTTTGATCTTCGAAAAACTCGGCCGCATCAGTAGCACTTGCTGCCAAATCCACGTATGCGTCCGTAGAACTCCATAATTGATCGAGAAGGGCATACTTCAGATCTCCGAACTTCGTCCGCAACAAAAAGGGCTTCCCAGTCGCGATATCTCCAGCTTGACGCAGCTCCTCCTTCCCTGCTCTGATTTTAGAGCGGGCTTCCTTGGCTGCTACCATGGCCTTCTCCAGGTCCGTTGCCTTCGCTCGACTTTCCTTTCCAAGAAGCTCGTAACGGTCGGCAGCATATTTCAACTCAACGGCCATCTTGGCTATTTTATCCTTGCTTTGGCAATGCACAGCCTGTTCAGCTCTCAGCTCTTCGACCACTTTTAGAGCAGCCGCATCACTCTTCCTGGCTTGTTCCTTGGCTCGGGCAAGTTCCACCCGAAGGGTCTCCACGGCGGCAGCTCCATCTGCAGTCGCAACATATTAAAGACACTAGCATCATGCTCCTCTTATTATGTGTTGATCACCGGAGAAATCACATACCATGTGCCTCGTCAAGCTGCTTGTTTACATGCACGATGTCGGCATCTGCCGCATCAAGTTGCCGCTTCAGCTCGGCAAACTCACCAGTCCGGCTAGCCACCGGACCTTCAGCCACCTGCACATGAAGGCGGCATGATTATTACTGGACTATGATCTCTGTTTGCCGCCCGTTTCAAAGAACCGAGTCTCGAGGGCTATTATTCGCATATGGCACACCTAGCGTGTGCGGTACCATCAAAAACATATACTACTTTGCGTACCTCCAAGCCTCTCAGCAGGCTCATAAAAGCTTCATGCAGCCCACTTTTGGCGGATGAAATCCTCTCAACCACTGTACCCATTAGTGTACGATGTGCTTCTGAGATAGCCGCTTGCTCCAAAAGATCTTTAGTGCGTCGGGTCGCGCACCGGACAGCCCCGGCCTCTTTCTGTTGCTCTCCTTAGGAGCCGAATACTCCGGACTTCGGGTGGCCGAAGGATTACCCTCTGGCCTTGGCGGATCAGGAGAAATCCTCCGCGACGACACCTCAGGTGGCCCGCCTCATGGTGAGGAGGCATGGGAGTGTTTGCTCTCCATCATCTCGGAAGAAGATCCCCAAGACGAACTCACGAGAAGGGCTACGATCCAAACTACAAGATATATGCTTTTTATTGTCCTCGAGTAAAACAAGATATTTTTACTATTAAGTACTTTTGTTTACTTACAGCTTGGTGGAGGTTGATCTCTTGCATGGCACTGCGGCGGCAAGGATACCCTCGAGGCAGGACCCTCTGGCGAAGATTTTTCCCCTCGTTTGGAAACCATTGTTTCCAAGTGTTCAAAGGCGGTCCTCTTCCTTCCCTGGGGAGAGGGAACGTCAGATTCTTCTCCCCGGTTACCCCGGTTTGGATGAATAATGAGCGAGGCCTGCTTTCAGCCTCTTGATTCCCCATTTATCTTCCCCGAAGGGCGCTTGCTAAGGCGCAAGTTCAAGCATTCTGTCCAGTACTGGATTTGCTGAGCCTTCGGGAAGGGGGGCCGAACACCTTATGATCTTCGCCTTTTTTACCTAGTCCTGGTCAAAGAGCGGCTTTTCAAAATGATGTGATAAATAAAGAGACAACATGTTCGGCCGAAGGACTACTTACTTGGCTATCTGGACGATTGCAGCTCAGACCCATATCCTCGATGGTGTCCGGACACCTTATTCGTGATCCGAAGAACAATTTGTACATCTCTTCGAGCGTCATGCCGAGGAAGTGCTGAATAGCTCGCGGTCCTTCCGGGTTGAACTCCCACATACGGAGGGGTCGACATTTGCAAGGCGGGACTCGGATTTAACTAGCATGACTTGCATTACTGTGACGGTGCTGATATCTCTCTCGAGGAGATCTTGATGCGCCAAGAGTATCGGCACATCATTTACCGCCCTCACCCAGCCCCTTATTGATCCATGACGTCGATCCGTGGCGGGGGCCCGAAAGGAAAGGCGGTCACCCATTTAGTACCTTGGAGCTGTGATAAAACCACCCCGTTGCCATAAGCTGGATACCTCGGGAAGGAACCTTTGGCCATGGAACATCGGCGCCTTTGCTTATTACGGCTCCTCCGCATTCTGCGTGTCGCCCATCAATCGTCTTCGGCTCTACATTGAAGGTCTTGTGCCACAAGCCGAAGTGCGGGGTGACGTGGAGGAAGGCCTCACACACGACGATGAACAACGAGATGTGAAGGATGGAATCCGGGGCCAGGTCATGGAAATCCAGCACGTAATAGAACATGAGTCCCCTAACAAAGGGATCTAGGACAAGGCCTAGCCCTCGGAGGAAGTGAGAGATGAATACGACACTCTCGCTGGGTTCGGGAGTGGGAATGACCTGCCCTCGAGCAGGTAGCATGTGCGAGATTTGGGCGGTCAGATACCCAGCCTCTCTTAGCTTCTTGATGTCTTCCTCTGCGATAAAGGAGGGCATCCACCGACCTTGAAGGTTGGATCCGGACATGATTGAAAGGTCCGAAGCGCCTGACTTGAGCCTTGGGTGTTGGACTCGAGGTGGGGGAAGGATTCGATTGAGTGCGAGAAGAAAAAGGACGGGCCTTGGCCTCTTTATAAAGAGGGTGAATATCAAGCGTCCTCCGCGTGGCCACTTGGGACTTGCCTAAAATCGAGGAGTCATACCAACGGGCACGATTGGGTTGCCCACACCCGTATTGATGAGAATCCCGTGATAAGGGGACACGATCTCTGCTTCGACAAGACGTGCCAAGGAAATCGCCTCGCGGTATGTGCAGTGGCTGGTTGTGAAGAGCGGTTCGAATAATGACCGGGCTGTGGTGTGATTTCATGCGGCAAAATGCGTCAGCAGATTAGATTTGTGGAAATATTATTCTCTCTCTACGGTGGTATGTGGAACTTGTTTTGTAGAGCCGGACACTATCCTTGTGTTCATAATCTTCTATGGAGTATTTGGAGGAGGAACCCGCCTTGCAATGCTGAAGACAGTCTGCGCGCCGGACCCATCGTCATTGAAGCCTGGTTCAGGGGCTACTGAGGGAGTCCTGGATTAGGGGGTCCTCGGACGGCCGGACTATATGCTTTAGCCGGACTGTTGGACTATGAAGATACAACATTGAAGACTCCGTCCCGTCTCCGGATGGGACTCTCCTTGGCGTGGAAGGCAAGCTTGGCAATACGGATATGTAGATCTCCTCCCTTGTAACTGACTCGTAACCCTAGCCCTCCGTGTCTATATAAACTGGAGGGTTTAGTCATGAGGACAACAACAATCATACCATAGACTAGCTTCTAGGGTTTAGCCTCTACGATCTCATGGTAGATCAACACTTGTAATACTCATATCATCAAGATCAATCAACCGGGAAGTAGGGTATTACCTCCATCGAGAGGGCCCAAACCTAGGTAAACATCGTGTCCCCCGCCTCCTGTTACCATCCGCCTTAGATGCATTTAGACGCACGGGCATACACGAAGAACTCGCGAGCGATGTTGCCATTGACCATATCTGGACGCATTCATATGTTATGGCACCAGTTTCACGCGCTAGCAGCACTAGTCAGTGTGTACGTGCAATGCACGTTAATTTGGAAGTATATTAAGTGCATGTGGATATTAAGTTGGATATTATTTGCGTGTTATTATGTGATTAGCACTATTTTTGGCATGAAATTAACTGCACGCTAAACGTGTTGAGCGCTCGACATTGAAGCAGTCTAGGTCATTGGATGACAAGGAATACATGTGGCTTGATGACGTTTTATATTTAATTTGATACGACTCTAGCAGAACATTCAATCGATCAAACCATAGATTTCGTTCAGTCTGACTCCAACTTTAAATTATACGACGATCAATCTAAAATAAACAGAAATTATAAACGTTCACATTTTAAGCATGGCAATCCGAATGTTTTTCATGGCAAATTTAGATTACACGGCGGCGGCGGGGGCGTCTTGCGGTGCGAAGCGGCTCCTCTGCCGTGCTCTGCGTGTCGTCGGGCCACTGACCGACGGCGTCGCAGCGTCTTGCACCGTTGTTGGCATACTCGTGGACGTTGGCCCTAGCTTCAAGGAAGGCCACAATGTTTTGGACTTCGATCTCTTGGAGCGAGTCAATTGGCGGGAGGAGGCGACTGGCGTTGGTGCAAGGAAGCGGTCGACGACATCCATCCATGCTGCTGAGGGGGCACTGCACCAGCGAGGACATGCGCGCTGTCAACGGAGCGGCGATGACATTCGCCTGCCGCACGGCACGCACGCTGCGATTACGCGCAGCGCATGCCGGCAGGTGCACGGCACCGCACGGGCATGCATCGCGCTGCACGCCAGCAGCAGGTGCACATGCTGCGGAAAGTCGGCGGGACCTCGTGGAACCCCCGTGACATCAAGCTCGGCGACAATGTGCGGCTCCCAAAGACATCAATGCCACGGGATGGGCGCCGCTATCGGGCGATGAGAGAGCGGAACGGGAGCGGGACAGCGCGCGCCTTCCCGCAAGGCCAGTTCAAGCTCGCCCCAAAGCGCCTTATGTTCTTGAGACTCGCTGGGTGTCTTCTCGAAACCGAAGATTAAGGGCGGACCATCGTGATGCGGCATGGCATACGCTTAGGTCGCTGGTTGGAGGTAGACGAGCGGGAGAATCGGAGAGGAAGAGAGAAGATTGTAGCGATACCGGGTAGTGCGGGTTGATTTTAAATCCGCGGCGCCGACGACATTAAAAGTGGGAGAAGTTGGGACGAAGGTGGGCGGCAGAGCTCTGGTCAAAGGGCTCGCCCCGTGAGCTCCGCATAGCGGTCTCGCTCGCGACGCCTCGTCACCGGGCGCAGCGGTTCGCCGACGCCTCCTGTCGAGTCACACGCTGTTCGGACGGCACTCCGCCGGCGAGAAGCGGACTCGTGGCGGCACGTAAACGCCCACGGTTTCAATAGTGAAAGCGTCGCTTTAACGTGACAGGTCTTTGTTCCAAAATACCTTGGCTCTTCATTTGTGCAACTTGTCATAAGTAGCTTGTCTCAAATTGAAGAAAAATTACAGTAATATTTGTGCCATATCACGTGACCATGCTCAGCCAAGAATTTATGGTCACTTTTGGATTTTCTGAAATTTAAGATCCAGGATTCAAACAATATCATAACCTGCATCATGCAATAAATTTTCAAGCCATGCATCTCGTCTCCGCTGTATTTCTTAAGAAAGGATTTGGTCAAACATTTTGCTTAGTTAGACTTCAGACAAGTTATATATGCGGAGCAAAAGGATAATCCCTCCGTACCAGTGCATTGCCTGATATATTAACTCAAGTACTAGGCACGAACAAACGGGCTTAATTCTATGCTCATCCTGGTGTAGTAGTAATACTACTACTAGGCAATGCAGTTGACGGGTGACCTTGGCGAGCGGCAACCGAGGGAATTGAACCGTGCTCGGCACGGTAGGTAACGTTGTCTAGTTACTTTTTTTTGAAGACAACGTTGTATAGTTACTAAGGCATCCCTCCGTTGTTCATCGGTAGTCATTATGGACCGGGGACATGAGGGGAATTTCCTAGGGCTGGAATTCTGGCCGCTAGATATTTTGACTCAAAATGCGGAGGCTCGACTTGTTGGGGTTGCCTAATGTGCGTACCACGCACGCCACCAGAAGGACACGAGCCCGGTTTTTTTTAGGATCAACACGAGCAAAGGCCTGGCTGGTACGCCGTTGGGTCCTACCATTCGAGAATACGAAAGGAACCTTTTAAGTTGCCGAGCGAATCTATGTGTATTACAATGCCCGTATTTTCCTTGCAAATACTAACCTCAACGTGGTAATTGATTTATGACGAGTTGTTGAATTAGAGTGAGTTTGTGATATAGTGATCTCAACGTGGATTTTACATTTCATGGTATCCCTGCTAAGTTTTTCAATGCAAATGACACCCACACACTAACACAACAACAATCCAATAAGTATAGTGCATCTATTTTTCCAAACCATGCATGTATGACATGAATTTAAAAATACTCATTCTATTCCTAAATATTAGTCTTTTAGAGATTTCAACAAGCGACTACATACGGAGCAAAATGAGTGAATCTACACTCTAAAATATGTCTATATTCATCCGTATGTGCCAGTCGACTTGAAATCTCTAAAAAGACTAATATTTAGGAACGAAGGGAGTACAATGTAAGGCATGCATGGTCCTCAATTCAATATTTAAAACGAACATGAAACTGAAACATGAATATTAAGTCTAGTACTATAGTACATGCAAATTTTGTGTTTAATTAGGCGGAGCTATGATTGTCGGGGGTCACCCCCTCGACCTTAGATAAAATTGTGAAGCTTAGTTTAGGGTTGTTTACATTATATTTGTCCCCACCCTCCCAACCACCGATTGGTTGTGCACCCCCCGCCCCTCCTCCCCGGGAGAATATCATGTGCCCCCATACCTTAGATGCTATATGCCGATACGAGTTGCTTGAAGCTTGTAGATCTGAGATATAGCAACTCACATGATGTCTTAATATTTTTACAGGAAACCTTGATGAGTTTGAGAATTGCACACAATTTGTACAAAAACTACTCAGGTGCCCTTGGATCCCATATCCAATGACCTCGAAGCTAGTATCACCCTAGCATCTAAGATGAAGGAGGACATCATATTCTCCTGTATGTAAGAATATCATGTGCTACCACACCTTAGATGCTTTGGTGATACAAGCTCTTCGAGCCGCTGGATTTGTGACCCAACGCCTCCTAGGTGGTTCAATGTTTTTTGCGTAAAAGCCCCAAAGAGTTCGGCCACTGCTTACAAGCACAAAGACTGCTCAGATGCCATTGGATCTCAGATCAAACGACCTCGAAGCTCGTATCACCGTAGCATCCAAGCTTCGGGAGCACCTTATGTTTTCTCGCAAGTGAGAATATGAGGTGCTCACGCACCATAGATTCTATGGTGTTACGAATTCACGGAGATCTAACGGCCCACGGTAGGAGGTTTGAATGTTTTTGCAATATACAGCTGAGAGAGTTTGGGAATTGCGCAGAAACTACATATGACGCATGTGCCATCTGATCACTGATCATACGACCTAGATGCTCATATCACCGTAGCGGGTAATTAAGCTACGGGGAGCCGTTGGATCCAAGATGCAGTGGCACACACGAGGCCTGAATGTTTTATTTGCAAAAAAACCTTTCGAGAGTTTGGAAATTGCGCATAATTACAAAGACTACTCCCAAGCCATTGGATCTCACTTCTAACGGTGTAAAAACTTGTATCACCATAGCATCTAAGCTGCGGGGTGGATGTGATATTCTATGCCGCTGTCATTTTTGTTTGTAAACTTGCAAAATACGTGTAACTTGTGCCGTTACTTGTCTAACCACGCAAAGTGTTTGTTGAAAAAAAATTCTACACTGAAATATCGGAACAACACACGGGTGTCCCACTTGTCATTAATCAAATTTGGACCTAAAACTAACAAATCTGAAAGATGAGATTCGAACTGGCAACCTGGACTACAAAGCGTAAGTCGATAGCCTGAAACAACAATGGTTGTTGGCTTTGTCCCATAACTTGATTTTATACAGTATTACGTTGAGCAGAGTAGAGGGAGTGCCTCGCTCACACGCAGCATGACCGTTGACTCACTTCTTCGGTGGGTCCCTGTGTCGCGATCTCTCTCTCTCCATCATCTAACCTTTGCACGGACACACATGAAGAGCGGCGCTAGCTTGCCGTGGTGTTATTACAACTAAAAAAAACTTGGAAAATAGAAGAATCGCCTAGAACAAGAGACGTTGTGGCTGGTCGAGACGGAGCTAAGCACACCTATCATGTGTGCCATGTTAGCATGATGAAGCTGTGTGGCTAGTGGGGTGTTTTCGACCGACTGGCTGGGTCCCGAGGTCGAACCATAGGTACTATGTCTGATACAGTAAATTTTTACATCCACATTTTTCCTCCGTGCCGAGACATGGCACACCGTACCGTGTGGTTTCGGGGTCCTCCCAGGTGGTGCACGCATATATTCTTCCTGGCGTGGGACGCCCTACCGCGTGTTTTCGCCGAAGCAAGTAAATAAATTAGTCGTCAAATCACGAAAGACCACTTTTCCCGCCGAGTACATCAGTGAAGCACGGTGGCTAGCTAGTTGGGCTAGTTCGATCGATTAGCTAGGCCGCCGCCACATTTGTTTTTTCACCCCTTTTTTATCTACTTGCCGGCAGGTAAATTTAAACATCCACCGCGGCGTTGCTCTGGTGTTTGAGTGCGGCAGGATTTTTAATTTTTGATTGATGGGAGCAAAGGCGGCAGGATTTTAATTTTTGATTGACGGGGCAGCGCGACAACTATTAGTCACGATGACTCCGCCGTAAACCCATGCTCCTCGATGTGAGAAGTCGCCGATCGGTGTTTTACCATGGTGAAAACCAAAAGATTCCCGCTCTCGGCTGGCTCCCTCAGTCTTCCCGTGAGATTGCATTGCCTTTCAGCCGCTTTACCGCATCACCAACGTCGTGCGCCTCGAGAAGCGAGGGACTTGGTGGTGTTTAGGCGCCTCTGCATGGGCATGTCCATGTCGCGGTGCAACATGACCGTTGGATCAAACTCAGACGATGCAGATCACCATCGTGAGCACAAAGCGTGTGGGTGTGTTTGGTTGCATTCTCATCTCAATATAGTGTGTAAGTCACCTTACAAAAACAAAATAATCCCAAAACACTTAGGCACGGTACATTAACTCCCTCCCCATTTCTTGTTTTGTGACATATCAACCAATAAGAGACGTGGGCCGTGCATGCTTTCAATGACTTGAGACTAATAAACATGACATGCAGTTTTTAGTTCATTGCGTGCAATGCTATTAATTAGCAAAAAGACATTAAGTTTTCTCGTTTTCCTCTCCGCCTTGGTCGCAGTGCACAACGTAAGATGACTTACACACCTAGACGGAGTAGTTGTTTCGTCTTCGTGTATTTGTGTTAACCTACTAGTGTGGACTCATGCACCCTTCATGCACTCTGCCAAACACCCAAAAGTGGGCCGAGAAGGGAACTTTTGCTCCCATCCCGTGCATCCTTCATACACCCTGCCTAACACTATTCGTGCTTCATATGGTTCATGTTTCGTGGAGTACTGTAGCACCGTACTCTCCGTGCGATGTAGACCTAGTTCTGTTAACATTGATCTCACCGTTCATTCTCGACCGAACAGTCGAGAAAGCGGTACTATGTTACCACATTACTGTTTATATAGTTGACATGCGCACAACATCATTTGCCATCGTCATATCTTAGTACACTAGCAACAAGATTATGTAGTAATGACATATGAACCACTGCAGATGCCTAGTAGTAGGAGCACTGTGTGTGTTCAAGTGGCTGCCGTGTTTTGCACTCCTCCGTCGTAAGAGTGGAAACGCTTGCTGTAATCATTTTTTTCTTCAAAAAAACAGTGGACACGCTCTACCGTGCGGATCCTCCTCCATCCATGCACTAAATTACTCACTTTCACGATGTGTGGACAGCCAAAGATCGGGTCCACCAGCCATGCACTAAATTACTCCGTAGTAGAGTGATGGTAGACTACCCGATCGAACGCCGAAGAATGCCCAATGAGTCGTCAAATCACAAAACCCCCTCCTTTCCAGCAGTAAGTTGGACGGACGAAGCAACCATCATTTCACTCTTCTCTCTCAGCTTCCTCTCTACCCAACCCTCGCTTCTCCCTCATCTTGTTCCTCATTTCTTCAAGAAAACCCCGACCTGCTTCTGCCATTGTTCTTCTCTCCCAAAGAAGGAAAGGTGAGCGCATCAATGGTGTTGATTCTGGCCAAGGCCCGGTCTTGCAACCCCGAGACTAATCCTATAACTCCCTCTCTTTTCTTCTTTTGGGTTTATGATTGTTGTTGAGGATACAACTACGGAGTGTGAACCGCCCCGGAGGGGCCGGTTTACCAAATCGTGATCCGAGGCCCATATGGAGGCCTCGGAGCCCGAAGGAATTAAGATCCATACACGTAAACCGCCCTAGTCTTTGTAACTTGTATTGTAAGACAAGAAAGGAGAACCCGAGCGGACTCTTGTATGAGCGGATTGGGACTCAGAAACCGGCCAGGCGTTAACCCGTGTATATAAGGGGCGACCGGTGGCGAGTTAGGGACAGGAGATTGAGGCCAAGGCAAAGCTATTGCTCCCTAGTCGCGAATCATATCAATCACACCACAACCGGGCGTAGGTTTTACCTTCATCGAAGGGCGAACCAGTATAATTCCGTGTCTTGTGTCGCATTAACCCCTCTAGGTTAACCCGCACGATGGCCTGCGACTAAGTCCTTTCATGAGGACATCTCGCCATGACAATTCCACGACGGTTGGCGCCTTTGTGGGGCTATCATACGATGGTTTGATGATCTTAGAGGGCAAGTTCGAGGGACTCGAAGGCTATCTGATGGGCGGATGACGAAAAGTCGTCGTGGCAAACTCTACATCGACGATGCGGATTTGGGGCCCCGAGGCGGCTCGGTTGAGTCTGGTACCGGTCCCTTTGGCGGTATACACGTGTTCATCGGCAAGATTGGCGAGTCGGGGCTGGGCGGACGTGCGCACCGACCTCGTCGAGGCGGCTCAGCGATCGAAGAAGAGTCCCGCCTGGCTAAACCGGCGGTCGGGCATGTTTTCGTGGGAGTCGTTCACGGAGGCTCGAGGACTGGTCAAGATCCGTGACGAACACTGTGGTCTACTCTGGCGGATTTAATCGTCGGCCGGAGAAACCGAGTCTCTATACCAGCTACGAGAAGGCGGATCGGGGTAGTTCGATGGGAGAGCATTCGGACCCTTCGATCTACCCAACCGGGTTGGGATCTTCATGGCGGTACGGCGGTGCTTCACTCTTCGACCATGGCGCCCTGATCGCCGGTTCAACAGCGATGATGGCAGCCGGAAGGAGGCCTGGCGCCCGCCGGCTCAAGTTTTGTCGAGCTTTTCGACGTTAGCTGTGCTCTGGCGGAAGCTAATCCGCTGATCGTGACCTTCACTGGCGGAGATTGCAAAGGTGAGGGAACAGATCACTAATGCTAAAGCGGACTTGGCAGCCGCGACGAAAGGATGGCAGCGAGCGGGCGCTTTGGATGCATTGAGCTTATAGGCTCGGCCGGACGAGAAAGCGTCACAGAAGTCATGAAAAGGAAGGTCCCGTTTACCTTCCGCTTTTGAGGGAAGGAGCTTTTCAATACCCTGTGGGCAGGGACGAGAATCCGCCGCCATTGGTAAACCGCCGAAGCACATGGGACGGCGCGCGGTTCAGCCCGTGTGATAGATCTACCTCGCCATCATACCGGCGCGCTTCTGCATCGTCGAACACCTCCGGTCACTACTCCAACCCGATGGATAACCTCGTGGCGGCTGCGGCACGGTTAGAGGCAATTCAATCGGCGATTCACCACAGCGGTGGAAACACGCCGGTTAAGGAGCTCCTCGGGGCGGCCTTGGCTCGGCAAGAAGCGTATCGTCTGCGATCGAGATCGGATCCATTCCACCCCCCGCCCGAGTCGGAGCTACAGCCGACGCGTCGATGAACCGGCCGTGTCGAGCAATGCGCAGCGTGGACCGCCTCGCGGCAACAATCCGGCAGGCGGCTTTGAAGATGCTCAAGTGGTAGTGGACCGCGCCAGGGCACGAAGGGAGGCCGAGTTAGCAGCACAAACGGAGGATCATCCGCCCGCGCCGGTTCGACCAACCATCTTCGAACCTGGGGTCACATCCGGCTCTTTGGGGGTACCTTGCCTCGTCCCTGCTTTACGCAACGTGCGTTTGCCCAAGGACTTCAAGGGCGCGCAAGGTGCGAATTATACCGCCGACTTAGCTCCGGAGGCATGGATGAAAGCTACGAGATGGCCATGGAGATGCTGGGCGTGGATGAAGCAGCATGTGCAAAGTACTTCACAATGATGTCTGGAAGGTACTGCCGAACTTGGTTGAAAAACTTGCCGCCGACTCTATCAACTCGTGGACACAGATTGAGAACCAGTTCATCAAAATTTCAAAGACACATGTAAACAGCCCATATGCATGGTGGATCTGGCGGCTGCGTCCAAGCGGACGGAGAGTCTACAACCCATTGGGTGCGCCGTGTCTCGGAAGTTTTACATTCTTGAGACGGATCAACCCTGGTTCCGCGATCATGACCTTGGAAGCCAATTGCGGTTCGAGCCATTGAAGCTGAAGCTGGTCGCATGAAGCGTTTTGCCATGACATGGGCACTCTAATGGGCGTTTGGTAAAGTATGCTGATTCCGATAGTACCAAGGATCCTGAATCGGAGAATGATGAAGTGGGAAGGGAAACAGAACGGCAATTCCGTGGAGCCAGCAGATCGGTCGGCGGGCAATGGAGGGCACAAGCGTAAGCGAACGGCAACATGGGCTTTGTGGCCAACACCAACGCACAGGACAAGGGTCAGCGGCGCCGGGTAGGCGATCAAACCGGGTGGTCACAATCCGGATCGTTTGAACTTCATATTAAATCAACCTTGTCCGGCATCGGACGGAAGGAGGTACCGCGAACCACCTTTGGAAGGATTGTTATATTATGCAGGAGTTTAAGAACTCCAACTCCTTCCGTATGATCAAGGGTCGGTGGCGGTTCGTGGTCCGCTCCGGTTACTGGCGGAGGAATTCCGGCCCGGATTCGCGGTAATCCGGCGGGACAAGGCAATCGTAATAATCAAAGTAATCGAGCAGTCGAGAACCAAGGGGTTACAATCAACAACAGCAGCGATCGGGTTATCGAGCAATCCAAAGCAATTGAATGGCGGGCGTACCACGTCTTTACCACCAGCTTGGACCGACGAGACCGGAAACTTCGTGAGGCGGGCGGTCGGTTTGTTGAACCGGCTGCGCCGCATTACTGCGCTGGTCCGAGCAGCCGATTGTGTGGAGCGAGAGGACCATCCTCCCGGGTTTACATCCGGGTCGATTAGCCCTGGTGGTGGCGCCCGTAGGCGGGTACAAGTTTACCAAGGTTCTTATGGATGGAGGAAGCAGCATCAACATCACGTACTCTGAAACTTTCCGACGGATGGGGTTAACAGATAGGCATCTTAGGCCGTCCGATGCAGTGTTTCACGGAGTGGTTCACGTAAGTCGGCATACCGGTCGGTAAAATAGCTCGAGGTAACCTTTGGAGACGAGCATGACTCCGAATGAAAACGTTGACATTTGAGGTGGTGAAAATTCAAAGCCCTTACCACGCCCTCTTTGGGCGGCGGCTTATGCTAAGTTCATGGCACGGCCTGTTATGTCTACTTACAGCTGAAAATGCCGGGTCACAAAGGAACAATAACGTTCACGGAGCCGCGGATCGCTCTGGAGTGCGAGGAAGGTGATGCGCTTCTGTGAGTCGGTTTGTGCCACAGAGGAGTTAAAGTATTATAAGAATAATGTTGATCCGGCAGATATGACCCCTTTGAAGAAGCCAACTACAGAGCATGATCCGGACTTGAAGTTCAAATCGGCGGCCGAGACGAAGCTTGTTGATTTTGTGCCCGGCGAGTCATCCAAGCAGTTCACCATCAGTGCCAACCTGGATCCTAAATAGGAAGGCGCGCTCATCGAGTTCATCCGTGAGAATCGGGACATTTTTGCATGGAAACCTTCTGACATGCCAGGTGTACCGAGGGAACTCGCTGAGCACACTCTTAATGTGGACCCAAAATACAAACCGGTAAAACAGTTTCTTCGCCGGTTTAACGAGGAAAGGCGCAAGGCCATCGGAGAAGAAGTCGCTAGACTTTTGGCAGCAGGGTTTATCGTTGAAGTATTTCACCCAGAGTGACTTGCTAATCCGGTATTGGTCCTTAAGAAAAATGGCACTTGGCGCATGTGCGTGGATTACACAGATCTTAACAAAGCTTGTCCAGCGGATCCCTTCGCCCTCCCCCGCATTGACCAGATCATTGATGCAACAGCGGGTTGTGAGCGTTTGAGCTTTCTGGATGCGTATTCTGGTTATCATCAGATTAAGATGGCGGTTAAAGACCAGGAGAAGACGGCGTTTATTACCCCTTTGGAGCCTTCGCTATGTGTCCATGCCTTTTGGGCTCAAGAGTGCCCAAGCCACTTACCAGCGTTATGCATGTGAATTGTTTGCATAAACAGATTGGCCGTAATGTGCACGCCTATGTGGATGATATCGTGGTGAAATCAAGGCAGAAGGAGACATTGATTGAGGACTTAAAGGAAACCTTTGACAACTTATGGGTGTACAAGATGATGCTCAACCCGCCAAGTCGTCTTTGGTGTTCCGCAGCAAATTGTTGGGTTTTCTCGTGTCGAACCGGGGATTGAGGCTAATCCGGAGAAGATTACAGCTATCACCTCCTTAGCTAAGCCAAAGTGCATCAATGATGTTCAACGTTTGGCAGGCCGGATTGCTGCGTTAAGCCGGTTTATCAGTCGCCTGGGAGAGAAGGCTATCCCTTTATACCAGATGCTTTCAAGAAGACGGATCAATTTGTTTGGAGCTCAAATTGCTGATGAGGCTTTGGAGGATCTAAAGCGCAGCCGCCAACCCGCTTGTTCTTGCTGCCCCTATTGACGAGGAGCCGCTCTGTTATATGTTGCTGCTAATGCCGTGGCAGTGAGTGTGGCCATTGTGGTGGAGCGCAAGGAGGCGGGGAAGGAGTATCCGGTTCAGCGCCGCTTACTACATCAGCGAGTTCTCATCGAATCTAAACAAAGGTATCCCCATTGGCGTAAGCTGGTATATGGAGTTTTTATGGCAAGCGGAAGCTGAAGCAATATTTCCAAGGGCACCCCATCACGGTGGTCAGCTCGGCTCCTTTAGGCGATATCATCTTGAACAAGGAAGCAACGGCGGGTTGCTAAGTGGGCTATAGAGCTTGGGCCGCATGGTTTAAAGTATGTGCCCCGGACAGCCGTAAAGTCTCAGGCACTTGTGGATTTCATTAATGATTGGACGGAGTTGCAAGCACCAGAGGAGAAGCCGGATCACACCTATTGGACCATCCATTTTGATGGGTCCAGGCAGTTGGAGGGCTCGGGCTGGAGTCGATTAACTTCCCCACGAGGTGACAAGTTCTCATATGTTCTCCGCCTCATGTTCCTTGTACTAACAATGCAGCTGAGTATGAAGCTTTACTTCATGGTCTCCGGATGGCCAAGGAAATGAATCTCAGCCGGGTTAAATGTTTTGGTGACTCGGACTTGGTGGCCCAGCAAGTATCCGGCACTTGGGACTCCAAAGATCCACTCATGGCTGCATATCGTCGGGAAGTGGATGTTGTTGCAGGATATTTTAAAGGGTATCAAGTGGACCATGTGGATCGTCGGAAGAACGAGGCGGCCGATGCTTTGAGCCGGTTGGGTTCCCAGCGTAACCGGTCCCGCCTAACGCTTTCCTTGATGTGCTGCACAAACCGCCGCTTAAAATTCCTGATGAAATTGATTTGGCTATCCCTGATCCGAAGTTTATTTGGTGGCGGCCTTGCATGTTATCCCGGATTGGGCGCTCCCTTATTTGGCGTACATGAACCGGGCGAAGTTCTGGGAGGATGAGACGTTGGCCCGGCAGATAGTCCGGCGGTCTAAGTCTATGACCATTGTTAATGGCGAGTTGCACCGTCGCGATGTGTCGTGGCGTTTCAGCGTTGTGTGTCCCCTCAAGAGGGCTGTGAGATATTGCGAGAGATTCATGAAGGGATTGTGGTCATCACGCCGGTTCAAAGTCCACAGTGGCCAAAGCATTCCGCCATGGTTTTATTGGTTGACCGCCCATGCCGATCACGGAGGATTTGGTCGACGATGTGACGGTTGCCAAAAGTTCTCGAGCGTGTTCATGTGCCGCCCAAGAATTGAGGATGATTCCAATTACTTGGCCATTTGCGACTTGGGGTTGGATATGGTTGGACCTTTCAAAAGGTCCAAGGATAAAAAGACCCACCTTGGTGGCGGTGGATAAGTTTACCAAGTGGGTCGGGCGAGCACGTTAGCAAGTGTGATGCAGCCACGGCGGTTCAGTTCATCAAGCGGGTGATTTTCCGTTTGGGTTTCCACAGTATCATCACGGACAACGGCACCAATTTATCCAAGGGAGCTATGAAGGAATTTTGTGAACGAGAGCACATCCGCTTGATGTTTCTTCATGGCCCACCCACAATCCAATGGTCAAGCGGAACGAGCTAATCAGAAATTTTGAAGGGTATCAAACCCGGCTTATGGTCCCTTTAGGGAGGAAGCCGGGTTGTTGGGTGGAGGAGCTACCATCAGTGATATGGAGTATAAACACTACCCCCAACCGATCCACTGGATATACGCCGTTCTTTATGATCTATGGAGCGGAGGCGGTTCTTCCCAGTGATATCCGACATGACTCGCCCCGAGTAGCAGCTTATGTTGAGGCAGATAGTGAGGCAGCACGGCAGGATGATTTGGATCGACTAGATGAAGAGCGTGATGTGGCAGCAGCTCGCTCGGCGGTTTACCAACAGGATCTTCGCCGATATCACAGCCGTGAGGTTAAAACCAGAACCTTTCAAGAAGGAGACTTGGTGCTGCGGCTCATTCAAGATCGAAAGATATGCACAAGCTATCCCCACCTTGGGAGGGGCCTTTTGTGGTCGTAGAAGAATCTATACAACGGGTCATACTATCGATTGATGTTCGAGAGCGAAAAGACTCACGACGCCGAGGAGGAGACCAACAGCCATGGAACATAGCTCATCTTGACCTTATTATACTTGAGCCATTGGCTCCACTTATGTACATATCACGACAGTATATATTATGAATAAAAGCAATAAACCGGATCCTCGGCTAAAGGGGGTATCTGCTTACTTTAAAAGACCGGTTTGGGTACATGGAGATGCTCTTGTGAAGCGGCCTCCGTTCAACCCTTAGCCTTGTTTTCTAAACTTTTGTCATTTGGGGGCTTGGTCGATCCAACCAATGCAATGCCTCTTGACAAAGAAAAGCCACCAGATCATTTGGGGACATGGTCATGTCCGAACCATCCACGCCTCTTGGTCGGCCTAAGGCCATAGAATCACTTGGGGCTTTGGTCGAACCGAACCATCGCAATGCCACTTGATCGGCGTCATGCCACGAGTTCGATTGGGGACCTGGCTGACTTGAACCATCGCTACGCCAGATAGGGGCTTGGTCCTGTCCGACCATGGTAACACCATCGATCCGCTCAATACAGCCTTGTATCATAAAGCGGTTTTTCTCATTGATTTTGTTTTCATGTGGTTTTGATACCTATTCTTTGGTTTTTGCGGTCTTCGTAAACTGGATTTACGTTGTTGATACATTTTAAGCTGGCGATTTTGTTCGGTTTGGTTTTACCGTTGGAACATCCCATTGTGGAGTAACAGGGGCTTATGATGCCCGCACGGTTTACACGGTAAATCGGTCTTATCTGAGGATTGCCCTCCTTTGACGATGATGGTCTATAAGACCTCCGCTTTGGATTGGCTACAGCCCATCGTGCCTAATCTTTGGCGAGCAAAATATGTGGCAGGATTCACTACAAAAGCCAACGGATCTAGCGCCGCGGACAAACGTTCTGAGACCAAAGTTGTACCGGCATTGTTCAAGGAAATACACTTGCTATCCTATTACAAAAGCCTTTCGAGGCCCGGCGTTTTACGCAGAGTTATGCCTTGAGGCTTTGGATATGTCACCCGGCTTGACGGATTACGCTGCTTCACCGGGTTGGCGCGAGGTGGAGGGGCCGGCGCCTGGCGTCGGTTCAGCTTCTTCTTCTTCATCACCCAAAGCCCGGAAGTCATTGGTAGACCAGTCAATCCGGGTTAAGGCACGAAGACAGCTTCTTCACTTATCGCTTCAGCGGATCAACGTCGAGGCGTAAGTGTGCTTACGGATTGGGGGAATCAGGCTTTGCACTTCGGGATGACAAACTCCACCCGCTTGTTGTTGGCGTCATAAAAGATCGGTGAACCTCGGTTGGCTTCAGCGCCGCTTGACTTGCCAACGGACGATTTCCTTGGTAATCCGTTTGGCGCATCGTTATCAAAGGCTTCACCATTCTCTTGAGCGCTGGGAAAACCTTTAGCTATGTCCGCGGATCAAGATCCGCTATCCACGCTTTAGCACGAGTCGAGCCAATAGCGTGCCAGCTCGGCTGCGGATCGCTTTATCTCTTCAAGCTGCCCGGAATCATGGACAGCCGGTCCAGCGTTTCTCGGATCGAGGAAGGCGCCGTGTTGTCATATGAAGTGGCGCATATAACCTGCTGGCGCCGTATATAGTTGCTCAATCGAGTGTACGAAGCCTTGAGCTTTTTCCGCACGTCGAGCCGGATGAGCAATACGTTTGCCTACACCAGGTTTAGACAGCTCAAGTTAAACCGGCGGAAGCATTAACACAGCATATTCAGTATAAATTTGCTTACCAAAGATGGCAGCGGTCATGGCATGCACTTGGCGTTTGAGTCCGTCAGTTCTTGATCCACGGTTTAAGGGCTGCCTCGGCTTCCTCCGCCCGCTTTACTAAGCCGGCCTTCTCGGTGTCCCAGTTGACCAGCTCGGTTGTACCACTCCTTCACCGTGCCATGGTGGTCGTGGCAGTTTTAGCTCATCCTTGGCTTTGGTGGCTTCATTATTTGGGTTTCAGTTGCTTCGAGGTCCTTCATTGCACTTCTTGCTGGTGTATTTCGCTCGATGACAAAGGAAGCGTTAATGGGTTTATTATACAAGTCCCAAGCTAAATACAAGTATTCAACTTGGCACTTGGGGGCTAATGGCTAGTTGATCTCACATTACTATGAAGAGACACACCTTAAGTCCCGGTTTAACTTTACAAAGTTAAACCGACCCTTGGGGGCTACTATGCGTTAAACTAACGAAAGGTCAGCTCATTACCTCATAGCGGTCCTTCATGCGGTTTACTAGACCGGCTTCAAAGTCGCGGCTGGTGTAAAGCAGTTTCGTAAAGCGAATGAAGCTCTTGGGCGACAAATTGTCGTAGCCGACATATCAGCCTTCCCTTGTCCTTGCTCATAATAGTGGAACCTTCTTTGATGCTGTGCTTTGCTAAAGCGACCGGTTAGCTAGGAGCAGTGTAGCGATTACTGTCACAATAACATCGCATTTTCACGGTCTTGTTTGGGCTTGCCGTCGTTTTGCTCGCTCTCGGCGGCTCATCAGCCTGACCGCTTCGCGAGACGGGTTTGATGGAGCAGGCTGGGAAGTTTCCATTTGGACCTCCGTTCAACCTCTGGCGGATCAGCGATGTCGTCTTTGTACAATTCGCCGAGCTTTCCTTGGCGGCTTCAGGACTTTCGTGTGTTTGTTACGGGGTTTTCTCGGATCAACATCCAAGGTAGGATCAAGAGTTTTCGCCTTCTTGCTCAAGCGAGCCTTGGTGCTGCAATATTCAGAATCGGATCAAGACAAATTGACCAAGGTGATGGTGAGTCAAAGTGACAAACAGTAATTACATACCCCGCGGCGATGTTCACGGAGGCGTTGTGTGGTGGATGAACCGCCCGACGAGTTGGAAGAAGCCCGATAATTGGTCGACGGGTTGAGAGGACATCGGAAGAAACCTTTTAAGGATAACGCTTTTGGAAGAGCAAGTCACCTCGGCGGCGCTTCCGGATAGGTGTAACTGTAAACCGCAGAGGTAACCTGTTGGCCATTGTCTGCGGGTTGTACGGCGCCTTCACTGTTGTGTCTTCAAGTTAAGATTTGGATTCAAGTAAGCACAGGAATGGTATTTTTCACTTTCCGGACGGTATGACGAATTCTTTTAACCGCGCAAGATCGGAGTCGGAAGAAAGTAAGATTACCTCAACAGAATTCGGCATGGCTGGCTTCAAATCATCCCGGGAAGAAAATTGTCGATAAAAAGATTGTAAAAGGGCCAAGCATATGCAGGAAGAAGCACAAAGCGGCAAGCGGTTTACCTCAGCTTCGATTCTTCGTCCTCCGCGGATCGAGAGGACTCGGCGGTCTTCTTCTTGCCCGTTTTCTTAGTGGCCTTAGACTTTACGGGCGCCCAACCGGTTTGGTTCGTTTCGTAAGAGCTGTCGGCCCGAGAAGGAATAATGATTAACGTGTCTCGACGGAGTATTAAGAGCTTGAAAGGCGGTGAGTAGAACTTACCACGCGGTTTGTTGGTGGTACAAAATGGAGCCAACCGGTGAGGCTGCAGACGGAGATTGGCTCATCAAGCATCTTCTTGACGATCTCGGTAACCTCTTGTTCAGTTATAGGCAGCTCGTGACGCCTTTGAGGATCTTTGAGGCTGCCGGTGTACTCGTGCATCAATCCGGGCCGGCGGCTTAGTGGCAAAATACCCCAAGAGACCCAGCAACGTACAAGATCCACGCCGGTTAAGCCATTGGCCATTAAAGCCCGGAGCTTGATTATTTGTGGTGCGAAGTTTTTCCGTTCCGGCGGTTAAGCGGAAGGCAGCGGATGCAAAGTTCTTGAGCGGTGAGAACGGTAGCCCGGCAAGGGGTTTTCGTTAGCGAGGCAGTGTTCGGCGGTAGAACCAGGTTTGGTTCCATTCCTTTGGATGGCTGTGGTGCTTGGCGTGTGGAAAATCGACTTCCTTCCTCTTCTGGATTGACACGCCGCCCAGCTCCGTGTTCGGACCATCAGAAAACTCTGTGCGGCGGTTCAGATGGAAAAAATCCCGGAACAACTCCACAGATGGTTCTTCTTGAAGGTAGACTTCACAGAAGACTTGAAAGTTGCATATATTCGACACAGAATTCGGGCCGATGTCCTGAGGATGAAGCTGCAGACTGGCAAGGACATCCCGGAAAAATTTTGAACCGGGCGGAGAGAACCCCCGGTCTAAGTGATGCATGAACACGATTACTTCTCCCGCTCGCGGCTCGGGAGGAAACTCGCCTTCCGGAACACGCCAATGGAGGACACTTTTTGGAGCCAAACCGCCAGTGGTGACATAGCCGTTGAGCTGCGTTTGGTGACTCGACGGACCCGGTTGCAAGCGGAAAATTGAGGAGCCATTCCGGAAGATTAAAGCTGCGAAAGAAAGGAAGAAAACGGTTCCTTCGTTGACCAGGTCAGCGTTACGAATATTGTTAAACCGGCAGTTCGGCAGCCGGTTTACCGGTCCGGTTTAACCAAGGACTAATGGAGGTCGATTAAATATCGGAAGTTAAACCGCCAGAGGAGGTAGTGCTGAAAAAATTGCTAAGTGTAGAGCGAAACAGGTTTCCCATGCAAAAGGAAATAATCTAGATCTACCAGGTTCATAAAAGAGAATTCTCGACCTATACGCACTCCTCCTACAGCGCAGGAAGGTTCGGTATGTTAAAATGGAAGATCTGAACAAAGGGGAAGGCGCCTAGAATCGGGTAAACGCGAAAGCAGCCGTTTGCATATGAGGAGCGATACGGCCGAGCGAGCGGCCATGGCGGAGCGGGCATGAAGGGTTGGCAAGAACACTCATGGGCTATCGCGACGAACGAGTTTCAGATGAGATCTAGGGTTTAAAGATGACCTTACTCGGCGGGGAACCACGGAGGAGCGCGGAGACTCTGGTCCGATCCGGTTGATGCAGCGGGCGGCGGGAAGCGTCGGTCGAAGGTTGAAGGCGGCGGCAAGAGCTTGAGTGGTCGGCAGGTCGCGAGGAAGAAGAAGAGAGGAAGGAGAAGAGGAGAATGACCCGACCGGTCTATTTATAAGGGACCGGAGTAATCAATGGGCGAGAATTGAGGAGCCAAAAGCGGCGGAAGGTGCGATGGCCGCCTCGATTTCGGGATAGCCTTAATGAAGGAATCTTCTTGTTTAGATTTTTGTTCAAAATAGCGTCGGGGCCCCGACACGAAGATCGAAGGATGATGTCACGGCGGTTCAAGCAGATGGCGGTTTACAAGGAAGATCAAGGGTTGCTGAAGGCGAGAAGATTAACTTTGAACGGTTCAAGTCAATCTGGGGCCTAATGTTGAGGATACAACTACGGTGTGAACCGCCCGAGGGGCGGTTTACCCTAGGCGTGATCGAGCCCATATGGAGGCTGGAGCCCGAAGGAATTAAGATCCATACCGTAAACCGCCCTAGTATCAACTTGTATTGTAAGACAAGAAAGGAGAACCCGAGCGGACTCTTGTATGAGCGGATTGGGACTCTAGAAGCTTGACGGGCGTTAACCCGTGTATATAAGGGGACGGCCCGCGGCGAGTTAGGGACAGGAGATTGAGGCCAAGGCAAAGCTATTGCTCCTAGTCGCGAATCATATCAATCACACCACAACCGGGCGTAGGTTTTACCTTCATCGAAGGGCGAACGATATAATTCCGTGTCTTGTGTCGCATTAACCCCTCTAGGTTAACCCGTACGATGGCCCTGCGACTAAGTCCTTTCATGAGGACATCTGCCGTGACAATTCCACGACAATTGTGGTTTCTTTTCTTTTATTTCTACTTGACAGTTTCTTGATGGACACTGGAGCATCGGCCTAAGTGATGTCTATGGATCTGGCCAAAACCGTCGAGGCTCATGGTACGAAGAAGCGCAAGCACCCGCCGAGACTACATGAGACAAGCTCAAAGCCATCGCCTGTCCAAGCCCCCTCTCCGGGATCCCTCATTAAGCAAGTCCAGTAATATCTCTTCTTGACGATTTTTTCTCGATCTTGATCGTGTTTTTCATCTAACACGCAGTACTAGTACTAGTAGTACAACTTTATGGGTGATCTTGCATGTGATTTTTGTGTGCCAAATGACGGTTCTAAATTCCTCTTTTGACCAAAACATGCGAGAGGTTGACACTGATTTCTTATAGATTACTTTCAACTACTCCCTCTGCTTGATACATCCGTATCTAGACAAATCTAAGACAAGAATTTTGGGATGGAAGGAGTACTTTAGGAACATCAATGCTACCTTTGAAGAGGGCATATTTTCCTCAGTAAGTTGTGTTATGGATATTGCAAGTAATCCCTCTGCTCTCTTGCCTTTGAAGACATGTTCTAGTGTCTTTCTTCACTCATTTCTGTGCGTATATGTAGTCATATATGGAGTATAATATCGAAAATCATCTTATATTTCTGAATGGAGGTAGTAATAAAATATGGTTTCAGTTTGAATTAGAACCAGGTCCGCGGTGGAGATGAAGTTCTCAAAGTCATGCCGTGTGAACTGGAAGACCTGAGGATGAGTTCTACTGCTAAACTATCCAGCTGCTGTATCCTTGTCGCCACGTGTCCTGAACTAGTGTTTTCCTGTAGCATTGCTGCCAGGCGTGTTCTTGAGTCTGTACTTGACCACAACAATTTCCTTGTTGTGCCTTCGATTACTAAGGGTGTGGTTCTTGTAAAGTTTCCCAACAAATCTGATGCGGCCTGTCTTCATGATCTTGTTTATGAGTGGAAAGACCACTCTGTTTGGTTCTCCAAGGTTGACAAGATGGTGATGGTGCATGTAGACATCTCTCACGAAGTCCATGGAATAGTTAGTTATGCGGGGTTCATCCCTTAGGTCGGTGGCAAGAATAGTCTGTAGAGTTTAATTAGTGCAACTTTGCTTGTCTGTAGTAAGTACTATTGTTCAGTACTTGATTTGTGTTTGTGAACCCTGTATTGTTTATTAGTACTACCTCTTTTGGTGTGTGGTTAGTCCTGAGAACGGTCTATGTTAATGTCTGTCCACTCAATTCAGTCTGTATATTTTGAAGTATCCAGATCATCTTTTTTGTGAGGACGGTTTATCAATTATGGTTGCACTCCAATATCTGTATGCATTGCAGGGTTTATCGCACCCACCAGGATTTCCAGTCCCATGTATGTTCGGTCCATACGATTTGTCACGACCTTTGGACTGTCCTGCTTGTGGGAGTAGGCGGGGCCCGTGCATGCCACCCGCAGTTGGACGATCAATCTTCTGTTTAGTACTTCAACATAGTGATTTCCTGGTAAGGATTCACTCGTGTCACATCAAGTAAATCTTATTGATTTATTGTATAAATCTTATTAATTTAATGTCATGTTTTCTTTCTTTTCCTGCAATTTTATGATGCAGGTTTTGCCATGTGACATTCATCACGGAATAAACCGTTCGGTTTGCTTTACGATGGCTATTTTTGCAGGTTTCACTTCTTATGTCGTGTCAGTAACAAAGGCATTGTCCATCACTTATATTACTGGAAAAAATTGGATCTGTCTGTTGTCTAAGTACAAGCTGAATCCCTATGATGAACTACAGTTTGGTTTAACAAAAACGCCACAATTAGTCCTTCTCGCGTTTAAAAGAAATGAAGAAAAAACTGGATCACGGTCACGAAGCCTAGTCAAGTTAGAAAGCTGATCATACCAGACTAGACACGATCACCGCTGTCTCGCACATTGGTACCACCTTCAGCAACAGATCGAGCACCGGCGGTTGCTCTAGCACTGACAGCGGCAGCTGCTCAGTCTGATCCAGCCGAGGATTGGGCACCGACCGCGTCACCAGATCAGGCTGATCTACCGGAGGATCGGGCATCGACACTGGCACCTACTCCGACACTGGCACCAACTCTACAAGGAGCACCATCTCCGGCAGCAGCAGCGGCTTTGGCACCTGCACCAACACTTGCACTTGCATCTGCTCCGGCCCGTGCAGTGGCAACCAAACGAGCAGTTGCACTGGCAACAGACTGGGCTGCAGTTCGCACTTCATATACCAAAGTCCTTACAAAAACCGACATGTCCACCTTCTTGGTAAGCATTGGCCGCCCAAGTGTTTCGTTCTTTTTTATTTCCATGTTGTTTCGCATGATTCACAGTGTTGATATAACTGTTTGGGTATGTCTTCTTGTTTGCAAACAAAGAATTCCTAGAGCAACGAGGGAGTCGTTCAACAATCTGGGTGACAGCGGCCAAGTTTCTCTTACCATGCACAGCCTTGGTGTGAATGAACCTGCTCAATATACCGTAAGTACAAAGGATGGTCACATGATGATTGATGCTAAAGGATGGTCATGGTTCAAATCAAAATCATATCTTGCGGTAGGGGATGATGTCAAAATCGAACTTTCTCGGCAAGGAGAGCTGGTCCAAATCAACTTTGAAATTCTTCAGTACTGCCGAACTAATCTATCCGCCAAGAGATTTTGATACTCTGGCATGGTGAAACAATTGTCATGTGTGTATAAGTAGTACGACGGTATCATTAATAGAATTGCAACTCAGATTGCTGGTTAGGAACTGTCGTTCGATTTCATTCCAATAGCTGTTGTGCTTTATTCAATTTTGTGTATTCGCCTTGCGACAACATCTAAAACCAGTGCCGTACCGACCGCTTGCAATATGAAAAGTGCTGAGGTAGAACACATGGGCCCCCAAACATGCAGGCCCACCGGCCGATGGCCCAAAGTCCAGAACCGTGAGCCTGTCTGAGTATTTCTCAGCTGAAGCCCCATAATGCCTGTGCGTTGCACGTAACATCAAGATGCATTTGTATGAGTATTTTATCTTGTGAGAGAAAAGGATGAATGTGGGAAGGCCTTATTTGCAAATGCGGAGAGGTATGTGGGTACCATTTTGCAAAATTGCCATAGTTTCCTTCCTATCCGTCAGATATAAATCGGACGGCCTATATTGCAGGATGACAGGCACACCATCATCACCAACTCGTCTATACCGTGTTAAAAAACCTCTGTTTTTTATAATTATATATGTTATATATATTTCCCTTGATTTTTCTTATGTATAAAGTTGTGATATAAAAGATCTTTATATTTCTTTACAGAGGGAATATCTCTCTGTCAAAAATATATATATATGTGTAATAACTAGTTACTCCTGTCTTTCTACTTCCTTGCGCTGATATGTGGGGCATCCGGCAACGGGGTCCACATGCCATATCCACCAAATTAGAGTGCACAACTTCACGGTACAAACACCCCGGTCGTAGCCCCGCATTAATGCCTAATGAGCGGTCAAATCACAAAAACCCCCACCTTTCCAGCTTTAGCAGTAAGCTGGATGGACGAACCGGCAATATTTCACTTGGCCTGAATCCCTTCTCCCTTGTCTGCTTGTTCAGAGAAAACCCCCATCGGCTATTGCATAGGGTTTTCTCATGGAGAACCTGGTATGAATTCTTCATACATCCTAGATAAATCCAGGTCCCTTGGTCGCGGGTACTCCTAGGATGGCAGCCGCCGCCGTTGATGCATTTTTCTTCCTACTAAATCTAGTGTGTTTCATTTGCAGTGCCCAAAGTGCGAGGAACCTACAGGTTTCTGTGCCCTCGGCGAGACGCCACACTTGTTCCTTCTCATCCTAACACAGGATTTTAAAACACGCATAGTATGTTCCTAGAATCCTCTTTTCTATCCGGGAGGGTGGGGTTTTTTGAACATGATGTCGACTAATTTGGAAATTTGGATTGCTATATTTGGATAAAAGGTACTAGTACCATGGTCAACACTGACGTGAAGGAGGAAAGTATTTCTAGATTTGGATATAGGGAATACATTGTGTTCTCATATTATTTTTCCTGCAGTGCATTCCTTGCTCTGTGAGAACACATGTACTCAAGATGCTCGGCCTTGCCATAACTGAATACACCAGTTTAATGGTAACAGTGAAGAAAAGCCATGGATATAAGTTTCAATTGGGGTTCATGAACCAAGAAGATCGCTGCTTTTTTTTATGGCCGAACTTGGATAAACTTTCTCAAGTGTTATGGACTGAAAGTTGGCGCACGAATGTTGATGGAAATAGCAGAACCTGGTCTCATGTTCACTGCGATCTTCCACCCTGACGTCGTTCCAATTGTCCATCCATGTTGGTTTGTATCTGGTTCTTGCTTGTTGCCTCGATTACTTCTTAATCCACCTATTTTGTCTAACTGGTCACAGTTTAACTTTAGAAGTAGCAACGAATCTCTCACGAAGATGCTACTTCTAACTAATATTTTCTTATAATTGGTGGCACGTGTAGGTTTTTTCAGAGTTAAGCAGGCTGCTCGTTTTTATTCTGTAATAACTTGATAAATCTCCAACGTATTCTATAATTTATGAAGTATTCATGCTATTATATTATCTATCTTTGATGTTTAATGGGCTTTTATATGTTGTTTTATATGATTTTTGGGACTAACCTATTAACCTAGAGCCCAGTGCCAGTTTCTGTTTTCTCCTTGTTTTTGAGTTTTGCAGAAAATAAATACCAAACGGAGTCCAATTGACGTGCCAATTTTTGATGATTTTGTATGGACCAAAAGAAGACCACGGAACATTGGAGTTGGGCCAGAAGAGTCCCGGGCTGCCCACGAGGGTGGGGGGCGCGCCCACCCCCTGGGCACGTGGGCCTGCCTCGTGGACAGTTCAGGCACCTCCTTGACGTGAGACCTGAAGGAAATATGCCCTAGAGGCAATAATAAAGTTATTATTTATTTCCTTATTTCATGATAAATGTTTATTATTCATGCTAGAATTGTATTAACCGGAAACATAATACATGTGTGAATATATAGACAAACAGAGTGTCACTAGTATGCCTCTACTTGACTAGCTCGTTAATCAAAGATGGTTACGTTTCCTAACCATAGCATGAGTTGTCATTTGATTAACGGGATCACATCATTAGGAGAATGATGTGATTGACTTGACCCATTCCGTTATCTTAGCACTTGATCGTTTAGTATGTTGCTATTGCTTTCTTCATGACTTATACATGTTCCTATGACTATGAAATTATGCAACTCCCATTTACCGGAGAAACACTTTGTGTGCTACCGAACGTCACAACGTAACTGGGTGATTATAAAGGTTCTCTACAGGTGTCTCCAAAGGTACTTGTTGGGTTGGCGTATTTTGAGATTAGGATTTGTCACTCCGATTGTCGGAGAGGTATCTCTGGGCCCACTCGGTAATGCACATCACTATAAGCCTTGCAAGCATTGCAACTAATGAGTTAGTTGCGGGATGATGTATTACGGAACGAGTAAAGAGACTTGTCGGTAACGAGATTGAACTTGGTATTGAGATACCGACGATCAAATATCGGGCAAGTAACATACCGATGACAAAGGGAATAACGTAAGTTGTTATGCGGTTTGACCGATAAAGATCTTAGTAGAATATGTGGGAGCCAATATGAGCATCCAGGTTCCGCTATAGGTTATTGACCGGAGACATGTCTCGGTCATGTCTACATAGTTCTCGAACCCGTAGGGTCCGCTTGCTTAAAGTTCGATGACGGTTATATTATGAGTTTATGTGTTTTAATGTACCAAAGGTAGTTCGAAGTTCCATATGAGATCGGGGACATGACGAGGAGTCTCTAAATGGTCGAGACGTGAAGATCGATATATTTGACGACTATATTCGGACATCGGAAAGGTTCCGAGGGATTCGTGTATTTTCGGGGGTACCGGGTAGTTAAGGGGATACGAGGAAGAAGCAATGGGCCTCATGGGCCAAGTGGTGGAAGAGAGGAGGCAGGGCGCGCGGCCCCCCTAGCCCAATCCGAATTGGACTAGGGGGCCAGCCCCCTTCTCCTTTCCTCCTCTCCTTCCTTCTCCTTCTCCTTCCTTCCTTCCCTCTCCTACTTGGACTAGGAAGAGGGGGGAATCCTACTTGGAGTAGGATTGCCCCCCTTGGGCGCGCCTCTTCCTATTGGTCGGCCCTCTCCTCCCCCCCTTTATATACGGAGGAGGGGGGCACCCCATAGACACAACAATTGATCATTGATCTTTTAGCCGTGTGCGGTGCCCCCCTCCACCATAGTCCACCTTGATAATATCGTAGCGGTGCTTAGGCGAAGCCCTGCGTTGGTAGAACATCATCATCGTCACCACGCTGTCGTGCTGACGAAACTCTCCCTCAACACTCGGCTGGATCGGAGTTCGAGGGACGTCATCGAGCTGAACGTGTGCTGAACTCGGAAGTGTCGTGCGTTCGGTACTTGATCGGCCGGATCGTGAAGACGTACGACTACATCAATCGTGTTGTGCTAACGCGTCCGCTTTCGGTCTACGAGGGTACATGGACAACACTCTTCCCTCTCGTTGCTATGCATCACCATGATCCTGTGTGTCCGTAGGAATTTTTTTGAAATTACTACATTCCCAACAAGACCGACGCCAAAAATTCCTATAAATACAGAAATCTCGGAAAATTAACCTAGATCGGAAGTTCCGCCGCCGCAAGCCTCTGTAGCCACGAGAAATCAATCTAGGCCCTCTCCGGCACCCTGCCGGAGGTGTCCATCATCACCGGAGGCCATGGAGGAGGATCCCGGAGGGGCCATCATCGCCATGAAGGCCAAGGACCAGAGGGAGAACCTCTCCCCATCTAGGGGGGAGGCCATGGAGGAGGAAGCACAAGGGGGAGAACCTCTCCTCCTCTCTCTCGGTGGCACTGGAGTGCCATCGGGAGGGGAATCATCGCCGCGGTGATCGTCTTCATCAACATCACCATCATCATCACCATCCTCATCTATAAGATGATCTCTCACTAAATTATCAAGGCATAAGTATTCTCCCTGAGTGTGCACCGTTGCGAAAGTTCTTCGTGCTGAGACACCACGTGATGATCGGGTGTGATAGGCTCTACGTTCAAATACAACGGGTGTAACACAGTTGCACAAGCGGAATACTTAGATTAAACTTGACGAGCCTAGCATATAACAGATATGGCCTCGGAACACTGAGACCGAAAGGTCGAGCGTGAATCATATAGTAGATATGATCAACATATATGATGTTCACCATTGAAACTACTCCATCTGATGTGATGATCGGACATGGTTTAGTTGATGTGGATCACGTGATCACTTAGAGGATTAGAGGGATGTCTAACTAAGTGGGAGTTCTTAAGTAATATGATTAAATGAACTTTAATTTATCATGAACTTAGTCCTGGTAGTATTAGCATATCTGTGTTGTAGATCAATAGCTCGCGATGTTGCTCCCTGTTTAATTTTTTATATGATCCTAGAGAAAACTAAGTTGAAAGATGTTAGTAGCAATGATGCGGATTGGATCTGTGATCTGAGGTTTATCCTCATTGCTGCACAGAAGAATTATGTCATTGATGCACCGCTAGGTGACAGAGCTATTGCAGGAGCAGATGCAGACGTGATGAACGTTTGGCTAGCTCAATATGATGACTACTTGATAGTTTAGTGCACCATGCTTAACGGCTTAGAATCAGGACTTCAAAGATGTTTTGAACATCATGGACCATATGAGATGTTCCAGGAGTTGAAGTTAATATTTCAAGAAAATACCCGAGTTCAGAGATATGAAGTCTCCAACAAGTTCTATAGCTAAAAGATGGAGGAGAATAGCTCAAGCAGTGAGCATGTGCTCAGATTGTCTGGGTACTACAATCGCTTGAATCAAGTGGGAGCTAATCTTCTCGATAAGATAGTGATTGACAGAATTCTCTAGTCACCATCACCAAGTTAGTAGAACTTCGTGATGAACTATAGTATGCAAGGGATAACGTAAACGATTCCCGAGCTTTTCATGGTGATGAAAGTAGAAATCAAGAAAAACATCAAGAGTTGATGGTTGACAAGACCACTAGTTTCAAGAGAAAGGACAAAGGGAAGAAGGGGAACTTCAAGAAAAACGGCAAGCAAGTTTCTGCTCAAGTGAAGAAGCCCAAGTCTAGACCAAAGCCTGATACTAAGTGCTTCTACTGCAAAGGGACTGGTCACTAGAAGCGGAACCACCCCAAGTATTTGGCGGATAAGAAGGATGGCAAAGTGAACAAGCTATATTTGATATACATGTTATTGATGTGTACCTTACTAGTGTTTATAGTAGCACCTGGGTATTTGATACTTGTTCGGTTGCTAAAAATTAGTAACTCGAAACAAGAGTTACAGAATGAACAGAGACTAGTTAAGGGTGAAGTGACGATGTGTGTTGGAAGTGGTTCCAAGATTGATATGATCATCATCGCACACTCCCTATACTTTCGGGATTAGTGTTGAACCAAAATAAGTGTTATTTGGTGTTTGCGTTGAGCATAAGTATGATTTGATCATGTTTATTGCAATACGGTTATTCATTTAAGTTAGAGAACAATTGTTGTTCTGTTTGCATGAATAGAACCTTCTATGGTCATACACATAAACAAAAATGGTTTATTGGATCTCGATCGTAGTGATACACATATTCATAATATTGAAGCCAAAGAGATGCAAAGTTAATAATGATAGTGCAACTTATTTGTGGCACTGCCGTTTAGGTCATATTGGTGTAAAACGCATGAAGAAACTCCATGCTGATGGGCTTTTGGAATCACTTGATTATGAATCACTTGATGCTTGTGAACCATGCCTCTTGGTCAAGATGACTAAAACGCCGTTCTCCAGAACAATGGAGCAAGCAACAGATTTGTTGGAAATCATACATACTGATGTATGTTGTCCGATGAGTGTTGAGGCTCGCGGCAGGTATCGTTATTTTCTGACCTTCACAGATGATTTGAGCAGATATGGGTATATCTACTTGATGAAACATAAGTCTGAAACATTTGAAAAGTTCAAAAAGTTTCAGAGTGAAGTGGAAAATCATCGTGACAAGAAAATAAAGTTTCTACGATCTGATCGCAGAGACGAATATTTGAGTTACGAGTTTGGTCTTCAATTAAAACAATGTGGAATAGTTTCACAAATTCGTGCCACCTGGAACACCACAGCATAATGGTGTGTCCGAACGTCATAACCGTACTTTATTGGATATAGTGCAATCTATGATGTTTCTTACCGATTTACCACTATAGTTTTGGGGTTATGCATTAGAGACAGCTGCATTCACGTTAAAAAGGGCACCATCTAAATCCGTTGAGATGACACTGTATGAACTGTGGTTTGGCAAGAAACCAAATTTGTCGTTTCTTAAAGTTTGGGGTTGGGATGCTTATATGAAAAAGTTTCATCCTGATAAGCTCAAACTCAAATCGGAGAAGTGCGTCTTCATAGGATACCCAAAAAGAAAATGTTGGGTACACCTTCTATCACAGATCCTAAGGCAAGATATTCGTTGCTGGGAATGGATCCTTTCTATAGAAGGAGTTTCTCTCGAAAGAAGTGAGCGGGAGGAAAGTAGAACTTGATGAGGTAACTGTACCTGCTCCCTTATTGAAAAGTAGTTCATCACATAAACCGGTTCCTGTGACACCTACATCAATTAGTGAGAAACTTAATCATGATGATCATGAAACTTCAGATCAAGTTGTTACTGAACCTCGTAGGTCAACCAGAGTAAGATCCGCACCAGAGTGGTACGGTAATCCTGTTTTGGAGGTTATGTTACTAGACCACGATGAACCTACGAACTATGAAGAAGCGATGGTGAGCCCAGATTCGCAAAATGGCTTGAGGCCATGAAATCTGAGATGGGATCCATGTATGAGAACAAAGTGTGGACTTTGGTTGACTTGCCCGATGATCGGCAAGCCATTGAGAATAAATGGATCTTCAAGAAGAATACTGACGCTGACGGTAAAGTTACTGTCAATAAAGCTCGACTTGTTGCAAAAAGGTTTTCGACAACTTCAAGGGATTGACTACGATGAGACTTTCTCACCCGTAGCGATGCTTAAGTCTGTCCGAATCATGTTAGCAATTGCCGCATTTTATGATTATGAAATTTGGCAAATGGATGTAAAGACTGCATTCCTGAATGGATTTCTGGAAGAAGAGTTGTATATGATGCAACCTGGAGGTTTTATCGATCCAAAGGATGCTAACAAAGTCTTCAAGCTCCAGCGATCCATCTATGGACTGGTGCAAGCATCTTGGAGTTCGAATATATGCTTTGATAAGTTGATCAAAGCATATAGTTTAATACAAACTTGCGGTGAAGCCTGTATTTACAAGAAAGTGAGTGGGAGCACTACAGCATTTCTGATAAGTATATGTGAATGACATATTGTTGATCGGAGATAATGTAGAATTATTCTGCAAAGCATAAAGGAGTGTTTGAAAGGAGTTTTTCAAAGAAAGACCTCGGTGAAGCTGCTTACATATTGAGCATCTAGATCTATAGAGATAGATCAAAGATGCTTGATAAGTTTTTCAATGAGCATATACCTTGACAAGATTTTGAAGTAGTTCAAAATGGAACAGTCAAAGAAAGAGTTATTGCCTGTGTTAAAGGTGTGAAATTGAGTAAGACTCAAAGCCCGACCACGGCAGAAGATAGAAAGAGAATGAAAGTCATTCCCTATGCCTCAGCCATAAGTTCTATAGAGTATGCCATGTTGTGTACGAGATCTATTGTATACCCTACACTAAGTTTGGCAAGGGAATACAATAGTGATCTAGGAGTAGATCGCTGAACAGCGGTCAAAATTATCCTTAGTGGAATAAGGATATCTTTCTCGATTATGGAGGTGACAAAAGGTTCGTCGTAAACGTTTACGTCGATGCAAGTTTTGACACTCATCCAGACGACTCTAAGTCTCATCTGGATACATATTGAAAGTGGGAGCAATTAGCTAAAGTAGCTCCGTGCAGAGCATTGTAGACATAGAAATTTGCATAATACATACGGATCTGAATTTGGCAGACATGTTCACTAAATTTTCTCACAAGCAAAACATGATCACTCTTTGGGTGTTAATCACATAGTGATGTGAACTAGATTTTTGACTCTAGTAAACCCTTTGGGTGTTAGTCACATGGAGATATGAACTAATCACATAAAGATGTGAACTATTGATCTTAAATCACATGGCGATGTGAACTAGATTATTGACTCTAGTGCAAGTGGGAGACTGAAGGAAATATGCCCTAGAGACAATAATAAAGTTATTATTTATTTCCTTATTTCATGATAAATGTTTATTATTCATGCTAGAATTGTATTAACCGGAAACATAATACATGTGTGAATATATAGACAAACAGAGTGTCACTAGTATGCCTCTACTTGACTAGCTCGTTAATCAAAGATGGTTAAGTTTCCTAACCATAGACATTAGTTGTCATTTGATTAACGGGGTCACATCATTAGGAGAATGATGTGATTGACTTGACCCATTCCGTTAGCTTAGCACTTGATCGTTTAGTATGTTGCTATTGCTTTCTTCATGACTTATACATGTTCCTATGACTATGATATTATGCAACTCCCATTCATCGGAGGAACACTTTGTGTGCTACCAAACGTCACAACGTAACTGGGTGATTATAAAGGTGCTCTACAGGTGTCTCCGAAGGTACTTGTTGGGTTGGCGTATTTCGAGATTAGGATTTGTCACTCCGATTGTCGGAGAGGTATCTCTGGGCCCTCTTGGTAATGCACATCACTTAAGCCTTGCAAGCATTGCAACTAATGAGTTAGTTGTGGGATGATGTATTAAGGAACGAGTAAAGAGACTTGCCGGTAACGAGATTTAACTAGGTATTGAGATACCGACGATCGAATCTCGGGCAAGTAACATACCGATGACAAAGGGAACAATGTATGTTGTTATGCGGTTTGACCGATAAAGATCTTCGTAGAATACGTGGGAGCCAATATGAGCATCCAGGTTCCGCTATTGGTTATTGACCGGAGACGTGTCTCGGTCATGTCTACATAGTTCTCGAACCCGTAGGTTCCGCACGCTTACAGTTCGATGAAGGTTATATTACGAGTTTATGTGTTTTGATGTACCGAAGGTAGTTCGGAGTCCCAGATGAGATCGGGGACATAACGAGGAGTCTCTAAGTGGTCGAGACGTAAAGATCGATATATTGGACGACTATATTCGGACATCGGAAAGGTTCCGAGTGATTCGGGTATTTTCAGGGGTACCGGGGAGTTGCGGGAATACGAGGAAGAAGCAATGGGCCTCATGGGCCAAGTGGTGGAAGAGAGGCGGCAGGGTGCGCGGCCCCCCTAGCCCAAACCAAATTGGACTAGGGGGCCAGCCCCCCTTTCCTCCTTTTCCTCCCTCTCCTTCCTTCTCCTTCTCCTTCCCTTCCTTCCCCTCTCCTACTTGGACTAGGAAAGAGGGGGGAATCCTACTTGGAGTAGGATTGCCTCCCTTGGGCGCGCCTCCTCCTCTTGGCCGGCCCTCTCCTCCTCCCCCCTTTAAATACGGAGGAGGGGGCACCCCATAGAAACAACAATTGATCATTGATCTTTTAGCCGTGTGCGATGCCCCACTCCACCATAGTCCACCTTGATAATATCATAGCGGTGCTTAGGCGAAGCCCTGCGTCGGTAGAACATCATCATCGTCACCACGCCATCGTGCTGACGAAACTCTCCCTCAACACTCGGCTGGATCGGAGTTCGAGGGACGTCATCGAGCTGAACGTGTGCTGAACTCGGAGGTGCCGTGCGTTCGGTACTTGATCGGTCGGATCGTGAAGACGTAAGACTACATCAACCGCATTGTGCTAACTCTTCCGCTTTCGGTCTACGAGGGTACGTGGACAACACTCTCCCCTCTCGTTTCTATGCATCACCATGATCCTGTGTGTGCGTAGGGAATTTTTTGAAATTACTACGTCCCCCAACAAGACCGACGCTGAAAATTCCTATAAATACAGAAACCTCGGAAAATTAACCTATGTCGGAAGTTCCGCCGCCACAAGCCTCTGTAGCCACGAGAAATCAATATAGGCCCTCTTTGGCACCCTGCCGGAGGGGGCCATCATCACCGGAGGCCATGGAGGAGGATCCCGGAGGGGCCATCATCGCCATGAAGGCCAAGGACCAGAGGGAGAACCTCTCCCCATCTAGGGGGGAGGCCATGGAGGAGGAAGCACAAGGGGAAGAACCTCTCCTCCTCTCTCTCGGTGGCACTGGAGTGCCATCGGGAGGGTAATCATCGCCGCGGTGATCTTCTTCATCAACATCACCATCATCATCATCATCCTCATATATTTTACGCGCTCCACTCTCCTGCACCCTGCTGTAATCCCAACTTGAACATTGTGCTTTATGCCACATATTATGATCCAATGATGTGTTGCCATCCTATGATGTTTTGAGTAGATATCCTTTGTCTTTGGGTTGATTGATGATCTAGATTGGTATGAGTTGTATGTTTTATTATTGTTGCTGTCCTATGGTGCTCTTAGGTATCGGCATAGCGTGAGGGACTCCGCTGTAGGGTGTTGCAATCGTTCATGATTAAACTTATAGTGGGTTGGTGAGTGGTGAAACACAAACCCGAGTAAGCGGGGTTGTTGCGTATGGGAATAAAGAGGACTTGATGCTTTAATGCTATGGTTGGGTTTTACCTTAATGATCTTTAGTAGTTGCGGATGCTTGCTAGAGTTCCAATCATAAGTGCGTATGATCCAATAAGAGAAAGTATGTTAGCTTATGCTTCTCCCTCATATGAAATTGCAATGACGACTATCGGTCTTGTTAACAATTGCCTAGGAAAATTACGCACACCGACCCTCATTATTCCACACTAGCTATTTATAATACTAGTTAAATGCCCGTGCGTTGCTACGGGCAACAATGCAAAGTGTGTGCATTCGTTATTCTACTTTGTTTGCTATGTGCAATAATTTGAAGTCAATGCGACATAATCTGTTATGTTATTTTGTACATATGTTTAGTTTATATTTACCTCATAGCTATATATGCAAACATATTTCATTTGCTCCCTCCCTCTTGGCTATTATGTGCACCCATCCTGTAAAAATGCCCCACGTACATGTTGAGCATGGTTTCTAATAGCACTACGATTAACTGATAGTCATGTCTTTGTCTCCCTACCTCCCGTCCATCAACCACCCCTCATCAACAAATGGAAACTCTGACGACATTTAGACCATCCTTCACCAACAAATAATAAGAATAGGGTATCTTCAAGGCTGACTCTCAAACCGTCCGCGTTTTTCAGGATCGAGCGGTCCGGACGCATTTTACCATCAACGCGATACCCCATCCGTCCATGGACCGGTCCGGACATTCGACTTCTCGCAAAACGAAACCCAACCCGGGGGGCTTTGTGGGCATCCGGACCGCCTTCACCTAAGCATCCGACACACAGATCCAACCCAAAACCCTCTCCAGTAATATCTCTCCAAAGGACGTGCCGCTTCCTGTGCCGCATTCATGCCGGCCCGGAGTAGCAGCGGACTACATTGATGACGCGCGATGTGTTCGGATGGGACGGCGCCGCTGGCCGACACGACCAGACTGGCGCCACTTCAATGTGTAAGTGCTATCTCCAGAAACCAACTTCGGCCGCTGT
This sequence comes from Aegilops longissima, assembly GCA_021605205.1. Classification (NCBI taxonomy): domain Eukaryota; kingdom Viridiplantae; phylum Streptophyta; class Magnoliopsida; order Poales; family Poaceae; genus Aegilops; species Aegilops longissima. Next base: position 432,901,512 of record CM038681.1, on the reverse strand, counting down.
GTCACATTGAAGCGGGCTAACCACCTATTTTTCTGGCCGTAGCTCTCTGAGCACGGATCTGGCACCGTCCACATTGCACTCTCCACATATCCGTGCACCGCCCCCACTCCCCTCTTCCTCCACTCAACGACGATTGGCATGTCCTGGATCTTGGCACTAATGGGCGGATCATAGCTCTGCCGCCCTTGCTCTCCAGGGCCCTCTTCCTCTATGGCGGTCGATTCCTCGGAGAAGGAGGAGATCGTAATTTCCTCTGGCAATGCAGAGGACCAACCACAACAGCAACAACCACGCCTGCGTCCGCGGTGGCCACAGCCATGCGCAAGCGGAGAGGATAATTCGCGACCGTCAACGGGCCGTAAGAAACATTGCTGCGACCCCGCGCCCTTCCGTCGCTAGAAGCCCAACTCCGACGACGGTGGCACTGACCGTCAGCCAGCCCAGTGATGTGTACGAGGTTACCATGAAGTATAGGATAGTTTAGATATTTTTTGATTTTATTTAGTTCACTGGACGAAATATCATCCGGTTTTATGTAAAAATATCTAAATTTGAATAGTTTAGATATTCTATCAAAAAAAAATTCTTTTCGTTAAATTTTGTTTGAAATGTGAACGGACAGTTGCAGCTAGCTTTGGATGACCGGCTCCCATATTAGTGTCCAGACATCTGTCCGGACCGGTCCACGGATAGGTCCAGTGTCCATTTTAGGGGTCCATGTTGAAGTTGGAGATGCCCTTACTCTATTTTATAGTCTCACCCGTCACAAATCACGTGTCGATATTCCTTAACCTCCTGCACAAAACAAAATAGTCAAAAATTGTAAACAAATAAAAATGGTGCATTTCTTATCCAACCAAGAATGAACACAAATTATCATGATTTTTCTTGTTCATTTGTAGCTGCCGTATCAAAAAGTGAGTCCTTACCTGGACAATTTCTTGCAATAACATGATGGTATTCTGTTTATTTTCTGGGCACAGTAACGGGAAGTGATGGAGGAGGATTTGGAACATAAATACCCTTGTTTAGTTTGGTGAGTAGATGCATAGTTATGGGGGTACATTAATTATCCTTCAAAAAATAACACACTGCACGATTGCAGCATGGCTTCCAAAAATAAATGGATGTGGCATGTTCTTTAAGGCTGGAGTCGACAATTCATATAGCGAGTAAAAAATATATATACACCTACAAATTGGAATTTATCTCAAAAACCAATATACCTAATATGAAGGAACGGAAGGAGAATATAGTTCAGTGCAAACAAATGCAACCATTCTTGATGCCCAGCTTCCTATCTCCGCCGCCACGCTTGACGCACAGGGTCGCCATTGCGCGCAGCCGGAGTCCGCCCCTAGGATGAAGGGCGAGCCCGCCACCGCTGTCCGCCAGACGAGCTTTGCTCGCCGGCTTCCTCCGACGGCGGCGGGGGAGGGTGGGTCGGGGTAGGTTGGGGGCGGCGGCGGCTAGGGTTCGCCTGAGCCGCCCCCCTGGGGGCAGCGCGAGCGCAACTCTCTCTTGCTCTTAACAAGTGTACAAACAAATGCTTTATATACAAAAAAACCCATAGTAAAGAGATCTCTCGGAGAAGGGAATGTATGAGTAGCAAAGCATTATGATTCACATCCAGCACAATCAAGGAATCAACAGAGAGCAGAGTCGCAGACAATGGCGATCTGGTCACACACATGATTAATCTTCCTCTGAACCGGGTGAGGGACAGTAGTACGAACAATGGGGACTGAGATCGATCGACGATGTAGAGACAATGCGATAGCCAGGAGTCGTAGACAATGAAGGACTTGATGACGATGGCTGCTCTCCATGCGTACACTGCTGCGAGTTCGCTGCGAGTTCCACCGCCGCGTCCTGCAGCTCGCAATCATGCCTTCCCGCGCCCTCTCCTCGTCATTGCATAATTACACCGTCCTAGCTTGTTCCTTGAACGGCCATACGGCGCCCCGGGACGCCAACTAAGCTAGAGCTGCAAGATATGCGGGATTCACCTGGGCCGTGGCGAGCGCGATAGATACAAGAACCAAGAAACTCGATCGTGGGTTTGATGGTGGTAGAATAAAGATTGACCAGGCGACTGTCATGGTAAATTATCTTGGGTTCTCAAGTAGGTAGGCACCCATGGAAGACAGGAAAAGCCATGTGATTGATGGAATCAATCTCAGTCATTCCGTATGGAATGTGTGATTAATGCAAGATCATGGAAGGAGCGAAAACTTTGGTAGTAGAGAAACAGAAATGGAAGGAGGTGAGAAACGGCAGGACAGATTTATTAGGTGCTACGGACGATTTTCACGGACATGATTTGTAGCCAAAATTAGGGCAGTTTCCATGAACGATTTATTAGGTGCCAAAAATCGGAAAAAAATCTGTTGGCGTGGAGTTACGAAGGGTGGGGCGGGGCGGACGAAAATAACGACGTAAGAGGGGAAACGAAACCTTACGTTTCTTTTAGGTAGTAGAGATTTAGTAATATATTCTAAATTTATGATAACAACACCTACTTTTATATTTTAGCTCTCCGATATCATATAAAGTTATCCACTTCATACCCACAACGTACTTTTATTTCTCGTTGCTAGTTGGAAGCAAACGTTTGGTGTAAGCAGAGTCGTATCAGTGGCAGATAGGACTTGAGAGAATATTGATCTTACCTTTAGCTCCTTGTGGGTTCGACACTCAATACTTATCACTTCCACCTTTGGAAATTGCTACGATGATTCCTTGCACTTGGGGATTATCAAGCTCTTTTCTGGCGCCGTTGCCGGGGAGCAATAGCGTGGGGTTGATATTCTCGTGTGTGCTTGTTTGCTTTCTTCACTAAGTAGGTATTGTTTTTCCCTTTTTGTTTCTGTTTAGTTGTGGGTGAAACATACAAAAAATAAAATAATGAAAATACAAAAAGAATTACTTGCCTTTCATGCCTAAAAAGTTTTTCAAAAAAGAGAAGTGATTGGAAAGTTATGCATTGAAGAAGTGAGGGTCGACCTTGAGCACTTGTGCTCATGCTAACGGAAACAATGTAGAATTTTTCATGGAAGTTTCTATGTAAATAATTATTCCCTTGTGTATATCCATTTTATTATAAAAATAATGTGCCAAGCTTTGGTTTTAGGACGATTAGATTGCTTGTTTGCTATGTGCAGAACAAAAACAGAAACTTTGGCTGTAGTGCGTGAATTTACATTTCTTACTGGAAAGTCAAATGGATCTGAAACTTTTTGAACATTACTTCTGTATAAATTTTTCAAATTGTCAAATTTATTTCATAATTTTAGGAGTTACAGAATTTTACTAAACTTCCAGATTACTTCATACTGTCCTGTTTTTGACAGATTCTGTTTTTCGCGTGTTGTTTGCTTATTTTGATGAATCTATGGCTAGTATCGGGGGGTATGAACCATAGAGAAGTTGGAATACAGTAGGTTTAACACCAATATAAATAAATAATGAGTTCATTACAGTACCTAAAGGTAGTGATTTGCTTTATTAAACTAACGGATCTCACAAGTTTTTGTTAAAGTTTTGTGTGGATGAAGTGTCCGAAGGTCGAGGAGCTATCAATATGAGAAGAATAAAGAGAGGCAAGAGTTCAAGCTTGGGGATGCCCAAGGCACCCCAAGTAAATATTTCAAAGGATACTCAAGCATCTAAGCTTGGGGATGCCCTGGTTGGCATCTCATCTTTCTTCTTCAACAAATATCGGTATACCTCGGTTTTTGTTTTATTCACATGGTTTGTGTCCTTTGTGTTTTTGTTTTTCCTTTAAGAACCATGCTAGCATGAGATAACCCTGCATTGATTTATATAATACTTTGTGTGCTTCACTTATATCTTTTAAGTACGATCTTATAGAATTTCTCTTTGTGCTTCACTTAAATCATTTGAGTATGGTTTTATAGAATGCTTTGTGTGCTTCACTTACATATTTTGAGCTTGGATATTGGTTAGTCTATATTAATTGTATAATGCTCCATGAACTTCACTTATATCTTTTGGAGTATGAATAATACTATAATTTAAAGTGGGTTTGGAAGAGTGTCAACTTTAGGAATTACTGATCCCACTATTTTGGAGGGTGTTGAATCTTAGTGTGATATTTATGAAAGTGGATTTGGAAGAGTGTCAACTTTAGCTAATAATGATTCCACTATTTTGGAAGAGGTTCCAATTGAATATGAGAACAAAGTTGCTATCCATGATGCTACTGAAAATTATTATGAGGGAGGAATACGTGCTTGTAGGAGTTGCAATAATATCAAGTTTCCTCTCTATGTGCTTAAAGTTTTGAAGTTATACTTGTTTTGCCTTCCTATGCTAGTTGATTGTTGTTCCCATAAGTTGTGTGATCACAAAATCCCTAGGCATAGGAAGTGGGTTATTTTTAAATGTGCTAGTCATATTCTTCATGATGCTCTCTTTATGTTTTAATTCTTATCTTTTATGTGAGCATCATTGAAATCATCATGCCTAGCTAAAAGGCATTAAAGAAAAGCGCTTGTTGGGAGACAACCCAATATTTACCCTTACTGTTTTTGTGTGTATACATGACTAATCTACTGTAGTAATCATGTTTTATAGATTTTGTTTCAATAAAGTGACAAGTAAGACCTTTGGGAAGACTTGGGTGAAAGTTAATGTGATCTTGCTGTAAAAAACAGAAACTTTGCACTCACGAGATTAGCTGTCATTTTTTACAGAAGAGTGCTTTCGAGTTGATTATTTTTGCAGAAGATTAATAGACAAATTCCTCACGTTGATACGTCTCCAACGTATCTATAATTTTTGATTGCTCCATGCTACTTTATCTACTGTTTTGGACTATATTGGGCTTTATTTTCCACTTTTATATTATTTTTGGAACTAACCTATTAACCGGAGGCCCACCCAAATTGCTGTTTTTGCCTATTTCAGTGTTTGAAGAAACGGAATATCAAACGGAGTCCAAGCGGAATGAAACCTTCAGGACGTGATTTTCTCACGAACGTGATCCGGAGACTTGGACCCTACTCCAAGGAACAAAATAGGCGGTCACGAGGGTGGGGGCCCCACCCCCCTCGGTAGCGCCCCTGCCTCGTGGGCCCCTGTTGCTCCACCGACATACTCCTTCCTCCTATATATACCTCACGCCCCCAAGCGATCGGGACAGGAGCCAAAACCTAATTCCACCGCCGCAACTTCCTGTATCCACAAGATCCCATCTTGGGGCCTTTCGAGCTCACGGAGGGGGCATCCACCACGGAGGGCTTCTACGTCATCACCATAGCCCCTCCGATGAAGTGTGAGTAGTTTACTTCAGACCTTCGGGTCCATAGCTAGTAGCTAGATGGCTTCTTCTCTCTTTTTGGATCTCAATACAATGTTCTCCCCCTCTCTCGTGGAGATCTACTCGATGTAATCTTCTTTTTGCGGTGTGTTTGTTGAGACCGATGAATTGCGGGTTTATGATCCAGATTATCTATGAACAATATTTGAATCTTCTCTGAATTCTTTTATGTATGAATTGTTATCTTTGCAAGTCTCTTTGAATTATCCGTTTGGTTTGGCCAACTAGATTGGTAGTTCTTGCAATGGGAGAAGTGCTTAGCTTTGGGTTCAATCTTGCGGTGTCCTGACCCAGTGACAGAAAGGGTTACAAGGAACGTATTGTATTGTTGCCATCGAGGATAACAAGATGGGGTTTTTATCATATTGCATGAATTTATCCCTCTACATCATGTCATCTTGCTTAAGACGTTACTCTGTTGTTAACTTAATACTCTAGATGCATGTTGGATAGCGGTCCATGAGTGGAGTAATAGTAGTAGATGCAGGCAGGAGTCGGTCTACTTGTCTCTGACGTGATGCCTATGTACATGATGATACCTAGATATTCTCATAACTATGCTCAATTCTGTCAATTGCTCAACAGTAATTTGTTCACCCACCGTAGAAAACTTATGCTCTTGAGAGAAGCCACTAGTGAAACCTATGGCCCTCGGGTCTATTCTCATCATATCAATCTCCATCACTTTAATACTTGCTTTGTTTTTACTTTGCCTTTTACTTTTTACTTTGCATCTCTATATCAAAAATACCAAAAATATTATTTATCATCTCTATCAGATCTCACTCTCGTAAGTGACCGTGAAGGGATTGACAACCCCTAATTGCATTGGTTGCAAGGAGCTATTGTTTTGTGCAGGTACGAGGGACTCGTGCGTGGCCTTCTACTAGATTGATACCTTGGTTCTCAAAAACTGAGGGAAATACTTACGCTACTTTGCTGCATCATCCTCTCCTCTTCGGGGAAATCCAACGCAGTGCTCAAGAGGTAGCAAGAAGAATTTTTGGCGCCGTTGCCGAGGAGGCTCACACAAGAGCAAGTCAAGCACCATACCAAGTACCCATCACAATCCGTATCTCCCGCATTATATTATTTGCCATTTGCCTCTCGTTTTCCTCTCCCCCACTTCACCCTTGCCGTTTCATTCGCCCTCTCTTTTCGTTTGCCTTGATGTCTTACTTGGCTCGTGTGCTCGTTTGGTTGAAATAGTTGAGTATTTATTCCTAAACAAAGAAGCCAATATCTATGGATCCTCATCCGCTTGCCAATATTTTTAAGAGATCCAATTATGATGAACCAATTCCTAGTGATTTGGATGCACTAGATTATCTTTATATGGTTTTGCCTGAAATCCGTGAAGTGACTCACGATAGATCTTTGAATAAAAAGCATGATTGCAATGATTTTATTATAAATTCTTTTGATGTCAATTGTGCTAATAAGATGCAAAACCCTAAGCTTGGGGATGCTAGTTTTGCTATGTCTACTACTTGTTGCAATGATCATGATTGGGGTGATTCTTCTTATGATCTTGAAAATTTATTTAAGCCCCATGATGAATATGAGATTGATAATATTGTTTGAAATAATATTGAAAGTGGGTTCGGAAGAGTGTCAACTTTAGATCCCACATATTTGGAGAATGTTCAATCTTATGAAGTTTTTGATAAAAGTGGGTTTGGAAAGGTCATGACTTTAGTTAATGATAATCCCACTATTTTGGAAGAGTATCAACTTTGCATGCATGTGGATCGTGTTGAGAATATACTTTGTGATAGCTATTTTGTTTAATTTGCCTATGATCCTACATGTAATTATTATGAGATAGGAAAATATGGTTATAGAAATTTTCATGTTACTAAATTACCTCTCGTTATGTTGAGATTGATATTTTTCCTTTCCGCTTCCTTGCATATGCTAGTTTTTGCTTGCTACGATAATTTGTTTGCCTATAATATGCCTATGCATAGGAAGTATGTTAGAATTAAGTGTGTTTGTCACATGGTTTATGATGCTCTCTTTGTGCCTCAATTCTTGTCTTTCTTGTGAGCATCATTGAATCTCAATGCCTAGCTAAAAAGGCTTTAAAGAAAAGCGCTTGTTGGGAGAAAACCCAATATTTTTCCTTGCTTCTTAGTAATAAATAATCCATCTAGCCTCTGTTTAGATGTGGTTTTATGTTTTAATTAGTGTTTGTGCCAAGCTAGACCTATTGAATCTTCTTGGATGATAGTTATTTGATCTTGCTGTAATTTCCAGAAACTTTGCGCTCAGTGCCCGAATTATTAAAAATCACCAGAACGTGATAAAAATGTGATTCCAATTGCTGCTGATAAATAAACAAATTTTATAGCTCTTAAAATTTTGTAGATTTTTTTTAGTTCCGGAAGTTTGCGTTAGTTACAGATTACTACAGACTGTTCTGTTTTTGACAGATTTCGTTTTTCGTGTGTTGTTTGCTTATTTTGATGAATCTATGTCTAGTAAAATAGTTTATAATGCATAGATAAGTTGGAATACAGTAGTTTTAACACCAATATAAATAAAGAATGAGTTCATTACAGTACCTTGAAGTGGTGTTTTGTTTTCTTTCGCTAACGGAGCTCACGAGATTTTCTGTTAAGTTTTGTGTTTTGAAGTTTTCAAGTTTTGGGTAAAAGATTTGATGGATTATGGAACAAGGAGTGGCAAGGGCATAAGCTTGGGGATGCCCATGGCACCCCCAAGATAATCCAAGGACACCAAAAAGTCAAAGCTTGGGGATGCCCCGGAAGGCATCCCCTCTTTCGTATACTTCCATCGGTAATTTACTTGGAGCTATATTTTTATTCACCACATGATATGTGTTTTGCTTGGAGCGTCTTGTATTATTTGCGTCTTTGCTTGTTAGTTTACCACAATCATCCTTGCTGTACACACCTTTTGAGAGATCCATACATAAATTGGAATTTGATAGAATACTCTATGTGCTTCACTTATATCTTTTGAGCTTGATAGTTTTGCTCATAGTGCTTCACTTATATCTTTTGAGCGTGATAAATTTTGCTCTAGTGCTTCACTTAGATATTTTAGAGCACGGTGGTGGATTTGTTTTAAAGAAACTATTGATCTCTCATGCTTCACTTAGATTATTTTTAGAGTCGTTAATAGCATGGTAATTTTCTTAATATAAATATACTTGGTATTCAAGATATGTGAAACTTTCTTTTGAGTGCGTTGAATACTAAGAAAAGTTTGATGCTTGATAATTGTTTTGAGATATGAAGATGGTGATATTAGAGTCATGCTAGTTGAGTAGTTGTGAATTTAAAGAATACTTGTGTTGAAGTTTGTGATTCCCGTAGCATGCACGTATGGTGAACCGTTATGTGATGAACTCGGAGCATGATTTATTTATTGATTGTCTACCTTATGAGTGGCGGTCGGGGACGAGCGATGGTCTTTTCCTACCAATCTATCCCCCTAGGAGCATGCACGTAATACTTTGCTTTGATAACTTCTAGATTTTTGCAATAAGTATATGAGTTCTTTATGACTAATGTTGAGTCCATGGATTATACGCACTTTTTCCCATCCTTCCACCATTGCTAGCCTCTCTAAATACCGCACACTTTTCGCCGGCATCATACACCCACCATATATCTTCCTCAAAACAGCCACCATACCTACCTATCATGGCATTTCGATAGCCATTCCGAGATATATTGCCATGCAACTTTCCACCGTTCTGTTCTTATGACATGCTCCATCATTGTCATATTGCTGGCAAGATCATGTAGTTGACATCGTATGTGTGGCAAAGCCACCGTTCATAATTCTTTCATACATGTCACTCTTGTTTCATTGCATATCCCAGTACACCGCCGGAGGCATTCATATAGAGTCATACTTTGTTCTAAGTATTGAGTTGTAATTCTTGAGTTGTAAGAAAAATAAAAGTGTGATGATCATCATTCTTTAGAGCATTGTCCCAAGTGAGGAAAGGATGATGGAGACCATGATTCCCCCACAAGTCGGGATGAGACTCCGGACGAAAAAAATGAAAAAAAAGAGGCCATAAAAAAAAGAAAAGGCCCAAATAAAAAAATGAGAGAAAAAGAGAGAAGGGACAATCCTACTATCCTTTTACCACATTTGTGCTTCAAAGTAGCACCAAGATCTTCATGATAGAGAGTCTCTGATTTTGTCACTTTCATGTACTAGTGGGAATTTTTCATTATAGAACTTGGCTTGTATATTCCAATGATGGGCTTCCTCAAATGCCCTAGGTCTTCATGAGCAAGCGAGTTGGATGCACACCCACTTAGTTTCTTTTGTTGAGCTTTCATATACTTATAGCTCTAGTGCATCCGTTGCATGGCAATCCCTACTCACTCACATTGATATCTATAGATGGGCATCTCCATAGCTCGTTGATACGCCTAGTTGATGTGAGACTATCTTCTCCCTTTTTATCTTCTCCACAACCACCATTCTATTCCACATATAGTGCTATATCCATGGTTCACACTCATGTATTGCGTGAAGATTGAAAAAGTTTTGAAAATGTTAAAGTATGAAACAATTGCTTGGCTTGTCATCGGGGTTGTGCATGATTTAAATATTTTGTGTGGGGAAGATGGAGCATAGCCAGACTATATGATTTTGTAGGGATAACTTTCTTTGGCCATGTTATTTTGAGAAGACATAATTGCTTAGTTAGTATGCTTGAAGTATTATTATTTTTATGTCAATATGAACTTTTGTCTTGAATCTTTCGGATCTGAATATTCATACCACAATTAAGAAGATTTACATTGAAATTATGCCAAAGTATCACTCCGCGTCAAAATTCTCTTTTATCATTTACATACTCGAGGACGAGCAAGAATTAAGCTTGGGGATGCCTGATACGTCTCCAACGTATCTATAATTTTTGATTGCTCCATGCTACATTATCTACTGTTTTGGACTATATTGGGCTTTATTTTCCACTTTTTTATTATTTTTGGGACTAACCTATTAACCGGAGGCCCGGCCCAGAATTGATGTTTTTTGCCTATTTCAGTGTTTCGAAGAAACAGAATATCAAACGGAGTCCAAACGGAATGGAACCTTCGGGAACATGATCCAGGAGACTTGGACCCTACTCCAAGGAACAAAAGAGGCGGTCACGAGGGTGGGGGCGCCCCCCCTAGTGCGCGCCCCCTGCCTCGTGAGCCCCCTGTTGCTCCACCGACGTACTCCTTCCTCCTATATATACCTACGTACCCCCAAACGATCAGGACAAGAGCCAAAAACCTAATTCCACCGCTGCAACTTCCTGTATCCACAAGATCCCATCTTGGGGCCTGTTCCGATGAAGTGTCCACCACGAAGGGCTTCTACATCATCACCATAGCCCCTCCGATGAAGTGTGAGTAGTTTACTTCATACCTTCGGTTCCATAGCTAATAGCTAGATGGCTTCTTCTCTCTTTTTGGATCTCAATACAATGTTCTCCCCCTCTCTCGTGGAGATCTATTCGATGTAATCTTCTTTCTGCGGTGTGTTTGTTGAGACCGATGAATTGTGGGTTTATGATCCAGATTATCTATGAACAATATTTGAATCTTCTCTGAATTCTTTTATGTATGATTGGTTATCTTTGCAAGTCTCTTCAAATTATCCATTTGGTTTGGCCAACTAGATTGGTAGTTCTTGCAATGGGAGAAGTGCTTAGCTTTGGGTTCAATCTTGCGGTGTCCTTACCCAGTGACAGAAAGGGTTGCAAGGCACGTATTGTATTGTTGCCATCGAGGATAACAAGATGGGGTGTTTATCATATTGCATGAATTTATCCCTCTACATCATGTCATCTTGCTTAAGGTGTTACTCTGTTTTTAACTTAATACTCTAGATGCATGCTGGATAGCGGTCGATGAGTGGAGTAATAGTAGTAGATGCAGGCAGAATTCGGTCTACTTGTCTCGGACGTGATGCCTATATACATGATCCTACCTAGATATTCTCATAACTATGCTCAATTCTGTCAATTGCTCAACAGTAATTTGTTCACCCACGGTAGAAAACTTATGCTCTTGAGATAAGCCACTAGTGAAACCTATGGCCCCCGGGTCTATTCTCATCATATCAATCTCCATCACTTTAATACTTGCTTTGTTTTTACTTTGCCTTTTACTTTTTACTTTGCATCTCTATATCAAAAATACCAAAAATATTATTTATCATCTCTATCAGATCTCACTCGTAAGTGACCGTGAAGGGATTGACAACCCCTAATCATGTTGGTTGCGAGGAGCTATTGTTTTGTGCAGTGTACGAGGGACTTGTCGTGGCCTCCTCTTGGATTGATACCTTGGTTCTCAAAAACTGAGGGAAATACTTACGCTACTTTGCTGCATCATCCTCTCCTCTTCGGGGAAATCCAACGCAGTGCTCAAGAGGTAGCACACGTCCACCAATTTATTTCATAATTTTTGGAGTATCAGACGTATGGTTTATGTTCAGATCATTACAGACTATTCTGTTTCTGATAGATTATGTTTTCATTGCATAGTTTGCTTGTTTTCTAATTTCTATGACTTATATTTCTCAATATAAATTGTAGAAATGATATGGTACAGTAGACATTGTGTGGGAACAATTATGAACCTTGTCTTAGACAGTACCAAAGTGGATGGTTTACTCTTTATCATACTAACCTATCTCACGAAGTTTTGTTAAGTTTTGTGTGATCAAAGTTTTCAAGCTTTGGATGAGATATCGATATGAGGAGAATAAGGAGTGGAAAGACCCTAAGCTTGGGGATGCCCAAGGCACCCCAAGGTAATATTCAAGGAAGACTCAAGTACCTAAGCTTGGGGATGCCCCGGAAGGCATCCCCTCTTTCGTCTTCAAAACTATCGGTATACCTTACTCCGAGCTATATTTTTATTCGTCACATGATATGTGTTTAGCTTGGAGCGTATTTTCAATTTTACTTGTTGTTTGAATAAAATCATTGGATCTGAAATATTGAATGAAAAAGAATCCTCCCATGGCTAGTTAATTATTTGACTAGTCAGTGTTTTTCACTCGTATCTTTTGGAGTAGTATGTCATTTACTCATGTGCTTCACGTATATCCTATGAGTAAATGGTTGAATAAATTGAATGTCGTCAATATGAATTTATATATGTTTCATATGCTTATAACATGGGGAGTAATGACTTCACACACAATAAGTATAGGTAGTAAACTTTTTGAAAGTTAGCAAACGTAGAATTGGTCACTTGGACAATTCATGAAAGAATATTGAAGGAAGAGGGATTTCACATATAAATATACTATCTTGGACATCTTTTGCAATTGTGAGCACTCATTAAAATATGACATGCTAAAAGGTTGATGTTGGACAGGGAAGACAACATAATGGGTTATGTTTTCCTATATCTGAAATAAAGTATATTGTCATGGATTGCCCAACACGTTGAGCTTGCCTTTCCCCCTCATGCTAGCCAAATTCTTTGCACTAAGTAGAGATACTACTTGTGCTTCCAAATACCCTTAAACCCGGTTTTGCCATGAGAGTCCACCATACCTACCTATGGATTGAGTATGATCCTTCAAGTAAGTTTTCATCGGTGCAAGCAATAAAAATTTCTCTCTAAATATGTATGATTGATTAGTGTGGAGGAAATGAGCTTTGTACAATCTTGTGATGTGGAAGAAATAAAAGGGACAGACTGCATAATAAAGGTCCATATCACAAGTGTCAATATAAAGTGACGTTCTTTCGCATTAAGATTTTGTGCATCCAACCCTGAAAGCGCATGGCAACCTCTGCTTCCCTCTGCAAAGGGCCTATCTTTTACTTTTATCTCTTACCCTTATGCAAGAGTCATGGTGATTTTTCACCTTTTCTTTTTACATTTTATCCTTTGGCAAGCACATTGTGTTGGAAAGATTCTGATATATATATATTCAATTGGATGTAAGGCATAATGAACTATTATTGTTGACATTACCCTTGAGGTAAAAGGTTGGGAGGCGAATCTATAAGCCCCTATCTTTCTCTGTGTCTAATTAAAACTTTGAACCCATAAATATCGCGTGAGTGTTAGAAATTGTGAAAGACTAAATGATAGTTAAGTATGTGGAGTTTGCTAAATCAAAGCTCTGACATAGACTCTTCCTGAAAATAAGATGAATTGTAATTGTTTGATGACTGATAACACGGTTTGTTAGTTTTCAAGAAAGTTTATGATCTATACTTTAACATGTGAATAGCTTGTTACTTGATCATGAAATTTTTTATGAGATGAGCTACTGTTATGACATATAATGATGCTAGAAAAAGTGATTGGAATTATCATTGATCAAACTTAAGCACTTGCTAGCATTCACACTTCATAAATTATTTCTTTTATCATTTACCTACTCGAGGACGAGCAGGAATTAAGCTTGGGGATGCTGATACGTCTCCAACGTATCTATAATTTATGAAGTATTCATGCTGTTATATTATCTATCTGGGATGTTTAATGGGCTTTTATATGTTGTTTTATATGATTTTTGGGACTAACCTATTAACCTAGAGCCCACTGCCAGTTTCTGTTTTCTCCTTGTTTTTGAGTTTTGCAGAAAAGGAATACCAAACGGAGTCAATTGACGTGCCAATTTTGATGATTTTTATGGACCAAAAGAAGACCACGAGCATCGGAGTTGGGCGGAAGAGTCCCGGCTGCCCACGAGGGTGGGGCGCGCCACCCCTAGGCGTGGGCCTGCCTCGTGGACAGTTCGGGCACCTCCTTGACGTGAGACCGACGACAAAAATTCCTATAAATACAGAAACCTCGGAAAATTAACCTAGATCGGAAGTTCCACCGCCGCAAGCCTCTATAGCCACGAGAATTCAATCTAGGACCTCTCCGGCACCCTGCCGGATGGAGCCATCATCACCGGAGGCCATGGAGGAGGATCCCGGAGGAGCCATCATCACCATGAAGGCCAAGGACCAGAGGGAGAACCTCTACCCATCTAGGAGGGAGGCCATGGAGGAGGAATCACAAGGGGGAGAACCTCTCCTCCTCTCTCTTGGGGGCACCGGAGTGCCATCGGGAGGGGAATCATCGCCGTGGTGATCGTCTTCATCAACATCACCATCATCATCGCCATCCTCATCTATTTTACACGGTCCACTCTCCCGCACCCTGCTGTAATCCCTACTTGAACATGGTGCTTTATGCCACATATTATGATCCAATTATGTGTTGCCATCCTATGATGTTTTGAGTAGATATCCTTTGTCTTTGGGTTGATTGATGATCTAGATTGGTATGAGTTGTATGTTTTATTATTGGTGCTTCCTATGGTGCTCTCCGTGTCGGCATAGCGTGAGGGACTCCGCTGTAGGGTGTTGCAATCGTTCATGATTAAGCTTATAGTGGGTTGGTGAGTGATGAAACACAAACCCGAGTAAGTGGGGTTGTTGCGTATGGGAATAAAGAGGACTTGATGCTTTAATGCTATGGTTGGGTTTTACCTTAATGATCTTTAGTACTTGCGGATGCTTGCTAGAGTTCCAATCATAAGTGCATATGATCCAAGAAGAGAAAGTATGTTAGCTTATGCCTCTCCCTCATATGAAATTGCAATGACGACTATCGGTCTTGTTAACAATTGCCTAGGACAATTCCGCACACCGACCCATCATTATTCCACACTCGCTATTTATAATATTTAGTAATATATTCTAAATTTATGATAACAGCACCTACTTTTATATTTTAGCTCTCCGATATCATAAAAAGTTATCCACTTCATACCCACAACGTAGTTTTATTTCTCGTTGCGAGTTGGAAGCAAACGTTTGGTGTACGCGGAGTCGTATCAGTGGCAGATAGGGCTTGAGAGAATATTGATCTTACCTTTAGCTCCTTGTGGGTTCGACACTCCATACTTATCACTTCCACCTTTGGAAATTGCTACGATGATTCCTTGCACTTGGGGATTATCACAACTCGGCTGTTACTGATGGCACTGAAGTTGACTGGGACGACATCCACAAGTTCCTACACTTTATTGATTGTCTTGAGGTCCTTGTGGGGCATTTCAATGGTGGAAGGCCACATGGGATATGTGTGCCACTGCTGCACTCGTTGAACAGGTCCAACTGTGTCGGGAAACTTATGGTACGAGCTATTTTCTGTTATATATGTTGTTCATAAACTATTGCTTATACACAGTTTTACAGCTGTGATCTTCTTGAAACAGAAACTGCCCGGTACTATTGTTCCTATACAGATGCCTGACCATGGTCGGGTCAGACTTGCGCTTGGTCACAACATGATGTTTATGTCGACCTACTCCATTCCCCTTGGAGGTGAAAAGATACTTATTCATGGGTGGTCTCAAATAATGAAGGCCCGTCCATCTTGGAGAATAGGACAGAAGATTATGTTCCTGCTTTTCCATGGATCTAAAGCGAATATCCTGTTTATTGACCACATTGCGAGATGAAGCCGCATTCAGAACGCTGTGGATGCGCGGGGTGGCGCCCGAGCCTTGTCCTGGGGCTTGGTGGCCTCACCCTTGGTTAACTGTCGCGTGCTTTGTACGGTTGAACCTGTATAAGTACTCATACTGCTTTCAGCTATGGTTGTTAAGTGCCCCTGCTGGTTTCAGTTAAGGTTGTTAAGTACTCCTGCTGCTTTTACAGTCTATCGTGTTTCTTCAGTCGTGTCTTCCTCCAGCCGCCAAAACCAAACCAGCGCCGGCGGGGCTGCCTGCTTCCGCCTCCCACGGCTGGCTGCGCCTCAACGCACGCATCGCCGCCCCACCGTCTCCTAAATCGTTAACGCCAACGTCCGAGGCCTCACCTTCGTCCTCCGCGCGCTTTGGTGCGCTCGCCACGGCTCTGCCCTCTCGCGTTGTCAACATGGTCAACAAACAACAGGAATCGGCAGAAGTATGTGGAGAGGATGACATTAGGGCCCACCATGTCAGCGTATGGAAAAATAAAATGCTTCCTCCTAGTGTTTCCCTGACATCTGGGACCCACGACACTGTGAGCCTATATAGTCAATAGAGAATAGAACAGCACAAGATCGGCTGACACCTGGGACGTAGCAGCTCGAGCAGTATTTTTTTTGTTATTGTTGAGATGGAGCAGGGTTTGAACTGGGCTGTGGCCCGTCTAGCCCAGGTTTATATTTTATGTTCACCATGTGACCAGCTCAGCTATTTTTTCATTGTGAAAATGAGCCCAGTTTATTTTTTCTGAAGAATGCCCAATCTAGGCCTACTTATTTTTCTATGCCCTGATGGGCTGCAACTATTTCATGACGCCTGCAAATCTTGAAAGTAATATGAAATGGGTTGTAAATATAAAAACAGATGACAAATTGCCAATTACTTTATAATTTCTGAATTTTTTTCACATTTTCAGATTCCTATTTCACTGAGCATTAACCTAATTTAAATATATCTTCAAAGTACTTTAAATCTGGCTTGACATTTCGGTATTAAAAATAGTTTGGAACCCATAGAAATATGCGAAATAGGCCCTGGCCAACCAAAAAAACGGACTGCAATAAATTGCATAAGAAGTCGCAATGAGCTATATATAAATTATTAGAAAAAGAGGGAATGGTCT
Source organism: Aegilops longissima (assembly GCA_021605205.1). Lineage (NCBI taxonomy): Eukaryota > Viridiplantae > Streptophyta > Magnoliopsida > Poales > Poaceae > Aegilops > Aegilops longissima. The sequence goes on along the minus strand of CM038681.1, from coordinate 432,884,551 downwards.
GATTTATGGGCCTACTAATTTGACGCGTATGCAATATTTTTTTAGTTATTATATACGTCAACAAACGATTCTAGCAGATGTAACCGTTGGATGTCAATCCAACGGCCGTCGTGTTTCTTCAATCTCTGATCTTCTTGGTACAGCCGCCAAATCCAGCGCCGACGGGACCGCCTGCTCCCGCCTCCCGTGCAGGCCTCACCGCCCCTACTACTCCCACTGCTGGCCAGGGCATCCCTCTACTCAACCACACCCCCTGTTATTCTGCGGCGACGGCAGCCTCACACCGCAGCCGAACCAGTGAACCCTCGTATTCCTCTCCGCGTGGGCATCCACTGCCGCGTCTTCCCCTTCCTAGGATTCGCCATCGTCCACTGCCCTGGTGCTCTCAGCGCGGTGTGGTCAACGTGGTCAAGGAATGACCTCCATCGGGAGAGTACTATCGTGGAGAGGCTGACAACTGGGTCCATGGCAGCCGCAAGGAAGTGCCTCCTTATTACGTGAAAAATAATTATTCCTCCACCTGACAGCAGGGACCCATTGGACGGGCAACTGTACTTTGCAAAAAAAACGTTTCCCCCTGACTGCTGGGTGTTGGCAATAAGCCATGTCCGTGCCCGTGCGGTGGTGACAGGCGTCGACGCGCCAGGTCTGCTCCGTGGAGGGCACGGGTGTGTGTGCTGGCGTGAGTCCGTGCTCGCATTCATGGCGTGAAGGAGCTGCATGCACAGGGGCTGTAGCAATCTGTTGGAGCTAGCAGCGTAGTGCACACGGGCCGGAGCGAGTTTGTTGCATGCTACACGGATGGCTAGCTAATGCGGCTGTTGTGGGTTGCGCGCGTTCTAGGGATGACCATGCATATAGCTAGCAGGTTGTTAGTTGGCGCATGGGCGTGTCTTGTTAGCGGCGGTTATGATGGCGGGTCTTTGCATGCGTGAGGCCAACGCCTGGTGTGAGTCCGGCTATAAAAGCCATGTATTGGTGTTGTGTAGAGTGTAGAGGAGCCGTGTGTAGCCATGTAGCCAGTGTAAAGAGGAAAAGGATTGGGGCGTTCGTGCGCCCGTGGCGGCGTTCGTGCGCCCGTGGCGGCGTTCGTGCGCCGACTGGAAAATCTTGTGTCCGTGTTCTTCTTCTTCCACCTCCGTTCAAGTGAGAGAAGAGGTAGCTAGAGGGCGGCGGTTCCAACAATTGGTATTCACAGCCACAAGGTTCGAGGGGCGGCCGTGGCGCGCGGTGGCGTCCGCGGCAGACGCGGCATGCGCGGCCAACATGGAGGAATCGGCTGCGGCGCGCAGCGAGCGCGTGGCGACGGCGACGCACGGCGATTCCGCGGCTGTGCGATGTGATGTCGTGCGCGCGAAGAGTATGGTGGTCGCGGAGATGAGGAGGTCGCGGAGGACCTGCGTGGTGGCGCAGAGGTCACGGCGGCTCGGCGCGACAACCGTGGAGGCGCATGGCACGGAGCCGCGGCGGACGCAGCGGACCTGCATGGTGGCGCAGTGGCGGTATGGAGGCACTGCTTGGCGGCATGGAGGTCGCGGCGGTGCAGGGCGATAAGACGCGGCGGCGAGCCGGGCGCGACCGGTGCGTGTTATGGGTGCGCACTGAACGCGTCTGGCGCGTCGGGACCGCGGGCACGCGTACGAGCGTGCGGTTGACGTTGGGAGGAGGCGTATGTTGCCGTTGTGCTCGAGTCCCTGCTCGAGTTCGGCTACATCCTTCCGGCGTTTTGTCGCTGGCGGCTGCCATGGCGGACGAGGAGGCGGCGCGCGGTGAGCGTCTGGTGCGGTCGGGCTCGTCGGGCGCGTCGGGTGCGCGCAGGACGTGCGGGATGCACTGATGCGGTCGGGCTCGTCGGGTGCGCGCGGGACGTGCGGGGCGCAGAGGGACGCCAGGCGTGTGTCACCGGCGGAGAAGGAGCTCGGCGTGTGTCGCCGGAGTCATGATGGAGCACGGTGCGACCGACATCGTTGCGCCAGGTCGGGTCCGCGGGCTGGGTCACGAACGTGGCGACGACAATAACGGGAGCTACAACAACTCCGGCGACGGCGAGGTCATGGCTTAGGGGGTGAGTGTTGGCAATAAGCCATGTCCGTGCCCGTGCGGTGGTGACTGGCGTCAACGCGCCAGGTCTGCTCCGTGGAGGGCACGGGTGTGTGTGCTGGCGTGAGTCCGTGCTCGCATTCGTCGCGTGAAGGAGCTGCATGCACAGGGGCTGTAGCGATCTGTTGGAGCTAGCAGCGTAGTGCACGCGGGCCGGAGCGAGTTTGTTGCATGCTACACGGATGGCTAGCTAATGCGGCTGTTGTGGGCTTCGCACGTTCTAGGGATGACCATGCATATAGCTAGCAGGTTGTTAGTTGGCGCACGGAGCGTGTGCTGTTAGCGGCCGGTTATGATGGCCGGGTCTTTGCATGCGTGAGGCCAACGCCTAGTGTGAGTCCGGCTATAAAAGCCATGCATTGGTGTTGTGTAGAGTGTAGAGGAGCTGTGTGTAGCCATGTAGCCAGTGTAAAGAGGAAAAGGATTGGGGCGTTCGTGCGCCCGTGGCGGCATTCGTGCGCCGACTGGAAAATCTTGTGTCCGTGTTCTTCTTCTTCCACCTCCGTTCGAGTGAGAGAAGAGGTAGCTAGAGGGCTACGGTTCCAACAATGGGACCTACCAGCTACATCTTCGCACGCAAGGAAGTGCGTCTGAAAAAAAAACGATTCGCCCCCCTGACTGCTGGGACCCACCAGCTACATCTTCGCACGCAAGGAAGTGCCTGACAGTCGGGACCCACTTGGTCGAAGCGTGTGTAGCATTTTCATTCTGGTCGCGAACGTGTACGTACATACTAGTCGTAGTAGAAGCGTGCACGTAGCATGTACACGTACGTACAGCGGCCAGTGTGCAAGAAAGAAAATACGGCCACGTACGTACATATGGGAAGGGTCTCGAACGCCTACTCCCGTATACATACGGCCAGGGCTCGTGTACATGGTTGGGTTGGAACGGAGAAACAGCTTCGTCGTCTTGTTCATGGGGAGCCAACCGGCTGGAATGCGTCGTCGTGTTCATTGGGAGGGCTTGGACGGAACAGCCGATGGAAACGAGGCCTGGCGTATCTTGAGCACTGCGTTGGATTCCCTTGAAGAGGAAAGGGTGATGCAGCAAAGTAGCGTAATTATTTCCCTCAGTTTTTGAGAACCAAGGTATCAATCCAGTAGGAGGCCACGCACGAGTCCCTCGCACCTACACAAACAAATAAATCCTCGCAACCAACGCAATAAAGGGGTTGTCAATCCCTTCACGGTCACTTACGAGAATGAGATCTGCTAGATATGATAAGATAGTATTTTTGGTATCTTTATGATAAAGATGCAAATTAAAATAAAAGGCAATAAAAATAGCTAAGTGTTAGAAGATTAATATGATGGAAAATAGACCCGGGGGCCATAGGTTTCACTAGTGGCTTCTCTCAACAGCATAAGTATTACGGTGGGTGAACAAATTACTGTTGAGCAATTGACAGAATTGAGCATAGTTATGAGAATATCTAGGTATGATCATGTATATAGGCATCACGTCCGAGACAAGTAGACCGACTCCTGCCTACATCTACTACTATTACTCCATACATCAACCACTATCCAGCATGCATCTAGAGTATTAAGTTCACAAGAACAGAGTAACGCTTTAAGTAAGATGACATGATGTAGAGGGATAAACTCATGCAATATGATATAAACCCCATCTTGTTATCCTTGATGGCAACAATACAATACGTGCCTTGCTACCCCTACTGACACTGGGAAAGGACACCACAAGATTGAACCCAAAGCTAAGCACTTCTCCCATTGCAAGAAAGATCAATCTAGTAGGCCAAATCAAACTGATAATTCGAAGGGACTTGCAAAGATAATCAATCATACATAAAATAATTCAGAGAAGATTCAAATATTGTTCACAGATAAACTTGATCATAAACCCACAATTCGTCGGTCTCAACAAACACACCGCAAAAGAAGATTACATCGAATAGATCTCCATAAGAGAGGGGGAGAACATTGTATTGAGATCCAAAAAGAGAGAAGAAGCCATCTAGCTAATAACTATGGACCCGAAGGTCTGAGGTAAACTACTCACACATCATTGGAGAGGCTATGGTGTTGATGTAGAAGCCCTCCGTGATCGACGTCCCCTCCCATGTGAGTTCGAAAAAGGCCCCAAGATGGGATCTCACGGGTGCGAAGGTTGCGGCGGTGGAATTAGGTTTTGGCTCCGTGTCGTAGTTTGAAGTGCGTGAGGTATATATAGGAGGAAGAAGTATGTCGGTGGAGCAATGTGGGGCCCATGAGGGTGGAGGGCGCGCCCAGGGGGTAGGCGCGCCCCCCTACCTCGTGCCCTCCTGGTTGATGTCTTGAGGTAGGGTCCAAGTCCTCTAGATCACGTTCGTTCCGAAAATCACGTTCCCGAAGGTTTCATTCCGTTTGGACTCCATTTGATATTATTTTTCTGCGAAACTCTGAAATAGGCAAAAAACAGCAATTCTGGGCTGGGCCTCCGGTTAATAGGTTAGTCCCAAAAATAATATAAAAGTGTATAACAAAGCCCATTAATGTCCAAAACAGAATATAATATAGCATGGAACAATAAAAAATTATAGATACGTTGGAGACGTATCAAGCATCCCCAAGCTTAATTCCTGCTCGTCCTCGAGTAGGTAAATGATAAAAACATATTTTTTTGATGTGGAATGCTACTTGTCATAATTTCAATGTAATTCTCTTAATTGTGGTATGAATATTCAGGTTCAAAAGATTCAAGACAAAAGTTTAATATTGACATAAAAATAACAATACGTCAAGCATATTAACTAAGCAATTATGTCTTCTCAAAATAACATGGCCAAAGAAAGTTATCCCTACAAAATCATATAGTCTGGCTATGCTCTATCTTCACCACACAAAGTATTTAAATCATGCACAACCCCGATGACAAGCCAAGAAATTGTTTCATACTTTTGATGTTCTCAAACTCAAACTTTTCAATCTTCACGCAATACATGAGCGTGAGCCATGGACATAACACTATATGTGGAATAGAATGGTGGTTGTGGAGAAGACAAAAAGGGAGAAGATAGTCTCACATCAACTAGGCGTATCAACAGGCTATGGAGATGCCCATTAATAGATATCAATGTGAGTGAGTAGGGATTGCCATGCAACGGATGTACTAGAGCTATAAGTATATGAAAGCTCAACAAAAGAAACTAAGTGGGTGTGCATTTTCCCACTAGTATATGGAAGTGACAACATAGGAGACTCCCTATGATGAAGATCATGGTGCTACTTTGAAGCACAAGTGTGGTAAAAGGATAGTAACATTGTCCCTTCTCTCTTTTTCTCTCATCATTTTTTTATTTGGGCCTTTTCTCTTTTTTATGGCCTCTTTTTTTTAGTCCGGAGTCTCATCCCGACTTGTGGGGGAATCATAGTCTCCATCATCCTTTCCTCGCTTGGGACACTCTAAAAATGATGATCATCACACTTTTATTTACTTACAACTCAACAATTACAACTCAATACTTAGAACAAAATATGACTCTATGTGAATGCCTCCGGCGATGTACCGGGATATGCAATGAATAAAGAGTGACATGTATGAAAGAATTATGAACGGTGCCTTTGCCACAAATACGATGTCAACTATATGATCATGCAAATCAATATGACAATGATGGAGCGTGTCATAGTAAACGAAACGGTGAAAGTTGCATGGCAATATATCTCGGAATGGCTATGGAAATGCCATGGTAGGTAGGTATGGTGGCTGTTTTGAGAAAGGTATATGGTTGGTGTATGATACTGGCGAAAAGTGCGCGGTATTAGAGAGGCTAGCAATGGTGGAAGAAAGAAAAGTGCATATAATCCATGGACTCAACATTAGTCATAAAGAACTCATATACTTATTGAAAAAATCTACAAGTTATCAAAGCAAAGTATTACGCGCATGCTCCTAGGGGGATAGATTGGTAGCAAAAGACCATCGCTCGTCCCCGACCGCCACTCATAAGGAAGATAATCAATAAATAAATCATGCTCCGACTTCATCGCATAACGGTTCACCATACGTGCATGCTACGGGAATCACAAACTTTAACACAAGTATTTCTCAAATTCACAACTACTCAACTAGCATGACTCTAATATAATCATCTCCATATCTCAAAACAGTTATCAAGCATCTAACTTCTCATAGTATCCAACACACTCATAAGATTTTTTTTTTACTAATCTTGAATGCCTATCATATTAGGATTAATTTCCCAATTTAAGCAAATTACCATGATGTTTAAGACTCTCAAAATATTCTAAGTGAAGCATGAGAGAACAATAGTTTCTATAGAACAAAACCACCACCGTGCTCTAAAAGATATAAGTGATGCACTAGAGCAAAAACTATATAACTCAAAAGATATAAGTGAAGCACATAGAGTATTCTAACAATTTCCGAATCATGTGTGTCTCTCTCAAAAGGTGTGTACAGCAAGGATGATTGTGGCCAAATAATAAACAAAGACTCAAATAATACAAGACGCTCCAAGCCAAACACATATCATGTGGTGAATAAAAATATAGCTCCAAGTAAAGTTACCGATGGAAGTAGACGAAAGAGGGGATACCTTCCGGGGCATCCCCAAGCTTTGGCTTTTAGGTGTCCTTAGATTATCTTGGGGTGACATGGTCATCCCCAAGCTTAGGCTCTTGCCACTCCTTGTTCCATAATCCGTCAAATCTTTTACCCAAAACTTGAAAACTTCAAAACACAAAACTTAACAGAAAATCTCGTGAGCTCCGTTAGCGAAAGAAAACAAAACACCACTTCAAGGTACTGTAATGAACTCATTATTTATTTATATTGGTGTTAAAACTACTGTATTCCAACTTCTCTATGGTTTATAAACTATTTTACTAGCCATAGATTCATCAAAATAAGCAAACAACACACGAAAAACAGAATCTGTCAAAAACAGAACAGTCTGTAGTAATCTGTAACTAACGCAGACTTATGGAACTCCAAAAATTCAGACAAGATAGGACTACCTAGAAAATTTGTTTATTGATCAGCAGCAATTTTAATCAATATTTTATCACGTTCTGGTGATTTTTAACAATTATTTTCGTGAACAGAAAGTTTCTGCAATTTTCAGCAAGATCAAATAACTATCATCCAAGAAGATCCTATAGGTTAAATTTGGCACAAAGACTAATTAAAGCATAAAAACAAATCTAACCAGAGGCTAGATCAAATATTTATTCCTAAACAGAAGCAAAAAGCAAAAAACTAAAAATAAAATTGGGTTGCCTCCCAACAAGCGCCATCGTTTAACGCCCCTAGCTAGGCATAATAGCAAGGATAGATCTAGGTATTTCCATCTTTGGTAGGCAATTCTTCAATGAGACATCTATCATCCTTAGGAATTTCTTTCTTTTTATTAATTATCAAACTTCTAGGCACATAACCGAAAAATTCATTTGTAGCAAATGGTTCCTTAATGATAGCAAAAAGATTGGGATGAATACTTATAGATTTGAGATCCGCAGTTTCTTTACTAGACGATTCACCCTTATTTTTAGGAACATACATAAGATTGGCAATTTTAGTTGGAGGACTTGGAGTATTCTTTACGGAAGAAAAAGAGGTTCCCAAGTTGGTAATGATACCCTCAAGTTTATCGATTCTAGTGGAATCCTGATTTATTCTTTCATTAACTATGGGTTCCTTCTCCTTAATATTTTTCAAAGTGACTCCTACTTTAGATCCATATTGGGTAATTTGGTTGTGGATCTTTTTATCCAAATATTCAATTAACTCTACGGTAGCAACTTTATTTTCAATAATTTCAAGTCTTTGTATTACATGCTCCAAAGTTAACATAGTTCCATTAACCAAAAGAGGTGGTGAGCCAAACAAATCTATCATAGCATTATAAGAATCAAAAGTATGGCTACCCAAGAAATTCCCTCCGGTAATGGTATCAAGGATATATCTGTACCAAGGAGTAGCGCCTACATAAAAATTGCGGAGAAGAACGGAAGTAGATTGCTTCCTGGTAGATCTATTTTGAGCATTGCAAATTCTATACCAAGCGTCTTTTAGATTTTCTCCCTCACTTTGCTTAAAAGTAAGAACTTCATTCTCGGGAGACAACGGAGAAGACAGGGAACTAGCCATAACGACAAGCAAGCGAAAAAGAGGCAAACGGAAAAGAGAGAGGGCGAATAAAATGGCAAGGGTGAAGTGGGGGGAGGAAAACGAGAGGCAAATGGCAAATAATGTAATGCAGGAGATAAGGGCTTGTGATGGGTACTTGGTATGTTGACATTTGCGTAGACTCCTCGGCAACGGCGCCAGAAATGGCTCGTTGTCGGGAGTCCAAATCTTGACTTGACTTCGCGTAAGCCTCCCTGGCAATGACGCCAGAAATCCTTCTTGCTACCTCTTGAGCACTGTGTTGGTTTTCCCTTGAAGAGGAAAGGGTGACGCAGCAAAGTAGCGTAAGTATTTCCCTAAGTTTTTTAGAAGCAAGGTATCAATCCAGTAGGAGGCCACGCACGAGTCCCTCGCACCTACACAAACAAATAAATCCTCGCAACCAACGCAATCAAGGGGTTGTTAATCCCTTCACGGTTACTTACGAGAGTGAGATCTGATAGATATGATAAGATAGTATTTTTGGTATTTGTATGATAAAGATGCAAAGTAAAATAAAAGGCAATTAAAATAGCTAAGTGTTGGAAGATTAATATGATGGAAAATAGACCCGGGGGCCATAGGTTTCACTAGTGGCTTCTCTCAAGAGCATAAGTATTACGGTGGCGAACAAATTAATGTTGAGCAATTGACAGAATTGAGCATAGTTATGAGAATATCTAGGTATGATCATGTATATAGGCATCGCGTCCGAGACAAGTAGACCGACTCCTGCCTGCATCTACTACTATTACTCCACACATCGACCGATATCCAGCATGCATCTAGAGTATTAAGTTCACAAGAACAGAGTAACGCTTTAAGTAAGATGACATGATGAAGAGGGATAAACTCATGCAATATGATATAAACCCCATCTTGTTATCCTCAATGGCAACAATACAATACGTGCCTTGCTGCCCCTACTGTCACTGGGATAGGACACCACAAGGTTGAACCCAAAGCTAAGCACTTCTCCCATTGCAAGAAAGATCAATCTAGTAGGCCAAACCAAACTGATAATTCGAAGAGAGTTGCAAAGATAACCAATCATACATAAAAGAATTCAAAGAAGATTCAAATATTGTTCATAGATAAACTTGATCATAAACCCACAATTCATCGATCTCAACAAACACACCGCAAAAGAAGATTACATCGAATAGATCTCCACAAGAGAGGGGGAGAACATTGTATTGAGATCCAAAAAGAGAGAAGAAGCCATCTAGCTAATAACTATGGACCCGAAGGTCTGAGGTAAACTACTCACACATCATCGGAGAGGCTACGGTGTTGACGTAGAAGCCCTCCGTGATCGATGTCCCCTCCGGTGGAGCTCCGGAAAAGGCCCCAAGATGGGATCTCGCGGGTACAGAAGGTTGCGGCGGTGGAATTAGGTTTTTGGCTCCGTGTCTGGTAGTTTGGAGGTACGTAGGTATATATAGGAGGAAGAAGTATGTCGGTGGAGCAACGTGGGGCCCACGAGGGTGGAGAGCGCGCCTAGGGGGTAGGCGCGCCCCCCTACCTCGTGCCCTCCTCGTTGATGTCTTGACGCAGGGTCCAAGTCCTCTGGATCACGTTCATTCCGAAAATCATGTTCCCGAAGGTTTCATTCCGTTTGGACTCCGTTTGATATTCTTTTTCTGCGAAACTCTGAAATAGGCAAAAAACAGCAATTCTGGGCTGGGCCTCCGGTTAATAGGTTAGTCCCAAAAATAATATAAAAGTGTATAACAAATCCCATTAATGTCCAAAACAGAATATAATATAGTATGGAACAATCGAAAATTATAGATACGTTGGAGACGTATCAGCGTACCGTAGAACGGAGGAAACGGCCTTGTGTTCGACCGGCCATGTTTGAAACAGGATCATGTTCATCGGGAGGGGTCTGGCGTACCACAAAACGGAGGAAACGGACCTTCTACTGTCGAAAGGGGGGTCCTGTTAATCGGGAGGGTGTGGCGTACCGCAAAACTGAGGAAACAGACTTGTGTTGGAGCGCTACGGTCGAAACGGGGTCGTGTTCATCGGGAGGGGTGTGGCGTACCACAAAATGGGACTCCATGGGATACTGTTCACCTCCACCGTCGACCCCCTCTAGCCTCCACGGGCTATTGTTCATCCACCGTGACCTCCTCCAGCCTCCACCTGCTACTGTTCATCCACGGGCTCCTGTTCATCCAGCCTCCACCGCGCGCTACTCCACCGGCTACTGTTCAACCAGCCCTCTCCAAGGGCTCCTGTTCAACCACCCCTCCACGGGCTACGGTTCATCCAGTCCTCCACCGTCTACTATTCATCCAGCCCTCCATGGGGTGGTCCTGTTCATCCAGCCTCCACGGGGTCCTGTTCATCTAGCCCCAACCGGCTCGATCGATCGGGGTCCTGTTCATCCAGAGGCAACACCACGGGGTCCTGTTCATCCACCCCCACCGGGAACTGTTCATCCAAACCCCCAGCAACGCTCACTGCTCATCCATAGGCAGCATCTATCGGCTTCAATTAGCAGCAGTAGCGAAGGAATCGCTCGATCGGGTTCAGTTAACAGCCATCGATCGATCGCTCGGGTTCAGTATCGCGTAGCCTGCGGTGCAATCGCTCGGGTTCAGTTAGAGCCCAACGCCTCGCACCCACGCGCCTGCGTGTATGAGAGAAACGCGCATCACTCGGCCCCGACCACCCACCGTAACTGGGAACACCCCGATATTTTCCTCGCCCTTGCTTCTACCACGGTTTTTTCCGTCATGGACGGCCCAAAGAATGTCATGCAGCTGCGTCTCCGGCCCGTCCAGGAAAAAAAGCCCATTTTCTGTCATGAGTTTTTGTCATAGAAGTAGGACCCCACCACATCTATGATGATACTGGATTTTGCCACAATTTTCGTCATAGAAGTGTCATAAGTATGACAGAAAAAAATTTCATTCAGCCCAAAATGTCAAGGATGTGTCTTTTTTTCGTAGTGGTGCTTAGGTGTTGTTCTTACTTGAATAAACCTCCTACTTATGATTAACCCCCTCGCAAGCATCTGCAACTACGAGAAAAGTATTAAGATAAAATCTAACCATAGCATTAAACCTTTGGGTCCAAATCGGTCCCTTATGAAGTAGCGCATAAACTAGGGTTTAAGCTTCCGTCACTTTAGCAACCCATCATCTAATAACTACCCCACAATGCATTCCCTTAGGCCCAAATATGGTGAAGTGTCATGTAGTCGACATTCACATGACACCACTAAGGGAATCACAACACACATATCATCAAAATATCGAACACATATCAAGTTCACATGATTACTTGCAACATGACTTCTCCCGTGACCTGAAGAACAAAAGCAACTACTCACAAATCATAATCATGCTCAAGATCAGAGGGATATTAAATAGCATAATGGATATGAACAGATGATCTTCCACCAAATAAACCATATAGTAATCAACTACAAGATGTAATCAACACTACTTGTCACCCACAAGTACCAATCTAAGGTTCCGGTACAAAGATTGAACACAAGAGGTGAACTAGGGTTTGAGAGGAGATGGTGATGTTGAAGATGTTGATGGAGATGGCCCTCCCAATGGGAGAGTTGTTGGTGATGACGATGGTGATGATTTCCCCCTCCGGGAGAGGCTGGTCAACGTGGTCAACGACCGACATGCATCTGAAGTGGACTGTATGTGGAGAGGCTGACAGCTGGGTCCACGGCCGCACGCAAGGAAATGCCTCCTTATTACGCCGCAAAATAATGATTCCTCCACGACATCCGGGACCCACCGAAGGGCCTCTGTATTTCACGAAAAAATGTTACCGCTTGTTGACGGCTTGGACCCACCAGCTATATCTTCGCACGCAAGGAAGTGCCTCCTTATTACGCACAAAAAATGAATACTCCCCGCTAGCCGGGACCCAATATAGTGGCAGGCTGACTTGTGGGCCTACTAAGTTGACGGGACGGAGGGCTTTGTCTACTTAGTCAATATACACGATTCTAGCTCCAAAGGACCGTCGATATCCATCCAACGTCGTGTGCTTCTTCAACCTCTGGTCTTCTTGCTCCAAATTACCAAACCAGCGCCGGTCGTGCCTCGTGCTCCTGCCTCCCATGGCCGGCTGCGATGCGGCGGAGGCCTCACCGCCCCCTACTACTCCCACCGTTGGCCAGGCCATCCCTCTACTCACTCACACCCCCTATTATTCTACGGCGACGGCAGCCTCACACGCAGCGAACCAGTGAACCCTCATACTCCTCTACGCGTGGGCATCCACTGCCGCGTCTTCCCCTTCCTAAGACTCGCCGTCGTCCACCGCCCTGGTGCTCTCGGCGTGGCGTGGTCAACATGGTCAAGGAAAGGCTTCCATCGGACTTGGGTCTGTCGTGGAGAGGTGATACCGGGTCCACGGCCGCAGCAAGGAAGTGCCTCCTTATTACGCGCAAAATAATTATTCCTCCACCTGACAGCGGGGACCCATCGGACGGGCCACCGTATTTTGTGAAAAGAACGTTTCCCCCTGACTGCTGGGACCCACCAGTTACATCTTCGCACGCAAAGAAGTGCGTCCGGGCAAAAAAACGATTCGCCCCCTGACTGCTGGGACCCACCAGCTACATCTTCGTAGGCAAGGAAGTGCCTGACAGTTGAGACCCACCTGGTCGAAGCGTACGTAGCGTTGTCATTCTAGTCACGAACGTGTACGTACATACTGGTCGATGTAGAGGCGTGCACGTAGCATGTACATGTACGTACATCGGCTAGTGTGCAAGAAAGAAAATACGGCCACGTACGTACATACGGGCAGGGTCTCGAACGCCTACTCATGCATACGTACGACCAGGGCTCGTGTACATGGCTGGGTCAGAACGGAGAAACTGCATCATCGTCGTGTTCATGGGGAGCCAACCGGCTGGGTCAGAATGGAATGCGTCGTCGTGTTCATCGGGAGGGCTTGGACGGAACAGCCGATGGAAACGAGGCCTGGCGTACAGCAGAACGAAGGAAACGGCCTTGTTTGACCGGCCACGTTCGAAACGGGATCCTGATCATCGGGAGGGGTTTGGCATACCGCAAAATGGAGGAAACGGACCTCCTACGGTCGAAACGGGGGTCCTGTTGATCGGGAGGGGTGTGGCGTACCGCAAAACGAAGGAAACGGACTTGTGTTTGAGCGCTAAGGTCGAAACGGGGGTCCTGTTCATCGGGAGGGGTGTGGCGTGCCGCAAAACGGGACTCCACGGGATACTGATCATCTCCACCGTCGACCCCCTCCAGCATCCATGGGCTACTGTTCATCCACCGTCGACCTCCTCCAGCCTCCACTTGCGACTGTTCATCCACGGGCTCCTGTTCATCCAGCCTCCACACGAGCTACTCCACCGGCTACTGTTCAACCAGCCCTCTCCACGGGCTCCTGTTCAACCACCCCTCCACGGGCTACTATTCATCCTGCCCTCCACGGGGTGGTCCTGTTCATCCCGCCCTCCACGGGGTCCTGTTCAGCCAGCCCCAACTGGCTCGAACGATCGGGGTCCTGTTCATCCACCCCCACTGGGAACTGTTCATCCAAACCCCCCAGCAATGCTCACTGTTCATCCAGAGGCAACGCCACGAGGTCCTGTTCATCCACCCCCACCGGGAACTGTTCATCCAACCCCCCGCAACACTCACTGTTCATCCAGAGGCAGCATCAATCGGTTTCAGTTAGCAGCTGTAGCGAAGGAATCGCTCGATCAGGTTCAGTTAACAGCCATCGATCGATCGCTCGGGTTCAGTAACGCGTAGCCTGCAGTGCAATTGCTCGGGTTCAGTTAGAGCCCAACGCCTCGCTCGGGTTCAGTCAGAGCCCAATGCCTCACACACACAGGCTTACGTACGAGAGAAAAGCGCATCACTCGGGCCCCGACCACCCACCGTAACCGGGGACTCCTCGATATTTTCCGCGCCCTCGCTTTTACCACGGGTTTTTTTGTCATGGACGGCCCAAAGTATGTCATGCAGCTGCGTCTCCGGCCCGCCCAGGACGAAAAGCCCATTTTCTGTCATGATTTTTTGTCATAGAAATAGGACCCCACCACATCTATGATGGTACCGGGTTTTGTCACAATTATCGTCATAGAAGTGTCATAAGTATGAAAGAAAAGATTTTCATTCGGCCCAAAATGTCACGGATGTGTCTTTTTTGTAGTGGAGGTGCAGCTCGGCAGGAGAGATGCTGAACTGTGGGTTAGAAAATATTTCCCGAGCAAAACCATCATGTCGAACACATCGACCAAGAGGATGTCCCGCCTCCTGAAACGAAAACATAAAATAGGTTAAAAGTGTTATAAGCTCGAAAAACCAAAAAACTTATGCAAAAACTTAATGTCCGAAGTAACTCAAGTTTTTTTGTGCCAATCCGAACATTGGTCTTAAAATTAGTTTGTGCTTCCATCGTGCTTTAACATGACACATTCAATCTAAAGACTTCCAGCGGGTCAGCCTTCAACTTCAACCTCCTTTCCCGAAGGCAGAGTGCTTCTCCTTAGGCTAGTTTAGCGAACTAAACACAAGCGGCATGAAAGAGAAACCAGGTTATCCGGCTATTGACCACACACTCGAGTCGAGAAAGGAGCGGTAGAAAAAGACTTTATAACGACTTAGAAGAAAAAACACTTATTATAAAACAGCTCATATAAATTTAAGAGCCCCCGGTCAACATGGGAAAAGAAGTGCTCTTTAACAAACAACGTATTTGATAAACTATGTTTTAAACAAACAACTCTTTGTTTAACACAAATATAATGCTTGGTCAAACTGAACAAAAATTAAAAGATTGGAGGAAATTTGAGCATGAAAGCGACTTAGCTGGCTAATGTGCTCGGCGCTGATGACGAGGTCCGGGCTTGTGGTGGGACGAAGACGTGGTCCTTGGCCTGGCCGAGGTCCCAGCCCCCAAGCCCGAGGTGACCGAGCGAGGAGTTTGACTTGACAAAGTGGCGACACAGTATGGTCGATGTGGCGAGGCGAAGCCCCAGGTCCAGCTAATCGCGACGAAGCTGGTCGGCTTGTGATGCCGAAGTCCCTGAAGTAGGTTGATGAAGATATGGCGAGGCTTCTGGTCCAACCAAGGTGACGGAGCAGGTTGATTAGGCAAGTTGCAGCCTCAATGCCAGCCGAGGTGTCAAAGCAGGTTGGCGTGGTGGGCATCGCCTTGAAGAAGCAATGGTGCAGCCAAGGTCGGAACTTGTGACGCGGTCAATGTCGTCTTGATGAAGTTACCGCGCTGCTATGCCGGAGCCCGTCCCATGCAATCCATGGGGTGACGATGTTGGTGACGATTTATCCTTTGTGATGTCGAGCACTTGGTCAGCTTCGCCAAGATGATAATACGATGAGGTTGAGCTCGGCTCAACGAAGCGACGACGTGTCTAGCGCAGGTCGGCAACCATGGAGCAACGTAGTCAGGCTGGTTTGATACCGGCGCAACGGTGAAGATTACCTCTAAAAAGGAGCAAAATTTGTGAGCATGTGTTTGGAAACAAAACACAATACCCTAGAAAGAGATTCCTCCAAAAAGGATGTCTAATATCCCATTCATGAAGAAAGATGAACTTGGGTCGGATTCGTATTCACACAGAAAACAGATCCAAAAATTGATCCACTCGTCGGAACTTTCCCGGAGTTTGAACGGTTGGGTCAACTTGAAATTTTGAGGGGTGGTCGATATAGGAATTCCGCAGTCGATGAACGGTTGGATCTTCCAAACGACGTCCGAGCTGGACGCTGGACTCCTTGCCCTAAACTCGTTCATACTCCCGTGCAGATTCGACATGGCTCCACTATATCAGAGATCGCCAGAGATTCCTTCATCGAAACACGACGAAATTTAACAGGGTTGTGGTACACTCAATTCCCCACAATTCCACCGAAGCAATTGCCAAAGCGACGCTCGAGGAGGCGGTGACGCGGATATAAGTTTGCCGCCCAGAAAAATATCACGGTCGCCCGAGGGCATTGTTGATGTTGAGCCCCCGAGCTCCATGGATGATTCCGCCATGATCTTGATAGAGATCGGAGTTGATGTTGATGAAGGCCCACGTACGATCATGATGATCTAAGGAGGAGCGCAGTCCTCGGTCGAGCCAAGGCGACCTGTCGTGCCGGCGACGAAGATCCGACGTCGTGGTTGATCTGCAGACGAGCCATTGATCCTTCACTGATCTCACAGTGGAACTCTCAATGAAAGCACCATTGTCGGTGTCAAAACTGGCAGACCTCGGGGTAGGGGGTCCCGAGCTGTGGATCTTGGATTGATGAGTAACAAGAGACGAAAGAGACGGTGTTTACCAAGGTCAGGCCTCTTGATGGAGGTAAAACACTACGTCCTGCTCTTGTTTATATTGACGATGATGTATCGAGTATATAGTTGATCTACCTCGAGATCATATGTTGTGAATGATTCTAGTGATCTAGCCTATATCTATTGACTAGCATGGCCTCGGCTTATATAATGTACCGGAGGCATAGGATAACAAGAGTCCTAGTCGGCTATGTCGATGGAGAGGAGTCCTTGTCTTGATCACCAAGTCTTGTGGAATCTTCCTCGTATATGTCATCGGCTATTCGAAGAAGCCCATTAGTGAACCGCCATGGGTGTCCTCGAATCGACCCATAGGTCAGGATATGACATGGTGAGCACCCCTAGTCCACGACACCGTCATCCGCCTTCGCCATCTCTGCCGCCAAGCGCTTCAACATCTTTACACGAATGGCTTGCACGATCATCACAACATCGGGATCCAATTTTTCAATATTCATGGTCAACATATTGATTTCCTCTGAAGCGTCCATGTACTCAACCTTCCTATATTAGAGCTTGGTCTTCTTTTCTTTGACCTTGGTCTTCTGCTTTTTGAGGTTGCTCTTCTTCTCGGTCGTCGCCATGAAGATGTCAAACATATATGCCTTATTGTCCTCCTTGATGTCATGGGCCACATGCCTCCTCCTTCATGTCCATGATATCCTCGAATTTCTCCGTCATCTTGGTTACCACCCCTTCCCGTTTACCCTTCTCCTCCTTCCACTTACTCCATCGGATCCCCTTTTTGACCTTCTTAGTTGGCTCTACTTTTTGTTCGGTCGGTTGGATTGTTGGAAATATGCCCTGGAGGCAATAATTTTGTATTATTATATTTCCATTTTCATAATTAAGAGTTTATATTTCATGCAATGACTACTATGATCCTAGAATATGCGATATAGTGGAAAACTCATATGCACATCTGGAATGATAAATAGTAAATAATAGGTTCCTAGTCTCGCCTCTAAGACTGGCTCAAGTGTTGTTATTGTTTTCCGGATCTTAGGATATCGTCAAGTGTAACGATAGTCCTAAAACAACATTGAGAGTATGACGTTAGAAGGATGTTTATATTGTATCGACCCAAACTTGTTTCTTATACTTTGAGGTAATATCGTCTGAAATCAATTGTCATAACACAGAGTGTTAACATGTGTTTTAGTTCCTAATACCATGAGAGTATCATAGTCATTTCCTACCGTACCATGAACTTTGGGGTTGCTCAAACGTCATCTGTAACACGGTGATCATAACGACAGCTTACGGGTTCATTGGAAAGTTTGACAAGGTACTAGATAGCTCGAGAGTGGTATTTGATCCTCCGAAGATGGAGAGATCTTCTTAGGGTCCTCTCGGCACGATGACATCAATCATCATCTAACCAGATACAGGTGACTATTTCACGGGGATGCCTGAATACTTCAACAAGAAAGAAGAACAAAACCGGTAACGAGAAGAACGGTATAGTGAGAACGTGCATGACTGAGGAGGATACTGATCGTCTCAGGTTTTGTAAAGTATCACGAAGCAATGGGAACATCACATGATAACAAAAGGTTCGCTCGAATGCCATTTGTGTAATCATAGGGATCGATATGGACGTCCACGCGGTTCCACTATCGGTCATTGAACGAAGGAGTTTCCTTCATGTCTATGATCTACCGAACCTACAAGGTCACAATATTGAGGTGATCATGATATGTTAAGTGTTAGTAGGACGAGAGTATTAGGGATTTATTTGTGGAATTGTTTCATTATTCGTAATAGTTTTGAGAGAAACCAGAAGCATTTCGGGGTCACTAGAAGGGTTTCGGAGATTATTGGGCAATACCTGGTATTCTTGATAAATAATATATAGGTGGAAAATGTTTGCGGAGATGTTAAACTAAAAATAAAAGGCTCTAGTAATTGTTAGTAGGCTTTTATATTTAATTTAATATCAATGGGGCTTAAAAGGCCAAGTGGTGGAGGGACTATTAGGCCACGTGGCCCTATAGGAAGTGGCGCCCCCTTTCTTATGAGGGGAGGACGAATTGTATGCATACCTCTTCGTCGACACCTCAAGGAGGGTCTTTCCCTCTAATCTATATATACTTGAGGTATTGTCCCTTTTGTATACACAAGCTTTGGAGCCTCCTCTAGTTCTGTCGGATTTCGGGTTCCGGCAGACCCTTGAGGTTCGAACACTGGGGTGCGCACGGAGATCCAACCTTCCACCGTCTCGCACCTCGCCGAATCGCTGGGACCTAAACTACTAAACGGAACAACACAAGAGACACGAGATTTATACTGGTTCGGGCCACCATTGCGGTGTAATACCCTACTCCAGTGTGTGGTGTGGTGGATTGCCTCTTGGGCTGATGAGGAACAATACAAGGAAGAACAGCCTCGCGAGGGTCTGTTCTTGGCGGGTGCGATGAACTGCTAGGTGGTGTTCAATGCTCTAGCTCTGCTTCTTGATCAGGGTTCGGATCTCCTCCTCTCTCTCTCAGCCGCCCTACCCTGTGGGTGGCTAGTCCTATTTATAGGCGAAGGCCCAGGCCTCTTCCCAAATATTGAGCGGGAAGGGCGCCAACAATTGGCCATTTTGAAGGGGAACAGCGGGTACACTTATCCTCGACTAAAGTTGGTCCTCGCCGCCAAAGGCTCGTGATGACGCCTGCTTGGGCTCCACGATGACTCCCTTCCAACCGTTGGGCTGGTCTTGGTCTTGTTGCACCAAACGGATGCCTTTGCTTGATGCTCTCGCTGCGCTTGCTCCCTTTGCACCAAAGAGGAAAGGAGGACATGCTGCGGTGGCGCCCGATCGGGCGCCCTTGGTCGTCATGGCTTGCGTCATGGGCACCTCGTGAGGTACCCTGCCTTGAATTCTCCGCCTCCTCATGAGCCAGCCTGACGAGGCCGTGCCCGAGGAAGCTCCTTGTCGTCCGCCCCGCGAGGCTTGGCCCCTCGCGAGGGTCTTGAGCTTGCGTTGATGAAGATGGGCCGTCTTGGGCCTCCTTGAGCCACGCCGCAGGCATGCAGCGAGCAAGTCTGGGGACCCCGCCCCGAAACGCCGACAGTAGCCCTCGGGCCCATGGCGCGCCCAAACTTGGCCGAGCAGAGAGGCGAAAGGGCAAGTGCGAAGCATCGCAGGCCCTAACAGCCTGCGGCCTTGGGCGCCGCGTGGCGGTTGATTGGACGCGTGCGCACTACTTCCCCATGATGCCTCGGTAACCATCCGGATTCGACAAGTCCTCGTATGCGGAGTCGGTCATGATTACCGGTGATCGTGGAGGCCGGCGGTTGGCCTTCGCCGGCTATGAGTACGGAACGGCGCGCGCCCTTCCCGTCAATCCTTCTGCTTCTCCTCCTCCTCGTTTCGTCTGGTTGCCATGGCTCCGATCCGCCGGTTTTCTCCACAGAAGAGAAGGGAAAGGCTCCTCAAGAGGATCCTGACCTGCTCCCCCCAAAGAAGCGGCTTGCCCTCTGGTGTCAGGGCAAGAGCGCTCGCCAGGAGGCGCCCGTGCCCTGGTGCGAGCGGCCGCCACCAGGGTTCCCTCTTCCCTTGTATGCGCACATTGGTGACTCTGAAGGAGGCGATGCCGGGCGCCACGAGCGGCGCCGCCGACGACGCCGGCGGGTCACGAAGGTGTGCATCTTCCCCCCTGGAGTCCACGCCGAGGGCTCCTGCCGGGAGTTCGTGCTTCACGTCGCCACGCCTCCTAAATCTTGGATTCGTCTTCCTTCTTTCTTCGCCTCCATTGTCCGCAGGGGAACCCCGACTCAGCTGCAAAGACGCCGGCTGCGGCACCCTCGCGACCGGGGCAGAGGTCGCGGTAGTTGCCCCGGGCGAGGTCTTCATGACTCGAGGCTGGGGCGAGGTCGCCCGGGTCTGCAGGACGAGGGGCGCCCTCACGATCCACCCGAGTAATGATGGTGCTTGGTGTTGTCCTTCAAGGTCTTCGACGGAGGGTCGCTTACCGGAGTGCTGCCCCAGGAGACGTGGTCGGGATCCTGCTGCGGTGAGACAGAGGCCGGCCGACCACTCCCTCAGCGGCTCCTCAGGCGACGGGAGCACCGGAGGATCCAGCGACCCCGCCGAACTCGTCGCGACTCCGGAGACGAGCGACGACAGCTACGAGCCCCCGAGCCTGCGCCGTTCCCGGAGCAGGGCGGGCTCGTCAGGCCGTCGCCGCCCCTGATCTGGATGGGGTTGGCGCCAGTGCCGGACAGCCCACTGTTGATGATGGCATCTGCCGCGATGCCCCCTGTAATTAGGATTCCTTAGGATGCGCGCCTTTTGTTCCTGCGAGGGGCAAAGAATGTACCCCGCGGGGGCTTGTAAGATGTCTGTAGCCGCTTTGTCAATATAACCCTTTTATGAGGCGGTCGAGATGCTCATTCCGTTCTAGCTCAGTTTCCTCCTTTCAGTCCTCACGAGGGCCTGATGCTCTGCGCCGACGGGTCCCAGTCCCAAGGCGGCTTCAGCCGTCGCTGGTATGCCAGGTCGCGATGTCGTGGTTAAGGCCAGGAGGTGAGCGGCCCGAGGTCCGGTAAGAGCCCCTGAGTCGAGATGCTCAGGGGGTCCCCCTTGGCGCTCAAGCAGCCATCATTCGGTGAGAAAGGAGAGCGACGTTGCTAACACGGGGTTGCATTGAGTGTGGGGATGGTGTTGCGATAACTAGTGTGTCCGGGGGGTGACTTATCTCGAGGGTCAGGACAATGCTTCCTGGTGCGGCGCGAGGTCCGTGCTTAGGCCAGCGAGAGATTGCGTGGCGAGGTCGTTTCGTGCTCCTTGGAGGGACCCTGCAGGTTCACCACAAAAGGAACAAGAGCTCGCCGTGGCGATCGTTAGTCCTGCCATTAGTTGCTTGGGAGAGGCGCGAGAGGCCTCGCGAGGTGTGTTGGGGCACCCGTGAGCCAGCGCAGGGCTCACGGGGCCCTACCTCAAGGCGGGTTGCGCCTGGCTCTGGGCCTTATCTTCGAGTGTGTTCCTGCAAATTTGGCCAGATGCCGGAGCTCTACGTCCTCGGGTCCCGGCTCTCGGGATGGTCTCAGCCATCGCTGGCAAGCCAGGTCGCGATGCCATGGACAAGACCAGAGGTTGAGGGCCGGAGAGCTGGTAGGAGCCCTGAGTCGCGATGCTCAGGCACCCCCCCCCCCTTTAACGCGCAAGCTCGGTTAGATGACGAAACTCTACGTCCTCGGGTCCCGGCTCTCGGGCTGGTCTCAGCCGTCGGGGCAAGCCAGTCGTGATGCCATGGACAAGACCAGAGGGTGAGGGCCGGAGAGCCGGTAGGAGCCTGAATCGCGATGCTCGTGCACCCCCTTTAACGTGCAAGATTCCGTCACCCGGAAAAGGCACCAAATAACAAGCATGATGGAGCGAGAGCATAATCCTAAGAAAAGCGTAAGAAGGATACATGCTACCGGACAGGCCCGAGCGGCTTGGGGATGATGCAGCCCGAGGGCGCCCCAACAGGATAGGCTAATGACATGAAATAAAGGGATACATGCCGCAGGAGGGACCCACGCGACACGGGAATAATCTGCCTGAAGGCGCCCCTGCACGGAAATAAAACTTAAAGATGTCACCCGGTGATGTTGGGGGTGAAGGGTGTTGGTGTAGCAGACTCGGTGGGCTGCGGGAGCCGATCCTCACGAGCCCCTGTGCCCGGGGCCTCGGGAGGATCCGGAGGTGCCGGCGGCTCCTCGGGGGCCATCTCCATCTCCGCCAGGGTTGTGGCGTGCCTGACCTCTCGAGCCTCCAGGATGGCCCTCATGAGAAGCTGGTGCGCAGTAACCGCGTTTGGCAGGCCGTGAGGCATGTGCACGTAGCTGTGGGGCGGGCCCTCGCGATGTCCCACTCGCGAGGGCCAGAGGCGCTCTTGAGATGCGGCTCGGTTGAGCCCTGGTATGTCGATGCAGACGCGTAGCCCACCATCCTCGCCTGGATGGGGGGCCACAGCGGGTAGGCGGCGGCTGCCCCTCATGACCCTCGACTCCTGTAGCTCCTGAATGGCCTTGCTGACGAACTCCTGAGGGTTCGGCCCTCCTTGCCTTGCTCCTGCTAGCGGGAAACGTGCTTCGACGCACGCCTCCATGTGGTGCCCAAGCGCCTCCCTCGTGACCTTGGCGAGGTCGGCGGCCCTCCACGGGAGAGCCCCTGAGCCCGGCCTGAGGAGGGCGCCAGGCGTGCTTTCCTATGCGATGGAAGGAGGCTCCCCCTGGCCGGGCGCGGGCCCTGAGGGGCCTGTCTCTTGAGGAGCCGGGCCGGTCGATGTCTTCTTCTTCTTGGGTGCGGCCTCGGGAGACCTCCTGCTGCTGCAGTCTGGGTCTTCTAGCGATGCGGCCTGAAAGGCTCGCTCCAGGGAGCACACTGCATCTCTCTCTTCACAGGGCACCGTGATGACCCCGCCGCTTCCTGGCATCTTGAGGACGTTGTAGCCGTGGTGGAGTTCTGGCCATGAATTTGGCCAGCGCGGGTACCGAGGATGCCGTTGTCTGCGAGCAAATGTGGGCGACGTCGAAGTCGATGAGCTCGGTGCGGTAGTTGTCGCGAGCACGAAGGTGACAGGAAGGTGGACCTGCCCAATCGGGACCGTGGAGCCGTCGGTGACTCCGGAGAAAGGCTTGGTTGGTTGTAGCTGACTATAAGGCACTTGAAGATTGTTGAATGTTTCCACGGACAGGGCGTTGAGCCCTGCCCGCCGCCGTCGATGGGTCTTGGTGACCAGCACGTTGTCGATGATTGGGGAACAAAGCATCGGAGAACTCCGGCTGTGGCGCGACTTGAGCTGATCCGCTGAGCTGAGCGTGATGGCGCACGCCGACCACCGAGAGGGCGCGACCTCGAGCTTGGGGAGGACTCGTTCACCTCATGGGCGAACTGCTTGAAGATCTTGTTGAGGGTGGGGCTTGAGCTCCGCCCAGGATCTGAAGCGATCGCCGCGGTTCTGGAAGCCCCAGCCCCTCGTCTTGATGACGGTCCTCATTTCTCCTTGGCTGCGGCGGCAGCGGAGGGAGGCTGCGTTCCCTGCAGGCGATCCTCGCGAGGCTGATCCTCCGCCTCCCTCGCGAGGCGGGTCTTGCCAACGGTCCTCGCGAGGTTGGTCGCGCCACCCTTGGCGCGGGCATGATCTTCCCAGCGTCCCCGCATTCCTTCCTCCTCCTCGTCCGTAGCCCGGTCGCTGCGCTGGTGTCTGCCGACCCTTCCTTCACGTCGGCCCGGAGCTCTTGGCATTCATTGGTGTTGTGGGTGTGGAGGTCGTGGTACACGCAGATCGATCGCCTTTGGAGGACTCGGGCTGATCTCGCCTCGCTTGGTGTCTGGTTCGCCACGAGTCGGCAGCCCTCTTGCGCTTCACGTCCTTGGCCTTGGACTTCTTTTCTTCGGGATCCGCGGCAGGCAGCTCGAGGAGGGAGAGGCGCCCTCCTCAGCCTGGAGCACTTGGTCGCCAAGTTGAACAGCTCAAGGAGGTGCACAAATCTTTATGCATCGCCAGCTCCTCCTTCATCTTGACGTCGCGCCGCCCGTCGGAGAAGGCGAGATGATGGCCTCCTCCGTTACCACAGGGATCTTGAGGCGTGCATTGTTGAAGCGCTGGATGTACTTCAGAGGGTTTCCCACTGCTGCTTGATTCGGCGCATGTCGCCACTGGCGGTGGCCGGTCACGAGTACCACGAAGTTGGCGGCGGCGGGTGCGCATCTCGGCCCAGAAGAGATCGTGCACGGGGCGATTCAGAGCCAGGTGCGGGCTCCGTCCTTGAGCGCCATGGGGAACCAGTTCGCCATGACCTTTTCATCCCCGTTGGCAGCCTCGATGCCCAGCTCGTAGAGCTGGAGGAACTCCGTAGGGTCAGCTGTGCCGTCGTAGCGAGGAGGCAGGTCCGGCTTGAACTTGGCGGGCCACGCGACGCTGTGCAGCTCGGAGGTGAAGGCGCGGAAGCCCGCCGTGGCCGCGGGGGGCCTTGGACGACAGAGAGCTTGGTCTTGCGGGCCTTCTTGCACTGCGGGCTGGGGCAGCGCAGGTCTGACGTCTTTGGGCGGGAGCTTCGGGCAGCTTCGTGGGCGAGGAACTTCATGACAGCTCTGCTCTTGCAGCGCGGCGCTGGCGGAGCGGGTTCCGCCAGTCGCGCGCTTTGGGGCTGGGCGCCTTCTTGAGGAGGAGGCGGCCGAGCGCCCAGGAGCTTCATCGCCCGCGGGGCGGTGCGGTCGCGAGGAGCGGACAAGGCGGGCGCCTCCTGCAGCACGGACGAGCTCGGCGACTCGGTCGAGCCATTCTTCGTAGACGTCGTCGACGGGGCGGTAGCGCAGGAGCTTGTTTGCCGCGATGAGTGCAGCTCGGGCCTCCATGGCCGCGTGGGCGCAGCGTGATTTAAGAACCAGCTGGGGTGAGCGGGCGTGGCGGTGCGGCCGTCCGCCTCATGGGCGGGTGCTAGGACAATGCTTGGTGCTCATTCCCGCGGGCGGTGGCGGCGTTGACGGTAGGTGACGGGAGCAGCGAGGGCGCCCGCCGACGGGAGCTGTCAGGCGACATGGGAGGCGAGGCGGCTCGGCACTTCGGCGCGGGCCCGATGAGCGTCGATATGGTTGCGGTGGTCGGGGAAGAACGAGGCGACGAAAGCGATTCGGCGCACCTACCGGCGCGCCAAATGTCGGATTTCGGGGTCCGGCAGACCCTTGAGGTTCGAACACTGGGGGTGCGCGGAGATCCAACCTTCCACCGTCTCGCACCTCGCCGAATCGCTCGGACCTAAACTACTAAACGAAACAGCACAAGAGACACGAGATTTATACTGGTTCGGGCCACCATTGTGGTGTAATACCCTACTCTAGTGTGTGGTGTGGTGGATTGCCTCTTGGGCTGATGAGGAACAATACAAGGAAGAACAGCCTCGCGAGGGTCTGTTCTTGGCGGGTGCGATGAACTGCTAGGTGGTGTTCAGTCGCTCTAGCTACTGGCTTCTTGATGAGGGTTCGGATCTCCTCCTCTCTCTCTCCAGCCGCCCTACCCTGTGGGTGGCTAGTCCTATTTATAGGCGAAGGCCCTGGGCCTCTTCCCAAATATTGAGCGGGAAGGGCGCCAACAATTGGCCATTTTGAAGGGGAACAGCGGGTACACTTATCCTGACTAAAGTTGGTCCTCGCCTGCCAAAGGCTCTGGTGATGATGCCTGCTTGGGCTCCATGATGACTCCTTCCACCGTTGGGCTGGTCTTGGTCTTGTTGCACCAAACGGATGCCTTTGCTTGATGCTCTCGCTGCGCTTGCTCCCTTTGCACCAAAGAGGAAAGGAGGACATCTGCTGGGGTCTGGCGCCTGATCGGCGCCCTTGGTCGTCATGGCTTGCGTCATGGGCACCTCGCGAGGTACCCTGCCTTGAATTCTCCGCCTCCTCATGAGCCAGCCTGGCGAGGCCGTGCCCGAGGAAGCTCCTTGTCGTCCGCCCCGCGAGGCTTGGCCCCTCGCGAGGGTCTTGAGCTTGCGTTGATGAAGATGGGCCGTGCTGGGCCTCCTTCAAGCCACGCCGCAGGCAGGCAAGTCTGGGGACCCCCGTTCCCAGAACGCTGACAAGTTCATCTAGTTCTAGTTCTAGTTGATATAACTAGAGTTAGACCTAGATCCTCTAATCCTCATAATGAGAGGACCAGTGTGGTTCTAATCTACTCCCTATAATTCTCCAGTGACGATTAACTCTGGACGACGAAGCACTACCGGATCATGAAGACCGTACGCTAGCAACCAAGTAGAGAGGTCTTGCTTTCGATCTTCCGTTCGACGGATCGTTCGAGGGTGGTTCGCGAGATCATCATCAATGGTTCGAGGGACTCCAAGTATGATCTACACTGACTCGTCTACTTCTGCTGCACTCCAGAGTTAGTGACGATGATGATCCGAATCGTTTATGCATCTTCATATTATTCCTGGGTGTTCGTAGGGCGATTTTTTTGTTTTCTACTATGTTTCCCAACATGGATCAACAACTCGTCTGCATTGCCAACGCCGGTGGTTTTGATAATACTCCCTCCATTCCCTTATATAGGGCCACTATGAACAATACATTTTTCATCTATACAAGGCCACTAACAGTATTCGAGGTAAAAATTAATGATGTTTCCTCGTACTATCAACTTATTTAATACTTGCATGCATGTAATCATAATGGCACTGTGCTACTTCCTTCTCATTCCTTCCTTGCATGCATGCAGACATATTAACGATCCTGATAATGAGAAAAAAAATTGTCTTGCAAAGCAGTCATTAAATTTTACCTTGGTACCTGTAATATGAGTTTGTGGCCTTGTATAAGGGAATGGAGAGGGTATGGAAAATTCATAGGAGCCACTTGGGTTGCCCATTCAACTTCAACCAACAATGCATGTGGATGAAGTTCTTCATCTTCGCATTCACGTACAACGTGCACGCACGGGAAGGCTAGCAAAAGAGGACATGGTCAACAAGTTATATACCTGGACAAATAACCAACACAAGAGCATATCCAGCCAAATGACCAGCACATAGAGTATATCTAGCCAAATGACCATCATATTTGGCCAAATGACCAACACATAGAACAACTTACTTGCTCAGATATTAGTGCACCACTTGGCCACCGTTTTATGAGTGAATGAAGATGACCGCAAATACTTCCTCATGGATTCTTGGATGATGCATCATCTATGGGTGAGCGACTTTAACAAACAATCTCATATCACTTTTATGTAGTACATATCGAAGTTCTTGTGCTCATGGAACCAAGTATGAACATTGGATCAACAGGTTGAGCCTATTTACATCGTGCTTTGTAACAGATCCACACTAGTGGCCAACCAAGCATCATAGAACAAATCTTCCTTCCTCAAATTGAAGATTTCTCCCCTCCCCCTCTTCATTGGGTCACCACTGAGCGATCAATCTTCTGGATCAAGGCAAGCCTTCTCGGCGTACGAGTTCGGCTGCTGGATGTATGTGCCCGACTGCTCATTGTACGTTCCTGACTACTCGTCGTGCATATCCGTCTCGGAGTCATTGACATGTCTGTCCACGATTCAACATCCATCGTGGATGATGTCCAGCATCTCTTCGTCATCCGCTGGAGATGCTTCTGGTTGAGTCATACCGACAGACAGAGATCATGCACCCGATTGATCCATGCCCCGCATCCACCACCAGATATGTTGCAGTGATGGCGACTTGGCGAAGTGAATGGGCGCGTTCACATCGATGGCCCCATGGCACTTACATACTCGCCAGGGACTGGTGCTAATGACAAGTTGTGTGCGGCATAGTAGTGCGGAGGTTGCATCTCCGTGGGCCAGGTGGCGAGTGCATCGATGACAACGTCCCCCATCTCCGCCCGTCTACCGTCCCAGCCAGCCATCCCTTGTAGGAGGTACCAACTGGCCGGGCACCAAAGACACTTTCTCCTTGCTCCTTTGCACGCAGCAGCGCGTGTTGTGGACGCCGAGTTGATCTTTCGGGCGGCCACCGCCATTGGATCCTCCTTCTCCGGTGCCTACAAGGTACAAACGGATCCATGCGGTTGCAGGCGGAAAAAAGGGCGGGAACATGTGTGGAAGGTGTTGGCGGTTAGCTGGAGGGGGTGGTAATGTGCGGGCTTTGGCGCAGAAACTGTGCGGATGTGGTCAAAAGTGCGGGTCAAGGCGGAGTTTTGGGTGGACCGGAGTTTTTGGAGTCCTGCGTGGTGGAGGCAAGAATTCTCGCATACCTCGCCTAACGTTGCATCCGGATTGTTGGAATTCATACATGTGTACGCGTCTGCGAATGTTTGTGGCACCACATTGGATGACAACAAAGGTCTGGGCGGGCACAAAAGATGCCCTAAGCCTTTTCTTTGTTACAAGTTGGTTGAAAGCTGGGGCGGTGGCCCTCCCTGAATAACACATAGCTCCGCATGTGCAACCAACAGTCGCCGTGTAGGCTCTAATTAGAACAAGTATAATAAGGTGATGTAAGAAGATTATAAGGATTTAAATATTGCATTTTTGTTAAGTTGAAAGAGGAATGAGGGGAGAGAAGAGAAGCGGGTTGTAGATTACAGCCAGTTGTAGCATGGGCTTCAAGAAGCTTCATGAGAGTGGAATGTGAACCTATGTTAATAAAATAGAGCTTCCTTGTAGCTAACTACTATACATATTGACTACAAATAACATGTCAATATGCTATGCTATCTACCAGCTGGCTATACTACTAAGAGCATCTACAGACTACAGCCATGGACAGCAAATCTGACCCTTCAAATGCCCGCGGACGCACCGGCTGATAGTGATCGGTCAGGCCTCAAATTTGATCATTTGCATCCGGATAACTCATACTAGAAATTTTAAATCCATAGAAAAGCATGCAAATAATGAAATTCACGTACTACATAGATCAAATAACCTATACTACCCTAATCCTCATCGGAGATGTGCACTATCTTTGTGCCTGGCTCTAGGTACATGGGCGGCAGTCGTAGATCCGGCTCCTCTGCGTCGGTCTCCGCATCCATCTCTGCTTCGACATCATTGAAGAGCACGTCGGGGGCCGTCCGTTCCTGCTAGATGAACTACCAGTTGGCCTCCACATAGGCCTCATCCCGGATGGACTCCAAGATGGCCAGCTGCTACGCCATCTCGGCCGCTTGGGTGACCGCGAACTCCTGAAGAAAATATGCCCTAGAGGAAATAATAAATTTGTTATTTATATTTCCTTATATCATGATAAATGTTTATTATTCATGCTAAAATTGTATTAACCGGAAACTTAGTACATGTGTGAATACATAGACAAAACAGAGTGCCCCTAGTATGCCTCTACTTGACTAGCTCGTTAATCAAAGAAGGTTATGTTTCCTGACCATAGACATGTGTTGTCATTTGATGAACGGGATCACATCATTGGAGAATGTTGTGATGGACAAGACCCATCCGTTAGCTTAGCATAATGATCGTTTAGTTTTATTGCTATTGCTTTCATCATGACTTATACATGTTCCTTTGACTATGAGATTATGCAACTCCCGAATACCGGAGGAACACCTTGTGTGCTATCAAACGTCACAACATAACTGGGTGATTATAAAGATGCTCTACAGATGTCTCCAAAGGTGTTTGTTGGGTTGGCATAGATCGAGATTAGGATTTGTCACTCCGTGTATCGGAGAGGTATCTCTGGGCCCTCTCGGTAATGCACATCACTATAAGCCTTGCAAGCAATGTGACTAATGAGTTAGTCACGGGATGATGCATTACGGAACGAGTAAAGAGACTTGCCGGTAACGAGATTGAACTAGGTATGATGATACCGACGATCGAATCTCGGGCAAAACATACTGATGACAAATTGAACAACGTATGTTGTTATGCGGTTTGACCGATAAAGATCTTCATAGAATATGTAGGAACCAATATGAGCATCCAGGTTCCGCTATTGGTTATTGACCGGAGATATGTCTTGGTCATGTCTACATAGTTCTCGAACCCGTAGGGTCCGCACGCTTAATGTTCGATGACGATTTGTATTATGAGTTTATGTGATTTGATGATAGAAGGTTGTTCAGAGTCCCGGATGAGATCACGTACATGGCGAGGAGTCTCGAAATGGTCGAGAGGTAAAGATTCATATATTGGAAGGCTATATTCGGACATCGGAAAGGTTCCGACTGATTCGTGTATTTTTCGGAGTACCGGGGAGTTACGGGAATTCGCCGGGAGAAGTAATGGGCCTTATTGGGCTTTAGTGGAGAGAGGGGAGAAGGGCCAAGAGGTGGCGCGCGCCTCCCCCCTGCCCAAACCGAATTGGACAATGGGTGGGGGCGCGGCCCCCCTTTCCTTCTCCTTCTCCCTCTCTTTCCTTCTCTCCTACTCCGAATAGGAAAGGGAATCCTACTAGGACTTGGGAGTCCTAGTAGGACTCCCTATGCTTGGCACGCCCCCTAGGCCGGCCGCCTCCTCCCTCCCTCCTTTATATACGGGGGAGAGGAGCACCCCAAAGGGACTCAACATTTGTCTTAGCCGTGTGCGGTGCCCCCCTCCACGGTTACAAACCTCGGTCATATCGTCGTAGTGCTTAGGCGAAGCCCTGCGCCGCTAACATCATCATCACAGTCGCCATGCCGTCGTGCTAATGGAACTCTCCCTCGGCCTCAACTGGATCAAGAGTACGAGGTACGTCATCGAGTTGAACGTGTGCTGAACGCGGAGGTGGCGTACGTTCGGTACTTGGATCGGTTGGATCGCGAAGAAGTTCGACTACATCAACCGCGTTACTAAAACGCTTCCGCTTTCGGTCTACGAGGGTACGTGGACACACTCTCCCCTCTCGTTGCTATGCATCTCCTAGATAGATCTTGTGTGATCTTAGGAAATTTTTGAAATTACTGCGTTCCCCAACAGTGGCATCCGAGTCAGGTCTATGCGTAGATGTTATATGCACGAGTAGAACACAAAGAGTTGTGGGCGATAATAGTCATACTGCTTACCAGCAAAGTCTTACTTTGATTTGGCGGTATTGTTGGGTGAAGCGGCCCAGACCGACATTACATGACCACGTTCATAAGACTAGTTCTACCGACGTGCTTCACACACAGGTGGCTGGCGGGTGCATGTTTCTCCAACTTTAGTTGAATCGAGTTTGATTATGCCCAGTCCTTGTTGAAGGTTAAAACAACGCACTTGACGAAAAATCGTTGTGGTTTTAATACGTAGGTAAAAACGGTTCTTGCTAGAAGCCCGTAGCAGCCACGTAAAACTTGCAACAACAAAGTAGAGGACGTCTAACTTGTTTTTGCAGGGCATGTTGTGATGTCATATGATCAAGACGTGACGAGATATAAATTGTTGTATGAGATGATCATGTTTTGTAACCGTTATCAGCATCTGGCAGGAGTCTTATGGTTGTCGCTTTATTGTATGAAATGCAATCGCCATGTAATTGCTTTACTTTATCACCAAGAGGTAGCGATAGTCGTTGAAGCAATAGTTGGCGAGACAACAATGATGCTACGATGGAGATCAAGGTGTCAAGCCAGTGACGATGGTGATCATCACGGTGCTTTGGAGATGGAGATCAAAGGCACAACATGATGATGGCCATATCATATCACTTATTTTGATTGCATGTGATATTTATCCTTTATGCACCTTATTTTGCTTAGTACGGTGGTAGCATTATAAGATGATCCCTCACTAAATTTCAAGGTATGAGTGTTCTCCCTGAGTATGCACCGTTGCTACAGTTCGTCATGCTGAGACACCACGTGATGATCTGGTATGATAAGCTCTACGTTCACATACAATGGGTGCAAGCCAGTTTTCCACACGCAAAATACTCGGGCTAAACTTGACGAGCCTAGCATATGCAGATATGGCCTCGAAACACTGAGACCGTAAGGTCAAGCGTGAATCATATAGTAGATATGATCAACATAGTGATGTTCACCATTGAAAGCTACTCCATCTCACGTGATGATCGGACATGGTTTAGTTGATATGGATCACGTGATCATTTAGATGACTCGAGAGATGTCTATCTAAGTGGGAGTTCTTAAGTAATATGATTAATTGAACTTTAATTTATCATGAACTTAGTCCTGATAGTATTTGCATATCTATGTTGTAGATCAACAGCTTGCGATGTAGCTTCCAGTTTATTTGTTGATATGTTCCTAGAGAAAAAGAAGTTGAAAGATGATAGTAGCAATGATGCGGACTTGGTCCGTGATCTGAGGATTATCCTCATTGTTGCACAGAATAATTGTGTCCTTGATGCACCGCTAGGTGACAGACCTATTGTAGGAGCAGATGCACATGTTATGAACGTTTGACAAAGCTCGGTATGATGACTACTTAATAGTTTAGTGCACCATGATTTACGGCTTAGAACCGGGACTTCAAAAAGGTTTTGAACACCACGGAGCATATAAGATGTTCTAAGAGTTGAAATTGGTATTTCATACTCATGCCCGTGTTGAGAGATATGAGACCTCTAATAGTACTTTGCCTACAAGATGGAGGAGAATAGCTCAACCAGTGAGCATGTGCTCAGATTGTCTGGGTACTACAATTGCTTGAATCAAGTGGGAGTTAATCTTCCAGATAAGATAGTAATTGACAAAGTTCTCTAGTCACTATCACCAAGTTACTAGAACTTAGTGATGAACTATAATATGCAATGGATGACGAAAGTAATTCCCAAGCTCTTCACGATGTTGAAATCAGCGAAGGTAGAAATCAAGAAATAGCATCAAGTGTTTATGGTTAACAGGACCACTAGTTTCAAGAAAAGGGCAAAGGGAAAGAAAGAGGAACTTCAAAGGAGAATAGCAAGCAAGTTGCTGCTCCCATGAAGAAGCGCAAAGCTAGAACCAAGCCTAGAACTAAGTGCTTCTACTGCAAAGGAAATGGTCACTGGAAGCGGAACTCCCCTAGATACTTGGCGGATAAGAAGGATGGAAAAGTGAACAAAAGTATATTTGATATACATGTTATTGATGTGTACTTTACTAGTGTTTATAGCAACCCCTTATTATTTGATACTGGTTTAGTTGCTAAGAGTAGTAACTAAAAACAGGAGTTGCAGAATGAACACATACTAGTTATGGGCGAAGTGAAGATGTTTGTTCGAAATGATTCCAAGGTTGATAAGATCACCATTGCACACTCCCTCTACCTTCGAGATTAGTGTTGGACCAAAATAAATGTTATTTGGTGTTTGCGATCATGAATATGATTGGATCATGTTTATTGCAATACGGTTATTCATCTAAGTCAAAGAATAATTGTTGTTCTGTTTAGATGAATAAAACCTTCTATGGTCATACACTTAATATAAAAGGTTTATTGAATCTTGATCGTAATGATACACATATTCATAATATTGATGCCAAAAGATGCAAAGTTGATAATGATAGTGCAACATATTTGTGGCACTGTCGCTTAGGTCATATTGTTGTAAAGCGCATGAAGAAACTCCATGCTGATGGGCTTTTGGAATCACTTGATTATGAATCACTTGATGCTTGCGAACCATGCCTCATGGGCAAGATGACTAAGACTCCGTTCTCCGGAACAATGGAGTGAGCAACAAACTTGTTGGAAATAATACATACTGATGTATGCGGTCCAATGAGTGTTGAGTCTCGCGGCGGGTATCGTTATCTTCTAACCTTCACAGATGATTTGAGCAGATATGGGTATATCTACTTGATGAAACATAAAGTCTGAAACATTTGAAAAGTTCAAATAATTTCAGAGTGAAGTGGAAAATCATCATAAAAAGATAATAAAGTTTCTATGATCTGATCATGGAGGCGAATATTTGAGTTACGAGTTTGGTCTTCATTTGAAAAAATGTGAAATAGTTTCGCAACTCACGCCACCTGGAACACCACAGTGTAATGGTGTGTACGAACGTCGTAACTGTACTTTATTAGATATGGTGTGATCTATGATGTCTCTTACTGATTTACCACTATTGTTTTGGGGTTATGCATTAGAGACAGCTGCATTCACGTTAAATAGGGCACCATCTAAATCCGTTGAGATGACACCGTATGAACTGTGGTTTGGCATGAAACCTAAGTTGTTGT
The DNA here is from genome assembly GCA_021605205.1 of Aegilops longissima. Classification (NCBI taxonomy): domain Eukaryota; kingdom Viridiplantae; phylum Streptophyta; class Magnoliopsida; order Poales; family Poaceae; genus Aegilops; species Aegilops longissima. The sequence continues at coordinate 432,850,407 of CM038681.1, read as the reverse complement.
TTCTTAAAGTTTGGGGTTGTGATGCTTATGTGAAAAAGCTTCAACCTGATAAGCTCGAACCCAAATCGAAGAAGTGTGTATTCATAGGATACCCAAAAGAAACTGTTGGGTACACCTTCTATCACAGATCCGAAGGCAAGATCTTTGTTGCTAAGAATGGATCCTTTCTAGAGACGGAGTTTCTCTCGAAAGAAGTGAGTAGGAGGAAAAGTAGAACTTGATGAGGTAATTGTACCTTCTCCTGAATTGGAAAGTAGGTCATCACAGAAATCAGTTACAGTGATTCCAACACCAATTAGTGAGGAAGGTAATGATGATGACCATGAAACTTCATATCAAGTTACTATAGAACTTCGTAGGTCAACCAGAGCACGATCCGCACCAGAGTGGTACGGTAATTGTTGGGGAACATAGTAATTTAAAAAAAATTCATACGCACACGCAAGATCATGGTGATGCATAGCAACGAGAGGCGAGAGTGTTGTCTACGTACCCTCGTAGACCGTAAGCGGAAACGTTATGACAACACGGTTGATGTAGTCGTACGTCTTCACGATCGACCGATCCTCAGCACCGAACGTACGGCACCTCCGCGTTCAGCACACGTTCAGCTCGATGACGTCCCACGAACTCACGATCCAGTAGATCTTCGGGGAAGAGCTTCGTCAGCACGACGGCATGGTTACGGTGTTGTTGAAGCTACCGACGCAGGGCTTCACCTAAGCACTGCAACAATATGACCGAGGTGGATTATGGTGGAGGGGGGCACCGCACACGGCTGGAAACAATCAACATTTTTTTCTATGAGGTGCCCCCTCCCCCGTATATAAAGGAATGAAGGAGGGGAGGGGTCGGCCCTCTATATGGCGCGCCCTAGGGGAGTCCTACTCCCGCCGGGAGTAGGATTCCACCCTTCCCTAGTTAGAGTAGGAGAGGAAGGGAAGGAGGGGTAGGAGAGAAGGAAAGGGGGCCCGCCCCCCCCAAACCTATTCCAATTCGGCCTCCTGCCCAAGGGGGGCGCACCAGCCCCTTGTGGGCTGGTGTGCTTCCATCTTATGGCCCAAAAGGCCCATAACTTCTCCCGGGGGGTTCCTGTAACCTCCCGGTACTACAAAAAATACCCGAATCACACGGAGCCTTTCCGATGTCCGAATATAGTCGTCCAATATTTCGATCTTTACGTCTCAACCATTTTGAGACTCCTCGTCATGTCCCCGATCTCATCCGGGACTCCGAACTACCTTCGATACATCAAAACACATAAACTCATAATACCGATCGTCACCGAACTTTAAGCGTGCGGACCCTACGGGTTCGAGAACTATGTAGACATGACCGAGACACGTCTCCGATCAATAACCAATAGCGGAACCTGGATGCTCATATTGGTTCCTACATATTCAACGAATATCTTTATCGGTCAAACCGCATAACAACATATGTTGTTCCCTTTTTCATCGGTATGTTACTTGCCCGATATTCGATCGTTGGTATCTTAATACCTAGCTCAATCTCTTTACTGGCAAGTCTCTTTACTCGTTCTGTAATGCATCATCCCGCAACTAACTCATTAGTTGCATTGCTTGCAAGGCTTATAGTGATGTGCATTACCGAGAGGGCCCAGAGATACCTCTCCGACAATCAGAATGACAAATCCTAATCTCGATCTATGCCAACTCAACAAGTACCATCGGAGACACCTGTAGAGCACCTTTATAGTCACCCAGTTACGTTGTGACGTTTGGTAGCACAAAAAGTGTTCCTCCGGTATTCGGGAGTTGCATAATCTCATAGTCATAGGAACATGTATAAGTCATGAAGAAAGTAATAGAAAAATACTAAACGATCAAGTTCTAAGCTAACGGAATGGGTCAAGTCAATCACATCATTCTCTAATGATGTGATCCCGTTAATCAAATGACAACTCATGTCTATGGCTAGGAAACTTAACCATCTTTGATTCAACGAGCTAGTCAAGTAGAGGCATACTAGTGACACTTTTTTTGTCTATATATTCACACATGTACTAAGTTTCCGGTTTAATACAATTCTAGCATGAATAATAAACATTTATCATGATATAAGGAAATATAAATAACAACTTTATTATTTCCTCTAGGGCATATTTCCTTCAGTCTCCCACTTGCACTAGAGTCAATAATCTAGCTCACATCGCCATGTGATTTAATACCAATAATTCACATCACTATGTGACTAACACCCATAGTTCACATCGGCATGTGACCAACACCCAAAGGGTTTACTAGAGTCAGTAATCTAGTTCACATCGCTATGTGATTAACACCGAAAGAGTACTAAGGTGTGATCATGTTTTGTTTGTGAGAGAAATTTAGTAAACAGGTATCTTACATTCAGATCCGTGTGTATTTTGCAAATTTCTATGCCTACAATGCTCTGCACGGAGCTACTTTAGCTAATTGCTCCCACTTTCAATATGTATCCAGATTGAGACTTAGAGTCATCTGGATCAGTGTCAAAACTTGCATCGATGTAACCCTTTTACGACGATCCTTTTTTCACCTCCATAATCGAGAAACATTTCCTTATTCCACTAAGGATAATTTTGACCACTGTTCAGTGATATACTATTAGATCACTATTGTACTCCCTTGCCAAACTCAGTGTAGGGTACACAATAGATCTGGTACACATCATGGCATATTTTATAGAACCTATGGCTGAGGCATAGGGAATGACTTTAATTCTCTCTCTATCTTCTGCCGTGGTCGAGCTTTGAGTCTTATTCAACTTCACACCTTGCAACACAGACAAGAACTCCTTCTTTGACTATTCCATTTTGAACTACTTCAAAATTTTGTCAAGGTATGTACTCATTGAAAAAACTTATCAAGCGGCTTGATCTATCTCTATAGATCTTGATGCTCAATATGTAAGCAGCTTCACCGAGGTCTTCCTTTGAAAAAATCCTTTCAAATATTCCTTTATGCTTGCCAGAAAATTCTACATTATTTTCGATCAACACTATGTCATTCACATATACTTATCAGAAATGCTGTAGTGCTCTGAGGGAGTCCTGGATTAGGGGGTATCCGGACAGCCGGACTATATCCTTTGGCCGGACTGTTGGACTATGAAAATACAAGATTGAATACTTCGTCCCGTGTCCGGATGAGACTCTCCTTGGCGTGGAAGGCAAGCTTGGCGATACGGATATGTAGATCTCCTCTCTTGTAACCGACTCTGTGTAACCCTAGCCCCCTCCGGTGTCTATATAAACCGGAGGGTTTAGTCCGTAGGACAACAACAATCATACCATAGGCTAGCTTCTAGGGTTTAGCCTCTATGATCTCGTGGTAGATCAACTCTTGTACTACTCATATTATCAAGATCAATCAAGCAGGAAGTAGGGTATTACCTCCATCGAGAGGGCCCGAACCTGGGTAAACATCATGTCCCCTGCCTCCTGTTACCATCCGCCTTAGACGCACAGTTCGGGACCCCCTACCCGAGATCCGCCGGTTTTGACACCGACATTGGTGCTTTCATTGAGGGTTCCACTGTGCCATCGCCGTAAAGCTGGGTGGCTCCTCCGATCATCGATAACGATGCGGTCCAGGGTGAGGTCTTCCTCCCCAGACAGATCTTTGTATTCGGCGGCTTCGCACTGCGGGCCAACTCATTTGGCCATCTGGAGCAGATCGAGAGCTACTCCCCTGGCCACCAGGTCAGGTTCAGAAACTTGAATTACATTGCCGATATCCGCGGAGACTTGATCTTCGACGGATTCGGGCCCATGCCAGGTGTCTCGCACGATCACGACGGGCATGATATGGCTCTGCCGTCGGACAGTATTCGGGAAATCACGCCAGCAACTACTCCAGCCTTTAATCCAGAACAGATTGCGCCATCCGAGGACGGGCGGATAGACTCCACCTTGGAGGCCGCACCCTCAATGGCGATAGAGCCGAATACTGACCTTACCCCTCACGAGAGCCGCGACGCCGAACCAATGGACTCTTCTCCGGCCACGGACTCCGAACCGCCTGCGCCCATGCCCATCTAATCCGATTGGGCACAGATCATGGAGTTCACCTCCACGGATATCTTTCAGCACTCGCCCTTCGGTGATGTACTAAACTCGTTAAGGTCTTTATCCCTGTCAGGTGAACCTTGGCCGAACTATGTTCGGCTAGAATGGGATGCGGATGACGAAGAAATTCACCCCCCACCCACCACCCACTTAGTAGCCACTGTCGATGATTTAACCGACATGCTCGACTTCGACTCCGAAGACATCCATGGTATGGACAACGATGCAGGAGACGAACAGGAACCACCGCTAACAGGGCACTGGACCGCCACTTCATCACATGACATATACATGGTGGATACACCCAAAGAAAATGATGACGAGGAACGGAAGGATGCAGCCAAAGATAGCTCCATCGAGAAGCAATCAAAGCGGCGCCGTAGGCGCCGCTCCAAATCCCGTCTCGGCAAAAACAGCGATAACAGCGCAAGAAAAAACAATACCGCGGTCGACTCCGGAGGAAACGACGACCAAATAGACCCAGCGATAGAGCAGGGTGAGCCAGCGGACGACGAACAAAGTACGGAGCCGCTGACCGAACACGGCGACGCCGAGCGTCAAGCTAATCAACCCGTCTCCGGAGAAGAGAACAGTCCGGATGACGATTAACACATCATCCCAGAAAGGCAGCTGGAGCAAGAGAACCTCCATAGAAGGCTTATCGCCACTGCGAGGAGTCTGAAGAAGCAGAAGCAAAGGCTCAAGGCCACACAAAACACACTCAACAGTAGATGGAACAAAGTGCTCGATACGGCAGAAAAGTATGGTGGCGATGCGCCACACGAAGAGCTACCAAAGCGAAAAGCTGCTGCTGAATTCGACGATGAGGCCTTAGAGCCCCCACAGCCAAAAAATAAAACTGCCAACCGGTCGGATCGACGACCTCGTGGCCGCGATAGAGCGGCCAACGAGGCCGCACATAAGTCAGTACATGACCCACGCGAGGACTTGCATCAAAGGACCGGCGCAACCAGATCCATCTACGGATCAAGGAAACACGCTCCAGCACTCAACCAAAACCAAATATCACAACCATCCGATCGCCATGGTGCAGCTAAATACAGGGGTGCCGCACACCCCCTATGTTTCACCGACAAGGTTCTAGACCTTGAATTTCCAGAAGGATTCAAACCAGTGAACATAGAGGCGTACGACGGGACAACAGACCCAGGGGTCTGGATTGAGGACTTTATCCTCCATATTCATATGGCTTGCGGAGATGATCTCCATGCCATCAAATACTTTCCCCTCAAGCTCAAAGGACCAGATCGGCACTGGCTAAAAATCCTCCCTGAAAACTCCATCGGAAGTTGGGAGGAGCTCGAGGATGCTTTTCGGGCTAATTTTCAAGGGACTTATGTCCGACCTCCGGACGCAGACGATTTGAGTCATATAATTCAACAGCCCGGAGAGTCAGCCCGAAAGCTTTGGAACATGTTTCTCACTAAGAAGAACCAAATTGTCGACTGTCCGGACGCTGAAGCAGCTTTCAAGCAGAGCATCTGAGACGAATGGCTTGCCAGACACCTCGGCCAAGAAAAACCAAGAACAATGGCAGCCCTAACAAGCCTTATGACCCGCTTTTGCACGGGCGAGGACAGCTGGTTAGCCCGAAGCAGCACCAGCGACCCAAGCACATCCGAAGTCAGGGATGGCAATGGAAAACCACGACGCAGTAAAAACAAGCACCAGAACTGTAGCGACCCGACCCGAATGGATCAAGTCTCTGTGCTTAAGTGTCATCCCTGGATCGGTATCTTTGACACACACGATCGAGGATTTATAACAGAGGTAAATCACATGTATAAAGTAACGTAAATACTATTACCTCAATCCAAAATATAGCGGAAGCAACAAGGTTGTGGATTCCCATCAACACCAACGGCAAAGTTGAGTGTAGAAATCGTAGCTCTAACGTATCACTTACTCGTCAAATCGAAAAGTCTGCAACATGAAAAGTTGCAGCCCAAAACGGGTCAAGACGTGGAATATCTTGGCAATGTAACACATAGAGAGTAATGAAAGAATAAGCCTATACTACATGCATATATGGCTGGTGGAAAAGCTCTATGGTTATAAGGTTTTTGCGAAAAGCCAATTTTTCCCTACTGCAAAGCAATAAATTTATTTAACTATCAAGGTGGTTGTTAAACATTGAGAATGGTTGACAGCATCCTCAATCCCAATTAAAAGTACTCATTAAAACCCAACAATATTGATTAGAAGTAACAAGATGAGATTCACATGATATCCAAGTACTAGATACTCAAGATGTCCATAACCGGGGACACGGCTAACCATGATTAGTTTATACACTCTGCAGAGGTTTGCGCACTTTTCCCCACAAGACTCGATCGCCTCCGTTTGATTTCTCGCACTACATGATGTTTGAGAAACGGATGACCGAGACATAGTCTTTCAGAAGCGCTAGCACCTTACATGTGGGTAGACCGTACCAACCTACATCCCCTACATCTGCTAGCCTACCCGTAAGAGTTCACACAACTTAATCAACTACGCCAGAGCCCATAATGGCTTGTGGCTGCACACGTAAGTTTCTAGTTTGAATAATCTCATGATCCCTTTGAGCCTGGGTGGCGGTCCGAAGAAAAACAGGCAAGTCCTGATAGAAACCAGGTGCCTCAATCCACCCAGATGTGTGTTTAAGTTGCCACCTTAAATAAACCATTAAATAATAATCTCACATCTGTCATGGATTCACTCACTCAATCCACGTCTACTAGCATAGCATGGCATAATAAGCAAACGTAGAAGTAACTCCCAAGGGTTTGATAATAAAACAGGTAATAGGTACTACCTCAATCTACTTCCCATCCCACAATTTAATTAGATCCTAGTCATGCAATGTTTGAGGATAGATCTAATGCATAAAAACTGGGTAGTAGAAAAGGTATGATCAAAGTGTTACTTGCCTGCAATGTTGACGAAGATGATTCGCACTCATAACTCTTGATAGGTCTACTCGTCACACTCTGGTCAATCTATCGTAAGCAAGCAATTGTAACCACACATAAGCAATCACTCAAAAGATCGGAAAGAACGAAGAAAACAATTCAGAAAACATCAAAACCAAGCAAATAACTCTTGCAACATAAAACAATTTCTAACAGTACCAAAATTATGTGAATTTGGCCTTATCAGAAAGTTTAGGTCAAGAGCTTCGATTTGCAAAAAGAATCAACTCAAACTGAGTTATAAAACTCAAGTTATGATCAAGCGAAGTTTGAATACAAATCTGTTTGAATTCAAATTTTAGAACTTTCAAAAACATGTTTGAGTTGGATTACTGGATAGAGGAGATCGTAACGAAGAAGTGGGCATTGGTTTCGTTGAATTTGGACTAACGAGTAAAAAGATGTGGTCGTTTGAAGTACAAGGACTAATATGTAAAGAAAATCATCACAGATAGGTCCCTGGCCGGAGTTTAAAACATAAAAGAAAAAAAAAACAAATCTTATCGAACGAACGTTCGCTGCAGAGGCTTATAAGATGAAAACCGTTCGCAGCAAGGACTAAAACAACGAACGTTTCGCAGCAAGGACTAAAACAACGAACGTTCACTACTTAAGAAAAATGGTTGAAATAAAAAAAACTATAGATCTAATCCTAGCCCTAGGTCAACGATCGGACGGGCGAGGGCGGCCGGTGGCTTACCGCGGCGGCGGCAGTTGTCGGCGGCGAAAAAGACGGCGGCGACGGCATCTGCTGCGGGCGGGGAGGCGGGTCCGGGCGTCGGCGGAGACGGCGGAGTAGGTGGGAAGGGCAGCGCACGCGTGATGAGCGTCGGTGGTGTCGGCGAGGGTCGCCGACGACAACGGTGAAGCGCCGTGCTGGCGGGCGAATCTCGTCGGAGCTCGGACTCCGGCGAGGTTTGTGCGAGGCTGCGGCGGCTTCGGCGGAAACGGTAGCGGCGCGGTGTCGGGCGCGATTTATAGAAGGGAGGCGAGGCGGTGGCGTGGGGTGCAAGGCGGGGCGGCGACGGACTCCGCGGAGGTCACGGCGGCGGCGGCGCTGCGTGCTGGAGTTGGAGTCCGGCGCGAGGTCGGAGACGGACCCACAGGTGGGTCCCACCCGTCGGTGGCTGGGCGGGCGGGCGGCCGATCGCAGCGCGAGCAGCGAGCGGAGCGAGCGAGCGGCTTCGGGCCGCGGCTGGCTGGGCCTTGGCCTGGCCCGATTGAGCCGGGCCGCCCAACAAAGCCCGAGAGAGAGAGAGAGAGAGAGAGAGAGAGAGAGAGAGAGAGAGAGAGAGAGAGAGAGAGAGAGAGAGAGAGCAAAGGCTTGGGCTTCGCCTGCAATCGCTCAAGAGTTTTTTAAACAAATTTTCAGAGAACTAAAATAATAAAAACAAAATAACTAAAACTTTTATATAGGCATATAATGTATCAAAATTTGCAGAAAAAGATTTTCTACAACATGGACATTTTTATAATGCCAAATAAAATCCACACAAAATCAAATAAAGCAAAGAGTGCTACTGCTCTAATAAAATCCAACAAAAATCATTTTAAAAATACCAAAATGACTTCAAATTTATTTCTCTCCAATTTTCTGATGTAGGGAATCATGTTACCCTATTTTCCATATATGTTATTTTGGAGAAAATAATTTGAATAAAACTCAATAACTCCAAATTGAAAATAAATTCAAAAGAACTTTGAATTTAATTCTTTGAAACTCCCAACTCATATTTCATATAATTTGAAGAATTCATTTTATCTTCGCTCGTGAAAATCATTGAGTTGCATAAAGTTTCAGAATTGGAAATATTCTCAATTGAAATCCAAATATTTTCAACACCCCTTGTCATTTAAATAAATGGAAGAAGTCATGTCATCTTCTCTACAGGGTTTTGTGATGAAAAGAATTTGAATTCCCGAAGATCATAAAAGCAAAAATGAAAGTTTGGAAAGTCCTTTTATTCCCTCTCATTTAACTTTCAAAAGTCTCAAATTTCACTCAATTCACTCAATAAATCAAACAATCAATCAAATCTATCTATTTAATATAACATTCCAAAATTTAGAATTTTGGGATGTTACAAGAACAAAGAAGACAACCCAGATAACACGGCGGTAAATGCCGGATTCAGGGGCTCTCAACTGGGTCAGCGGAAAAATCCCTTTAAAGGCAACAGAGATGGACCGACCAGCCTAAACAAGATTCTAGACAAACTATGTCAGATCCACGGCACCCCGATAAACCTGCAAATCATACCCACAGAGAAAGCTGGGTCTTCAAGCAGGCCGGCAAGCTAAACGCCGACCACAAGGGGGAGGACACACCGAGCGAAGACGAGGATGAGCCTCGCCAGCAAGGCACTGGGGGACAAAAAAAATTCCCACCAGAAGTCAAGACAGTAAACGTGATCCACGTGACAAAGAGGAGAAACAAATATGCACTCTGAAATACAAAAGCCGTAGAGCCCGTCACCCCTGAGTTCTACCCCTGGTCGGCCTGCCCAGTCACTTTTGATCGCAGGGATCACCTAATAATCATCCGGCATGAAGGATCAGCCGCCTTGGTGCTGGACCTAATAATAAACGGATACCATCTCACATGAGTCCTTATGGACGGCGACACTAGTCTAAATCTCATATATCAGGACACCATCCGCAAAATGGGGATAAACCCAACAAAAATCAGCCACAGTACTACTACCTTCAAGGGAGTAATACCAGTACTGAGAGGCCACTGCACGGCTATCTAGTACTAGAGGTTGTGTTCGGCTCGCCCGACAACTTCCGAAGCGAAAGGTTAACCTTCGACATTGCTCCATTCCAAAGTGGCTATCAAGCACTACTCGGACGAGCGGCTTTTGCTCGTTTTAATGCAATACCGCATTACGCTTTTCTTAAGCTTAAAATGCCCGGTCCGCGTGGCATCATCACAGTACATGGAAATGTTGAGCGCTCCTTACGAGCAGAAGAACGTACAGCTGCTTTAACAGCCGAACACTAGATGGCCTCACCACCAGAACAGATGACCGGTCGTTAAGACCACGAACGCGGTTAGACGAGTCCGGCTAGTCATTGGATAAATATTGGTTTGATGGTTATGCCCTTATAGACGGTACCAGGGGCTTCTCAACAATAATGACAATCGTACTACACCCGTCCAGGATACGGCACAATGGAGACACTGGCGCAGACGTGCAGCAGGGACCCGTTCAAAGGTTTCTCTTTAGATTAAGACCATGCGTAAACCCTTTTTACTGTCTTTTGTTGTTCACATCCTCTGGATTGTCAATACAACCGAGAAGGATGCTGACGCTCTAGGCATGTGGCCACGTCAGAATATTTCTCGTACCCGGATACTAGGGGCTCATTATCCAAGGGCATCATTTAGCCCGGGATATATCTCAAAGACCGAATACCTTAGGGAGTGTTCGCCGTCGCGATTTTGGCCTTATATGCATCCGCTCTGAATCATGTCTTTGGTCAAATGTTGGGTTTGCGCGGCTCATGTGTTTTTCTACCTTACGTTCCGCTCTATCGGCTAAGGCGGCACCAGGAGAACTACTGCGATTGTGCCCTGGTTCGGCCGGACGAGCACCTCAGTAGAGAAACCGAAAACTGACTGTCATGATAAAGCGCGAGACTGGTCAACCACTCGATGACCTGATGGAATCTTCGGGATTCCTCCGCATTAACAAAGGGCCGTTTCCCGGCCAGGCATGTACGCGCCCCGTATTCGGATGAGCGCAGAGCCACCAGGGGCTATATAGTAGCCCCACTATCAAACTCCTATGGCTAAGTGAAAGTGTTAAAGCAATATAGTCCGGTTGCCTCGTTCGCTGCGCTATCACCTCCTTAATGGACCAAGACGTTGGATCAAGTGTGAACACACGTCTTCTGCGAACACCCCCGCATTATACGCATGGGGGCTGAAGCCGATGACTGCAAACTTTCAGGTTATATACATATATACATAAATGGCCGCACATGAGGCATCATCATACTTCCAGGCAAAAGTATAAAAATAGCCTTTACAATTCAGTAAAACATTGTTTTTCAATGGGAATACATGTCACTAGAACATAATATTCTTCGAGCACTGAGCTTCTATTGAACGAGCGCCTTCAAGGACTTCGTCAAAGTAGTGCTCGGTAGCTACTCGGCTAACGGCTGAACTCGGAGTTGCAATTGCGGTGGCTTCCATCTCCGCCCAGTATGTCTTGACACGGGCAAGCGCCATCTGTGCATTGTCGATGCACGCCGACCTCTTCATAGCGTCGATGCGTGGCACAGCACCAAGGAGCTGCTGCACCAAACTAAAATAATTGTTCGGCCTTGGCCCTTCTGGCCATAGATAATCCACAACAGACCTTATGGCGAGCTCGGACAACCTATGGAGCTCGGCCCATTCGGCCATCCGCTCATTCAAAGGAAGCGGACGCGCTGGAACGTTAAATTGTGACCAGAACAACTTCTCCACTTCTCGATCCTTTTGATCTTTGAAGTATTCGGCCGCATCAGTGGCACTTGCTGGCAAATCCAGATAAGCGACTGCAGAACTCCACAGCCTATCCAGCGGAGCGTACTGAGGATCTACGTACTTCATCCGCAGCATAAAGGGCTTCCGAGCCGCGATATCCCCGGCGTGACGCAGCTCCTCCTTCATCGCTCTAATTGTAGAGTGGGCATCCTTGGCCGCCACCGTGGCCTTCTCCAGGTCCGTCATCTTCGCTCGATCTTCCTTTTTGAGAAGCTCGTAAGGGCCGGCGGCATCCTTCAATTCCGCAGCCATCTTGGCCATTTCCTCCTTGCTTCGGCAATGAGCAGCCTTTTCGGCTCTCAGCTCCTCGACCGCCTTCAGGGCGGCCGCATCACTTTTCCTGGCTTGTTCTTTGGCCCGGGCAAGTTCCGCTCGAAGGGTCTCCACGGCCGCAGCTCCATCTGCAGTCGCAACATATTAAAGATACTAGCATCATGCTCCTCTTACTACGTACCGATCACTGGAGAAATCACATACCCTGTGCCTCGTCAAGCCGCTTGTTGACAAGCAATGTCGGCATCCGCCGCATCAAGTTGCCGCTTCAGCTCAGCAAACTCACCAGCCGGCTAGCCACCGGACCTTCCACCACCTGCATATGAAGACGGCCGGATTGTTACCTGGGACCATGATCCTCTATGTGCCGCTGTTTTCATAGCAACCAGAGTCTCAGGGGCTACTATCTGCACAGGACACACCTTAACGTGTGTGGTACTGTCAAAAATACGCACTATTTCACGTACCTCAAAACCTTTCAGGAGACTCATAAAGGCTTCATGCAACCCGCTTTCGGCGGATGAAATCCTCTCAACCACCGTACCCATTAGCGTACGATGATGCGCTTCTGAGATAGCCGCCTGCTCTAGCAGATTCTTCAGTGCGTCCGACCGCATAACAGACGGTGTCGGACCCTTCCGGTTGCTCTCTTCAAGTTGCGGGCACGAAAGATGCCCTAAGCCTTTTCTTTGTCACAAGTTGGTTGAAAGCTGGGGCGGTGGCCCTCCCTGAATCACACATAGCTCCGCATGTGCTAGCAATAGTCGCTGTGTAGGCTCTAATTAGAGCAAGTATAATAAGGTGATGTAAACGGATTATAAGGATTTAAATATTGCATTTTTGTTAAGTTGAAAGAGGAATGAGGGGAGAGAAGAGAAGCGGGTTGTAGATTACAGCCAGTTGTAGCATGGGCTTCAAGAAGCTTCATCAGAGTGGAATGTGAACCTATGTTAATAAAATAGAGCTTCCTTGTAGCTAACTACTATACATATGGACTACAAATAACATGTCAATATGCTATGCTATCTACCAGTTGGCTATACTACTAAGAGCATCTACAGATTACAGCCATGGGCAACAAATCTGACCCTTCAAATGCCCGCGGACGCACCGACTGATAGTGATCGGTCAGGCCTCAAATTTGATCATCTGCATTCGGATACCTCATACTAGAAATTTTAAATCCATAGAAAAGCATGCAAATAATGAAATTCACGTACTACGTAGATCAAATAACCTATACTACCCTAATCCTCATCGGAGATGTCCACTATCTTTGTGCCCGACTCCGGGTACATGGGCGGCAGTGGTAGATCCGGCTCCTCTGCGTCGGTCTCCCCATCCATCTCCGCTTCGACATCATTGAAGAGCACGTCGGGGGCCGTCTGTTCCTGTTGGATGAACTGCCAGTTGGCCTCCACATAGGCCTTATCCCGGATGGACTCCGGGATGGCCAGTTGCTACGCCATCTCGGTCGCTTGGGTGACCGCGAACTCCTGAAGGAAATATGCCCTAGAGGCAATAATAAATTTGTTATTTATATTTCCTTATATCATGATAAATGTTTATAAAACTTGTCATGATTATGATTACCCTTTTTCTGGACATTACTCTTTTAATGTTGAAACAATTTATAGTATTCTAGTCTCTTATGATAGTCCCACTATTCCGAATGAGAAGAATTTTGCTTATGTGGAGAGTAATAAAATTCCTATGCTTCTAGATCATGAAAAGAATGCTTTAGGTGCTGGTTATATTGTTGAATTCATTCATGATGCTACTGAAAATTATTATGAGGGAGGAATATATGCTTGTAGGAATTGCAATAATATCAAGTTTCCTCTCTATGTGCTTAAAGTTTTGAAGTTATGCTTGTTTTGCCTTCCTATGCTGGATGATTCTTGTTCCCATAAGTTGTTTGCTCACAAAATCCCTATGCATAGGAAGTGGGTTAGACTTAAATGTGCTAGTCATATTCTTCATGATGCTCTCTTTATGTTTCAATTCTTATCTTTTTGTGAGCATCATTGAAATCATCATGCCTAGCTAGGGGAGTTAAACGATAGCGCTTGTTGGGAGGCAACCCAATTTTATTTTAGTTTCTTGCTTTTTGGTTCTGTTTAGAATAAATAATACATCTAGCTTCTGTTTAGATGTGGTTTTATGTTTTAACTAGTGTTTGTGCCAAGTAGAACCTTTGGGAAGACTTGGGTGAGGTCTTTATGATCATGTTGTAAGAAACAGAAAATTTAGCGCTCAGGAGATTAGCTAAAACTTTTTACTGGAGAGTGATATTTAGTTGATTATTTTTGCAGATGATTACTAGACAAATTCCTCAGGTCCACCAATTTATTTTAGAATTTTTGGAGTTCCAGAAGTATACGTTTGATACAAATTACTACAGATTGTATTGTTTTTGACAGATTCTGTTTTTCATGTGTTGTTTGCTTATTTTGATGAATCTATGGCTAGTAAAATAGTTTATAAACCAAAGAGAAGTTGGAATACAGTATATTTAAAATCAATACAAATAAATAATGAGTTCATTACAGTACCTTGAAGTGGTGTTTTGTTTTCTTTCGCTAACGGAGCTCACGAGATTTTCTGTTAAGTTTTGTGTTGTGAAGTTTTCAAGTTTTGGGTAAAGATTCGATGGGCTACGGAATAAGGAGTGGCAAGAGCCTAAGCTTGGGGATGCCCAAGGCACCCCAAGGTAATATTCAAGGACAAACAAGAGCCTAAGCTTGGGGATGCCCCGGAAGGCATCCCCTCTTTAGTCTTCGTTCATCGGTAACTTTACTTGGAGCTATATTTTTATTCATCACATGATATGTGTTTTGCTTGGAGAGTCATTTTATTTTCTTTAGCTTTGCTTGCTGTTTGAATAAAATACCAAGATCTGAAATTATTAATTGGGAGATTCTTCACATAGTTGCATAATTATCCGACTACTCATTGATCTTCATTTATATCTTTTGAGCTATATAGTTTTTGCTCTAGTGCTTCACTTATATCTTTTAGAGCACGGTGGTGGTTTTGTTTTATAGAAACTATTATTCTCTCATGCTTCACTTATATTATTTTGAGAGTCTTAAACAGCATGGTAATGTGCTTAGTCCTAATATGCTAGGTATTCAAGACTAGTAAAAACTTTCTTATGAGTGTGTTGAATACTAAGAGAAGTTTGGTGCTTGATGATTGTTTTGAGATATGGAGGTAGTGATATTAAAGTTGTGCTAGTTGAGTGGTTGTGAATTTGAGAAATACTTGTGTTGAAGTTTGCAAGTCCCATAGCATGCACGTATGGTAAACGTTATGTAACAAATTTGAAACATGAGGTGTTCTTTGATTGTCCTCCTTATGAGTGGCGGTCGGGGACGAGCGATGGTCTTTTCCTACCAATCCAACCCCCTAGGAGCATGCGCGTAGTGCTTGGTTTCTGATGACTTGTAGATTTTTGCAATAAGTATGTGAGTTCTTTATGACTAATGTTGAGTCCATGGATTATATGCACTCTCACCTTTCCATCATTGCTAGCCTCTTGATTGCACTGTGCATTGCTCTTTCTCACATTGAGAGTTGGTGCAAACTTCGCCGGTGCATCCAAACCCCGTGATATGATACGCTCTTTCATACATAAACCTCCTTATATCTTCCTCAAAACAGCCACCATACCTACCTATTATGGCATTTCCATAGCCATTCCGAGATAGATTGCCATGCAACTTTCCACCGTTTCATTCATCATGACACGCTCCATTATTGTCATATTGCTTTGCATGATCATGTAGTTGACATAGTATTTGTGGCAAAGCCACCATTCATAATTCTTTCATACATGTCACTCTTTGTTCATTGCATATCCCGGTACTCCGCCGGAGTCATTCATATAGAGTCATACTTTGTTCTAGTATCAAGTTGTAATCATTGAATTGTAAATAAATAGAAGTGTGATGATCATCATTTTCTAGAGCATTGTCCCAAGTGAGGAATAAAACAAGGGAAGAAAGGCCATAAAACAATAAGGCCCAAAAAAAGAGAGAAAAAGAGAGAAGGGACAATGTTACTATCCTTTTACCACACTTGTGCTTCAAAGTAGCACCATAATCTTCATGATAGAGAGTCTCTTGTTTTGTCATTTTCATATACTAGTGGGAATTTTTCATTATCAAACTTAGCTTGTATATTCCAACAATGGGCCTCCTCAAGTGCCCTAGGTCTTCGTGAGCAAGCAAGTTGGATGCACACCCTCTTAGTTTCTTTTGTTGAGCTTTCATATATTTATAGCTCTAGTGCATCCGTTGCATGGCAATCCCTACTCCTTGCATTAAAATCAATCGATGGGCATAACCCCCATCATCATATTCTATTCCACCCATAGTGCTATATCCATGGCTCACGCTCATGTATTGCGTGAAAGTTGAAAAAAGTTTGAGATTACTAAAGTATGAAACAATTGCTTGGCTTGTCATCGGGGTTGTGCATGATGAGAGTATTCTTGTGTGACGAAAATGGAGTATGACTAAACTATATGATTTTGTAGGGATGAACTTTCTTTGGCCGTGCTATTTTGAGAGGACATAATTGCTTAGTTAGTATGCTTGAAGTATTATTACTTTTATGTCAATATGAACTTTTATCTTGAATCTTTCGGATCTGAATATTCATACCACAATTAAGAAGAATTACATTGAAATTATGCCAATCAACATTCCACATAAAAAATTCTGTTTTTATCATTTATCTACTCGAGGACGAGCAGGAATTAAGCTTGGGGATGTTGATACGTTTCCAGCGTATCTATAATTTTTTATTGTTCCACGCTATTATATTATCTGTTTTGGATGTTTATGGGCTTTATTAAACACTTCTATATTATTTTTGGGACTAACCTATTAACCCAGAGCCCAGTGCAGTTCTGTTTTTCCCTTGTTTGATGTTTGAAGAAAAGGAATATCAAACGAGTCCAAGCGGAATGAAACCTTCGGGAAAGTTATTTTTGGAAAGAAAGCAATCCGGGAGACTTGGAGTGACGTCAGGGGATCAACGAGGAAGGCACGAGGCAGGGGGGCGCGCCCACCCCCCTGGGCGTGCCCTCCACCCTCGTGGGCCCCTCGTGGCTCCCCTGACGTATTTCTTCCTCCTATATATACCAATATACCCTAAAACCATCGGGGAACAGAATAGATCGGGAGTTCCGCCGCCGCAAGCCTCTGTAGCCACCAAAAACCAATCGGGACCCTGTTCCGGCACCCTGTCGGAGGGGGTATCCCTCACCGGTGGCCATCTTCATCATCCCAGCGCTCTCCATGACGAGGAGGGAGTAGTTCACCCTCGGGCTGAGGGTATGTACCAGTAGCTATGTATTTGATCTCTCTCTCTCTCTCTCTCTCTCTCTCTCGTGTTCTTGATTTGGCACGATCTTGATGTATTGCGAGCTTTGCTATTATAGTTGGATCTTATGATGTTTCTCCCCCTATACTCCCTTGTAATGGATTGAGTTTTCCCTTTGAAGTTATCTTATCGGATTGAGTCTTTAATGATTTGAGAACACTTGATGTATGTCTTGCGTGGGATAACTGTGGTGACAATGGGTTATTCTATTGATTCTCTTGATGTATGTTTTGGTGATCAACTTGCGGGTTCCGCCCATGAACCTATGCATAGGGTTGGCACACGTTTTCGTCTTGACTCTCCGGTAGAAACTTTGGGGCACTCTTTGAGGTTCTATGTGTTGGTTGAATAGATGAATCTGAGATTGTGTGATGCATATCGTATAATCATACCCACGGATACTTGAGGTGACATTGGAGTATCTAGGTGACATTAGGGTTTTGGTTGATGTGTGTCTTAAGGTGTTATTTTACTACGAACTCTAGGGCTGTTTGTGACACTTATAGGAATAGCCCAATGGATTGATCGGAAAGAATAACTTCGAGGTGGTTTCGTACCCTACCATAATCTCTTCGTTTGTTTTCCGCTATTAGTGACTTTGGAGTGACTCTTTGTTGCATGTTGAGGGATATTTATATGATCCAATTATGTTATTATTGTTGAGAGAACTTGCACTAGTGAAAGTATGAACCCTAGGCCTTGTTTCCTAGCATTGCAATACCGTTTGTGCTCGCTTTTATCATTAGTTACCTTGCTGTTTTTCTATTTTCAGATTACAAAAACTTATATTTACCATCCATATTGCACTTGTATCACCATCTCTTCGCCGAACTAGTGCACCCATACAATTTACCATTGTATTGGGTGTGTTGGGGACACAAGAGACTCTTTGTTATTTGGTTGCAGGGTTGCTTGAGAGAGACCATCTTCATCCTACGCCTCCTACGGATTGATAAACCTTAGGTCATCCACTTGAGGAAAATTTGCTATTGTCCTACAAACCTCTGCACTTGGAGGCCCAACAACGTCTACAATAAGAAGGTTGTCTAGTAGACATTAGGGGCGCGGCCCCCCATTCCTTCTTCCTCTCCCTCTCTTTCCTTCTCTCCTACTCCGAATACGAAAGGGAATCCTACTAGGACTTGGGAGTCCTAGTAGGACTCCCTAGGCTTGGCACGCCCCCTAGGCCGGCCGCCTCCTCCCTCCCTCCTTTATATACGGGGGAGGGGAGCACCCCAAAGGGACTCAAGATTTGTCTTAGTCGTGTGCGGTGCCCCCCTCCACAGTAACACACCTTGTTCATATCATCGTAGTGATTAGGCGAAGCCCTGCACCGGTAACATTATCATCACTGTCGCCACGCCGTCGTGCTGACGGAACTCTCCCTCGGCCTCAACTGGATCAAGAGTATGAGGGACGTCATCCAGCTGAAAGTGTGCTGAACGCGGAGGTGTCGTACGTTCGGTACTTGTATCGGTTGGATCGCGAAGAAGTTTGACTACATCAACCGCGTTACTAAAACGCTTCCGCTTTCGGTCTTCGAGGGTACGTGGACACACACTCCCATCTCGTTGCTATGCATCTCCTAGATAGATCTTGCGTGATCATAGGAATTTTTTTGAAATTACTGCGTTCCCCAACAACTCCGCCTCTGCAGCCTCCATGTTGAAGCCCCGAGCTGGCGCCGGCTCCTCCTCCAGCTGCTCCGCCTCGTTGTCCCCCGGGTCCGCCACCTCCAAGCTCGCCGGCTGCTGCTCCTCTCCCTCCCCCTCCTCCGCCTGCTCCTCCGGGTCCAACGAGTCCGGAGGAAGCCCAGCAGCGATGCGGGCAGCGCGTGCGGCGCGCCTCACCCAGTTCTCCTGCTTGATCTGGCACCGGTGCTCCAGCGTGAGCATAGCATATGTGGTTGTCTTTTGCCGAACCATGGCGACGCCAGAGTGTGTGGGAAGAGCAGCGGAGCAGGAGAGAGATGGACGAGCTCGAGTTGGCGGCGTGGAGAGGGAGAAGGTGGATGTGGCTAGGATTAGGGGACGCCGGCCTGCTTAAATAGCAGGATTTGACCTAGGGTGGTGAGCCAAAGTGGCGCCACGCGATGTTCGCACCCCCCATCGGAGGATACGTCCGTCAAACGGTCGGGTTTCCGGGCTATTTCGTGTGGGACCCCATCATTAGTCCGATGTGACGGGTGCGCCCGGGCGACCCCATATTCGTCTCATATTTGGGTTGGATATGAGAGGTGCCGGTCACCCCGGGCGTTTGAGGCCCGTTTAAAGAGCACGTCTGGGTCTTTTTTTACCGGTCAGTGACCAGGTCGTTCGTCTGGACGTTTAAGCGGATTTTGGGCGTCCGACTGTAGATGCTCTAACCATGCTCTCATGTCATTGCGTCAACATGACTAATGACGACTAAAAAGTTAGAGTGGAATTTGCTCTCCCTACTAAGTTTGTGCTATTTTTTCAACACAACGACGAGGTTTGTGGGGGTGTGATGTTTTAGCTCACAGTATGCGCAAACACAAGAGAGTGGCAAACCGCCTGCATCCGTCCGGCCGCACTGTCTGGACTGCGGAAGCATGTAATGCAGGGCTGTATCAGTCAGCGGGGCGCTCAAGACGTGATTTCTCCCGCAATCTAGAAAAAAAATGGGGGAGCTTTGCGGGAGTCCGGACACGCGAAATGTAGGAATCCGACAGTCCTGACCCACCAAAAACCCTCCTCGGACCCCGCGACTCCATCCTCCCCATTTTTATCTCCTTCCTTCTTTCTCTCTTGCCTTCGCGCCGCTCCACCACCCCAGCCACCCACGCCATCCCTGTCGGAACTCTATGTCTCCGAGACCTCCAGCACTCCAGCAGGGCTCCACCCCGCTTCTCCTCCATCTTCGTTCAACCCCTGTCCTCCGACCGCCCCGCTAGGTACCATCCGTTACTGCTACTCTCACCATGCCGACAACTTTTCGATGAATCGTGGAGCTAAAAACAATTGTCTCTTCTTCTTTCTAGCAATGGATTCTGATTTGGAGTACATATACGAGCAGTATGTTGAGTCGTCCGACGACTCATCTGACGAGGAGGAGTACTCCGATGAGACGATGATGATGCAGGCGGTCCTTGAAGATACAGAGCGTGCGAATGAGCATGTTCTCAATTTCAAGGGATCGATCAAGGGTCATCGAGTGCTCAACCGCAACAGGGCGCGTGGCCATTTGACACTGATGGCCGAGTACTTTGCCCCCAATGCACTATTCGCTAACCATTTTTGCCAGCGTTTTCAGATGTGCAAAACTGTCTTCGATCGTTTGTACCATGGCGCCCGGTCCTACGATGACTATTTCATCCTGAAGAAGGACGTCGTGGGAATGATTGGCTTCTCTGGTTACTAGAAGTGCACGGCCACACTCCGGATGCTTGCATATGTCACGACCACTGATTCGTGGGATGAGTACCTACGGATGTCTGAGAGCACATGCGGAGATGCCATGGTCATGTTTGCAACTGCCGTGGTCGAGGTGTTCGGACCTCAGTACCTGAGAGAGCCAACTGTGGCAGACACTGAGAGGTTCTTGGCAATCTCAGAAGCAAGAGGATGGCCAGCTTTGCTCAGATCTCTTGACTGCATGCATTGGAAATGGAAGAAGTGCTCGAAGGCTTTACAAGGGCAATATCAGGGTCGTTGTTAAGAAGCCCACCATCATTCTTGAAACAGTTGCATCACATGATCTTTGGATTTGACACGCTTTTTTTGGCATGCCCGGGTTCACAATGACATCAATATGTTGAAGCGATCACCGCTGTTTGCGAGGCTGACTGAAGGAAAATCTCCTCCTTGCCACTATACTGTCAAGGGACATGAGTATAATATGGGCTACTATCTGGTTGATGGTATCTATCCTCCATGGGCTACCTTTGTCGGCACCATGTCAACCCCAGTTGGCCAGAAAAAGGTTCACTTTGCCCAATGACAAGAAGCAACTAGAAAGGATGTCGAGAGGGCATTTGGAGTTCTGCAGGTCCGTTTTGTAGTTGTTCGTGAACCTGCTAAACAATGGATCTAGAAACCTTGCGGGAGGTGATGACATGTTGTGTGATCATGCACAACATGATCGTCGAGGATGATGTGACGATGTTGTCATAGCTCCGGAATTTGAGAACACGGGTGATCCTATCCAACTTCCGGACCAGAATCCGGCCACATTTAAAGAGTTTATTCAAATGCATCAACAAATTCGGCATCGACCAACTCATGAGCAGCTGAAGGAAGATCCGATTGAGCATCAGTAGGTGGTTAAAGGGGACAACAATGTTGGGATGTAATATTTGAACTTTTTAAAATTTGAACTAGTGTCGCATGCGGCTATTTGGACGTCTATACCCTTTGCATGCGGCTATTCGATCGTGCGGGCTTGAAAAAAATGAGGAATGCCGGATGTATGCGGCTAGCTTTGGATATCGTCCCCCGCATCCATATTCACGGACGGATGCGGGAGGAAATTTGTGGGTTGCCGTTGGAGATGCCCTAAGCAGCCCATACCATCTAGTGCAGTAAGATTCAAGCCATGCAGTGAAAAAATTATACCACATAAACATATACTCTCTCCGTTGCAAAATACTTCTCATGTTGTTTTTAGGAGTGAATTCCGTTTTTTACCCCCTAATTTAGCATTTTTTACATTAGTTACCCCTTTAACAAATTTTCGTCCAGATTACCCCATTTAGTGACAATCTTGTCTGTTTTTACCCCTTTTAATTTTTAAGAGCCTTCGATTGTGTTTTACTCGAGAGAGACTAAGTACCCAAACATACATTTCTGTTATAACCAACAAAAACATACTATTATGTTAATAACTGGTAGTACTAATTTTTAATGGACACACATCCTTAAAGCCCAACTAAAAAACACATGTTCGATGATAGCACTGCGAAGCTGTAAAATAGAATGTGATGTATTAGTTTGATGATCTCCCAAAGCGTAAAATAATGCGTCCTCCGATGTTTGCATCAAGGAAGAAAACTAAACTATCATCACATTAAACCTATGAACCACAACCCACAATGCAAAATTGAACTTACTTGACCGCTCAAGATAACTCTTCCTTTTTCCCGCGATGTGGTGCACACCTACACCTGACAGCTAGGAGAAAAAAAAAAACGGTGCTGCTAAGCCATGACTGGTTCGAGCATTGGAAAAAATGCAAAGAGGAGTTAGATGGCAGATCGCTCTAAAAAATTTATTAGGGTAAAAACTGGCAAGACCTTTGCTAAGTGGGGTAATCAGGATGAAAATTTGTTAAATGTGGTAATTAGTGTAAAAATGTTAAAGTAAGGGGTAAATACCGAAATTCACAAAAATGCATATGTCCACTTTTATAGATAAAGCTCACACGTATTTGTGGTGGTCCACGACGAGTATTTTAGAACGGAGGAAGTACTATGAATCTATGATCGAACGGAGGGTCCAGATAGGCATGATTCGTTGTCAATGAAAAATGGGCGCGCGCGCCTGACGAGTACTACCTACAATTTGATCGGACGGTGTCGTTGTGGGCATCTTCACTCTCTCTCGGCTTTTAGTATGTCTCATGTGCAGTTTGTTGGTGGGTGTGTACTCCGGTAAATTTAACAAATTTGACCTATAGACGAAATTAAATCATAGAATAAACTGTCCGTGAAACTATTTCACGCGGTGACCGTGGCGCGCTTAGCTCTCGGTATTGCACTAGTCTGACGCCGGAGCTAGGCGCTGCACTAGTGCAACGCCTAGAGCTAGGAGCTGCATTTGTATAGTGTGGCGCTTAGCTCTCGGCGCTGCACACGACTTAATAATTTTCGATCACACGCAGCGGCGCTGACCGTGTAGCGCCTATCTGTGAGGCGTTGCACAGTGTAGTGTGGCGCCTTCATGTCAGGCGTCACACAAAAAGGTCAGGCGCGTGAAATAGTTTCACGAACAGTTCATTCTGTGATTTAATTTCGTCTATAGGTTAAATTTATCAAATTTGCCGTGTACTCCACCAGCTTAATTGGCTTGCGCTTCTGCCCATCCGAGGAAACGATCACCACAGTGAGATCAAGCGGGAGGCCGTCCTACCTCAGGCTTTGGGCCGGTGAAAACATGGTAACCTTGTACCAGCTGATTGGTGCCGCCGACCGGCTGTGATGTGACGGATGAATATCCTGTATGTACCCGCTGACGGCCGACTCAGCAGCAGTAAAAGCTTTGCAATAGTAACCTTTAAGCTCGGGAACAATCTCTCGTGCAAGTAGTCGTGCATATGTCTGAAAACTGTAACCACGGGTTACGAAAGAGTACCATGGACAGTGCTACTCAGTTTAAATCTTATGTCGATTAGTTGGTTGGCTGGCTGGCTGAGAATGTTCTCTGTGGACTGCTGTAGTGACGAGATATCGCAGGGAGAGTACATGTATATACTCCTAATTGGTTGTCAAACATATTGAACCGTATATAACTCACCCAGACGCTCCTCATTGCAATCTTGAAAAACCGAGACGAGGCTCCACTGCTTTCTTATCTGGTGTTGTGTGATTTCAAGTCGGCTGTGGTCCTTGTCGAGAGATCTAGCTTTTCTGCGTCTCATCCAGCTGCTCGTATTGTACCCATGGATTTAGATCGAGCCACTGTTCCATGGATGCCGACGGCGGCCCATCCCCACCCACGAGTCATCAACGGACCACCTTTTTACAACAAAAAACAGCTTGCCAGAAGCATCCATGTCACACAAGAGTTAATGGCTATCTAGCTACTCCAGATAGCACTAATTATATACTCCCTCCGTCTCATAATGTAAGACGTTTTTTAACACTAGCTTAGTAACAAAAAACGTCTTACATTATGGGACGGAGAGATTACTTAGATAGAGTAGAACAATAGACCATGTGGCCACGCCAATCGAGATGTGCATCAATAATATACTTCCTTCCTCCTTTCCGGTTTATAAGGCTTATCCCAATTTTTTCATTTTTCCGATTTATAGGGCTCATCTCCATCTTCTTTTAAGATTCCAAGGCGCATTACATCTTTGCATGCAAGAATTAAAAAGGAACTCACCAATGCATGTAATGCTACTACTCATCTACTCCCTCCGTTCCTAAATATAAGTCTTTTTAGACATTTCACTAGGTGACTACATATGGAGCAAAATGAGTGAATCTAAACTCTAAAATATGTCTATATACATCCGTATGTAGTTCCCTAGTGAAACCTCTAAAAAGAGTTATATTTAGGAACGGAGGGAGTAATGGCCAAGCATGCATGCACTGTATTTAATCCCAATTAATGCATCAATTTAGTTTGGGTAATTTTGTAAAGTACGAGATACATTCATCCACTCATCATATACCTTGGTTGATGAGATTTCAGATTTGAGCCCTATAAACCAGAAAGGAGAGAGTAGGAAACAGCTTCTGTTGTCAGGTCAGGTGGGATCCATCCGACGATTACTGATAGACTGCATGTTGCAGCATTTTAACAAAACGTAGTCATCGACCAGCAGACACAAGGGAACCTGCTGCAGCCTACATATTTCTGTATTCCTATGGTACGTTTACAGTAGATGGCCAGCATAAGATACTGCAAATTGCGGGGGGCTTGAGAAAAGCAGATCCATCCATGGAAGCACATCATGGCACCAGCAAGACAGTTTCACATGCTCCTCTGCCAAACACCGTCTGGACTCTGCATCAAATAATAAACTAGCGGACGTTAGCAGTTGACCCCAGCAAAATCACAACCGTGCAACGTACATCGCACAATCCAATCTCTTGTGCCGCCTGCAACTGCCTGCAAGAATGATAGGAGATCAATCAGAAAAATATCCAGGCAAGCAGCACCTCGGCAGACTGCAGCAGTAGATTATTTTTGCATCCTTGCAAGCCCCGGTGGCTGATGCTGATGCACGCAACTTGTCCTGGGAGTACGTAAATCTAAGGCCTCCACGTGGGGCCTAGGTGAAGCCGACCCCTGAAAAGATGCACGGCCGGTGAGTGGAAACAGTGTGAAACATCGGATGCATCTGGATGTGTTGGAGAAAAAGAGCAAAGGGGCGATCGAGGAGAGGAGAGAAGCATGGAGACCTTTCCATTGCAGATGTGAGGAGGACATCGATCACATGCACCATCGTCGGTTGTTTTGCTTCTGCCCGGACCCCGGCCCCTTTCCTTTTTCTTCCTACTATTTCTCCCTATCCGTAATAATCGCACTAAAAGGTCTTTGAGCGTTACATTTCGTAATCCCGCGAGTGTAGTTCTTTGTCCCCCGCTTTGCGGCTATTTGTCTAAAACCTTCTTTCTTAATCAATAAAAATGACAAATCTTTTGCCTTGTTTCAAGAAAAAGATGGACTTTGTTGCTCAACTCAAACAGGAAAGCAAGGTATTTCCTTCACCATTAGCAAGGCTAGGCAAGATAGGCATGGATTTCCCGACCGCTAGGAACTATGAGGGCTATGCAAAGGTACTCAGACAAACAAAACATACCCTAGGTAGGCTAGGCGTCAGCAACAGTTGAAGACTGTGCATGCATGGAGCCGGCCGGAAAGGACCGCAACCTTGACCTATTAGCCGATGGAAAGAAAGAAAGTTTAACAAGGCGCGCGTCACGTCGGGAATGTCTGGCTAAAACGACGGGTATGGCCGGTATGCATGCGTCGTCTTTTCGCCTCTCATTCTTGGCTGGAGCAGACGCTAACCATCGAATACCATTGGGCGAAGGCGAGCACGTACTACTGGAGCTGTTATATTCTGTACCGTCAGACAAGTCGTACGAATGCAATGGGCAAGGGCAATGAAGGTTCGATGGCGAGAAGCAACAGGAGATGGATCGACCCATCATAGCGCGCGCGACAACGAGGCATCACCACCACCTCACGATCCGTTCGCTAGATCTCGCTAGCTAGTGCCCAAGATCCACTGTGAGGCGTGATAAATTTGTCCAGCCACGATAGGGCTAGGGCAGGACACAGCCAGCGCGTGGTGCGTACGAACCGGCGGTCGATCGCGCAGAGCCGGCCGGCCACTTGCCGGCGCCCGCGCGTTACTAGACGTACGTACGCACCGCCGCGTAGCATGGCAATGGCATGCATGTTTGGCTCCCGTCGCACCGTACCGCGTGCCAACTGACCACAGGGGGACCAGGGCGGGCGCCGACGCCGGGAACGCTGGCCATGCCCACACCACGCGCATCCCAGATCCGTTCCCGTGCGCCGGAACCGGACACGTCCCTGCCCTTGCTCCGCCCACACCACAGGGTTTTTGCATTGGCTGTCTTTCTGTGCAGATTAGGACGTCCAGGCACGCACGCGCCAAGTGGAACGCATCGTGCCTAGCTAGCCAGCCGTGGAGGGATCGAGAGGGGCACGTACGTGCGTACATGGTCCACGTCGGTGGCAACCTGAGGAAAGAGAGGGGCACTGATAATGATAATCAAGCGTTGAAGGGGTTGTTGGTCCGGTTTTTCCTTTAAAGCTGATGATGATCATCTCCACCACTCATGCATCCATGATGCCCTGAGTAGTGAGCAGTGATCTCTCTCTAGCTAGCCGCATTATTTGCTCCATCTAGCTGGTGCCTTGAGTAGAGTAGTGATAGTTTCGAGTCCATCACGTGCACTGCGGGGAGATGCCACGCCACGCGCTGTTTGTGCTAAATAAAGAGGCCGGCGGGGTTGATGGAGGGAGGCTCAGGCCAAACTAAGTATTCCCAACAACTTAACTCCCTTACTTGCTTGGCCTGGAACAAATTGTTCTCCAAGACGTTGCTTGTACGTGCACCGTGCTTAGTTGGATCCTTCATGTGCAATGTGCTAACTTCCCATTGATCCTTGCACTAGCATGCATGTAACCGGCCCATTCCCGCCAAATAAAGGCATGCTCAGATCCAATACACCTGCTTAGCACGTCCAATGATGTGGATCTCTTGGATCCAATGATGCTGCTCCGTTGACGTTTACAAGTCATGCTCATGGGGTGGGGATCGAATAATGATCGCTGCGCCTGCCTTCTTCAATGATGCATATGCAGATGCAGTATCGTCCCGATCGATCACTTACCCCTTCCTCCCGTCCATGATCCATCATCCATACTTGCCTGTCAGTGCGCGCTTATGCCCCGAAAGCTACTCCGCAACCACCGCCGCTTCCTCCGCCCGCTGCTGCTAGATCGATCCACCGGCCGCTCGCTCGTTGCATTATTGCGAAATTTTTGGAGAAGTGCCGAAAGGCCCGGGCCTTCGGTCGCGGCTTTTGCGTGCAGCTTTGGACACCGCACGCCGGGGCAGCCCGGGAATGGGGCCTCCTGGGCCGCGAGCACACCTGTGCAGGAAGAGCATTCTCGACACTGTTGTTTTAGTTTGCTCGTGATGCTCCACTGTCGGCGTGAAGTAAATGGAGATTTTGGGACGACTACATCATGCTCACACCTTCCTATGTTGGAAGGGTCCATTCCATGTTCCTATTTGCAGCACGTATGAGATCGACGATGTAATTTCAGTTGAAGATGTGAAGAGCATAGGAGCCGGGAGAAACATGTTGGCCTTAACGCTAGCCGTCGCGGCAGTTCTGCGTGATGATCACCTCCACATTGGATGATCCATGATCAGTTGGTGAGGGGCAAACGATCGACTTGGTGCGTGTGTGTGGTCATCGGTCCCGCTGCGAGCTGATATCTTTGTTATCCACTGTGCTACTAGCTGCTTCTGAATTTTGGGAATCGCTATGTGCCTTCTTTGTGAAGAACACTACATTTAGCATCAGACGTAAATATTTCTACAATAACCAATGTCCATCCAAGTAGTCGCCTCTTTGTAAGACGACGTCTCCAACACTTTATTCCCTGTCTTTGGTAAGATCACTACCTCGGCTTGCCTCGTTCGTCCCTCCCGACCATCCCTCTAGGTTCGAGGGGCGACGATTCTTCTCTTGAGTCGGCCCCCTGCCTCCTCGAATTTCTCTACTGACATTGTGCCATTGAGCTCTATGATCCTTCGCCTAAGTAAAAGAAGAGGAGGCAAAATGAATCAAGAACGCAATCCATTTAATATTGTAAGTTCACACATTAGAAAATACTCCCGCTGTCCCAAAATAAGTGTCGTTAATTTAGTATAAAATTAGTAAGGACGGAGGGAGTAATCCCTTATGAAATCATATAAATAATCATTAACCCATATTGTCCTTTTTTGTGGCGATAACCCAACTTTACCACGTGGTCATTAACAATACTTCCTTTGTTTCTAACTATAATACCTATTTTAATGACAATGCAAGGTAGAGCTCGAGCTCCATGGATCTCCTTTTTTTTCAAGAAAAGACACATTTAAATTTTCAAGAAAAGCTTAAAATATTGTACACGTGTAAATGGATGTTTAGTACATGTCTGGTAAAGTTTGATGATGATATACATTAAGGTGAGAGTTACACAGAAAATAAAAATATCTGTTTTCGAAGATGGTGAGCAGTACACATCTGTTTGCTATTAAAATATGCACGAATTTGTCTTTTTTATGTAGGCCGCATGTTATTGTATTTTAATTGTGAAACTCCGCACACTTAAAAAAATACATCTATATGAACATGTAGAATTTTTTCAGATTTTTTCGAAGCTCTGAAATATATTTTTTGACTTTCATTTCGGAAAAAGAGCTCCAAAATGCCTCACTCCTATTTTAGTCTGTTACACTACAAGATTTGGACCAACATTTGTTTTTGCACGGAAACAGTTTCTATTTTAAAATATGACTCACTCTAGTAATATGATGTCATTAGATGAATATTTGAATAAGCTTACCTTTGAAATGGATGGAGTATTCATATCACACAAATCATATGTTAACCTATTAATATATATATATATATATATATATATATATATATATATATATATATATATATATATATATATATATATATCCTACAAATATAAAACAAACAGGGTATGTCATTTTTAGTATACAGATAATATGTTTTTCCTACAAGCTGTAATATAGATTGTGATATTCAATTTTATTTTAAAGATATAGTGGATAAAAAAAAGTAGCATGAATTGCAGGGGAGATCTTTCGGCCTAAAGGAGAACCAGTCTGTGGCTATGCAAAGCCCGTTGATCTTTCGGCCTGGCTCTAATAGTAAAGAAAAAGCTGAGCCCATGTGTACCCGACATGGGCCAGATAAAAGCCCAATACTAAACGAAACTCTTCCCGATCCTTCTGCAATGCGTAGGCAAACCCTATTTGAGGCTGCAGATTATCGACAGGAATCAAAAAATTAGTTATATTTTTTCGCTGTGTTTGAGAGCAGCTTGCTCGGATTGTTTGGCCGGCCCATCAGCGTGGCGCGTGAGCGCCAGTTGCAGTAACTGGCGCTGAAGGTAATTTCCTTATGTAGTCGGCTAGCTTCTGATCTTTCAGACTGACAGCATCAGCAGGCAATTTCTGTGTTGAGTGCTCTAATCTGGTTCTTTCGGGCTTCGGTGGATAACGGTAGATGTAGTAACAAACAATAGTACTAGTTGGCTACTTTTGAGGATAAGGCCTAGTCGGCTGATCTATTGGATGAAACGTGTAATTAAGTTAGATGAGCTGCTTTTCAGACAAAGAAAAATGTTAGATGAGGGATTGCTGCTGACGAACACTAGCTGCATCTGACAAATATCCATAATGTGAAGATCACTTTTGTTGCATCTCTCGACTAGTATATGTTGCTGCTGTTAGTTATTTTCTTCGTTTTAATTATTGTCAGAAAAATGGATGTATCTGAGGCGTATTTTAATTCTGATACATCCATTTTCGGTAACAATAATTCGAACGAAAAATAGAGAGTGTGGTTAGGTCAGCTATCATAGAACATTGTACTGTACGAACAATGGTAAAGCGTGCCGACCTTTTTTCCAAATCTGAAGATATGTTGGTAGATATTTTCAACAGAGTCAACCCACCATGCCTTTAGCTAGAGAACACATACATATACAGCATGTTTTTTTTTTGTAGAACAACGAAACATTACTCCTTGCGGCAGTGTTAAATCCCCGGGAGGTATTTCAGTGCTAAAACAAAATGCAATGCCACTGGCTCTGTACCCTCGTAATGTATTCTTACAGTCAAGTTTTGATGTCAACCTAATGGAGATAACTCCATTACCAATTTACCATGCTTATCGATATTTTTCTTTTCTTTTGTTCAGTTGCTAGCGAATGCATGCCATAGTCCAAATGGCCAAATACGTAACATGCATACAAGATGAGGACGAGGTTATTCTGCAGATATTCTTTCTGCTGAGCTGTTGCGTGCCAGGAAAAGGAGAAGAGGTCAAACGATATGTACAAGAGCAGTGACGCCATGTCCGCCACCCCCCGCACTAGGATTGACTTTCATCGTACCAACAATATACTACTGCGTGGCACGCTAATGCGAGGCGATTACTTCCCTAATCCCCAGAGCACTTCCCGATTAAACAAAGCGCGCCCATGCTGATCCGTTCGGTCGGCTACAGCGACACTCGCTGATGCGCCCCTCGGACGCGAAACGGGTTCGTGAGAGCTGATCCCCATCGGTGACCTGACCTCAGCTCAGACCTAATCTCAACGACGCGCGGGGAGGCGGCTTGATAAGGTCGTTACGTGCCTTGATCCAGGGTTAAGCGAGCCAGGAGTAGTGATTAAACAACGCCGAAGCGGCAGAATTATGCGCAATCATTGCGTTGTATCTATGCGCGGACCTTATCGTGGGTACGGCAACCTGCATGATTGCCGCATTGCGTAGCCCTGCAGAGTTTTAATCAGGACTTGAGGATGACTGCCGACTTTCTTAATCTATCTACTGCGGGGCAGCTGGAGGCTCTCAAGGATTTGCGTGTTAGCCACTTCGTTACTCGCGGCTTGTTGGTGAGCGATTGTCCGTGAAGGACACCCATTAATCTCTGTCTCAGGGCATTTCGAACCGATTCCTTATCCAGCCGTAAGAAGTATAAGTGAGTTTTTTTTCTTCTCTAAGTCACATCCCCCTCGGTGAGTGCACCGGACCGGTATGTGACCCATTCCTGGTATGTGGCTGGGATGGGGCATCCGGCATTAGATGTTAGGTTTTGGTGCGATGTCTGTTTGGTATTAGACTCGGACATTCGGCATCTCTGCATCAAGGGGATAGGAGTAGCGAGAGGTGTCGTCAGGATGGTGGCTTTAGGCTTACTGATATAATGCTTTGTAAGGTCTTTGATAATAATTAATAAAATGGTTGCATGCATCGATTAGATGCAGAGCCCGGGGGTAATCCTCCTTTTCTAAAAAAACATCTAGCCGATTCCTTATACAATACCAGTTTGTGGAGTAAAAAATTTACTCCATCCCTATTCCCGTGAGTATATTTACTTCGGCTTGCGGCGGCCGGTAAAATTCTCTTCCTCTCATATGCCTCATTTTCTCCTCCTCGCACCGCCGTCTGCGTGTCCCCCGCCCCGATCTGCCACCTCCTCTCCTCCCAATGGCCGAACGTGATGAACGGAGGTCCCCTCCGCCGAGAGCGCCCCTCGGCGGAGGCCGCCGACAAGGCCTAGGTGGATGACCTCCGCCGACAGTACCCAGAGCTCGTGGAGGCGGAGCAGGCGATATTCGCCGTCAATGGCGGCAAAGTCATCGTCATCTCCGACAACGAGAAGGGCGGCAAGGCGGGCGGCGAGGAGGAGGAGATCGACGTCGAGGAGTGGCGAGGCATCTTCCCCGACGATGACGGCACCGGCTCAGACCCAACTCTCACCGAGGGTGGCCTCACGAGGAAGGACTGGCTCGACCTCCACTTCAATCGAATTTGAGTGTAGTTCAGTATAGGTTTTTAGTGTAGTATAGTTTAAGTTTAAATTTATGTTAAGTTATGTTTAATTTAGGTTGTCAAGACTATTTATGTCGAACTTATTTTTAAATGCATGTGAATTGGTTGAAATTAGATTCAATTTATGCAAATTTATGCTTTACTTCATTAAGTTTAAGGAATCGGCTAAAACCAATCAAAATTTAGTGGAGTATGAATACTCCACTAAAGTTTATTAGGCCGGATACTCCGTTATTTTTTAGGGATCAGTTAGAAAGGCCCTTAGTGGGTGAAAAAATTTACTCGTGAGTACTCCCTCCGTTTGAAAATACTTGTCATTAAAATGGATAAAAAGAGATGTATCTAGAATTAGAATACGTCTAGATACATCGTCTTTTATCTATTTTGATGACAAGTATTTCCGGACGGAGGGGGTATATAGGCATTGTTGAGCATAGTGATGCTATTCATCCTCCAGGGTGCAGAATAAGTTATTCTTCACTTGAGGTAATTTTACAATCGTTTCATAATTAAATTACGTTTGTAATTCAAATAGTTACATTCACTACGTAAAATTTTGCATAAGAAAATAAAAATATAGATCATAAGACAAAAAAATTACAATTTATGTGTATTTTATATTATGTTTTTATGTTTGTAATTTTAATAACATAAAATATTTTTTACGACGATTATATATTTTCTTACAGTCTCTTTTTACATCAGAAATAAGACAAAATTTACGGAACGTAAAATTACAATTCATTGATGGTAAAATAAAGGAGGGTGAAGAATAATTATTCCTCACCCAGGGTGACGAATAGTCAATCCCTTGTTGAGCAACCATATTTACTAGAAGGATGCAAAAACTAGACCAGCAGTGGGAGGAGCCCCTTACGGTTTTAAAATTAAGAGATTGAAAACACAGGTTTGGCATGAAATAGGGGAAATGAAAAGGAAGGTAGATGCAAAACATAAGAACAAAAAACTTTGTAGGAAGCTACAGAGGCCTGTTCGGTATGCAGGGTAAAGTAACCCATGAAATCAACACATGTGGGTCCCATGCATTGAGTTTTAAATGATACTATTGCTGTGTAAGTGGGCCACCATGTATACAGATCAATCTTTTTCACAGCGGATGTGGGTCCTAATGTGCCATGGTCCCGCTTTTCCACCCTGCTTGCCTCGGGCCTCCGCAAAAAAATGGGCTACAACCGGATGTTTGGTTTCCTGTGAAAATGTAGGCATAGAAAACTTTCCAGAGGATCGGCTACGGGAGATTCCTTCGTTCCGAACGGCAGAAAATGAGATCGTTCCTTAGGGATAGCTTTCCAATGGTTTTCCTGTACTTTTCCTCCGTCCAGAACTAGCCCTAAGATAAGAGGAGCTGCATCAGTACTCGTTGGTTTGTTTTGTCAACCGGGGGGATTGCTGAGCAAGTCTTTCGGTTACTGGCATGGAATGTTCTGGAACCTGGATAACTCGCGCACTACCTAGCGTGCTCGTTGGCCTTTCCTTTTCATGCGTTGCGAGCACTACTGACCAACACCTTGCTCCGCTTTTGAAATCCATCTGCGGGCCATGTTTTGACCCAGCCAGACATGCTTACCGCGGCTACGTGTCGAGCCGCCGGGGCAGCGCGGTGCCCCGCCCCCGCCCCCGCCCCCGGCCGTGGCCGGGACGCAAGTCTCCGCGCCAAGGTGCCATCACGCGGCTGCCAAAAGTCAGCCCAGGTCCGCGCGGACGGCCGGCCCACCCGCAGCAGGAAGCCCCGTCCAGTGACGAGCGGGGCCGACGCTCGCAGGAGACCCCCGGGACGGCCACACGTGTACGGTCGCCGGAGGCGTCGTCGAGGCTGCGGGGGTTTGGTGTTGGTGTTGGTGGTGGGTGGGACTGGGCGGCGGTCCGTCGTCACGGGGTGACCGCCGGCCGGCGGTGGCGGTGGGCCCGTGGCTGGCTTGTTGTCGTGGACTTTGGATTGTACTACCAGCACAGCGGGAGCGACGTCTTTTTTTTCTCTTGAGATTGGGAGGGAGGGGGGTTTGGAGTCGTGCGTGCCGAAAGTGAGCGCTGAATCGGCCAGATGGATTTGTCATGGTGCGTGCCGCGCGCATAAATGCGAAAAGGTTAACAGTGTCGCCCTGTTCTGTGTCCTGTTTGGCGGAAGTGTTGCAATCATAATTCCAGTAGCGCTCCTCTTTCAAGCACTTATATCAACCTTTGATGTGAAATTCCATTAAAAAACCTTTGATGTGAAACGAAAGGTCTGGAACTCAAATGATCTCGAATAAATGAGCATTTTTTATGACATATAATTCAGAAAAAAAACAGCAGATAAAACATAATGATCATAATAGTGACAGATGTAGGTCTTTTGCCTTGTTTCGATAAATAAAAGCAATGAGAACTGAAATAGGTAACAAGGTGATAAAACTAGTAATGCAATTGGGTACCTAAAGGACAAAGGTCATACCAATGTCAATTGCTAATACTGTTAGACCAACCACAATATCTAACAACGGGAAAAGAGCATATACGGTGAAAGAAGAGACGGTCACTTCGTTGGCCATCTCGCTGAAACGATCGTCGATGTTGTGGAAGTAGTCGCGCGCAACCATGTTGGTGAAGAAGCCAACAGTTTGCTTATCAAAAACCTTACTGCTCCTCTCCCGCACATGATCACAAGAGGCAGTGTTTTGGAGACATGTTGTCCCACTTCGGGTGCACACCGAGAAGCATGATGGAAAAATGGTAGGCGGCGCAAAGCTACTAGTTAAAACTGATCCGTCAGTTCGACTCCCACTAGTGGGCGAAACATAAAACTTCTTTGTTGAGTGATAAAAAGAAGCTGCGCTTACACATGCATAGATCCTAACTCGAGTCCCTAATTCATGAAACACGACGCAGATAGGATGAATGGTAGAGGAGGAGCGCGGGCGTATATGTTCCCTTCTCAAGCTTTTGCTAGTGTGTGTCGTGGAGGGATCGATCTTATATGTTGGTCCAACACACTTTTCATTGGTGGAGTTAGACTAAACCTTTAACATCTATGAAGGGAAACATCGGATAGAAGCTGCGTCAATTAGTTTGAATTAGAGGGATTAGAAGAATATATCGTGTAACGGAATGGCTAGATATTCAGAGATGAAGCACCTTCTTTGAAAGGGGGAACTCAAACCTGATTTTGTCTTGGTTCATTGAGCCAAGCATAAGCACTTCACTCAGTTCAATCACCGGATACATCTGAACTTATATGTTCTTTTCATTTGCCTTTTCTTTTAGCTTCACTGTAAATACCCCTTGTACCATATTTTATTTTTACAATATAATACAGCAGGACACGCTGTCTTGTCCGTAAAACAAAAATCTCTAGTATGAGGTAAAAGTTAAACCTCCAATAATACTGCCATGCCTGACACTGCTGAGCATAATGCTGGAACCGAAACTGGGAGGAGGTTCATACGCTCGAGCATTTGATGAGCATAATGCTGGAACCGAAACTGGGAGGAGGTTCATACGCTCGAGCATATTCTCGGAGCACAATAAACTAATACAGCCGTTCTCACAATACTAGCCACTATCAAGTGGTCAACGCATTGTTATGCAGTTTAAGAGTTTACTTGCTGCGGGGATTAAAGCATGGTGATCTCATCTCTGGCTCTGCTTATGGTGCGTATAGGAGAAGGAATCGTTTCTGTACGAACATACTGTATATTGTTCACGCAGTTGTTCCCAGAAAAATATTCCTGCAGCCACCTTGCATCTTTTCGTAGCTACGAGTAATTTTAAAGGAGAAATTCCCAAGTAACTAGGAAAGGCGGTGACAAGTTACACTCACACACCAATAGCCGGAATCAACATTCCAGAACGCCTTTCACACCATTCCCAGCAGTACATCACCGAACATGCATCAGATTCGCAGGAAGAGAAAAAAGGCGTGGTTGGCAGCGGCACGTGTTGCCAGAATGGACCATAGACAGACAGTTTAGTAAAGTAAAAGACAAGGTCCTAAACTAGGGGGAAATTCCTCGGCCAGTTCTTTTCTGAGACGATAAGCCGATTGGTTCACTAGTAAAAGTAGCTAATCCACTGGCCTTTCGGCATATGCAGCCTTAATCATGCATGCAATTGTTATTAGTAGTAGTACTCCGTAGCAAATGCAAAGATCTTCCGCCAGTCCTGCGTCGTCTGCAAACCATACACCTGGGCTCCTCTCGTTGATTGCAGATGGAGCACACAGTACTCAATGATTGGAAGAAAAACCCGTCGGAATATTGGACAAGTGGTACCAGCTTAACAACTGGAAGTGATAGGCATTCTCCTACTCGGTCAGCCTAGCAACAAGAAGTTGATTTTGGAGCCGAGAAGAATGAATAATGGGGCCCCGGCCGAGATGGGATTGTAGTGCAAGGAAAGCAACGGACGGATCACTCCAAGGCCAGTGCCGTCCGTGCAAAGCCGCGGCACCAAACCGAAAGCTACGTCCGCGTTCCAGCGCACGCCTCGCGATCCGTGCGGGCCTCCGCCGGCCGTCGCACGCATCGCGAGGTCCGCCGTGTCGTCCGTAGGGGCTCGCTGACGGGTCAATGCGCATGGGGCCCGACCACCGTCCACGACCCCGTTCGCGCCACACAGCGACAACCGCCTTTTTCTTTCGTTTTCACCCCCGTGGAACATCCCCGAGCTCTCCAAAAATATCTCGCCCGCCCACCTTTATAAGCCCGTCGCGGCCGGCCGATCTCTCCAAATCAGATCAGAACCACGCGCCCCATTGGCTCCCCTCCTCCCCCGCGCACGCGCGCCCCGCAGCTTCCCTCGTTCGCCACGCAGCTTTGTACAGTTCGTACGTGAGTTGCTTGGGCGGCGGCGGCGGCCGGGTTAAATTCAACCGGAGGATTCGCGCGATCGAGCGAGTTGTTGGAATGGATGCGGCGGATACTCGGGGCCGGCGCGAGCGGAGATGGAAGGGGAATGCCGCGAGCTCGGCGGCGGAGAAGCAGCAGCAGCAGCTGGCGCCGGTTTTAGAAGACGCGCCGGCGGCCGCATTGCTCCCGCCGCTGAAGAAGATGCGGAGCCCCGACTGCCGCCTCCGCCGCTCCGTGTCCTCGCTGTCGTCGGCTCCTGCTTCCCCTGACTCCTCCTCTGTTTCCAACCCCCTCTCCCCGCCCGCGACGTCCTTGCCGCGGCAGATATTCCCGTTCGCGTACGATCCGTCCCCGGCGGCGGCCCCGAGGCTCCTGCAGCTGTTGCGGTACTCCTCCAGCCTGTACCAACAGCCGATGCTGCCGCAGCAGCTCCAGCAGCAGCAGCACACACCTTCGCAGCACCCGCAGATGATATCATTCGGCGATGCCCAGCAGCAGCAGCAGCAGCAGTTCGAGGCGGCGGCGGCCTTGATCCCGCCGCAGTACATGTCGCCGGAGGCGCTGCGCTACTGGAGCGCGGCCCTGAACCTGAGCCCGCGAGGCGTGCTTGGCGGGGTCGTGCCGCCGGCGCTGTACCAGCACCTGCTGCGGCCGCCTGGCCCGGCCAAGCTGTACCGTGGTGTGCGCCAGCGTCACTGGGGGAAGTGGGTGGCGGAGATCCGCCTGCCACGGAACCGCACGCGCCTGTGGCTCGGCACCTTCGACACCGCCGAGGACGCCGCCATGGCGTACGATCGCGAGGCCTTCAAGCTGCGCGGCGAGAACGCGCGGCTCAACTTCCCCGACCTCTTCCTCGGCAAAGGACGCTCCGGCGGCAGCGGCCGCACCAGCGCCAGCGCCGCGGCATCGGCCTCCTCCTCCTCCACGTCCGCTCCGCCGACGCCGGACGAAACCCATGCGCAGCAAGCTCAGCTGCTGCTCCAGCGTGAACAACAGCAGCACACGGACGAGCAAGCGAACACTGGACCGAAACCTCTGCTCTCCGCAGCAGAGCAGGACGGCCTCCCGGAACCAGAGCAAAATCCTGAGCTCCAGAATGCAAAGCAACAATGCAGCGACGGTAGCACGGCCATGATGCAGCAGGCTCCAGTGACCCCGGGCGGCGTCTGGGGCCCGGCCGACGACGCATGGTTCAGCGCGTGGGGCCCAGGCAGCTCTGTCTGGGACTACGACATGGACAGCGCCCACGGCCTCTTACTCCAGTCTCGCTTCGCCGGTGATCAGGCCGGCATGGATTACGTCCCCACTGCGCCGGAAGCCCACGTGGCACCGGCGGCAGGGACAGGCACGGCCTGCGCCGCTCCCCCTTCTCCTGTTCCTCCCCGTTCTCCCTTCATGTGGAAGGACTAGACACGCATCCCCATCTCTGAACATCTCACACACAGAACCTATCTACGCCGTGAGATGCACACAGGCTGCAGATTTTTAGCAGACAGCTTGTGGCATCATCACATCGCAGGAACATCTCATGACCTTTTCTTTTCTCTCTGATCGATTTTCTCCTGAAAATCGCAAGGAAGCCCCCAGCTGCATTTTATAGGCTGGGACAAAGATGGGCTATATTTGATTCTCCATCCTTGTAGATCCTTCCGTGATAATTCTAAGATGAGTTTTAGACATTAGATAGCTAGTGCTCATCAGTTGTTTCCTGCATCTTTAGTTGTGTTGTGTATGGCTTTAGGGTTCCTAATAAAGGTTCTGGAAAAGGAGACGATTTTTATGCTCTCCTCTTGTTCTTACCTGAATAATTGTGCCACATCTGCCATGCACGTTATATGTATTGTTAGTTTCATGATCAATGAATTGATAGTTCTTACTCCATCCGACCCAAATAAGTGTCATGGTTTCGAACTAAAATTGAATCTTAGTTCAAAATTGTGACGCTCATTTTGGATTGGAAGGAGTACTTGTTTTCGTCAATGAAGTCTTCTGATTTTGTTTTCAACTCATCATGTACACGAATATGAGCAGGGGAAGATGTTCATATGAAGAGACTAGTACATGAACAATGATTTTGTTTTCAACTCGTTAATGGTCACTTGTTACAAGAGATTAAGTTGCTCATGTTGGGCGTGAGTTTGTTCTAGTTAGAGCATCTACAGCCAGGTGCCCTATATCCGCCTTATACGCCCGAGCAGGCCGTCACAAAATACTGACCCAACCGAAGCTCTCAAACGGGTCTCAAACACCCGAGCTGACCGGCACCCCTCATATTCATCCCAAATGTAGGCCGGATATGAGGCGGTACGGGCACGCCCAGGCGCGCCCGCCACATCAGCCCGGCCCACCGCGGCCCACCCGGACCCCACAAAAACCCCCGTCCGGCAAAAACTCTAGCTCACTCCGCTCCGCTTCCCTTCCCACGCCTTCCCGACGTTCCCATTTCCCCAATCTGCCAAATCCCTAGCGCCGGCGACCATGTCCAGCACTGACAGCCACTCCGACGACAGCTGCGGAGACGAGGAGGAGCTGGCGCTCCATATCGCGCTCGAGTGCTCACGGTTCGATACCAGCG
The DNA here is from genome assembly GCA_021605205.1 of Aegilops longissima. NCBI lineage: Eukaryota > Viridiplantae > Streptophyta > Magnoliopsida > Poales > Poaceae > Aegilops > Aegilops longissima. Next base: position 432,810,911 of record CM038681.1, on the reverse strand, counting down.
GCAGCTCCGGGTCCGGTGCGACGACCCCTGTTGCCCGTCGCGCCAGCGCCGATGCCGGCGCCAACCCTTCCCACCCCACGTGCAGATCTGCGAGGCCTGCCAGATCTGCTCATCTCGCCTGTCGGCCTCCTCCACCTCCGGCCGCTGCTCCTCGTGGACAGCGCTAGGTTCTAGTGCCCGCTAAGCCGACGCCGCGGATGCGGACTCCGGAGTCGGAGGCATGAGCTGCCCGCCGCGAGAGGCAAAGGGCTAGGGAGATGGCGGGTGGGTCCGACGGGTCTGCGCAGTTCGCCCGCCGCCGCCGGGTGCCTGACGAGGAGGACCGTCTCTTTGAGTGGGCGTGCCGCCGGTCACTGACTGAGGCAGAGACGAAGGCCGGGCGGCACTGGAGGCTCAACGACAAGCAGCTCCTGCTCGGCATTGAGCAATCCGAGTGGTAGGCGGCGGAAGCAACGAGGGAGGCGGCGAGGGTGGCCAAGCTCAAGCGCCAGCAAGACCGCGTCGTCCGGCGCTTGCAAGGCTTCAGCGTCATCTTCGATTCCTCCTCCTCCGACGGGTCCGACATGGACCCACCTCCTGTCGCGGACTCCTACAGCTGCACCGACGATCGGAAGGGCAAAGGGCCGGCGAAGAAGTGGTGAACATCCGTCTTTATTTCAAGTTTTTAGTTGTAGTTGTTGGGGAACGTAGCAGAAATAAAAAATTTTCTACGCATCACCAAGATCAATCTATGAGTTCATCTAGCAACGAGAGAGGAGTGCATCTACATACCCTTGTAGATCGCGAGCGGAAGCGTTCAAGAGAACGGAGTTGAGGGAGTCGTACTCGTCGTGATCCAAATCACCGATGACCGAGTGCCGAACGGACGGCACCTCCGCGTTCAACACACGTACGGCTGGGGAAGACGTCTCCTCCTTCTTGATCCAGCAAGGGGAAATGAGAGGTTGATATAGATCCAGCAGCACGACGGCGTGGTGGTGGATGCAGCGGGGATCTCGGCAGGGCTTCACCAAGCTCTACGGAGAGGAGGAGGTGTTGGAGAGGGAGAGGGAGGCGCCAGGGGCTAGGGTGCGGCTGCCCTTCCTCCCCTCCACTATATATAGGGGCTAGGGGGCGCATGCCCCCTTGGAGATCCCATCTAGAGGGGGGGGGGGGGGGCGGCGGCCCCCGGGGCAACGGCCCCCTTAGGGCTAATTTGGTAGCAGCCGAGTCAAAACCAGGGCAGCAAACCCCAGCCGGGGGAATTTTCATGGCATATGAGATCCCTTCCACCACAGGAGATTTCCCAATCTCTTGTTTATCATTTGGACGTTCGGTGACGAGGAGACATCGCCCAGTCGCTAGGTGGGCGTTGATCGCGTCGAGAAGCGGATGCGTGATTTTCTCTCCGGCCTCACGAGGCGGATTGCTCTCCTAGGGAACGACGAGGATCGGGCCGAAAGTCCCGAGCTATGAGTGACCAAACAATGCGCTAGCTTTCACGGGCCGATTGCCCCATGGGCTCCGAGCCCTGGTTCTGACGGGATCCTCCGGATACCGGACGACAAAATGAGGCCTTAGGGTTTCCAACCAAGGCGCGATGCCCCTCGGAGGGGGCACGCCTCTAGGGTTTCAACCCTAGGCGCCTTGGGCCCTTGGGTGGGCGCACCAGCCCACCAGGCTGGTTCCCACGCCACTTCAGCCCATGGGGCCCTCCGGATAGGTGGCCCCACCGGTGGACCCGGGACCCTTCCGTGGTCCCAGACAATCTGGTGACCCTGAAACTTTCCGGTGGTCAAACTGGACTTCCTATATATAAATCTTTACCTCCGGACCATTCCGGAACTCCTCGTGACGTTCGGGATCTCATCCGGGACTCTGAACAACTTTCGGGTTACTGCATACTAATATCTCTACAACCCTAGTGTCACCGAACCTTAAGTGTGTAGACCCTACGGGTTCGGGAGACACGCAGACATGACCGAGACGACTCTCCGGCCAATAACCAATAGCGGGATCTGGATACCCATGTTGGCTCCCACATGCTCCTCGATGATCTCGTCGGATGAACTACGATGTCGAGGATTCAATCAATCCCGTATACAATTCCCTTTGTCAATCGGTACGTTACTTGCCCGAGACTCGATCGTCGGTATCCCAATACCTCGTTCAATCTCGTTACCGGCAAGTCACTTTACTCGTACCGTAATGCATGATACCGTGACCAGACACTTGGTCACATAGAGCTCATTATGATGATGCATTACCGAGTGGGCCCAAAGATACCTCTCCGTCATACGGAGTGACAAATCCCAGTCTCAATTCGTGCCAACCCAACAGACACTTTCGGAGGTACCCATAGTGCACCTTTATAGTCACCCAGTTACGTTGTGACGTTTGGTACACCCAAAGCACTCCTACGGTATCCGGGAGTTGCACAATCTCATGGTCTAAGGAAATGATACTTGACATTTGGAAAAGCTCTAGCGAAACGAACTACACGATCTTTGTGCTATGCCTAGTATTGGGTCTTGTCCATCACATCATTCTCCTAATGATGTGATCCCGTTATCAATGACATCCAATGCCCATAGTCAGGAAACCATGACTATCTGTTGATCAACGAGCTAGTCAACTAGAGGCTTACTAGGGACATGTTGTGGTCTATGTATTCACACGTGTATTACGATTTTCGGATAACACAGTTATAGCATGAATAACAGACAATTATCATGAACAAAGAAATATAATAATAACCATTTTATTATTGCCTCTAGGGCATATTTCCAACAGTCTCCCACTTGCACTAGAGTCAATATTCTAGTTACATTGTGATGAATCGAACACCCATAGCGTTCTGGTGTTGATCATGTTTTTCCCTAGGGAGAGGTTTAGTCAACGGATCTGTTACATTCAGATCCGTATGTACTTTACAAATATCTATGTCTCCATCTTGAATATTTTCACGTATGGAGTTGAAGCGACGCTTGATGTGCCTGGTCTTCTTGTGAAACCTGGGCTCCTTGGCAAGTGCAATAGCTCCAGTGTTGTCACAGAAGAGTGCAATCGGCCCCGACGCATTGGGTATGACCCCTAGGTCGGTGATGAACTCCTTCACCCAGATTGCTTCATGCGCTGCCTCTGAGGCTGCCATGTACTCCGCTTCACATGTAGATCCCGCCACCACGCTCGCTTGCAATCGCACCACCATCGAGCCACCATTCAAAATATACACGATCCGTCTGTGACTTAGAGTCATCCAGATCGTGTTGAAGCTAAGCGTCGACGTAACCCTTTACGACGAGCTCTTCGTCACCTCCATAAACGAAAACATATCCTTAGTCCTTTTCGGTACTTTAGGATGTTCTTGACCGCTGTCCGGTGTTCCTTGCGGGATTACTTTGGTACCTTCCTACCAAACTTACGGCAAGGTTTACATCAGTATGGTACACATCATGGCATACATAATAGACCCTATGGCTGAGGCATAGGGATGCCACTCATCTCTTCTTTATCTTCTGCCGTGGTCGGCATTGAGCCGAGCTCAATCTCACACCTTGCAATGAGGCAAGAACCCTTTCTTGGACTGATCCATATTGAACTTCTTCAATATCTTATCAAGGTATGTGCTTTGTGAAAGACCTATGAGGCGCCTCGATCTATCCCTATAGATCTTGATGCCTAATATGTAAGCAGCTTCTCCAAGGTCCTTCATTGAAAAACACTTATTCAAGTAGGCTTTAATGTTGTCCAAAAGTTCTATATCATTTCCCATCAAAAGTATGTCATCTACATATAATATGAGAAATGCTACAGAGCTCCCACTCACTTTCTTGTAAATGCAGGCTTCTCCATAAGTCTCATAAACCCAAACGCTTTGATCATCTCATCAAAGCGAATGTTCCAACTCCGAGATGCTTGCACCAGCCCATAAATGGATCGCTGGAGCTTGCATACCTTGTTAGCATTCTCAGAGTCGACAAAACCTTCCGGCTGCATCATATACAGTTCTTCCTTAAGGTGACCGTTAAGGAATGCCGTTTTGACGTCCATTTGCCATATCTCATAATCATAGTATGCGGCAATTGCTAACATGATTTGGACGGACTTCAGCTTCGCTACGGGAGAGAATGTCTCATCGTAGTCAATCCCTTGAACTTGTCGATAACCCTTAGCGACAAGTCGAGCCTTATAGATGGTAACATTACCATCCGCGTCCGTCTTCTTCTTAAAGATCCATTTGTTTTCTATTGCTCGCCGATCATCGGCAAGTCTCACAAAGTCCATACTTTGTTTTCATACATGGATCCTATCTCGGATTGCATGGCTTCAAGCCATTTGTTGGAATCTGGGCCGCCATCGCTTCTTCATAGTTCAAGGTTCACCGTTGTCTAACAACATGATTTCCAAGACAGGGTTGCCATACCATTCTGGTGCGGAACGTGTCCTTGTGGACCTTCGTTCAAGAGGAGCTTGATCCAAGTATCTTGATCATCATCATTAACCTCCTCTCTTGTCGGTGCAGGCACCACAGGAACATCTTCCTGAGTTGCGCTACTTACCGTTTCAAGATGTAGTACTTCATCAAGCTCTACTTTCCTCCCACTTAATTCTTTCGAGAGAAACTCTTTCTCCAGAAAGGACCCGTTCTTGGCAACAAAGATCTTGCCTTCGGATCTCAAGTAGAAGGTATACCCAATGGTTTCCTTAGGGTATCCTATGAAGACGCATTTTTCCGACTTGGGTTCGAGCTTTTCAGGTTGAAGTTTCTTGACATAAGCATCGCATCCCCAAACTTTTAGAAACGACAGCTTAGGTTTCTTCCCAAACCATAATTCATACGGTGTCGTCTCAACGGATTTAGACGGTGCCCTATTTAAAGTGAATGTAGCTGTCTCTAGAGCGTATCCCCAAAATGATAGCGGTAAATCGGTAAGAGGCATCATAGATCGCACCATATCTAATAAAGTGCGATTCGACGTTCGGACACACCGTTCTGTTGAGGTGTTCCAGCGGCGTGAGTTGTGAAACGATTCCACATTTCCTTAAGTGCGTACCAAATTCGTGACTTAAATATTCTCCCCACGATCGATCGTAAGAATTTTATCTTTCGGTCACGTTGATTCTCTACCTCATTCTGAAATTCCTTGAACTTTTCAAAGGTCTCGGACTTGTGTTTCATCAAGTAGACATGCCCATATCTACTCAAGCATCGGTGAGAGTGAGAACATAACGATATCCTCCATGAGCCTCAACGCCATTGGACCGCACACATCAAGATGTATGATTTCCAATAAGTTGGTTGCTCGCCCATTGTTCCGGAGAACGGAGTCTTGGTCATCTTGCCCATGAGGCATGGTTCGCATGTGTCAAATGATTCATAATCGAGAGACTCTAAAAGTCCATCAGCATGGAGCTTCTTCATGCGCTTGACACCAATGTGACCAAGGCGGCAGTGCCACAAGTATGTGGGACTATCGTTATCAACTTTACATCTTTTGGTATTCACACTATGAATATGTGTAACGTCACGTTCGAGATTCATTAAGAATAAACCATTGACCATTGGGGCATGACCATAAAACATATCTCTCATATAAATAGAACAACCATTATTCTCGGATTTAAATGAGTAGCCATCTCGCATTAAACGAGATCCAGATACAATGTTCATGCTCAAAGCTGGTACTAAATAACAATTATTGAGGTTTAAAACTAATCTCGTAGGTAAATGTAGAGGTAGCGTGCCGACGGCGATCACATCAACCTTGGAACCATTCCCGACGCGCATCGTCACCTCATCCTTTGCCAGTCTCCGCTTATTCCGCAGCTCCTGCTTTGAGTTACAAATATGAGCAACCGCACCGGTATCAAATACCCAAGAGCTACTACGAGTACTGGTAAGGTACACATCAATTACATGTATATCACATATACCTTTGGTTTTGCCGGCCTTCTTGTCTACTAAGTACTTGGGGCAGTTCCGCTTCCAGTGACCACTTCCCTTGCAATAAAAGCACTCAGTCTCAGGCTTGGGTCCATTGCTTGACTTCTTCCTAGCAACTGGCTTACCAGGCGCGGCAACTTCCTTGCCGTCCTTCTTGAAGTTCTTCTTACCCTTGCCCTTCTTGAACTTAGTGGTTTTATTCACCATCAACACTTGATGTTCCTTTTTGATCTCTACCTCCGCTGATTTCAGCATTGAATATACCTCAGGAATGGTCTTTTCCATTCCCTGCATATTAAAGTTCATCACAAAGCTCTTGTAGCTCGGTGGAAGCGATCAAGGATTCTGTCATCGATGACCGCGTCATCCGGAGATTAACTCCCACTGAGTCAGCGGTTGTGCAACCCAAACATCTTGAGTAATGCTCTCCGATGTAACTATTTTCCTCCATCTTACAACTCAAGAACTTGTCGGAGACTTCATATCTCTCGACCGGGCATGAGCTTGGAAAACCATTTTCAGCTCTTGAACATCTCATATGCTCCGTGTTGCTCAAAACACTTTTGGAGACTCGGTTCTAAGCTGTAAAGCATGCCGCCTTTGAACGAGGGAGTAATCATCAAGACGAGACTGCCAAGCGCTCATACCGCCTTGGTTCTCTCGATTGGTGCTTCACCTAGCGGTGCTTCTAGGACATAATCTTTCTTGGCAGCTATGAGGATGATCCTCAGGTTCCGGACCCAGTCCGTATAGTTGCTGCCGTCATCTTTCAGCTTGGTTTTCTCTAGGAACGCGTTGAAGTTGAGGGTAACGTGGGCCATTTGATCTACAAGACATATTGTAAAGATTTGAGACTAAGTTCATGATAATTAAGTTCATCTAATCAAATTATTTAATGAACTCCCACTCAGATAGACATCCCTCTAGTTATCTAAGTGAAACATGATCCGAGTCAACTAGGCCGTGTCCGATCATCACGCGAGACGGACTAGTTAACATCGGTGAACATCTTCATGTTGATCGTATCTTCTATACGACTCATGCTCGACCTTTCGGTCTTCCGTGTTCCGAGGCCATGTCTGTACATGCTAGGCTCGTCAAGTCAACCTAAGAGTATTGCGTGTGTAAATCTGGCTTACACCCGTTGTATTCGAACGTTAGGATCTATCACACCCGATCATCACGTGGTGCTTCGAAACAACGAACCTTCGCAACGGTGCACAGTTAGGGGGAACACTTTTCTTGAAATTATTATGAGGGATCATCTTATTTACTACCGTCGTTCTAAGTAAACAAGATGAAAAACATGATGAACATCACATGCAATCAAATAGTTACATGATATGGCCAATTTCATATAGCTCCTTTGATCTCCATCTTCGGGGCTCCATGATCATCTTCGTCACCGGCATGACACCATGATCTCCATCATCGTGTCTCCATGAAGTTGCTCGCCAACTATTACTTCTACTACTATGGCTAACGCGTTTAGCAATGAAGTAAAGTAATTTACATGGCGTTTCTCAATGACACGCAGGTCATACAAAAATAAAGACAACTCCTATGGCTCCTGCCGGTTGTCATACTCATCGACATGCAAGTCGTGATCCTATTACAAGAACATGATCTCATACATCACATATATATCATTCATCATTCATCACAACTTTTGGCCATATCACATCACAAAACACTTGCTGCAAAAACAAGTTAGACGTCCTCTAATTGTTGTTGCAAGTTTTTACATGGCTGCAATAGGGTTCTAGCAAGAACGTTTTCTTACCTACGTAAAAGCCACAACGTGATTTGCCAACTTCTATTTACCCTTCATAAGGACCCTTTTCATCGAATCCGCTCCAACTAAAGTGGGAGAGACAGACACCCGCTAGCCACCTTATGCAACTAGTGCATGTCAGTCGGTGGAACCTGTCTTACGTAAGCGTACGTGTAAGGTCGGTCCGGGCCGCTTCATCCCACAATACTGCTGACAGGGAGCCGGATATCTGGCCGCGGACATCGCACACCGGCTGCCAGATGTGGGACAGATCATCCCCACGCCCGAACCCCATGAGAGGGTGATTTTCCTTACCCACTTCGTCCGCGGACTGGGATTTCCCCTCCACCCATTCGTCCGCGGGCTCATGTTCTACTACGGGCTGGATTTTCACGATATAGCCCCCAATTTTATCCTCAACATCTCGGCGTTTATCGTCGTGTGCGAGGCCTTCCTCCGCATCAGGCCCCACTTCTGCCTGTGGCTGAAGACCTTCAATGTTAAACCGAAGGCGGTGGTCGGCCAGCAAGCGGAGTGCGGAGGCGCCATGGTGGGAAAAATGCCTAACGTCACCTGGCTCGAAGGCTCCTATGTGGAGACCATAAAGGGGTGGCAATCGGGGTGGCTCTACATCACCGAGCCGCGCAACACCAACTGGTTGCGGCCCCCGAATTCTGATCCGAAATCCCCACGCGGCTCACCTCTTGGAAAGAGAAGGGCCTGTCCTGGGGTTCACCGGTGGAACTGACCGGACTCCAGAAATGCATCAGAAACATGATGAGCAAGAAAATCAAGTTTGTCAACGTGGTCCAGGTCATGCTCCTTCGCTGGATCCTCCCGTGTCAACGACGGGCTTTCAATTTGTGGGAGTTCGACCCGGCCGAGCACCAGACGCTGCGAGAGCTCTTAGACACTGTAACACCCCGGACGCAACTTTCCATATTTGTAACTTCAACTCTTGCCATTTTCGGCATTGTGATATGATATTCCCTCCGTGGTTGGGTTTTTCCTCATTTTTCATTTTGTCCATGTCATGCATTTTACTTCATATCATCATGTGCATCGCATTTGCATACGTGTTCGTCTTATGATTCCGAGCATTTTTCCCGTTGTCCGTTTTGCAATCCGGCACTCCTATCTCCCCGGCGCCCCTTTTACGTTTTTTCCGTGTGCGGGTACTAAACCTTCTCGGAATGGACCGAGGTTTGTCTAGTGGCCTTGGTATACCACCCGTAGACCACCGGTCAAGTTTCGGGTCATTTGGAGCTCGTTTGGTACTCCAACGGTTAACCGCACTCTCAAGAAAGGCCTCTTTTAAGTTGCAGCCCAACACCCTCCAAAACAGCCCAATAACCCATCTAAGTCACTTCCATGCTCTCCGTCGTTCGATCACGATCGTGTGGCGAAAACTACACCTCATTTGGACTCTCCTAGCTCCCTCTATGCCTATTTAAACATCTCACCTGGCTCCAAATCCGGGTCTTCTTCCCCAAGCCCTAGACGAATCCCTCACGCGCCACGGACGCGTCCGCCGCCGCCGGACAAAGCCGCCGCCAGCGTCAAGGCCAGTCAGCGCCCGCCACGTCCGCCGTGCCGCCACACACACATGGCCCATGAGGCCCACGGCCGGCCTGAGCCGCCACTGGCCGACCAGCGCCTCCTCGCCCGGTCCGCTGCTCGCCGCCTTCCTCGCGGCGCCGCCCCGCCACACCAAGCCTCCCTCCGGCCGGCCGCCGCGCCGCCCTCGCCAAGCCCCGCCGCCGCCATCGCCACTGCTCTCTCGCCGCCCCTGCTTCCGGGTCGCCGCCGCCGCCTCCGGCGGCCGCCTCCTCCCTCATCGCCGGCCTCGCCCGGGCTCCGGCGAGCCCGCACCGCCGCCGCCGTCGCCGATCGGGCCGGATCCCGATCCGATCCGGATCCTGACCTAGCCCGTTGACTTCTTCCCCCCTCCTCAATTCTTCTAAGTTTTTTGCATCCTATGTTATTTCGTGGCATTTCCAACGTAGCGTAACTTTGCATCTGTAGCTCCATTTTGCGCGTATAATATATCAAAATGTTCGCCTCGAAGAGTAGATCGTTTCATCTCATTGCTTTATTCTCATTTGAGCTCATATTGATGCCCGAAATGCTGTTAGAAGAGGGCTAGGTGATGTTAGTTTCTGTTTCTTAACAGAACTTGCACTTTTGTTATTTTTGCCATGATTGATGTGTGCACCCTATGAATTTGAGTCCTACATGTGTTTTGTAATATGCCATGCCATCTTTCCAGGGGTGTATGCCATGTATTTTTATGATCTATGTGGTGACTAGCACAAGCATGCAAATTAGGTGTCCTGATGTTGCTGTTTTCAGCCCTGTTTAGCTGATATTTTGATGCCATGTTAACTTGATTCTACCAAGAGATCCATGCATATTTTGAGATACTTCAGTAAGGATGTTTTGTTAAACATGTCTTGATCTATCCATCCATGCCTTTGTTTGAAATTATGGAGTGACATAGCTTGAGTCAATCGAGCTCTACTTTTGCTATCAAATGTTTCCTGGCAGATTGTTTACATGTTATTCAATTTTGCCAAGGTTGTTGTGGTTGATCCATGTATGCTATGTTATTGTTCTTGCCATGTATGCCTTCTATGCCATGTCTTCTTGATGTATGTATGCTTAGTTTATCATGTAAGGCTCTGTAGTGAGTGCATCGAGCTATTAAACATGCCTACTTGTTATCAGTTTTTGACATGTCATGTTGCTGAATCTGTTAACGAAACTTTCGTTATTGACATGGGTGTTACTATATTTTCTGATCCTTTTTGGCTTATGGTCAGTAAGGGACTTTTGTTCTATGCTTTGAGTAGATTCATGCCATGCCTTGTTTTGCTATTATAAGTTCCTGTAGCATGTAGTTTTGTTGCTCTGAACATTGCAACCTGATGCTGTTTTTGCCATGTCCAGCCTGATATTTTGTGCACTTTTGCCATGCTTGTTTGAACCTGTTATGATGTGAACTAGCCGTAGCTCAGTGCTCATCTTTTGTAAAGAATCTTGTGATCACTACCATATACTTTGTTGGTACGTTTGGGTGCAGTAGCTTAATTTCTTGTTGCTTGCTTAGTGGCATCATGCTGTTAATGGCAGATTTGTGCCATTCTTGTTTTGCTTGTCATTTGCAAACCGTGCATCCGATTCCGGTGATCTTTATATCGATTTCAACAGAAATCATCTCATCTTTCCAGTGGCATACTTGGTTTGCCAATTTGATGCCTGGTTCATCATTTTCCTTCCGGAGCGCGCATACGCATTACATATCACATCCCGCATACCATGTCATGTTTTGCATCATGTTGATTGTTGCATTGCACCGTGATTTATTGTGGTTCCTTTGTTTGTGGTCTTGCTTTGGGTAGAGCCGGGAGACGAGTACGTGAACGAGGAGCCTGTTGAGAACGCTTACGAGGATCAAGCTTTCGACAACTCTGAGAACATTGCACGCAAGATGACCATACCCTCGAAATCACTTCTATCTTTGCTATGCTAGATGCTCGCTCTTTTGCTATGTCTATGCTGCGATGCCTACCACTTGCTATATCATGCCACCCATATTGCCATGTCAGCCCCTAACCATCCTTTCCCTAGCAAACCGTTGTTTGGCTATGTTACCGCTTTGCTCAGCCCTCTTATAGCGTTGCTAGTTGCGGTGAAGTGAAGTTTGTTCCTTGTTGAACATGGAGATGTTGTTCCTTTTGGAACATGTTTACTTGTTGGGGATATCACAATATATATCTGCTATAATTAATGCATCTATATACTTGGTAAAGGGTGGAAGGCTCGGCCTTATGCACGGTGTTTTGTTCCACTCTTGCCACCCTAGTTTTCCGTCATACCGGTGTTATGTTCTTTGATTTCGCGTTCCTTACACGGTTGGGTGATTTATGGGACCCCCTTGATAGTTCGCTTTGAATAAGACTCGTCCAGCAAGGCCCAACTTTGGTTTTACCATTTGCCACCTAAGCCTTTTTCCCCCGGGTTTTCGCAAGCCCGAGGGTCATCTTTATTTAACCCCCCCCGGACCAGTGGTCCTTCGAGTGCTGGCCCGAACTAGAGCCCTGTGCAGCGCCCCCTCAAGGCAACTTGAGGTCTGGTTTTAGTTGTATGGACCGCTCATCCGGATGTGCCCTAAGAACGAGATATGTGCAGCTCCTATCGGGATTTGTCGGCACAATCGGGCGGCTTTGCTGGTCTTGTTTTATTGCTGTCGAAATGTCTTGTAGTCCGGGATTCCGAGATTGATCGGGTCTTCCCGGTAGAAGGAATATCCTTCGTTGACCGTGAGAGCTTATAATGGGCTAAGTTGGGACACCCTGCAGGTAATATCTTTCAAAGCCGTGCCATGGTTATGAGGCGATGGGAATTTGTTAATGCCCGTTGTAGAAAACCCGGTTGACCTCAAATAAAATACACAACAACGCGTGTGTAACCGTGATGGTCTCTTCTTGGCGGAGTCCGGAAGTGAACACGGTGTTGGAGTTATGTCGACGTAAGTAGTTCGGATCACTTCTTGATCGCTACTAGCTTCACGTCCGTGCTTTGCTTCTCTTCTCGCTCTCTTTTGCGATTGTAGCCACCATATATGCTAGTAAACTTGCAGCAGCTCCACTTTACAACTCTGTCGTTCCTATAAGCTTAAATAGTCTTGATCTCGCTGGTGTGAGATTGCTTTGAGTCCCGTGACTCACAGATTCTACCAAAACAGTTGCAGTTCCGATGATGCGGTGCAGGTGACGAACCGAGCTCAAGTGGGAGTTCGACGAGGAACGTGGTCGTTACTATGTGTCTTTTCCTGATGATCGATGAGTGGTGCCCAGTTGGGACGATTCGGGATCTGTGTAGCATTTGGGGTATCTTCTTTTATTTTGGTTCCGTGAGCGGACCTTGAGTGTACTCAATGATGGATGTTTATTTATGTACTTGTGTGAAGTGGCATTGTAAGCCAACTATGTATCTCTTTCCTTATTTATTACAGGGTTGTGTGAAGATTACCTCACTTGCGACATTGCTTTCAATGCGGTTATGCCTCTAAGTCGTGCCTCGACACGTGGGAGATATAGCCGCATCGAGGGCGCTAAGTTGGTAATCGAGCCTTCCTGACTTAGGAGCCCCCTACTTGATTTTTTGTCATGGCGTTGTTGAGTCTAGAATGGAAAATGTTTTGAGTCTTAGGATTATATATATCGGAGAGTAGGATTCTTTTACTCCCAGTCCCTTTGTCGCTCTGGTGAGGTATCCCGACGAGAGTTTTGACTCTTCTCTCCTCAAATTTCACTAAATTTTTTTAGGATCACGCTGGTATCTTGGGATCGTTCCGATGGTTTTGTGACGAGAACATTGTTCTTGGTGCCTCCCGACATTTAGGGGTTGTGGCGGTGTCCCGGGAGTTGAGCTCCGAGGTGTTGTCGTCACAATTTTATCGTTGCGATTCGAATACCCGAGTTTTGCCAACATCGAAATCTCTTTTGTGCGCTTGTTGGTGAGATAACCCGATAACCCAATCTTCGGGCGAAAAGGGAGTATTGCCATGACTTGTATAACGGATGTTTTTCAAGGTCGAGGTACATGATTTCCGAGGATTTCTTGGTTATGTGTTGACGGATGGATACAATTTGGATCTAGGTATTGTTAGTTTGGGTGATATATTTTGTGTCCCTGTATCCCCAACACCGCATTGCATAACCGAAAGTTTCGAAGTTTATAGGTGGGATTCAAGTAGCTCCTAGCATTTCTTCCCGCACATATTTGGTTCGTGATTGGGTAATCCTTACCACTTATTTGTTCCAGTCTTACCTTGTTATTTTTTTCATCAACCCCTATTCAAGTGGCTTCTCACCTTAATGGACGTGTGATGATTAACTTTGGAATTCATTCGTTCATTCTTGTTCGAATGTTTATTGTGAAGACTATATGTTGCAATTTCTATCCGTTGATTCAACTTGACTATTTGTCTATCAAAGGACTAACGGATGTCACCCTCTTGAGATGGCTCCGCCAACGCGTCGAATCTGGACCGCAATGATGGGGATCGACGAACCCTCCACCTCCACCTCCGCCTCCGGAGGCTCGCAAGCTATCATGGCAGCCACCAATGCCAATGCTCGATGATTTTGCAGCTCTTGCAAGAACGTACTCAAGGGCAGGGCAGTCAAGGAAATCAAGGTCAAGGCAACAATCAGCCGCACTTTGCTACTCTCGGTCGGTTCCTCGCTAATCAGCGAAGTCTTTCAGCTTCGTGTCGAGGCCACGACGCGATGATTGGCTTGTGGACATCTGCAAGCATTTTGATTGTAGCAATGTCGACCTGAGGACTTTGTCAAGTTTGCATCGCTTCAACTCAAGGACCAAGCTGCCGAGTGGTACCAGAATACAAAGATTCCAGAGGAGGTCGTGTCATTACAGGATGAGTTCCGCCGTGATTTCAAAGCTCACCACATTCCAAAAGTGTTGTTGAGAGCAAGCGTGAGGAGTTCCGCAATCTCAAGCAGGGCAACATGTCTGTCTATCAATACAATATCCAGTTCGAAACTCGCTTCTTTTGCTAAGCAAGACGTGCACGATGAAAAGAGTATGATCTATCAATTCAGAGGTGGTCTGAGAGAAGATCTGCTATTAGCTCTTGTGCTTTTTGAGCCAGATAAGTATGATGATTTCTACAACATGGCACTGAAACAAGAAGCTGCCCAGCTCAAATGTGAGGCTTCTAAGAAGAGAATCAGGGATGCAGTTCAGTCTTCTTCTTCCTCTCAAGTGGCAGCTAAGCAGTAGAAGTTCTACCTTCCTCCTCCTTCGTTCCGTCAGCCTTATCAGCAGAAGAACTCAGGTGGCCGTGGATCTTCCCACCCACCCAACCCAAGCTATTAGAACAAGTCTAATTCTCAAGCTCCAAGGTCAAGTGCTCCTTACCACCGTCCGCTCTCCGAGGTGACTTGCAACAAATGTCAGCAGAAAGGTCACTATGCAAACAAGTGCTTCAACCAAAGGCGCCTTTCGCCTCCTCCTCCTGTGAAATCTTCCAGCAATGCAGTGGTCAAGCACAATCCAAAGCATGCCAAGGTCAATATGATGAATGCAGCGCAGGCAGAGGATTCTTCTGATGTGATCATGGGTAATCTTCTTGTTAGTGATATTCCTGCAAAAGTCTTATTTGATACTGGTGCATCGCATTCTTTCATCTCAAGACCTTTTGTGGCTATGCATGATTTGGTTACTCAAGCTTTGCCAAGACCTTTGTCTATTGTTTCTCCGGCTAAGGAGATGACTTCTCGAGTTTTGGTTCCGGATGTTTCTATCAAGATGGGCGATTATAGATTTCTGGCTAAACCTATTGTTCTTGGTGACTCGGATATTGATCTTATTCTCGGATGGATCGGCTTTATCAAGACAAAGCTCAGCTTGATTGTGCTGCTGTGGAAATTCAATTGACTCACTCTTCTAATGATGTGATCATCTATGCCGCTCGTGATGAAACCATTCGGTTGTTTTCTCTCAATGAGAAGGGCGAATTGGATGCTATCTCTCGATTCCAATCGCTTGTGAGTACCAAGATGTCTTTCCGTAAGAGCTTCCGGTATGCCTCCTCATCGGCCGCTTGAGTTCGTTATTGATCTTGAGCCCAGCATCAACCCGCTTTGCAAGCGCCCATACAAGCTTGGACCTGATGAGCTGAAGGAATTGAAGAAGCAACTCGATGAACAAGAGCGTCTGGGTTTCATCGGATCGAGTTCATCTCCTTGGGGTTGTGGTGTTCTTTTGTCCGAAGAAGGATGGCACGGACCGACTTTGCGTCGATTACCGTCCATTGAATAAGAAGACAATCAAGAACAAGTATCCACTTCCCAACATCAATGAGCTTTTCGAGCAACTCAAAGGTGCTAAAGTGTTCTCCAAGCTTGACCTTCGTATGGGTTATCATCAGATTCGCATTCGTGAACAAGATATTCCCAAGACAACATTCGAACAAGCTTTGGTTCTTATGAATATACTTGTCATGTCTTTCGCCTTGTCAATGCTCCTCCAACATTCTCTCGGATGATGAACTTCATCTTCAACCCCTACACCAATGAATTTGTCTTGTTCTATCTTGATGATATTTTGGTCTTCTCCAAGAATAAGAAGGATCATGCCAAACATTTGCGATTGGTGCTAGACAAGCTCAGAGAGCATCAATTCTATGCGAAGTTCTCCAAATGTGAATTTTGGCTTGATGAAGTGCTTTATCTTGGTCATATCATCTCTGCCAAGGGCATCGCTGTTAATCCCGAGAAGGTGTCCGCAATTGTGAATTGGGAACCTCCTCAGAATGTCAAGCAGCTCCGCAGTTTTCTCGGTCTTGCAAGTTATTGCCGAAGATTCGTTGAGAACTTCTCCAAGATTGCAAAGCCTCTTTCCAACCTCCTCCAGAAGCATGTGAAGTATGTCTGGTCTCCTGAGTGTGACGTTGCTTTCAATACTCTCAAAGAGAAACTCGTCACAACTCCTGTTTTGACTCCTCCTGATGAATCCAAGCCATTCGAAGTTTTCTGTGATGCTTCTCTTCAAGGTCTCGGTGCTGTGTTAATGCAAGAGAAGAGAGTTGTGGCCTATACCTCTCGCCAGTTGAAGCCCAACGAAAAGAACTACCCCACTCATGATCTTGAGTTGGCGGCAGTTGTCCATGCATTGATTACATGGAGACATCTCTTGTTGGGAAGGAAAGTGGACATTTTCACCGATCACAAGAGTCTCAAGTACATCTTCACTCAGCCCAACCTCAACCTCGTGACTCGATGGGTCGAAATGATTCAAGAGTACAACCCAAGTATTGAATATACTCCGGCAAGGCCAATGTCATTGCAGATGCTTTGAGCAGGAAAGCTTATCGCAATGTCTAATCCTCAAGCCCTTTCACCGGATCTCGTGAAGCTTTCCATAAGCTGAATCTTCAAGTTGTTCCTCAAGGCTTTCTTGCCAACCTCATAGTCTCTCCTACTTTGGAAGATCAGATTCATGAGGCTCAACTTCGGATACCATGGTGAAAAAGGTGAAACGTGGTATCGACAAGGGCATTTCCAAGTACAAGTGCTTCCACATTGATGACAAAGATACTCTTTTCGTTGAGGACCGGATTGTGGTTCCTAAGGGTGATCTGAGAAAAGTCATTATGAACGAGGCTCACAATTCGCTTCTATCCATTCATCCTGGAAGTACGAAGATGTACCATGATCTCAAGCAGTCATATTGGTGGACTCGAATGAAGCGAGAAATTGCTCAATTCGTGAATGAGTGTGATGTCTGCAGAAGGGTGAAAGCAGAACACGAAAGACCAGCTGGTCTCCTCCAACCTCTTGCTATTCTAGAATGGAAGTTTGATCATATTGAAATGGACTTCGTGACGGGTTTTCCAAAGTCCAAGCATGGAAATGATGCTATATTCGTTGTCATTGACAAGCTTACTAAAGTGGCTCATTTTCTTCCTATCAAAGAATCGATCACAGAGCTCGGTTGGCGAGCTATACACCTCCGATTGTCTCCTTGCACGGCATTCCACAAGTGATCTCTTCTGACCGTGGCAGCATCTTTACCTCCAAGTTTTGGGATTCTTTTCGAAGGCCATGGGCACCAACATTCGTTTCAAAGACAGCTTTCCATCCTCAAACAAGTGGCCAAGTCGAGCGAGTAAATCAAATCCTTGAAGATATGCTCGGGGCTTGTGTCATTTCCTTCGTATGAAGTGGGAAGATTGTCTTCCATATGCCGAAGTTCTCCTACAACAACAGCTTCCAAGCGAGTTCGGGCAAGGCCCCATTCGAAATTCTCTATGGCGTAAAGTGCCGTACTCCTCTCAATTGGTCTGCGACGGTGAACGCCAACTTCTTGGCAATGACTTGATCACGTAAGCGGAAGAAATGTGCAAAGTCATTCGTGAGAATCTCAAAGCCGCGTAATCGCGCCGAAAGAGCTATTATGATGATAAGCACCGTGATGTGGCTTTTGAAATCGGAGACCATGTCTACCTCCGCGTCTCTCAATGAAAGGCACTCGCCGCTTCCGGTATCAAAGGGAAGCTTGCCCCTAGATACGTGGGTCCTTTCAAGATCATTGGCAAAAGAGGCGATCTCGCCTATCAACTTGAGCTTCCATCCAACTTTGCAAACGTGCGATGTGTTCCACGTGTCACAGCCTTCGCAAGTGCTTCAAGACCCTGAACGCACTATCAACTTCGAAGAAATGGACCTTCAAGAAGATCTCTCTTATCATGAGCACCCCGTTGCTATTCTTGAAGAAACCGATCGCAAGACTCGCAACAAGTCAATCAAATTCCTGAAAGTGAAGTGGTCACACCATTCCGACCGAGAAGCCACCTGGGAGCACGAGGATCACCTCCGTTCCGAATATCCGGAGTTCTTTCAGTCCTAGATCTCGGGACGAGATCCTCTTGTAGTGGTGGAGTGTTGTAACACCCCGGACGCAACTCTCCATATTTGTAACTTCAACTCTTGCCATTTTCGGCATTGTGATATGATATTCCCTCCGTGGTTGGTTTTTTCCTCATTTTGCATTTTGTCCATGTCATGCATTTTACTTCATATCATCATGTGCATCGCATTTGCATACGTGTTCGTCTCATGATTCCGAGCATTTTTCCCGTTGTCCGTTTTGCAATCCGGCACTCCTATCTCCCCCGGCGGCCCCTTTTACGTTTTTCCATGTGCGGGTACTAAACCTTCTCGGAATGGACCGAGGTTTGTCTAGTGGCCTTGGTATACCACCCGTAGACCACCGGTCAAGTTTCGGGTCATTTGGAGCTCGTTTGGTACTCCAACGGTTAACCGCACTCTCGCAAAGGCCTCTTTTAAGTTGCAGCCCAACACCCCTCCAAAACAGCCCAATAACCCATCTAAGTCACTTCCATGCTCTCCGTCGTTCGATCACGATCGTGTGGGCGAAAACTACACCTCATTTGGACTCTCCTAGCTCCCTCTATGCCTATTTAAACATCTCCCCCGTCCAAATCCGGGTCTTCTTCCCCCGAAGCCCTAGACGAATCCCCTCCCCGCGCCACCGGACGCGTCCGCCGCCGCCGGACAAAGCCGCCGCCGCCCGGACAAAGCCGCCGCCCACGTCGCGCCATCAGCGCCCGTCCGTGTCCCGCCACACATGCTGCCATGGCTCATGAGCCCACACGGCCGCCCGCCCGCCGCCACCGGCCGACCCGCGCCTCCAGCGCGGTCCGCTGCTCCGCCGCCTTCCTGCGCGCGGCGCCCCGCCCCACCATCGCCTCCCTCCGCCGCCCGCCGCCGCCCTCGCCGCCCGCGCCGCCTGCGCCCGCCTTCTCCCTCGCCGCCTGCCTTTCCGTCGCCGCGCCGCCTCCTCTCCGGCGCCTCTCCTCATCGCTGGCCTCGCCTGGAGCTCCGCGAGCCCTTTGCCGCCGCCGTCGCCGATCGGGCGGATCCCGATCTGATCCGGATCCCACCTAGCCCGTTGACTTCTTCCCCCCTCCTCAATTCTTCTAAGTTTTTTGCATCCTATGTTATTTCGTGGCATTTTCAACGTAGCGTAACTTTGCATCTGTAGCTCCATTTTGCGCGTATAATATATCAAAATGTTCGCCTCGAAGAGTAGATCGTTTCATCTCATTGCTTCATTCTCATTTGAGCTCATCTTGATGCCCTAAATGCAGTTAGAAGAGGGCTAGGTGATGTTAGTTTCTGTTTCTTAACAGAACTTGCACTTTTGTTATTTTTGCCATGATTGATGTGTGCACCCTATGAATTTGAGTCCTACATGTGTTTTGTAATATGCCATGCCATCTTTCCAGGGGTGTATGCCATGTATTTTTGTGATCTATGTGGTGACTAGCACAAGCATGCAAAGTAGGTGTCCTGATGTTGCTGTTTTCAGCCCTGTTTAGCTGATATTTTGATGCCATGTTAACTTGATGCTACCAAGAGATCCATGCATATTTTGAGATACTTCAGTAAGGATGTTTTGTTAAACATGTCTTGATCTATCCATCCATGCCTTTTTTTGAAATTATGGAGTGCCATAGCTTGAGTCAATCGAGCTCTACTTTTGCTATCAAATGTTTCCTGGCAGATTGTTTACAGGTTATTCAATTTTGCCAAGGTTGTTGTGGTTGATCCATGTATGCTATGTTATTGTTCTTGCCATGTATGCCTTCTATGCCATGTCTTCTTGATGTATGTAT
Source organism: Aegilops longissima (assembly GCA_021605205.1). Classification (NCBI taxonomy): domain Eukaryota; kingdom Viridiplantae; phylum Streptophyta; class Magnoliopsida; order Poales; family Poaceae; genus Aegilops; species Aegilops longissima. The sequence continues at coordinate 432,790,979 of CM038681.1, read as the reverse complement.
GCTTAGTTTATCATGTAAGGCTCTGTAGTGAGTGCATCGAGCTATTAAACATGCCTACTTGTTATCAGTTTTTGACATGTCATGTTGCTGAATCTGTTAACGAAACTTTCGTTATTGACATGGGTGTTACTATATTTTCTGATCCTTTTTGGCTTATGGTCAGTAAGGGACTTTTGTTCTATGCTTTGAGTAGATTCATGCCATGCCTTGTTTTGCTATTATAAGTTCCTGTAGCATGTAGTTTTGTTGCTCTGAACATTGCAACCTGATGCTGTTTTTGCCATGTCCAGCCTGATATTTTGTGCACTTTTGCCATGCTTGTTTGAACCTGTTATGATGTGAACTAGCCGTAGCTCAGTGCTCATCTTTTGTCAAGCATCTTGTGTAGATCACTGCCATATACTTTGTTGGTACGTTTGGGTGCAGTAGCTTAATTTCTTGTTGCTTGCTAAGTGGCATCATGCTGTTAATGGCAGATTTGTGCCATTCTTGTTTTGCTTGTCATTTGCAAACCGTGCATCCGATTCCGGTGATCTTTATATCGATTTCAACCGAAATCATCTCATCTTTCCAGTGGAATACTTGGTTTGCCAAGTTGATGCCTGGTTCATCATTTTCCTTCCGGAGCGCGCATACGCATTACATATCACATCCCGCATACCATGTCATGTTTTGCATCATGTTGATTGTTGCATTGCACCGTGATTTATTGTGGTTCCTTTGTTTGTGTTCTTGCTTTGGGTAGAGCCGGGAGACGAGTACGTGAACGAGGAACCTGTTGAGAACGCTTACGAGGATCAAGCTTTCGACAACTCTGAGAACATTGCAGGCAAGATGACCATACCCTCGAAATCACTTCTATCTTTGCTATGCTAGATGCTCGCTCTTTTGCTATGTCTATGCTGCGATGCCTACCACTTGCTATATCATGCCACCCATATTGCCATGTCAGCCCCTAACCATCCTTTCCCTAGCAAACCGTTGTTTGGCTATGTTACCGCTTTGCTCAGCCCTCTTATAGCGTTGCTAGTTGCAAGTGAAGCTGAAGTTTGTTCCTTGTTGGAACATGGAGATGTTGTTCCTTTTTGGAACATGTTTACTTGTTGGGGATATCACAATATATATCTGCTATAATTAATGCATCTATATACTTGGTAAAGGGTGGAAGGCTCGGCCTTATGCCCGTGTTTTGTTCCACTCTTGCCACCCTAGTTTCCGTCATACCGGTGTTATGTTCCTTGATTTCGCTTCCTTACACAGTTGGGTGATTTATGGGACCCCTTGATAGTTCGCTTTGAATAAGACTCGTCCAAGAAGGCCCAACTTTGGTTTTACCATTTGCCACCTAAGCCTTTTTCCCCGGGTTTTCGCGAGCCCGAGGGTCATCTTTATTTAACCCCCCGACCAGTGGTCCTTCGAGTGCTGGCCCTAACTAGAGCCCTGCAGCGCCCCTCAAGGCAACTTGAGGTCTGGTTTTAGTTGTATGGACTGCTCATCCGGATGTGCCACGAGAACGAGATATGTGCAGCTCCTATCGGGATTTGTCGGCACAATCGGGCGGCTTTGCTGGTCTTGTTTTATTGCTGTCGAAATGTCTTGTAGTCCGGGATTCCGAGATTGATCGGCTCTTCCGGTAGAAGGAATATCCTTCGCTGACCGTGAGAGCTTATAATGGGCTAAGTTGGGACACCCTGCAGGTAATATCTTTCAAAGCCGTGCCCGCGTTATGAGGCGATGGGAATTTGTTAATGCCGGTTGTAGAAAACCCGAAGTTGACCTCAAATAAAATACACAACAACGCGTGTAACCGTGATGGTCTCTTCTCGGAGTCCGGGAAGTGAACACGGTGTTGGAGTTATGTCTGACGTAAGTAGTTCAGGATCACTTCTTGATCGCTACTAGCTTCACGTCCGTGCTTTGCTTCTCTTCTCGCTCTCTTTTGCGATTGTAGCCACCATATATGCTAGTCGCTTGCAGCAGCTCCACTTTACAACTCTGTCCTTCCTATAAGCTTAAATAGTCTTGATCTCGCGGGTGTGAGATTGCTGAGTCCCCGTGACTCACAGATTCTACCAAAACAGTTGCAGGTTCCGATGATGCCAAGTCAGGTGACGAATCGAGCTCAAGTGGGAGTTCGACGAGGAACGTGGTCGTTACTATGTGTCTTTTCCTGATGATCGAGAGTGGTGCCCAGCTTGGGACGATTCGGGATCCGTGTAGCATTTGGGGTATCTTCTTTTATTTTGGTTCCGTGAGCGGACCTTGAGTGTACTCAATGATGGATGTTTATTTATGTACGTGTGAAGTGGCGGTATCGTAAGCCAACTATGTATCTCTTTCCTTATTTATTACATGGGTTGTGTGAAGATTACCTCACTTGCGACATTGCTTTCAATGCGGTTATGCCTCTAAGTCGTGCCTCGACACGTGGGAGACATAGCCGCATCGAGGGCGCTATGTTGGTAATCGAGCCTTCCCGACTTAGGAGCCCCCTACTTGATTGTTTGTCATGCGTTGTTGAGTCTAGAATGGAAAATGTTTTGAGTCTTAGGATTATATATATCGGAGAGTAGGATTCTTTTTACTCCCCACCCTTTGTCGCTCTGGTGAGGTATCCCGACGTAGAGTTTTGACTCTTCTCTCCTCAAATTTCACTAAATTTTTTTAGGATCACGCTGGTATCTTGGGATCGTTCGATGGTTTTGTGACGAGAACATTGTTCTTGGTGCCTCGACATTTAGGGGTTGTGGCAAGTGTCCCGGGAGTTGAGCTCCGAGGTGTTGTCGCCACAATTTTATCGTTGCAGCTTCTGAATACCTGAGTTTTGCCAACATCGAAATCTCTTTTGTGCAGTTGTTGGTGAGATAACCCCGATAACTCCAAAGATCTTTGGGCGAAAAGGGAGTATTGCCATGACTTGTATAACGGATGTTTTTGAAGGTCGAGGTACACGATTTCGAGGATTTCTTGGTTATGTGTTGACGGATGGATACAAATGGATCTAGGTATTGTTAGTTTGGGTGATATATTTTGTGTCCCTCGTATCCCCAACACCGCATTGCATAACCGTAAAGTTTCGGGAGTTTATAGGTGGGATTCAAGTAGCTCCTAGCATTTCTTCCCGCACATATTTGGTTCGTGATTGGGTAATCCTTACCACTTATTTGTTCCAGTCTTACCTTGTTATTTTTTTCATCAACCCCTATTCAAGTGGCTTCTCACCTTAATGGACGTGTGATGATTAACTTTGGAATTCATTCGTTCATTCTTGTTCGAATGTTTATTGTGAAGACTATATGTTGCAATTTCTATCCGTTGATTCAACTTGACTATTTGTCTATCAAAGGACTAAGGATGTCACCCTCTTCAGGATGGCTCCGCCAACGCGTCTGAATCCGGACCGCAATGATGGGGATCAGTCGAACCCTCCACCTCCACCTCCGCCTCCGGAGGCCTGGCAAGCTATCATGGCAGCCACCAATGCCAATGCTCAGATGATTTTGCAGCTCTTGCAAGAACGTACTCAAGGGCAGGGCAGTCAAGGAAATCAAGGTCAAGGCAACAATCAGCCGCACTTTGCTACTCTCAGTCAGTTCCTCGCTAATCAGCCGAAGTCTTTCAGTTTCTGTGTCGAGGCCACAGACGCTGACGATTGGCTTGTGGACATCTGCAAGCATTTTGATTGTAGCAATGTCAGACCTAAGGACTTTGTCAAGTTTGCATCGTTTCAACTCAAGGACCAAGCTGCTGAGTGGTACCAGCAATACAAAGATTCCAGAGGAGGTCGTGTCATTACCTGGGATGAGTTCCGCCGTGATTTCAGAGCTCACCACATTCCACAGCCTCCACCCCTCGCCCTACAGACAACGTCGAGGTGTTGTCTCAAAGGGCACCGAGCCGAGGGGAGGTAGTCCTGGAGGCGCCTCGAGGCGACCTTCCGGACCCTGGGCGTAAAGGGAGCAAGAATCCCATGGGCTCCAAGTTCGGCCCCCAGCCGAACACTGCGTCGGAACCTCCAGTGGTCCCGGACTTCGGCAGGCGACCCCCCGTTAAGAGGGGCAAGCCGCCCGTGCCGGTGGCCTCTGTCCATCTAGAGGCACCGGACAACTTGTTGGAAGCGCTTCGCGGCGCTTCCATCGACGAAGAGCACCGCACTATCATGAGTGCGGTGATCGAGAAGGTTCAGTCCGCCAAAAACGGACTAACTGAAGCTTGTGCCAGCCTCCTAATAGGCTTTCAGGTAAGTAATCAAAATATAGGAAAATATTACCGCATAGACAGTAGCCCCTGATGCTTTGTTTGGCGTTCGCGAAGAAAGGCCGAATAGAGGATCAAATAGTGACTCAGGAGTCTAATCAGAATATGTCTATGTGCATATGCAGGCTTCACTGCTAGCCGCTGCCGCACGTACTGCGGAGGTCGCTGCACTGAAGCAGGACCTTGAACGGTCCGAGGAAGAACTCGGCCTTGCCAAGAGGCAGCTCGAGGAGAGCAAAGGTAAGCAATAGCTTGCCTATATATTAAAAAGAAATTTGGTTGTAAAATAATAGGATCATCATGAATTTGCCAGGGGCCACGACCGAAGTGGCGACCCTGAAGAAGGCGCTGTCCGAGGCCAAAGACAAAGCGGCCAAGGAGCGCATGGAGCGAGAAAAGCAAGAAGCCCGGGTAGGCGAGGTGCATCAAGAGCTCCAGGCTCTCGCCAAAAAACACGAGTCCTTGGAGCTTGACTCTAAGACGCGAGAGTCCGAGCTTGCGAAGGCCCTCGAAAGCGCTGAAAACGCCAAGGCTGAAGCCCACAAGGCCCTCCAGGAGATTGATGCAGTGAAGAAGGTGGCAGCGGGTAAGGCATTCATTATGCAAAGCAAGCACGTAAAGGAAACTTTCCATTTACTTACCCGAGTTCGGAGCTCTCCAGGAGCATTCACAGATCTTCCCCGCAGTGTTTTGGATGCCGCGGAGTTTTATCAAGCTGAGGAGGGGAGCTCGACGGAAAAGTTGTTCTATTCTCAGTATACTGGGACCGAACACCCAATGCCCGTGAGCGACCAGCTGAAGCAACTGGTCGAGCTTCACAAGGCGGCTGAACAGGCCATGAAGGGTCTTATAGTCCGGATGTTGCCTGGCGATCCCCTGCCTGACAGCTACTTCGGTCTGGTGAGGCGGCTTGTAGATGCCTGCCCACGGCTTGAAGTCATAAAGCGGTCTGTCTGCATCGAGGGTGCGCGTGGGGCTTTTGCCCGGGCGAAGGTGCATTGGGCGAAGCTGGATGCCGTGAAGCTGGTGAAGGAGGAGCCGCCGGAGGGCAAGGAGCATCGCCGCCCCAAGATGTATTATGACAGTGTCCTGAAGGGTTCCCGCCTTGTGGCGGAGGAATGTGCTAAAGATGTAATTTTTGAATGAACGTGCTCATGTGATCCTGTAATGTGAAACTAGTTCATTTGCGCTATGCAACGCTTTTTGAATTTAAAATATTACCTTCATGCGGCCGCTTATAAAATCTGAGAGTTGGCGATCGTCGGCTTCGCCCATGTAACTAGTATCTTTGGGGTGTTCGGATAAACATGAGCACTCTTTTTCCCAATTTTGGGTCCTTCGAGGGAGGTGTTCAAGACAACGAACCAGCAATCGGATTATAAGGCTTTATCACTCTCACTTAGCCATAGAAGTCTACAATTTTAAATTTTGGCGAAGCCCCTAGTATTCTGAAGGTCAATTTGGGGCGCTATATACGCCTAAGTCGGGCAAGGCCGACTCCTCACCCAAGCGAAGAAGTCTTTAAGGACTTGAGACCTCTCGAACAGCGACCAGCTCTTGCCTTATCATGACAGCTTAGTTTTCGCTTTCATCGAGGTGCTCGTCCGGAAGAACCGGACACAATCGCAGAGTTCTCCCAAGGCTACCTTAGCCGATATAGCGGAACGTAAGGTACCAAAACATGGGAGCCGGGCAAACCCAACTATTCACCCAAGACATGATTCGGAGCTGATGCATATAATGCTATAAGTTCGGGGTGCCGCACTGTCGAAAGTGTTCGGACTTCTCACGCCGTATTATGGGGTATACGAAAGCCCCTGGCATACTGGTCGTACCAAAAATTACGGGTGCAAATTGTTGTAGATAAACATATAAGAAAAAAGGATGGATAATGAAATAATAGACTAATGCTATGCATTGTTATTTAGATAATACGTCGATGCGTACTGATACAAGTAGTGCAATAAGCAAAAAATAGGACTATTTGACATGTCCTATCCAAGGGCAGGCTGCGTATGGGTATAAAAACGGGTATGTCGATTGTTATTAGAGACCACCTGGGAGTTCCCTTGTACGACTTAGATTCTTGCCTCCTTGGTTGTTCCTTCCCGTAATGTGTCCGGCAATCATACTGCCGGAAAGGGCTTCCAGAGAGTAAGGTCCTGAAAGGGAAAAATGATAAAGGTATGCAGCCCCTAGGGCGGTTGAGCCGCATTGCGGGACGTGCCCTGATCGTGCCCCCGCCTATGCCCATGGTATTTTCAGTGCGTAATTATGCACGCATGGCACGGATTTCGTCGCTTGATTGGGACTAGGACGGGGGCCGAATTGCTAGGCGAGCTCTGAACGTGCCAGGAGATCCTGTTGCAGGTTACTTTGGACTCGCTTGACGGGGTCCGGGGGCTGTATCGCCGAATTGGCGGTTTGCCTTAAAAGGTTGCTTTGTGTTTCGCTGCGAGGGCGCAGCAGTGCTCCTCCGTCGCGGCGAAGCGCTTTGTGTTTCCATTGACTGTTATGACCCCCTAGGTCCCGCATCTTGAGCTTGAGGTATGCGTAATGCGGTACAACATTGAATTTTGTAATGCGGTTCGCCTGCAGCGGTGGCGTGATAGCCATCATGAACGGGACGATATCAAGATTAACTCCTCGCTCGGAAGTTGTCCGAGATCCGAAGACCACTTCCAGTGTGGTTGAGCCGTGCAATGGGCCTCTACACTGGATGACGCCTTAAAGGTGGTTTTGGTGGGTTTGATCCTCGAGGATCTATACCTATTTTATGACCAGATCCCGATAGAGCAGGTTCAAGCTGCTGCCGCCGCCCATAAGGACTCGAGTGAGGTGAAATCCACAATGATGGGGTCTAGGACCATATGCAGATCCGCCATGACGGATACTAGTGGGTGGTCCCCGCGATCGAAGGTGATCGGACAAGAGGACCATGGGTTGAACTTTGGGGCGACACGCCCATCGCATAGACGCCCTTTAGTGCACGCCTGCTCCTCTTGGGAATGTGGGTTGCGATATCATGTTCACCGTCTTCACTTGTGGGGGGAACCTCTTCTTTCCTCCCGTGTTCGGTGGCCGGGGCTCCTCCTCGTCATCACTATGCAGCCCCTTGTCCTTGTTTTTGGCATTCAACTTGCCGGCCTGCTTGAACACCCAGCATTCTCTGTTGGTGTGATTGGCTGACTTATCGGGGGTGCCGTGGATTTGACACGAGCGATCAAGTATGCGATCCAAACTAGACGGGCCCGGAGTACTTCTTTTGAATGGCTTTTCCGCTGACCGGATCTAGAGCCTCTGAATCTGACATTGACTCCCGTATCTTCGGCGTTATCGCCGTTGTTGTGGCGCTTGTGTCTGTTACGACGTGGTCTGCCGTTAGCATCTTTAGTATCTGAAGTGCCCGGATTCCTTGATGTGTTGTTGCTGTGAGCCAGCCAGCTATCCTCGCCCGCGCAAAAGCGGGTCATGAGTGTCGTGAGTGCTGCCATAGACTTCGGCTTCTCCTGGCCGAGGTGCTGGGCGCGCCACTCGTCACGGATGTTATGCTTGAATGCCGCTAATGCCTCTGCATCCGGACAGTCGACAATTTGTTTTTTCTTAGTTAGGAACCGTGTCCAGAATTGCTCGACCGATTCCTCTGCTACTCGAAAGTTATATGGCTCAAGTCATCAAGATCCGTGGTCGCACATAAGTGCCCTGGAAGTTGTCAAGGAATGCATCTTCCAAATCCTCCCAACTGCGATGGAGTCTGCTGGCAAGCTATTCAGCCAATGCCGAGCTGGTCCCTTGAGTTTTAGTGGGAGGTACTTGATGGCATGTAGATCATCACCACGAGCCATGTGGATGTGGAGGAGGAAATCCTCAATCCATACCGCGGGATCTGTTGTACCATCATACGATTTAATATTTACGGGTTTAAAACCCTCCCAGAATTCGTGATCCATAACTTCATCAGTGAAGCATAGGGGGTGTGCGGCGCCTCTGTGCCGGGCTATATCACGATGCAGTTCAGATGAGTCTTGTCTCAGATTCGCCCTACCGGATTTACTTTTAGTGTATCCGTGTGACGGTCATCGTCCCGCTGGTGCGCGCCCCGTGACTCGAGATATCGATCTTGCATGTTTTGCCCTGCTTTCCAACACGTCTCGCAGGTCCCGTGTGTTGCCCCGGGCCTTGGTATTTTTGTTTGAGTGGCGGCGGGGTGCAGGCTGAACTTCAGGCTGAAACGCCTCTCTGTCTCGGCCACGAGGTGGCCGGTCAGCCGCATCATGCGCTGGTGATGTAGGTTTCAATGCTTCCTCCTCGAGTCGGGGTAGCGACTTGCGCTTTGGGTAACTCTTGGAGGGGTGTTCGAGTTCATATTCCTCGGCCGCAAGGACTTCAATCCATCTGTCTGCTAGCAAATCTTGATCAGCTCGAAGCTATTGTTGCTTTTTCTTCAGGCTATTTGCTGTGGCTATAAGCCGGCGCTTGAAGCGCTCCTGCTCGATGGGATCCTCAGGCATGATAAATTCTTCGTCGCCGAGGCTCACCTCGTCTTCGGAGAGAGGCATGTAATTGTCATCCTCCGTTTCTCCATTTGCTGCCTGTTCTGGAGGGCTAGCTTGTTCACCCTGCCGCTCTAGATTGTGCTGGAGGGGATTGTTGTCGTCTTCGGCACTATCCTGAGTGCTATTGTCTCTTGTGCCGGTATTACTACTTTTGCTATGGCGGGACTTAGAGCGGCGCCGCTGACTCAGTGCTTGGGTTGCTTCTTGGAGGGGTCATCCTCCGCTGTCTTATCGCCATCGCCTTCTTTTGGAGTATCCACCATATATATATATATATATACAGACGGTCTATTCTGCTAATATTAGCAGAATAACTATTCTGCAGTACACTTCCGCACTACACGCTGAACGCAAGTGCACTGCATCTTCTTGACGACGAGCACTGCAATATAGACTAGTGAACTTCATGTCGAAAAAAACTGCACGGGGTGTTTTTTTGGTACTGTTTTTGCTCTAGTTTTTTAAACGTTTATCGGAATGAGGCGTGTAATACACCGTTGAAAAGCTATGGATTAGGCGCAACTTCGACATGTTGAACACTTTTCGAGATTCCACACGGTTTAAGAGCAGTTTTGAAAATGGTGCGGCGGATGACGAGTGGCAGCGAGCGTTTTTTCGCGTTTTTTTCTAAACCACTTGTCGGAATGAAGCAAATGATACGCCGTTGGATAGATATCGTCGAGGCGCATATTTTCCATATATAAATCTTTCTCTAATTCGTTACGGTTTAAGAGCAGTTTCAAATTTACTAAATCGCGGAATTCTGTTTTTCAAATTTTTTCAATTTTTCGGTACTGTTTTCGCTCTAGTTTTTGAATCGTTTGTCGAAACGAGGCGTATGATACGTCATTGGAAAGATATGGACAAGGCGCAACTTGCATATGTAGGAATGGTTTTGAGAATCCTTACGGTTTTAAGTTAATTTTGAAAATCGTGCGGCGGAGGACGAATGGCAGCGGCCGTTTTTTTGAAATTTTTACAAACCATTTGTCGAAATGATTCAAATGATACGCCATTGGAAAGATATCGACGAGACGCAACTTTTTCATGTAGAACACACTCTCTAATTCCTTACGGTTTAAGAGCAGTTTCAATTTTATAAAAATGCGGACACTTTGTTTTTTGCGACACCCAAATCGTCAGATGCATCGCATCGCATGATAGTGCAATCGCTTCGCACTGAAAACCACACTGCATCTCGATAGACTGGAAATTGTCATGCGACGCGACAAACGGTGCACTCGCTTGCATGTATGAGTGCACCGCTTAGACCGAAACCGCACTGCATCAGAACGGAGTGAAAATCATCGTGTGTACGCGACAACGAAGTGTGCTACATCAGATAGATCAGTGCATTGCTTGAGACAGTAACCGCACCGCATCAAACGGACTGAAAATCATCACGTCTACGCGACAACGAAGTGCACTGCAACTCCCAATGCAATTTTACTTTCGTGTGCACTCCAATAAGGGAACCACAACTTTTTTAACAATGAACTACAATAATTTTGAAAAATGTACTTCTTCGGTTCACCGAGCGCACTGCTTTTACAAAGAAACGATTTTACAAACTGAGTAATCCACACAAATAGTCCCTTTTTATGTCTCCACATTACAATCACACACAAAGTGCAAACCAACTTCTTTTTTATTCTAAAATGCACTGAATCGCACGCATTAACATAGCAAAGAATGCAAATGGTTTGCGCCGCCGAACCGCACGCACTCGCCAGACGTAATGCACGCACTGTAAATGCACTGTACAAGCAAGCTAGCTGCAAAACAAATTTCGGTGAGCTGCAAAACAAACTTCAGTGAGCTGCAGATAGGGTCCCCTCGCCAGCACTTCTTACATGGGCACCGCCACCAGACTGCACGACCGCGTGCACCGCACACGCACGACACATGCCGGATACTGTGAGGGCACACCCCCAATGGACTGCATCAACGCACTGCAAAATATACCCCAATGGAAGCTTCTGAACTGCACTGCACCCAAATTACATCAGTTTTTCTGAAAAACATTGAAAATTATTCTGAACAGCAACAATACTGGGATGGGATGCACATGGTGAGCTGCATGGCATCACGCCTCCGTACTGCATGCCGTTGGTGGCTGGGACCTCGTCAGAATAAGAGGAAAGGGGTCGGCAGAGAGGTTGGGGAGAAGAGCCCCTCGTCGTCTTGCTGTGGGGAGAAGAAGCAGGGGAGTTCCGTGCTCCAGCACCAGCACTAAACCGCATCACACATGCCGCCGAGCTGCACGGCGACGGTCGCCGGACTGCAGAGGGGAGAGATGGCGTTGTTTCAACAAATCAGTCCAAAAGAAGAGATCGCGGGGGTAGGAATTGGACTGAGGCGGAGATGCTCATCCGAGGCCTCACCGGAGAGGAGAGATGGACGCTGCCTGGTCTCCTCATCAGCCCCCGGAGGTGGATAGATGCGCGACGGGGCACCGGTGGTGGTGCGGATCCGGGCGGTGATGGCCTGAGACGAGGACGACGACGATGTGGCCGGGCCAGGCTGCATCCTCGCGTGGCCGGATAAGCGACGTTGGGCCCGACGAGGACGGCGATGCAGAGGCGCAGAGGCGGAGGTGGGGGGGTCCCAGGCCACGGGGGGTCGCCGGATCTGGCAACCAGAAGGAGGTGGGGCCATGGCCTGTCCTGGTCCGCCTCGGCGCCCGGTGACCTCGGCGCGGTGGAGGAAGGCGGGAGAGGCGCCGACGCTTGTTGGGTACTGTGGCTGCCCGACTGGAAGGCGGCGGGACGACGCCGGTTCAGGGTGGCGCGGATCCAAGGGCATCTGGGCGTCGGAGGTAGGTTGCGCGGCGTGGCTGGTGGCCAAGGCGGGGCGGCGCGGGATGGGTGGTGGCCAAGGCGGGGCGGCGCGGGGTGGGTGGTTGCCGAGGCGGGGCGGCGCGGGGTGGGTGGTGGCCGGGGGGTGGTGGCCGGGGCGGGGCACTGCGTGGTGGCTCGGTCGGGAGGTGGGGGAGCCCGTTGACTAGGGGGAGAAGTGTGGGGTGGGTTGGGATAGTGGTGGTAGGTGCTAGTAGTAGCAAGGTGGGGGCGGTTCGGTTCGTGTTTGCTTTGCGGTGCCGAACTGTTAGCAGAATAAGGATGTTTGGTGTGCAGAATAAGACTCTAGAGGGTGTTATCATAATAGACCCACCCTATATATATATATATATATATATCTCATATGACGAGGTGGCGGTCCAGCGCCCTGTGGGCGGTGGTTCCTGTTCGTCTCCTGCATCGTCAACCATACCGTCGATGTCTTCGGAGTCGAAGTCGAGCATGTCGGTTAAATCATCGACAGTGGCTACTAAGTGGGTGGTGGGTGGGCAGCGAATTTCTTCGTCGTCCGCATCCCATTCTAGCCGGACACAGTTCGGCCAAGGTTCTCCTGACAAGGAGAGAGACCTCAATGAATTCAGCACGTCGCCGAAAGGCGAGTGCTGAAAGATATCCGCGAAGGTAAACTCCATGATCGGCGCCCAATCAGATTTGATAGGCACAGACGCAGGCGGTTCGGAGTCCGTGGCCGGAGACAGTGGTTCGGCAACGCGGCTCTCGTAAGGGGTGAAGTCAGTATCCGGCTCTATTGCTACTGAGAGTGCGGCCCCCATGGCGGGGTCTATCCACCGGTCCTCGGATGGCGCAATTTGCTCCGGATTGAGGGCCGGAGTAGTTGCAGGTGTGATCTCCCGAACACTATCCGACGACAGAGCTAAATCATGCTCGTCATGATCATGCGGCGCACCTGACATGGGCTCGAATCCGTCGAAGATCAAATCTATGCGGATGTCTGCAGTGTAGTTCAAATTTCCAAACCCGACCGGTGGCTGGGGCGAGCTCTCGATCTGCTCCAGATGGCTGCGAAGTTAGCCCACAAAGGCGGCCCGAATCACGAAGATCTATCCGGGAGGAAAACCTCACTCGGACCGCATCGTTACGATGATCGAAGGAGCCATCAAGCCTTATGGTGACGGCACAGTGGAACTCTCAATGAAAGCACCAATGTCGGTGTCAAAACCGCGGATCTCGGTAGGGGGTCCCGAACTGCGTCTAAGGCGGACGGTAAGAGGAGGCGGGGACACAATGTTTACCTGTGTTCGGGCCCTCTCAATGGAGGTAATACCCTACTTCCTGCTTGATTGATCTTGATGATATGAGTATTACAAGAGTTGATCTACCACGAGATCGTAGAGGCTAAACCCTAGAGGCTAGCCTATGGTATGATTGTTGTTGTCCTACGGACTAAACCCTCCGGTTTATATAGACACCGGAGAGGGCTAGGGTTACACAGAGTCGGTTACAAGGGAGAAGATCTACATATCCGTATTGCCAAGCTTGCCTTCCACGCCAAGGAGAGTCCCATCCGGACATGAGACGAAGTCTTCAATGTTGTATCTTCATAGTCCAACAGTCCGGCCAAAGGATATAGTCCGGCTGTCCGAGGACCCCCTAATCCAGAACTCCCTCACCTGCCCGATCACTTTCGACCGCAGGGACCATCCGACTAGTATCTGTCATGGCGGTTCAGCCGCACCGGTCCTTGACCCAATCATTGGTGGATTCCACCTCACGCGAGTCCTCATGGACGGTGGTAGCAGCCTCAAGCTGCTCTATCAGGATACCGTCCACAAGATGGGCATCGATCCATCAAGGATCAAGCCCACAAAAACTACCTTTAAAGGAGTAATACCAGGTGTAGAGGCCCGTTGCACGGGTTCAATCACATTGGAAGTCGTCTTCGGATCTCCGGACAACTTCTGAAGCGAGGACTTGGTCTTCGATATAGTCCCCTTCCGCAGTGGCTATAACGCACTGCTCGGGCGAACTGCATTTGCTCGATTCAATGCGGTGGCACACTATGCTTGTCTCAAACTCAAGATGCCCGGACCACGCGGTGTCATAACACTCAATGGAAACACTAAACGCTCCCTCCGTACCGAGGAGCACACCACGGCCCTGGCAGCGGAAGTACAGAGCGGCCTTATCAAGCAAAATTTTAATTCAGCGGCCAAGCTCCCGGACACTGTCAAACGAGTCCGGACTACTCCGCATCTTTACAGTCCAGCTCATCAGGAGTTCAACTAGCAATTTGGCCACCGTCTCAGTCCCGACCAAACGGCGGCATATGTACCGCGCGTACATAACTACGCACTCAAAATACCATGGGCAAAGATGGAGGCACAACTTGATTGTGGTCCATAATACGGCTCGACCTTCCTCGGGCACACTTACTTTCTGTTTTCTTTTTATCCTTTTTCTGTTTCTTTTCCACAGGCCCCTCAAGACGGGCTGATCATCGACCCTTTCAAAGGATGGATACACCAAGGCGGCAAGCAGCATAAACGTGTGGGGGGAATCTCTAGTTGGTCTTCTTGACAATCACTCTACCTGTTTTCAGGACCCGCACGCAGCTCCCCTGGGCCTCGCCATGTTAAATAGCCCTGTTGCCTATCGCACTATTTGTACAAATACGCTTTGACGTATTAATCAAATTATAATGGAAACAGTTTGCGGCCCAACTTATGTGGCACTGGCTTACTACTTCATTTTATTTCGATATTCTTATCAATTGCACCCGTACACTTTGGTACGCTTTAATACGCCAGGGGCTTCATTGCGCTCCGCACTATGGCAACAAAGTCCGAACACTTTTTGCAGTACAGTTCGGCACCCTGAATTTAGCATTATATGCATCGGCTCCGAATCATGTCTTTGGTCAATAGTTGGGTTGCCCGGCTCCTGTGCTTACTACCTTACGTTCCGTCCTATCGTCTAGGGTAGTAAAGGGAGAACTACTGCGATTGTGTTTCTGGTTTATCCGGGTAAACACCTGATGTCTACTACGCAACCTTCTTCTTGTAGACGTTGTTGGGCCTCCAAGTGCAGAGGTTTGTAGGACAATAGCAAATTTCCCTCAAGTGGATGACCTAAGGTTTATCAATCCGTGGGAGGTGTAGGATGAAGATGGACTCTCTCAAACAATCCTGCAACCAAATAACAAAGAGTCTCTTGTGTCCCAACACACCCAATACAATGGTAAATTGTATAGGTGCACTAGTTCGATGAAGAGATGGTGATACAAGTGCAATATGGATTGTAGATATAGGTTTTTGTAATCTGAAAAATATAAAAACAGGAAGGTAACTAATGATAAAAGTGAGCGTAAACGCTATTGCAATGCTAGGAAACAAGGCCTAGGGTTCATACTTTAACTAGTGCAAGTTCTCTCAACAATAATAACATAATTGGATCATATAACTATCTCTCAACATGCAACAAAGAGTCACTCCAAAGTCACTAATAGCGGAGAACAAATGAAGAGATTATTGTAGGGTACGAAACCACCTCAAAGTTATCCTTTCCGATCGATCTATTCAAGAGTCCGTAGTAAAATAACACGAAGCTATTCTTTCCGTCCAATCTATCATAGAGTTCGTACTAGAATAACACCTTAAGACACAAATCGACCAAAACCCTAATGTCACCTAGATACTCCAATGTCACCTCAAGTATCCGTGGGTATGATTATACCATATGCATCACACAATCTTAGATTCATCTATTCAACCAACACAAAGAACTTCAAAGAGTGCCCCAAAGTTTCTACCAGAGAATCAAGACGAAAACGTGTGCCAACCCCTATGCATAAGTTCACGAGCGGAACCCGCAAGTTGATCACCAAAACATAAATCAAGTGGATCACGTGATATCCCATTGTCACCACAGATAAGCACATGCAAGACATACATCAAGTGTTCTCAAATCCTTAAAGACTCAATCCGATAAGATAACTTCAAAGGGAAAACTCAATCCATTACAAGAGAGTAGAGGGGGAGAAACATCATAAGATCCAACTACAATAGCAAAGCTCGCGATACATAAAGACCGTATCACCTCAAGAACACGAGAGAGAGAGATCAATCACATAGCTACTGGTACATACCCTCAGCCCCGAGGGTGAACTACTCCCTCCTCGTCATGGAGAGCGCCGGGATGATGAAGATGGCCACGGTGAGGGATCCCCCTCCAGGTGCCAAACAGGTCCCGATTGGTTTTGGTCGCATGAGGCTTATGTGGCGGAACTCCTGATCTATTCTGTTCTTTGATGTTTTTAGGTATATGGACATATATAGGCGAAGAAGTCACTCGTGGAGCCACGAGGGGCCCATGAGGGTGGGGGCGCGCCTGGGGGCAGGCGCGCCTCCCTGCCTTTTGGCCACCTCGAAGCTTCCCTGACTTCAACTCCAAGTCTCCTGGATCACATTCGTTCCAAAAATCACGCTCCCGAAGGTTTCATTCCGTTTGGACTCTGTTTGATATTCCTTTTCTACGAAACACTAAAACAAGGAAAAAACAGAAACTGGCACTGGGCTCTGGGTTAATAGGTTAGTCCCAAAAATAATATAGAAGTGCATAGTAAGGCCCATTAAACATCCAAGATGGATAATATAATAGCATGAATACTTCATAAATTATAGATATGTTGGAGACGTATCAACACCTTAGTAGAGAAAGCCGAAAACTGACTTTCATGATGTGGCGAGAGCTGGTCAGCTGATCGGAGGTTCAAATCTTCTGTGATTTTTTCCGCATTATGCGACGGATCGGCCTCCACCCGATCAGGTGTCTACCCCACCCTAGTCCGGATTAACATATCCTCACTAGGGGATGCGCCTACATTTCTATTGTCAAACTCCTATGGCTAAGTGAGGGTGATAAAGCCACATAGTCCGATTGCACTCGTTCGGCTGCTAAAACACCTCCTTCGAGGACCAAACTCTTGGATCAAGAGTGTTTAGGTTTCAACCCGAACACCCCCATACTACCTACGTGAGGGCTGAAGCCGATGACTGGCCAACTCTCAGATTTAATAAAAACAGCCGCACAGGAGGTAAAATTTTAAATAAACAACAAGCATTATATTACATATCAGCTTTGTTTTATCATACATGACAGGATAACATGAATGTATTCATTCAAAGATAATGTCTTTTACGCACTGGCCCTCTACAATGCGGGATCCCTCCAGGACATCATCAAAATACCGCTTGGACATGCGGTGCTCCTTACCCGCGGGCGATCCCTTGGTCGCGAGCTTGACGGCGTTCATCTTCGCCCACTGCACCTTGACACGGGCGAAGGCTATCCACACACCTTCGATGCAGACCGACTGCTTGATGGCATCAAGCCGAGGGCAGACATCGACAAGCCGCTTCACGAGCTCGAAGTAGCTGCTGGGTATGGCTTCGGCAGGCCATAAACGGATTATCAAATCCTTCATGGCTGATTTGGCCACCCTATGCAGTTCGTTCAGCTGTTTCAGCTGATCGCTAAAGGGCACCGGATGCTCTGGCGCAAAGTATTGCGACCAGAACAACTTCTCCATTGATCTCCCTCTTCGGCTCGGAAGAACTCCACAAGACGCGAACATCAAGGCGGCAGATCCACAAACGCCTCCGAGAACTCCAAACCGGTCAAGAAGAGGTACCTTTTCTTCACAAATTTGCTCGATAATAAAGGCCTTACCCGCCGTGATTTTCTTGGCCTCCTAGATTTCCTGGAGGGCGCCCCGGGCTTCAACCCGGGCCTCTTGTGCGTTTTGACGGGCCTTAGCAAGTTTGGACTCTTGGTCCGCAAACTTGTGCTCCAAGGAATCTCATTTTTTTTACGGGCGCCCCGAGCTCCCGCTGGGACCTCCCGACCCTTGCCTCATGCCAAGGGCGGCTTGTTCCTTCGCCGCCTCTTCTCGGGCCTCGGCCACGGTGTTCTTGAGGGACTCCACCTCGGTCACAGCTCCTACAAAATATCATGATAACATGATCAACACAAGCAATTCATATCTTTCCAGATCTGAATAGGTCATTGCACACCTTGTTTGTCCTATAGTTGTTTTTTCACATGGCTGAGCTCTTCCTCGGCCCGCTCCAGACTCTGCTTCAGTTTGGAGACTTCGGCAGAATGGGAGGTCGCAGCTAGCATCAACGCCTGCTTATTCACATAGACATATATGGTTAGTATCCTCATGAAATTATTTGATCCTCCGTCCGACTTTTCTTTTCAACACCGGATGAGTCTCGTGGGCTACCGCTCTATACTATGACATTCTTTTTGCATAAATTACGTCAGATACCTCAAAGCCTGTTAGAAGGCTGGTGCAGCTTTGGTCAGTTCGCTTTAGTAGATCGAATCCTTCAACCACTGCATCCATGAGGGTACGGTGTTCAACAATGGAAGCACTTTGCAAGGCTTCCAAGAAAGTATCCGTGCCTCCGGATGGCAGAGGTCATCAAGGAATAGATGCACCTCCTCTTCAAGGAAGCTGCTTGCCTGATTCCGAGCCGATGGGCCTCAGAATGATTCGGTCAGGGCCGAATTGGATATGGCGCCTATCACCATTCTCCGAGGGGATTTTCTCCCCCATGTGTCCGGCAGCCGAGGTATCAACCTCTGGCGCCACCCTGACGGCCTCCTGTACCTCTGCCTGGCCTGGGGAGGTCCTTCGGGACAAAACCTCAGCGTTGCCCATGTCCTTGGGAGAGGAGGCCGCAGGAAGTGACCCGCTATCAATCACATTTGGATCCAGCGAATTCCCCGAAGATGAGGATCGCTAGGGGCGGGCGTGGGCCAGACTGCAGCGCATGATTCGACATATTACAACCATGAAGTAAATAAGTTGGATATATGTGTGTATAAGTGCCTTTGAGTACTTACGATTCGGCCAGGGGCTTCTCCCTGGGGTGCCGCTCATAGCTGCTACTGGTGTCCAACACGGAGTTGTCCGCGAGGGAGACCTTCCCCTTCTTGGGCGCCTCTGCCTCCAGATTCGTGGAGGCCGCCCTTTTTTCCTTCCCTGGGAGAGTTGCTTTCTCCTCCTCCTCCTCGCTGCCCCTGGGCGGGGAGGAGTGGGTTTTGGCATCTTCGGACGTCACGTCCGAACTGCCTTTACGACGGAGGCCACTTCTAGTCTCCTTGGTTTTTCTCCGGCTACCGATATGATACCGAACCAGATCTTCATCGGCGGGATTGCTGGGTTTTTGGGCAGCGGAGCTAGACACTGGATCCGTTCCGCCTTCGTTGTCCAGCCCTGAAAAGACAGATAGGGAAGCTTAGACATCTTCCTTGAATGTACAGGCGAAGGATACACCTTGAAATACGAAAAACTTACCACACTGGCGGGATGGGTCAGGTTGTACCCACGGTCCTCCATCGTCTTCGGCCACGTCTCATTGGCCTTAAAAAGCACCTTCCAGATGCCTTCATGCGTAGCGCCGAAGAACTATTGCAAGGTCTGGTGCTTGGCCGGATCGAACTCCCACAAATTGCAAGTCCGGCTTTGGCAAGGAAGGATCCGGCGAAAAAGCATCACCTGGATCAGATTGATAAGCTTGATGTTCTTGTCCACCATGCTCTTGATGCACGTCTGTAGCGCCATCAGCTCGTCCGACGAGGCCCAGTCCAGGCCCTTCTCTAGCCAGGAGGTGAGCCGCATTGGGGCCCCAGACTTGAATTCGAGAGCCGCAGCCCAGGTGGTGTCGCGGGGCTCTGTGATGTAGAACCACTGCTGCTTCCACCCTTTGATAGTCTCCATGAAGGTGCCTTTGGGCCACGTGATGTTGGACATCTTGCTCACCGTAGCGCCTCCGCACTCTGCGTGTTGACCACCCACCACCTTCGGCTTCACATTGAAGGTCTTTAGCCATGATCTGAAGTTGGGTGGGATGCGGAGGAAGGCCTCGCACACGACAATGAATGCCGAGATGTTGAGGAAGGTGTTTGGGGCCAGATCATGGAAATCTAGCCCATAGTAGAACATGAGTCCGCGGACGAATGGGTGGAGGGGAAACCCAACCCTTAGACGAAGTGGGGAATGAACACCACCCTCTCCTGGGGCTTCGGGGTGGGGACGATTTGCCCCTTGGCCGGAAGCCGGTGGGCAATTTCCTGGGCCAGGTACCCCGCCTCCCGGAGCTTCGATGTCCTTCTCCGTGACGGAGGAGGCCATCCACTTGCCCTGTGCTCCAGATCCGGACATGGTCAGAGTGCCTTTTGGGGCGGAAAGGATGTAAGCTTGGGTGCTGGAGCTCGAGAATGGATGGGTAGAGAGAAAGAGGGCGTGGGTGAAAGGGTGAATCCTTATCTCTTTATAAAGGCAGTGAATATCAAGTGCCTCCCCACTCGCCTTAAAACTCTCCTATTCCCCAAAGGTCGGGCGGATGGCACGGTGGGATTACCCACGCCCATATTGATGAGAATCCCGTGATAAGGGGACACGATCTCTGCTTCGACAAGACGTGCCAATGGAAACTGCATGTCGAAACATGGAGCGGGAGGCTAAAAATGGTTCGAAATAATGACCGTGCAGGGACGTGGCATCTCACTACAAAAAATGTCAGTAGATGGGACTTGTTGATATTATACTCTTTTCGGCTGTATGTGGAGCTTGTTTTGCGGAGCCGGACACGTTTTATGTGATCAAGGACTACTTTGAAGTATTCGGAGGAGGAACCCGCCTTGCAATGCCGAAGACAATCTGCACGCCAGACACATCGTCACTGAAGCCGGGTTCAGGGGCTACCGAGGGAGTACTGGATTAAGGGTCCTCGGGCGTCCGGCCTATGAGACGTGGGCCGGACTGATGGGCCATGGAGATACAAGATAGAAGACTTCCTCCCGTGTCGGATGGGACTCTCCTTTGCGTGGATGGCAAGCTTGGCGTTCGGATATGAAGATTCCTTCCTCTGTAAACCGACTCTGTACAACCCTAGGCCCCTCTGATGTCTATATAAACCGGAGGGTTTAGTCCGTATAGGGAATCATAATTATACAGGATAGACTTCTTGGGTTTAGCCATTACGATCTCGTGGTAGATCAACTCTTGTAATCCTCATATTCATCAAGATCAATCAAGCAGGAAGTAGGGTATTACCTCCATCGAGAGGGCCCGAACCTGGGTAAACATCGTGTCCCCTTATCCTATTACCATCGACCTTATACGCACAGTTCGGGACCCCCTACCCGAGATTCGCCAGTTTTGACAGCAACACCGAGGACTTCCAGACCACTCCGGAACCCTCCAGAACCTTCCGGTGGCTTCCCGGTACAATACCGAAAAAACTGGACTTTTTCCTGGAACCCCGACAACAAGTTTCCATATATAAATCTTTACCTCCAGACCATTCCGGAGCTCCCTGTGACGTCCCAGACCCCATCTTGGACTCCAAACAACCTTCGGATTTTCCACTATTAATATCTCAATACTACCCTAGTGCCACCGAACGTTAAGTGTGCGACCCTACGGATTCGAGAATCATGCATACATGACCGAGACTCCTCTCCGGTCAATAACCAATAGTGGAACCTAGATGCCCATATTGGTCCCTACATATTCATAAAAGATCTTTATCGGTTGAACCACGATGTTAAGGATTTAATCAATCCCGTATACAATTCCCTTTGTCCACCAATATGTTACTTGTCCGAGATTCGATCGTCGGTATCTCCATACCTAGTTCGATCTCGTTACTGACAAGTCTCTTTACTTTTTCGGTAATACAAGATCTCATGACTAAACTCATTAGTCACATGAAGCTTCTTATGATGTTGTATTATCGAGAGGGCCAAGAGATATCTCTCTGTCACATGGCGACAAATCCCAGTCTCGATCCATGCAACCCAACAGACACCTTCGATGATACCTGTAGAGTACTTTTATGATCACCTAGTTATGAAGTGACATTCGATAGAACACAAGGCATTCCTCCGGTATCCGGGAGTGGCATGATCTCATGGTCGAAGGAACAAATACTTGACATGAAGAAAGCTATAGCAAATAACTCAATGATATCATTATGCAAATGGTGTGATCCTGTTATCAAATGACAACTCATGTCTATGGTTAGGAAACGATAACCATCTTTGATTAACGAGCTAGTCTAGTAGAGGCTTACTAGGGACACAATGTAGTTTATGTATTCACACATGTATTTAAGTTTCCGGTCAATACAATGCTACCATGAATAATAAACATTTATCATGAACGAGAAATATGATAATAACCAATTTATTTATTACCTCTAGCGCATATTTCCAACAGTCTCCCACTTGCACTAGAGTCAATAATCTAGTTCACATCGCAATGTGATTAACACCCAATGAGTTCTGGGGTTTGATCATGTTTTGGTTGTGAGGGAGGTTTTAGTCAACGGGTCTGCAACATTCAGATCCGTGTGTACTTTGCAAATCTCTATGTCATATTGTAGATGCTACTACCACGCCCACTTGGAGCTATTCCAAATGACTACTCCACTATACGTATCCGGTTTGCGACTCAGAGTCATCCGGACCAGTATCAAAGCTTGCATCGATGTAACCCTTTACGACGAACTCCTTATCACCTCCAAAACCGAGAAACATTTCCTTAGTCCTCTTTAGGCACCTAAGGATTATTTTGACCGCTGTCTAGTTATCCATTCATGGATCATTTTGTACCCCCTTGCTAGACTCATGGCAAGGCACACATCATGTCTGGTATACAGCATGACATACATTATAGAGCCTATGGCTGAAGCATAGGGTACGACGTTCATCCTTTCTCTTTCTTCTGCCGTGATCGAGCCTTGAGTCTTTCTCAACTTCACACCTTACAATATAGGAAAGAACTCCTTCTTTGACTAATCCATTTTGAACTCCTTCAAAATCTTGTCAAGGTATGTGCTCTATGAAAATCTTATCAGGCGTCTTGATCTATCTCTATAGATCTTGATGCCCAATATGTAAGCTACTTCACCTAGGTCTTTCATTGAAAAACTCTTGTTCAAATAATCCCTTATGCTTTCCAGAAATTCTATATCATTTCCAATCAATAATATGTCATCAACATTAGTATTAGAAATGCTACAAGCTCCCATTCACTTTCTTGTAAATACAAGATTCTCTGTAAGTTTGTATAAAACTAAAAGCCTTGATCACCTCATCAAAGCGTATATTCCAACTTCGAGATGCTTGCACTAGTCCATAGATAGATCGCTGGAGCTTGCATACTTTGTTAGCATCCTTAGGATCGCCAAAACCTTCTGGATGCATCATATACAACTCTTCCTTAAGGAAACCGTTAAGGAACGTTGTTTTGATGTCCATCTGCCAGATTTCATAATCATAGTATGCGGCAATCGCTAACATAATTTTAAAAGACTTAAGCATCGCTACGGGTGAGAAAATCTCGTCGTAGTCAACTCCTTGAATTTGTCGAAAACCTTTTGCGACAAGTCGAGCTTTATAGACGGTGACATTACCATCGGTGTCTGTCTTCTTCTTAAAAATCCATTTATTCTCAATGGCCTGCTGGTCATCGGGCAAGTCTACCAAAGTCCATACTTTGTTCTGATACATGGATCCTATCTCGGATTTCATGGCCTCAAGCCATTTGTCGAAATCCGGGCTCATCATTGCTTCTTCATAGTTCATAGGTTCGTCGTTGTCTAACAACATGACTTCGAGGACTGGATTACCGTACCACTCTGGTGCCTAATGTGTCCTGGTTGACCTACGAAGTTCGGTAGTAACTTGATAAGAAGTTTCATGATCATCATCATTAGCTTCCTCTCCGGTTGGTGTAGGCATCACGGGAACTGCTTTCTGTGGTGTGCTACTCTCCAGTTCGAGAGAAGGTACGATTACCTCATCAAGTTCTACTTACCTCCCACTCACTTCTTTCGAGAGAAACTCCTTCTCTAGAAAGGACCCATTCTTAGCAACAAAAATCTTGCCCTCGGATCTGTGATAGAAGGTATACCCAATGGTCTCTTTAGGGTATCCTATGAAGACGCACTTCTCCACTTTGGGTTCGACCTTATCAGGCTAAAGTCTCTTGACATAAGCGTCGTATCCCCAAACTTTAAGAAACAACAGTTTAGGTTTCTTGCCAAACCATAATTCATACGATATCGTCTCAACGGACTTAGACGGTGCCCTATTTAAAGTAAATGCGGCTGTATCTAATGCATAACCCCAAAATGATAGTGGTAAATCGGTAAGAGACATCATAGAATGCACCATATCTAATAAAGTACGATTACGACGTTCGGACACACCATTAATCTGTGGAGTTCCAGGTGTTGTGAGTTGTGAAACAATTCCACACTGTCTTAAATGGGCGCCAAACTCATAACTCAAATATTCACCTCCACGATCAGATCTTAGAAACTTTATTTTCTTGTTATGATGATTCTCCACTTCACTCTGAAATTCCTTGAACTTTTCAAATGTTTCAGGTGTGTGTTTCATTAAGTAAATATACCCATATCTGCTCAAATCATCTATGAAGGTATTAAAATAACGATGTCCACCGCATGCTTCAACACTCATCGGACCGCATACATCGGTATGTATTATCTCCAATAAGCCACTAGCCCGCTCCATTGTACTGGAAAACGGGATTTTAGTCATCTTACCCATAAGGCATGGTTCACATGTATCAAATGATTCATAATCAAGTGATTCCAAAAGTCCATCAACATGGAGTTTCTTCATGTGCTTTACACCAATATGACCTAAGCGGCAGTGCCACAAATATGTGGTACTATCATCATTAACTTTGCATCTTTTGGCATCAATATTATGAATATGTGTATCACTACGATCGAGATTCAACAAGAATGAACCATTCACAAGAGGTGCATGACCATAAAAGATATTACTCATATAAACAAAATAACCATTATTCTCTTACTTAAATGGATAACCGTCTTGCAATAAACAATACCCAGATATAATTTTTTATGCTCAAAGAGCGCACCAAATAACCATTATTTAGGTTTAATACTATTCCCGAAGGCATTACGAGCGTGCCGATTGTGATCATATCAACCTTGGAGACACATCCAACACTCATTGTCACCTTGCCCTCAGCTAGTCTCCGTTACTCCGCGGCTCCTGATTCGAGTCACTAATATTACCAACTGAATTGGTATCAAATACCCAGAAGCTACTACGAGCACTAGTCAGGTACACATCAGTAACATGTATACCAAACTAGTAAGATGCCCATGCATTGCATGGAACACCAAGATTGGGGGGGGGGGGCGGCGCTGGTAGCGGCCATCACCCTAGATTGTTCCTTGGCCTTGAGAATGTGGTGGGGAAGAGATAAGGCTGATTGTGAGAGACAAGGACTTGTTTGTAAATATGGAAACAAGTGCGGACATCTTTCAGCAAAACTGCAGCGGTTTGCTTTGTATGTGTCTGATCTAGATCCGACGGCTATTGGTGAAAGATGGCAGGCACACCATCATCACCAACTCAGGTTTTTATAGGAGTAGAGATATACTTATGTTGACGTTGCCATCCTTCTTATCTACCAAGTACTTGGGGCATTTCCGCTTCCAGTGACCATTCCCCTTGCAGTAGAAGCACTCAGTCTCAGGTTTGGGTCCAACCTTGGGTTGCTTCACGGGAGCGGCAACTTGCTTGCCGTTCTTCCTGAAGTTCCCTTTCTTTCCCTTGCCTTTCTTCTTGAAACTGGTGGTCTTATTAACCATCAACACTTGACGCTCTTTCTTGATTTCTACCTCCACGGCCTTAAGCATCGCGAATAGCTCGGGGATCGTTTTCTCCATCTCTTGCATATTATAGTTCATCACAAAACCCTTATGGCTTGGTGGCAGTGACTGGAAAACTTTGTCAACCGCTGTCTTATCTGGAAGATTAACTCCCACTTGATTCAAGCGATTGTAGCACCCAGAAACTCTGAGCACATGATCACTAACTGAGATGTTTTCCTCCATCTTGCAGGCAAAGAACTTGTTAGAGGTCTTATACCTCTCAACACGGGCATGAGCCTGAAATACCAATTTCAGCTCTTGGAACATCTCATATGCTCCGTGGCATTCAAAATATTTTTTGGGGCCCTGATTTCTAAGGCGTAAAGCATGGTGCACTGAACTATCGAGTAGTCATCAGAACGTGTCTGTCAGACGTTCACAACACCTGCAGACGACGCTGGAGGGACTGGCACATCGAGAGGTGCATCAAGGACATAAGCCTTCTGTGCAGTAGTGAGGACAATCCTCCACTACAAAAAAAGACACATCCGTGACATTTTGGGCCGAACGAATTTTTTCTATCATGCTTATGACACTTCTATGATGATAATTATGACAGAACCCGATATCATCATAGTTGTGGTGGGCTCCTACTTCTATGACAAAAAATCATGATAGAAAATGGGCTTTTCGTCTGGGTGGGCCGGAGACGCACCTGCATGACATTCTTTGGGCTGTCCATGACGGAATAAATCATGGTAGAAGCGAGGGCGAGGAAAATTTCGGGTAGTTCCCGGTTACGGTGGGTGGTCGGGGCCAAGCGATGCACGGAGGGATTGCACGTTTCTCTCGTATACATATGCGCGTGTGAGCGAGGCGTTGGGCTCTAACTGAACCCGTGCGAATCATTTGCTTACTGAACCCGAGCAATTGCACTAGCTACGTTACTGAACCCGAGCGATCGATCGATCCCTGGCTGTTAACTAAACCCGATCGAGGGATTCCTTCGCTACTGCTGCTAATTAAGCCGATCGAACCCTCTGCCTCTTGATGAACAGTGAATGTGGAGATTGGTTGAACGAGTCGAGACGTACGTGGTTGGGGTTGGATGAACAGTTCTCGGTGGGGGTTGGATGAACCGGACCTCGTGGTAGTAGTAGTAGGCCGTTGCCGCTGGATGAACAGGACCCCAAGAGGAGGCCGCCACAGCCAAGTTGGTTGGGGGTGGATGAACAGGACCCCGTGGAGGGCTGGTTGAACAAGAGCTGCGGAGGGATGGATGAACAGAGTCTGTGGATGAACAAAGAGCTGGTGGAGGCAGGAGAAAGACGCGTGGATGAACACCGCAGTGGAGGTCAAGGAAGTCGATGGTGGTGAACAGAGGCCGTGGAGTCCTGCTTTGCGGTACGCCACACCCTCCAATGAACAGGACACCTGCTTTGATCAGAAGCGCCCAACACAAGTCCGTTTCCTCCGTTTTGCGGTACGCCACACCCCTCCCGATGAACAGGACCCCCGTTTCGACCGTAGCCGGTTGAACAGAAGGCCGTTTCCTCTGTACTACGGTACACAAGACCCCGTTTTGGCTTTTCCATCCAAGTTGGTCGGCTTTCGTTGAACATGATGCATTCTGACCCAGTCTGTTGCCTCCCAATAAACAAGACGTTGTTTCTCCGTTCCGACCCAGCCAGTTGGCTGCCCGATGTACAGGGTGCTGTTGCTGCCATCCGTTGCCTCTCCATGTACACGAGCCTTGGCCGTACGTATGCGCGAGTACCCGTTTGAGACTCCGCCCGTATGTACGTACGTGGTCGTATTTTTTGGCATGTGGCTGTACGTACGTGTACACGGTTTAGAAGGGACTGCCTGAACTGCTACGTCAGGGGCTCTACTACTACACGTGCCGCTGCTTGCTCGGCCACGGTTCATCATTGCAGAGAGACCGATCGACCAGTATGTACGTACATGTTCGCGACAACGCTGCGTATGCTTCAAGCAGGTGGGTCCCGGCTATCAGGGAGGATAAGGAGGCACTTCCTTGCATGTGAAGATATTTATGGTGGGTCCGAGCTGTCAGAGGGAGGATTATTTTTTTCACGCCTAATATGGAGGCACTTTCCTTGCGTCCGAAGATATAGCTGGTGGGTCCCAGTTGGCAGGGGGAAAATATTTTTTTCGTAAAATACAACTAAGCGAAAATACAAAGGCCCTTTCGGTAGGTCCCTCCTGTCAGGTGGAGGAATCATTATTTTGCGCGTAATAAGGAGGCACTTCCTTGCTGCGGTCGTGGACCCACCTGTCAGTCTCTCCACATACAGTCCTCTTGTGATGTAAGTCGTTCCTTGACCACGTTGACCACGCCGCGCCGAGAGCACCAAGGCGGTGGACGCTGGTGAGGCCTAGGAAGGGAATGACCCGGAGCCGGGGAAGACTCGACTGTTGTTTCCCACGCGGAGGGGCGTATGAGGGTTTACTAGTTGGGCTACAGTGTGAGGATGCCGTCGCCGGAGAATAACAACAGGTTTGGGTGAGTGCAGGGATGGCCAGGCCAGCAATGGGAGTAGCGTCTGGCGGTGAGGCCTGCATGGCAGCAGAGCCGACCACGGGAGGTGGGAGCAGGCGACACGACATGTGCTAGTTTGGCCGTCTGGAGCAAGAAGACCAGAGGTTGAAGAGGCACTATGGCCATTGAATGGACATCGTACGGTCACTGGAGCTAGAATCGTTCATATTGACTAAGTTGACAAAGCCCTTCGTCCGCGTCAACTTAGTAGGCCCACAAGTCAGCCTCCAACTATGGTGGGTCCGAGATAGCAGGGGGAGTATTCATTTTTTGTGTGCATAATAAGGAGGCACTTCCTTCCGTGCGAAGATATAGCTAGTGGGTTTGAGCTGTCAGCGGTAGCAACGTTTTTTCATGTAATACAGAGGCCCTTCCAGTGGGTCCCTGCTGTCAGGTGGAGGAATCATTATTTTGCGCGTAATAAGGAGGCACTTCCTTGCGTGCGGCCGTGGACCCAGTTGTTAGCCTCTCCATGTACAGTCCTCTTCCAATGGATGTCGTTTGTTGACCACGTTGACCACACCACGCCGAGAGCACCAGGACGGTGGACGACAGCGAGGCCTAGGAAGGGAGCGACCCATACCCAGGAATGACTCGGCTGTGGTTGCCCATGCGGTGGGGAGTATGCGGGTTTACTGGTTCGGCTGCCGTCACCGGAAAATAACACGAGGTGTGGGTGAGTAGAGGAATGGCCTGGCCAGCGATGGAGTAGGGTGAGGCGGTGCGGCCTGTGCGGCCAGTCATTGCTACGTGCAAATGTGTCTTCCAAGAAAAATATCTGTGTTGCTTGATTTGCCAAAATAAAAGTCTCGTAGGTCTGGTACGCTGCCTTGACATTGATGGATTTGAAATATTCATCAGCTCTGGGTTTTGCGATCCCGAAAAACAGGTTATACCAACGACAAAGACAATGTAACCACACACCAATGAACCTCAAATTGAGATATATCGCAATCGAGGAATGTCTGTTATATTAGCATACATTTCAATTATCACTTCGCCGTACTTATCCATGCTCATGATGGCACTGTTTTGTGTCTTCCTGCCTTCATTGCGTCAAGGGTGTTGTAGCGCACATCTCCAACAACGCAAGATTCATAATGTCTTACCGGAGTATCAGGACCCATTGCTAGTGCGTAAAGGGCATCATTAACTACCTGCCCATCCTCCCGCATCTTCTTAACCTATGGTTAGAAAATAGACAAGCTGATCATCTTATGTACTCAATATATTAAAAAACTGACAGTGCAATTCAAAAGCTTACATGGCTCTTGAACCATTTCGCAAATCCTGCCACAACCAGTTTGTCAATGTTTCTTGGATTTTGCGGCAATAACTCCTTTTTGTAGATGCTGCACAACATAGTGATCGTGTCAAACATCTAAATATATAAGAATATGCTGCAAGCTTAGTAGATTACGATGTATAAGCTGCAATACTTAGCACTTACTCGATATAAGGTAGAATCTCAGGACAATTATTCAACACATACCAAACCATTTTATCCAAATCTTTAGGTTTGTCGTCTTTTCGACTCTTCCATGTAACTCGAACAAAACAATTGAAAACATTGAGCTCAGGATTGTCTTCACTCACCTCTTTGCCAAGCTCATAAGCTGTTTCAATGTATTTTGAGCAGAATGTCGATGCTTCTGTAGCAATGTAGGCCTCTACAATGGAACCCTCAGGTCTAGCTATGTTCCTAACAAAGCCCTTGAAAGTTCCTAGCCGCCTTTCAATAGGGGTACATCCAGCAATACTGTACTGGACCTCTAAGTAGTGCCTCATTAGGTAGATGAACAGCCAAACGCACCATCACATCAAAGAAGGCTGGAGGATATATCTTCTCAAGGTCGCATAGGATAGTTGGTATCTTGTCTCTAAGACGCTCCAAAGCATCTATCCTGATATTTCCACTACGGAGTTCCCTGAAGAATTGTCCCAACTCTCGAATCGCTCTATATAAGTCGTATGCCCAATCCTCTAAGCATAACAGTAAAACCCTTTGAAGTAGGATGTGGCAATCATGAGTTTTCAACCCTTGTACCTTGTTTCCATCTGCACTGACTCTCCTTTCAGGGTTGGAAGCAAATCCATGTGGGAATCTCACACGTGACAGGACCTTGCAGAATTCTTTTGTTTTTACATTGTCCAAGATGTACACAGCTGGTGCCATATCCCATGGTTTACCTTCATCTTCCACGTGCAAATCCTTTCTGATACCCAGGTGTGTCAAATCAATCCTAGATTTTAAGGTATCTTTTGTCTTGCCTTCAATATTAAGAAGTGTGCCGATAATGCTATCACATATATTTTTCTCGATATGCATCACATCAAGATTATGCCGCAGATCCAAATCTTTTCAATACTCCAAGTCCCACAAAGTGGACCTGCGGGTAAAAAATAATATCTCTTCTACCCTGCCACGCTTCCTTTTCTCGCTACCATTATCAGGATGGTTTCCTGGTGTAATATGCATGACCTTCTCTAATTCCACTTGCACCTCATCAGCGGTGAGCCTCTTTGGCGCATCACGGTTTTCATGCTTTGCAGTGAATACATGTCCTCAGTATTTTGTAGGACATGGCTTGCCTTGGCAAGGAAACGATGGTGTCCAATGTAACAGATTTTGCTAAGTATTGCATATGACAGCGGATTCTTGTCACAGTGAACACATGCATTGTAACCATGTGTCGTTCACCCTGACATAGTGCCCAAAGCCGGATAATCATGGATGCACCAAATTATAACAGCACGCAGAAAGAAATCAGCTAGTGAGAACACCCCTCCATAGCTCTTGAAGTTCCTCCACAAGAGGCTCCATGAATAAATCAAAATCCTTTCCAGGACTTTTTGGACCTGGGATGGGCAAGGCCATCATGTAGTTTGATTCTTTGGTGCAGACATTTGGAGGCATGTTGTAAGGGATAATAAGCACTGGCCACATGCTATATGTGGTGCTCTGGTGGCCAAATGGGTTAAATCCATCTGAAGCTAAGCCAAGTCTAATGTTTCTCGGGTTAGAAGCAAACTTTTTGTGTTTCTAATTGAAGCCTTTTCCAGTCACTACCATGAGATGGATGGCTCATTACATTCGATCTCTCAGATTCTGGTTCCTAGAATGCCACAGTACATCCTCTCTTGTTTCAGCATCATGAAACAACCTCTGCAATCTTGGTATAATCAGAAAATGTCTTAGAACATTATGAGGAATCCACTCCACAACATCGCCATCTTTCCATCTTGATGATTTGCATTTTGGGCATTCAATTAAGTTGGCATAATCCTTCCGGTACGGAACACAATTATTCTTACAAACATGGATCATATCATATCCAATTCCAACTGCAGGAAGGACATTCTTCATTTTACTATTGGTGTGTGGCAGCTAAGATGCATCTAGGAAAGATTTGCGGAAATCAGCCAACATCGCATCAAATGATTTGTTGGTCATCCACTCATATGTCTTCACCTGAAGAAAGGTGACCATAGCTGAGAATACTGACAGCTTATTTCCTGGGGTGACAGCCACGTTGCATTGTTCCAACATGCGGGCCCACCGTTTTTCTTCTGCATGTGAAAGTTCACGAAATGCGCGAGCATTTCGTAGCATTGTTTCAATGTTGGTCAAACTCACTGGCTCCGCCACCACCACCTACTCCTCCTCTTCCACATGAGCATCAGGCAGATCAAGATGGTGATCTACTACTTCCACATAGTCAGTAACAATTACGTTCACAGCTTCACCATGATGAACCCACCTAGTATATGTGACCGACATCCCATACAAGTGTAGATGATTTTGCACAGTTGACTAGAGTCTTGTAACTGAGTTCACACAACTGCTACATGGGCACAGCACATATGATTTCAGACCACCGTACTCAGCTCTGATAAAGTTCATGAAGTTTTCAGCCCCCTCGACATATGCATCAGAGAATCTTCAAGCAGAAGTTATCCAAGTCCTTTCCATCTGTTAAACATACAAATTAGTTCTTCTACTAGATATTACAGGAAAAACATATATGCTTTTTTTATGAAGTCCAGGAAAAAAATACCTAGGTTGATGTCTAAAGCTATGGCAAGATATTTGGACAATCAGATCTAATTAACGAAATATATGTAAAGCTAATTCAGCAAACAGATTTGAGTGCAAAATTATGGCAGGCTATTTCAGCAGTCAATGAGGCCGAGCACACAGCCATCAAAGGCCATCTCAGCAACAAAGATTGAGTATAAAAAGGTATAGAGCTATTTCACCTAACAGATTGGCTACTAGACCATGGCAATCAACGTCACAATAAACATATGGCAGGATATTTTAGCAACTAATCGGGTGTGGCATGCCATCTCAGCTAAGAAGATTGAGTGCAGAACAGGGCGAGGAAGCTTCTTAAGCAGAGCATATTGACTGTAAACTATTTCGGCAAACAGTGAGATTAACAACGTCTATGAGCTAACATTTAGCACTAGTCCGACATGCACGAGGCCTCGGTCTAGAACGCGCATACCGTGGGAGAAGCTGTCCGCCGTGCGTCTCCACAAGAATGTCGCCAGCGGTGTCGGCGCGGCTAGAGGACAACAGTCTATGAGAGCGCATCGTTGAGCGAGAGGATCGCTGCAGGCCCCTTGATTTAACCGCAGCATGGCGACGGCGCGGGCAGGGAGGGCGGCTTCATGAGCAAATGGAGTGGAGGGGCCAAGCGGGAGGGGGGTTTGGGGAATATTATTGGCTAGTTGGCGGAAGGGCGGATGAATTTGGGATTTGGGGGGAATTTTTTGGGGGGATTTTCACGCGCTGGGTGAGGGAGTCCTGGATTAGGGGGTATCCGGACAGCCGGACTATATACAACGTCCGGACTATTGAAGCATGAAGATACAAGACTCAAGACTTCGACCCGTGTCCGGATGGGACTTTCCTTGGCGTGGAAGGCAAGCTTGGCGATCCGGATATTGTATTTCCTTCCTTGTAACCGACTCCGTGTAAACCCTAGCCCTCTCCGGTGTCTATATAAACTGGAGAGGTTGGTCCTTAGAAGGCCGATCACAATTACTATCATACCATCATAGGCTAGCTTCTAGGGTTTAGCCTCTCCGATCTCGTGGTAGATCTACTCTTGTACTACCCATATCTTCAATGTTAATCAAGCAGGAAGTAGGGTTTTACCTCCATCGAGAGGGCCTGAACCTAGGTAAACATCCGTGTCCCTTGCTTCCTGTTACCATCAGCCTAGACGCATAGATTGGGACCCCTTACCCGAGATCCGCCGGTTTTGACACCGACATTGGTGCTTTCATTGAGAGTTCCTATGTGTCGTCACTGCAAGGCTCGATGGCTCGTCTCGTTGTCAGGGACAACATTACCGCGGGGGGAGATCTGGCTGTAGGCCAAACTCTCCGACTAGGCGGCTTCGTCATGGCCGCCCCATCGGCTGTTGCGCCAACGATGGCCTCTCGGGTCATCACACATGAACTTGACATCAATTCGGAACTCACCGAACAGATGGATCCGATAGAGCTCTCTTCTCTTAATGAGCTCTTGGATCGCATCGCCGCTTTGGGAGTCATAACGGACTATGACCGGATCGGGCTTAAACCCGACCAAAGGGACATTAAATCCCCGCCGGCCACCCATGAAATAGTGGTATCGGAGGAACCACACAAGGAGTATCCCTCTATTTTGAGGATGAATTATGTTCGGATCGCCGAGCTCCCGGAACCGGACACCCGCCCGGGGGAGGATATGACCTGGGTCCCAGACTTAGAACCGGGCACGGGGTCGGAAAAATTGGGCAGCGTCCCGAATCCCGAGCTGTTGAACTCAGAAGCTTCCATGCCCCGGGGGGCTAGATCGGATCAGAATCCAGATTCAGCTATAACCACCCACGCGGACTTAAATCATCTCTCCCATATCGTGCAAGAGCCCCAGGAGACAAGACATCATTATCGGGCCGATTCTCCTTGCGCTAAACAAGGTCGAGGACTGCCACGAGGAGGACGTAGTCTCTCTCTCGCAAAAACTGCACGGACAAAGGAATCCTTAATGCTATAAATCGCCGCGACATAGTACGCTTTGCAGACTTAGCAATCATAGTACATAAGTACTGTGCGATGGAAAGCTTCTGGAAAACTCAGACTGAATTTTGGGACAATCCGGCCACCAAAACCTTTGTCCGAACTAAACGGCTAACTCTCGACGTCGTCCGATCCAATCCCCAAGAAACCAAAGCCCACCCTGTATGGGAACCATATTGGAAAAATGGCTCAATGGGCCATGTAAACTCCACAGCACTCCGGACACAGCACCAACTCATAGCCTTAGGGCATGTTGGATACTCCGGTAGGTTGCGAAAAGTGACGAGGATCCTCTTACAGAACAACATCCCGCCAACGAGCACAATATGGTACTAACAGTCTTCGAGACTTTTGCCTCAAACAGTAGGCGCAAGCGAGCTCATCGAAGCTCCACGGAAATTTGCCATATGGCGAAAATGAACCCCTGGACGAACCTAGATTCCGGACTGTCCGGGCACCAGCCGCTCTGGTTCTTAGCCCAATCGTGGATGGCTTTCGGCTCACTAAAGTGCCCATGGATGGCGGAAGCGGATTAAATCTGATCTATGAAGAGACACTCAGCAAGATGGAAATTGACAAAGGCCGCATTGAACAAAGCGCACAACCTTCAGGGAATTATCCTTAGTCGGGAAGCACGGTGTGGGAAAAATCACACTTGACATGGTATTCGCACCCGGAGAATTATAGGTCCAAGAAATCACATTCCAAGTGGCCCTTTTAGCAGCGGATACCACGCCCTTTTAGGGCGGGACGCGTTTGCAAGCTTTCAAGCTATACCCCATTACGGGTACATGAAGCTTAAAATGCCCGGGCCCAATGGAATCCTCACTCTAGCCAGTGATCCGGACGTCGCACTTCACACCGAAAACAAAACCGCAACACTAGCCCTGGAGGCATTATCCGAGGCCCTAGCAGCCGAAGAATTAACAACACTGCGGGCCACCGTGGACAGGGATGGCGTGATACTCGACAAGCGACCCACGTCCACCTCATTTAAACCAGCAGACGAGATAGTCAAATTCCAAGTCCATCCAACGGACCCACGAAGACAGCTTCCGTCGGGACACAGCTGAGCCCCGAGATGGACGCCGCACTGCGAGACTTCTTACGCGAGAATTGAGACATCTTCGCCTGGCACCCATCGGATATGCCAGGCATCCCGCGCAGATTGGCCGAACACAGCCTCAATATATTAAAAGGATACAACCCGGTCAAGCAGACTCTAAGACGGTTTTCAGAGCCCAAATGACAGGCCATGGGGGAAGAGCTAGCCAAACTACTTGAGGCCGGATTCATCAGAGATATCAAGCATCCGGATTGGCTGGCGAACCTGGTAATGGTACCAAAGAAGGACAAATTGTGGCGCCTATGTGTCGACTTTAAAGACCTCAACAAGGCTTGCCCCAAGGATCCCTTTCCCCTCCCTCGCATCGATCAAATCATCGATGCCACAACAGGACATGACTCGCTGTGTTTCCTCGACGCATACTCTGGATACCATCAAATAAAGATGGCAGAGTCGGACCAAGCTGCAACAGCTTTCATAACGCCATATGGCCCTTTCTGCTTCAACACTATGCCTTTCGGGCTTAAGTACGCCGACGCAACCTACCAACGCATGATTCAAACATGCCTGGAAAAGCAAATCGGCAAAACAGTGGAGGCATACGTGGATGACGTGGTCATAAAAACAAGACACGTCGAAACCCTAATAGATGACTTGAGGCTTACATTCGACAATCTCCGGACATACGACATCAAGCTGAACCCGAAAAATGCATTTTGGCGTCCCCTCGGGGAAACTACTCGGCTTCATTGTTTTCAATAGAGGAATTGAAGCGAATCCGGCAAAAATTCAAGCTCTGTCACAGTTTGACTATCCGAGGCCCTAGCAGCCGAAGAATTAACAACACTGCGGGCCACCGTGGACAGGGATGGCGTGATACTCGACAAGCGACCCAAGTCCACCTCATTTAAACCAGCAGACGAGATAGTCAAATTCCAAGTCCATCCAACGGACCCACGAAGACAGCTTCCGTCGGGACACAGCTGAGCCCACGATGGACGCCGCCTCGCAGACTTCTTCGCGAGAATTGAGACATCTTCGCCGGCACCCATCGGATATGCCAGCATCCCGCGCAGATTGGCCGAACACAGCCTCAATATATTAAAAGGATACAACCCGGTCAAGCAGACTCTAAGACGGTTTTCAGAGCCCAAATGGCAGGCCATGGGGGAAGAGCTAGCCAAACTACTTGAGGCCGGATTCATCAGAGATATCAAGCATCCGGATTGGCTGGCGAACCTGGTAATGGTACCAAAGAAGGACAAATTGTGGCGCCTATGTGTCGACTTTAAAGACCTCAACAAGGCTTGCCCCAAGGATCCCTTTCCCCTCCCTCGCATCGATCAAATCATCGATGCCACAACAGGACATGACTCGCTGTGTTTCCTCGACGATACTGGATACCATCAAATAAAGATGGCAGAGTCGACCAAGCTGCAACAGCTTTCAACGCCCATATGGCCCTTTCGCTTCAACACTATGCCTTTCGGGCTTAAGTACCCGACGCAACCTACCAACGCATGATTCAAACATGCCTGGAAAAGCAAATCGGCAAAACAGTGGAGGCATACATGGATGACGTGGTCATAAAAACAAGACACGTCGAAACCCTAATAGATGACTTGAGGCTTACATTCGACAATCTCCGGACATACGACATCAAGCTGAACCCGGAAAAATGCATTTTTGGCGTCCCCTCGGGGAAACTACTCGGCTTCATTGTTTTCAATAGAGGAATTGAAGCGAATCCGGCAAAAATTCAAGCTCTGTCACAGTTGGCTATACTAATAGACCTCAAGCACATCCAGAAACTAGCCGGATGCGTGGTTGCTCTAAGCCGCTTTATCCCCAAGTTAGGAGAAAAGGCATTACCTCTTTACCGCCTTCTTCGGCGCACTGAACACTTCGTGTGGATGGACGCAGCCGCAGCCGGACTGGGTGAAATAAAGACCTTATTGGCCAGTAATCTAGTACTAACAGCGTTGAATATTGACGAACCTATGCTGCTGTACATAGCTGCAACACATCAAGTTGTAAGCGCAGTGCTCGTCGTTGAACGAGAGGCTGACGGATACAAATACCCGCTCCAGAAGCCGATTTACTACGTATCCACGGTCCTAACCCCATGCAAATCCCGATACCCACACTATCAAAAAATAGCATACGCGGTGTTCATGGCATCCCAGAAACTACAACACTACTTTCAAGAGTGTTCGATTACGGTGGCCTCCGAAGTACCACTCAACGACATAATAAATAACCGCGATGCTACGGGCCGGATTGCAAAATGGGCCATTGAGATCCTCCGTTCGACATAACATACAAACCACGACAGGCCATCAAGTCACAAGTATTGGCTGACTTCGTCACCGAATGGACAGAAGCCGAACTCCCTAAAGAGTACGGCGCATACTCAAACTGGATCATGCACTTCGACGGCTCTAAAATGCTGGCCGGATTGGGAGCAGGTGTAGTCCTGACGTCTCCCACAGGAGACACGGTCCAGTACGTCCCACAAATATTATACACAGACTCCAACAATGCAGCCGAATATGAGGCTCTGTTGCACGGTCTTCGGATGGCAGTATCTATGGGCATTCAACGCCTAGAAGTGCGCGGGGATTCAAACCTCGCAATATCACAAATAAATGGAGATTTTGATGCCAAGGACCCGAAAATGGCGACCTACCGTAATGCCGTCCTCAAGATGTCAGCTCGATTCGAGGGGCTCGAATTCCACCACGTGGCTCGAGAAAACAATCAAGCGGCGGACGTCCTCGCTCGCATCGGCGCTAAACGCGACCCAATCCCACCTAACATATTCTTGGAATGGTTGTTCAAGCCATCCGTAGTATGGGAAGGGGAGTCCGGCAATACTGGCACGGATCCGAATACACCCCCAGATTCCAAACTATCAGACATAGTCGGAGGTTCTACCACCTAAATAACATCCTCGACCCACGAAATCATGGCGGTAATCGCCCCGTGGAACGAGCCTTTCTTGGCCTACCTAAATAGGCAGGAGCTCCCCGAAGACCAAAATGAAGCACGCTGCATCGTTCGGCGCTCTAAAGCTTATGAAGTCTACGAAGGGGAACTCTACAAGAAAAGCGCCACCGAAGTGCTCCAAAGATGCATCTCCGAAGAGGAAGGGCGGCAGCTCTTGGCTGAAATCCATGCCGAACTCAAGGGCACCATGCCGCTGCTCGAGCATTAGTCGCCAAGGCCTTCCGTACAGGTTTCTCTTGCCGACGGCCCAAGCAGACACATGACCTTGTCCAACATTGCGCTGGTTGCCGATCTTTGCCAATCGAGTCATATGCCCCTACCGCTTCTCCAAACAATCCCCATAACTTGGCCCTTCGCGGTCCAGGGGCTGGATATGGTCGGACCTCTTAAAGGGGAAGCCATAAGAAAAAATACTTATTGGTCATGATGGACATATTCACCAAATGGATAGAAGCCAAACCACCAAAACGGCCGAATCCGACCAAGAATAGACTTCATATCCGGGTCGTGACACTAATACGGTGTCCCCGCAGCATCATCATCGATAATGGCTCAAATTTCACAGCCGATTTAAGTGAAAACTTGGTGCGTAAAATGGGGATTAAGCTCGACACGCTTCGCTTACCATCCCCAAACAAACGGCCGGTAGAGCGAGCAAATGGTCTCATCATGAGCGGCATCAAACCCGGATTAGTGCGATCCTTGACAGAGTCGGATACGACTTTGGGTCGAGGAGCTCGACTCCGCACTGGGGACTGCGGACCACGCCAATCACACCACCGATATACACCATTTTTCATGGTGTACGCGCGAAGGAGTATTACCTGCGACATAATACATGATTACGCTCACGCAGACGCATGTACGAAGAGAAGGAAGCCGAGTTAGATCGGCAGGATAACTTGATGCCCCGGAGGAGGAGCGCGACGTCGCAAAAGCCCGCTCCGCATTCTATCGCAGCAGCTCGGCGATATCAAAGCAGAGAAGTCCGCCAAAACTTACAATATTGGCGAGCTCGTTTCTACGCCTACCGGAGAAGAAGAAGGACAAGCTCAAACCCAAGTGGGAGGGTCCCTTCGTCATTGACGAAGTTCTCACCGGAGGAGCGTACCGCTTACGTAATGCATCCGATAACAGGCTCGAGCCGAACCCATGGAACGTGGCCAGACTCCGAAGATTCTACGCCTAACGCCGAACTCAGTGTTCATCTCCTAACCCCTCCTTTTTAATTATGCTCCATCCCTTTTTCCTTTCTCGACCTTTTTCCTCTTCACACAAAGTATTCAATACAGTGCGGACTCCCGGATCACTCCAGCCGCACTAGGTGTGTAAACAATACCTGGGGGCTTCCTATATGGAAGCTAAAAATAATTACTCTCATGGCTTTCTGCCCATCACATATGCATTATTTTTCCATATGTGCCTTTTCTTCACCATTATATGCATCGATATGACTTAAGATGTTGCCAAGCTGAGTTGCCTGGCTCTTGTGTTTATGCCCTATGTTCCCGTTAATACGGCTAGGGCATAAGGGGAGCACCTCTGCGATTGTTACTGCCGGTTCAGCCGGATGTGTACCTCAGACTGGGTGAAGCCGAAAGCTAGCTTCCTCAAGAGAATATTCGGTCGGTGAACAAAAGATGTATTCGTTTATTATAACGTAAATCCCCAAAAGTCTTGTATCCTGCGCCATCGTTCATAGTCCCAACATACTTGCTCGTCACATGCGCATTTAGGGAAAGGAACCCTAACGGAACTATTCTCCTGGAAGATGTTTCTTACTATCCATGTAATATAACATAACTAGTTGGGTACTTGTCTGCTCAAGCACTTATGACCCCTACGCCTTTGTTTCCACGCTGCACTTCGGTTTTGTATAACTGAGTGGGTATTTGGACACACCCGACCTGTAGGATCCGGGGCTGAATCGAAAAGGTCCGCCATGACAAATGAATTTAATCCGGCTAGGGCTAATTATGTCCATTAAATTACACACTACTTGACCGACTATATTCCTCCTCTATACCGCCCAACAGGCTATCTAGCTTACAATCTGTTGAGAATACTTAGCGGCTAACGCCACCTGGTCATATACCGACTCACGGAAATTTCTTGCCCATCGGGCCCTTGATCCTACTTCGCCATATGGTTCGGGTCCAGCTTGGTATAGCGCGTCTTCACCATAGCCTGTGCTTCTTATGCGCCTTGCCGCAAGCGGACACCTTCCATAGCCTAAGCGCCAGTGCTCCTTGAAGCATATCCACAAGCTCCCCATGCCATTTGGTAGCAAGCTTGATGGCCACAAAGCCCGAGCAACACTCAGCATCACCCGCCGAGCTCGCTCGTGCGATTCTGAAGGTCTTGCAATAAATCACTTGCGATGAGGGCATCTCCTCCTCAAGGCGACCCGCTAACATTCTTGCAAGCAAAATTCTTTCAATATACTTCCTCGCGAACTATACTACAGTTCGCCTAGGCACTTACCGTAAATGCCGTTGAAGCCTTTTGTTCTCCTTCACGGAGTCTCCGCCACCGAGCGGCGGAGATCTTTTAACTCCACGTCCAGCTGGACTTTGGCATCTTAAAGATTGTTCTTCTCCTGCCTAACTCGCGTAAGAATGTGCTCGCCAGCCTCCAGCTGGCTTTTGAGATGCGATGCGTCCTCTCTTACGCCCTCCGGATTCACCCCGGGATTGTCTGCATAATTTTCTGTTAGACTTGTCATATCAGCCATTTACTAACTGGTGCATCTTCTTACAATTGCGACAACTGTTACCAGATGAGGGCTTTTGGGATTCCTCTAACTTGGCAATCATGCCCTCGCCGGCCTTGCATTCCTCTAGCTCCCGAGACAATTTCTCATTCTTATCTACAAGGACCTGTGTATAAATTGATCCTTAAAACAGTTGTTCCAACCGTTTCAAGTCTCAGGGGCTACTGCTACACATGCTTATCAAATTTTCTTACCCAGATATCTTTGGTATATTGGTCCGTCACTCGGCAAGCCCGCCTTGAGCAGCTCGGATGTATCGCCTCCCGAATTGAAGGCGTTAATGCCTCTTCGGAAAAGATGTTGTCCTGGCACGCCCGCTGGCACCGGTGATTCATGGCGCCTCTACTTGAAATTCGTGGCCGAGAGCATATCCAAGATTCTCTGTTGGAGAACTATGCAGCATCGGCCCCACTCCCGCCTCCGTTCTTGAAGCTGGTATTGGAGTCCGGCTGGTGGAGGTGTGGTTCGCAGGATCCCCGGATATAGTCCGGCTGCTCCTCTTCCTGCCAAGACACAAAGGGTGTTGTCATACTTCAAAAATACCACAATCACAACACAAGTTTTTGCCTTTCCTCTGTAGCGGCGAGTCGACCCTTACCGCCTTCCTCTTGAGCTTGCCTGATCCGGACGCCCTTAGCTGACGAGTCCCTAGAGGCTCGGCCCCACGCTCCGACCGTCGTCTCTGCAAAAACACGACACTTCAAGGGTAAAGCATGACATCTGAAGGGATTCCTCTTTGGAGGACAGGGTTCTTCGACTTTGTCGGCATTCTGGGAACGGGGGTCCCCATACTTGCCTGCCTGCGGCCTACGGCGTGGCTCAAAGGAGGCCCAGGATAGCCCATCTTCATCAACGCATGCTCAAGACCCTCGCGAGGGGCCAAGCCTCGTGGGGCGGACGACCAAGAGCTTCCTCAGGCGCGGCCTCGTCAGGCTGGCTCACGAGGAGGCGGAGAGTTCAAGGCAGGGTACCTCGCGAGGTGCCCGTGACGCAAGCCATGACGACCAAGGGCGCCAGCCGCGCAGCGTCCTCCTTTCCTCTTTGGTGCAAAGGGAGCAAGCGCAGGCGAGAGCATCAAGCAAAGGCATCCGTTTCGGTGCAACAAGACCAAGACCAGCCCCAACGGCTGGAATGCAGTCATCGTGGAGCCCAAGCAGGTGTCATCACCAGAGGTTTTGGCAGGCGAGGACCAACTTTAGTCAGGATAAGTGTACCCACTGTTCCCCTTCAAAATGGCCAATTGTTGGCGCCCTTCCCGCTCAATATTTGGGAAGAGGCCCAGGGCCTTCGCCTATATAAGTAGAGCTAACCACCATAGTAGGAGGACGATCGGATAGAGTGGGTAGCACCCGAAGAGAGAGAGAGAGAGAGAGAGAGAGAGAGAGAGAGAGAGAGAGAGAGAGAGAGAGAGAGAGAGACCTCAAGCTAGAGCGACGGGACACCACTTAGCAGTTCATCGCTTCCACCAAGAACAGACCCTCATGAGGCTGTTCTCCTCGCATCGTATTCTTCATCAGCCCTGAGGCAATCCACACACCACACCTCGGAGTAGGGTATTACACCACGACGGTGGCCTGAACCAAGATAAATCTTGCGTCTCTTGTGTTGTTCTTGCTAGTAGTTTAGGTCCACTGTGATTCGGGCGAGGTACGAGACGGTGGAGGGTTGGATCTCCGCCGCACCCCCAGTTCGAACCTTAAGGGTCTGCGGAATCCGTAATCCGCAGACTTGGCTTATCGCGACGAGAAGCGGTCCGATAGTCGGCGAGAATGGCCACTCGAGGCACCATCGCCGCCGGTTGATAAAATATCCGCTGACAAGATCCACGGTAATATCTGGATCTTCTTTGAGACCTGGATCTAGGGCCCTTCCGGGGTCCTCTGGCTGCGGGGAGGGGCTGGAGATTCCTTCTATGGCCCTCCTTAGTTCCTGCTCGGGAATATCGAGCCGCATGATCTTAGCAAAGAGCGCCACAATAAGTGACGTAGGGAAAGGAATGACAACTTACCCAGTTTGGGGGGGTTGTACATGGAGAATCCATCACTCGGTTTGATGTGAAGGAATTCCTCCTCTTCCCCTTTGTATAAATCGGACAATATCCTTGCGGGCGCAAGGCGGAGTCCGGACCCTTACTGACGAGCGGGTGGCATCATCTTCCCGTTGAAGTGCCACATGGGCTTCCCGATATTGAAGTGGTTGCACTCCG
Source organism: Aegilops longissima (assembly GCA_021605205.1). NCBI lineage: Eukaryota > Viridiplantae > Streptophyta > Magnoliopsida > Poales > Poaceae > Aegilops > Aegilops longissima. The sequence goes on along the minus strand of CM038681.1, from coordinate 432,747,916 downwards.
CGTAGATATGCATATTGCCATAACCTCGACTATCGTTAGTCCGGAGTTGGCCAGTAACTTTATCCTGCTCATCAGGTAATATATTTCCCTGGTATCCTCCTCTTGGGGGCCTCGGGGGCGCCAGCTTAGACGTGCCCTGAACCAGTATAAATCTTGCGTCTCTTGTGTTGTTCTTGCTAGTAGTTTAGGTCCGTGCGATTCGGCGAGGTACGAGACGGTGGAGGGTTGGATCTCCGCGCGCACCCCAGAGTTCGAACCTTAAGGGTCTGCCGGAACCCGTAATCCGACATTTGGCGCGCCAGGTAGGGGTGCGCCGGAATCTGCCTTTCGTCGCCTCGTTCTTCCCCGACCACCGCAACCATGTCTGACGCTCGTCGGGCTCTCGCCGAGCGCCGAGCCGCCCTCGGTTCCCACATCGCCCAGACGGCTCCAGTCGGCGGACGTCCTCGTCGTTCCCGTCACTTGCAACGCGCCGCCACCGGCCCGGCGAAACGAGCAACAAGCGTCGTCCCAAAGACTCGTCCCATGAGGCGGACGGCCGCACCGCCACGCCGCTCACCCGCTGGTTCTTCGTCACAGGCGTACGCGCCATGGAGGCCCGAGCTGCACTCATCGCGCTAACGAGCTCTCGCTACCGCCCGTCGGCGACGTCACGAAGAATGGCTCGACCGCGTCACCGAAGCTTATCCGCGCTGCGGGAGGCGACCTGCCCGTCCGCTCGCTGCACCGCACCCGCCCGGCGATAAACTCTGGCGCCTCACCGCCTCCTCAAGACGGCGCCCTGGCATTAAGGCGCGGCCTTGGCGGAACCTGTTCCGCCAGCGCCGCGCGGCAAGAGCAAAGCTGCCAAGAAGTTCCTCGCCCGCAAGAAGCTGCTGAGCGCTCCCGCTCCAAAGACGTCAAGACCTGCGCTGCCCCCCCGCCGGCGCAGGAGGCCCGCAAGACCAAGCTCTCGCCGCCCGAGGCCCCAGCGGCCACGGCGGGCTGCCGCGCCTTCACCGCCGAAGCTGCGCAGCGTCGCGTGGCCCGCCAAGTTCAAGCCAGACCTGCCTCCACGCTACGACGACACGGCTGACCCTACGGAGTTCCTCCAACTCTACGAGCTGGGCATCGAGGCTGCCAACGGAGATGAAAAGGTAATGGCGAACTGGTTTCCCATGGCGCTCAAGGACGGAGCCAGCACCTGGCTCCTGAATCTGGCCCCAGGCACGATCTCTTCCTGGGCCGAGATGCGCACCCGCTTCATCGCCAACTTCCAAGGTACTCGCGACCGGCCACCCGCCGTGAGCGACATGCGCCGAATCAAGCAGCAGCCAAGGGAAACCCTGCAAAAGTACATCCAGCGCTTCAACAACGCCGCCTCAAGATCCCGTGGTAACGGAGGAGGCCATCATCTGCCTTCTCCGACAGCGTCGCGACGTCAAGATGAAGGAGGAGCTGGCGATGCATGAAGATCTGTGCACCTCCACGAGCCGTTCAACTTGGCGACCAAGTGCGCCAGGCTGAGGAGGGCGCCTCCCACCTCGAGCTGCTCGCCGGATCCCAAGAGAAGAAGTCCAAGGCCAGGGCGTGAAGCGCCAAAGGTGCTGTCGTGCTCGCGGCGAACCAGACACCAAGCGAGGCGAAGATCAGCCCGAGTCCTCTAAGGGCAGCCGGCTGCGTGTACCATGACCTCCACACCCACAACACCAATGAATGTCAAGAGCTCCGGGCCGTGTCGCGAAGGAAGGGGCAGACGCCTGGAGCGCAGCGACGGGCTACGGCCGAGGAGGAGGAAGGAATGCAGGGGCGCTGGGAAGACCAGCGGCCAGCGCCAAGGGTGGCGCGACCAACCTCGCGAGGACCGGTGGCAAGACCCACCTCGCGAGGGGGGCCGGAGGATCAGCCTCGTGAGGATCGTCCGCAGGGAATGCAGGCCTCCTCCGCTGCCGCCACCGCCACCGCCAAGGAGAATCGAAGACCGTCATCGGGGCGAGGGGTGGGGGCTTCCGAAGCGTGTGCGATCGCAGCATCCCGGGCGGAGCTCAAGCCCCAGACCTCTCACCGCATCTTCAAGCAGTTCGCCTGAAGTGAATTCAGTCCTCCCCAAGCTCGAGTCCACGCCCTCTCGGGTGGTGGTCGTGCGCCATCACGTTCAGCTCAGCGGATCAGCTCAAGTGCGCAGCCACAGCCGGAGTTCTCCCGATGCTTTGCTCCCCAATCATCAGCAACGTGCTGGTCACCAAGACCCTCATCGACGGCGGAGCAGGGCTCAGCGTCCTGTCCGTGGAGACGTTCAACAATCTTCAAGTGCCCTACAGTCAGCTTCAGCCAACCCAGCCCTTCTCTGGAGTCACCGACGGCTCCACGGTCCCGATCGGGCAGGTCCGCCTTCCTGTCACCTTCGGGGCCCGCGGCAACTACCACACCGAGCTCATCGACTTCGATGTCGCCCACATTCGCCTGCCGTACAACGCCATCCTCGGGTACCCAGCGTTGGCCAAGTTCATGGCCATAACCCACCATGGCTACAACATCCTCAAGATGCCGTGAAGCGGCGGGGTCATCACGGTGCCCTCGTGAAGAGAGATGCAAGTGCGCCCCGAGCGAAGCTTTTCAGCCGCATCGCCGGGAAGACCTGACCACAAGCAGCAGGATGCCTCCCGAGGCAGCACCCAAGAAGAAGAAGACATCGACCGCATGGCTCATCAAGAGACAGGCCCCTCGAAACCCTTACCGGCCGGGGGAGCCTCCTTCCATCGCATAGGGAGCGCGCCCCGCCCTCCTCAGCAGGCTCGGGGCTCTCCCTGAGGCCGCCGACCTCGCCAAGGTCTCGAGGGAGGCGCTGGGCACCACGGAGGCGTGTTTGAAGCACGCTTCCCATAGCAGGAGCAAGACCAGGAGGGCAGAACCCTCAAGAGTTCATCGCCAAGGCCATTCAGAGCTACAGGAGTCAAGGGTCATGAGGGCAGCCGCCGCTTACTCAGTGTGGCCCCCATCCAGCGAGGATGGTGGGCTGCAGCGTCTGCATCGACATACCAGGGCTCAACCGAGCCGCAGCGTCTCAAGAGCCTCCTGCCCTCGCGAGTGGGGCGTTGCGGGTCCGCCCCACACTACGTCACGCATGCCGTATGGCTCGCCAAGCAGGGCTGCAGCATACCAGCGCCTCATGAGGACCATCCTGAGGCTCAAGAGGTCGTGCACGCCTGCAACCCCGGTGGAGATGGAGATAGGCCCATGAGGAGCCGCCAGCGCCTCGAGCCTCCAGAGGCCCCGGGACCTGGGGCTCGTGAGGATCGCTCCCGCAGCCCACCGAGTCTGCTACATCAACAACCCTTCATTCTCAACATCACCAGGTGACATCTTTAAGTTTTATTTCAGGGTGGGAGCGCCTTCAGGGCCGCATTATTCCCAGGCCGCGTGGGTCCATCCCTGCGGCATGTATCCCTTTTTATTTCATGTCTTTAGCTTATCCTGTTGGGGGCGCCCCTCGGGCTGCATCATCCCCAAGCCGCTCGGGCCAGTCCAAATGCATGTATCCTTCATGCGTTTTCCTTAGGATTATGCTCTCGCTCCACCATGCTTGTTATTTGGTGCCTTCTCACGGGTGGCGAAATCTTGCACGTTAAAGGGGGTGCACGAGCATCGCGACCAGGGCTCTACCGGCTCTCCGCCCTCACCCTCTGGTCTTGTCCATGGCATCCGACCGCTTGCGGCGGTAGAGACCAGCCCGAGAGCCGGACCGAGGACGTAGAGTTTCTTCATCCAATCCAACTTGCACGTTAAAGGGGGGGGGGTGCCTGAGCATCGCGACTCAGGGCTCCTACCGGCTCTCCGCCCTCACCCTCTGGTCTTGTCCATGGCATCGCGACCGGCTTGCCAATGACGTGCGAGACCAGCCCGAGAGCGGGACCGAGGACGTGGAGTTGCTGCCTCGACCCATCTTGCGCATTAAAGGGGGTGCACGAGCATCGTGACTCGTGGCTCCTACCGCTCTCCGGCCCTCACCCTCTGGTCCGTCCATGGCATCGCGACCGCTTGCCAACGACGAGAGACCAGCCCGGGAGCCGGACCCGAGGCGTGAGTTGCGTCATCTAACCTAGCTTGAGTTAAAGGGGGTGCCCGAGCATCGCGACTCAGGGCTCCTACCGCTCTCCGCCCTCACCCTGGGTCTTGTCCATGGCATCGCGACCTGGCTTACCACCGACGGTCGAGACCAGCCCGAGAGCCGGACCCAAGACGAGAGCACCAAAGATCCGCCAATTTTGCAGGAACACACTCGAAGATAAGGCCCAAAGCCAGGCGCAACCCGCCTCGAGGTAGGGCCTCGTGAGTCCCGCGCTGGCTCACGAGTGCCCCGAGACACCTCGCGAGGCCTCTCGCGCCACTCCAAAGCAACTAACGGCAGGACTAACGATCGCCCCGGCGAGCTCTTGTTCCTTCTATGGTGAACCTACAGGGTCTCTCCAAGGAGCACGAAATTATCTCGCTACGCTATCTCTCGCCGGCCAAGGCACGGACCTGGCACCGCGCCAGGAAGCATCGTCCTAACCCTTGAGATAAGTCACCTTCCGGACACACTAGTCATCGCAACACCATCCCCACACTCAATGCAACTCTGTGTTAGCAACATCGCTCTCCTTTCTCACCGAATGATGGCTGCTTGAGCGCCAAGGGGGACCCCTTGAGCATCGCGACTCAGAGGCTCTTACCAGACCTCGGGCCGCTCACCTCCTGGTCTTGACCATGGCATCGCGACCTAGCATACCAGCAATGGCTGAAGCCGCCTTGGGGTGGGACCCTCGTCGGCATGAGCACCAAGCCCTCACGAGGTGCGAAAGGAAGAAAGCTGAGCTAGAACGGAATGAGCATCCCGCATTGCCTCATAACAAGGATCATATTGACAAACGAAGCTACAAATATCTTACAAGCCCCTTGAAGTACATTCTTGGCTCTCGCAGGAACAAAAGACGCGAATCCTAAGGAGTCCTATCTACAGGGGACCACCGCGCAGACGCCATCATCAACAATGGGCCACCGGTCCGAGCCAACCCCATCCAGATCGGGGCGGCGACGACACACGAGCTCGCCTCGCTCCGGGAGCGGCGCAGGCTCGGGGCTCATAGCTGTCGTCGCTTCGCCTCTGGCGTCGCCAAGAGCTCAAGGAGTCGCTAGATCCTCCAGCGCCGCCGCCGCTGAGAAGCTGCCAGGAGTGGTCGGTCGGCCTCCGTCTCACCGCAGCGAGGCCCGACCGCCCGTCCCGGGCAGCACTCCAGCCGGGCGACCTCCGCGTCAAGAGCTTGAAGGACATCACCAAGCACCGTCAGTACTCTGTGGATCGTGAGGGCGCCCTGTCGTGGAATTGTCACGGCAGATGTCCTCGTGAAAGGACTTAGTCGCAGGCCATCGTGCGGGTTAACTTAGAGGGTTAAAGCGGACACAAAGACACGAGAGTTATACTAGTTCGCCCTTCGATGAAGGTAAAAGCCTACGCCTAGTTTGTGATGGGATTGATGTGATTTCGCGACTAGGGAGCAATAGCCGCTTAAGCCTCAATTGTTCTCTCTAAACCGCCACTGGTCGCCCCTTATATACACGGGTTGACGCCTTCGGCGGTCTGAAGTCCCGATCCGACTCATACAAGTGTCCGGCTCGGTCTCTTCTCTCTTATCTTACAGCACAAGTTACATGACTAAGGCGGTTTACATTTATGGATCCTAATCCGCCTCGGGCTCGGGCCTCGTGCCTTCGTGGGCCCTAATTATGATTTAGGTAAACCGCCCCTTCAGGCGGTTTATATTCAGAGTTATATCCCCAACATTAGGCCCCAGATTGACTTGAACGGTTCATGTTAATCTTCAACATCTTAGGAAACTCTGAATCTCCTTCATATTTCATAAACCGCCATCTGCTTGAACCGCCATGACGCTATCCTCCAACCACACAGAATGGGCGCCTTTGACGTCATCCTTAATAAAGAAATCCAAACAGTAAGATTCCCTTCATTTAATACTATCCCGGAAATCGAGGCGATCGCTGCGCCGTCCGCCGCTTTGACTCCTCGATTCGCGCTCATTAATTGCCCTGCTTCCTTATAAATAGACCGCAGGCCCTTTTCTCTTCTTCTTCCGCTTTCTTCTTCCTCGCGACGCTCCAGCTCAAGCTCCGCCCGCCTCCGACCTTCGAACGCCGTGGTCGCTGCCGGGCCGCTGCATCAACCTGATCGCATCAGAGGCTCTCGGCGCCATCCGCGATTCTCGCGATCGTGAGTCCTCTTCAAGCCTTAGATCCGCATCTGAAGGTCCTATTCATCTCGTAGTTCATAGGTGTTCATCTTAGTTTCCTCATACCTGCCCGCCATGGCCGTGACGATTCAACGTACCATACTCTGTCTTGGCGCGATCGCCTCCGCCGCCGCTTTAACTCTTTATGCATCTTTCTTTTTGTTCGCACCTCTAGTTTAGAATGCACGAACCTTCCTGCCCTTTATGAGGCTTGCATAGGTCGCATAAATTTTTCTTACTGAATCTTCGGTAGATCCAAATTTCCTCCATTCGTATGTGAAAACTGTTTCTGTCCACACTTAGTAGATTTTCCAGTTCTGTTTCTTTGGGCGGTTTGACTTTTGATAGCTAATTCGTCACTCCATTAGTCCTTAGTTAAACCAGAATTGGAAACTGGCTGCCGAATCGCCGGTTTAACATTGTATAATGTGTCTGAACCGTTTAACGGTGAATCGTATTTCCTTTTTTTTCGCAATTTAGTCTTCCGGAATGGCCAAACAATTCTCAGCCTGCAATTGGGTCCGGTCTAAGATCACTGAGACGCAACTCAACGGATACGTCACCACCGGCGCTTTAGCTTCTAAAAACGTCCTCCACTGGCGGGTTACGGATGCCGAATGCCCTCCCAATCCGCAAGAAGGAGAAGTAATTGTATTTATGCAGACTTAGACCGGGATTCTGCCCGCCGGATCAAAATTCTTCCGGATGTCCTTGCAAGTTTTCAACTCCATCCACGGGATATTGGTCCGAACTCCGTCAAACATATGCAATTTCCAAGTTTTCTTCGTGAAGTCTACCTTCAAGAAGAACCATCTGTGGAGCTGTTCCGGATTTCTTTCACTTGAACCGCCGACAGAATTTTCGATGGCCCTAACACGGAGCTGGGCGCGCTTCAATCCGAAAAGGAAGGAAGTAGATTTTCCTCACGCCAAACACCATAGTCATCCAAAAGATTGGAACCAAACCTGGTTCTACTGCCGAATACTGCTCTCGAGAACGAGAATCCCCTGCCGGGCTACCGTCCTCACCGCTTAGCAACCATCATCCGTTGCCCTTTACGCTTGACCGCCCGAGAGCGGAAGAATTTTGCCTCAAATTATCAAACTCCGGCTCTAATGGCCAACGGATTAACTGGTGTGGACCTTGTGCGATGCTGGGTTTCTTGGGGCGTCTTGCCATTAAAATCGCCGGCCCGGATTGATGCACGAATACACCGCAGCCTCAAGACCTCTCAAAGACGCTACGATCTACCAATAACTGAGCTTGAAGTCACAGAGGCGGAAAGAGATGCTTGATGAACCGATCTCTGTCTGCAGCCAAACCGGGTTGGCTCCATTCTGCGTTGCCAACAAACCGCCTGCGGTAGGCTCTACTCACCGCTTTTCTGACATTAATGCCTTGTTGATATATATTAATAATTGTTACCTCTCAGGCTAACAGCTCCTTCTGGATGCGTAACAAACCGGCCCGGGCTCCACGTGTAAAATCCAAGACCACCAAGAAGGCCGGCAAGAGGAAAACCGCCGAGTCTTCTGATCCGCCGGAAGACGAAGATTCAGAAGCTGAGGTAAAGCTTGATATCCTCACGAGGGAGTCGCCGTAAACCGGATCTCCTCTTTGTGTTTCTTGTCGCTTGTAACTTGTCCCTTTTTATTCCTCCTTTACTGACAATTTTAACTCCCAGGATGATGCTGAAGCCAGTCATGCCGACCCTGTTGAGGTAATCTTTCTTTCTTCCGAATCCAACCTCGTGCTGGTTAAAAGAATTCGCCGCACAGTCCGGAAAGTGAAAAAAATCTCATTCCTATGCTTATTTGAATCCAAACCTTTCCTTGAAGACACGGCAGGCTGAAGAGCGCCGTACGACCCGGCACAGTGGTCAACAGATTACCTCGTCCGGTTTAGCAGATACACCAACCCGGAAGCGTCGTCCAGAGGTGATTTGTTCTCCTGAAAAGCGTTATCCTTTTAAAGGTTTCTTTCGATGTCCTCTCAATCCGTCTGACCCTAATTATTAGGCCTCGTCCAACTCCTCTGGCGGTTCATCAACCACACAACTGCCTCCGCTTAAAGTTGCTGCAGGGTAAGCACCATACTGCTGTCCCGTCAATTCGGTTTACAATTGCGTTGGTCGGTTTATCTTAATCTAATTCCGAATATTGCAGCACCAAGGCTCGCTTGAGTAAGAAAGCGAAACCCTTGATCCTCTCATGGATGTTGATCCGGAGAAGACCCAGAGCAGACCCACGAAAATCCTCGAAGTCGCTAAAATAGCTCTGCCGGGTTAAACCAAGACGACAACACCGATCCGCCGTAAACTAAACCGAGGCCCAAGTGGAAACCTCATCCTGCTCCACCGAGTCCGCCACAGAGCCGGTCGAATTGTTGAACTGCCAAGCCGGAGTATGAAGACACCAAGCCCAAAGAAGACCGCTAATCTGGCCAGCCCGTCAAAAATGATGACGTTATTGTGACGGGCAATCGCTACACCACTTAGCCAACCGTCGCTTTAGCAAAACACAGCGCCAAGGAAGAATCTACTACTATGAGCAAAGATAAGGGAAAACTGATCTGTCAGCTTATGACAACCTTTCGACCAAGAACTTCACTCCGCTTTTTCGAACTGCTCTACACAAGCCGTGACTTTGAAGCCGGTCCGTAAATCGCATGAAGGACCGCTATGAGGTAAGGAGTTATGCCTTTCTTGTACTTTTGCTGCATAGTAGTTCTCAAGGGTCGGTTTAACTTTGCATAGTCAAACCGCACTTAACTTTGTGTAGAAACCATACGCCTTAAACTCAAGTATCAGAGTTCTGGTAAGGGTCGGTTCAACTTAGCATAGTTAAACCGGGACTTAATTTCTGTATCCCCATAGCAAACCGAGATCAACTAGCCATTAGCCCCCAAGTGCCAAGTTGAATATTTGTATTGAGCTTGGGACTTTATAATGAAACAACTAACATGCTCCCTTTGTTATCGTAATGAGATATACCAAAGAAACCGCAGTAACTCAAGGACCTTCGTGCTAACTGAAACTCAACAAGCGAAACCACCAAGGCCAAGGATGAATTGAAAACTGCCTTGGCCACTATGGAACAATCAAGGAGTGGTATAAATCTGAAGGGCCAATCGGGACACCGAGAAGGCCGGTTTGAAAAAACGGGCGGAAGATGCTGAATCAGCTCTTAAACCGGTGACTGAAGAGCTTACCAGACTAAAGCGCCAAATTCATGCCATGACCTCTGCCATCTTTGGTAAGAAAATTTGCACTGATTACCTCTGTTTTGATATTTCCGCCGGTTTAACTTGAGCTGTCTGAAACCGGTGCAGGCAAGCGATTGCTCATCCGGCTCGATGCGCGGAAGAAGCTCAAGGCCGCTTACACGCTGATTGAGCAGCTGTATACCGGCGCCAGCGAGTCATATGTGCCACATCGCACGACAACACAGCTCCCGCCCTGATCAAAGATACACCGGACCGCTGTCCATGGTACCGGGCAGCTTGAAGAGTTGAAACGATCCGCGCCCGGCTGGCACTTTCATCGTTTCTAACTCGCGCTTAAGGCGTGGATAGCGGACCTTGATCCGCCGACATAGCCAAGGGTTTCCCAGCGCAAGAGAACGGTGAAGCCTTTGATAATGACGCTCAAACGAATAACAAAGGAGATGCGCTCACGGGCGAAGTCAATCGGCAGCAGGTTAACCTGGCGGTTCACCGCTTTTCTATGATGCGAACAACAAGCGGGTGGAGTTTGTCATTCCGAAGTGCGAGCCTTGTTCCTCCATCCGTAAGCACACTTATGCCCCCGACGTTGATCCGCTGAGCTTATAAGTGAAGAGGCTGTCTTCGTGCCTTAACCCGGATTGACCGGTCTACCAATGACTTCCGCCTTTGGGTGATGAAGAGGAAGAAGTTGAACCGACGCGGACGCCTCTTCTTCTTCACGCCAACCCGCGAGAAGCTTAATCCGCTGCCGGTGATGCATCGGTTGCTAGTCATAACGCCATGTGAAACACCGGCCTTGGAAGGCTTTTGTAATAGAATAGCTAGCACTTTGTTTTTGAACATGCCTTTTATGCCTCGCCAGAACCTTTCCATGGAGGTGCTAATACCTTGGTTTGAAGAATTGAAACCTTCTATGCATTTTGCTCCAATCACAAATTTTAAACCGCCACGGCGGCTTGTCGCCAACCGGCTTGTGACGCATATATATATTTATATAAGAAAATATTGATGTATATGATCAAAACTTTGTGATACAAAGATACCCGCCAGCCGCCGGGCATGCAGTTGGTTTAGCCAATCTTGAGGCGGAGGTTGTATAAACCATTACCGCCAAAGGAGGAAACAACTCTCAGAGTTTATAATACCGTTTATCGTGTAAACCGTGGTCGGGTCATGACAAGCCCCTGTTACTCCATAATGGGATGTTAACAGTAAAAGTCAAACCGAAACAAATATCTCCGATGAAAATGGACCAATTCGCTAATTGATAGCTTGAACCGGTTTAAAAGGTTGTCGGCTTAAAAGGCCAATAAAAATCAAATAACAGCTTATGAAAACAATATGGAAGCAAAGGCAATGATAAAACCGCTTGCAAGAAGATGCTTTATTGAGCCGATCGATGGTGTTACCATGGTCGACAGACCAAGCTCCCCATAAGGTGTAGCTATGGTTCAAGTCAGCCAGCCCCTAACCTGAAACCGTGGCATTATGCCGATCAAGTGGCATGGCAATGGTTCGGGTTCACCAAGCCCCAAGTGACTCTATGGCCTTAGGGCCGACCAAGAGGCGGATCGGTTCAGATGTGACCATGTCCCTGTGATCTGGTGGCTTTACCATCAAAAGGTGTTGCATTGGTTCGACACCCACCAAGCCCCTGATGACATAAAAACTTCAAAAGCAAGATCAAGGGCTAAACCGAGGCTGCTTTGTGACAACAACTCCATGTACCCAAACCGGACTTTTTACGTAACGGATACCCGCTTAGCCGAGGTCCGTTTATTGCTTTTATTCAAAATATATACATTGTCTTAATATGTACATAAGTGGAGCCGATGGCTCGTATAATAAGGTCAAGATGAGCTATGTTCCACGGCTCGTTGGTCTCCTCTTCTCGACGCGGCGTGAGTCCTTTCGCCTCTAACATCAATCAGATAGTATGACCCGTTATGCAGATTCTGCTGACCACAAAAGGCCCTTCCCAAGGTGGGGATAGCTTGTGCATATCCGTCTCGGTCTTGAATGAGCCAAGCACCAAGTCTCCTTCCGAAGGTTCTGGTTTAACCCGCGATCGTGATACCGACGAAGATCCTGCTGGTAAATCGCCGAACGAGCAGCCGCCATATCTCGCTTCTTCATCCAACGATCCAAAGCGCCCCGCCGTGCAGCCTCGCTATCCGCCTCAACATAGGCTGCCACGCCGAGGCGAGTCATGACGGATATCGCTGGAAGGACCGCCTCGCCCATAGACCATAAAGAACGGTGTGTATCCAGTGGATCTGTTCGGGTAGTGTTTATACTCCATATCACCGATGGTAGCTCTTCTACCCAACAACCCGCGCCTCTCTAAAGGGACCATAAGCCGGGTTTGATACCTCTCAAGATCTCCCGATTAGCTCGCTCGCTTGACCATTGACTGGGGTGGGCCATCAAGAAACGCTGTCGGATGTGCTCACGCACAAAACTCCTTCATGGCACCCTTGGACAAATTGGTGCCATTATCCGTGATGATACTGTGGAAATCCAAACCGAAGATCACCCTTTTATGAATCTGAACCGCCGGGCCGCATCACACTTGCTAATGTGCTCGCCTCCGACCCACTTTGTAAACTTGTCAACCTGCGACCAGCAAGTGTGTTTTCTTGTCCTTGGACCTTTTAAAGGCCCCACCATGTCCAGCCCCTCAGTCGCAAACGGCCAAGTAATTGGAATCATCCTCAATTCCCGGGCCGGTATGTGAGCACGCCTAGAAAACTTCGGCAACCATCACATCGCTCGACCAGATCCTCGAGACAAGATGGGCAGTCAACCAATAAAAACCATGGTGGAACGCTTTGGCCACCAAAGATTTTGAACCGGCATGGTGACCACAGTCCCCTTCATGGATCTCACGCAATATCTCTCAGCCTTCCTCAGGGGACACACAACGCTGAAACGCCCCTGACACACTGCAATGATGCAACTCGCCATTAACAATGGTCATAGACTTAGACCACCGAATTATCTGTCGGGCCAACGTCTCATCTTCTGGTAACTCGCCCCGGTTCATGTATGCCAAGTAAGGGAGCGTCCAATCCGGAATGACATGCAAGGTTGCCACCAATCGAGCCTCCGGATCAGAATAGCCAAATCTACTTCATCAGAAGCTTGACGACGGATTGTGCAAGACATCAAGGAAGACATTAGGCGGACCGTTTACGTTGAGAACCCAGCCGCTTAAAGCATCCGCCGCTTCGTTCTTCCGACGATCCACATGGTCCACCCGATATCCTTTAAAGTGTCCTGCAACAACATCCACCTCCCGACGGATGCAGCCATGAGTGGATCTTTGAATCCCAAGCACTGATACTTGCCGGGCCACCAAGTCCGAGTCACCAAAGCATTTAACCCGCTGAGATTCATCTCCTTAGCCATCCGGAGACCATGGAGCAAAGCTTCATACTCAGCTGCATTGTTAGTACAAGGAACATTAAGCGGAGAACGTAATGTAACTTGTCACCTCGGGAAGTTAATATGACTCCAGCCCCCGAGCCCTCCAATTGCCTGGACCCATCAAAGTGGATGGTCCAATAGGTATGATCCGGCTTTTCTTCAGGCGCTTGCAACTCCGTCCAATCATTAATGAAATCCACAAGTGCCTGAGATTTTACTGCCGTCCGAGGCACATACCTTAAACCGTGCGGCCCAAGCTCTATAGCCCACTTAGCAATCCGGCCAGTCGCTTCCCGGTTCTGTATGATATCGCCCAAGGGAGCTGAACTGACCACCGTGATGGGGTGCCCCTGGAAATATTGCTTCAGCTTCCGGCTTGCCATAAAAACTCCATATACCAGCTTCTGCCAATGCGGATATCTCTGCTTAGACTCAATGAGGACCTCGCCGATGTAATAAACCGCCGTTGAACCGGATATTCTTCCTCGCCTCCTTCCGCTTCCACCACGATGGCCACGCTTAACTGCCCCGGCATTAGCAGCAACATATAATGAAGCGTGCTCTTGTCAATGGGAGCGGCGAGAACGGCGGTTTGGCCAACCGCCGCTTTAAATCCTCCAATGCTTCATCGGCAGCTGAACTGCATTTAACCGATCCGCTTCTTCAAAGATCTCGGTACAAAGGAATGGCCTTCTCTCCTAGGCGGCCGATAAACCAGCTTAACGCGCAATCCGACCCGCCAATCGCTGGACATCGTTGATGCACTTTGGCTTAGCCAAGGAGGTGATAGCCGTAATTTTCTCCGGATTAGCTTCAATCTCCCGTTGGACACGAAAGCCCAATAACTTGCTCGCCGAACACCAAGACACACTTGGCCGGGTTGAGCATCATCTTGTACACCCGCAAGTTGTCAAAAGTTTCCTTTAAATCCTCAATCAACGTTTTCTTCTTCCTTGACTTGACCACAATGTCATCCACATAAGCATGCACGTTACGGCCGATCTGTTCGTGCAAGCAATTCTGTACGCAACGCTGATAAGTTGCTTGGGCGCTCTTGAGCCCAAAAGGCATAGACACATAGCAGAAGGCTCCAAAAGGAGTGATAAATGCCGTCTTCTCCTGGTCCTTAACCGCCATCTTAATCTGATGATATCCGAATATGCATCCAAAAACTCAACGCCACAACCCGCCGAGCATCAATAATCTGATCAATGCGGGAGGGCGAAGGATCTGCCGGACAAGCCTTGTTAAGATCTGTGTAATCCACACACATGCGCCAAGTGCCATTCTTCTTAAGGACCAACACCGGATTAGCAAGCCAACTGATGGAAAACTTCAACGATAAACCCTGCTGCTAAGAGCCTAGCAACTTCCTCTCCAATGGCCTTGCGCTTTCCTCGTTAAACCGCGAAGAAACTGCTTTACCGGCCTGTATTTGGGATCAATATTAAGAGTGTGCTCACGAGTTCCTCGGTACACCCGCATGTCGGGTTTCATGCAAAATGTCCCGATTCTCATGGATGAACTCGATGGTAGCGCTTTCCTATTTAGGATCCAAGCTAGCATCGATGGTGAACTGCTTGGACGAATCGCCGGGCATAAAATCAACAAGTTTAGTCTCACCACCGATTTAAACTTCAACCGGATCGTGTTCGTAGTTGGTTTCTTCAAAGGGTCATATCCACCGGATCAACATTGTCTTTATAATACTTTAGCTCTTCATGGCACAAACCGACTCGCGATAAGCCGCATCACCTTCCTCGTGACTCCAAAGCGATCCGGGCGCTCCCATGAACTGTTATCGCCTTTGTGACCCGCATTTTCAGCTGCAAATAGACATAACAGGCCGTGCATAAACTTAGATAAGCCGCCGCCCAAAGAGGGCGTGGTAAGGGCTTTGAATTTTCACCACTTCAAACGCCAACGCTTCCGATCCGGAGTCATGTTCATCCCCAAAGGCCACCTCCGTAGCTATCTTACCGACCGGTATGATGACTTGCCGTGCACCACACCGTGAAACACCGGCCGACGGCCTAAGATGCCTATCCGCTAACCCCATACGCCGGAAGGTCTCATAGTACAGATGTTGATGCTGCTCCTCCATCCATAAGCACCTTGGTAAACTTGTATCCTCCCACCGAGGTGCCACCACTAGGCTAGCTGACCCGGATTGTAAACCCGGGAGGATGATCCTCTGCCCATACGATAGGCTGCTCGACCAGCGCAGTAATGCGGTGTAGCCGGTTCAACAACACCGACCGCCCGCTTACGAGTTTTCGGTCTCGCTTTGTCCAAGCTGGTGGTAAAGACATGGTACTGCCCACTGCTCAACCGCTGGATTACTTTGGTAACCCGATCGCTACTGTTGTTGATTGTAACCCCTTGGTTCTCGATTGTTCGATTGTTCGATTGTCCTGCCTACCCGGATTACCACGAACCCCGGGCCGAATTTCCTCCATCAGAATCTGGGCGGACCTCGAACCGGGCTGGCCCTTGATCATACCGAAAGTATTAGAACTTTTGAACTCCCCGCATAATATAACAATCCTTCCAGAGGTGGTTCGCTGGTGCCTCCTTCGTCCCATGCTTCGACAAGGTTGATTCAATAGGTAATTCAAACGATCCGGATTGTGACCTGGCGCACCGCCCGGTTTGATTGCTTACCTTGCGCCGCTGACCCTTGTCCTGCGTTGGTGTTGGCTACGGCCCATGTTACCATTTGCCTTACGCTTGTTTCCTCCATTACCGCCGATCGATGTCAGCTGGCCTCGAGTTGTTGCTTTCCCTTCCCTACTTCGTCATCCTCCTCGCACTCGGGATCCTTGGTACTATCGAATCAGCATATTTTACCAAAACGCCCATGAGAGTGCCCATGTCATTGCAAAAACGCCTCATGCGACCAGCTTCAATTTTAACGGTTTGAACCGCAATTGGCTTCAAGGTTAAGATCGCGAATCAGGGTTGATCCGTCCAAGAATGTAAACTTCCGAAATGCGCGCACTCCAATGGGTTGTGGATTCTCCTCCGCTCGACACAAGCCGCCAAATCTACCACGACATGGGCTGTTTACAGGTGTCTTTGAAATTTTGAATGAATCGGGTCCGCAATCGGGTCCATGAACTGATCGAGTTAGGCGGCAAGTTCTTCAACCAAGCACGGGCCGTACTCTTCCAACATCATGGTGAAATACTTCGCACACGCAGCTTCATCCACATCCAAAGATCTCCATGGCCATCTCATAGCTTTATCCACGCTCGAGCCAAATCGGCAGATAATTGGGCACCTTGCGGGCCCTTTGAAGTCCTTGGGCAAACGCACATTGCGTTAAGCGGGACGAGGCAAGGCACCCCTAAAGAGCCGACGTGACCCCGGTTCAAGATGGTCGGATTTAACCGGCGCGAGCTGATGATCCTCAAAGTTGTGCTTGCTAACTCGCCTCCCTACGTGCCCCGCCCGGTCCACCACCACTTGAGCTGCCTTCGGCCACCCGCCGGGTTGTTGCCGCGAGGCGGACCGCTACGCGCATTGCTTGATACGGCCAGTTAAATGGCGCACGGCTATAACTCCGCTTGGGCGGGGGTGGAGTGGATCCGATCCCGACTCGTATGAATACGCTTCCCGCTGAGCCAGGGCCGCCCCGAGGAGCCTTTACCCGGCGTGTCTCTATCGCCTGTGGTGAATCACCTTCAATTGAATCGCCCAACCGTGCCGCAGCCGCAACAAGATTATCCATCGGGTTGGAGTAGTGACCCGGAGGTGTCTGCACAACCTGGGGCGCGCCGGTATGATGGCGAGGCAGATCTATCACACGGGTGGTGCTTCCGGCCGGTTCACCACCGGCGGCGGATTACTGGTCCCTGCCCCTGGGGTATTGAAGAGCTTTTTCCTCGAAAACCGAAGGTAAACGGGATCTGTACTTTCTTTTCATGACTTCATGTGACGCGCCTCGATCCAAAGATGAGCCTATAAGCTCAGGCATCCAAAGCGCCCGCCTCCGCCGCCATCCTCACGTCCGCTGCTGCGAGATCCGCTTTAGCTTTAGTGATCTGTTCCTTCACCTTTTGCAATCTTCGCCAGTAGGTCTTGATCCGCCGGATTAGCCTCCGCCATGAGCGCAGCCAATGCGTCGAATAGCTCGATAAAACTTGAGCCGGTGGGCGACAGGCCTCCTTCCCGGCTGCCATCACCGCTGCTGAACCGGCGCACTATGGGCGCCGGGTCGAAGAGTGAAGCGTCATCAGGTACCGCCATGAAGATTCCAACCCGGTTGGGAAGATCAAAGGGGTCCGAATACTCACCGTCGGAACAGCCCCGATCCGCCATCTTGGTACCGGTACAGACTGGTTTCTCCGGCCGACGACTGCCGCCAGAGTAGACAACGGTTTCGGCCACGATGCTGATCCGCCGTAGTCTCCGCGGACGACTCCCACGAAAGCACGCTTTGACAGCCGGTTTAGCCAGGCAGGATTCTTCTTCGCCGGGCCGAGCTGCCTCGAGGAGGTCGGTGCAGATGTCCGCCCAGCCCCTGCTCGCACGATCTTGCCGATGAACACGCGGTATGCCACCAAAGGGGACCCGGTACTTCAGACTGATCGAGCCGCCTCGGGCCCCAAACTCGATCGCCGACAGAGCTTGCCGCGACGACTCTTAGTCATCCGCCCACAAGATAGCCTTCGAGTCCTCCGAACTTGCCCTCTAAGATCATCAAACCATCATGCGATCGCCCCACCTGGTGGCGCCAACCGTCATGGAATTGTCACGCAGATGTCCTCGTGAAAGGACTTAGTCGCAGGCCATCGTGACGGGTTAACTTAGAGGGGTTAAAGGACACAAAGACACGAGAGTTATACTAGTTCGCCCCTTCGATGAAGGTAAAAGCCTACGCCTAGTTTGTGATGGGATTGATGTGATTTCGCGACTAGGGAGCAATAGCTTCGCCTTAAGCCTCGAATTGTTCTGTCTTCTAACCGCCACGGGTCGCCCCTTATATACACGGGTTGACGCCTCGACCGTCTCATGCAGAGTCCCGATCCGACTCATACAAGTGTCCGCCCGGTCTCTCTCTTATCTTACAAAGACAAGTTACATGACTAAGGCGGTTTACATTTATGGATCCTAATCCGCCCCTGCCTCGGGCCTCGTGGCCTTCGTGGGCCCTAATTACAGATTTAGGGTAAACCGCCCCTTCTGGCGGTTTATATTCAGAGTTATATCCCCAACACGCCTCGCTCCGCAGACCTGGCGACTCCCGCCCCACCTCGAGTCATGAAGACTCAAGACGGGCAACTACATCAAGAACCTCCGCCTTTGGTCGCGAGGGTGCCGCAAGAGGGCGGCTGCAGCCAGAGTCCTGTGGGCTCTTCACGGACGACGAGGCGGAAGAAAGAAGGAAGACGTAATCCAAGACTTGGGAGGCACGGCGACGCTGGCACGAACTCCGTAGGAGCCCTGCTGTGGACCTGTGGGGGAAGACGACACTTCGTGACCTACCGGCCGACATCGCGGGCGCCGCCACGGGCGCCAAGGCCACCTCCTTCTGTGGCCACCAATTTGCGCTGCATAAGGGAAGAGGAAACTCCGGTGGCGGCCGCACACACCAGAGCACGGGCGCCTCAAGGCCTCTGCCCCTAACACTCAGATAGCAAGCCGCTTGGGGGGAGCGGTCAGATCCTCTTGAGGAGCTCTTTCCTTCTTCCCTGAGAACCGCGGATCGGAACCATGGCAACCAGACGAGACGAGGAAGAGGAGAAGGTATGGATAGACTGAAGGGCGACGCCGCTCAGACTTTATTGCTAAGTGGAGGCCAACCGTCGGCCCCCACGATCACCGATCATCATGGCTAACTCCGCATGCAAGGACTTGTCGAATCCGGGCGGTTACCATAGTGTCGGGGGAGCAGGCTCCCACATCCAATCAATCGCCACGCTGCCGCCTAAGGCCGCAGCTGTTAGGGGCCCACGACGCTCAGACTTGCCCTTTCGCCACTCAAGACGGCCAAGTCCGCGCGCCAGGCCTGGGCTATCTGCCGGCGCTTCCGGGAACGGGGTCCCTGCACTTGCTCGCTCGCTGCCCGCGGCGTGGCTCAAAGGAGGCCCAGATAGCCCATCTTCATCAACGATGCTCAAGACCTCGCGAGGGGCCAAGCCTCTGGGGCGGACGCACCAAGAGCTTCCTCAGCGCGCCTCGCAAGGGCTGGCTCACGAGGAGGCGAGAGTTCAAGGCAGGGTACCTCGCGAGGTGCCCGTGACGCAAGCCATGACGACCAAGGGCGCTGGCCAAGCGCCAGCCAAGAATGTCCTCCTTTCCGCTTTGGCAAAGGAGCAAGCACAAAGTAGAGCATCAAGCAAAGGCATCCGCTTCGTGCAACAAGACCAAGACCAGCCCCAACGACCGGAATGCAGTCATCGTGGAGCCCAAGCAGGCGCCATCACCAGAGCTTTGGCAAGCGAGGACCAACTTTAGTCAGATAAGTGTACCCGCTGCCCCTTCAAATGGCTAATTGTTGGCGCCTTCCCGCCAATATTTGGGAAGAGGCCCAGGCCTTCGCTTATATAAGTAGAGCTAACCGCCATAGTAGGAGGACGACGGATAGAGGGTAGCACCAAGAGAGAGAGAGAGAGACCCAGCCTCAAGCTAGAGCGACGGACACCACTTAGCAGTTCATCGCTTCCACCAAGAATGCATTCTCGCGAGGCTGTTCTCCCCTCAGATGCTCTTCATCATCCCTAGAGGCAATCCACACACCACACACTAGAGTAGGGTATTACACCACGATCGGTGGCCTGAACCAAGATAAATCTTGCTGCCTCTTGTGTTGTTCTTGCTAGTAGTTTAGGTCCTCAAGGATTCGTGAGGTACTTAGACGGTGGAGGGTTGGATCTCCACGCCGCACCCTGTAGTTCGAACTTAAGGGTCTGCTGAACCCGAATCGGCAGATTTGGCTTATGCGCCGACGAGGAAGCGGTCCGGATAGTCGGGCAAGAATGGCCACCGAGGCACCATCGCCTCCTGCTGATAAAATATCCCGCTGACAAGCTCCACGGTGAATATCTCGGATCTTCTTGAGACCTGGATCTAGGGCCATTCCGGGTCCTCTCGGTCGCAGTGGAGGGGCCGGAGATTCCTTCTATGGCCTCTCCATAGTTCCTGCTCGAATATCGAAATGCGGATGATCTTAGCAAAGAGCGCCACAATAAGTGACGTTGGGAAAGGATGAAAACTTACCCAGCTTTGGGGGTTGTACATGGAGAATCCATCACTGGTTTGATGAAGGAATTCTCCTCTTCCCTTTGTATAAATCGGACAATATCCTTGCTGAGCAAAGGCAGAGTCCCGACCCACGGCCACAGCTGGTGGCATCATCTTCCCGCTGAAGTGCCACATGGGCTTCGATATTGAAGTGGTTGCACTTCAGATATGCATATTGCCATAACTCGACTATCGTTAGTCCGAGTTGGCCAAGAACTTTATCCTGCTCATCGTGTAATATATTTCGGTATCCTCCTCTTGGGGGCCTCGGGCGCCAAATTAGACGCACTCTGGCTGCGCATCGAATCGGGGAGACCTGTCCGACCGATCCTAAGGGGAACGCTGCCAATGTAGAACCACTCAAGACCACTTCTCCGGTGTTTTGTGAGTGCCGGATAGGTATCCGGTCTTGGCAATGCGCCATACTTCCGCCCCGCCCACCTGACATAGGCATTCTCCTTGGTTGTGGGGGACAAGGCAGAACATCTTCTTCCATAACCCGAAGTGAGGCTCGCAGCCTAAAAATAGGTCGCAAAGGGCAACGCATCTACTATATGTAGTATAGAGGCAGGGTAAGATTGTGTAATCGAGGCCATAGAACCTGTGAGCCCGCGAAGGAATGGGTGGATAGGAAACCCGACGCCTCGCCAGATGCGGGATGAGGCTTTTCGCTCCTCTGGAGATGGATTGGGAGATCCCTCCGCTTGCTCCCCGCCATTATAGGTGGCTATTCCGGCTCGGACGGGGACCATGAATGCTGGTGGAAGAAACCCTTGGGTTTGTAACTCTATCAAACGGCTATGGGAATCGAACACTCTTCCCATCCCCCGGCTTGGAGCGAGGAGAGCGAGCAGAGGAGCTGTGACGATCGGCCATGTTGAATGGTTTTTCCAAGGCCTGCTGGATGCTTGCTCGAGGGGGAAGAGGAGGTTTGGATCCGAGGATCCTGCCTCTTCAAATAGGCGGTCAGCCCAAAATATTGAGGGTGGCAATGCAAAAGTACTGCCTCGTGATTCGCCGACACGTGAGATGGTCAAGATGAGGCACCAAGCCAAGGAATTCAACATTGATGGAGTTCCGCATACTATTCATCGTAATGTACTTTGAGTATTCGGAGATGGACCTCGCAATGTCAAGACAAGACTACGCTACGGACTCATCGTCATTGAAGCCCTCGGTTCAGTGGGCTACCGAGGGAGTCCCGGATTAGGGGTATCCGACAGCCGACCATATACAATGTCCGACTATTGAAGCGTGAAGATACAAGACTCAAGACTTCGAATTCGTCCCGATGGGACTTTCCATGATCCGGCTATTGTATTTCTTCCTTGTAACCGACTCTGTAGCTCTCTAGCCCTCTCCGGTGTCTATATAAACCGGAGAGGTTGGTCCTTAGAAGGCCGATCACAATTACTATCATACCATCATAGGCTAGCTTCTAGGTTCAAATTTCTATGATCTCGTGGTAGATCTACTCTTATACTACCCATATCTTCAATATTAATCAAGCAGAAGTAGGGTTTTCCTCCATCGAGAGGGCCCGAATCTAGGTAAACATCCGTGTCCCTTGCTTCCTCGCTTACCATCAGCCTAGACGACAGATCGGGACCCCATTCCGAGATCCGCCGTTTTGACACCGACAAAGGCGAGGGAGTTTGGTGCATGGGCTGTGAGGGAGTCCCTGACTAGGGGTGTCCGGATAGCCGGACTATCATCACGGCCGACTCCAAGACTATGAAGATACAAGATTGAAGACTTCGGCCCCGGTCCGGATGGGACTTTCTTGGCGGAAGGCAAGCTTACATACGATATGTAGATCTCCTACCATTGTAACCGACTCTGTAACCCTAACCTATCCGTGTCTATATAAACCGAGGGTTTTAGTCCGAGGATCTAACAACAATCATACCATAGCTAGCTTCTAGGGTTTAGCCTCCTTGATCTCGTGGTAGATCTACTCTTGTACTACCCATACCATCAATATTAATCAAGGTGAGTAGGGTATTACCTCCATCGAGAGGGCCCGAACCTGTAAAACATCGTGTCCCTTGTCTCCGTTACCATCCGCCTAGACGCACAGCCGGGACCCCTACCGAGATCCGCCGGTTTTGACACCGACATTGGTGCTTTCATTGAGAGTTCCTCTGTGTCGCCACCGATAGGCTCGATGGCTCCTTCGATCATCAATAACGACGCGTCCAGTGGTGAGACTTTTCTCCCGGACAGATCTTCGTGTTCGGGCGGCTTTGCATCAAGGGCCAATTTGGCCATCCGGAGCAGATCGAAGCTACGCCCGCCATCGTGTCAGATTTTGAAGTTTGAACTATACCGCCGATATCCGCGGAGACTTGATCTTCGACGGATTCGAAGCCGCAGCCGAAAGCGTCAAGACTATCTCGATGGGCATGATCTAGCTCAGAAATGGTAACAAGGCCCTCGAGGCCGCACTCAAGATCTGCCTCCGACCCTTAATCCGGAGCCGATTCCCGACGAGGACGAGTGGTTGACACCGCCGAGGGCTACAATCTCTATGGCGATCGAGCCGAACTCCATGCCTGCCCTTTGGGAAGACCTCGACCAGTGGTGCCGGACTCTCCCCGACTAACCTTCATACTTTGCCAATCGAACCGACAGGCCGTCATGGAGTTCACCGTCATGACATCTTTTCAAAGCACTCGCCTTTGGCGACATCCTGAATTCACTAAAGTCTCTCTTTATCCGGAGAGCCCCCGGCCGACTACGGACAGAAGGTTGGGATGCGACGACTTAAGAAATTCAACGCCCACCCACCACCCACTTTGTAGCCACTGCTGACGATCTAACCGACATGTTAGACTACGACTCAAGAGATCGACGGATGGACAACGATGTCACAGACGCACCAAGACCTCGCCACTGTGGCATCGGAAGGCCACCTCACATATGACATATATATGGTGGACATCCCAAAAGATGGGAACGGCGATGGAACAACGGAGGATGACCCTCCAAGAACAGCCGGCGCCGACGCCAGCGGCGCCGCCTAAATCCCACCATAATAAAAACGGTGATTCCGCACGGATAAAATAACACCCCGGACAAAGTTGAAGAGAACCCTCCAGCAGGACTCAGCGCAGAGGAGGGAGAAGAAGTCCGCACGACAAGGCGGCAGTAAAGAGAGGTCGAGGACGATAATTATGCGCTTCCTCCAAGACGAGGCAAGCCTCGATTTACGATTTAATTTGTCGTGCTCGAGGATCCCGCCAACAGAGCATTTCAAACGCAGGCTTATAGCCACAAGATGCAGCCTCAAGAAAGCAGCAACAGCTTAGAGCTGATCAAGACCTGCTAGCCGACAGATGGATCAAGTCCTTGCAGCCAAGAGTATGAACTCAAACGCCTCCAAAAGCTACTCCAAATGTAGGCCGCTTCTCGACTAGAGGAGGAAGCACCCAAGTCACCGGCAAGACGACATATGGCAGATCGCCACCCCGTGGCCGTGATAGAGAGGCCTCTAGACCTCCGCTCAAGCCGCACTCGACGCTGCTCCAAAAGTACCAAGGCACGGAAAACGCGCTGCACTTGGCGTAGATATATTGGAGGATAAGGCAAAACATACAAGATCGATTCACGGATCACGCGGGCGCCCCACGACACGGATGATAACCGCCACACCGGACACGTAAACTCCGCAGGCCGAACACAATAGACAAAGCTCATTTGAGCTGCGCCGTGATATAGCCCAATACAGTAGGCGCCAAGACACCCACTATGCTTCACAGATGAAGTAATGGATCATCAAACCCCGAGGGCTTCAAACCCGTAAACATCGAATCATACGATGGTACCACAAACTCGAGGACTAGCTCAAGCAACAACTTGGCCAAACACCCCGATAGTTCGGATACCAAGGACAGAATGGCAGGTCGCGTCAACAAGAACAAGCGCCGCATTAACGGGCGATAATATCAAGATACGCCGCCAATGCCGGATTCGTAGGCTCTAAACCCGTCACGGAAGAAGCCATTCAAAAGAAATACCCAGGCCCGCCCAACTTGGACCAGATACTGATCGCTTTGTGCCAAATACATGGCACCCCGAAAACTAGCCAATCACACCAACAGGGATTGTTGGGTGTTCAAGCAAGCGCAAGTTAAGTGCCAACTCAATGACAAGGGGCTGTATAGCGATGATGAGGAAGAGCCCCTACCGCCAACAATAGAGGACAAAGGGTTTTCCCACACAAGTGCGGACGGTGAACATGATATACGCAACCCACATACCCAAAAGGGAGCGAAGCGCACTACGGACGATACGCTGATGGAGCCACCGCCCTAAAGTTCAACCCATGGTCTTCCTGCCCGATCACGCTCGATCAAGGGACCACCCCACTAGCATCCGGCCACGGCGGTTTCGGCCGCATTGGTTCTTGACCCAATTATTGACGGATTTCACCTCACCAGAGTCCTCGATGGACGGCGGTAGCAGCTCGAACCTGCTTTATCGATACAAAGGCGCAAAATGGGCATAGACCCTCAAGGATTAAACCTACAAAGACGCACCTTTAAAGGCGCCATACCGGTGTAGAGGCCAGCTTGCATCGGCTCGCCATACTCGGCGGTCTTCGGATCCCTGATAACTTACGGCTTAAGAGTTAATCTTCGACATTGTCCCATTCCACAATAAGTTATCATGCATCGCCGGACGAACCGATTATAGTTCAATGCGGTGCCGCACCACGCATACCTCAAGCTCAAGATTCCAGCCCTCGAGGAGTAATCACGGCCATGGAAACACCGAACGCCTTCTCCGAACGGAGGAGCATACGGCGGTTCGCGGCGGAGGTGCAAAGCAGCCTCACGCAATTCTCGAGTCCGCCATTAAGCCGCCCGACACCGCCAAGCGCCCGGAGTAACCTCGCAACAAGACCACTCGCACGATTCAAGAACGAGTAGCAATCCGCCCCAACCCCAGCCTCGCGAATTGCGGTTAGTATTACGCTGCATATAATTACGCCTGCGGATACCATGGGCATATGGGGAGGGGCAAGACAACGGCACGCAAATAATGCAGCTCGACCGCACTGTGGGCCTCTGCTTGTGTCATTCCTTTTATTTTTCCCTTTTCTTCCTTTTTCTTCCTTTTTTACTTTCGTGACTCCGCCTTTGAGAAGTCCCGTCCGCACTCAATCGCCAAACTCACGATGTAACAGCCGTGGACGCGGAAAGCTACGTCGAGTGTTCAGGTGGTCTCTATTACGAGCATTATACCTGTTTTACATACCATCCCGCAGCTTACCCCTAGAGGAGGACATGTTAGATAGTCCATCCCTTGCTTATCGCACTATTTGTATCGTTCTGCTTTCATTGCATTACCTTTTTGAATAAACAATACATAGCTTTCGCTTATTATTGTTCTACTTCTTTTGTATATACATATGTTCATTTCACGACATGTTGCAACCGTACACTTTGGTACGGCCAATACACTAGGGGCTTAAGTATCCCAAAATCATGGTGTGATAAGTCCGAACACTTTCACAAGTGCGGCACCCCGAACTTATAGCATTATATGAATTGGCTCTCAATCATGTCTTGGGTCAATAGTTGGTTTGCCTGCTCCTGTTTTGGTACCTTACATTCCGCTTATATCGGCTAAGGTAGCACCGGAGAACCATCAAGCGATTGTGTCCCAGCTTATGCTGGGTCGAGCACCTCAAAGGAGAAAGCTAAACTAACTCGCTATGATAAGGCGAGAGCCGGTCGCTGTTCGAGAGGTTTTTTTGGGTCCCTAAAGACTTATGCCGCTTAGAGCGAGGAACTGGAACTGTCCGGCCAAGGCGTGGATAGCGCCCCGAACTCGGTCTTCCGAATACTAGGGGCTTCGCCAAAATTTAAAATTATAGAATTCTATACCTAAGTGAGAGTGTTCAAGCATTATAAGTCCAGTTGCCTTGTTCGTTGTGTTGAGCGCCTCCCTAGATGGACCCAAGAATGGGAACAAGAGTGCTCAAGTTTATCCCGAACACCCCAGCACTCGTGGCATGGGGGCTGAAGCCAACGACTTGCCATCTCTCAAATTTGATAAACGGCCGCACATAAGGTAATATTTTAAATTAACAAGCGTTGCTTAGCGCATATGAACAAGTTTTCAGCGTACAGGATAACAAATGCGAGTTTATTCAAAAATTACATCTTTGGAGCACTCATCCGCTATTCAAGGGCACCTTCAGAGGCCCTCATAGTACATTTCGGGCGTATGATGCTCATGACCTTCGGTGGTCTGGTCCACACAAGCTCTCTCTCGCATCCAGCTTGCCCCAAGGCACTTTTAGCACGGGAAGGGCCCGACGGACACCTTCAATGCAGACGGAGCTTGATGACTTTCAAGCCATGGACAGCATCCACCACCGCCGCACCAAGTCAAGTAGCCCTGGCATGGCCTCCAATGGCCACAACCAAGGCTTATGAGGCCCTTCATAGCCTGTTCGGCGACCTTGTGGAGCTCGACCAGCTGCTTCAGCTGGTCGCCTGGCACTGAATGCTCGGCCTCAAAGATACCGAGACCAACACCTTTTCCGTCGAGCTCCCCTCCTGGCGCGGGTAGAATGCGCAAGATCGCACCACTACGGGCAAATCTGGAATGCTCCTCGAGAGCTCAATCCGGGTAAGTAATAGGTAATTGACTTTACATTCTTTCTTTGCATAAAGAATGCCTTACCCGCCGCTATCTTCTTTAGTGCTTCAATTTCTTGAGGGCTTTTTGGGCCTCGGCCTTAGCAGCTTTGGCACTCTCAAGAGCCGATGCAAGCTCGGACTCCTGGTTCGAGTCACGCCCAAACCCTCGTGTTTTTTCATGAGAATTTGGAGCTCTTGCCGACCTCCGCCAGCCGCGCCTCCTTCTCGCTCGCGCTGCTGCCCGCCATGAGCCACGGACACCGCTCTTCGTGGTCGCCACCTGCTCGCGGGCCCCCTGTAGTACCCAAGTTATTCCTGTTATTTTTGCAACCAAAACCTTTCCATAAGGTATTTCTTTAATAAGGTATTACTTACCTTCTTTGTCCTCGAGCTGCTTCTGGCTTGTCCGAGCTCGCTCGACCGCCGAGGTTCTACTTCAATGCATTGACCTCGCAATAAGGCGGCAGAGGTCAGCAGCAACTCGCATTCCCATATTGACATACTTATGTTAGACTCTCACAGATATCTTTTTAGATCCTTAGTCCGCTTTTCTTTCCAACACCGAACTAAGCATCGTGGGCTACCGCCTATGTGGTAATATTTTTACATATCCTGTTGACCTCAAAGCCTGTTAGAAGGCTGGTACAGCTTCGTCCAGTCCGCCTTGGTGGACTCGATTGTCCGGATCACCGCACTCATAATCAGGCGGTGATCCTCTTCGATGGAAGCGCCATAAGCGCCCAAGAAGCTATCCAAAGGCTCTCGGCTGGACGGAGGACACCGCATCTTACCCTTCTTATGGCGATCCATCGTCTGACTTCGAACCGCTGATGGTTCCGGCATGGAGTACGGACGAGGGTCGGGCTTAGAGCCCCGGGGTCTTGCCCCATACGCCTCGAGTCCGGAGGTTGCCTTGTGGCCTCCTCCCGCGCCACCTCCTTTCTTGACCAAGCCCCTTGGGGCACCGCCGTGTCATCCGCACAGGCGAGGAGGCGGTCGGAAGTGAAGTACTCTCCATTTCCGACGAGCCCATGGACCCGCTCGATGAATCGGCGAACTCACCCTTGGGCGGGCTGCATGATTGTTCGGCATTAGAGAACACTATGCAATTGTGAAAAAGCCATGGGTATCTGGACACTTACGATCTCGCCAGGGGCTTGGCCCTTGTTGGCAATCCTCCTCGCCGCCGCCGACGTGGTGGAGAAGTCCGAGGAAGGGTTCTTCCTTCTTGACCCTCCGCCTCCCGGGCTTGGGGCGGCCTTCCTTTTTCTCCTCTTCACTGGGAGGAGCTTATTCTTCTTCCTCCTCGCCCTCGTGGAGAAGATTCGCTTCAGAATCGACAAGATTGCCGCTGGAACTCCTTCGAAGTTCCCGTGACCTCCTCCTTGGTTTTCTTCTCCGCACCACATGGGTGCCGAGCCAGAGCCCTGCTAATCGGGCGCCCACTGGCCTTCCGGAAAGGAGCCGACAGTTAATCTGTCCGGACGCCTTCACCAGTCCCCGCCAAAATTTAGGGAGTTTTAGATCCCATGCAGAGTCAATATTTGAAAAAGAGTCCCATAAAGGGTAAATAACTTACTCGCCGGCTTGACGCATGAAATGATCCGCGATCTTTGGTAGCGGATGTCAAGCTTGCACTTTGAACAAGACTCTTCCAGCGCCTTCAGACGTAGTGTCAAGAGCCGCTCAAGGTTTGTGTCGTGCGATCGAATCCCACAAATTAAAGGCCCGTTGTTGGCATGGGAGAATCCGCGGATGAGCATCACCGATTACATCGACAAGCCTAAGATTCTTGGCCACCAGGTTTTGGACGATGTTTGAAGTTCGATGTCTCATCCGAATTCCCCACGCCAGCCCGCTCCTTCAATGACGAGAGCCGTGGGGAAGCCAGATCTGAATTCGGGGCCACGCCCATTCGGTGTCGCGGCTCGTGATGTAGAACCACCCCGATTGCCACCCTTTATTGTCTCCACGGCGCCTTCGAGCCATGGGACTTTGGCCATCTTTCCAACCATGGTGCCTCCAAGACTGCTTGACGGCCGCCCACTACCTTCGGCCGGACGTTGAAGATCTTCAGCCATAAGCCGAAGTGGGGCTGGATGCAGAGGAAGGCCTCACACACGAGGATAAACGCCGAGATGTTGAGGATGAAATTGGGGCCAGGTCGTGGAAGTCCAGGCCGTAGTAGAACATGAGCCCCTGACAAATGGGTGAAGTGGAAAACCTAGTCCGCGGAGGAAGTGGGGAGAAACACTACCTCTCATGGGGCCTGGGTTGAATAAGCTGCCCCGATCGGGCAGCTCTGTGTGCAATGTCATCGGACAAGTATCCGCCTCCCGCAGCTTTGGATGTGCCCTCCGTGACGGAGGAGGCCATCCACCGCCTCCCGCCTCCCGACATGGTTGGAGAAAGGTCGAGGTGGGATGTGCGGACTTGGGCGCTGGAGCTCGAAAAGGAAATGGATAAGCAAAGGAGGAAGAAGGCGAGGTGAAAAGGTGGATCCTTATCCCTTATATGGACGGACGGCTATGCGCCCCCCGCCACCGGTAAAACTCGCTATTTCCCAAGCGCCAGAATCAATGGCGCGGATGGGTTACCCACGTCCGTATTGATGAGAATCCTGATAAGGGGCACGATCTATGCTTTGATAAGACGTGCAAGGAACCGCCGCTAACCACGCTTGAGGTGGAACAAGAAAAAGATTCATATAAAGGCCTGTCCGTGGTGTGATGTCACGCCATGAATACGTGAGCGATCCGCAAAAATTATTCTCTCAACGGTGTTATGTGGAACTTGTTTTGCAGAGCCGACACTATCCTTGTGTTCAAAACCTTCTATGAAGTATTCGAGGAGGAACCCGCCTTGCAATGCCAAGACAATATGCGCCCGGACTCGCTGCCATTGAAGCCTGGTTCAGGGCTACCGAGGAGTCCCGGACTAGGGGTGTCCGGATAGCCGGACTATCGCCACGGCCGACTCCAAGACTATCAAGATACAAGATTGAAGACTTCGCCCCGTGTCCGGATGGGACTTTCCTTGGCATGGAAGGCAAGCTTACGATACAGATATGTAGATCTCCTACCATTGTAACCGACTTCGGTAACCCTAACCTATCCGTGTCTATATAAACCGGAGGGGTTTAGTCCGAGGGACTAACAACAATCATACCATAGGCTAGCTTCTATGGTTTAGCCTCCTTGATCTCGTGGTAGATCTACTCTGTACTACCCATACCATCAATATTAATCAAGCAGGAGTAGGGTATTACCTCCATCGAGAGGGCCCAACCGGGTAAAACATCGTCCCTTGTCTCCTCGTTACCATCCGCCTAGACGCACAGCTCGGGACCCCTACCCGAGATCCGCCGGTTTTGACATCGAATTGGTGCTTTCATTGAGAGTTCCTCTGTGTCGCCACCGATAGGCTCGATGGCTCCTTCGATCATCAATAATGACGCGTCCGTGGTGAGACTTTTCTCCCTTGACAGATCTTCGTGTTCGGGCGGCTTTGCAATCAAGGGCCTAATTCGCTGGCCATCCGAGCAGATCGAAGTTACGCCCGCCATCGTGTCAGATTTGGAAGTTTGAACTATACGGCCGATATCCGCGGAGACTTGATCTTCGGGTTAAACCTTCTAAGTTTATACACACAAAAACGAATCATCATTCATACTCCTGCAATATATCTTACTATTATTGTGAAAGTTCATATACGCTGGGTGAGATTCATGCAAACACGACAAATTTTCATTACATTTCGAACTTTTATAGGACAGAAGAATAAAAGAAACCTGACCCTAAACCTTTTCTATGGCGGCAACCGACGTCTTCCATCTGCCATCTCCAAGTATGGGGGCAGGGTTCAAGACCCGTGAAGTTAAGGTGCGGTCTCCAACGAGGAAGAGTAGAACATGGGAGACAGACCGGCCAGTTGGCACACCATGCCCTGCCGCCTCCCATGCCCTACTCATCATCGGAGGAGTCCCCGATCTCGGCGGTGCCTGTGGACATGAGGTCTATGATGACGGACGTGGAGGGTCCATCGCTTCACCTGCCACATGTGCCAACAAATTATGGACGACCGCGAGTAGGACGGTGGTCGGGCGTTCCCGCCATCGGGCTGCCAGCCGCGGGCTACCACTTTCAGCGGTCGCTGTCCCGTCTGCCACGCCGCTTATTGCGCTGTGTTTATGACTTGAGCGAGGGCGGTGACCCTGAGCTTCATCCCCAAAGACAAGCTCTCCTGCAGAGCGTTCGTGCTCGCGGTCATGGTGGATGTGGTGCTAGGTAGCAGGAGGATGCGCTATGGTTTGGAGTTTAGCTGGGCATTGCCGCTTTAAGTAGCACATTCCGGTGAGGCCAAGCGTCCGGGTGCGTCATTAAGTCACTGGAGTTGGTTCCTCGTGCAACGAGCCTCTTAATGACGACATACGGATGGACGACATGAATGCGAGCACGTGGCGCCGGCTGGGAACGCACCGCGCGACGACGCGGCGGACGAGGGGTTTTGGTGTGCGCGGGTAGTCAGGTGCGGTCGTGGCAATGTTGGAGATGCCCTTTGCTCACATGCGATCCCCACATGTCACTGAAAAACCAAGATAACCCGGAATGGTCTCAGGTCCTGGGGATGTAGTTGGCCGCGCTATAACACTCCACGGACGCGTTGCGATGCGCGTGCACTTCGGCCCCCCGTGCATCCTCGACGAGCCGGGTGTTGGTCTGTTGGTCGTGCCACAACGCTAATGCCACCCTCGACACCATGAAGCCGAGCGTATCCAGCGATGATGAGCGTGTCGCTCACCACGGTCGCCGTGTCCAGAGGCGGTGCGGGAGCTGCGCCACGTTGCTGGCCCCCACGACCCACATGAACGGTTGCTGGTGGCGAGGAGGTCCCGAGCCAGCTCCTCCATTGGACTAGTCTGCGCCATGTCATGCTAACAAGTGTGCCCCACATGTCGGTTTCCCTGTCTTCCTGGCCAAATTCGAGCGTCAGTGCTCCGCGTTATGCATTAGGCGCATAACATGTGGTTTTTGTGCCCTGGTTCAAATGTGGTACAGTACCAAGTTGTTACCCTAGCCCCAAGTGTGGTGGTTTTGGGTACGGTACCACCCTTTTCCTTTTCAACTAGTGAAGCGTAACACTTGATTAAGTACCTAGATGGTGTGCTAATGTAGGTGTCTGACTATTTGAATGAATAATTGAGGTGTTCCCGGTCCGTGCCCGAATTTAGGGGTCCAACTTACCTTGTTCCGGCAGTAGTAACTTGATGTCGCTTGAAGCTACGTCGGTATTTCCCCAAAGAGGAAGGGATGATGCAGCACATCGGCGGTAGGTATTTCCCTCAGATATGAAACCAAGGTTATCGAACCAGTAGGAGAACCAAGCAACACAACGTAAACAGCCCCTGCACAGAGATAACAAATCCTCGCAACCCGTCGTGTTAACGGGGTTGTCAATCCCTTCCGGGGTACGACGCCTCAAGATCGGCAAACGGACGTGAGATAAATTGTAGTAGATTGATAGATCGAATGGCAAATAAAATAAATAGAGATAAATTGCAGAAAGGTACTTTTCTATTTTTGGTTTAATAGATCTGAATATAAATGCAAGAGAAAAGTAGATCAAAAAGGCAAATATATGAGAAAGAAGACCCGGGGGCCGTAGGTTTCATTAGTGGCTTCTCTCGAGAAAAATAGCAAACGGTGGGTGAACAAATTACTGTTGGGCAATTGATAGAACTTCAAATAATCATGACGATATCCAGGAAATGATCATTATCTAGGCATCACTTCCAAGATTAGTAGACCGACTCCCCTCAAGATCTACTACTATTACTCCACACATCGACCGCTATCCAAAGATGCATCTAGTGTATTAAGTTCATGGAGAAACGGAGTAATGAAATAAGAACAATGACATGATGTAGACAAGATCTATCTATGTAGAGATAGACCCCTTAGTAGCAACGATACATACGTGTCGGTTCCCTTTCTGTCACTGGGATCAAGCACCGTAAGATCGAACCCACTACAAAGCACCTCTTCCCATTGCAAGATAAATAGATCAAGTTGGCCAAACAAAACCCAAATATTGGTGAAGAAATACGAGGCTATAAGTAGTCATGCATATAAGAGATCAAAGAAACTCAAATAACTTTCATGGATATAAAAAGATATAACTGATCATAAACTCGAAGTTCATCAGATCCCAACAAACACACCGCAAAAGAGTTACATCATACGGATCTCCCAGAGACCATTGTATTGAGAAATCAGAGAGAGATAGATGAAGCCATATAGCTACTAACTACGGACCGAAGGTCTACAAAGAACTACTCACGCATCATCAGAGAGGCACCAATGGAGGTGGTGAACCCCATCCGAGATGGTGTCTAGATTGGATCCGTGGTTCGGACTCTGCTGGCGGCTGGATGAATATTTCACGAATTTCTAGGGTTTTGGGAATATTGGGGTATTTATAGAGAAAAGAGGTGGTCCGGGGCACCCGAGGGGCACAACCCACTGTGAGCTGCTCGTCTCCCAAGGCGTGCCCCGTGGGTTGTGCCCTCCTGACACCCTCCAGCGCAGCCAGGCCCAACACGCCCTTCCGTCCAAAAAATCTCCGTGAATGTCGGGAAACGACACCTATGGGATCACCGAATCCTTCTACGGTTGGCGGGCGCGGATTTGTGATAAGAGCAGGTTTAGGAGCCAGCACAAAGATCGCTTACCTGTGTTCGGGCCATGAGGATGCGAATACCCTATTCCTGCTTTGGTGTGTATTTTAGATTGTTCTTGAGCTCTCAACTAGCTACGGTGGCTGCGTAGTTCCAAAGAGCCAATCCTCTCCAAAGATGCCTCAGCCTCCTTTTATAGTCGAAAAGGTTGCCACAAAGGCACACAGGAGGTGTAAAGGTGTACAGTGCGCGAGCTTATCTCCTGGCTTTACGGGACAAAGCGCATTAAATGTGCTACTTAGGTGTCCATTAACTTTATCGGGGACGGGAACGAGGCCCATCCCATCCGTCGCCGCTTCGCCTCGCTTCGGCACGCGCCTAGGCCAGCGATGTGTGCAGCGCCATGTAGGCAGGCAGGCTGCTGAGGTGGCGCGGTGGCAGGGCCTTCACGAAGATCTGCATGCCACCATGCCGGTGCTTGCTGGGTTGGTGTAGAGGCTGCTCGTCGCCACTCAGGTGCCTGCCCAGCTGGTTGAGCTGGCAGCTGCATGGGTACGGCGGTGGTATCCTGGCAGGAGCGGGCCTGGTTGTGGCCTCGCTGATGCACTCGGCAAGGGTCTTGCCGTGGCGTTGCGGTCGTCCCCGGCAAGGATCTTGCCGGGGGTCTTGTGGATTTCCTCGGCTAGGATCCCGCCGACGGTCGTCGTCTTCTGGTCCTCATCTGATCTCGTGTGTTTATGATCTTGACAAAGATCTTCATGCCACCACAGAGGTGCCTCCCGAGCCTTGGTTCCAACGTAGTCGCTGGCGGCGCTTTGGAACTCTTGGGCTCGAGGTGGCTCGCCTGGCTGGTATCAAGTGTTGCCCCAAGGTTTCTTGCCGGGGTCGCAGAGGTCGCCTGCAAGGGCCTTGCCGGGGGAGTCCACCTTGCCCTCTTGCTCTTTGGTGTTTCTGGTCCTGGTGTTGCCTTGACTGTCTTGTGCTCCGGCTTCTCTCCGGCTTCCCTCCTCTGCCTTTGTTATGTGGGCTGGTGCGGCTCGACCGCCTGCACAAGTAAAGGGGTCAAAAGGAGAGCCCCTACTTTTGTACACCGACAGGAGCCCCCGGGCCTATGCCACACATAAGCGCGACGTGTTGTTGGGCTAGGCCCAGAACGGTGCCCGGGAAAGTGGGGCGGATTTTACAGTAGTAACTTTTCATCCGCTGCGCTTCTCCATGACCCGCGTTGAACGCGCGACGTGGAGGGTCGTGCGTGACATGGGGGTCATCCGTGGGGCGGTTCCCACGCGCATGCGTCACATCATGGTAAAGAGGCGGCTCACACCTTCCCCATAAAAAGAGGGAGGCGCAGAGGCGTGGCTCATTTACTGAGTGGACTCAGGTCGCGGTCTTCAAGGCGTCCGTGATCCACGATCACGGGGTGGGGAACGGTCGCCTCACCCATCCTCTTAATTCTGCTTGCTCGCCACGTGTCCCCCATGCAGGTGGCAGGCGGTGGAGGCGGGAAACCGGGCCATCGCTGATTGGGGCAGCGGGTCGGTCTCGATTCCCTGCGCCCCTGATGGCCGGATTGGCCGAGCGGGGCGGCCGAGTCCCGAAACCACCCCTTTATAAGAAGGGGGAGGGAGACGACATCCCACATCCATTCATCATCCATCCCCGTTCACTTCGGCTTCTTTCTTCTGTCTACCATGGCAAGAGGAGGCGCCGACCCTTCAACGGTGGCGGCGAGGGTCGCTGCCCGACAGCGCATCCCTCCTTCCCAAGAACTCGTGGCGGCGGAGCTGGCCATGAGAGGAAGGGGGAGGGGGCGAGGCCGAGGTCGCCGTGGCGCTCGGGGAAGAGGGGGACGGGGCGACGCTCCGGCCTCACCCCCGCCAGCGATGTCTCCCCCGATGGAGGGCCACGTCGGGGACCAGCCCCGTGAGTTCTTCATCAGGCTGCGCCGGCCACCGCGTCGCCGCCTCTGTTTCCCTACCCTATTTGCTCAGCAGATGGAGCTCGATCCACCCCAGGCCCTCAGGTTGCACATGAGGGGCTGCGGGAACGGCAGCACGCGGGTCGACGTCGACTTCCCCGCTCCTCACTTCATGTACCTCCGTCGCAGATGGAAAACATTCGCTCGCGTCCACAGCCTGACGGTGGGGCTCCTTCTCTACTTCAAGTTAATGGAGAACGACCTGCTCTCCGTCAAGGTCTTTGGAGATCTTGGAACTCGCCTGAAGTGCTGCGTGGAGAGTTCCACCGACGATGAAGATTCCTCCTTGAGCTTTGTGTGACAAGGAGGACAGCGACAGCAACGACGAGGGCGTCGAGCGGCGGGACGCCGACCCCAACTGACCACGTCGCCCCTCCCTCGGCCATGCGCCCTGCCGAGGGCCTTCTCGCTGCTTCCATCAGCTGCTTCCCATCGCTTTTGGGCGGCCGGCGAGGGAGGGCCGGAGAAGGCGAAGAAGGCAGGCGGCGGCTGTCAAGTCGGAGTACGCGGGCACCGACGCTTTCGCACAGTATTGTCGGGCCGCTGCCTCATCTTCCAGCTTCCTCTCCCGCACCGGATGCTCTCTTGGTGCTTTCGCTTCTCGCACCTCACCTAGGTGCCTTTTCGCCTCCCGCTACCTTGTTCCATCTTTCCGAGGAGAGGGACAAGAAAGGGATTACGGCATCTTATCTGTTCTTTAGTTTGTGTTTACGGCACTTGTTAGATTTAAAACTTGTAATCCCTTGCTCATGTTTTTCATCCAATATGAACTGCACAGATGGGACGCTTTTAATGAAAAAGGGTTCTTGCCGTGTTCTTTGTGCGTGAGCAAGGCCCATGCCGTGAAACTAATCCTTGTTATTTTTAAGATAAACATTGTCGCCCACATGCCCCGCCGCCCCCCACTTCACCGACCATTCTCACACTCTTGGCGGAGGCAGGGCGGCGTAGAGTTGGGCCCTGCTCATTTTCTTGGCACCGCGACCACGCACCAAGTTTCACCTGTGGGATAGCTCTTGGGCACAGGAAAAGGGGAGCACGGTGGTTTAAGAATTTAAATGAGGTTTCACATGTCCCAGCCCATACTGGAAATGCATAACAGGGATGAAAGACTTATCTGATCCAAGCAGCCCCTGCAACTTTGGCTTGCCGTGGTTGGATCCTTGTGTCTTCGTGTCCTGCAGCCTTGGCTTGTCATGCGAGCGCCGGTTCGTCTTCTTCCTTCCAAGTGGCTCAGCCGAAGTGTCCACATGCCATGCGAACCAAAGAGGACAAAAAGACACACACTCGACCTCTAGGGTAGGGGTTAGTCGCCGCTAAGCACTATCAACCCTAACCGAGGGAGAGACTTAACCTAGCATGCATGCTATAACTTAGGGCGCCAAATGCTTCATTTATTTATGCTCGTGGTCTCTACCGCTTTGTATTAAAGGGTTACATGCCTTGTCGGCAAGGCTTGTACAAAAGGGTGGCTTGCCGGGAGGTTCGGCAACCCCGCCTTATGGGTAAAACTTGCGAAGATGTTCGATGTTCTAGGAGTTGCTCACCGACAGCATCTTCGATTCCACGCGGACTCGCGCCGGCCCGTGACTCAGATACCCGATAAGGGCCTTCCCACTTTGGCGCCAACTTGTTGGAATTCTTGGCCTATTGAACATGCCAAGAACAAGGTCGCTTTCCTCAAAACTTCGCATGAACCCGCGCCATGGTAGCGCGCAAGGCTTGTCGGTAGAGTGCTGCTCTCACACCACCAAGATGATCTTCCTCAAGGAGCGCTAGGCCATCTTGCCGCATTGTTTGCTCGAGCTCGTCAGAAGCGAGCACTGATGTGACCCAGATATGAGTTCCGTGGGGAGAATCGCTTCTGCCCGTATACACGGGAAAAGGGTGTCCGCCGGTGGCTCGACGGCGCCGCCCCGACGACCAAAGAACCACCGCAACTCATCAATCCAGCGCTTCCGCTTCTTGTGCAGCCTGTCAAAAGTCTTTGTCCTCGTGCCTCGCAACACTTCAACATTTGCTCTCTCGTCAAGCCGCTGTTCGCGGTGTGCCACGGGCTTAAACAGCACCTTGCTGCCGAGGTCTTGGATGTATTGCATGAATGTGTACCTTGTGAACTGCGTGCCGTTGTCGGTGATGACTCTGTTTGGCACACCAAAATGGCACACTAGCCCCTTGAAGAACTTGACGGCCGACTGTGCTGTCACCTTCCTCACTGCTTCCACGTCCGGCCACTTTGTGAACTTGTCGATCGGAACGTAGAAGTACTGAAAGCCCCCGACAGCGCGGGGGAAAGGGCCCAGGATGTCGAGCCCCCAGACCGAGAATGGCTAGGAAAGAGGAATTGTTTGAAGGGCTTGAGCTGGTTGATGAATCTTCTTCGAATGGAACTGACATGCTTCACACTTGGTTACTGGTGTCGTTGCATCCTGGAGGGCAGTAGGCCAGAAGAAACCCTGCCGGAACGCCTTGCCGGCAAGGGCCCTCGACCCTATGTGGGAGCCACATATGCCTCCGTATCTCTCGCCAAGAGCTCCAAATTCTTCCTCCCGGGAATGCACTTCAATTTCACACTGCTCGGTCTCTTCCTCGACAGACGCCATCGATTTAACCGGTACATAGCAGCATCGACGGGCTACTTTCTCCGCTTCTTCCTGCTCCTTAGGAAGCTCCCCGCTTGGAGGAATCGGACGGTATGTTGTGCCCACGCCGGAGCCCGGGCTCGACGGCAAGGACCAAAGGCATTTCTTCCGCCATGGGAGCGCCGCCTCTATGGCTGTGGCTTCATGGCTCTGCCGGAGTCGGGCCGCTTCCTAAGAGGCTTAGAATCCACGACAACACCTTTGCCGGGCGGCCCTGGGCCTGGGCCTGGAAAGTACTTGCCGAGGCCTGATTTCTCGCTTGTTCTCGCCCGTGGATGGTTCGACGGATGGTTGGGTTAACAAGCAAAAAGTACCGTTCCACAGTATCATGAATGTAGCGTTTTGACAGTAATCGGCGACGCCGCTTCCGCCGGGGAACGTGGTTCGCTTGTATACCGCCAAAGCGCTCCTCCAGCTTCCTCACCTCATCTACGAGGCCTCCATCAACGGATCTCGATAATCTTTGTTGACTTGTCGACGACAAGCTGCGAATCACCCCGACGATGAGCTTTAACCTCGAGGTCCGCCGCGATCCTCGAGATCGGCAAGCAATCCTCGTACTTGTAGTGTTCTTGGTGACATCTCCGGAAAGTGCATCTGGATTACATACTTGAGGTGCTCTCCGGTGGCGACGAGCAGCACACCAAAGATCGCACCTTGCAGCAAGAAAGCCCCATCAAAGTACATTATCCAGCTTGTGACTTGCTTCTTGCCGTGGAGAGTGGTCTCCGGATTTCGTCAGCGCTGAGGTCCATTCTGCAATGAACTCCGCCAAGACTCGCTCGATTGTCGAAGTTCTTTCAAACTTGAACCCAAAGCTTGATAACTCCAAGGCCCACTCCACAAGCCTTCTTTGCTGCGCCTGGTTGTGCAAGATCCGCTGGTAACGGGAGGCGGTGACGACAAGTGATCTCGTGGGCTTGGAAGTAATGACGAGCTTCTCTCAGCCATAAGGAGGCCAAGAGCAATTTCTGCACACCGAGTACTCTTGACCTAGCCCCTCGCAAGAGGGAGATGACAAAGTAAACCGGTGCTGATCATCTTCTTCTTCTGCACCACTTCATTTGGCTGCGCTGGCCTCGCCCCGATGATGCCAGACTCGCCGGGGCCTTGCCTTGCTAGGGCATTGGCCTCGCCGGGAATCTCCGACTTGCCATCCGCCGGTTCTCATTGTTGCCACGCTTTGTCGACTTCCTCTCGCACCACCAAATAGCGCTTAACCACTTGATTCGTCAGCCGCCAGATACAAAGAAGAATGCTTTTATGGTTTAGGAGCCACCAAGATCGGTGTAGAAAAGAGGTATTTCTTCAGATCCTGCAGTGTTGCTTCAGCCTCCAGGGTCCACTCCACTGGGCCCGCCTTTTTCAAAATCATGAAAAAGGGAGGGGCGCGCTTGGCAGACTTGGAGATGAATCGGCTCATGGCGGCAACGCAGCCAGTGAGCCGACGCACATCCTTGATCCGCTTGGGCGCTTCAATCTGCTCGATAGCCTTGATCTTGTCTGGGTTTGCCTCGATCCCACGCTGCGACACAAAGAACCCGAGAAGTTTGCCAGACAGAACGCCGAAGACACACTTCTCAGAGTTCAACTTGAGGTTGATCTTGCGCAGGTTGGCAAACGTCTCTTCTAAGTCTTGTAGAAGAGTTGCCTTGTCCTTGGTTTTGACCTCTGTGTCATCCATGTAAGCTTCCATATTTCTATGTATCTAGGGCTCAACACCAATTTGGACCGCCCTTGCGAACGTCGAGCCAGCACTCTTCAACCTGAAAGGCATCCGTAAAAAGCAATACGTACCACATGGGGTGATGAATGCTGTCTTCTCTTCGTCTTCTCTTGTCATGAAGATCTGGTGGTAGCCCGAGTAGGCGTCGAGGAATGATAAAATATCAAACCCGTCCGTGGAGTCAACAATCTGGTCGATGCGCGGCAACGGGAAGGGGTCCTTAGGACAAGCCTTATTGATATATGTGTAGTCAATACACAGCCTCCACTTCCCGTTTGCCTTGCGCACCACCACTGGATTGGCCAACCACGTCGGATGGAGCACTCCCCCCACCAAGCCTGCTGCTTCCAACTTCCTGATCTCCTCTGTGATGAACTCCTGCCATTCCAAAGCTTGCTTCTTGACCTTCTGCTTGACAGGTCGCGCATGGGGGCAGACAGCAAGATGGTTCTCAATCACTTCCCTGGGAACGTCGGGGATGTCGGATGCTTTCCATGCAAGCACATTGACATTCGCCTGCAGGAAAGTGACGAGCGCGCTTTCCTATTTGCTGTCGAGGGTGGAGCTTTTGGTGAAAGCCCCTCCCGTGACATCCTCCTTGACGGACACCTTCTTGGTCTCTGGTGGCGTAGCTCTGGATTTCATGCTCTTGCCGGTGGAGCTCTGTGGCACGTCCTCGATGGTAGCACAACACTCCAAAGAGGTGCGCTTGCCGGAGTGGGTGCGAGAGGTCTTGCCGGTCTTCTTCTTTGCTTCAACGGCAGGAGCAAGTGCCTTGGCGGCAGCTGCTGCAAATGCTTCCCGGTAGAGTAGGTCGGCGCAGATCAACGCATCCTTCTTGTCGCAGGGAACGGTGATGATGGTCATCAGCCCAGACATCTTCAGCGTGTTGTAGGCGTAATGCGCTGCCGCCATAAACTTGGTAAGAGCCAGGCGGCCGAGGATCCCATTGTAGGGTAAAGGGATCTCGGCTACATCGAAGACAATCCTCTCCGTCCTGTAGTTCAACTCGCCTCCAAACGTCACAGGCAATGTGACCTTCCCCTTCGGCTGGCTCCTTCCCGGTTGACCCTTGAAACGTGCCCGCCTCCTCGAGGTCTCCGTCAGAATTTGCAGCCTTTTGATCACAACGGGTGAGATCAAGTTCAGACCGGCCCCGCCGTCAACCAACATCTTGTTCACCTTGAGGTTGCGTATCGTTGGTGAAACCAACAGTGGAAAACACCCGACCATAGTTGTGCGATCAGGGTGATCCTCGGCGTAAAAAATGATGGGCGTGCTGGACCACTTCAGCGCCTTCTGGGCGTCGAACGATGGCTCCGCTGCTGTGATCTCACGCGCACACTGCTTGAGCTGGCGATGAGAAGTGTGCAGCGAGGCGCCACCATCTACGCACATGGCCTCTGTAGCCTTCTGAAACTCTTGCTCGCCGGACTCGTCGTCCTTGTCATGATCATCGTCTTCCTGCTTCTTGTCGCGGCCCCGAGCGGGCCTCTCTTGCTGGTTATCCTTGCCGCGGCGGCCTCCTTGGCCGCACGCTTCTTGCTGGATCCCTCGACACCATCCTGACCCTTCTCCTTGTCCCGCCTCTCATACTCGGCCTTTTGCTTCTCAGCAAGCATACTCGTGGCCCTTGGTGCGGTGGATCTTGCAGTATTGCTTGTTGGAGCCTCCTGGCTTGTCGGCAGCCACCAATGCCTGGCAAGCGACGCATCCGGCAATCTCCTTGCCGGGGTCGTTTGCCTTGGCCTTCTTGGCAGCGCCGGTGTCGTCGGATCCCTCGATGGCAAGCACGACCTTGCCCTTGCGTTTCCTGTTGCGACGCCGACCCTTCTTCATCGGGGTGGTGGTGTCTTCATTGGTAGAATCGGTTTCCACGCCGACGTCCTCGCAGGGGTACTTCCTCCCCTCTTCAGCCCGAGCGCATCTATCAGCCAGAACATAGAGTTCGGCCACATCCTCGACCTTGTTCATCGCCATCTCTTCATGCATCTTGCGGTTGCGCACATTCTGATGGAACGCGCTGATCACGGCGGCAGGATGAACATCTGGGATGTTGTATTGCACCCGGCTGAACCTCTGTATGTACTTGCACATGTTTTCACCTTCCTTCTAGGGAATGATATGCAAATCACTCGCCTGGCCATGAGCTTGGTGGCCTCTGGTGAAGGCACCAACGGACTCATAACACAGATCCGACCAAGAAGAAATGAATCCGCCGGCAAGTGCATCAACCAAGACATGACATTGGGTTTCAGGGCCAACGGGAAGTAATTGGCAAGCTCCTTGTCATCGCGAGCTCTAGCGGCTTGCACCGCGATGGTGTAAATGCTGAGGAACTCCGACGGGTGGGTCTTGCTGTTGTACTTCTCGCCAACGTCGGGCTTGAACATATGGTGGGACGACCACTAGAACTGCCGTAGCTCACGGGTAAAGGCCGGGCAACCCACCTCGTAAGGCAGGCCGCCAGAGCCTCCCGGTGCTGTGTGGTCCATAGCGAGCCCCGCCCGCCTATCTGACTGGTGATGTGTATCACACCAGCGCTCGATGGTGGTTCGAGCGTCTTCATGGGCTCGCTCCCGAAGAACTTGGCGCTGGTCGCGGTTGGTCCGTGGGTCGGACGATGCTATGGAAATGTTATCACAAGCATCATCACAACGGATCGACACCCGCGGTGGCTGGGTGGAGGAGGAGAGTGCACCGTGGCCGCAGCACCTCCGGCCCCTCCACCGTTGGCATGCGGGGGTTCGACGGAGCGCCGGCCTCAGGGCCCCGCTGGCCGTGACTCGTCTTGGTTGGCGACGCCGACACGGCTCCGGATGGTGGCCCTCCACTTATCGAGCTTTTCCGCAGCAGGAGGGAAGTCGAGGAGTAGCTGCACGCGCGCCAAAGCTTCTGCTGGCGTGGGTGGCGGCGAGAGATGCGTGGACCATGGCGCGCTTCGACTTCTAACCACGTTAGAAGGAGCACTATCACGGCCCAGCGGCTGCATGCCACTTTCGCGAGCACTTCGGTGGGCATGTTGGCCTCCTTCGTCCCGCAGATGATGCACATGACTCTTCCCACGGCGGTGTCCGGGGTCTCCAGCATGGTGGCGCTGCTCGTCGCGCACCCTGGGAAGAGCGCGATGCGGGCGCCAGCTTAGGCGTCTTGGAGGTTGTTGCACCACCCGTAGGGGGCACAACGACACCCCTGGAGGGCCCCGCGCCGCCTGCGGAGGCCCCAGTCCCGTCTTTCGATTTGGCGGTGTGCGGCCCGTGGTCTGGCGCACGAACGACGCGCTCGCCAGGCTCTGACTGCTAGAGCGATGCTGGTGCTCGCGGGCCGCAGCTCGGGTTCTGTCCGCGACTGGCCCGCTGCTCGCCCGCACTAGCACGGGCCGTTCGGCTCACGACGAGCCGATCGCCGTGATCGTCTTCTTCTTGGGAGCCATGGCGATGAAGAACTGCTAGGCTAACTGCTAGACCAAATTCTCACAACTTTGCCCCCTACCTGGCGAGCCAAAGATGTCGGGGAAACGACGCCTATGGGATCACTGGAATCCCTTCTACGGTTGGCGGGCGCGGGGTTGTGGGAAGAGCAGGTTTAGGAGCTAGCAGAAAGATCGTTTACCCAGGTTCGGGCCGCGAGGATGCGTAATACCCTAGTCCTGCTTTGGTGTGTATTTCAGAGTGTTCTTGAGCTCTCGAACTAGCTACGGTGGCTACGTAGTTCCAAAGAGCCGAATCCCTCTCCGGTATGCCTCGGGCCTCCTTTTATAGTCGAAAAGGGGTTGCCACAGTGGCACACAGGAAGTGGAAATGTATACAGTGCACGAGCTTATCGCCCGACATTACGGGACAAAGCGCATTAAATGCGCTACTTAGGTGTCCATTAGCTTTATCGGGGACGGGAACGAGGCCCGTCCCGTCCGTCGCTGCTCCGCTTTGCTTCGACATGCGACAAAGCCAGCAATGTGTGCAGCGCCATGTAGGCAGGCACGCTGCTGAGGTGGTGCGGTGGCAGGGCCTTCACGAAGATCTGCATGCCACCACGCAGGTTTTCCACTATAGGACTAGAAATCCAGTACAACCAAGTCCCTTTCTTAGGGGAAAACCCTCTTTGAAGGAGAATCCACTTCTCAGCGCCAAAGGCGGGCATCCGATGTCACCAAAAAGAAGGAGAAAGGCATCACTACAAAAAAAAGACACATCCATGACATTTTGGGTCGAACGAAATTTTTTCTGTCATACATATGACACTTCTATGACGATAATTGTGACAAAATCCGGTATCATCATAGATGTGGCGGGCTCCTACTTCTATGACAAAAAGTCATGACAGAAAATGGGCTTTTCGTCCAGGGCGGGCCGGAGACGCAACTGCATGACATTCTTTGGGCCGTCCATGACGGAAAAAACCGTGGTAGAAGCGAGGGGGAGGAAAATTTCGGGGAGTTGCCGGTTACGGTGCGAGCTCGGGGGCGAAGCGATGCGCTGTTTCTCGTACACGCGTGCGGCGTTGGCTCTAATCGAACCCGAAGCGAGGCGTTGGGCTCTAATCAACCCGGCGATTACCGCAGCTACGCGTTCTCAAACCCGGCGATCGATCGATGGCTGTTAATCGACCCGATGGAGCGATTCTTCGCTCTCGCTGCTAATCAAGCCG
Organism: Aegilops longissima; assembly: GCA_021605205.1. Taxonomy (NCBI): domain Eukaryota; kingdom Viridiplantae; phylum Streptophyta; class Magnoliopsida; order Poales; family Poaceae; genus Aegilops; species Aegilops longissima. The sequence continues at coordinate 432,703,426 of CM038681.1, read as the reverse complement.
ATCAATTGATGAACAGTGAGCGCTATGGGGGGTTGGATAAACGGAGCGGTGGCGTTGCCTCTCGATGAACAGGACCCGTGGTGTGGAGGGCTGGATGAATAGTAGATGGTGGAGGGTGGCCATGGAGGGTGGTTGAACAGACCCCGTGGTGTGGAGGGCTGGATGAGCGAGACGGTGGAGGGTGGTTGAACAAGAGTCGATGGAGTAGCGCGGTGGAGGCTGGATGAACAGGAGCCCGTGGAGGCTGGAGGAGGTCCACGGTAGCCCGTGGAGGCTGGAGGAGGTCGACGGTGGAGATGAACAGTATCCCGTGGAGTCTCGTTTTGCGGTAAGCCACACCCCTCCCGATGTACAGGACCCCCGTTTCAACCATAGCAAGTCCGTTTCGTCCGTTTTGCGGTACGCTACACCCCTCCCGATCAACAGGACCCCCGTTTCAACCGTAGGAGGTCCGTTTAAATCCGCTTTGCGGTATGCCACACCCTCCCGATCAACAGGACCCCGCTTCGACCGTAGGAGGTCCGTTTCCTCCGCTTTGCGGTACACCACACCCTCTCGATCAACAGGACCCGTTCGAACGTGGAGGTCCGTTTCCTCCGTTCATGATGCGCCAGCCTCGCTTCCATCGCTTCGTTCCGCCCAAGCCCTCCCGATGAACACGACCACGCATTCCGCTCCGACCCAGCCGGTTGGCTCGCCATGAACACGACGGCGGCGATGTTTCTCCGTTCCGACCCAGCCATGTGCGTATGCGCGGTAGGCGTCGAGACCCTGCCGTATGTATGTGCGTGGGTGGCGTATTTTCTTTCTTGCACCCTCGCCGCTGTATGTACGTGTACATGCTACGTGCGCGCCTCTACATCGACACGTGCTCGCCTCTACTACAACACGTACGCACCTCTACATCGACCAGTATGTACGTACACGTTCGCGACCAGAATGACAACGCTACGTACGCTTCGACCAGGTGGGTCCCGACTGTCAGGAACTTCCTTGCCTACGAAGATGTAGCTGGTGGGTCCCAGCAGTCAGGGGGGCGAATCGTTTTGGGTTTTTTGCCCGGACGCACTTCCTTGCGTGCGAAGATGTAGCTGGTGGGTCCCAGCAGTCAGGAGGCGAATCGTTTTTTTTGCCCGGACGCACTTCCTTGCGTGCGAAGATGTAGCTGGTGGCTCCCAGCAGTCAAGTGGGCGAATCGTTTTTTTTGCCCGGACGCACTTCCTTGCGTGCGAAGGTGCAGCTGGTGGGTCCCAGCAGTCAGGGGGGAAACGTTTTTTTCGCGAAATACGGTGGCCCGTCCGGTGGGTCCCCGCTGTCAGGTGGAGGAATAATTATTTTCCGCGTAATAAGGAGGCACTTCCTTGCTGTGGCCGTGGACCCAATCGACCTCTCCACATACATCCACATCCGATGGAAGTCATTCCTTGACCACGTTGACCACGCCAGGCCGAGAGCACCAGGCGGTGGACGACGGCGAGGCCTAGGAACGGGACGACGGGAGCTGGGAAGACGCGACAGTGGAAGCCAGCGGAGAGGAGTACGAGGTTCACCGGTTCGTGTGGTGTGAGGCTGCCATCGCCGCGAGGCTCGCCAGCCGGTGGGAATAGTAGGGCGGTGAGGCCTCCAGCAGCTTTATCCGCCACGGGAAGCGGGAGCATGCGGCACGACCGGCGCTGCTTTGGGCAGGCTGGAGCAAGAAGACCAGAGGTTGAAGAAGCACTACGGCCGTTGGATGGACATCGTCAACATCCTTTGGAGCTAGAATCGTTTATATTGACTAAGTTGACAAAGCCCTCCGTCCCGTCAACTTAGTAGGCCCTAAGTCAGCCTCGCGAAGGTGGGTCCCAGCTAGCGAGGGTATTCATTTTTTGTGCGTAATAAGGAGGCACTTCCGGTGGGTCCGAAATGACAGGGGAGCGTTTTTTCACGAATACGGTGGCCCATTGGGTGTGTCCCAGCAGTCAGGGGTAAACATTTTTTTCGTGAAATACTGGTGGCCCATCCGGTGGGTCCCTGCTGTCAGGTGGAGGAATAATTATTTTCTATATAATAAGGAGGCACTTCCTTGCGGCTGCCGTGGACCCAGTGTCAACCTCTTCACGTCTGATATTCTTCCGATGGAATTGATGCGTTGACCACATTGACCACGCCACCGAGAGCACCACGGCGGTGGGACGCGGCCACGAGGCCTAGGAAGGGATGACGGAGCCGGGGAAGACGCGGCAGTGGATGCCCACGCGGAGAGGAGTACAAGGGTTCATTGTTCGGCTGCGCTGCCGTCGCCGCAGAATAACAGGGGGTGTGGGTGAGTGGAGTGGAGGGATGGCCTGGCCAGCGGTGGGAGTAGTATGGAGGCAGTGAAGCCTCCGCGGCAGCACAGCCGGCCACGGGAGGCAGGAGCAGGCGGCACGACCGGCGCTGCTTTGGGCGGCTGGAGCAAGAAGACCAGAGGTTGAAGAAGCACTACGGCTGTTGGATGGACATCGTATGGTCAGTCGAGCTAGAATCGTGCATATTGACTAAGTTGACAAAGCCCTTCCTCCCCGTCAACTTCGTAGGCCCCGTCAACTTAGTGGACATCGTATGGGGAGTATTCTTTTTTTTGGCGTAATAAGGAGGCACTTCCTTGCGTGCCTCAAGCAAGCGTATTCTTCTTCACTTCCTAAGAAGATATAGCTGGTGGGTCCGAGTTGTCAGCGGCGGTAACAATTTTTTTCACAAAATACAGAGGCCCTTTCGGTGGGTCCCAGATGTCAGGTGGAGCAATCATTATTTTGCGCGTAATAAGGAGGCATTTCCTTGCGTGCGGCCGTGGACCCAGCTGTCAGCCTCTCCACGTACAGTCCACTTCAGATGCATGTCGGTCGTTGACCACGTTGACCACGCCACGGCGAGAGCACCAGGGCGGTGGTTGACGGCGAGGCCTAGGAAGGAGCGACTTCGAGGCGGGAAGACTCGGCGCTTGTTTCCCATGTGGAGAATCTGTACGACGTACAAGGGTTTACTGGTTCGTCTGCCGTCGCCGGAGAATAACAGCAGGTGTGGGACTTTGGGTGAGTAGAGGGATGGCTAGGCCCGCGATGGGAGTACGATGGGGCGGTGAGGCCTGCGCGGTAGCACAGCTGGCCGTGGGGAGGAGGGAACAGGCAGTCCCGCCGGCGCTTGTTTGAGCGGCTGCAGCAGGAAGAGCAGAGATTGAAGAAGCACCACGGCCGTTGATTGGACATCCAACAGTATACAGGCCATCTGTGGAAAGCCTCAAATCTGTGGAAAACAGCATACAGCCCATCTGCCATTATTTCAAATAGTTTACAACCCATTTGCTAATTCTTACGGGTTTTTTTGGAGCCCATATTCTTTTTGTTAGCATTACAGCCCATATTGTGGCCACGGTTAAAAATTTATACGAAATTTTGCATATGTCGGTGCGTCTGAACTGTTTTTAATCCCGAAATTTCGAGTCACATTCAGACTGATTTTAAAAATAAATGTATATCAATATAAAATCCAATAAATTGTCCATGCATAAAAATCAATGCAATTTAAAATCTTGAAATGACAAAAAGATATTTGAAACTAATTGCCGGTTTGATGTGTTTTAAAAATGTACAACCCATTTCTCATTACCGATAGACCATTTTCTCGGCCAGCCGAATGAAGCTCTCCTCGTCTTGAAAGATTTGTAGCCCAACAGGCCTGATAAAGCGGCTTACTTGACAAATCACAAAAAAACTGGGCTAGCCATTTTCAGAAAGAAAAAAAAACTACTGGACTGGTCTGTGGTAAACATAAAAGAAAAGGCTGTCTAGACACGCCAGAGTGTCCCGCACAGCCCAGTTGACACCCTGCTTCCGTCTCAAAAACAAATTAGATAAATGCCACTCCAATTATGGCGATTCATAAAAATGCCATTGCAATTTCCAAACTTTGAAAAATGCCACTGCACTTTTTGCAAACTTTGAAAAATGCCAATGCAGTTTGCAAACTTTGAAAAACGCCACTCCAGACTTCGAAAAATGCCACTAGAAATGGCATTTTTCAAAGTTTGGAAATTGCAGTGACATTTCTCGGAGGCATTTATCAAATTAACCCAGAACAAAAAAATGGGCGAGCTGCTGGGTCCCTGGTGTCAGCCGCTCGTTGTGCAATTCTCTTGTTTATTGACTACGTTGACAATGGCATGGGACCCAGATGTCAGAAATCCACTAGGAGGAGCCATTTTTTTATTGGCTTCAAATAAGGAGGCACTTGCTTGCGTACTGCCATGACCTTGGCGGGTCCCTGCTGTCATCCTCTCCATGTACAATCATCTCCTGATTGTGCACGCGTCAACTTGCTAGGCCCACAAGTCAGCCTCTAAAACCGTGGAGGACAAATACAACCCATTTAAAAAAATAACAGCCCATTCCATACGTTCAAACGGAAAGTTCAACATTCAGAGCAAAGTAACAGATCTAATCCACATATAGAGTACTGAACTTCCACGTTGACAACCATCATAGCCAAGTTAACTATCTGCTCCCACTAGACAAGTACTAACTTACTCTTAGCTAACTACACGATGCCGCCCGCCATCTGTGGTACACGCTAAACGCCGGCACCGGCGTCCTGCGCCTCGCCTCGGACTTGCCAAAGGTGCGATAGGGCGCGTTGCTCACGCGCGTTGGCCCTTTCCATGCCAGCGTGGTCCACCGAAGCTTGGGCTTCCAAGCGGGAAACCCACTTGACGAGCTGGTAGTAAAAATCGGCGTCGCGAACGCGTGTGTGCCCGACAGCCTCCAGGGCTATTTGCCGGGCGCCGGCCTCCACGTAGTCGGCCCAGTTGCGGGCGTCTGCTCGTGACTCAGAGCGTCGGTGCGCTGCTGCTCCATGTCCCACTGGCGGCGCAAACCGGTGATACGCTGCTCCTCCGCCAGGCGGTCGCGCTCCAACAACTCCTGCTTCTCCGCCATGCGGTCGCGCTCCAACAACTCCTCGATCTGCGCATTGCCATCTAAAGACAGATAGAATGCCTCCTCCCTTCGTCTGCCTTCTGGTGAAAAACCGAACACTAGTTCCGGCGGTGACCGCCTCTGGCGTCGCCTACCATGGACGGGCGGGGGCATGGCGGACGTGGCGAGCGTCGTCGGGCCGGTGGGGGCTTATGAGGATATGGCGAGTTGGGTCACGGTGGCACCGGAGAAGGCCGAGAAACAGTACTTATAGGGGGAAGGTAGCGCGACAGTCATTGGAATTCAATGCATAATGGCTTAGAGCGCCAGCTTGCCGTGGAAAACTAGGGAAACTGAAATTATGATTGTGCCGTCCCGTCCTGTCTGGGTCGCACACCGGCATGGCGGTCAAACGAGTGCACTCGAATCATCTCCCTCCTTGTCAATAATGATTTCACGGATTTAAAAAGCCCGCAACAATTCAAGCGTATCTTTTTTCGCATCAGTTAGCTGCCTTAATTACCGCCGGCTGCATGTAGGCACTCAGAATCGCTCGCAGGTAGTACGCGAAGCAGCATGCAACGAGTCGAAGCCGAGGGCACGCATGCAGCCACTTAAATCGCTGGAATTAATTAGGCTTAAACTTCTGCATGCCGTTAATTATTGCCATGCCTTGTTCTTGCTGCTTTGCTCACGGGACTAATAAACCCGGACGGAGGGATCACCTTGGTTGGTGAGAGGTTTGAATTAAGCCCTGCAAACCGGAAAGGAGGAACTAGTACGTGCGTGATCCGCTATTTATTCGTGTAGGATCGAGTAGGTCGTTTCTTGAATTGAGCCTTGCAAACCGGAAAGGACGTAGTACGTGCGTGATCCTTTATTTATCCGTGTAGGATCGATAGTGTAGCTTGTCAGTTTCTTCAGAGGTAGGCATTTTTATCCGTGTAGGATCGATAGTGTAGCTTGTCGGTTTTTCAGAGGTAGGCATTTTATTCAAAAACTGCCACTTCGCATCTTCGTCATAAATTAAACAGCCAGAGCGCATTTGTAGGCTAGCTAGTGATCGATCAAGAACTTGTAAACACCGAGCGAACAGAAATAAGTAATCTATTAATGCATCTCAATGATTCACAGATCATATACAAATATGTAGCTCCAAAAGCAAAGAGCAGCCACTTCGGATCTTGCGTCGCAAGGCTCGCAACTAAAACTAACTAGTACGATTCACATACATAAGATCAACATGTTAATGCATCTCAGTGGTTCACAGATCATATACAAATATGTAGCTCCAAAAGCAAAGATCTACTAACATGGATGCTTCTCTTGGCCAACATTCAGTACAGACTGAAAGACAAATTTGTTTGTGAAGTCTACAATTCCTCTTGCAAACGTAAGTGGTTTCACCAACAGCTGGAACCATGAGAATGAACCACACATGATGGAGGAACATCCACTGCAATATGATTTGGTCTTCTCTCGATCACACCGCGAGACTATTTTCGGAATACAAACTTTAACTTTGGGAAAATGATGTCCATTGTATAATCAGACCAAAGCAATGAAGCACCTAGTGTTGGCGATAAATAGTACAAGACTACTTTTCTGCAGTCCATGAAGTGACTATCCAATCTTTGTGTCTATTTTCAAATGGCACTTGCATGCAGTGACTATACTATTCTTTTGTGCAGTTCAACCAAAATTGCGGACACTTTGTTTGTTTGCCAAATAGCAGTGGGCAGACATCTCTGTCTGCACAAATATCAAGCAGCTAGTAAACATATACCACACCATGTTCGCAGTGATGGAAGAGGTGAAATTGATACAACCAAAATTGAGCATCCAATCATTGAATCCTGTCCTGCACCTCCAATGTAGGTCCACCCTGCCAATAAATTCACATGCAAACCACTAGTATTACTATCTAATGGCAGTACAAAAAGGGTCGCAAGATAGGAGCAAACCATGTACCTTCCTAATGAACAGCTCATAGTGCCACCAATTGGATATAAAGGTTTAGAAAAAAAACATGCTCCTAATGTTGAACCAGTTGGACTTTTTGTGCAGTTCCACTAAAATCGAGCATCCCTGTTTGCATAGATATTGAAAGTGTGATTACTATAAAAGTGGCACTAGTTGAAGCATAGACTCACAAATATAAGCATTCCAATTTCTTAATGGGAAAAGGTAGCAAGACTATTTCTAACCACCTGTTTGAAGGAATAAATAAAGCAACAACGGCTAATGTCAGGAAGGCATACATAGTTTTTTCTGAAAAACTGAGCCATTCCTGACCTTTCCTCTTCTTTTAAGCAAATTTTGTGCAGTTCTACTAAAATAAAATGCCATCACCGCCTTGGCAATTCAGTGACACTGTACAAAAGGAAATGACTTAAGATTACATCATGATGTCGGGTATGTAGTCGACATGCATTAGAGACAAACATACAGACCTCCTCCGATAACATAATGAACATTAGTTTTAACAAAGGTGTGACTAGCTTTACCGGGATAATTTGAGTGAACTCTACACCCTCTGTTCCTTAATATAAGACGTTTTCACGGTTCAATTTAAAGTACCCAAACGTCTAATATTTAGAAAAACATGTAGTAGTTTTCTTGAGCACATATCTGGGAAAGCTTGCCACACTTTATTTATGTCCATACGCTAATGCAACACCATCCGAATACTAAAAATATACACTAATCCAGTGGCTAGTGCAACAGTAGAGTAGTTAGTTTATTACAGGCTGTGCAACAACATTACAATGCCTTAGCTTAAAAATCTTTAATACATCCACAATCAACAGCTAACCCTGAAATAATCCAGTGACATTAAATGGCATTGCTTAAATTTATTGGTGGCATTAGACTGAGAGCGACATTAGTTAAATGTGGCATCACTTTAGCAGTAGCATTGCTTGACTTGACTGCTGGCATTATACTAACAGCAAAAAAGTGGCAATAAGAGCATGGGAGGCCCATTCGGACAGTGGGCGCACCAGTACGATGTACCTCCATGGACGCAGAGTGGTGAGGGAGGTATGGTTGCCCAGAGCAACAAATATCCAGGCAGCATATGTGGATTACGTCCCATTTTTGTTCTCTATAGCCACATTTTTTTCTATGTGAGGACAACAAACCGATCGACCTGGTCATTCTCTATTGCGTTGTCATGCCTTTCTACCCTTCTTCAACCAAGAGACACGAGGCTCGTTCCTTAGCTACTGATTTTCCCCTTTTCAACCTAGATGCGGGTTCGATGCCTACTCTCTTGGACAAGATCAGCCTCCCTTCCTTTCCTTATTCAACCCGCATATGGATTAGTCTGCATGAAGTAGGGTTTCCTTTAATAGTGCAAATTATGGTTTTAAATGCATGGCGAGCAGAGCGAGAGGATAGCAAATTGGGAAGATGGTGGAGTGGAAAAAGATCCACATGCAACGACGTGCCAGATGGGGCAATAGAACAAGGGTATGGTTCGAAAAGAGGTAGCATACCTGAGGGTCGGCGGGAAGTGGCTTCGCTCGTGGTCGTCGTCCTCCACACATAGTACGACAGCGAGCTTGGGGACGGAGGCCATCCAGCGCGGGCGCTAGGTCTGAGAGGACGGCCTTGTCGTCAGTGCATGACCTAGCTCGCCTATGACGAGTGCGTCAACGCTGCACGTCCTTTTCTTCCCCGGCGGATCTGTGACCACCGGTGAGGAGGGAGAGAGGGGCCGTCTTTTTTAGATCTGGAGAGAGGGTGGTAGTGTGAGAAGCAAGTGGGCAACCCTTGGCAAGAAAGCGCTGAAGCTCCAACCTATATATCTTTTTTATACTACTAGTACTGGAGGTGGAGTAGTGGTAGAGTAGTTTATATTTTCTCTGCGTATAGTACCAGTTAGTCGTGCTTCAAAACTGAACGGCACGCCATTAAAAAAATAAAGGTCGATAATTAATGCGGCACCTCGGGCCAACGCAGCCTGATCGCATTTTGCACGAGAAATTACACACCATGTTTCGTTGACATGTGGTCCCATTCCAACATATCAGTGAGACGACGGCGAGTAGTGGGAGTATTTCCGAACCGACGTGTAGGCCGGGGCGCCCCTTCGTGAACTGTCGCAAACTGGCAACCATCCACCGTCTCTTCGCCTTTCCCTCTCTATTTGGAACTGTTGTCGCACGCTCTTCCTCTCCCTCCTCCATTTTCCTTCAGCCCTTCACCCTTTCTTCTGCCATTGTTCGATCGTCTTCTCCATGGAGGGAACAGGACGGAAACGACCCCGTTATTCTTGCCCAGATCTGAAAGATGACGTGGTGGAGGAACTCATTGATCGGTGCGACGTCATCACCTCGGCTAGCATGGCAGGTTCGTTCAAGCCCATTCTTGACTCAACTAATAACATCATTACAAGGAACCCAAGAGTCAAGGAACGGTTTGATCTCCCCTATCTTCTTCGCCGTGACCCTGATGACTGGTGCCGTCACGACGGAGGCCTCGCCTTGTGCAAGTTGATGCCACTTGATAATGATACGCATGATGTTAAGATGCCATCGCTTGAGGGCAAGGCTTGGGCAGGCGTAAATGGAGATTGGGTTGTTTACATTGGGTCCAACTACGAGTGGGAACTTGTGAATGTGTACACTCGTGACCGGGTTCCACTTCCAAAAATCTCAGCAGGCTGCCCAGAGGTTGAGCACACTGGTATTGTACGCACGTTCAAATACAATCATGGTGACTGTCTTCTACGGAAGATAGCAATTTCTCGAGTTCCCAACCGCTCTTGGAATTACAAAAACTATGAAGTTGTTGCTATCTTTGACAAGCTTGTTGCCATCCTTGCTGGTTTGACTCGATGGATATTGCTCAAAAATCAGTTTCTGTACACGGATGAGTACTGTGATGCACTTGAATACAAGGGCCTTGTGTTTGCTGCCACCACTCGTGGCACTGTTTTTGCATGGAATCGTTATTTCGGTACGTTTGTCTTCCACCGTAATTATAATTGTTTCATCCACATGCATGCGGGTTGGCAAGTTTCCCTTTACTAATTAACCTTCTTCTTGTGTTTCCAAGGTCTTGCGAACATTCCACCACCTATACTTGAAGATTTTTATAACCAAGGGGGAGATAACGATGGTGATGATCACGAGCATGAGGACGAGCAGCGCGCATATACTATTTGGTGCCTGGCAACTAATTCCGATGGATCACCTCTTCTCGTGTGTATACAGCCCACTGATGATGTTACTGCTAAGGAAGCAGGTGTAGTCTCCCATGGTCGCACTCTCCGGACCTATTCCAACACCCGTTGCATGGTATCCGGGATGGATACTAGTGTGCTAGCGCCAACTCCTTCTCCCTGGTACGGAACTGATAGTCTTGGAGAAAACTCGCTCTTCCTTGGACAAAACTATCAAATGATGGTGAAAGGCGATCCAACTGCTGTTGACACAACCTTACTACCATTTATGAGAAGAAACTGTGTCTATACCTCGGACATTTGGGTGGTTCCCACCCGGTATCGATATAGTAGGCCGCTTCACTGGATGATCAGTCCTGCGTTGGTCTCTAGATCGACAATGGATGGCCCGTCCCGAGAATCACTTGTGGTTCAAAGCAAGCGTTCCAACACCGAGGAATGGTTGAGTTGAAGTTCATTTCATTGCTTGTTATTTGTTGTGTGGTGAAACCTTTAGTATTTATAATGTATCCTCGTTGTCGATGTGGGTTGATGACCTGTTGTATGTAATAAAATGATATGCCTGTGATAAACTTACTAAATTTATGAATGGCTTTTGAGTTGCTTCTGTGAGTGAGTGGTGCGACGAGGCAAAAAAATATTTTCCGAATACATAATTGTACGTGCATTGCAACAGGTTATCGGATGAGGCCAATCAACAATAGTAGTACACTATTTGTAATAGCTTCACATGCTTCGCGCGTCGTGTGGGTGTTTTTACTGTAGCCATATTGTACTACGTAACCAGCACCTCGAATCCTCGATACTAGTAGTACTAGTAGTAAGTAGTAGAAGTAGTAGGGTGGCATGGGACATAACAAGCATTCATGTCCAGGAGTACAGCACACGCCACCACCACGACTTCCATCTGACACCATATTTCTTGGAGTCGGTGCTAGAGCAATCTCTTCAACCTCATCGTTTCTCTAACCCAGCCATCGCGCGGTGGGCGAGGTGGGGGTTTGCCGATAGTCGGTTTCCTTAATCGGTCCCACTTGTAAGGCCAACGCAACGCCACGACCCCAAACGGACCTTCGCTTTTGCATTTAACTCCAACGATAATTTTGACTAGAAAAGCAAGACCAAAGAAAACAAGAACCACAAGAATACATTTTACTACTCCTGTAAGTTGGATTAGTGCCTTCTCGATGCATTCATTGTTGATCTGCGGAGGCTCGATCTTGCGTGCTTCTTTCTTCTTCGAGTGTAAAGAAGTAGACGTTGCTTCCTCGCATCTAGTCTCATGTCTAGCCTCTATTCTAGTACTCCCTCCGGTCCGTTTTTCTCTGCACCTAAGCAGCAACACGCATACCAAGTAGGAGTATCAACAAGTGCACTAATCTCATCTATAGCCTCTGTGCTAGCTAAAAGTGATAGAACATCTACTAAATTGCGCTCTATCAATATATAGATGTACTCTTCTTCCCAATACAAAAACTTGCATCCATTCTACTCCCTCCGTTGCACAATTCATGCCTTCTATTTGTCAAAATATATATGTATCTAGACATGTTTAAGTATATAGGTACATCCATTGTTGGACAAATGGAAGTCAAGTATTTTGGAACGGAGGGAGTACACAATAAAAATTATAAGTTAGCACAACAAGTCTAATCCGAGAGCACAACCGAAGATTTGGTCGGGTTCTTCCTCCTTTACCGACCGTGGGACATCCAAATCCAGGTCGTGTCATGAAAGAAAATAGAGTGGTAGTTGAAGCCACGAGATGTGCATCTTGGGTTAAACTGTAAATAGAATCTTACTACTCTTGAGTAACTCCAAAAGCGGCCACCGAAGATCTTTCTTGGATTTGTTCTTCATCACCAGCACGTCGAGGTGGAAGATGTGCAGGTTCAGTGGGTCCGCTTGTATTTTCACTGACATGTGGGACCGCATGTGAGCAAACAGACGATGGGCTCCGCGCGTCCGCTGGCTAGCTGAGAAGAGAGATAGAGGAGCGCTGAGCACGGACTGCAGGAATTTTGTTTTACGTACCTCGATATAGGCTCGATATAGTGGGGTGGCATGGGCCATAACTAGCATTCACGTCTAGTAGTACGGCACACGCCACCAACACGAGTCCCATCCGACACCAATTTTCATGGAGTCCGTGCTACAGCCATCTCTTCTCCCTCCTGTTTTCTCAGCCATCGCGCGGTGGGCGGGGTGGGGGTTTGCCGATAGTCGGTTTGCTCAACTGCGGTCCCACTTGTAAGTGAAAATGCAACACCGCACGTATTCCCGCTTGAGCGGCGTGCTAGACCAACCGTGTGGGGGTGCGACGCGAACACGGCAGGCTTTTCCTTTTGAACTCGTAACTTGTAAAATTTGGTGCTGCTCCATGGCGCGATCGATAGATAGAAAATAACGATTTTTCCTAGAGTAATGAGAAGTTTGGTTCTGGCGCCGCTCATGCATGGAGTACGTCGAAAATTATGAAGTTGATGCGAAAGGTAAGATAATTACTGTAGTATCATATACTACTACATGGATTTGACGGAAATATAAAATACATACGGATCCATCAACGACATCCTCACGCCCTAGTGCGCCGGGTCACCAACCGACGTGTGAGGATCAGCGGCGTGGCGGCGAGCTCAACGTGCTTCAACAAGGCCGCCCAAGGTTGCCTGCGGTCCAAGAAGGCCAGCGCCCTACCGTCCTCCTCTTGCATGTAGTAGTCCTTGTGGACGATTTGCGCGCGTGAGACGTGGGTGATTATGTCGATGGTGTCTTGTTTGCGCCAGGCGCTGCTTGGCGAAAGCGACCTCGAGTGGACATTCTCCGCCGACGGCGGGCAACGTCGCAGGGCCACCAGTGCGTCGAAGAGGTTGTCACCATAGTGGCCGTTGAGGGTGGCGGGCATCGCAGAGCCTGGGCGTGTCGGCTGGAGGCTTACGTCAAAGTCGTCCGCGAGCTTCTTGACGACGGTGAACTTGTCAAGGAAACCAACGAGGACCTCGTCGAACAAGGAGGCGAAGCTGTCGTCCAAGCGGCCCCTCGCCCTGGCGGCCTCAAGCAATACTAACTGGAGACGTTCCTCGTTGTCAGGCCACAGGCCGGCGTCGTGGACCATCTGGCACAGCCGGCTGATGCTCGCGCTCATCGCCTCCATGGGTCAACTGATCTTGCGATTCGAGTGATCACTCTTGCCCTTGGTTAGCGTGCGTAGGTGTGTAGGATTTCGTACTACTCCTCGGCCCTCTACTGCACCTGCCTTTGGTTGTATGATAGGTGGGCTAGCCACCCCTGGGCCCACGTGTCATTCACCCAAAGGCAGTTGTCGTAAGTCAATGAAGCTGCGTCCCCCTCTGTGCCGGTGCAGTATAGTCATCTCACCGGACCTCTAGTTGGGGCCAAACGAGAGAAGTTTGATGTTTACTGGTTTATTGGTCCCCTTTGCATTTTGCGCCAAGTTTTGACCTTTGATTTAACTAATAAAATGTTAATGCATGTAAACAAAAATGTCGTGTAAGTCACATTACGAAAACCAAATAATCCCAAAACACTTAGGCTGGTCATAGTGGAGAGTAACTTAGACTAGTAACATGCGTATGTTACTAGTCTATGTTACTATCTTTATTGTGTCACAGATTAGTATCATAAGTGGTCTCATTTATTGCCATGCATGACACATAATAGCATCACATTTATTATGTTACGGTATCTACCTATGTTACTATAACCATCTCTCTCTTCTTTAATTTCCTACCACATAAGCATGTTTGCGAGTCCCAAGTGCATGATACTACTTATGTTACCCCCACTATGGCTAGCCTTAGGCACGGTGAGTTAACTCCCTCCTTGTTTCTTATTTCGTGACATATCAACCAATGAGAGATGTGGGCCGTGCATGCTTTTAATGACTTGAGACTACCAAACATGACATGTAGTGTTTAGTTCATTGCATGTAATCCTATTAGTAGTTAGCAAAAAAACATTAAGTTCTCTCGCCGATAGGAATAAAACACCATGTATTTATTTACAGAGGGAGTAGTACATTTTTTGTGACATTCATTACTAGATATTGCTAATCAAATACTAAAATCTAGATGGACGTGGTAGTACTCCTAAATCCAGACGGTGGTGCTACTAGTACTAGTAGTAGTACTACCAATGTAGTAGTAGGAGTACTAGCACTGTACTACCCGTTGGTCAAATTATTACGTGCTGCTCCTCACGGTGAAGTGACAAGACCTGCTACCGGAGATGACACTGAGTATAGGCGCCGTGTTCGCATACCATAGTCAGCCTCACCGCTCACAAATACTATCATCATGGCTGTAGAGCTAGCCTGTTTACAACTAGCCCTGTTCGACATAATTTCCCGTGCGTAGATGCCCGTGCATTGCACGAAACACCAAGATTTGGGATGGACGGCTCCGGCAGCGGCCATCGCGCCAGATTTTTCCACGGCCTTCTAGATGTGGTGGGGAGGAGAAAAGGCTGATTGTGAGAGACATGGAGTTATTTGTAAATAGGGAACAAGTACGGGCATCTTTTTTTGCAAAAATGGAGAAGCTTGGTTTGTATGCGTCAGATCTAGATCCGACGGCTATTGGTGAAACATGGGAGGCACAAAATCATCACCAACTCAGGACCTGTTTGATTCGCAGGATTTTGAAAATGCAGGAATAGGACACAGCAATATTACAAGTTTCAAACTGATATTACAAATGTTAGGAGTAATGCTGCACCTAGGAAGAGGGAATTACTAGGAAGTTTACGTAAGAACTTTCGTTACTTTAGGTGGATGCAGCATTATCATACAAACTAAAATCCACCGCCCTGACAAGTTACTAATGGGCAAATAAGTTTTCGAGTCTCTGGCCACTTGATGTTTCAAAAACAAATTCAGCTTCTACAGAGACTTTGTCATTTAGGCTTAGACGCTTGCGGTGATCATCACGCCATTCATTGTTGCTCCAGAGAACGCCAAACCTCATTACCTTGAGCACCTTTGCCTCCAGAACAAAGAACCTGGCCAATTTAATCTCAGATGTGCTGCCTCGGTAGTCGATCAAATCAATTTCTGTAAGATGGAGATCAAGGCATTCGATGAGATTGTTATAGTGCAGCACATTTTTCACTTTCGCGTCTTTTTTTATCTGCAAAAGAAGAGAACATATTAGAGCAGCTGGCTGTATAAGATTGTCGTGTCATCAAGAGGTACCAATATCATTCGGTCATATGATAGGGTTGACTTGGCTGGCTAGTGATATTTTTTCACTCTCTCTCTCTCGCTCTCTCTCTCTCTCTCTCTCTCTCTCTCTCTCTCTCTCTCTCTCTCTCTTTCCTCTCATTTAACTACGAGCACGTGAAGAGCTTGGGCATTTGTTGCCTTCCACTATGTGGCCGATGCCATATTTCGCAAAAGTATGCCACATAATACACATCGATGTCAAATCAAAAGATTTTGGCACCGCTCTCGCGATGTGAGAGAGTTTGGCACCGCTGTGCACACAGACCCACATGTATAAACAAATCAATCAAACCAACTACACCAGCCTCTCACTCTCCCAAACAAGTGTTTTTTATTGCCTCAGTCCTCTCTCTCTCCCACGCAGTGTTTTTTCATTGAGTTAATTTGGCACCGGAGCAAAGTAGGTGATCCAAATTGGGGCACCAGGTGAGCAATGGAGGGGCATCGATGCCAAATGCATCACAAGTGAACTTGGCACATGTTTTGGCCTACATAGCCCACTTTTGTACTCCCTCCGTCCCAAAATTCTTGTCTTAAATTTGTCTACATACGGATGTATCTAGTTATATTTTAGTGTTAGATACATCCGTATCTAAACAAATGTAAGACAAGAATTTTGGGAGGAGGGAATACTACCTCGTATTTAGTATAAAATTTTGACCATAGATTTACCTAAGAAAATGCCAATGCATGTCACTAAAAATTACACCATTTGAAATTATATTCAAATACGAATCCAACGATATAGTTCTTAGTGACATGCATTGACATTTTGTCAGTTAAATCTATGGTCAAATTTTGATACTACAAAATTGGCAGAGTAAACCAGGACGGAGGTAGTACTTGCTCTTAGGGTAACCAAAAGTAGTCTAAGTTACTTTGCACTATGACTAGCCTAGGCTACTATAGTAGTACAGCATAAAAACGATGCAGGTGATCACGTGAGAAAAAAATACTAAAAACATTTCTTTCGGTGCAGTGGATAGATGCAGTTTTGAACACAACACTTGTCATCGTAATTTGGGAAAATTACGAAAAACTTGAGCTACGTTGTGATTACCATTTACTTATAGGAAAGAAGTTTCACCTCGATGAGTAGCTTCTCCGTGCACGAAAAGCATGTAAGGAATCCAACAACTTGATCCAGGTTGGGGCCGATAGATTTTAGTGCTAAGATCTTCACTGTGCGCATGGACTGGGTCAAGCTTGTGGGAATCATTTTCTGGAAGATGGTAGTAAATACATCAAGAAGAAATTAAAAAATGTGAATTTCAAGAAGACGGAGAAGAAGATGAGTGATGTACCTAAACGATTACGGATCCAATAAAGAGTTCGGAGAATTTGGCAGACGAGTACACCAACGGTGTCAATTTCGGCGCGTTAATGACCCTGATTTTTGTTGGACCTTCTAGATCCGATACAAGAAATCTCTCAAGGAAAGGCGCATTCTCAATGACCATAACGTGGAACAGCTGGAATGATCTCTTCCCAATTGATGTCTTGTTACGGGGCCAACAAGACACATAAATTCATCGGAGATTCATCGAGGCGATGTGGAGGCTAATGAACCCGTGGATCTGCTCAAGACGAAGGTACTCGAGCGCAGTACAGCTGCGGAGCAGGTGCTCCATAGCCTTCTTGGAGATGACAATGTCGAAGAGGTCGAGCAGCTTGAGTTGAGGGAGAAGAAGGGCGGGCGCGACATTAATCTGGGGAAGATAGGATGAGCTGAAGCTGGCACGACGCAGCATTGGCGTGAGGCGGAGCGCGGACGGCGGCAGAGAGCGACAACGTCCAGCTTCAAAGCTGAGCTCCTCGAGCTGATCTAGGGCGGGGGATAAGAACCACTCATCGAACTTGGGGTGGACCTTGCAGTTGGTACTGAACATGCGGATGTCAAGGCGTCTGGTTGGCCCATGGTGCGATGAAAGGATCTTGGAGACTGCGGTCATGCGTTTGCAATCCCCGTCGCAGAAGCAGCTGTCGACGGTGAGGTTGAGGTGGACGCAACGCCAGAGGGGGCGCCACTGCCGGGAGAGCAGGGCGGTCCGCACAGCAGATTTGGTGGGGAGGAGGCCGATGATGACGAGGATCATGTCGTCGGGGAGGCTGCTGATGAAGTCCAGGCTCGCCGGATGCGGTTTTGGCTCTAGCCGCCTCCGCTTGTTGGCTGCCTCACCGTCCATCTCAACCGGCGGCGACGCCGGTGTACACGTGTGCTGGTGTGTGTTGTGTGCTGGGGTGCGCGTCGCCCTTCTGCATGCCGCCGCACAGGGTGAATTGTGCTTGAAAGGCGTCCTTCGCGCAAGAAGTTTGTCCTCAATGCGCCCTCAATTTACTAGCATGCGGGGTGGCTACCCCGAGTGGTTTCAACTTTGTTTACTTCACCGCATGTCAGATGGGCCTCTAATTTACTTATTTTCACCCACTGCCACATGGGCCAGCACACCAAGATACAGAACACGAGCTGACAACACAACATGTGGATTGGTTGACCGGTCAACTAAACAAGATACGGAGCTACACGCTGACACAGTGAGTGTATAATCCGTCGGTATAGAGAGTTCGAGTGAGAGGGGAGGCCCGTGGGAGATAGCAAAGGGAGAGAGAGAGAGAGAGAGAGAGAGAGAAAGAGCTACTCCCTCCGTTCGATAATGTAGTTACAACATTTTTTAAGTCAAACTTTTGAAACTTTGACCAAGTTTATAAAGAAATTACTTATATCTACAATACCAAAGATAAATGATAGTATGAAGTAAGCACATGTTGTGATGAATCTAATGATCGTTCCAGATGTAAATGTTTTTGTCCACATATACTTGGTCAAACTTTTCTGAGGTTTGACTTTTCAAAACATCCATATGCTTATGGACGTGACAAAGTCCCTAATGAGAGAGAGAGAGAGAGACTGAAAAAAGTGTGTGTGCGTGTGTGAAAGAGACATGGACAACACACGATAAAAGTAGAGAAAAAGCGTGCGTGTCTTATGCAAACATATCACACATGCATCTTCGACAACGGAGGCAAGGTGAGGAGATAGTGTGTGGTTGTTCGGAACCGAGAGAGGAAGACCCTAGCACGTGGCCAAGAGGGGTCCGACAAACAAGGGAGAGAGGTCGAGAGAGACGATGGAGAAAATGCAGACATGGGGAGGAGAGAGTGTATGTTTGTCATAGAGAGATCCCCGAGAGATCGTGATGGGACTACACGGGTGGGAGATCGAGTGACAAGGTGTGTGCGATAGAAGATGCCCGAGAGATATCGAGATAGACATATGGATGGAAGGAGACAATACGTGTGTTCCTCGATGGCTAGTAAGAGATAATCATACTTAGGAGGGGGGGAGGCTTAAGATATGGCCATGTTTGGATACTCTAACTCGCTTAGAGGTTAGAGTTAGATTCATACCTGAACTAACCTGAACTAACTCTAAGTAAAGAGGTGTTTGGATGGCAGGGTTAGATGGAGCGCGGATACGGCGAGGCACCTTCACGGGTGGTGCGAGAGGAGGAGGAGAGGACGAGAAGCTTCGAGGAAGTGGGGAGGATCTGCTGGGAGAGCGAGAGAAAAAGTGTTTATTAGTGGTCCCGAGAAGAACTAACCCAAATAAGCACCTCTTGGATGGGTTAGTTTTTTGGATGGGTTAGATGCATCTAACCTAAACTAACCCTCCTGTTTGGATCTTTTTTGGTTAGTTGACTCCAAACTAACCCAAACTAACTCTAACCCATGGATCCAAACAGAGCCTATGATGGAGTGAGGGATTATGGTACTTAGGGGGGTGCGTGTCACATGAGAGAGAATAAGGGCGGAGAGTGTTGGATGGGTCTATATGTATAGCGCGAGCGAGACATGTGTATGTGTGAACCAGGGAGATATAAGGCCAGTTTGGCTTGCATCGTGAGCATCTTTTGCGTGGCCTGGGGTTGTGGCTGGATTTCATGCACGCTTGTTTGGTTGCTACCCTGTGAAAAAGAAGCCCGCCTGGGCTGGGTTCCCTTGCACTTTAATTAGCCTGGCTGAACTCCAGACACTGCAATTAGCCTGGTCCAAGCGACCGATTTCGAACGCCTGATCGTGCGGCCATGAGGCTAAGAGCAACATGGATGGATATTAGCATTAAATAATTGATGCATGGATTGATTGATGGGACGTTGATGCTTTGCCTGGCCCAGGCATGAACCAAACGCTTCAGCACCACACAAGCCTGGCCAGGAAGAAATATTTTACATCTCACGTCCACACCAGAAAGTACCGGCCATCAAGGCATGAGGGTCAGGTCACGAACCAAACTGACCAATAAAGTTTGAGAGAGATTGAGGAGCCCCGGTAAGGCTGAGTGGTGCGTCAGATAGCTAAGAGGGGGAAAGAGATATTCCATCCGCTCGATAATGCAGTGCATGTAAATTTTTTAGAAGTCAAACTTTGGAAACTTTGATCAGGTTTACGAAAATGTTATTTATATCTACAATACAAAATATACATCATACAAAACTACATCTCATGGTGAATCTAATGGTATATGTTTGCCGTACTAGATGTAATTGCTTTTCTCCACGTACATGATCAAACTTTGTGATGTTTGACTTTTCAATAAATCTATATGCTATGGACGGAGGAGAGTGCCTCAGTCGAGATAGATCAAGTGCGTGTGAAGGAGAATGAGTAAGTGTGCAAAAAGAGGATGTGTGTGAAAGAGAAAGTGACAACAAACGTTAAATTAGAGAGAGAGTGTGTGTGTTTTCGTTTCTTATGCGAACATATCACACATGCATCTCCGAGATGGAAAAGCGAGGCGAGGTGATACACGAAGATAGCTAGTGTGTGATTGTTTGCAATGGAGAGAGACACCCCTGTAGCACATGTCCAATAGAGGTCTGGCCAACAAGGAAAAAAGGTCGAGAGGGACACATGGATGGCATGGACGCATGGGGAGGGAGAGAGGGTGTGTTTGTGATAGAGAGATCCCCTCGAGATCGTGAGGGGACTATATGGGTAGGAGATCGAGGGAGTGCGTGCGCGATAGAAAGATGCCCCGAGCGAAATCGAGATAGACCATGCACATGTTTGTGATGGAGACTAAGATTAGCTAGTCATATACATATAGGGGGGACTGCGTGTGCTTACAATTGAGTGGGAGACCATCATACTTGGCTAGCTGGGCATGAGATTGTGTGTGTGTGCGTGTGAGATGGAGAGAGAATGAGGGAGAGAGATAGAGTTTTAGATGGGACTATCGAGTGCGAGTGAGATATGCATGTGTATGTCTGACCCAGGTGGATGGAGAGTTTGAGAGAAGGGGGGAGAGCTCCGAGATGACATAGTGGTGCATGAGAGAGTTACGGGCAAAGAGCCAAGGAATTTGTGTGCGTACGATGAGTGCACCCAAGATATCTAGCTTGGACTAGCTAGAGTATCATACATAGTGTGCGAGAGAGACCTATAGATGGTGTATATATGAATGCAAACTAGAAAGACCCCCCACACACACACACACAGAGAGAGAGAGAGAGAGAGAGAGAGAGAGAGAGAGAGAGAGAGAGAGAGAGATGGAGAGAAAGGGAGAGGGACCAACAAGGTTTTTGTGTCGGATGCGAGCGACAGAATTGAAGATTTTCGCGAGAGAGTGAGAGAGAGAGAGAGAGAGAACAGGAGTCCGGGAGAGGGGGAGGTCGCGTTTTATGCATCAAAGACTGATATAAACCATGTTTCGATATAAACTTGCATTCAAATATTTAAATTGGAGAACATGTTGTCTACAATCCACACATGAACGGATATATGCGTATATCAAAGTTCATTAATTTGACTTTCAACATGTTCATGGAGTACTATAATACTGTACAACATGCTACTCGATTGAGGTGTTCAATTTTGGATTTAGTTCACTATTTTGACCTACTGAACGAGCTAGTTCATTTAATCGAGATATTTCATTTTGGGTTTGATTCGCGTTTTTGAGTGGGTCAACTATTTGTCATATAGTAAATCGCTAGCAACGAGCATGTAAAAGCACATTACTCCCGAGCATCATCTCTCCATCTAAAAAAGAAGTGGCAAGCTAATATTTCAAAATTTGATTCGAATCGACTTGGTAAGGTAGACGTGGATGCTCGTTCTCCCAAAATTTGAATGAACCGTTAAACATCCTCTCTGCTCGGTGGAATTCGCGCGAGCAAATAAATGGGAGACGCGAAATTACCGTCCTATGTGGGACACGCATCAATTGGCCCGTTGTACATCGAGGGTAGGTTCGTAACTTCATCCAAGAGCGCCTTCCCCTGGCCGAAATGACATGTGCCGAATAATTCATAAACCATGGTCGGCAAAACACGCTCTCCTCGCCCGAAATAGCTCGCGCCCACTATTTCAAAACACGCTCTCCTCGCTTGAAATCGCTATGCCCACTATAGTTCAAAACACGCCTCCTTGCCTCAAATTGCTCCGCCCACTATTTGGGGAGAAGCAAAGTTACTCTACTATCCCCGACCCTCAAGACACGACCCAAGCCGAGAAGCCTATAGGCAAGGGTAGAATTGTAAATCCCCTCACATTTCGCATAAATGCGCTCAGAAGACATGGTTCCACTCCTCCCAATTCCCCCGCCCCCATTCATACCTCGTGGGCGCCAAATCACCTTCTCCCGGAAGCTCCTTCTCCCGAGCCGCGAAAACTCAGCCCCACCTCCATGGCGCCCCCACCGCACCAATTTCACAGCCGCCCTCCTCCCTAATGCCGGAGACGCTGTCCAATTGCCGTCGTGCACTTGGCCGTGTGCCTCTTACACCGTGCTGCTGGTGCTGCCTCGATGACGGCCGCGTGGACCGTTCCGGAGCCGACTCACCCCCGCCATTTTTCACGGCACCGAAGCGGCTCCAACTTCGGATCTGTCCAGAGTCCTGGCGCTGCTTCCGCGTAGCCGTCGACCGTAGCGACATCGCTCTTTCCCTGCCGCTGGTCGCCACCGCAATCGCGCCGGCCTCACCGACTCGGCAGCTGGACCTGCCTACTTAACCATGCCGCCAGATAGGTCGCACCCTCATCTCAAATCACTTTATTTAGGCGTCAGTTGTCTGAATTTTTATTCTGGGCCAATCGATTCCCAATGGGAAGCAGCACCCCTCGAGGCGGCGGAGCTCCTAGGCTGCCGGTTGGCTGGTGTCTAATGTAAGGGTGCGGGGCCGCAAGTTCGCCGCGGAAGCAGCGCTTAGATTGCTATCTTTTAGATTTGCGTGGGTTGAAGGTACTTGCCGCCACGGATCTGGATGATGGGAGTCTTTGTGGATTGGCCCGGGCGGCGCAACCACGGCAAAGGCGGTGGGGCGGGAGCGGGTTTTGGTCGGGGCCACGGACGGCGGAGGCAGGCTGCTCTGCCGTTGGTCGCTGGCTCTTCGGGGAAGATTCCGAACAGTGTCAGCCGGGAGGCACAAGACGGCCATCAAGCCATCCGGCGTAGATCGGACAGTACCAAAATAAAATAAAATCATGTGACCCCAATTTAGTCTTCAGTCCACAGACGTGTGACCACTCTCGTACCTTGCTATTGATCTCTTAGTGTATTTCTTCAGATCAAAGAGATATGTCGTTCTTAACATTATGCGTTATCTGCATCTTCAGACACACCGTCTTCCGACTCTCCGCAGCTGCTCCAACAAGGGAAGCATACACCAGAAGGGAGCTACAGTCCCCACTCAACAGTTCCCTGCATCGAATGCGCGTGCCCGACATGGACAACCACAACAACTGCAGGGCTATCGACAAGTCAACTCATGATGCCCACTCCTATGGAGGGCAGCCAGATAGGTTGTACCCTCATCTTACTTGTGTGCAACATTTATGGCTTTGTTATTCATCTAAGCACAAAAAATAGATCATCACATTTCACTGTATATTCATGCTGATCTCTTATGGGTCTTGTTCAGGAGTTCACGCTGTTCCATAGTTCAGCTAAGATACTTGTTCTTTAGGTAACGCTGTTCCGTAGTTATCATCCATAAGCCAATGCTATCCCACAGGCTGGTGATTATAGTATTATTCCACTTCTAGTATTACCTATGTTGTTCTTTAATACTTTTGTGTGCCATCTAGTTAATCTCGAGTACAAACGATACATATTCTGTAGCTTTCATCTGTGTTCTCCCTTTAGTTTATGAGACCTGTTGCTGCTAGTTAACCCCAGTCCTACTATTTATGTCATCTCCTATAGGAACTCATTTACATAAATCTAACTACTAGTTGTCTTCCATGCATGTCAGATATAATTGCACACACTGATATATCCACAAGAACCTCACGGAGCAATGTAAAGGCCAATAAACTTGATGTCAATGATACCCAATATGATGGAATATGTAAAGGCAGTTCTTCGAAGACTTGCGTAAAGATGATGAATCCTCTTCCCCACAAGGTCCTTGCTCTAACTTGGCCTGTGATATGGGTACACCATGCATATAATGTCCTGGAGTGTATCTACTCATTGTAATGCCATGTGCTTAGCATGCTGATCATGCATGTAAATATGTCATGCCTTCCTGTTTTTCAAGACCTATTCCATTCATGATAACATGTTTTCAAATTCAAGCATTGTCATTCTACTCTATCGCAATGCCATCTCGCTTAATTTGGACATCATGCTTCAATATCTTATGCATTGTTATTAATCAAGATGTACTTCATCCGTGTGCCATACCATGTTTTTTTTACATTGAAGTGCTGTTCTAGTGCTCTGTTGCAATGCCATCTTAATTTCCCAATCATACACGTGTATGTTGCCTTAGTTATTTATGTACGTATTCCGCTAGCATATAGTTTTACATTCAAATAGTGTTTTTTTTGCTGTGTTGTCCTGTCGTATCCCTAGCTCTTACACCATACCCCCTCCGTCCGGATTACATGTTGCCGAAATGGATAAAAAAGGATGTATCTAGAATTGAAATACGCCTAGACCCATCCATTTTTTTCCCGATGCAGGGAATACATGTCAATATGTCATGCCTTTCTATTCTTCAGTACCTATTCCATCTTTCTGCTGTCGCATGTTTTATAATTAAAGCACCATTCTTCTATACAAGGCATGCAAGGGGAAGACGACTATGTTAGAATATGAAGGGTTACAAAGAAGGCCTTTGCAAAAGATCCAAATGCCGTGGAGATAATAAACCAACTCCAGTTTTATAGATACTGCTCAAAGACAGAGAAACCCAACTCCCACCGATAATAAGCAGATTCCAGTGGCAAAGAACTAGTCCGTCCAGTCCAGCAAAAATATGTCAACTCAATTCTAAGAAGCGTGTGCGTATCCTTGCATCATGAAATTTTATAGCATGCTGATCATATTTTCTACATGTTTCTTACCCATCTCTCTTTTAGAAAATAAGCTTAACAGATAGAAGAATTTCTGCAATGGTATCGTTTATGAGGAAAGATTCTTGCAGGAATTCTCTGTGCTCCAATATAGATGTAAGTACCTATTGTATATCACTATATTTTTACATCAGCATGTATTTTGTTAATCGGCGTGAATCCAACCTTTATCTGATCTAAATTTAGTTGTAGCAAAATGTATGATTAAAGGCCACAATGTTGATTTTTGTAAGGAAAACTGCCTGGTAGTTTTGCATCCTGAGCTGCATCAGTGTACTATCTCATATCAGTGGGTTTGAATACTTTGGTTCTGCAGTGGGTTTTTCAGTGTTTTTTTTTACTGTGTTGTCCGGTCGTATCCCTAGCTCTTACATCATACTCCCTCCGTCCGGATTAAATGTCACAGAAAATGGATAAAACTGGATGTATCTAGAACTGAAATATGCCTAGACCCGTCCATTTATTTCCGGATGGAGGGAACACATGTCAATATGTCATGCCTTTCTATTCTTCAGTACCTATTCCATCTCTATTGTAGCATGTTTTATAACTGAATCACCATTCTTCTATATAAGGCATGCAAGGGGAAGACGGCTATGTTAGAATCTGAAGGGTTACAAACCAAGTCTTTGCAAAAGATCCAAACACCAGGAGATAATAAACCAACTCCATTTTTCATAGATACTGCTCCAGCACAGAGAAACCCAACTCCCACTGATAATAAGCAGATTCCTGTGGCCAAAGAACTAGTCCGCTCCAGTCCAGCGAAAGAATGTCAACTCCATTCTAAGAGGCGTGTGCATATCCTCGCATTATGAAATTTTATAGCATTCTGATCATATTTTCTACATGTTTCTTACCCATCTCTCTTTTAGAAAATAAGGTTAAACGATAGAAGACTTACTCCATTGGGATCGTATTCGAGGAAAATATCTTGCGGGAATTCTCTGTGCTCCAATGCTGATGTAAGTACCTGTTGTATATCACTATATTTTTACATCAACATGTATTTTGTTAGTCGGCGTGAATATAACCTTTATCTGATCTAAAATTAGTTGTAGCAAAATGTTAAAGGCGCCAATGTTGAATTTTTTAAGGAAAACTGCCTGGTAGTTTTGCATACTGAGCTGCATGAATGTACTATCTCATATCACGCACATTACTGAATTGTAGTGATTCTCTGGTTACCCATTCAATCATTGTGTCAATGTTGCTTTCGTACTACCTTACCTGGCTGATGATAGTTGTGCCATATTGTGTTAATTTGGTGTACGCTAGTTGCCCAAACATTCGTTGTGTCAATGTTGCTTTCCTATTATCTGACTTGGCCAATGATAGCAATGCTAGTGTGTTAATTTTGTGCAGGCTGCTGAAGATAAGAAGACAAACTTTGAAAACAGCAAGGCAACCCCATTGTTTCTTTCCGGTAAATCTAGGCCAGTAATATGGCAATAACTCATGATTAATCTGTTTGGTTCCGTCCCTAATTTATGTTAGGATGCGTGGTCGAGACACTCTCCACTATCAATAATACAAGCTCGCCAAAATCGCCATCTGAATCTGCTCAAGATCCTCTCGCTCGAATGCAACGGAATAAATGTATGTTTGTGAACCAATTAATGGCTGAAGCAATGATGGAAATGGTGGATGAATCAGAGGTGCATAGTCGTGCGACACAACAACTGATCAATGTTTTCAGAGACAGTGTAGCAAAGCAGAAAGAACTTGCCCACATGCTTATGGGCGTCATCTGGGATGAGGTTGCAGATCTTGATGTTGTAGATGGTTAGGTTCTGCTCATTTATTTGCACTGGCCTCAATCTTTGATTGCCCAGTGGATGTAATTTCCTGTAATATATGCTGGATGTGCAACGTTATTCCCTGTATGCCGTACCTTTGCTTGATCGGTTTTGGTCCTGTGCATAATTGCTCGTCGTAATGGGCTCAAATGATCTAATTTGGCCTAAAGACATGTACGAACTTTAGTGGGCCCATTAAGTTAATGGGCCGTTACTAGGCCGAAAGTTAATGGTCGGCCCTCTTACCTCCCGGGTCGTTAATAGGCCGACATCGAAGCGGGCAACAGGTGGCCCCAATTTATTTCACGGGCCGTTAACAGGCCATTACTAAGTTTGGGCTACATATGGCCCAACTATACTGTAGGCCTTTAGCAGGCCGAAAGAGGCAGCGGGCTTGTACTGGACAATGAAGACCATGGGCCGCTAAGAGGCCGAAAGTCAGGTCGTATTGTAAATGGCCCAACTGTGTTGTGGGCCTTTAGCAGGACGAAAGAGAAACCGGGCTGGTATTGGACCATGAAGGGATGGGCCGTTAAAAGGCCAAAACTAAGGTCCGACTGTAAATGGCCCAACTCATTTATGGTCCGTCAACAGGCCGAAAGGCACATAGGGCCGGGAATTGGCCCAACACTTAAATGGGTCACTAAAAGGCCAAAACCGAGGTCCGACTACAAATGGCCCAACTGATTTATGGGCCTTCAACAGGCTAAAAGTGACACCGGGCCAGAAATTGGCCCAACACTTAAATGGGCCGCTAAAAGGCCGAAACTCAGGTCCGACAACAAATGGCCCATCAGAGTTATGGGTCGTCAACAGGCTGAAAGACACACTGAGCCAAAAATTAGCCCAACATTTAAATGGGTCGCTAAAAGGCCGAAAGATGTACATCCTGAAAATTGGCCCATCCATTAAATGGGCAGTTAACAGGCCAAAATCTCATCGGGCCGATATTGAGCCCAAATATATAGCGGGCTGTTAACGGGCTCGAACTGACGATGGGCTGCAATGGTGTCAAATCTTTAATGGGCCGTTGACGGGCCGAATTGGCACATCTCATATGGGCCGTGGGCTTAAATGGACCTGACACAAATAGGCCTTATATGGGCTGGCCTGCTAATTTTTACAGGGCCGGCCTTTTCACAGGAATGGGCCTCTGTTGGGCCGTGCCACGTGTCGACGTATCATAGGCGCCTTCCGTCCAATGAGTGGATTACATCTGTCCCAACGATGAGCCGACACGTGTTTCCTCCAGACAATGACGATTTTACACGTGGAAAATCCCCATTGGTCAGGGCTGTTAACGGGTTATCGGATTCAAAACCTGACCCGATAGCTTAACGACGTTCCGTTACGGTGGATGCCACGTGTCGGTCACCCTTGATGAAAGCACTTCTGTGACGCGCGATTTATCTTCATGGAAGTGGACACTTCCGTGATGATAATTTTGGTAATGTCATGGAACACTTCTACGATAGCACATGTATGACTATCTTGATTCTGTCATAAATTTGTCATGGATGTACATGCATGACTAAAAACGCGACCTACTGTGACAAACACGTATCATCACGGAAGTGTATTTTTTTGTAGTGCATTCAGGCACCGCAAATCCAAGAAACTCTGAATACAGGCCGGCACGAAAAGCGAAATGACCAAAGGGATTGGGGCTGCTTTTGTTGGGTCGGTGTAGAGGCTGCTCGTCGCCACGCAGGTGCCTGCCCAGCTGGTTGAGCTGGCAGCTGCATGGGGACAGCGGTGGTGTCTTGGCAGGCGCGGGCCTGGTTGTGGCCTCGCTGATGCCCTCGGCAAGGGTCTTGCCGGGGCCCCGACAAGGGTCTTGTCGTGGCGTCGTGGTCATCCTTGCCGGGGGTCTTGTGGATTTCCTCGGCTAGGATCCCGCCGAGGGTCGTCGTCTTCTGGTCCTCATCTGATCTCATGTGTTTATGATCTTGACAAAGATCAGCATGCCACCATAGAGGTACCTCCCGAGCCTTGGTTCCAATGTAGTCGTTGGCGGCGTTTGGAACTCTTAGGCTCGAGGGTGGCTCGCTCTTCTGGTACTGGGCAAGTTGCCCCGGCAAGGCTCTTGCCGGGGCCGCGGAGGCCGCCCTGGCAAGGGCCTTGCCGGGGGAGTCCACCTCGCCCTCTTCCTCTTTGGTGTTTCTGTTCTTGGCGTTGCCTTGACCGTCTTGTGCTCCGGCTTCCCTCCTCTGCCTTGTTAAGTGTGGCCGCGGGTGCGGCTCTGACTGCCCGTGCACAAATAAAGGGGTCAAAATGAGAGCCCCTACTTTTGTACACCGACAGTAAAGTTTCGTTGCATTTGGACTCCGTCTGATATTGATTTCCTGCGATGTAGAAAACATGCAGAAAATACCAACTGGCACTTGGCACTATGTCAATAGGTTAGTACCAAAAAATGATATAAAATGACTATAAAACATCTAACATTGATAATATAACAACATGTAACAATCAAAAATTATAGATACGTTGGAGACGTATGAGCGTCCCCAAGCTTAACTCCTACTCGTCCTCGAGTAGGTAAGTGATAAAAACAGAATTTTTGATGTGGAATTCTGCCTCTCATGTCATATCATATTTTTTGTCTTTACATCATGGACATTTGGACTTTTATGTGATTCAAAGCAATAGTCTAGTTTTGACATAATATTTTAGATGCTCAAGCATATCAACAAGCAACCATGTCTTTCAAAATATCAACGCTAAAATAGGTTATCCCTAGCCCATCATGCTCAACCATTGATCCATTCATGAAAGACACTCGAATATTAGCTACAACCAATACTTAAGTACGATCATATTGCATTCTAGTTGGTGCTTTTGTAAGAGAAGATGGAGACTCAAATTCAAAATAAAAATTGCATAAAGTAAAAGAAAGGCCCTTCGCAGAGGGGAGTAGGGATTTGTAGAGGTGCCAGAGATCAAAGCGAAAAATTAGAGATAAATACATTTTGGGAGGTGTATCCATCCCACCAACGAAAATGACTTAGAGTTCCCAACACTTTCCATGCTAGATATATCATAGGCGGTTCCCAAACGAAAAATAAAGTTTATTCCTTTTTCCACCATACTTTCATTTCCCATGGCTAGCCGTATCCTCGGTTGCCCTCCATACCAACACTTTCAAGGGAATTTATTATTTGACAACATAAAGTAAATTCATTTTTGCATTTCGGGACTGGGCATCCCTAAAACCATTGCCTTACTCTCGTGCAATGACAAGTGAATAAACACTCATCGTGAGAATAACACATCCAGCATGGAAAATATTAGCCACCCCTCACCGCTCCGCGAGCGAAACAAACACACAGAAGAGAAGTTTATTTTGAAAATTACAGATGGCACATGCAAAATTTTTTAGAACGACAAAAGAATACCGCATATCGGTAGATATAGTGGACTCATGTGGCAAAACTAGTTTAAAGGATTTTGGATGCACAAATAGAGATCATACTTCGTGCAAAATGGCGGCTACCAAAAGATTGAGAAGCGACCAACCAAGAAACGAATAATCTCATAATTAAGCATTAAGCATAGTTAACACCGAATAATGCACCACGAGT
This sequence comes from Aegilops longissima, assembly GCA_021605205.1. Taxonomy (NCBI): domain Eukaryota; kingdom Viridiplantae; phylum Streptophyta; class Magnoliopsida; order Poales; family Poaceae; genus Aegilops; species Aegilops longissima. The sequence continues at coordinate 432,673,316 of CM038681.1, read as the reverse complement.
AGGATATAATCTTCATTGCATGATTATTGACTTTCGTGCTTGCATAGGAATCACAAACCTTAATACAAATATTCTTACTAAAGCATAATTACTCATCAACATAACTCACATATCATATCATCATATCTCAAAACTATTACTAAGAATCAAGTTTATTTTGTCCAATTATCTTCATGAAAGTTTTTATTATATCCTTCTTGGATATCTATCACTTTGGGACTAATTTTCATGTGTTGCTTTTCATAAGCTCAAACAAATATAAGTGAAGATCAAGAGCATAATTTTTCTTTCTCTCAAAATAATTTAAGTGAAGCAAGAGAGAATTTCTTGAAAATTTTACTAACTCTCAAATAAATCTAAGTGAAGCAAGAGAGCATTTCTTCAAAAATACTAAGCACACCGTGCTCAAAAAGATATAAATGAAGTACTAGAGCAAGTCCATTGCTCATAAAAATTTAAGTGAAGCATAGAGAGCAATTCTAACAGGTCATGACATAATTTTGGCCCTCTCAAATAGGTGTGTCCAGAAAGTATTGATGACTTAAAACACAAAATAAAACAAGCAAAGACTCGTATCATACAAGACGCTCCAAGAAAAACACATATCATGTGACGAATAAAAATATAGCTTCGAGTAAAATACCGATGGTCGTTAGAAGAAAGAGGGGATGCCACTCGGGGGCATCCCCAAGCTTAGTTGGTTGCTCATTTTTGGATAATAGCTTGGGATGCCGAGGCATCCCCAAGCTTAGGCTCTTCTATCCTTTATTCCTTCATCCATCGTAAGATAACCAAAACTTGAAAACTTCAATCACACAAAACTCAGCAAAACCTTCATGAGATCCGTTAGTATAAGAAAGCAAACCACTACCATAAGTACTGTATCAAACCAATTCATATTTTGTTTTTGTATTATATCTACTGTATTCCAACTTTTATATGCCAAAAATTCATCAAAGAAAACCATAGAGCCATCAAAATAAGCACACAACACAAAGAAAATAGAATGTATCAAAACAGAATAGTCTATAGCAATCTGACTATTTCGAATACTTCGGTAACTGCAAAAATTCTAAAAAATTAGGAAGACCAGGGTAATTTGTATATTAATCTTCTGCAAAACGAATCAGGCCAAAATCTCTTTTCTGTGATTTATGAAAATTATTTTCGTGAGTGCATAAGTTTCTATTTTTCAGCAAGATCAAACAACTATCACCCAAGAAGATCCTAAAGGCTTTACTTGGCACAAAAACTAACTAAACACAAAACACACAATCATAATAGTAGCATAATTGTGCAAACACACAAGAAAAGAAATCAAAAAGCAAAAATAAGTTTTATTCATTGGGTTGCCTCCCAACAAATGCTATAGTTTTACGCCCTTAGCTAGGCATAAAGCAAGGATCTAAAATTTGTCATCTTTCTTCTTATTAATTTTCTTAGAGGTATTTTCATCATGGGGTTTTATAAACACAACATAAAACATATTATCCATGGAAAAATTAGCATTCCTTAATTGGTTTTCATTATAAACCCTTTGATTTCCCGCAACAATCCAAGAATAGTGTTGATTAACATTATTGAAAACTTGTTGGATTATATCTAGAACGTGGACTTCCCTTTTAAGATTCTCATCAAAGATTTTATTATCCCCAAGCAAATGCCTTAGTGCATAGTCACTATTGTAAAGAATTTCATCTATCACGGGCTTTACATGATTCATACCATAAAAATCAAAGATTTCCCTAGCTCCCCGTATTATGTAGTCAAACTCATTCATAAGAATGAGAGTGGCCAACTTTTTGGCTCTAGGATTCTTTATTTCGGGAAGCTCAAAAAACAATCTTTGCAGAGTATGATGAGTACGAATAAATTTACATTCAAGTTTTAGAACTAGTGTTGAAATAGCATCCGCATAAGATGTAGTAGTTTTAAGTATAGGAGTATCATCAGGACTTAGATTTCTAATACAATAGAAAAAATCTTGGATACATTCTTTTCCCATAACATTCCCTTTCCCCAAGATAAAATTTTTAGCATCCAGATTGCCCATACATCCAATTTTAGGAGTTCGGCCATCATCTGTTGGTGCCATACCGAAATCACTCATGATTGCAAGCAAAGAATAGATCTGACAAGAAAACAGCAAACGAGAAAAAAAACCCGAAAAAAAACGGCAAATTTTTGTGAAGTGGGGGAGAGTGAGGGAGTCGTGGACTAAGGGGTCCTCGGGCGTCCGACCTGTTAGACATGGGCCGGACTGATGGGTTGTGAAGATACGAAGACCGAAGACTTTCTCCCGTGTCCGGATGGGACTCTCCTTGGCGTGGAAGACAAGCTTGGCGTCCAAATATGAAGATTCCTTTCTCTATAACCAACTTTGTACAACCCTAGTCCCCTCCGGTGTCTATATAAACCAGAGGGCTTAGTCCGTAGAGGATGAATCATCATAATCATAGTCATACAGGCTAGACTTGTAGGGTTTTAGCCATTACGATCTCGTGGTAGATCAACTCTTGTAACACTCGATTCATCAAGATCAATCAAGCGGGAAGTAGGGTATTACCTCCATAGAGAGGGCCCAAACCTGGGTAATTGTGTCCCCTGTCTCCTGTTACCATCAACCTTAGACGCATAGTTCGGGACCCCCTACCCGAGATCCGCCGGTTTTGACACCGGCATTGGTGCTTTCATTGAGAGTTCCACTGTGCCGTCGTCAAAAGTCTTGATGGCTCCTTCGATCATCTACAGTGATGCTGTCCAAGGGGAAATCTTACTCCCCGGACAGATCTTCGTATTCGGCGGCTTCACACTACGGGCCAACTCGCTTGGCCATCTGGAGCAGATCAAAAGCTACGCCCCTAGCCATCAGGTCAGATTTGGAAGCTTGAACTACGTCGCGGATATCCGTGGAGACTTGATCTTCGATGGATTCTAGACCACGGCAACCGCTCCCTGCCACCATGATGAACATGACGAATCATCATCGGACCATACCGTGAGATAGCACCAGAATCGCCCGCCTTAGATTCGGAGCTGATCGCGCCATCCGAGGACGGGAAGCTCAACCCCACCATGGAAGCCGCAGACTCAGCGGCGTTGGAGCCGCAAACAAACCTAACTTCATGTGACATCTGTGTCACCGGAACCATGGACTCGTCTCCGGCTACAGTTCCAAACCATGTGCGTCCGCATACGTCGAGCTTGAGCACACATCGATCGTCGAATTCAGCTCCGCGGACATCTTCCGGCACTTGCCCTTAGGTGACGTGCTAAACTCATTTAAAAAATCTATCCTTAGCGGAGGACTCACAGCCAAATTATATCTGGTTCGAACTGGAGGCTGATGACGGAGAATTTCGTTTCCCACCCACCGCCCACTTCATAGCCACTATTGAGGACCTAACCGACATGCTCGATTACGGCTCCGAAGACATCGATGGTATGGACGATGATGGCGAAGAAGAGGAGGCCCAAAACCAGCCGTTCACCGGACGATGAATGGCCACCTTCTCATATGACGTATACATATGGTGGATGCACCAAAAGATAATAGCGGCGATGAGAAGAAAAATCCAGTTGAGGATGAGCCTCCTAAGATACAACCAAAGCGCCAACATCAGCGGTGCCGCTCTAAATCACGCTGCAGCAAAGACAGCAACACCAGCACAGGAGACGATAACACTCCGGATGGTGCCGAAGACAGAGAAGATCCCAACGAACAAACTGCCGAACAGGACGATCGGGAAGATGGGCAAGTTAGCCCTGACGAACAGGCCATAAACGAAGACTCGGAGGACAGTAATTATCCTCCCTCTCCGAGGAGGACGTGATCCTCGGCTACGAGGATTTTATCATGCCTGAGGAACCTCTCGAGCAGGTGCGCTTTAAGCGTCGGCTAATAGCCACTTCAAGGAGCCTGAAAAAGAAGCAGCAGCAACTTCAAGCTGATCAAGATCTGCTCAACGATAGATGGACTGATATCCTGGCAGCCGAGGAATACGGCCTCAAGCGCCCAACCAAAAGTTACCCAAAGCGTAAATTGCTACCTCTGTTCGATGATGAGGCACTGGAGCCCGTACCATCATCGCGCAATGCGGCTGACCGACCACCACGTGGTCGGGACAAAACGGCAACTCAAGCCGAACACCAGCCCGCCCCACCTTACCGTAAAGGCAGAGATAAAACAGCTCGGGGACATACCTACGACCTGCAGCAGGGCTTGGACAATAGATCAGGTTAGAACAGATTGATCTATGGATCATGGGGACGCGCCCCGACACGCGACAACAACTATCTAGCCGGACGCAACAATCATACTCACGCCTGGGCCGAGAACCGCAGACGGACTCCATCCGAGCTACGTCGCGACGTGGCCCGATATAGAGGCGCCGCACACCCCCTTTGCTTCACTGACGAGGTGATGGATCACGAATTCCTAGAAGGGTTCAAACCCGTAAACATCGAATCATATGATGGGACAACAGACCTCGCGGTATGGATCGAGGATTTTCTTTTCCATATTCATATGGCCCACGGTGATGATCTCCATGCCGTCAAATACCTCCCACTAAAACTCAAAGGACCAGCTCGGTACTGGTTGAACAGTCTGCCCGAAAACTCCATTGGCAGCTGGGAAGACTTGGAAGAAGCCTTCCTCAACAACTTCCAAGGAACATATGTCCGACCTCCAGATGCAGATGACTTAAGTCATATAGTCCAACATCTTGGAGAGCCAGCCAGGAAATTCTGGACTAGGTTCTTAACTAAAAAAAACCAGATCGTCGACTGTCCAGATGCCGAAGCCCTAGCGGCCTTTAAGCATAGCATCCGCGATGAATGGCTCGCCCGACATCTCGGGCAGGAAAAGCCAAAGTCCATTGCAGCCCTTACGGCACTTATGACCCGCTTCTGTGCAGGCGAAGATAGTTTGCTAGCCCGTTGCAATAATAATGCAAGCAGAACTAGCACCTCCGAAGCAAAGGACAGCAACGGCAAGCCCTGACGCAACAGACATAAGCGTCGAAACAATGGCAACAATACCGATGACACGGTGGTCAACACTAGATTCAGTGGCTCCAAGTCCGGTCAGCGGAAGAAGCCATACAATAGGAACAACTCGGGCCCATCGAGCCTGGACCGCATACTCAATCGTCCATGCCAAATCCACGGCACTCCTGATAAACCAACCAATCATACCAATAGAGACTGTTGGATTTTCAAACAGGCCGACAAGTTAAATGCCGAAAACAAGGAGAAGGGATCACAAAGTGAGGACGATGACGATAAGCCCCGGCCACCGAACACAGGAGGACAGAAGAAGTTCCCTCCCCAAGTAAAAACGGTGAACATGATATACGCTACACATATCCCCAAGAGGGAACGCAAGCGAGCGCTCAGGGACGTCTATGCGATGTGGTCAGTCGCCCCAAAGTTCAACCCATGGTCTTCCTGTCCGATCACTTTTGATCGGAGGGACCATCCGACCAGTATCCGTCCTGGCGGGTTCGGCTGCACTGGTCCTCGACCCAATCATTGATGGATTCCACCTCACGCGAGTCCTCATGGACGGCGGTTGCAGCCTGAACCTGCTCTATCAGGATACAGCATGCAAAATGGGCATTTACCCCTCAATACTTAAGCCCACAAAGACTACCTTTAAAGGAGTCATACCAGGTGTAGAGGCCCGCTGTACGGTCTCAATCACCCTAGAGTTTGTCTTCAGATCTCCGGACAACTTCCCAAGCGAAGAGTTGACCTTCGATATCGTCCCCTTTCGAAGTGGCTATCACACACTGCTGGGACGAACCGCATTTGCTCAATTCAATGCGGTGTCACACTACGCTTATCTCAAGCTCAAGATGCCCGGACCACGCGGCATCATAACAGTCAATGGAAACACGGAACGCTCCCTCCGTATCGAGGAGCACACTGCTGCGTTAGCAGAAGAAGTACAGAGCGGCCTTCTCAAGCAGAACCTCAATTCACCGGCCGAGCTCCCGGACACTGTCAAACGAGTCCGGACTACTCTGTTGCGGGACAGCCCAGCTCATCAGGAGCTCGACTGGCAATTTGGCCTCCGTCCCAATCCCGGCCAAGTGGCGGCATTCGTACCGGGTGTATATAACTACGCACTCAAAATACCATGGGCATAGACGGAGGCATAACTAGCTTGTGATCCATAATACGGCTCGACCGCTCCTGGACACACATACTTTCAATTTTTCTTTTTAATCCTTTTCAGGTTTCTTTTCTGCAGGCTTCTTCGGACGACCTGATCATCGGTCCCCTCAACAGGATGGACACACCAAGATGGCAAGAAGCCCTGGCGTACAAGGGAACCTCTAGGTGGTCTCTTTAACAATCACCCTACCTGTTTTCAGGACCCGCACGCAACTCTCCCCTGGTCGTGGCATGTTAAATAGCCCGGTTGCTTATCGCACCACCTGTACAAATACGCTTTGACGTATTAATCAAACTACAATGGAAACAGTTGGCGGCCCAACTTCTATGACATTAGCTTACTACCTCCTTTTTCCCTTTCTTGGTAATCTTCTCAAGTTGGGCCGAGGAGAGCACCTCAGTAGATAAAGCCGAAAACTGACAGTCATGATGCGGCGAGAGCCGGTCAGCTCTTCGGAGGTTTCAAATCGGCTTTTACCCGATCAGGTGTTTACAGTACCCTAGTTCGGATACTAGGGGCTGCGCCTAAATTTTCATTGTCAAACTCCTATGGCTAACTGAGGGTGATAAAGCCACATAGTCCGATTGCCTGGTCCGTTGCGTTAAACACCTCCTTCAAGGACCAAACAATTGGATCAAGAGTGTTTAGATTACATCCCGAACACCCCCGTACTACCAACGTGGGGGCTGAAGCCGACGACTGGGCAACTCTCAAAATTTCTTAAACACGGCCACACAGGAGGTAAAATATTAAACAGGTATTATATTACATAGCCGAACTTGTTTCATAATACAGGGCGAGACAATATGAATATATTCATTCAAAGATTACATCCTTCACACATTGCTCCGCCACAATGCGGGATCCCTCCAGGACATCGCTAAAATATCGCTCCGGCGTGCGGTGCTCCTTGCTCGCGGGTGGTCCTTCGGTTGCGACCGTGACGGCGATCATCTTCGCCCACTGCATCTTGACACGGGCGAAGGCCATCCGCGCACCTTCAATACAGACCGACCGCTTGATGGCGTCAAGCCGAGGGCAGGCATTGACTAGCCGCTTCACGAGACCAAAGTAGCTGCTGGGTATGGCTTCGGCAGGCCACAACCGGATTATTAAGTCCTTCATGGCCAGTTCGGCCACCCTATGCAGCTCGACCAACTGTTTTAGCTGATCGCTAAAGGGCACCGGATGTTCTGGCGCAAGGTATTGCAATCTGAACAGCATCTCCGTTGAGCTCCCCTCTTCGGCTCGAAAGAATTCGGCAGCGTCAGAAACGCTGCGCGGCAGATCCGCAAACGCCCTTGGAGAACTCCAAATCCGGGCCAGTAAGAGATACCACTTCCTCACATACTTGCTTTGCATAATAAAAGCCTTACCCACTGCGATCTTCTTGGCCTCCTAGATCTCCTGGAGGGCACCTTGGGCTTCAGCCCGGGCCTCTTGTGCGCTTTGGCAGGCCTTTGTGAGTTCGGACTCTTGGTCCGCATGCTCACGCTCCAAGGACTTGTACTTCTTCAAGGCGTTGTGGAGCTCATTCTGGACCTCCCCAACCCTGGCCTCATGCTTTTTCCGGGCAGCTTGTTCCTTCGCCGTCCTCTCCTCGGCCTCGGCTAGCGCTTTCTTGAGGGTTTCAACCTCAGTAGCCGCTCCTACAAATATCATAGCACTATGGTCAGCCAACATCATTTATTTTTCTGAACATACAATAAGTCATAACATACCTTGCTTCTCCTCTAGCTGTTTCCTTGCCTGGACGAGCTCTTCTTTGGCCCGCTCCAGACTCTGCTTTAGTCCAGAGACCTCAGCAGCATGAGAGGTTTTGGCCAGCAACAACGCTTGCTTATTCACATATGTCGGATGTGGGGTTCCGGAAAACCCTTAAGGTTCGAACACTGGGGTGCGCGCGAAGTCTTTCCCTCCTACCGATCTATGCTCTAGCTCGCTAAGATCTTGCGGACGAATTGGACGAACTCACAACACAGAAAGAGACACGGGTTTATATCGGTTCGGGCCACTGCTGTGGTGTAATACCCTACTCCAGTGTGGTGGTGGTGGATTGCCTCTTGGGCTGATGATGAACAGTACAAGGGAAGAACAGCCTCCTGAGGTTGAGGTGTTCTTGTGTTTGTGTTGCTAAGGAAGATCTGAGCCAGCTCTCGATCCGTCCCCTCCTACTGTGGTGGCTAGTCCTATTTATAGAGGCCCTGGTCCTCTTCCCAAATGTTGAGCGGGAAGGGAGCCAACAACGGCGGGCAAATTTGAAGGGGGACAGCTAGTACAAGCTACCCTGACAAAAGCGGTCTTCGCCTACGAAAAGCCCTGGGGTGACGCCGTCTTGGGCTCCATGATGACCTCCGCCTTGCCGTCCTCCTGGTCTTGGTCTTGTTGGACCAATATGGCAACATTTGCCTGATGCCTCGGTCCTCTTCGCCTGCGCTTGCCTCCTTAGCGCCAAAGAGGAAATGGGGACGCTGCGCGCACTGGCACCCGCCTGGTACCCGCCTAGCACCGTTCGTCATGGCTTACGTATCGAGTGCCTCGTGAGGTTTTCCCCACCTTGATATCTTCGCTCCTCGTGAGCCCGCCTGGCTTGGCCACTCTAGAGGAAGTCTTGCATCGTCCAACTCGCGAGGCTTGGACCCTCGCGAGGGTCTTGGATGCCTTGTTGATGAAGATGGGCCGTACGGCCCGTTGCTCAGCCACGCCGTGGGCCGCAGGCAGGCAAGTCTGGGGACCTCCGTTCCTAGAACACCGACAGTAGCCCCCGGGCCCAAGGTGCGATCGGGCTTGGCTTCGCGGTGAAGCCAAGGGTCAAGTTCGGAGCGCCGCTTGCCCCAAAAGCCTGCGGCCTCGGGCGACGCGTGGCCGTTGATTGGACGTGGGCGTCTCCGCTTCCCCACGCTGCCTCGGCAACTGCACGATTTGATGAGTCCCTGCGACATGCAAGGAAAACCATCATTACCTGCGATCATGTGGGACACCGGTTGGCCTTCTCTCGCTATAAATGGGGAGGGGGCGGAGCCCCCGTTGCCCATCTCTTCCTTGCTCGCTTGCTTCGTCCTCCTCACTCCTCTGCTGACAACAATGGTGCCCATTAGAAGGTTTTCGTCCGAAGAGAAAAGGAAAGCTCCCCGTGACGATCCGGAGCCACTTCCACCGAAGAAGCGGTCGATCCATCGCCTTGACAAAGCGGCGATGCAAGTGGTGGAAAGGCCCTGGTGCGAGCAGCCTCCACCGGGGTACCCGCTACCCTTGTAAGACCGAGCTGAGGGCTCGGGAGAACAGAGAGGCGAGCAGCGCCGCCCGCACCGCGTCGGGGGTCGCCTCGCCATGGTGCCACGTGCCATCGCCCCTGGGGTGCACGCCGCCGACTCCTCGCGCGAGTTGGTGTTGTGGACGCCGATGCCATCGAGCTCCTGGATTCGCTTCTCGTGGTTCTTCTCCGACGTGATGCCGTTGAGGGGGCCACTCGAGCTCTGGCTGCAGCATGCAGACTACATTGCTCCGGCGACCGGAGCGGAGATCGAAGTGGTCTCCACTGGCAAGATCTTCATGACTCGCGGCTGGGGCGAGATGGCGCGGGTTTGCCGTGCGAGGGGGCCCCTCACGATCCACTTCGAGTACGACGGCGCATCCATGCTCTTCTTCAAGGTCTTCGACGCCGAGGGCCGCCGCCTGGAGTGCTGCCCTGGAGGGGAGCGCCAGGTTGATGCGCATCCCGCTCGCGAGCATTCCAGTAGCAGCAGCCCTTGGGAGTCCAGCAGCTCTCCCGAGCTTTACGAGACTCCGGAGACGAGCGACGACAGCTACGTCCCTCCGAGCTCTCGCCGCGCTCGGAGCAGGGCCGTGGCGTCCGGTAACCGCCGCCGCTGATCTGGATGGGGTTGGCGCCGGCCTCCCTTGGACCACTGTTGATGATGGCGTCTGCCACGGGAGGGTGTAGATAGGATTCCTCTTAGTAACAACTTTTTTTCCCTGCGGAGGATCATGAATCACCCCGTGGGGGCATGTAAGGGTCTGTAATGTTTTTCATGCTTATCTTCCTCGTTATAAAAACTTGGTGAACGCATGTCCCGTTAAGGCTCGGTCCCCCCTTTCTTTCCTCGCGATAGCTTGTTGCTCTACGCTGACAGGTCCCGATCCCAAGGCGGCTACCGCCGCCGGGTATGCTGTGTCGCGTCGTGGTCAAGGCCAGCAGGTGCGCGGCCCGAGGTCCAGTAAGAGCCCTTGAGGCGCGATGCTCAGGAGGTCCCCCTTAGCGCTCAAGCAGCCACGGTAAGGCGAGTAAGGGAGTTGACGTGACCACAACGGGGTTGCGGCAGGGCGTGAGCAATTGTTAGGCCCAAACATTAAACAGATCCGGGTGCAAGACTTATCTTGTTGATTTCGCAGCGACTCATGACGTTGCGCTTGGGTTGTGCGCCAACTTGTGCAGCATAGACAGGCCGGCCCGTACGAGTTTCCCATCCCCCATGCTCTCCTTAGTGCTCTACGTCCTCAGGCCCCGGCCCTCGAGTGAGCTCAGCCGCCACTGGTATGCCAGGTCGCTTTGTCGTGGTCAAGGCCAGGGGGTGAGGGCTGGAGAGCCAGTAAGAGCTCCTGAGTCGCGATGCTCAGGAGCCCCCCTTTTAACATGCAAGCGAATCACATGAGTAAAAGGAGACTCGCGGTGCCGTCTGCTATCCTTCCCTCGGGACTCCTTTGAACAGGCACAAGAAGGAACATGGTTGATCGTACAGCTGTTAGCCCGTCGCTGGTTGCTCTAGGTGAGGCGAAGGCACCGAGGGCCTGGTGAGGTGACGTGTGCGGCGCGTGCCACGATCCAGAGCTCGACCACTCAGATTTGTCGGTCGTGGCAGTGACAGACCCATGCACCAGCGCCGTGCCCGCGTGAAGGCCCCGGGAGAGGCGACGATCGAGCAGGCGATAGCCGTTGGCAGGTTAAGCATAAAGAGCTGATTGACTTGGATAAATGCAGGAAGATACATGCCACTGGGTCTGGTCCGAGCGGCTTGGGGATGATGCAGCCCGAGGGGCGCCCCCAGCAAGGTAAGCTAAAGACTTAAGCAAAAGGGATACATCCCACAGCGATGGACCCGCGCGGCCTGGGAATAATGCAGCCCGAGGGGCGCTCCCAGCTTAAACGAACTTGAAAGATGTCACCTGATTCTGTAGACGAGGTAGAGTTGGTGTAGCCGAGACCACGCATTGAAGGAATGGCTCCTCATGAGCGACCGGGACCCTGAGCCTCGGGGGGCTCTAGGGGCTTAGGAGGTTCCCTGGAGACCGTATCTATCTCCTCCTAAACGACGCAAATCCTGGCCTCCTGAGACGCCAGGACCTGCCGCAAGTTGCACTGATGGGCCGACGCCACGCTCGGCAAGCCGAAGGGCATGCGAACATAGCTATGTGGTGGGCCCTCACAGCGGCCCGCTCGTGATGGCCAGAAGCGCTCTTGAGATGCGGCCCTGTTGAGCCCTGGAACGTCGACGCAGAGACGCAGCCCGTCATCCTCGCCTGGATGGGGAGCTGCGCCCTGTGAGCGGCTGTTGCCGCGCATGGCCCTTGCTTCTTGCAGTTCCTGGGTGGTCTTGGTGATGAACTCTTGGGTGACGGGCACTCCTTGCCCTCTGTTCTCCTGAGGGAAATGTGTCGTGAAACACGCCTCCGAGTGGTGCCCAAGCGCCTCCCTTGTGAGGTTGGCAAGGTCTGAGGCCCTCCAGAGGAGAGCCCCCAAGCCTTGCCCGAGGAGAGCGCCAGGCGCGCCTTCCTATGTGATGGAGGGAGGCGCCCCTGGAACGGGCGCTGATCCTGACGTGGCTCCTGACGCGGCGCCATCTCCTTGGGGTTCTGCGCGGCGCATCAACTTCTGTCCGAGGAGAGCACCTCAGTAGAGAAAGCCGAAAACTGACTGTCATGATGCGGCGTGAGCCGGTCAGCTCTTCGGAGGTTTCAAATCAGCTTTTACCCAATCAGGTGTTTACAGTACCCTAGTTCGGATACTAGGGGCTGCGCCTAAATTTTCATTGTCAAACTCCTATGGCTAACTGAGGGTGATAAAGCCACATAGTCCGATTGCCTGGTTCGTTGTGCTAAACACCTCTTTCAAGGACCAAACAATTGGATCAAGAGTGTTTAGATTACATCCCGAACACCCCCGTACTACCTACGTGGGGACTGAAGCCGATGACTGGGCAACTCTCAAAATTTCATAAACACGGCCGCACATGTAACGCCCACGATGCGGCGATATCTCCCACGTGTCGAGGCACGACTTAGAGGTATAACCGCATGGTGGTTTAGTCGCAAGAAGGGTCATCTTCACACAATCCCTTGTAATGAAAAAGAATGGGATAAAGAGTTGGCTTACAATCGCCACTTCACACAATACATAAATTAAACATGCATCATTCAGAGTACAATCAAGGTCCGACTACGGAACCAAAAATAAAAAGACGACCCCAAATGCTAGATCCCCGATCGTCCCAACTGGGCTCCACTACTGATCATCAGGGAAAGAAACATAGTAAGGACCACGTTCCTCGTCGAACTCCCGCTTGAGCTCGGTTGCGTCACCTGCACTGACATCGTCGACACCTGCTACTGTTTTGGTAGAACCTATGAGTCACGGGGACTCAGCAATCTCACACCCGCGAGATTAAGACTATTTAAGCTTATGGAAGGATGGGGTAATAAGGTCGAGCTGCAACAAGCACTAAGCATATATGGTGGCTAACATATGTAAAAAAGAGCGAGAAGAGGAGCAACGCAACGATCGCGAAGCTAGAAGTGATCAATAAGTGATCCTGAAGCTACTTACGTTCATGCATAACCCAAACCGTGTTCACTTCCCGGACTCCGCCAAAAAGAGACCATCACGGCTACACACGCGGTTGAAGTATTTTAATTAAGTCAAGTGTCAAGTTCTCTACAACCGGATATTAACAAATTCCCATCTGCCACATAACCGTGGGCACGGCTTTCTAAAGATAATACCCTGCAGGATGTCCCAACTTAGCCCATTACAAGCTCTCACGTTCAATGAAGGATATTCCTTCTCCCAGGAAGACCCGACCAGACTCGGAATCCCGGTTACAAGACATTTTGACAATGGTAAAACAAGACCAGCAAAGCCGCCCGAATGTGCCGACAAATCCCGATAGGAGCTGCACCTATCTCGTTCTCAGGGCACACCGGATGAACACTACGTACGGCAACCGAAGATACCCCAAGTTGCCTAGGGGCGGCACCGCAAGTGGCTCTAATTTGGACCAGCACTTGGAGGAGCACTGGCCCGGGGGGGTTAAAATAAAATGACCCTTGAGTCCGCGAAACCCAAGGGAAAAAGGCTTAGGTGGCAAATGGTAAAACCAAGGTTGGGCCTTGTGTTGGGGAACGTTGCAGAAAATTAAAATTTTTCCTACGGTTTCACCAAGATCCATCTATGAGTTCTACTAAGCAACGAGTCAAGAGAGAGAGTTTGCATCTACATACCACTTGTAGATCGAATACGGAAGCGCTCGAGGAGTGGTGATGATGAAGACGCTCCCAACGTGATTCCGATCACCGATGACCAAGTGCTGAACGGACAGCACCTCCGCTGCTCAACACACGTGCGGATTTACGGCGTCTCCTTCGCCTTGATCCAGCAAGGAGGAAGGAGAGGTTGAGGAAGATGACTCCAATGGCAGCACGACGGCGTGGTGCAGATGGAGGACTGTTCCCGGCAGGCTTCGCCAAGCTTATGCGGAGGAGGAGAGGTGTTGGGAGGGAGGGCTGCGCCTTCAATGGTGTGTGCAGCCCCCCTTCACCCCTCTATTTATAGGGAAGGGAGGAGGGCCAGCCCCTCTAGATGCATCTAGAGGGGGGGCGGCGGCCAAGGGAGGGGCTTGCCCCCAAGCAAGGGGCGCCTTAGGGTTCCCCCTCAACCCTAGGCGCATGGGCCAAGGGAGGGGTGCGCCCAGCCCACTAGGGGCTGGCTGCCTCCCACGCAGCCCAAGTGGCCCCCGAAAGGGGTGGCCCTTCCCGTGGTCCTCCGAACCTTTCCTGGACCCTCCATAATACCGATATGACCCAAACTTTTCCGGTGTCCGCTTGACGACTTCCCATATATAAATCTTTACCTCCGACCATTTCGAACTCCTCGTGACGTCCGGGATCTCATCCGGACTCAACAACATTCGTAATCACATACAAGTCTTCCTATTAACCCTAGCATCACCGAACCTTAAGTGTAGACCCTACGGGTTCGGGAGACATGTAAACATGACCGAGACGCTCTCCGTCAATAACCAACAGCGGATCTCGATACCCATGTTGGTTCCCACACGCCTCGATGTTGTCATCGGATGAACCACGATGTCGAGGGTTCAAGCAACCCCGTATGCTATTCCCTTTGTCGACGGTATGTTACTTGCCCGAGACTCGATCGTCGGTATCCCAATACCTCGCTTAGTCTCGTTACCAGCAAGTCACTTTACTCGCATCAGAATGCATGATCCCGTGACCGCACACTTGATCACTTTGAGCTCATTATGATGATGCATTACCGAGTGGGCCCAGTGATACCTCTCCGTCATACGGAGTGACAAATCCTCGCCTCGATCCGTGTCAACCCAAGACACTTTCGGAGATACCGTAATGCACCTTTATAGTCACCCAGCCACGCTGTGACGCTTGGTACACCCAAAGCATTCCTACGGTATCCGGAGTTACACGATCTCACGGTCTAAGGAAGAGATACTTGACATTGGAAAAGCTCTAGCAAAACGAACTACACGATCTTTGTGCTATGCTTAGGATTGTCTTGTCCATCACGCCATTCTCCTAATGACGTGATCCCGCTTATCAATGACATCGATGTCCATAGTCGAAAACCATGACTATCTGTTGACCAACGAGCTAGTCAACTAGAGGCTTACTAGGGACGATTGTAGTCTATGTATTCACACGTGTATTACGATTTCCGGATAATACAGCTTGTAGCATGAATAAAAGACAATTATCATGAACAAGGAAATATAATAATAATGCTTTTATTATTGCCTCTAGGGCATATTTCCAACAGTCTCCCACTTGTACTAGAGTCAATAATCTAGTTACATTGTGATGAATCGAACACCCATAGAGTTCTGGTGTTGATCATGTTTTGCCCGCGAGAGAGGTTTAGTCAACGGATCTGCGACATTCAGATCCGTGTGCACTTTACAAATTTCTATGTCTCCATCTTGAACATTTTCACGGATGGAGTTGAAGCGACGCTTGATGTGCTTGGTCTTCTTGTGAAACCTGGGCTCCTTGGCAAGGGCAATAGCTCCAGTGTTGTCACAGAAGAGTTTGATCGGCCCCGACGCATTGGGTATGACTCCTAGGTCGGTGATGAACTCCTTCACCCAAATTGCTTCATGCGCTGCCTCCGAGGCTGCCATGTACTCCGCTTCACATGTAGATCCCGCCACGACGCTCGCTTGCAGCTGCACCAGCTTCGCTCCACAATTCAACATATACACGTATCCGGTTTGTGACTTAGAGTCATCAGATCTGTGTCGAAGCTAGCGCCGACGTAACCTGCTACGACGAGCTCTTCGTCACCTCCATAAACGAGAAACATGTCCTTTGTCCTTTTCGATACTTCAGGATATTCTTGACCGCTGTCCAAAGTGTTCCTTGCGGGATTACTTTGGTACCTTCCTACCAAACTTACGGCAAGGTTTACATCAGGTCCGGTACACAAGATGGCATACATAATAGATCCTATGGCTGAGGCATAGGGATGACACTCATATCTTCTTTATCTTTTGTCGTGGTCGGGCATTGAGCTGAGCTCAATCTCACACCTTGCAATACAGCAAGAACCCTTTCTTGGACCGATTCATTTTGAACTTCTTCAAAATCTTATCAAGGTATGTGCTTTGTGAAAGACCTATGAGGCGCCTCGATCTATCTCTATAGATCTTGATGCCTAATATATAAGCAGCTTCTCCAAGGTCCTTCATTGAAAAACACTTGTTCAAGTAGGCCTTAATGTTGTCCAAGAATTCTATATCATTTCCCATCAAAAGTATGTCATCTACATATAATATGAGAAATGCTACAGAGCTCCCACTCACTTTCTTGTAAACGCAGGCTTCTCCATAAGTCTCAGATAAACCCAAACGCTTTGATCATTTCATCAAAGCGAATGTTCCAACTCCGAGATGCTTGCACCAGTCCATAAATGGATCGCTGGAGCTTGCATACTTTGTCAAGATTCTTAGGATCGACAAAACCCTCCGGCTGCATCATATACAGCTCTTCCTTAAGATATCCGTTAAGGAACGCTGTTTTGACGCCCATCTGCCATATCTCATAATCATAGTATGCGGCAATTGCTAACATGATTCGGACGGACTTAAGCTTCGCCACGGAGAGAAAGTCTCATCGTAGTCAATCCCTTGAACTTGCCGATAACCCTTAGCGACAAGTCGAGCTTTATAGATGGTGACATTGCCATCCGCGTCCGCCTTCTTCTTAAAGATCCATTTGTTTTCTATCGCCGCCGATCATCGGCAAGTCACCAAAGTCCACACTTAGTTTTCATACATGGATTCTATCTCGGATTTCATGGCTTCTAGCCATTTGTTGGAATCTGGGCCCGCCATCGCTTCTTCATAGTTCAAGGTTCACCGTTGTCTAACAACATGATTTCCGTGACAGGGTTGCCGCACCACTCAGTGCGGAACGTGTCCTTGTGGACCTACGAGGTTCAAGAGCAACTTCATCCGAAGTACCTTGATCATCATCATTAATTTCCTCTTCGCTTGGTGTAGGCATCACAGAACACTTTCCCGAGCTGCACTACTATCCTGTTCAAGAGGTAGTACTTCATCGAGTTCTACTTTCCTCCCACTTACTTCTTTCGAGAGAAACTCTTTTCCGTAAAGGTTCCGTTCTTGGCAACAAAGATCTTGCCCTCAGATCTTAAGTAGAAGGTATACCCAATGGTTTCTTTAGGGTATCCTATGAAGACGCATTTTTCCGACTTGGGTTCGAGCTTTTCAGTTGAAGTTTCTTGACATAAGCATCGCATCCCCAAACTTTTAGAAACGATAGCTTAGGTTTCTTCCCAAACCATAATTCATACGGTGTCGCCTCAACGGACTTATACGGTGCCCTATTTAAAGTGAATGTAGCTGTCTCTAGAGCGTATCCCCAAAATGATAGCGGTAAATCGGTAAGAGACATCATAGACCGCACCATATCCAATAGAGTGCGACATTGACGCTCGACACACCGTTACCGAGGTGTTCCAGCGGCGTTAGTTGTGAAACGATTCCACATTTTCTTAAGTGTGTACCAAATTCGTGACTTAAATATTCTCCTCCACGATCCGATCGTAAGAATTTTATCTTTCGTCACGCTGATTCTCTACTTCAATCTGAAATTCCTTGAACTTTTCAAAGGTCTCAGACTTGTGTTTCATCAAGTAGACATACCCATATCTACTCAAGTCATCTGTGAGAGTGAGAACATAACGATATCCTCCGCGAGCCTCAACGCCATTGGACCGCACGCATCGGTATGTATGATTTCCAACAAGTTGGTTGCTCGCCCATTGTTCCGGAGAACAGAGTCTTGGTCATCTTGCCCATGAGGCATGGTTCGCATGTGTCAAACGATTCATAATCTAAAGACTCCAAAAGTCCATCAGATGGAGCTTCTTCATGCGCTTGACACCAATGTGACCAAGGCGGCAAAGCCACAAGTATGTGGGACTATCGTTATCAACTTTACATCTTTTGGTATTCACGCTATAAACATGTGTAATACTACGCCGAGATTCATTAAGAATAAACCATTGACCATCGGAGCATGACCATAAAACATATCTCTCATATAAATAGAACAACCATTATTCTCGGATTTAAATGAGTAGCCATCTCGCATTAAACGAGATCCGATACAATATTCATGCTCAAACTTGGCACCAAATAACAATTATTAAGGTTCATAACTAATCCCGTAGGTAAATGAAGAGGTAGCGTGCCGACGGCGATCACATCGACTGAACCATTCCCGACGCCAAGATCGTCACCTCGCCCTTTGCCGCCTCCGCTTATTCCGCAACTCCTGCCGTGAGTTACAAATATGAGCAACGGCACCGTATCAAATACCCAGAGTTACTACGAGTACTTGGTAAAGTACACATCAATTACATGTATATCAAATATACCTTTGGTGTTGCCGGCCTTCTTGTCCGCTAAGTATTTGGGGCAGTTCCGCTTCAAGGACCCCTCCCTTGCAATAAAGCACTCAGGCCTCGGCTTGGGTCCATTCTTTGACTTCTTCCCGCAACTTGTTTACGGGCGCGGCAACCTCCTTGCCATCCTTCTTGAAGTTCTTCTTGCCCTTGCCCTTCTTGAACTTAGTGGTCTTATTGACCATCAACACTTGATGTTCTTTCTTGATTTCAACCTCGGCTGACTTCAAGATAGAGAACACTTCAGAATGGTCTTTACCATCCCTTGCATGTTGTAGTTCATCACAAAGCTCTTGTAGGTTGGTGGGAGCGATCGGAGGATTCTGTCAATGACCGCCTCATCGTGGAGGTTAATATTCAGTCTGGGTCATACGGTTGTGCAACCCGCACATCTTCAAGATGTGCTCACCGATGTAACTGTTTTCCTCCATCTTACAACTATAGAACTTGTCGGAGATGTCATATCTCTCGACCCGGCGTGAGCTTGGAAAACAAGTTTCAGCTCCTCGAACATCTCATATGCTCCGTGATGCTCAAAACGCTTTTGGAGCCCCGGTTCTAAGTCAGTAAGCATGCCGCACCGAACGAGGGAGTAATCATCAAGACGAGACTGCCAAGCATTCATAATGTCTTGGTTCTCTCGGGACGGAGCGCCACCTAGCGGTCCTTCTAGGACATATTGTTTCCTCGCAGCTATGAGGATGATCTCAAGTTCCGGACCCAATCCGTATAGTTGCTGCCGCCATCTTTCAGCTTGGTTTTCTAGGAACGCTGAAGTTCAAGTTGACATGAGCGCTTGCCATTTGATCTACAAGACATATTATTCAAAAGTTTTAGACCAAGTTCATGACAATTAAGTTCATCTAATCAAATTATTTAAATGAACTCCCACTCAGATTAGACATCCTCTAGTCATCTAAGTGTTACACGATCCGAGTCGACTAGGCCGTGTCCGATCATCACGTGAGACGGACTCGCTGTCGACCCCCCGATTCCAAGTCACATCGACCTAGCTGGTAACACCTCATATCACTTTGCGCCTCACGCACGGTATTCCCACGGTGTCGCTTTACCATGGCCCGGACCGCTTATGCCTTTTGGCTCACGATATGATAGTGTCGCTAGCATCCACATGACAAAGAACCCGGCCGACATGGCTAGTCGTGAACCCAAAGCGGCACTAACCTATGGGGACAGGCATACATGAAACACCTCGAGCATGTCGGTCATCAACGATGAACTTGGGCTGTAGCACTGGCTAACAGGACTCCGTATCCCGGCTGTAGCAGCTAGGCAGACTCCAAGTATCACCGCGTGACATTTCCCGAAGGGACGTATATAGGAACGAAATGAATCACATGCCGCCATCAAGCGCCCAAGCAGTAGTGCTGGGCTAGCAGGACTCGTGAACCGGCTGTAGCGGACTACTATCGCCGTAAGCACAAGACTTACATTTCCCATATGAGAGGCTGCCAAGGATAAACAACTAGATTGTCGGATCCCACTCATACCAAGCATTTCAATCATACACGCAATATGCCCGATATGAGTAAATACAACAAGGCATCACAACAAAACTCTACAACTCAAGTACTTTATTTAAGAGGCCCGAGGAGCCATACATAACATATTCATACAGGTAGGGGTCACATGACCCAACACTCAAGTCACACAATCATACAAGCACAAGCGAAGCAAAGTAGTCTCGAGTACGACGCTAGAAAGAAAGAAAGCTTGTTGGAGCCTTTCTATCTACAATGGCCCTTCACAAGTCTTAGATCGCCACCTAGGTGGCTAGCTTACTCGTCGAAGTCAACATCTACATAGAATCCGTCGGAGGGGTGGTATAGTCCTCTCAAAAATATCGACATAAACATGAGTACAAAGTACTCAAGCAAGTCTTACCACAGAATCCTATCATACATGCACATTCTCAAGGAAGGTAGTGGAGTTAAATGCAGCAAGCCAGCTTTGACTCTTGGCTAAGCTATCCTACGTGACACACTTTGTAAAGCATTTGTTGTACACGAGTCCACTATTCACCATCACAATACTCCACCGTGGATCCTCTCTCGTCATCCCCGAGAGGGCCATCCACGATACTCACACTTATCTTGAGGCTTTTAGTAGTATCCATTTACTTGTCTATGAACTGATATAGGTAACCCGAAGTCCTTCTCCGTGGACACGGCTATTCAATAGATCATATTTAACCCCGCAGGGTATACTTCTTCACACACGCTCACCACTTATCGCCGCGTACACGACATGTACTGCAACCTTCAAGCGGAAGCCCAACGTGGGTGTCGGCCACAGCCTACCTAAACACTCAAGTCCCTAGTCCAGTTTATCGCCTATTCGGTTCCATCCGCAGGAGTCCGCCGAGGTTTCCCATACAGCCCCGAACGATGTGTGCAGGGTTCCCGAGATACCAAACGGCACTCGGTACACCAACATTTGTGCCTACCGCAACACAACCCACCCCTAAGGTCAGCGCTATGCGGCCCCCAAAGATGCTACAAACACCGTAAACTACTTGCAACTCCCTGACTATGAACAGGGGTGGTTAAGAAGCCGAGAGGGTCCATTGGTTTCGGGCCCAATGCGTGGTAGTAGCTAGTTCATGGATCACAAACACAGATCTCAGTTCTTAAGTTCGGCCTCAATGAAACAACCCACCATGTACTCCTACATGGCCTCTCATCGATACCTTTACCAAATCGTGTTCAACTCTTACACTCTCGAACCAACACAACCTTTCACTCCAGCTTCATCATCCCGATGAGCCGACTGACACAACTCTAAGCATAGCAAGCATAGCATGGTAGGAATCACAAACATGGCTCAACCAACTCCTACACATACTAGTGGGTTTCATCTAGTTATCGTGGCAATGACAGTCATGCAAAGGAAGTGGGTTCAACTACCGCAGCACACAACAGTTGAATCGCGTTGTCTTAATGCAGAAGATGAGAGCGAAGCGAGAACATGGGTTTGTATCGAATGTTCAATGAATTGCTTGCCCGATGGAACTGGGGTAGAGAACTGCCCTTCAGATGGGTAATCGAGGTTATCTTCGGGGGCAGAACCTATCATGGAAACACACCAAAATAAACATACAACCAATATGCAACAATATGATGCATGCTATGACATGGCAAGATGAATGTGTGTTGGCCTAATGCAAGTTGAAAGGACAGGGGATGATCTCATTTGAACCAAAGGTTCAAATGATAGATCATATGAGTTAGTCCTAATGGTGCAAAATCTTAATCTGGTTATTCAGCATGGTTAACTTGTTTTAACATGCATGAAACCTGTACCAATGGATAGAGTGTATTTTTCTGATAATTTTTCATATATAAATCTTTGCATTTGGAGTTATAGAATAAAAGTTATAAGCATTTGAAATTTGAAATATATTCTGGATTTTATTATATAAAATAATTCCAGAATTTGAATTAATGCGCCAAGATGAGGTCAAGATGACGTCAGGGGTCAACGGGGTCGCCCAGGTCAAACTGACCAGTGGGACCCGCATGTCGTTAGTTTAACTGATTAGTTTTAATTAAAACTAATCCTAATTAGATTAGCCGGAGGGTCCACTGCCATCGACCCGCAGGGTCAACAGGCCCACGGTGAGGTCAACTCACCGGCGCCTAGCCACCGGGCGAGGCCGACGCGGCGGAGCAAGTGCCTTTGCACTTTCCGGCTCCAAATGGAACGCGGGAGCACCTACGGTAGCTGGAGGTGAGCCGCGTTAGTGGTGGAGTTAGTTTAGGTCGGGATGGCGGAGTGGGCGCCCGGCGACGAGTCGGGCGGCGACGGGGCTCGCCACCGACGGGTTAGGGGTTAGCGGCCTCGGCGAGGCACGGGGAGTGCACGGTTAGCCTCGTGGAGGTGTGGTGAGTGCGATGGGCATAGCGGTGCGGCCAATAGGTGACCGGAGGCTCGTCGGCGACGAGCGCCGCGGCGGTGAGTTCAGGCGATCGTCGGGTGCTCGCTGTGGTGCAAGAAGGAGAGAACGGAGAGGATAGAGAGGTAGCTAGGTTCACGGTGAACCTGCGGGAAGCTTCGCGGTCGGGGCGGACTGATGCGGCGGCGGCGACGATGGGGATCTCCGGCGGCCTTGGACTCGGTCGAGGTCGGAGTAGTGGCCTCGGGGGGTCTTGGAGCGAGGGGGACTAGCTGGCTAGGGGTAACTGGGTGCGGCGGAGCGGCCAGACATGGCGGCGAGGTGCGTGGACGGCGGGGAGCACGGCGGCGACGGTGGCGTGTCGGCGATGGCGTCGGCCAGGTCGAGAGCGAGCGAGAGAGAGAGGGGGGAAGTGCGGTGTCTGGGGGTTCGGGGACGACGCGGGGTCGCCCCGAGTCGGCGAGGCGGCGAGGGCGAAGCAGGCGGCGGCAGCTGCGTGGCGCCAAGCAAGACGCCGCCGGCATTAGCCTGCTCGTCAAGCCGAGCCAAGCAGCTACCGGCATGCCGGGTTGCTGGGCTGGGCAGCAGTGGGCCGGTGTCATGGCGATGTAAGGGTTTTCCCATTTTTATCTTTTTCTAATTCCTGCAATTCTGTTTAGGGTTTTTAAAATACCAAAACCTTTTCAAAATTACCAAATGCTCCTGGTCACTAGTTGGAATATTCCCAACATGAAACATTTTAGTTTAACAATTTTGAACACTTAAAATAATTTTCATAATTTAAAATGCCCATTTCAAAACTTGTGATTTAATTATAGAACCCTTAGGTGACCTAGAAAATGTCCCACCTTCTTTGACATGGATCTTAAACCCAAACAAAGAGGATGAGTATTTTGAAGGGCATTTGGATTCATTGAATTAAATTTTAATAAACCCTAGTTATTTTAAAAGGGGGTGTTCGGGGTTTCTGCCTTCCCATTTCAAATTCAGATGAAATTTAAACATGATGCACACCCTAATGCATGGTCTATCCGGGATGTGACAACTCACCCCCACTCAAAAGAATCTCGTCCCCGAGATTTAGAATCTATGTAAAAAGGTGGGGTACTCAAGTCAAGACGATCCTCCCTTTCCCAAGTTGCTTCTTGCTCGGAATGGTTTGACCATTGAACCTTTAGAAACTTGATATTCCGACGTCGAGTGGTACGCTCGGTTTGATCGAGGATACGAATGGGGTACTCTCGATAGGTGAGGTTATCTTGGAGATCAAGCGTTTGTGGTCCACTCCACGGATAGGATCCGAGAAGCAACGCCGAGTTGGGAAACGGGAAGACATCATGGACCTTGGAAAGATGCGGAGGTAGTTCTAGTTGGTAGGCAACTTCCCTCGCTTGGCAAGAATGCGAAAGGGTCCAATGTAACGAGGAGCCAACTTGCCCTTGATATCAATCGATGGGTTCCTTTAAAGGAGAAACCCGGAGGTAAGCCTTCGCCAATTTCATAAGCCATAGGCTTATGCTTGCGGTCATATTGGCTCTTCCGACGAGATTGGGCTGTTTTCAAATTTCACGAACAACGCGAACTTGTTTCTTCGCTTCTGGATCATATCCGGGCAAAGAGTTGTCTCTCCCGGTTTCTCACCAGCTAAGAGGCGCTCACATTTTCGCCCATAAAGAACTTCGAAGGGCTTTGCCTGATCGCTTGATAACTGTTGTTATAAGTTTAACTCGGCGAATGGAAGGCATTTCTTCCAATTCATGCCGAAGGAGATGACGGAAGCTCGAAGCATATCCTCTAAGATTTGATTTACTCGTTCTACTTGACCACTTGATTGGGGATGGAACGCGGTGCTAAAGGAAAGACGAGTTCCCATAGTGTTTTGGAAACTTTCCCAAAATCGAGAGGTGAAGAGACTCCCACGGTCGGAGTTAATCTCTGATGGAACACCATGAAGAGACACTATTCGGGAGATGTACAAATCGGCTAGCTGGCTAGCGGTTATACTCTCACGAACAGGTAGGAAGTGGGCTACTTTGGAAAGACGATCAACGACAACGAAGATAGCATTATTTCCTCTCTTGGTCCCGGGAAACCCGTAATGAAATCCATACCGATTTTATCCCATTTCCATTCAGGAATGTCCAAAGGTTGAAGGGTACCAAGAGGTCGTTGATGCTCGCTTAACTCGACGACAAACGCCGCAGCTTAGCAATGTATTGAGCGATTTCTCTTCATCCTAGTCCACCAAAATCTCGGCGAGATCTTGATACATTTTAGTACTACCAGGATGAATGGTGAGAGGAGAGTCATGAGCTTCCTTAAGGATCAACCGCCTCAAAGTTGCGCACCTTGGGGACCACTAGACGGTCTCCAAAGAACACGACACCTTGTTCATCAATGGAGAAACAATCTGCACTCCTTTCTTGATGTTTCTCCTGATACGGAGATTCCCGGATCTACCTTCTGTGCTTTGATGATCTGATCCGTAGGGTAGGTTTCGCCACCGTGGTGGAAAGAAACTCGAGGAACGATGTGAAGATTAAGCTTACGAAATTCCTCGTGGAGAGTTGGTTGACCTTGTTGTAACATCAAATTGTTACAAGAAGATTTATGACTTAGTGCGCCAGCCATGACATTGGCTTTGCTCGGGTGTAGGATATTCCTAAGTCGAAATCTGTATCAACTCGACCCAACGCCTTTGCCTCGAGATTCAAACCGTTGGGTGAAGATATATTTCAGACTTTGGTGATCAAGTAGATTTCGCAACGATTACCTAGAAGGTAATGTCGCCAGGTTTTGAGTGCATGAACCATCGCCGCAAGCTCTAGATCGTGTGGGATAGTTATCCTCATGTGGACGAATCGTCGAGATGCGAGGCAATCACATGACGATCTTGCATGAGTATGCAACCTAGTCCTTGTCGCGAGGCGCCGCAATAGATAATAAAGTCCTTAGAAAATCTGGTGGAATAAGTACGGAGCAGATGTCGCGCCTTTTCAGTTCCTGAAAGCTGATCTCGCACTGTGGCGTCCACTCGAACTTCTTATCTTTCTTGAGGAGTTCGGTTAGAGGTTTAGCAACTTTAGAGAAATTCTCGACGAAGCGACGGCAATAGCTCGCTAAACCGAGGAAACTCCGAACTTGCTTTACCGATTCAGGTGGAGTCCAATCAAGGACGGCTTGAACTCGCTCGGGATTGACAGCAATACCCTTACCAGAGATTACATGTCCTAGATAGGTCACTTCTGGTAACCAGAATTCACATTTAGAGAATTTGGCATAAAGGCGGTGCTCTCGAAGTTTCATCAATACTAGCCTTAGATGTTCGGCATGTTCTTCCTCATTCTTGGAGTAGATGAGTATATCATCGAGGTATACCACTACTTTAATTTATCCAAATACTCCATGAAGATTGAGTTCATTAACCGAGAGAAAGTGGCTGGAGCATTGGTTAATCCGAAGGACATGACGGTGTACTCAGATTGGCCATAACGAGTGACAAAGGCCGCTTTAGGTATGTCCCGTTCCTGATTTTGATTTGATGGTAGCCCAACCTCAAATCCATCTTGAGAAGATCGAGGATCCAGCGAGCTGATCATACAGTCGTTGATCCCGGGAGCGGATACTTGTTCTTGATAGTGACCAAATTGACAGGTCGGTAATCTACAACCATCCGATCCGCACCATCCTTCTTCTTGACGAAGAGGACGGGCAAGCCCATGGAGATGAACTAGGACGGATGAAACCCTTTTGCAAGGACTCATCGAGTTGTTTCTTAAGTTCAGCTAGTTCTAGGGTGCCATCTTATAAGGTCTCCTAGAGATTGGGACGGTTCCGGATAAGATCTATCACTTAACTCGACATCCCCGCTGTGGAACACCGGCAGTTCTTCCGAAAGACATCCGGAAATCACGGACTACCGGAATATCTTCGAGATCCGGAAGAGGGTTGGCATTTATGGAGTAAAGTCGGCGCTTGGACACTCGGGTTAAAACATCCACTGCTTTTGCCCAAGGATGGGTAAGTTGAACGGTTCTAGTCGAGCAATCAATCTTGGCATAATGGGCTGACATCCACCCATACCCAAGATGATGTTTATGTCCGAGGACTTGAGAGCTATTAGGGATGCAAGGAAAACTAATCACGACAAGAATTTCATTCCCATGACTTATTCTAGAGGTTTGCCATCTAGAACCAGGAGTTTGAATTTCCATGGAGGTAGGCATGTCACGAGAATGTGGTGTTGTGCAATCGAGCATAGCTCTCGAAATAAATGAATGAGATGCTCCAAGATCAAAAGAACAGCTTGCGGATGGCAATTAACAAGAAGCGCATCGAGGACGGCGTTAGGATCCTCATAGGTTTCTTCAGCAGAGACATAGTTGACATGGCCACGAGCGGTGGCAACTGGCTTGGCATAGGGAACCTTTCCTCGCTGGCTTGCCGCGACCAATGACTTTCCAAATTGATTGGGGTTGTTCGGGACACTCTCGAATATAGTGGCCCGCCTCTCCACATTTGAAGCAAGTGATCACATTTGGCCGTAAATACATTAGCGCTTGGGCCTCCATATGTCTTGGGTGGAAAATACGGTTGGTTGGGGCGAGGCGCCTCAAGGATGGCCTCGGGGTGTACTGGGTGGTAGAGCCGTATTTGAACCCAAACCCGCGCTTCGGGAACCAGAGCCGAGGATGATCCGAATCACGGATGTGCTTATGTGAAGCTCAAAATCAGTCTGCCCAGCCTCGGCGCCGATAGCCTTATTGACTAGCTTCGAGAAAGAAGTACATTCATGCAGACGGAGATCTCGGCGTAGCTCAGGGCTAAGTCCTTACGGAACCTCGCCGCTTCTTAGCATCGGTAGAAACTTCTTCGAGCATAACGTTAGCTAGCCTCCCGAATTCACGGCCGTAGGCATCCACGCTCAGCCGCCTTGGGTGAAACTGCAGAATTCCTCACGCTTATGGGTCCATAAGTCCTTCGAATATGGTGCTCGCGAAGGCGGCACTCAATTCATCCTGTTGTGACTTGTCCAGCCGGACGATAGCCTCATAGTTTTCCCACCGTAGATCGGGGCCTTCCAGATGGTAGGCGGCAAAGGTAACTTTGTCACCTCGCATACGATGGCGGAACGCAGCTTGTGATGGATATCATGGAGCTAATCATCGGCGCCGAGTGGCTCGACGGAACATTTGAACTTTGGAGGATAAAGCTTGACGAAATCGTTGAGTGAAACCCCATCGCTTTCTTGGCTGGCGGGCTGTGTTTTGTTCAATGCGCCCAATAAGCGGTTAGTTTCAAGGCTTATTGCGCTCGCTTCAAAGATCACCTCAGCCAAAGATGGCGGTTGCGCAGATTCACATTTCGGCTGCATGGCCTCTCCCCGCCTCGAACAGCAGGAGAATTTCGAGTGTTGACCATCCCGGGAGACAAAACAAAGGTTTAAACCAGGATGGCAGAATTTAACAAGGTAGTGCGGAAGGTAATGGACAGATGGAATGCAAAGATGTTTATCCGTATGACATGGTAATATAAACTGCCATATATATATATACCAACGGTCATACACACCATTCATAGTTTAGTACAAGCCCGACGGAGTACAACTATAAGGAAAGGCGCTACATCTCATCGGAAGCATTCCAACTCCTATACATTATTTTTCTACACTTCCTAACGATACACACTAAGTCGTATTCCACGGGTCACGCAGACGGTGGAAACACAACTAGTATCATACTAGGAATACTACTACTATCTCGTGCAGCTCCATAGTAGTCCTCATAGAAGTCACCACCTGCACTGAAGTGGAACATGATCGTCTGAAATGATAATCTGTGGGGCCTGTGGACCATAAGGACTCGGATGTGGTCGTGGACCCACAAAGGGTGGCAGAAGAGGCCCACGAGGAGGGGTGATGCCTCCAACCTCACGCCACTCCATGAAGTCCGGCAGACTCGCCCGCACAGGGTACAAATCTCTCATGTCCATACATCCGCTTGCACGGCAGTGCAAACCTAGTCGTGGTAGCCCAGTGGTCGGAACGGGCATTATACAGCTCCATACGCAAGGCCCGGTTCTCACGGTCCTTGTCCTCCAACAACTCAGTAGTGGTACGGAGGAGTGAGTCCTCATGGGATGCATCACTGTACAAACCCTGAAGGTAGCCATGCGCCCCGGGAAGGGATGCCGGCATATAGCGGAAGTCAGTGTTGCTCAGCAAAGCAGTCCTGGCTCGAATGATAGTCATCATGGAATAGGCTGCATCTTGTACAGACATTCCAATAGTGATTCCGAGCCCATAGGAACAAAGTGAAGTGGCTCAAGAGTCTGGGATAGGATGGATAAATCCGACCGTGCATAGGTATTGACTTTGATTGAAATCCCTGAACTGCTCCTCGACGGTATACTCAGGATACCATCGATAACCAGCCTCAATCATCACCCTAACCAACATGGCCGTGTGACCGCACACATCGATGCAGCGAGTCAAAGCGAACCACTTGGTTCGGGAACGGTGGCCATCTGAAAGCACAGCCATAATGCAAAGGCATTAGAATTTCTAGGAAAATCGGGCAGCATAACATCTCAGAATGCTCAAATCAAATTTGAGACATTCAAAATCAGATTTGCAAAACCACTCAACAACATCATATCAAGGTTCTGGTCCAGGTAATAGCATACTAAAATTTAGTAACACTGAACTGAGGATGTAACCAACAATCCTATAAGGTACTACGGATAGTAACACGTGAGCCTGATAGAGGAAGAGAGCCTAGTCCTAAACCCACGTTGAATGAGAAGAGGATGACTCAGATCAGAGGGCATAAGGTAAAGGAGTAAAAGAGCCTTACGCTCCTCCCACAATCAATTCCCTACATATAACTAAAGCATTTCTAGACTCAACTTCACCAGTTTGGCTTAGCGGACCTACAGTGCAGCCCCGCTCGATGCCAACGCTGTCAGACCCCGATTCCAAGTCACATCGACCTAGCTGGTAACACCTCATATCACTTTGCGGCCTCACGCACGGTATTCCCACGGTGTCGCTTACCATGGCCCGGACCGCTTATGCGTTTTTGGCTCACGAT
This sequence comes from Aegilops longissima, assembly GCA_021605205.1. NCBI lineage: Eukaryota > Viridiplantae > Streptophyta > Magnoliopsida > Poales > Poaceae > Aegilops > Aegilops longissima. The sequence goes on along the minus strand of CM038681.1, from coordinate 432,643,887 downwards.
ATGATAGTGTCGCTAGCATCCACATGACAAAGAACCCGGCCGACATGGCTAGTCGTGAACCCAAAGCGGCACTAACCTATGGGGACAGGCATACATGAAACACCTCGAGCATGTCGGTCATCAACGATGAACTTGGGCTGTAGCATGGCTAACAGGACTCGTATCCCGGCTGTAGCAGGCTAGGCAGGACTCCAAGTATCACCGCGACATTTCAAGGGATGTATATAGGAACGAAATGAATCACATGCCGCCACCAAGTGTCCAAGCAAGAGTGCTGGGCTAGCAGACTCCGTGAACCGGTCAGAAGCGGACTACTATCGCCGTAAGCACAAGACTTACATTTCCCCATATGAGAGGCTGCCAAGGATAAACAACTAGATTGTCGGATCCCACTCATACCAAGCATTTCAATCATACACGCAATATGCCCGATATGAGTAAATACAACAAGGCATCACAACAAAACTCTACAACTCAAGTACTTTATTTAAGAGGCCCGAGGAGCCATACATAACATATTCATACAGGTAGGGGTCACATGACCCAACACTCAAGTCACACAATCATACAAGCACAAGCGAAGCAAAGTAGTCTGAGTACGACGCTAGAAAGAAAGAAAGCTTGTTGGAGCCTTTCTATCTACAATGGCCCTTCACAAGTCTTAGATCGCCACCGGGTGGCTAGCTTACTCGTCAAGTCAACATCTACATAGAATCCGTCGGAGGGGTGGTATAGTCCTCTAAAAATATCGATTATAAACATGAGTACAAAGTACTCAAAGAAGTCTTACCACGTAATCCTATCATACATGCACATTCTCAAGGAAGGTAGTGGAGTTAAATGCAGCAAGCCAGCTTTGACTCTTGGCTAAGCTATCCTACGTGACACACTTTGTAAAGCATTTGTTGTACACGAGTCCACTATTCACCATCACAATACTCCACCGTGGATCCTCTCTCGTCATCCCCGAGAGGGCCATCCACGATACTCACACTTATCTTGAGGCTTTTAGTAGTATCCATTTACTTGTCTATGAACTGATATAGGTAACCCAGAAGTCCTTCTCCGTGGACACGGCTATTCGAATAGATCATATTTAACCCTGCAGGGGTATACTTCTTCACACACGCTCTCACCACTTATCGCCGCTTACACGACATGTACTGCAACCTTCAAGCGGAAGCCCAACGTGGGTGTCGGCCACAGCCTACCTAAACACTCAAGTCCCTAGTCCAGGTTTATCGCCTATTCGGTTCCATCCGCAGGAGTCCGCCGAGGTTTCCCATACAGCCCCGAACGATGTGTGCAGGGTTCCCGAGATACCAAACGGCACTCGGTACACCGGCCACGGTGCCTACCGCAACACAACCCACCCCTAAGGTCAGCGCTATGTGCGGCCCCCAAAGATGCTACAAACACCGTAAACTACTTGCAACTCCCTGACTATGAACAGGGTGGTTAAGAAGCCGAGAGGGTCCATTGGTTTCGGGCCCAATGCGTGGTAGTAGCTAGTTCATGGATCACAAACACAGATCTCAGTTCTTAAGTTCGGCCTCAATGAAACAACCCACCATGTACTCCTACATGGCCTCTCATCGATACCTTTACCAAATCGTGTTCAACACTTACACTCTCGAACCAACACAACCTTTCACTCCAGTTCATCATCCCGATGAGCCGACTGACACAACTCTAAGCATAGCAAGCATAGCATGGTAGGAATCACAAACATGGCTCAACCAACTCCTACACATACTAGTGGGTTTCATCTAGTTACCGTGGCAATGACAGTCATGCAAAGGAAGTGGGTTCAACTACCGCAGCACACAACAGTTGAATCGCGTTGTCTTAATGCAGAAGATGAGAGCGTAGCGAGAACATGGGTTTGTATCGAATGTTCAATGAATTGCTTGCTCGATGGAACTGGGTAGAGAACTGCCTTCGATGGGTAATCGAGGTTATCTTCGGGCAGAACCTATCATGGAAACACACCAAAATAAACATACAACCAATATGCAACAATATGATGCATGCTATGACATGGCAAGATGAATGTGTGTTGGCCTAATGCAAGTTGAAGGATAGGATGATCTCATTTGAACCAAAGGTTCAAATGATAGATCATATGAGTTAGTCCTAATGGTGCAAAATCTTAATCTGGTTATTCAGCATAGTTAACTTGTTTTAACATGCATGAAACCTGTACCAATGGATAGAGTGTATTTTTCTGATAATTTTTCATATATAAATCTTTGCATTTGGAGTTATAGAATAAAAGTTATAAGCATTTGAAATTTGAATTATATTCTGGATTTTATTATATAAAATAATTCCAGAATTTGAATTAATGCGCCAAGATGAGGTCAAGATGACGTCAGGGGTCAACGGGGTCGCCCAGGTCAAACTGACCAGTGGGACCCGCATGTCGTTAGTTTAACTAATTAGTTTTAATTAAAACTAATCCTAATTAGATTAGCTGGAGGGGTCCACTGCCATCGACCCGCAGGGTCAACAGGCCCACGGTGAGGTCAACTCACGGCGCTCAGCCGCCGGGCGAGGCCAGACGACGGCGGAGCAAGTGCCTTTGCACTTTCCGGCTCCAAATGGAACGCTGGGAGCACCTACGGTAGCTGGAGGTGAGCCGCGTTTAGTGGTGGAGTTAGTTTAGGTCGGGATGGCCGGAGTGGGCGCCGGCGACGAGTCGGGCGGCGACCGGGGCTCGGCCACCGACGGGTTAGGGGTTAGCGGCCTCGGCGAGGCTCGGGGAGTGTACGGTTAGCCTCGTTGGAGAGTGGTGAGTGTGATGGACATAGCGGTGCGGCCAATAGGTGACCGGAGGCTCGTCGGCGACGAGCGCCATGCAGGTGAGTTCAGCGATCGCCGGGTGCTCGCTGTGGTGCAAGAAGGAGAGAACGGAGAGGATAGAGAGGTAGCTAGGTTCACGGTGAACCTGCGGGAAGCTTCGTCGGGTCGGGGGCGGACTGATGCGGCGGCGGCGACGATGGGGATCTCCGCCGGCCTTGGACTCGGTCGAGGTCGGAGTAGTGGCCTCGGGGTCTTGGAGCGAGGGGACTAGCTGGCTAGGGGTAACTGGTGCGGCGGAGCGCCGACATGGCGGCGAGGTGCGTGGACGGCGGGAGCACGGCGGCGACGGTGGCGTGTCGGCGATGGCGCGGCCAGTCGAGAGCGAGCGAGAGAGAGAGGGGGGAAGTGCGGTGTCTGGGGGGTTCGGGGACGACGCGGGTCGCCCCGAGTCGGCGAGGCGGCGAGGGCGGGCAGGCGGCGGCTAGCTGCGTGGCGCGCTCACAAGACGCCGCCGGGCATTAGCCTGCTCGCTGTCTGGCCGAGCCAAGCAGCTACGGCGCTCTTGTTGGGCTGGGCCGCAGGGGCCGGTGTCATGCATGTAAGGGTTTTCCCATTTTTATCTTTTTCTAATTCCTGCAATTCTGTTTAGGGTTTTTAAAATACCAAAACCTTTTCAAAAATTACCAAAATGCTCCTGGTCACTAGTTGAATATTCCCAACATGAAACATTTTAGTTTAACAATTTTGAACACTTAAAATAATTTTCATAATTTAAAATGCCCATTTCAAAACTTGTGATTTAATTATAGAACCCTTAGGTGACCTAGAAAATGTCCCACCTTCTTTGACATGGATCTTAAACCCAAACAAAGAGGATGAGTATTTTGAAGGGCATTTCGGATTCATTGAATTAAATTTTAATAAACCCTAGTTATTTTAAAAGGGGGGGGGGGGTGTTCTGGGGTTTCCTGCCTTCCCCATTTCAAATTCAGATGAAAGTTAAACATGATGCACACCCTAATGCATGGTCTATCTGGGATGTGACACTCGTCATCATCGGTGAACATTCTCATGTTGATCGTATCTTCTATACGAATCGTGTTCGACCTTTCGGTCTCCGTGTTCCGAGGCCATGTCTGTACATGCTAGGCTCGTCAAGTAAACCCTAAGTGTTTTCGCGTGTGTAAATCTGTCTTACACCGTTGTATGTGAACGTAAGAATCCATCACACCCGATCATCACGTGGTGCTTAGAAGCGACGAACTTTAGCAACGGTGCACGCTTAGGGAAACACTTCTTGAAATTGTTGTAAGGATCATATTATTTACTACCGTCGTTCTAAGTAAACAAGATGTATAAACATAATAAACATCACATGCAATTATATAGTAGTGACATGATATGTCCAATATCATAAAGCTCCATTGATCTCCATCTTCGGGGCTCCATGATCATCTTGTCACCAGCATGACACCATGATCTCCATCATCATGATCTCCATCATTGTGCCTTCATGAAGTTGTCACGCCAACGACTACTTCTACTTCTATGGCTAACGCGTTTAGCAATAAAGTAAAGTAAGTTACATGGCGTTCTTCAATGACACGCAGGTCATACAAAATAAAGACAACTCCTATGGCTCCTACCGGTTGTCATATTCATCGACTTGCAAGTCGTGATTCCTATTACAAGAACATGATCTCATACATCACAATATGTCATTCATCATTCATCACAACTTGGCCATATCACATCACATGACAATTGCTGCAAAAACAAGTTAGACGTCCTCTAATTGTTGTTGCATCTTTTACGTGGCTGCAATTGGGTTCTAGCAAGAACGTTTTCTTACCTACGAATAACCACAACGTGATCTTGTCAACTTCTATTTACCCTTCATAAGGACCCTTTTCATCGAATCCGCCCAACTAAAGTAGGAGAGACAGACACCCGCCAGCCACCTTATGCAACTAGTGCATGTTAGTCGGTGGAACCGGTCTCACGAAGCGCACGTAAGGTTGGTCCGGCCGCTTCATCCCACAATACCGCGGAAGCAAGATAAGACTAGTAGCGGCAAGTAAATTGACAAGATCCACGCCCACAACTAAATTGTGTTCTACTCGTGCAATAGAGAACTACGCATAGACCTAGCTCATGATGCCACTGTTGGGGAACGTTGCAGAAAATTAAAATTTTTCCTACGGTTTCACCAAGATCCATCTATGAGTTCTACTAAGAAATGAGTCAAGAGAGAGAGTTTGCATCTACATACCACTTGTAGATCGAATACGGAAGCGTTCGAGGGAGTGGTGATGATGAAGACGTTCCCAACGTGATTCCGATCACCGATGACCAAGTGCTGAACGGAAAGCACCTCCGCTCAACACACGTGCGGGATTTACGGCGCCTCTCTTCTGCCTTGATCCAGCAAGGAGGAAGGAGAGGTTGAGGAAGATGACTCCAATGGCAGCACGACGGCGTGGTGCAGATGGAGGACTGTTCTCCCAGAGGGCTTCGCCAAGCTTATGCGGAGGAGGAGAGGTGTTGGGAGGGAGGGCTGCGCCTTCAATGGTGTGTGCAGCCCTCCCTTCACCCCTCTATTTATAGGGAAGGAGGAGGGCGGCCCCTCTAGATGCATCTAGAGGGGGGGCGGCGGTTATGGAGGGGGGCTTGCCCCCAAGCAAGGGGGGCGCCTTAGGGTTCCCTCAACCCTAGGAGCATGGTCCAAGGGAGGGGTGCGCCCAGCCCACTAGGGGCTGGCTGCCTCCCACGCAGCCCAAGTGGCCCCCGAAGGGGTGGTTCCTCCCGTGGTCCTCCGAACCTTTCCGTGGACCCTCCATAATACCGATATGACCAAAACTTTTCCGTTGTCTGCTTTGACGACTTCCCATATATAAATATTTACCTCCGGACCATTCCGAACTCCTCGTGACGTCCGGGATCTCATCCGGACTCAACAACATTCGCAATCACATACAAGTCTTCCTATTAACCCTAGCGCCACCGAACCTTATGTGTAGACCCTACGGGTTCGGGAGACATGTAAACATGACCGAGACGCTCTCCGTCAATAACCAACAGCGGATCTGGATACCCATGTTGGTTCCCACTCGCCTCGATGTTGTCATCGGATGAACCACGATGTCGAGGGTTCAAGCAACCCCAGTATGCTATTCCCTTTGTCGACGGTATGTTACTTGCCCGAGACTCGATCGTCGGTATCCCAATACCTCGCTTAGTCTCGTTATCGCAAGTCACTTTACTCGCATCAGAATGCATGATCCCGTGACCGCACACTTGATCACTTTGAGCTCATTATGATGATGCATTACCGAAAGTGGGCCCAAGGATACCTCTCCGTCATAATGGAGTGACAAATCCTGCCTCGATCCGTGTCAACCCAATGCACACTTTCGGAGATTCCTGTAATGCACCTTTATAGTCACCCGATTCGCCGTGAAGTTTGGTACACCCAAAGCATTCCTACGGTATCCGGAGTTACACGATCTCACGGTCTAAGGAAGAGATACTTGACATTGGAAAAGCTCTAGCAAAACGAACTACACGATCTTTGTGCTATGCTTAGGATTGTCTTGTCCATCACGCCATTCTCCTAATGACGTGATCCCGTTGTCAATGACATCGATGTCCATAGTCGAAACTATGACTATCTGTTGACCAACGAGCTAGTCAACTAGAGGCTTACTAGGGACGTATTGTAGTCTATGTATTCACACGTGTATTACGATTTCCGGATAATGCAGTTGTAGCATGAATAAAAGACAATTATCATGAACAAGGAAATATAATAATAATGCTTTTATTATTGCCTCTAGGGCATATTTCCAACACCTTGCTGGAGGAGTTTTATTCAAGGCGAACTGTCAAGGGGGTCCCATAAATCACCCAACCGCGTAAGGAACACAAACTCAAGGAACATAACACCGGTATGATGGAAACTAGGGCGGCAAGAGTGGAACAAAACACCAGGCATAAGGCCGAGCCTTCCACACTTTACCAAGTATATAGATGCATTAATTAAATAATAGATATTGTGATATCCCAAAATATCCATGTTCCAACATGGAACCAACTTCAACTTCACCTGCAACTAGCAATGCTATAAGAGGGGCTGAGCAAAAGTGGTAACATAGCCAAACAACGGTTTGCTAGGAAAAGGTGGGTTAGAGGCTTGACATGGCAATATAGGAGGCATGATATAGCAAGTGGTAGGTATCACGGCATAGCAAAAGAGCGAGCAACTAGCAAGCAAAGATAGAAGTGATTTCGAGGGCATGGTCATCTTGCTTGCAAAGTTCTCAGAGTTGTCGAAAGCTTGATCCTCGTAAGCGTTCTCCACAGGTTCCTCGTTCACGTACTCGTCTCCAGGCTCTACCCAAAGCAAGAACACAAGAGAAGGAACAACCACGATGCAATGCACAAGCAACATGATGCAAAATATGGCATGATATGCGAGATGTGATATGCAATGCATATGCTTGCTCCGGAAGGAAAAAGATGTACAAGGCATCAACTTGGCAAACCAAGTATGCCACTGAAAAGATGAGATGATTTCGGTTGAAATCGATATAAAGATCATCAGAATCAGATGCACGGTTTGCAAATGACAAGCAAAACAAGGATGGCACAATTATGCGATTAACAGCACGATGCCACTTAGTATGCAACAAGAAACTAAGCTACTGCACTCCAACATAACAACAAAGCATATGACAGTGATTCACTCAAGATGCTTGACAAAAAATGAACACTGAGCTACGGCTAAATCACACCAAGCAGGTTCAGACAAGCATGGCAAAAGTGCAAAAGATATCAGCTTCACAGACTTATTCCCTCACTGACCATGAGCCAAAAGGGCACAGAAAATATGATGGCACCCATGTAAACATAGCAAGTTTCGTTACAGATTCAGACTTAGCAGAATAACAGAGCATGGCATAAACAGAATTATGAAGGCATCTTTGCGAGCTCGATTCACTCATCACAAGGCATTGCATGACAAGATAAGCATAGCCTCAGCAAGAAGACATGTTCATGAAACTAAACATGGCAAGAAAAAGATCATAGCATGCATGTATCACTAGCAACAACCGGGGCGAAATTGATTAACATGTAAACAATCTGCCAGGAACATTTTATAGCAAAATTAGAGCGAAATTAAGACATGCTAGAGCACTCCATAGCTTCCAACAGGGGCATGGATGGATAGAGCACATCCATATGTCCAAAACATCCTTATTGATCATACTCAAAAGAGGCATGGATCTCACTGTAGCAACATGAATACATGGCATAAAAATAACAACAGGGAAATGACTAAGTGAAATTCTAAGTCCCTGAAAACAACAATATCACGAGAGCTACTTTGCATGCTTGTGCTAGTCACCACATTGATCAAAAAAATACATAGCACCCCTGTAAAGATGGAATGGCATAGCCCAAACCACATGTAGAGCTCATGCCCATAAGATGCGCACATAAAATGTGACAAAAATGACAAATGCTCATAATCTGATAAGAATCAGTAACTAACATTTTATAGCACTCTTGCATCAGAGATTTGAGCATCAATATGACCTCATACAAACATGCCACAATGGAACAAAATGAGGAGCACATCGTGATGAACATTTTGACATATCGTGCATGCAAAACGGATCTATGGATGAGGAGTTATGGCATGTTAAACAGAGCTTCAAAATGCAAAAAATATATAAAGACTTGGAGGAAATTTCGGGTCAACCCTCGTTTTCAGATCTGGATCTGGCGCTCGTGGATCGAGGATGGCCGGCCCACTCGCCGGAGTTCTGGCCGGAGTCGAGGAGGGAGGCAGCCGGGGTCGCTCCGGCGGTGGTTGCCGACACCGGCGGAGGGCAGCGCGCGGCGAGGCGGCGCGCAGGGACGACGGCGGCTGCGCGCGACGCTGGGAGGAGGCGGCAGGCTGGGCGCGGCATCGCCAACAAGCTCTGGGCGGCGGGGGGAGACGGTCGGCGCGGCGGCGCCGGGGCGGGAGGCAGGGGCTGGGTTGAGGGATCGGGCCGGGAGGGCCTCCCGCGGGCCCTGCGGGCTTCGGCGGCGGATGCGGCGAAGTGGGTGCAGCCCGGTGACGTGGCAGGCAGCGATTAGTCGGGCGGCGGCGGTGGTTTCGTCCGGCTCGGCCCGGACGTGTCTGGCGGCGGTGGAGTGTGTAGTTAGGGTTTGGTCTGCGCGAAAATTCCGGGAGGGGCACATATTTATATCTAGGAGGAGGTAGGAGTGTCCAAATGGAGTGTAGTTTTCGCCCACACGATCGTGATCCGACGAAGAAGGACATGGAAGTGGTTTGGATGGGTTATTGGGCTGGTTTGGAGGGGTGTTGGGCTGCAGCACACATGAGGCTTTTGTGGTTACCCGGTTAACCGTTGGAGTATCAAACGGAGTCCAAATGGCACGAAACTTGACAGGCGGTCTACTGGTGGTGTACCAAGGCCGCTTGGCAAACCTCGGTCCATTCCTAGAAAGTTTAACACCCGCTCACGAAAAGAGACAAGAGGGAAATGCCCGATGACATAGGAGTGTTGGATTGCAGAACGGACACCGGTGAAACGCTCGGATGCATGAGACGAACACGTATGCAAATGCGATGCACATGATGCCATGATATGAAATGCATGACATGAACAAAATGCAAAACAAAGACAAAACCCAACCATGGAGGGAATATCATAACACATAGCCGAAAATGGCAAGAGTCGGAGTTACAAATATGGCAAGTTACATCCGGGGTGTTACAGCACACGAGGTAAAATTTTAAACAGGTATTATATTACATAGCCGAACTTGTTTCGTAATACATGGCGAGACAATATGAATATATTCATTCAAAGATAACATCCTTCACACATTGCTCGGCCACAATGCGGGATCTGTCGGATTTCGGGTTCCGACAGACCCTCTAGGTTCGAACTCTGGGGTGTACGCGGAGATCACACCTCCAACCTACCTACACCTCGTCGCCTCGCAAAGATCTAAACTACACAAGGAGCAACACAAGGGACACAAGTTTTATACTAGTTCGGGCCACCATTGTGGTGTAATACCCTACTCTAGTGTGTGGTGTGGTGGATTGCCTCTGGGGCTGATGATGAACAGTACAAGGAAGAACAGCCTCGCGAGGGTCTGGTCTTGGCCTGTGTGATGAACTGCTAGGGGGAGTTCAGTCGCTTCTCTCCCTCTCTCTAGATGCCTTTACCCTGTGGGTGGCTAGTCCTATTTATAGGCAGAGGCCCTGGGCCTCTTCCCAAATATTGAGCGGGAAGGGCGCCAACAATTGGCCATTTTGAAGGGGAACATCTAGCACACTTATCATGACTAAAATCGGTCCTCGCCTGCCAAGGACTCTGACGGTGACGCCGGCTTGGGCTCCACGATGACCTCCTACCGGCCGTTTAGCTGGTCCTGGTCTTGTTGCACCGAAATGGTTGCCTTTGCTTGATGATCTTTGCCTGCGCTTGCCTCCTTTGCACTAAAGAGGAAATGAAGACACTGCGCGGGCTAGCGCCCGCCTGGCGCCCTTGGTCGTCAAGGCTTGCGTCATGGGCACCTCGTGAGGTATCCCGCATTGATCTCTCCGCCTCCTCGCGAGCCAGCCTGACGAGGCCGTGCCTGAGGAAGCTTCATGTCGCCTGCCCCGCGAGGCTTGGCCCCTCGTGAGGGTCTTGAGCTTGTGCTGATGAAGATGGGACGTACTGGGCCACCCCTTGAGCCACGCCGCAGGCCACAAGCAGGCAAGTCTGGGTACCCCTGCCCTTAACGCCGACAAGAGCCCCGGCCCAAAGCGGCGCTGGACTTCGCTTAGCAGAGAAGCGAAGGGCAAGGTGACGCCCTGGCCCTAACAGCCTGCGGTTTTGGGCGCCAAGTGGCGGTTGATTGGACGTGGCGTCTCCACTTCCCCACGATGCCTCGGCAATCGCACGAATTGACAAGTCCCTGCATGCAAAGCGGGTCATGATTACTGTGATCGTGGAGTTCACGGTTGGCCTTCCTCAAGAGGCACGGAAGGGCGCGCCTCTTCCACCATCTCTTCTTGCTTCTCCTTATTCTCCATGGCTCCGCCAAGAGGTTCTGGCCGCGGAGAAAGAAAAGGCCCGCCAGTGGAGCCTCGACTCTCCCGCCAAGCGCTGTCGAGGCCGCCCTAGCAAGCACCTGTGGCTCCTCAGAAGCGGCTTCCCGCGCCATGGAGGCGATCTCCGCGCGACGAAGCGCCGTGCCGTTGATGGGGGCGCGCTTCACTGCGTGCGACCCCCAGGCCAGTGCTTCCACTCGGCAGAGGTGCTGCCGGAGTTTGTTGTGTGGTCGGTTGAGCCGACCAGCACCAACTCCAGCTTCCCGCCTTTTTAGGTGAACTTCGGCGGCGCCCGGGCGGCCTTTTGGCTCCAGTGCGACGGTTGTTGCAGCCGGCCTCTGAGGCTTCGCTGGAGGTCTCCGCCGCCGAGCGTGGTCTCACCCGCTGGCTGGCAAACGTTTGCCCGCTCGCGTGGTCTGAGCCGGTGGTGCACCCTGCACTTCAAGTTCGACGGCGATGCCACCCTCTACGTGAGGGTGTTCGGGGAAGATGGTCGCCGTGCTGGGTGCTGCCCCGAGGACGACGACCACGGCCGTGGGCTTAACCCCGGCGACAATCGGGATGAAGATGACAGCGCGCGCGTGGTCGGCGGCGCTCGGGGCTCGTCGAGCTTCGGCAGCTCTTCTTCGGACAGCGGCTCCTCCAGCGGTGGCCACGACCAGCCTCCACGCTGCCGCGCCCGCCTGGAGGGAGGTAGCGGGTCTGCCCGCCATCGCGCCTCAGTGAAGCGCGAGAGGGAGTCCGGCTGAGCTCCGGAGGCAGTTCGAGCCTTCCCCGCGAGTTGGTGTCAAGCGAGCCGCGCCCATTTTGTTCTTCTCCTTTTCATGCGCAAAGAGACAGTAGTGTAGGGCCCCGCGGGGGCGTGCTTGGACTGTTGCCGTTAATTATCGTACTGTTTCCGTTATTTCTGTATTAGGCTTCTGTGCCACACGCCAACAAGATAGAAATTACTTAGCTTGGGGCGACTGTCATGGTTCGCCTCGAGGCCGAGGCCTCGTCGAACGCTTCATGCCCCGCAAAGATTAGCCAGAGAGGTAGCTTCCAAGGCTGCCAGGAGGCGACCACCCAGGTCCTGTGTTCAAGTCAAGGTGCCCGTGGGGCATGGACTGAGGGGTGCTCCCAGAGGGACCCGGCTAGGGAAGCCTCAAACAATAGGGGCAGAAAACATCATGAGGGAGCTCATTGTTCTCGCGAGACTCAAGGAGAGAAATCGAGGCAAGAGAGCAAAGAAGGCAAAGAGTCACAAGCCAAAGACGGCAACAACTTCAATAAAACTTCAAACGGGAATGAACAAGGTAACTGCAGAAAGCAAATGAAAAATCCGCGTCCGGCACCTAATCTAGTCTTCGACGTCTTCTCACCAGCGCGGAGCTAAGTGCTGCCACTGGCGTGGAGGGAGCCCTGGGCCCGAGGCCGGGCGCCTGGGACTCCGGGCGGTACAGCCCCAACTCATTATTACGAGAGTGTCACGGGCGGCGAGCTTCACAGCATTGGCCTTCTTCACAGGCTCCGGCCTTTCTTGGGAAGCGAACTTCACGTGTGTTGGCCTTCTTCATGTGCTCTAGGCCTTTTCCAAAACACAGAACTTCACAGCATTCGCTTTCTTCACAGTGCACCGGCCTTTCTCGTAAAGATAAGCTTCACAGCGCTTGCCTTCTTCATAGGCACCGGCCTTTTAGGGGTAAAACCTCCGGAGGTGCCGGATGTTCCACGCGCTCAACGGGCACCCTCCCGAGTCTCCAAGCGCTGGAGCCGGGCCTGGAAACATGAATAACCTTGAACGGGCCCTCCCACATGGGATGAGCTTATGCAGTCCCTCCCCGAGAGAACCCGTCTCGAGCACGAGGTCCCCTACATCAAGAGTTCTGGGGCGAATGTTGCGGCAAGTGGTATCGCCGCAAAGGCTTGTGGGCACCTCACCGCCAGAGTGTGGCTTCTCGACGATGCTCCTCCCCAAAGACGAGGTCCGCCCCCGCATGGCGCCCCTGCGCCTCGTCGAACGCCAGACCTGCAAGGAACGACGCCCGACTCGTGAGGGAGGACCGCTCAGCCCATAGACCAGAAGAACAGGGTCTCGCCAATGGCTTGGTCGCGTCAAGGATGGACCACAACACGGATGAAGCTCATCGCATTAGCCCCGCCGCAGCCTCCAGCTTCTTCTTGAAGGTCCTGGTTTTGAGGCCCCTCAGACCTCTCGCGCTGGCCCGCCGCCCGACCGCTGTTCGCGGGTGCGCTATCAAGCGTAGCATACGTGCGTCCCAAGGTTAGCACAGTATGTTTTGAAGAGGTTACTGGTGAACTGCGAACTGTTGTCGGTGATGATGCGGTTCGGCACCCCGAACCAGCTCATGATGCCCTTGATGAACTTGACCGCAGAACCTGCGGGGATGGTGCAGACAACTTCCACTTCAGCCCGCTTGGTGAACTTGTCCACAGCGACGTAGAGGTAGCGATATCCTCCCGGCGCCCGAGGGAACGGGCCCAGGATATCCAGCCCCCAGACTGCGAATGGCCATGAGAGAGGTATAGTTTGCAGACCTCCCGCCGGCTGATGGATCTGCTTGGCATGGAATTGGCAGGCCTCGCAAGCCTTCACCAGTTCCACGACATCATTGAGCACAGTGGGCCAATAGAACCCACTACGGAACGCCTTGCCAACGAAGGTCCGTGATGAGGAGTGATGCCCACAGTCCCCACCATGTATGTCTGCCAGCAGCTCCTTCCCTTGCTCCCTGGAAATGCAACGTAGGGACACATCATTCGGTCACTTCCGGTAGAGTTCTCCATCCCTGATGCAGTACGCCGTGGCTTGCCGCGCCACACGCTCTGCTTCCTCCTCCTTTTCCGGCAAGGTCCCTTGCGCTGTAACTCCGAGATTCAGGATCCAGCACCTCCCGAGGTTTCCAGCCGGGGCAGTGCATGCCTCGAGGCCGGGCCACGATCGGGCCCCGAGGCGGTGGGGGGGATCTCTTCCTGAGGCTGCAGCGTGCTTGACAGCGATGGTATTGCCGAGGGCTTGAAGAGCCGCTCCTCGAAGACGCCAGGTTCCTGAGGTAGCCGCCTGGATGCCCGTTTGGGGATGTCATTAGCCTCTTGATTGGTGCCACGAGGCACATGCTGCAACTCTAGTCCCCAGAACTGCTTCTCCATCCTGCGGACCTCCGCGAGGTAGGCTCCCATGTGCTCATCCCTCGGCTCGTATACTTTGTTGGAGAAGTTGACGAGGAGTTGTGAATCACCCTTGATGGTAAGGCGCTTAACTCCTGTGGCGATCATGCCTTCGTGCCAGCTATCGTGCCTTCATATTCTGCTATGTTGTTGGAGACCTTTTCACGTGCCGGAAACAGAGCTGCACGGCGAGTAGAGCTTGTCTTGAGTAGGAGATATAAGCACCAAGGCCAGCCCCGCGCCGTGTCCGGAGAATGCCCTGCTGAAGTACATGACCCAACCGTCCCGTGCCTCGCTTCCGGGAGAGGGATCGATCCTCATCAGCCTTGAGGCCCGGCGCCCCGTCCATTCCGCCACACGGAAGTCCTGCTAGCTGCCCCTTTGATGACTCGTGGTGCTGAATTTAGCTGAAACGCTTGCAGCTCGATGTTCCACTCAAGGACTCTTCCAAATGAAAGTTAGCTCTCGAGCACCTTTTCCAAGGGGTACGCCGAGACAACCTTGATGGGATGGCCTCGAAAATAGTGCCGCAGCTTGGGCGAGGCCACCAATAGCGTGAGGAGGAGTTTCGGGCATGGGGTACCGCTACTGGCCCCGCAACACTGTGGCCGACGGGCACATGGGTGTTTGACGAGGTTGGAAGTGCTGGTGCTACTGGTGTCCTCCGGAGGCCGGGGTGCCTCCTGAGACAGTGGATCCCCCAGCGGCTGGTCGCCAGGGGGAGGGGTCTCTACTGTTCGAAAAGGCCCGCGGCAGCTGATCCTTCTTGGCTGTGGTAGTGGTCTCTGTGAGGCCCCCTTGATCCTGCTTCGCCTTGACCCGGGCAGCTGCCGTGGCTTTGGTCCAACGCTCCTCCCTAACCGCCACTGTGGTTGCGCCGGCAGAGTAGGGAGGGCTGCAAGGTAGAGCACCAGGGTCTCTTGAGGGCGCTGAGCCACCATTACGGAGGGCTGGTTAAGTACCTTTGAGATCTTGAATGCCTTGTCGGCCTCTTCACCATTCAAAGGGGCCCTTTTTCTTCATCAGCTTGAAGAAGGGTAGCGCTCATTCCCCTACTTGGAGATGAAGCGCCCTAGTGCGGTCACGCCCAAAGGAGCTTCTCAGATCTCTCTGAGGGTCTTCGGCGGGCTCATTTCCTCGACTGTTTTGACCATTTCTGGGTTAGCCTCGATGCCCCGGTGGGACACGAGGAAGCCCAAGAGCTTGCCCGAGGGGACCCCAAACACACACTTCTCCGGGTTGAGCCGCAGGTCCACTGCATTGAGGCTCGCGAAGGTTTCCTCCAGGTCTTGTATCAGGGTTCAGGCCTCACGAGACTTCACCACAATGTCATCGACGTAAGCCTCAACATTCTTCCCGAGCTGCCGACCTAAGGCGATGTGCATCAGCCGCTGAAAGGTCGCTCCTGCCTTGCGCAGCCCGAACGGCATGCAGGTGTAGCATATACACTCCACACGGGGTTAGGAAAGCCATTTTTTCCACTTCTTCTACCGCCATCTTGATCTGGTGATAGCCAGAGAAGGCATCCAGGAAACATAACAGGTCGCACTCGGCGGTGGAGTCGACGATCTAATCGATACGTGGCAGCGGGAGTGGATCATGCGGGCAGGCTTTGTTGAGGTTGGTGAAGTCGACACACATGCGTTCCTTCCCCCCTTTCTTTGGCACGACAACCGGTTAGCCAACCAATCTGGGTATCGGACTCGCGAATGACCCCCGCCTTTAGCTTGCGGGTCTCTTGGATGATGAAAGCTCGCTTCGCTGGACTGCCGCCTCGCTTCGCTTCACGGGCGCACGCTGGGGTACACGTTGAGGTGTTGCTCGACACGCCTTTGGGACCCCTGCCAGCTGATCAGGTTCCCATGCGAACACCTTCTTGTTCAAGCGTAGGAACTTGACCAGGGCCTCCTCCTTCTCGGGCTCGAGGTTGGCGCCTATGGTGAAGGTGGCATTAGTGGATCTGTCCTCGTCGACTAGTATCTGCTTGGTTTCTGCCTTGTCTTGGGTGAACAACTGCTTCTTCTTGGCCGGTGCTGCCCCCTTGGGCTCGGGGGCATCTGAGTCGGCAGGCTGTGCCGCCGCCGCAGTCTTGAAGACGAGCTTGAGTACTTGCAACGCATCCCCGGTGTCTCCGGACACAGTGAGGACGCCGCTGCTCCCGGGCATCTTCATGAGGTTGTACGCTGGGTGAGTCGCGCCATGAATCGGGCTAGTGCTGGGTAGCCGAGGATGGCGCTTACGGAGGCCGATGGGGGTGATGTCGGTCGATTAGCTCCGCGCGGAAGTTGTCGAGGTGCCAAGGTCACCGGAAGACGGATCTGCCCTGTGGAGCCGGGCGGAACCTCCTCCGACGCCCAAGAAGGGCCTGGCAATGGGTTAAGCGCCCAGCGGTACGTGGAGGAGGCTGAAGGCTTCAACCGAGAGCACACTGAGGCCTGCGCCGCCGCTGATGAGAGTCCCGTGACGGCTACTCCGCAGATGGTGGGGTACACAAGATTGGGAGCGCGCCCGAGCAGGCTGAGTTGGAGGGGTGATCCTCCGAGCTGAAGGCCAGATCGGCCTTGGGCGCCGATCGACCCGGAGGAGCCCCATGCTGCGCAGAGGTGGCGCCGATCTGGTGGACGAATGGCTTGATGTTGCGGCTTGAAGGTGGCGCATGCGAGCCGCCCAGGAGAGCTGCAACGATCGGGCGCCGCAGCGTGGCCGGGCGAGGAAGAGGTCGCAGCCTCCCAAGAGGCTACGGAAGCCGCCGGTGGAGGAGCAGCACATGCTGGGCCCCGTGAGGGCCATGGGAAGCCGCCAGCTATGACCTCGCTGTCGCCGCCTGCCGAGGACGGCCCCTCAGACGCCAAAGCAGGAAGGCCAGCGGATCGGGCCGGCTGCCAGAAGCGGTATGCCTCCGCTTGAACTTGTTTGGCCATCGCACTGCCGCAGGCTGGGGCCAAGGCTCGAGCCCCCGCCCTCGCGCCGGGCGCTTAGCGATCGAGCGGGCGGTGCGCTGCTCATCATAGGGCTTAATCGCGATGTTGGCGGAGAGCGGTCAGCGGAAGGGAAAGCTCCAACAAGACTTCTACCGGCGCGCTAAATGTCGGATTTCGGGTTCCGCAGACCTCTAGGTTCAAACTCTGGGTGCACGCGAGATTACACCTCCAACCTACCTACACCTCGTCACCTCGCAAAGATCTAAACTACACAAGGAGCAACACAAGGGACACAAGGTTTATACTGGTTCGGGCCACCATTTTGGTGTAATACCCTACTCTAGTGTGTGGTGTGGTGGATTGCCTCTGGGGCTGATAACGAACAGTACAAGGAAGAACAGCCTCGCGAGGGTCTGTTCTTGGCCGGTGTGATGAACTGCTAGGGGGAGTTCAGTCGCTTCTCTCCCTCTCTCTAGATGCCTCTACCCTGTGGGTGGCTAGTCCTATTTATAGGCAGAGGCCCTGGGCCACTTCCCAAATATTGAGCGGGAAGGGCGCCAACAATTGGCCATTTTGAAGGGGAAAATCTAGTACACTTATCCTGACTAAAGTCGGTCCTCGCCTACCAAGGACTCTGACGGTGACGCCGGCTTGGGCTCCACGATGACCTCCTTCCGGCCGTTTAGCTAGTCCTGGTCTTGTTGCACTGAACTGGTTGGCTTTGCTTGATGCTCTTAGCCTGTGATTGCCTCCTTTGCACCAAAGAGGAAATGAGGACATCGCTGGCTGGCGCCTACCGGGCGCCTTTTGGTCGCCATGGCTTGCGCCATGGGCACCTCGTGAGGTATCCCGCTTGATCTCTCCGCCTCACGGGCCAGCCTCGACGAGGCCGCACTGAGGAAGCTTCCGCCCGCCCATGAGGCTTGGCCTCGCGAGGGTCTTGAGCTTGTGTTGATGAAGATGGGCTGTACTGGGCCACCCCTTGAGCCATGCCGCAGGCCGCAGGCAGGCAAGTCTGGGTACCCCCGTTCCCAGAACGCTGACAGGATCCCTCCAGGACGTCGCTAAAATATCGCTCCGGCGTGCGGTGCTCCTTGCTTGCGGGTGGTCCTTCGGTTGCGACCGTGATGGCGTTCATCTTCGCCCACTGCATCTTGACACGGGCGAAGGCCATCCGCGCACCTTCAATACAGACCGACCGCTTGATGGCATCAAGCCGAGGGCAGGCATTGACTAGCCGCCTCACGAGACCAAAGTAGCTGTTGGGTATGGCTTCGGCAGGCCACAACCGGATTATTAAGTCCTTCATGGCCAGTTCGGCCACCCTATGTAGCTCGACCAGCTGTTTTAGTTGATCGCTAAAGGTCACCGCATGTTCTGGCGCAAGGTATTGCGACTGCAACAGCCTCGCTGAGCTCCCTCTTCGCTCAAAAGAATTCGGCAAAGGTCGTAAATGTCATGCGCAGCAGATCCAAGAACGCCTCGAGAACTCCAAATCTAGGTCAGTAAGGGATACCTCTTCCTCACATACTTGCTTTGCATAATAAAAGCCTTACCCATAGCGATCTTCTTGGCCTCCTAGATCTCCTTGAGGGAACCTTGGGCTTCAACCCGGTCCTCTTGTGCGCTTTGGCGGGCCTTTGCGAGTTCGGACTCTTGGTCCGCATGCTAGCGCTCCAAGGACTTGTACTTCTTCAAGGCGTCGTGGAGCTCCTTCTGGACCTCCCCAACCCTGGCCTCATGCTTTTTCAGGGCAGCTTGTTCCTTCGCTGCCCTCTCCTCGGCCTCGGCCAGCGCTTTCTTGAGGGTTTCAACCTCTGTAGCCGCTCCTACAAATATCATAGCACTATGGTCAGCCAACATCATTTATTTTTTCTTAACATACAACAATTCATAACATACCTTGCTTCTCCTCTAGCTGTTTCCTTGCCTAGCCGAGCTCTTCTTCGGCCCGCTCCAGACTCTGCTTTAGTCCAGAGACCTCAGCAGCATGAGAGGTTTCGGCCAGCAACAACGCCTGCTTATTCACATATGTCGGATGTGGGGTTTCGGCAAACCCTTAAGGTTCGAACACTGGGGTGCGTGCGAAGTCTTTCCCTCCTACCGATCTATGCTCTAGCTCACTAAGATCTTGCGGAAGAACTCGACGAACTCACAACACAGAAAGAGACACGGGGTTTATACTGGTTCGGGCCATCGCTAGGTGTAATACCCTACCCAAAGGTGGTGGTGGTGGATTGCCTCTTGGGCTGATGATGAATAAGATAAGGAAGAACAGCCTCCTGAGGTTGAGGTGTTCTTGTGTTTGTGTTGCTAAGGAAGATCTGAGCCAGCTCTCGATCCGTCCCCTCCTATTGTGGTGGCTAGTCCTATTTATAGAGGCCCTGGTCCTCTTCCCAAATGTTGAGCGGGAAGGGAGCCAAAAACGGCGGGCAAATTTGAAAGGGGACAGCTAGTACAAGCTATCCTGACAAAAGCGGTCTTCGCCTGCGAAAAGCCCTGGGGTCACGCCTTCTTGGGCTCCACGATGACCTCTGCCTTGCTGTCCTCCTGGTCTTGGTCTTGTTGCACCAATAAGGCAACCTTTGCCTGATGCCTCGGTACTCTTCGCCTGCGCTTGCCTCCTTAGCGGCAAAGAGGAAATGGGGACGCTGCGTGCACTGGCACCCGCCTGGTACCCGCCTAGCACCGTTCGTCATGGCATACGTCATGAGTGCCTCGTGAGGTTTGCCCCGCCTTGATATCTCCGCTCCTCGTGAGCCCGCCTGGTTTGGCCAATCCAGAGGAAGTCTTGCGTCGTCCGCCTCACGAGGCTTGGACCCTCGCGAGGGTCTTGGATGCCTTGTTGATGAAAATGGGCCGTACGGCCCGCTGGTCAGCCACGCCGTGGGCCGAAGGCAGGCAAGTCTAGGGACCCCCGTTCCCAGAACGTCGACAACATAAGACATATCTAGTTAGTTTCCTGCGAATATTATTTGATCCTCTGTCCGGCTTTTCTTCTGAACACCGGACAGTGTCTCAGGGGCTACTGTCTATACTATGGCTCTCTCTTTTGCGTCTCTTACCTCAAAGCCTGTTAGCAGGCTGGTGCAGGCTTCGGTCAGTCCATTCTTGACAGACTGAACCCTCTCAACCACTGTCGGTGTCAAAACCGGCGGATCTCGGGTAGGGGGTCCCGAACTGTGTGTCTAGGCGGATGGTAACAGGAGACAAGGGACACGATGTTTTGACCCAGGTTCGGGCCCTCTCGATGGAGGTAAAACCCTACTCCTGCTTGATTAATATTTATGATATGGGTAGTACAAGAGTAGATCTACCACGAGATCAGAGAGGCTAAACACTAGAAGCTAGCCTATGGTATGATTGTTGTTCGTCCTACAGACTAAAACCCTCCAGTTTATATAGACACTGGAGAGGGCTAGGGTTACACAGAGTCGGTTACAATGGGAGGATATCTACATATCCGTATCGCCAAGCTTGCCTTCCACGCCAAGGAAAGTCCCATCCGGACACGGGACGAAGTCTTCAATCTTGTGTCTTCATAGTCCAGGAGTCAGGCCAAAGGTTATAGTTCGGCTATCCGGACACCCCCTAATCCGGGACTCCCTCAGTAGCCCCCGAACCAGGCTTCAATGACGATGAGTCCGGCGTGCCGATTTGTCTTCGGCGTTGCAAGGCGGGTTCTTCTCTAAATTCCATATACCTGTTGAATAGTGTCCGGCTTCTGGTGAATGTTGCGCTCCTGGGCTTCCACGCCCAATATTGGCCATCTTCCACGTGTCAAACGAATGCGAAAAGCCAGGGTGTTTTTTCATTTACCCCCTAGCTGCGCAAATGAGCTGCCTATAAAAAAGATGAGGATTTAGATCCGAATCACACAATCTTCCCTTCGCGAGCTTTCATCGGAGCACATCCTACAGAGATCCTTTCCATCATGGCCAGTCGACGCAACTCCTCCTCTCGCCCTCCCAGCCCTCAGCCTGGAAATTGGGAGAGATGCTCCGTCCCGCACAGCGAGCTAGTGACGCTCCAAGCCAAGCGGTTTCTCCCCCTAGCCTACATGGTCCCGGTTCGAGCCGGGCTAGCCACCTATAATGGTGGGGAGCAAGCGGAGAGCGTCCCCAATCCCTCCGAAGGAGAGCGGGTATGCCTTGTCCCTTATTTGATAAGAGGGCTCGGATTTTCAATTCATCCGTTTCTCCGGGGGCTCCTGGAGTTCTACGGCCTCCAGTTGCATAACCTTACGCCTGCCTCCATATTGCATATTGCGGGCTTCGTAGCCCTTTGTGAGCTGTTTTTGGGCATCGAGGCTCATTTCGCGCTGTGGAAGAAGTTGTTCTGCCTTGTGCCCCATTCTCAGGAGGGGTCGATATATCAAGTGGGCGGAGCCGAACTATGGTGCATCGCCGGGACCGGATATCTATCCGGAACCCCAAGGAAGGCGTCCGAAGACTGGCCTTCAGAATGGTTTTATATAGAAGATGTCCCCCTGCCGGACCCTGTTCGGATCGTCTCCCTGAGTTCAATAATGCTCCTTTGAAGAAGCGCCTAAGATGGCGTCCATGAAGCCCTCAGAAGGAAAATGACAAGGACGTCATTTACCTGATGAGTCGGATAAGGTTGTTAGCTCATTCCGGACTGACCATGATCGGGGTCATGGCCACATGCATTATGCGGGGGGTGCAGCCGCTTCAGTATAGAGGCCACCCCATGTGGGATTTCAACGGGGAGGATGATGCCACCCGCTGCGGCCGTAAGGGGCCGGGATCGGTTGCCGCTCTGACGAAGATCTTGTCCGCATTGTACAAGGGAGATGAGGAGGAATTTCTCCGCATCAATCTACAGGGCGGATTTTTTATGCACAATCCTCCAAGCTGGGTAAGCGGACACTTCTTTTTGCCCATCCGTTCCATATTCCCATAGTCAAATACCTTATCTTGTGATTTTGACGCAGGAATTGCGGTGGGCCGTAAAGGATATAAATAGCCCTCCTCCACAACCCGAGGATCCGGAACGGTCCCTCGGTCCAGCCTCCCAAGAGGATCCGGACATATCAGTGGAGCTGATCGATGGGGTATTTCACCAACTGAGCATCGACAATGCCTTGGTGGCTATTACAGCCGATTATCCTGGACTGCTCCCCCCCTCACAAGTAATCGAGACCGAAGTCCTAATGCTTTGAAGATGATCCATCCGTGCTTATTTTTGATCACCGTATACCAATGGTGTTTCGCAGGGGAGGATCTCGAGGCGGAATGCCGAGCCTGCGGCGACTAGCCAACAAGGGACCGTGAGTGCGGGTAGGCTAAAGAGACACACAGTCCGGGTCGAGGCACCGGCGTAGCAGTAAGGCACGCTGCCTTATTCCAAGGTATTATTCTTACGATGCATACTAACGCCCGTGCTCTCCTTTTTTTAGGAAAAAGAGGGTTCGCCGGGCTATATCCGGAGAGATTACCAATCGAGCCTCCACCAGCCAGGCTCCAAAGCCAGGTCCAGAAGCAGAGGCGAACTCGAGGCGTGCGTCGGACGGTCCTCCGATAGAGGATGCGGACAGACTGTCCGCCACCAATTCCGAGGTGGAGAGTGCCATGAATCATAGGCGTCGCCAAATAGTTCTTCGTGACGCTTGTTTCTCCCAAGAGGCATTGGATGCCTTCAATTCGGGAGATGCGTACCTCCGTGCCGCTCAAAATGGTCTAGCCAGAGCCACAGAGCAGTATGTGAAAGACATACGGGTGAGAAAATATGATGGTTATATATGTCAGTAGCCCCCGAGACTTGAAACAGTTAGAATAACTGATTTAAGGATCATTTGTTATGCAGGATCTTACAAAAAAGAATACCCAACTGTCCCAGGAGCTGGAAGAGTGCAAAGCCCAACTTGAGGCTGCACTAGCCGCGGCAGGGGAGGCCAAGGAGACCCCTCCGTAATATACGCTCAAAGATAAGTATGTTGTGAAGTCGGCGTGTGTGCAAATCGACAATATCATTGCAGATGGCGCCGAGTAGATCCGCATAAGCAACAACTCTTGCGCCGTTAAAGGCCAAGCGAGGCGTGCTTACGAGGGTGAGGCAAGAGAAGAATAATCTCCAAGATGCCAACACCCAGCTGGGCGAGGAACTAAAGGATGTTCGTGCTCACCGCCGGACTCCGTGAAGGAGAATCGACGGCTTCGACGCGGCATTTTTAGTAAGTGCTTGAACGAACTTTGAAAAAGAGTTCGGCGAGGAAGTCGACTAACAGAGTTATGTTTGTAGGTATGCTCACAGGTCGTCCTACAGAGGAAAGGCGTCGCCCAGGCCTTGTGGCCATCTGTCTCCATGCCCGAAGGCCTTGGAGAGCTTGCAGAGAGGCTTAAGGGAGCGCAGCGGCGCTTCCGATTATGGAAGATATCGGCCTGCCTTCAAGGTGCCATGGAGGCCTGGGCCATGGTGAAGAAGCGGTACACGAAGGCTGACCCAAACCACATGGCCGAGGTCGGACTTGTGGGGGCCGATGGGAAGGAGATCCCTGTGAGCTTAGTGTACGGCCAAGTAGAGTTGGCCGCCAAATATTCCCAACAGGACTGTAAACTAGACAGCCTGTTGGATGGTATTGAAGAGGAATATGCCTAGTCAAATTGACTATGTAATTTAAGATGACATTTAAAATGCCTTCTAGCTGGATTGTAGATCGTTTGTCATGGCGGACCATTTCGCTTCAACCTCGGGACCCGATAGTACGGAGTGTGTCCGAATACCCTCTCGGTTATGTAGGAACCGGGGCATGCATGGAGACCAGGCGTAGGGGTCATTAGTGCTTGAATAGACAAGTGCCCAACTAGTTATGTTATATTACATGGTTAGTAAGAAACATCTTCCATGGAGAATAGTTCCGTTAGGGGTTCCTTTCTCGAGGCATGCCCTAAAGTGCATGTCCGACCATGAAAAAGGTAAAAGCATCTGGGGCAGATAAATAAACAAGTGAGAAATCATCTTTAGTTCACCGACCAATATTCCCTTAAGAACGCTTAGCTTTCGGCTTCACCCAGTCGAGGTACACATCCGCTGACCCGCAGAATAATCGCAGAGGTGCTCCTTTACCGCCTAGCCAAACAATCGGAACGAGGGGTAAGCACAGGAGCCAGCAACCCAGCTTGGCCAAAACTTAAGTCATATCGATGCATATAATGGTGAATAAAAGGTACATGCGGAAGTGTGACATGTGTTGGGCATGAAGCTCAGATAAATATGCTTCGTGAAAGAAGCCCCGTGTATAATGAGCGTGGATAGCGCGGCTTGCCAGTGTGAACAAGGCGCGAACAGGCCCTTAAGGCTGTAAGGGAAAGGGAGGAGAAGGAGATAAATAAAAGACAGCTAATGTGTAAAAATAGACAGAGGAAGGAGACGAACACAGAGTCCGCACTAGGCGACAATCTTCGAGAGACGGGCTGCATTCCATGGGTTCGCTCGAGTCGGTTATCCGATGCATCTCGCAGACGGTACGCTCCACCAGTCCAGACTTGGTCAATAATAAAGGGCCTTCCCATTTGGGCTTGAGTTTGTCCTTTTCTTGTCCGCAAGCGAGAACTAACTCGCCAACATTGTAAGTTTTGGCCCGTGCATTCTCGCTTTGATATCTTCGAGCATGTTGTTGATAGAATGCGGAACGGGCTTTTGCCACGCCACGCCCTCCTCCAAGGCGCCCAAACTGTCCTGCCGATTGAGTTCGCTTCTCTTTCTTCGCATACATGCGTCACGAGGTGAGTCATGAATTATGTCGCAGGCGTAACCGCCTCTGCCAGATACCATAAAGAATGGTGTGAATCCGTGGTGCGATTCGGCGTGGTCCGCAGCCCCGTAGTACGGAGTCGAAGCTCCTCTACCCAAAGGCGTGTTAGATTCCTTGAGGGACCGCACTAATCTGGGTTTGATGCCGCTCATGATTAGACCATTTGCTCGCTCGACTTGACCGCTAGTTTGTGGGTGATAGACTAAAGCATAGTCGAGCTTGATGCCCATGTTTTTGCACTAGAGTTTGACCTCGTCGGCCGTAAAGTTCGTGCCGTTATCAGTGCTGATGCTGTGGGGGACGCCGTAATGGTGTACGACCCCTGATATGAAGTCTATCACCGGTCCGGATTCGGCCGTCTGAACCGGCTTGGCCTCTATCCATTTGGTGAATTTATCCACCATGACCAGTAGGTATTTTTGCTTGTGGGTTCCTCCTTTAAGGGGTCCAACCATGTCAAGCCCCTAGACCGCTGAAGGGCCAGTGATGGGTATGGTTTGAGGGCGGTGGGTGGCATATGGCTTTGGTTAGCAAAGAGCTGGCAACCGACGCATCATTGGACTAAGTCCTGAGCATCTGCCCGAGCCGTCGGCCAATAAAATCATGTACGGAAGGCCTTGCTTACAAGGGCCCGGGCTGCGGCGTGGTGCCCGCCGAGTCCGGCATGAATTTCAGCCAGAAGATTCCGCCCTTCCTCTTCGGAGATACACCT
Organism: Aegilops longissima; assembly: GCA_021605205.1. NCBI lineage: Eukaryota > Viridiplantae > Streptophyta > Magnoliopsida > Poales > Poaceae > Aegilops > Aegilops longissima. The sequence continues at coordinate 432,618,382 of CM038681.1, read as the reverse complement.
TTGAAGGACTCCGGTGGTGCTTTCTTATAAAAGCTCTCCCTCATGGACTTTATAGGCTTTAGATCGCCGCACTATGCAGCGTGCCTCGTTTTGTTCCTCGAGAAGTTCCTGCCTGGTTAGGTAGGCTAGGAATGGTTCTGTCCACCGGGCAATGACTGCCATTATTACGTAGGCTGAAGGTGTTACTTTGTTGGCAGAGCCTCCCGTTGTGTCAGAATGTTCGGTGTCGGGCAGTGCGGTTGGGTCCGACCTATTATTTTTGGACTCTCCTTCCCATAATACGGATGGCTTGAACAGCCTCTCCAAGAAGATATTGGGGGGACGGCATCGAGCTTTGCGCCAATGCGTGCCAAGATTGCGCCAATGCCTCTCCTTCCCATAATACGGTCTGCTGCCTGATTGTTTTCCCGAGCTATATGGTGAAATTCGAGCTCTTCGAACCGAGCTGACATTTTTAGGACGGCGTTGCGATAAGCTGCCATTTTCGGATCCTTGGCATCAAAGTCTCCCTTTATTTGGGATATCACGAGGTTCGAATCCCCACGCACTTCTAGGCGTTGAATGCCCATGGAGACTGCCATCCGGAGACCATGTAGAAGGGCCTCGTATTCGGCTGTGTTGTTGGAGTCCGTATACATTATCTGGAGTACGTATTGAACTGTATCTCCTGTTCGGGACGTCAGAATGACGCCAACCCCCAGACCAGCCAACATTTTGGAGCCGTCGAAGTGCATGATCCAGTTGGAATATGTGTCGTACACTTTAGGGAGTTCGGCTTCAGTCCATTCGGCGATGAAGTCGGCCAAAACTTGTGACTTAATAGCTCCCGTGGCTTATAGGTTATGTCAAACGGGAGGAGATCAATGGCCCATTTGGCAATCCGGCCCGTCGCGTCGCGGTTGTTTATAATATCGTTAAGAGGTACTTCAGAGGCTACTATTATCGAACACTCTTGAAAGTAGTGTCGCAGCTTCCGAGATGCTATAAATACCGCGCTTCTTTTTTGATAATGCGGTACCGCGACTTGCATGGAGTGAGGACAGTGGACACGTAGTAAACTGGCTTTGAAGGGGAATTTGTGTCCGTCCGCTTTCGCTCGACGACGAGTACTGCGCTTACAACTTGATGAGTTGCCGTGATGTATAATATCATTGGTTCACCCATGTTAGGCGTGGCCAGGACCGGGTTTGTTGCCAATATGGCTTTTATTTCATCGAGTCCGGCGTATGCATCCGGCCCACTGGTGTTCGGTGAGCGCGGAGGAGGCGATAAAGGGGTAATGCCTTTTCTCCCAAGCAGGAGATAAAGTGGCTTAGAGCCGCCACGCATCCAGTCAATTTTTGTATTTGTTTGAGGTCCTTTGGGATATCCAATTGTGGCAGAGCTCGGATCTTGGCTGGGTTTGCTTCAATTCCTCTACCGGATACAATGAAGCCTAAGAGCTTTCCGGCTGGTATGCCGAAAACACATTTTTCCGGGTTAAGCTTGATGTCGTATGTTCGGAGGTTATCGAATGTGAGCCTCAAGTCGTCTACTAGATTTTCGACATGCTTGGTTTTGACGACCATGTCATCTACGTATGCCTCCACTGTTTTGCCGATCTGGGTTGCCAGACATGTCTGAATCATGCGCTGATATGTTGCGCCGGCGTTTTTGAGCCCAAAGGGCATTGTGTTGAAGCAGAATGGGCCATATGGGGTGATGAATGCCGCTATGGCTTGGTCTGCTCTGCCATCTTAATTTGATGGTAGCCGAGTATGCCACGAGGAAACACAATGAATCGTGTCCTGCGGTAGCATTGATAATTTGATCGATGCGGGGAGGGGAAGGATCCTTTGGGCAAGCCTTGTTGAGGTCCTTGAAATCGACGATAGGCGCCGAGATTTGTCCTTCTTTGGTACCATCACCAGGTTTGCTAGCCAGTCCGGATGTTTTATATCTCCGATGAATCCGCCTCCGAGAGTTTGGCTAGCTCCTTCCCATGGCTTGTCTCTTAGGTTCGAGAAACACCAAGAGCCTCGCTTGATCTGCTTGAATCCTTTTAGGATGTTTAGGCTGTGCTCGGCCAGCCGGCGTGGGATTCCTGGCATGTCTGAAGGGTGCCAGGCAAAAATGTCCCAATTTTCGCGTAGGAATTCTCATAGTGCGGCGTCTACATCAGGGTTTAATTGCGCCCCGATGGAGGCCGTTTTTGTAGGGTCCGTTGGATGGACTTGGAATTTGACTATTTCGTCCGCTAGTTTAAAGGAGGTGGACTTGGATCTTTTATCGAGTATCACATCGTCCCTGTTCACCGTGGAGCACAGTGCAGTCAGTTCCTCGGCCGCTAGGGCTTCAGATAGTGCCTCAAGGGCCAGTGCGGCTGTCTTATTTTCGACGCGAGTGCTATGTCCGGTCACTAGCAAGAGTGATGATTCCGCTGGGCCCGGCATTTTGAGCTTCACGCACCCGTAATGGGGTATAGCTTGAAAATTGTGAATGCCTCTCGCCCTAATAGAGCGTGGTATTCGCTGCTGAACGGGCCACTTGGAACGTGACCTCCTCGGACCTGTAATTATCCCGTGCGAACACCATATCCAGGTGATTTTCCTGTACAACACGCTTCCGACCGGGATTATTCCTCTAAAGGTTGTGTTGCTGCGCTCAATGCGGCTCCACTATTTCCATTTTTCAAGGGTTTCCTCATAAATGAGGTTCAATCCGCTGCCACCGTCCATGAGTACCTTGGTAAGGCGAAAGCCATCCAGTATTGGACTGAGGACCAATGCGGCTGGTGCTCGGGCTGTTCGGAATTTAGGTTCATCACTGGCATTAAAGGTAATAGTCGTGTCACTCCATGGGTTTATTGTTGCTACTTGGTAGACTTTGGCAAGGTTATGGAGTGTTCGCTTCCGATATTATTTGATGCGAAAGTCTCAAGACTGTTAATACCGTCTTCGTATCCTCGGCTGGTGCTCGTGGATTCTCGGGTTAGAAGCTCAGCGCCACTTCGCCACCGCCAGAGTATCCAACATGCTCTAAGGCTATGAGTTGGCGTGGCGCCTCAGACTATGAATTTTACAGGTCCGTTGAGCCATCCCTCCAAAGACGGTTCCATGCCCTATAGAGGGTTTTTGCTTTTTGGTGTTTAACCCAGGTGCCTGGTGATAATGCACCCTTTTATTTCAGACTGGGGTTGTATTCAGGACCGGATTGTCCCAAAATTTTATTTCGATTTTCCAGGCACTTTCCATCGCACAGTACTTTCGTACTATGGTCGCCAAGTCAGCGAAGCTTGTAATTTCATGGCGACTTATGGCGTTGAGGATTCCGTTGTCCGTGCAATTATTGCAGAAGAATAAAATTGCGTCCTCCTCGCGACAGTCCTTTATCCTGTTCATGACCAGGAGGAATCTGGCCCAGTAATGGTGTACTGTTTCTAAGGGCTCTTGCCGAATTTGGGATAGATCGTTTATGTTTGGGTGGGCGGGTGGAATTAAATCTGGAACTTCTCCCAACTTAAGACTCAGGGGCCAAGGAGTTTCCGAACTCGGAAGCTTGGGTTCTTGGATGTTGTCCAATGAATCTAGCCCGCTGCCTGACTTTAGGTTCAGGGCTTGAGTGACGTCCTCCCCTCCGCGGGTATCTGGCTTGGAGGGATCAGGAATCCGGACATAACTAGTCCTTAAGATAGATGAAGGCTTGCCGCATTTTTCCTCCACCACTGCAACGTGATGGGTGACCCGGGGAGAGTAAATCTCCCTCGGATCGGGTTTAGGCCCAATCTGACCGTAGTCTGTAGCGACTCCCAGGGCGGCGATGCGATCCAAGAGCTATCCGGACACCCCCTAATCCGGGACTCCCTCAACCACCGTACCCATAAGGATACAGTGTTCCTTCACAATGGAGCGCCTCGTAGTGCTTCTAGCAGATTATCCGGTGCCTCTGGATGGACAGAGGTCACCAGCGGTATAGGCACACCTCCTACCTTCGGAGGAGGCTGCTCGCTTGACCTCGGAGCCGGGTAGGTCTCCTGGATGGTATCCGGCTGGGGGCCGAATTGGATATTGCCCCCATCGCCAGTCTCCATGGGGGCTTTCTCCCCCGTGTGTCCAGCGGCCGAGGAGTCAACCTCTGGCGCCACCTTGACGACCTCCTGAACCTCTCCCTGGCTGGGGAAGGTCCTTCGGGACAGCACCTCGGCGTCGCCCTTGGCCCGGGGAGAGTGAGCCGTCGGTGGTGACTCACTGGCCATCGCCTTTGGATCCAGGGAATCCTCCGATGAGGATCGTAGGGAGCTGTCGCGGGCCGGACTGCAATTTCATAATTCAACATGTTAAAACTATGAAGTAGAGAGGCCGGATATAGGGATGCATCAGGGTTTTTCGGTACTCACGATGCGGCCAGGGGCTTCTCTCGGGGGCATTGCTCTGGGCTGCTGTCGACGTCCCACACGGAGTTATCCGCGAGGGGGCCCTTCCCCCTCTTGGACGCTCCTGACTCCAGACTAGTGGAAGCCGCCCTCTTCTTCCTTCCCCCCACAGGGGGAGAGTTGCTTTCTTCCTCCTCCTCATCGTCTTCGTCGGCAGAGGAGTGAGTCTTGTTGTCTTCGGACGACACGTCCGAAGCTCCCCTGCGGCGGAGGCCACCTCTGGCCCCCTTGGCCTTCTTCTCCGGTGCTTGGTAAGGCACCGGGACCAGCATCTTCGTCAGAAGCGGGATGGCGGGTTCCTCAGGCAGTGGAGCCGGACACTTAATCGGCTCCCCTTTCTCCGTCCATACCTGAAAAAATAAATAGTGAGGTTCAGATATCTTCCTCGGCTAAGCAGGTAAAGTGTGCGCCTCGAAACATGAAATACTTACCGCATTGGCGGGATGGGCTAGGGCGTGCCCGCGGTCCTCGGTTATCTCCGACGGCGTCTCTATGCATTGAAGAGCAACTTCCAGATATCCTCGTGCGTGGTTCCAAAGAACTGTTGCAAGGTCTGGTGCTTGGCCGGATTGAACTCCCATAAATGGCAAGTCCGGCTCTGGCATGCAAAGATCCGGCAAACTAGCATCACCTGGATCACATTGACGAGCTTAATGCCCTTGTCCACCATGCTCTGGATGCGCGTCTGCAGCGCCTCGTCCGATGAAGACCAATGCATGCCCTTCTCTAGCCAGGAGGTGAGTCGCGTTGGAGCTCCGGACTTGAAATCAGGAGCCGCGGCCCAGGTGGCGTCGCGGGGCTCTGTGATATAGAACCACAGTTTCTGCCACTCTTTGACGGTCTCCACAAAAGTACCTTTGGGCCATGTAACATTGGGCATTTTGCTCACCATAGCACCTCCGCACTCCGCGTGTTGGCTGTCCACCACCTTCGGCTTCACGTTGAAGATCTTAAGCCATAGTCCGAAGTGGGGTGGAATGTGGAGGAAGGCCTCGCACACGACAATGAATGCTGAGATGTTGAGGAAGGAGTTTGGGGCTAGATCATGGAAATCTAGCCCGTAATAGAACATGAGTCCGCGGACGAAAGGGTGGAGAGGAAACCCCAACCAGAGGATGAAATGGGGGATGAACACCACCCTCTCGTTGGGCTTCGGGGTGGGGACGATTTGCCCCTTGGCCGGAAGTCGGTGGGCGATTTCTTTCGCCAGGTACCCGACCTCCCGAAGCTTGGTGATGTCCTTCTCTTTGACTGAGGAGGCCATCCACTTGCCTTGCGCTCCAGATCTGGACATGGTCGAGTGCTTTCTTGAGGCGGAAAAGATGAGGACTTGGGCGCTGGAGCTCGAGAATGGGAAGACAGAGATAGAGAGAAGGCGTGGGTGAAAGAAGGGAGTCCCTATCTCCTTATAAAGGCAGTGAATGTCAAGCGCCTCCCTACTCGCCTTAAAACTCTCCTGTTCCCAAGGGTTGTGCGAATGGCACGGTTGGATTACCAACGCCCGTATTGATGAGAATCCCGCAATAAGGGGACACGATCTCTGCTTTGACAAGATGTGCCAATGGGACCGCATCTCGAAGCGTTAGGCCAAAAATCAATTCGAAATAATGACCGGGTGATGACGTGGTGTCCATTACCAGAAGTTGTCAGCGGATTGGTCTCGTGGAATATTATACTCTCTGCGGTTGTGTGGAATTTGTTTTGCAGAGCCAAACACGTTCGTTGCGTCCGAAGACTGTGTTGGGGTATTCGGAGAAGGAACCCGTCTTGCAATGCCAAAGACAATCTGCGTGCCGGACACCTCGTCATGAAGCCTAGTTCAGGGGCTACTGAGGGAGTCCTGGACTAAGGGGTCCTCGGGCGTCCGACCTATTAGACATGGGCCGAACTGATGGGCTGTGAAGATATGAAGACCAAAGACTTTCTCCCGTGTCCGGATGGGACTCTCCTTGGTGTGGAAGGCAAGCTTGGCATCCAAATATGAAGATTCCTTTCTCTGTAACCGACTTTGTACAACCCTAGTCCCCTTCGGTGTCTATATAAACCGGAGGGCTTAGTCTGTAGAGGATGAATCATCATAATCATAGTCATACAGGCTAGACTTCTAGGGTTTTAGCCATTACGATCTCGTGGTAGATCAACTCTTGTAACACTCATATTCATCAAGATCAATCAAGCAGGAAGTAGGGTATTACCTCCATAAATAGGGCCCGAACCTGGGTAAACATTGTGTCCCTTGTCTCATGTTACCATCAACCTTAGACGCACAGTTCGGGACCCCCTACCCGAGATCCGCCGATTTTGACACCGACAGAGAGGAAAACAAGAGGCAAATGGCAAATAATGTAAATTGTAGGGAGATGAGATTTGTGATTAGGAACCTGGTATATGTTGAAGATCTTCACCGGCAACGGTGCCAGAAATTCCTTTTGATGTCGCTTGAAGCAACGTCGGTATTTCCCCAATGAGGAAGGGATGATGAAGCACATCTGCGGTAGGTATTTCCCTCAGATATGAAGCCAAGGTTATCAAACCAGTAGGAGAACCAAGAAACACATTGTAAACAGCCCCTGCACACAGATAACAAATCCTCGCAACTCGACGTGTTAAAGGGGTTGTCAATCCCTTCTGGGGTATGCCGCCTCAAGATAGGCAAACGGACGTGAGATAAATTGTAGTAGATTGATAGATCGAACGCCAAAGAAAATAAATATAGATAAAACGCAGGAAGGTATTTTTGTATTTTTGGTTTAATAGATCTAAAAATAAATGCAAGAGAAAAGTAGATCGCAAAGGCAAATATATTAGAAGGAAGACCCAGGGGCCGTAGGTTTCACTAGTGGCTTCTCTCGAGAAAAATAACAAACGGTGGGTGAAAAAATTACTGTTGGGCAATTGATAGAACTTCAAATAATCATGACGATATCCAGGAAATGATCATTATATAGGCATCACTTCCAAGATTAGTAGACCGACTCCTGCCTGCATCTACTACTATTACTCCAGACATCGACCGCTATCCAGCGTGCATCTAGTGTATTAAGTTCATGGAGAAACAGAGTAATGCAATAAGAACGATGACATGATGTAGACAAGATCTATCTATGTAGAGATAAACCCCATCGTTTTATCCTTAGTAGCAACGATACATACGTGTCGGTTCCCTTTCTGTCACTGGGATCAAGCACCGTAAGATCGAACCCACTACAAAGCACCTCTTCCCATTGCAAGATAAATAGATCAAGTTGGCCAAACAAAACCCAAATATCGTAGAAGAAATATGAGGCTATAAGTAATCATACATATAAGAGATCAAAGAAACTCAAATAACTTTCATGGATATAAAAAGATATAACTAATCATAAACTTGAAGTTCATTAGATCCCAACAAACACACCGCAAAAGAGTTACATCATATGGATCTCCAAGAGACCATTTCAAAGCACAAGTGCTCCCTAGGTGGTTTTGGTAATTAATGTCAACATATCTCTTGTTGGACTAACACTTTTCTCTAGTATGTTTCAGACAAGTTCAACAATGGAGTGGCATGGAGTAAAGGATGTGGGAACTCCTTCAAGATGCTAAGGACAAATGATTGGCTAAAGCTTCAAGCTCAAGACTCTTCATTTTACTGTTTTGTGGTCCAAGATCACATGGAGTCTATAGGAAAAGCCAACACTATCAAGGAGGGATGAGGTGTTGCTTAATGAGCCTCTTGCTTCATGTGCTTAGTGATATGCTCCAAAACCCTCAGCTACTTTCTCACATCCAGAAATGTCCTAAACCTAAAAGTCAAACTCGGCCCCACTGATTCTTTCTATCCGGCGCCACCAAGTTTTGATGTCTTAGCCACTGCCACAAACCCTAGGCAAATCGGTTTCACCGATAGGGATCTCGGTCTCACCGGGATGGGATTGTAATCTCTCTATGTATGTCCATTACCAAAATCGGTCTCACCGAGTTTGTGCAATCGACACTACCGAGATTACAATGCAAACTTTCTGGTTAGCTTATTACCAAAATCGGTCCCACCGATTTTGAGTAATCGGTCTCACCGAGTTTACCTGACCAACTCTTTGGTAAGTTTGTTACCAAAATCGGTCTCACCGAGTTTGTGTAATCGGTCTTACCGAGATTACGTTATGCCCTAACCCTAACCATGTCGGTCCTACCGAGATGCATGTCAGTCCCACCGAAAACCCTAATGGTCACTAGGTTTACTAAAATCGGCCTGACCGAGTTTGTTGATTCGGTCCCACCGATATTGGTAAATTGTGTGTAACGGTTAGATTTTGTGTGGAGGCTATATATACCCCTCCACCTCCTCTTCATTCGTGGAGAGAGCCATCAGACTAAACCTACACTTCCAACTTACCATCTCTGAGAGAGAACCACCTACTCATGTGTTGAGGCCAAGATATTCCATTCCTACCATATGAATCTTGATCTCTAGCCTTTCCCAAGTTGCTTTCCACTCAAATCTTCTTTCCACCAGATCTAAAACCTAAGAGAGAGAGTTGAGTGTTGGGGAGACTATAATTTGAAGCACAAGAGCAAGGAGTTCATCATCAACACACCATTTTTTACTTCTTGGAGAGTGGTGTCTCCTAGATTGGCTAGGTGTCACTTGGGAGCCTCCGACAAGATTGTGGAGTTGAACCAAGGAGTTTGTAAGGGCAAGGCGATCGCCTACTTCGTGAAGATCTAACGCTAGTGAGGCAAGTCCTTCGTGGGCGACGGCCATGGTGGGATAGACAAGGTTGCTTCTTCGTGGACCCTTCATGGGTGGAGCCCTCCGTGGACTCGCGCAACCGTTACCCTTCGTGGGTTGAAGTCTCCATCAACGTGGATGTACGATAGCACCACCTATCTGAACCACACGAAAAACATCTGTGTCTCCAATTGCGTTTGAATCCTCCAAACCCTTCCCTTTACTTTCTTGCAAGTTGCATGCTTTACTTTCCGCTGCTCATATACTCTTTGCATGCTTGCTTGATATGTATTGTGAATGTTGAAATTGTGCCTAAACTCCAATTGAACTTCAAAAGACTAAAACTGCAACTTTGGTACTTAGGTCTAATCACCCCCTCTAGACACCTCTTCTCAAGATCCTACAAGTGGTATCAGAGCATTGGTCTCCATTGCCTTGGTTTAATCACCATTGGAGGAAGATGGATGAGTCTACTTTGGGGAGTCTTAGACATAGAGTGACTATTCTTGATGGAGAGTATTTTCATGAGTGGAAAAATGAGATGCTTGCAATTTTCAATCAATATCATTTGAACAAGTACATTGCTAGCCCTTGTGCACCTCATGTTGATCCTATGCATCCTACCCTTGATGAAGCTATTGACATGACTAGAAATCTTAGAACTGTTAATCTTATCACTAGAGGCTTGCCTAGAAACTTGTTTAGAATCTTGCCTGCTTTTGAGTGTGCCTACACTATATGGAAATTTCTTGAGGAACGTTTTCCAAATTATTCCTTGAAAAATCTGGATGAGATTCTCCATAAGTCTATTGCCTTGAGTAAGATGAATACTAGTGATCCTATGTTTGGTGGTCGTCTATTTGAACTCACCAACATTACGCGTGCCAAAGGAGATGTTGGAATTATTAGTGATATTATTTCCGAAGCTATAAGAATTCGTAGACAAGATCATTGTCAAACTCACTCTAACAAATCACCCTCTCTAGGACTTGATCCACCACATGACGATGTTGAACATGGATACTATGATGAGGATGATGACAGTGACTTCGATCTTGATGATGCAATGAGACATTTTGGTCTTATGGCAAATCTTCGGGGATATGTGTCAGGAGTAAAGGAATGGGTTCTTGACAGTGGATGTACCGATCACAAGAACGGAGATAAAGACATGTTTCGTGAGCTTGCTGAAAATGATATTCCTCGAAAGTATGTCACTTTCGGTGACAACTCTAAGGGTAAGGTGGTTGTCCTTGGTAAGGTGGCCATCTCACATGATAGCTCCATACAAAATGTCATGCTCATAGAATCTCTTGGGTACAACTTACTTTCAGTATCTAGACTTGCTGATTTCGGTTTCAATGTACTATTTACTGAAGTAGATTGCCAAGCGTTTCGTCGAGACAATCATAAAATGGTCTTTACCGGCATACGTAGAGGTGATCTTTACATTGTTGACTTCTCTAAAAAGGCACAACCGAAAACTTGCCTCATTGCTAAATCCTCAAAAGGTTGGTTATGGCATAGATGACTAGGTCATGTTGACATGAGAAACCTTGACAAGCTCATTAAAGGAAATCATATTCTTGGAGTTAACGATGTCATATTTGATAAGGATAGACTGTGCAGTGCTTGTCAGGCAGGTAAACAGGTTGGAGGAAGACATCCCATGAAGAACATTATGACCACAAGGAGGCCACTCGAGCTGCTTCACATGGATCTCTTTGGTCCCAACGCCTACAAGAGTCTCGGTGGAAATTCTTTTGGTCTAGTTATAGTAGATGACTTTTCAAGATTTACGTGGGTGTTCTTTCTTGATGATAAATCGCATGTCCAAAAGATCTTCAAAAACTTCGCTAGGAAGGCCCAAAATCAATTTGAAGTGAAGATCAAGAAGGTTCGCAGCGACAACGGAACGGAGTTCAAGAACGCAGATGTGGACACCTTTCTTGACGAAGAGGGGATTTCACACGAGTTCTCGGCTGCGTACACACCTCAACAAAATGTAGTTGTTGAGAGGAAGAACCGGACGCTCATCGAAATGGCGAGAACGATGCTTGATGAGTACAAGACACCAAAGTAATTTTGGGCGGAAGCGGTTGAGACAGCTTGTCATGCAACAAATCGCTTGTCATGCAACAAACCCCAAGTTGGATACTTTCGAGTATTCGGCTCAAAGTGCTACATTCTTGATAAGCATCATCATTCAAAATTTGCTCCTAAGTCTCATGAAGGTTTCCTACTAGGTTATGGATCAAACTCTCACACCTACCGTGTCTACAACAATTTCACCCGAAAGGTTGAAGAGACGATAGATGTTAAGTTTGATGAATCTAACGGCTCGCAAGTAGAGCAATTGCCAATTGATGTAGGAGACAAAGACCCTTCAGAAGCAATCCAAGACTTGTCTATTGGCAAAGTTCGTCCAACGGAGGTGAAGGAGAGTACCTCGTCCGTCCAAGTGGAAGCTTCTACTTCACGACAAGGTGAACCAAGAGTTGATACGGAAGCATCCACAAGTGGGACACACCAAGATGAAGAAAACGAGGGAATGCATCAAGACGAACGTCAACAACCTCCTTCTCCACCACGACAAGAGAACGACAACGCCAACAATGAAGAAGGCCAAGAAGAAGAACAAGATGAAGAAGGTGTTCAACGAAGGCCCAAGCAAAAGTTTCATGAGTTCGAGCAAGAATTGCTAAAGACCATCCCGTCGAGAAAATCTACAATGATATTCAAACCGGGAGAATCACTCGCTCTAAAACTCGTTTAGCTAACTTTTGCGAAAACTATTCTTTCATCTCTAGCATTGAACCTATGAAGGTTGAAGAAGCATTGGAAGATCCGTATTGGATAAACGCTATGCATGAAGAGCTACACAACTTTGAAAGGAACCAAGTTTGGAAATTGGTTGGGAAGCCCGACAACAACCACAACATCATCGGTACAAAATGGGTGTTTCACAACAAGCAAGATGAAGATGGACAAGTAGTTCGCAACAAAGCACGTCTCGTCGCCCAAGGCTACACACAAGTCGAAGGTATGGACTATGGTGAGACTTATGCTCCCGTTGCTAGACTTGAGTCCATTCGCATCTTACTTGCATATGCTAATCATAATGATATCACCTTGTACCAAATGGACATTAAAAGTGCTTTCCTAAATGGTAAAATAGAGGAGGAAGTTTATGTTAAACAACCTCCCGGCTTTGTCAATCCTAAGAAACCCAATCATGTTTACAAACTTCACAAAGCTCTTTATGGTCTTAAACAAGCTTCTAGAGCATGGTATAAATGCTTGACCAAGTTCCTTCTTGAAAAAGGCTTTGAAATTGAGAAAATTGATTCTACTCTTTTTACTAAAAGGGTTAACGGAGAACTATTTGTGTGCCAAATCTATGTTGATGATATTATATTTGGTTCAACTAACCCTCATTTTAGTGAAAAGATTGGAAAGCTAATGTCGGAGAAGTTTGAGATGTCTATGATGAGTGAACTCAAATTATTTCTTGGTTTGCAAATCAAGCAAACTAAGGAAGGAACCTTTATCTCTCAAACAAAGTACACCAAGGACTTATTCAAGAAGTTCAATATGCAGGAATGCAAAGGTATGTCTACACCCATACCTACTAGTGGACACCTTGACTTGACCAAAGATGGTGAACCCGTTGATCAAAAGGTTTATCGCTCTATGATTGGTTCATATTTATATCTATGTGCTTCACGTCCCGATATCATGCTAAGTGTGTGCATATGTGCATGATATCAAGCTGCTCCTAAAGAATGTCATCTTAAGGCCGTGAAAAGGATAGTGAGATACTTAATTCATACACCAAATTTTGGCATTTGGTATCCTAAGAGGGCCTCTTTCGATCTTGTTGGCTATTCCGACTCGGATTATGCCGGAGACAAGGTTGATAGAAAGTCCACCTCGGGTACATGCCAATTTCTTGGTAGATTTCTTGTGTCTTGATCCTCCAAGAAACAAAACTCGGTATCCTTATCCACCGCCGAAGCGGAATACATTGCCGCTGGATCATGTTGTGCTCAATTACTTTGGATGACCCAAACTCTTAAAGATTATGGTATATATGTGAGACATGTTCCATTGCTTTGTGACAATGAAAGTGCTATTAAAATTGGTCATAATCCTGTGCAACATTCTCGAACTAAGCATATTGAAGTTCGTCATCATTTCATTCGAGATCATGTTGCTAAGGGTGACATTAATCTTAAGCATGTTTGCACCGAAAAGCAATTAGCGGATTTATTCACAAAACCTCTTGATGAGAAAGTGTTTTGCAGGTTGAGAGGAGAATTGAATATCATTGATGCTTCAAACTTGGAGTAGAAACTCCATTGGATACATGCAAGACATGAGCTTATGACTAATCCATGATATCTCTCTTATGACGAATATATTATATCTTGGATATATTTGCATCTTGCATGTTATCTAACTCATGTAGGTACTTGGTTGAATCAAATTCCATGAGATTGTAAGCCACTCACATCTTGAGCAATCTCTACATCACCAAGTTTCTACACTATGGTGGTTGAAGTCAAGGAAGCATGGAATCTTTCAAATATCCTTTGAAAAACTCAATGATTGAACTTCATGATTAAATTCTCTTTTACACAAGTGCTACTCCTTGGAAGGACTAACCCATGTAGGTAGATCGACTCAAATTCAAAGTGGTGCTCCCAACTCTTGATGAACTACATCAATCTTGAGCAACCCACACAAGTTCAACTACATGGCCAACACCACCAACCAAGGTATGTCATTCCATCTTAGAGAAGCTTTACTCCAAGTCATGAGCTAAAGCAACTCAACAAGATGTGAATACATCAAAATGCTTAAACGAAAAATGGTAACCCCGTTTTGAGCTTAAACGATGAGTATGACCTATGATCAAGTGATCTCACTTGACTCCTAAGTCAATATACTCTAACATAGGTGACTTTGTCACCAACCATCTCTAGATGAAGTTCTCTTGTGTTCATCTCTGTGACTGTGCATTTGTCTCATGCATATTTGTTTCCCCTTTCATCTAGATTGATTTATTTCTTTCGATCTTTTCCTTTCAGTTGCTCTGCATTTTCTGCATCCAATTCATTGCACATCCTTCAGTAAATTCCTTGAAAATCTTTGTGAGATCTTACTAGTCTAGAGAGCTGAGGTGACAAGTGTTTTCTCTGTGATAAACTCGGTTTCACTGACTTGTTTCTTTCGGTCCAACCGAATCCTTTCGGTACAACCGAAGCATACCACTCGGTGCCACCGATTTCACAGCAGGGAAAACATGTTGCCACTTATTCTGTGTTTCTTCTGATCCAGCTCCACTCAATGAATCTTGTCCTCTACAAGCATCACATTTTTCGCATTGCTTTGTGCTGTGACTCAAGGAACAAACCCATTCGACAGATTCCAGAAAACCCTTCTTGGAAAATGATGTCAAAGGGGGAGAGAGAGATCACATCAAAGCTTATCATTTCGAGAGAGAGATCTCCAGGGGGAGAGAATAATACTGAAAGTATTTCTCAAGGATCCCAGATGCTTGATGTTCAAGAGGAGAGATGCCACATTTCTTTCTGGGGGAAAGACATGTTCATATGTACTTATTTGCTTTAAGCTCTAATCATCATTCATATCTTTCAGCTCTGATTTTCTGCTCTGTTTTTCTGTTCCCTATCTTCTCCCAATATCCCATGCTAGATTCAGGGGGAGCAAGACATATAAGGGATAGAAATCATTTGAATTCATTGCATATCTTTACTCTTGGGGACATGTCTAATCAAATGTGGTACTTAGTACTCACCTTCTACATGTCATCCCAGTCTTGGTATTCTTGTGGTTTCTTCTGTTTTCTTTGGCTAGTAGGTGCATCTGTGTTATCTAACCTTGTTTACACAGGTTCATTCCATCCCAAGCTAACTCAAGACTACAAGGTAAGTATATGCATCACAATCATGTGCATGAGGAATTCTTGCTGATGTACATACTGTTTGCAAGAAGAACTCATGGGCATGAAGGTATTTTCCTTAATATTCTTTGCTCTGATGCATATGGCCAAGATACATGTAACACATTGCCTTCTCTATCATTGTTATGCTCTCATATGCTTCTATTCCATATTCACATGATTGCATACATATAGGGGGAGCCTATGTTTGTTACATGTCCTTCCAAAGCTTTACTTGCGATTATTTATATCTTTATCTAAAGCTTTGATGTATGTTGCCATCAATTACAAAAAAGGGGGAGATTGAAAGCACACGTGCTCCCTAGGTGGTTTTGGTAATTAATGTCAACATATCTCTTGTTGGACTAACACTTTTATCTAGTATGTTTCAGACAACTTCAACAATGGAGTGGCATGGACTAAAGGATGTGGGAACTCCTTCAAGATGCTAAGGACAAAGGATTGGCTAAAGCTTCAAGCTCAAGACTCTTCATTTTACTGTTTAGTGGTCCAAGATCACATTGAGTCTATAGGAAAAGCCAATAGTATCAAGGAGGGATGAGGTGTTGCTTAATCAGCCTCTTGCTTCATGTGCTTAGTGATATGCTCCAAAACCCTCAGCTACTTTCTCACATCCACAAATGTCCTAAACCTAAAAGTCAAACTCGGCCCCACTGATTCTTTCTATCCGGCGCCACTGAGTTTTGATGTCTTAGCCACTGCCACAAACCCTAGGCAAATCGGTTTAACCGATAGGGATCTCGGTCTCACCGAGATGGGATTGTAATCTCTCTGTGTATGTCCATTACCAAAATCGGTCTCATCGAGTTTGTGCAATCGGCACTACCGAGATTACAATGCAAACTTTCTGGTTAGCTTAGTACCAAAATCGGTCCCACCGAGTTTGAGTAATCGGTCTCACCCAGTTTGCCTGACCAACTCTGTGGTAAGTTTGTTACCAAAATCGGTCTCACCGAGTTTGTGTAATCGGTCTTACCGAGATTACGTTATGCCCTAACCCTAACCATGTCGGTCCTACCGAGATGCATGTCAGTCCCACCGAAAACCCTAATGGTCACTAGGTTTACTAAAATCGGTCTTACCGAGTTTGTTGATTCGGTCCCACCGAGATTGGTAAATTGTGTGTAACGGTTAGATTTTGTGTGGAGGCTATATATACCCCTCCACCTCCTCTTCATTCGTGGAGAGAGCCATCAGACTAAAGCTACACTTCCAACTTACCATTTCTGAGAGAGAACCACCTACTCATGTGTTGAGGCCAAGATATTCCATTCCTACCATATGAATCTTGATCTCTAGCCTTTCCCAAGTTGCTTTCCACTCAAATCTTCTTTCCACTAGATCCAAAACCTATGAGAGAGTTGAGTGTTTGGGAGACTATCATTTGAAGCACAAGAGCAAGGAGTTCATCATCAACACACCATTTGTTACTTCTTGGAGAGTGGTGTCTCCTAGATTGGCTAGGTGTCACTTGGGAGCCTCCGACAAGATTGTGGAGTTGAACCAAGGAGTTTGTAAGGGCAAGGCGATCGCCTACTTCGTGAAGATCTAACACTAGTGAGGCAAGTCCTTCATGGGCGACGGCCATGGTGGGATAGACATGGTTGCTTCTTCGTGGACCCTTCGTGGGTGGAGCCCTCCGTGGACTCGCGCAACCGTTACCCTTCGTGGGTTGAAGTCTCCATCAACGTGGATGTACGATAGCACCACCTATCCGAACCACGCCAAAAACATCCGTGTCTCCAATTGCGTTTGAATCCTCCAAACCCTTCCCTTTACTTTCTTGCAAGTTGCATGCTTTACTTTCCGCTGCTCATATACTCTTTGCATGCTTGCTTGATATGTTTTGTGAATGTTGAAATTGTGCCTAAACTCCACTTGAACTTCAAAAAGACTAAAAACTGCAACTTTGGTACTTAGTGTCTAATCACCCCCCCTCTAGACACCTCTTCTCAAGATCCTACACCATTGTATTGAGAATTCAGAGAGAGAGAGATGAAGCCATCTTGATACTAACTACGGACCCGAAGGTCTACAAAGAACTACTCATGCATCATCGGAGAGGCACCAATGGAGGTGGTGAACCCCATCTGAGATTGTGTCTAGACTGGATCTGGTGGTTCTGGACTCTACGGCGGCTGGATGAATATTTCGTCAACTCCCCTAGGGTTTTGGGAATATTGGGGTATTTATAGAGCAAAGAGGCGGTCCGGGGGGCACCCGAGGTGGGCACAACCTACCAGGGCGCGCCTGGGCCTCCTGGCATGCCCTGGTGGGTTGTGCCCTCCTCGGGACACCCTCCAGGCGCAGCCAGGGCCCATTACTTTCCTTTTGCTCCAAAGAAATCTCCGTAAAGTTTCGTTGCATTTGGACTCCGTCTGATGTTGATTTCCTGCGATGTAAAAAACATGCAGAAAACAACAACTGTCACTTGGCACTATGTCAATAGGTTAGTACCAAAAATTGATATAAAGTGAATATAAAATGATTATAAAACATCCAAGATTTATAATATAACAGCATGGAACAATCAAAAATTATAGATACGTTGGAGACGTATCATAACTATATACTAGTCCCTGCGTACTCCCTCTGTTTTTATTTACTCCGCATTTTAGCTTTGTTCGAAGTCAAACTTTGTAAACTTTGACAAAGTTTATAGAGAGAAATAATAACATATACAATAACAAATCAATACCATTAGATTCATTGTTGAATATACTTTCACATCATATAGATTTGCTATTGTAAATGTTCATATTTTTTCTTTAAATTTGGTCAAATTTTATGAAGTTTGACTTCAGTCAAACCTAATATGAAAAATAAATAAAAACGGAGGGAGCATCTTACTCCGTGACCAAGACGGGAGGGAAATTGAGACAACTTAATGTTTATTTGAGTCGTTCAAATATAATCATGTGGCATTGCTTATTTCTCATTCCTCTCCAACCCTCTTCTCCATCGATCATGCCGCCCTCCAGTCGAGTCCATCCTCCCGCATGCCTTATTTGAACATTCTGACGAGTATCATTCACATGTGGGCCTAGACCATGCTTGTATTTCCAATGTTGTAATTTGTCCAACATGCATACATACAAACGGTTCGTTTAAAGTTTCACTTTTACTCCACTACGTGTCGCTTACCATCTTAGTTTTGACATCCCATTTGGTTCATGCCCTGACACATCTTGACGAGATCGATTGATGTTGAGAGATCAAGTGTGTGTCGTGCAAGGATATGAAGGTTTGGTGTGTTTCTATGATAGAAATGACCCGGGGGGTCTGTGTGGATCGGAGGGAGTATATTGTACGTTCAAAAGCGAAATGAACTTATTGTACCCACCCTAGTCCTCTTTCAATCGATCTCCGGACCCCGAGATGAAACCGAGAGCGAATGAGTGGGTGCATGTGTATTACCTATGGCGGATTAAAAAATTTGAACTAGTGATCATAGCATCAGCAAATCATAGATAAAGGGTATTCAATGTTCGTTTCGCTTTTGAACGTACAATATACTCCCTCCGATCCTTTCTAGTTTACATATAATTTTTATGTGTAGTGAAAGTATATCTACTTTGATCAAACCTACAGAAAAAAGTATCAACATTCAACAACGCCCAATCAATATTTTTAGATTCATACGTACACCTAGATTTGTATTCAAACAGAGATGGTTTCCCATTTGTTTTCAAACACGTGAATGTGCTTGTTCTAACGCATGCTCTTCGTACTAGGATTTCACCATGTATAGCTAGCCCAATAGTAACCTTTTTTAAGCTCCCTGTCCAATAGTAGTAGAAGTAGTAGTACTGGTGGAGTACTAACAACATCTGCAGTAGAGTATGCAGTGCACAGTGCTAGTAGTATACTCCCTCTGCTTTTATTTACTCCGCATAAAATGGAGCGAGTAGTAGTAACACTCGGCCGACCCCTCTTGGTTCTATTAGTATAAATGACGCAGGCGGGGGAGGGGGAGGGATGTCGGTTTGCTCTGAGTTGCGGTCCCACAAGCGAGCGAAAACACAAGACGAAGCGCGTTCCATTCAGTGAGCGACGTGGAGGGTCTAGCGTGCCGGGGTGCAACACGAACGCGACAAGAGTGATGTACTCCGTCTGTTCCTTATGAACTTGCATACTTCGAGTACTCTTTTTTTTAAAACAGTACAAACGCAATCGCTCATACATGCAGGCATACACTCACCCCTATGAACGCACACACGCACACCCTACCCATGTGAGAACCTTCGAGAGACTGAGCCGTCATACCTCTATCTCTACTCTTATCTCTACTCTCGGTGATGTTGGTGTGCATGCCATCTTGCAATATAGACCACCCGATCTATATCTGAAGGATAAAAAGCAAACTATGGCAATTTTGCAAAAGGATACCCGCACCTCTATTGTTCATCCATATCTCCCACAACTTCATTGTTGAGTAATTAAAAAAGGAAGCCTCTAGAACAATCTGGCATGGTGGCTGGTGCCGGCGTCGTCCATCCCCATGCCTCCGCTAAGTCCAACCACCAATCACCATCGTGCCCCACTCCTCCTCACCTTATCTCTCATCTTTCTCGAGATATCATTTTTCGATGAAATTCTCAAGATACCATTTTTCGATGAAATTCTCGAGATATCATAAAAAATGCATCCCGATGTTTCGTGCAACGCACGTGTATCTTGCTAGTCGTCTTGAGATTTACGAAGCCACCGCCTCGTCGTCGACAGGAACGGTGGGGAGGTCCGGACGTCTGCCACGTGAAACTCCGAAACTTTGGTCCACTCCATCCCACCCCACAACTCTCCAGGCTCCAGCCGTCCGGCTTTGCAAAATCGCACAGTCAAAACTGATTGACCGGTCGTCACCGGAACCACTATTCACACCAGAACCTTCGCTGCTCGGCCTACGCCAGCTACTTGCCGACCGGTCACCACTGCCCCAAAACCACACCTCCTCTCCAGCCCATTCCCCCACCTTTCGATCCCCAAGCCCGCATCAATCGTCCCCTGATGTCTACTATGCAACCATCTTCTTGTAGACTCGTGTTGGGCCTCCAAGCGCAGTGTTGTGTAGGACAGTAGCAAATTTCCTCAAGTGGATGACCTAAGGATTATCAATCTGTGGGAGGCATAGGATGAAGATGGTCTCTCTCAAACAACCCCGCAACCAAATAAAAAAGAGTCTCTTGTGTCCCCAACACACCCAATACAATGGTAAATTGTATAGGTGCACTAGTTCGGTGAAGAGATGGTGATACAAGTGTAATATCGATAGTAGATATTGGTTTTTGTAATTTGAAAATATAAAAACACCAAGGCCTAGGGTTCATACTTTCACTAGTGCAAGTTGTCTCAAATATGATAACATAATTAGATCATATGGCAGTCCCTCAACATGAGACAAAAGTCACTCTAAAGTTCCTATCGCGGAGAACGTAATATGAAATTGCTTGTAGGGTACAAAACCACCTCAAAGCTATTCTTTCCGATCAATCCACTGAGCTATTCCTATAAGTGTCACAAACAGCCCTAGAGTTCGTAGTAAAATAACACCATATGACACACATCAATCAACCCTAATGTCACCTAGATACTCCAATGTCACCACAAGTACCTGCGGGTCAATTATACGATATGCATCAAACAACTTCTGATTCATAATATTCAATCCAACACAAAGAACCTCAAAGAGTGCCCCAAGATTCCTACCGGAGAAACTAGGACGAAAACGTGGATCAATCCCTATGCATAGATTACCCCAATATAAACTCGGGAATCCGCGAGTTGAGTGCCAAAATATACATCAAGTGAATCAATAGAACACCCCATTGTCACCACAGGTATCCCATGCAAGACATACATCAAGTGTTCTCAAATCCATATAAGTATACAATCCGATAATAGTGAAACCTCAAGGGTAAAACTCAATTCATCACAAGAGATAGAGGGGGAAGAACACCATAAGATCCAACTATAATAACAAAGCTCGTGGTACATTAAGATTGTGCCAAATCAAGAACAGGAGAGAGAGAGATCAAACACATAGCTACTGGTACATACCCTCAGCCCCGAGGGTGAACTACTCCCTCCTCGTCATGGAGAGTGCCGGGATGATGAAGATGGCCACCGGTGATGGTTTCCCCCTCTGGCAGGGTGCCGGAACGGGCTCCCGACTGTTTTTTCATGGCTACATAGTCTTGTGGCGGCGGAACTCCCGATCGAGGTTTGTTTCTTGAGTTTTCTCTATTTATAGGAATTTTTGGCATCGGGGACTTGTTAGGGGGGTCCACGAGGCGATGACAAGGCAGGGGGTGCGCCCTCTACCCTTGTGGATGCCCTGTGGCTCCTCTAGTCCATCTCCGATACTCCGTGGGCTTTTTTTTGGCCCATAAAGAATTGTCGTAAAGTTTCAGCTCGTTTGGACTTCGTTTGGTATTCGTTTTATGTAAAACTCAAAAACAAGAAAAAAAACAGAAAGTGACACTGGGCTCTAGGTTAATATATTAGTCCCAAAAGTAATATAAAATAGCATATAAATGCATATAAAACATCCAAAACAGATAATATAATAGCATGGAACAATAAAAAATTATAGATATGTTGGAGACGTATCAAGCATCCCCAAGCTTAATTCCTGCTCGTCCTTGAGTAGGTAAATGATAAAAACGGAATTTTTGATGTGGAATGCTACCTAACATATTTATCCATGTAATTTTCTTCATTGTTGCATGAATGTTCAGATCAATAAGATTCAAAACAAAAGTTTAATATTGACATAAAAACCATAATACTTCAAGCATACTAATACAACAATCATGTCTTCTCAAAATAACATGGCCAAAGCAAGCTATCCCTGCAAAATCATATAGTCTGGCTATGCTCCATCTTCATCACACAAAGTATTCAAATCATGCACAACCCCGATGACAAGCCGAGCAATTGTTTCATACTTTCGATGTTCTCAAAATTTTTCAACTTTGACGCAATACATGAGCGTGAGCCATGGACATATCACTATAGGTGTAATAGAATATGGTGGTTGTGGAGAATACAAAAAGAAGGAGATAGTCTCACATCAACTAGGCGTATCAACGGGCTATGGTGATTCCCATAATAGATATCAATGTGAGTGAGTAGAGATTGCCATGCAACGGATGCATTAGAGCTATAAGTGTATGAAAGCTCAAAAGGAAACTAAGTGGGTGTGCATCCAACTTGCTTGCTCATGAAGATCTAGGGCATTTGAGGAAGCCCATCGTTGGAATATACAAGCCAAGTTCTATAATGAAAAATTCCCACTAGTATATGAAAGTGACAAAGTAGGAGACTCTCTATCATGAAGATCATGGTGCTACTCAAGCACAAGTGTGGAAAAAGGATAGTAACATCGCCCCTTCTCTCTTTTTCTCTCATTTTTTTGTGGGATTCTTTGGCCTCTTTTTTTCTCTTTTTTTATTTTTTGTCCGGAGTCTCATCCCGACTTGTGGGGGAATCAAAGTCTCCATCACCTTTTCCTCACACTAGATGACTCGTTGGCCAATGGCGCAAAGGCCGACAGCAAGCCAAGTATTGTAAGAGTGGTGATAGGAAAACTCAGCAACAGATTAAATTAATGAGTACTTACTGCTGGTTACTCTTTCTTTTCATGATTACTGGTTACATATTTGTTGTTTTTGGTGAGTACTCGATGTTTGAAACAGGGATAGTAGTAAAAGCAGATAAATATAGATAAGGGTGGCATTATGCATATTAATAGATCGGTGAGAAACGACAACAGAGGTTATATAGGTAAAAGCATAGGTGGTAGCTGTTCAAAAGCAACAGATAACATCATCGAAAAATAGAGGAAGGTAGTCCTACTACAGAGCTTGATTAGTAGTCCTTAGAATGCTAGATGATATTTAGATACGACTTCCGTTGCTGACGATGGTTCATCTAAAGACAATGCACGATGAGAATCAGGCGCTGCTTTGTGGTGACCTTGAAACGAAAGGCACAGATGGTTGTCATGGTGAGAATCCTTTCATGGATTTTTGAAAGGAGGGGAAACTCGGACCAGTTGGTTGTCACGGTGACTCAGAGTGTCTTGTCACTCTTACACTGAGAAGGTTTAAATATAGATAGTGAGAACTGATATCAGTAAATAATGGTAGGAAGCAAAAGAAGGGTGCAGAGCATAGGATCCATAGCAGTTTTCAGATAAGTAAAATATGAATGTCGGATTCGTAATGGGTTAACACACAAACCAACTGAGTCTATGAGTTGGTCATATAGGATCCGTGGCAGTCACTATGCTAATCCTGACACGTATAATTTAATAATACAATTTGACAACTAAAATTGCTACTCTAATGGTTGTGCATATATTCCCTAATTAGCGAAGAAGTTATAAGAACACCTCTTCCGACATCTCCTTTACTGGAAGAAAACTAAAGTAGTCTATGCCGGAGTTCATGCCCAGCAACCGAGTCTACACCTTTTCTCTATGCATAGCTTTATTTTCAGTTACGTATGTCTGAGATAAGGCTACACAAGGAAGGATCAGGAATTCAGGATTTAGTTCGATGTTGTAACAGAGTTATATATGAACCCTTAAAGAAAAAAAGATTTTATTTACAAAGAGTATCTAAAAAATGTTGCAGTACGCAGATTTTTGGTGAAAACGTCAACTATTATTCTGAAGTGGCAGAGAGGGAGTGGATGAAAATGTTGGCACTGTGGAGAAGGCGGCCATGGCGTCCATGTCCACCACACCCCCACCCTCCTTCATCGGAGCCGGCCACGGCAACCCAGGCGAGCTTGTCCTGGACCAGCTGCCACGCGATGGCCTTGGGGAGCTCCTTCGGCTCCGCCTCCGTCGTCGCCGCTGCTAGTGTAGGCTTGGCTTTGGGCCCCCCTCGGTCGGCTGCAGCGCTTTGGTCTTGCCCGCCATAGATCCCTACACTGTTGTTCGTGGCGGCTGGTGAAGCGACATGGGAAAGCACGGAGGCATTGTCGAGGAAGAAGAGGACACACTATACAGTTGTCCACCGCTGCTCACCTCGACAACTCGGACGCCTCTGCTGCACCGCCGCCGACACAGGATGAAGCCGAGGTGAGGCAAAATATATGGAGGAAGCACGTAGACACAGTAACACAGATATGAACAGTACTAACCAAACATATACGTATCATACAGGATGCTGCAAAGTATGTATTTTCAGATGAAAAATAGCTGCAGAACCACTCTAACCTTGACCTGACACCCACGAATAGATCTCATACTCATTGCACCGTGAACTGTATGAATAAAAAATAATAAGGATGATCAATAGTCACCAACAATTTGCAATAATAAAAATCTATCATTTTGATGCATATATCACTATATCAGAGGCCCCAAGTATTAAGCTGGATTAACATTCAAACTTCAGTAATTTTACACTTCTAGTTGTTCAAATGAGAAAGAGGAATTCCATAGAACATATAAGGCATATACTAACCTGCAGTTGGAAGGAAGTTTAACTCTAGTTCCATATTCTCAACGTATTTATGTGCACATCAAGAATCCAACTGTCCAAATTTGCATCCATGCATCATGAAGGCTAATCGCATCTGAACTCAAAGAAAAAGTATTATCTAAAGAAGAACATATGGGATTTAACTCAAACCTTCTGGACCTGGATAATCACATCTGAATTTATACAGATATGAAAAGATTGTCCGTTCACTTATTTCACCTACGGAAAGGAGCATCGATGGTTTTATGTGTGCTTCCTGCTGCCTGGGCACTTTGTGCCACCTGGACAGATGGAATTAAGTGAACGGAAAATCTTTCAATTGTTTCCCATAAAGCATGATACAAGTACAGAATACACACAATATCCATTGTTGACGAGAGAAATAAGAATAACAGTTCCAGCAGAACAACGACATGGAAAAGAATTTTATTTGGTTCTCATTTTCAAACACCCTAAACCCTCCAAACCCTCTAGGAGTTTCAGAACTATCTCTCCAGCCTATGTACGTCATAGCACCTGCCAAGGTTTCTTGCCAAGGGAAAAAAGGCTAGGGTGCCTGAATACTGGTCAGGCCTAGCAACCAGGTAGGAAGAAATTCTTCAGACGATGGTAAAAGAAATTACAGCTAAGAAACATGGCAGCTTGCATCGGGACTTTCTCCCCTGAAGAAAGTTCGGCTCAAATGGACAACCTATGGTCCACGTCAAAGGCACAACCTCTAGCAACTAATAAATTCAGATGAAAACAGAGTACACATTGCAATATCCAGGAGTTCCTGGACCGAGATTTATCCAGGATTTCCTGGAACAATATTCAGATGAAAAGATAGTACACATTTATGCCTGTCCAACTTTCCTAGGCATCTTAAAATAAATAAATGATCAAAAAGTGAACAGATTACCATTTTTCCATGAAAGGTTGGGTGAGCAGTCATAATTAGGACATGTTTGATGGAGAAGCTTATTAAGAAACAGTTTAATCGATACCATGAACATAGTGAAGGAAATAAATATGTATTAAAGAGCAGATGATCCTCCTCTCCACAACAACATAAAAAATGGGTTTGCATAAACAGATCAAGTAATGAAAAAGATCACGCCACTGCGACCATATACAAACACATTTGACAAGTCAAACATTGCGAAATATAGCTAGAAAATTAGAATGTCTTCTAATGCTCTAGCCCAACAAATGAAGGTGGAAGGAGATTGCTGCAATACCATAGCTAAGAGGGAGGAAGGTCTAATTGTTGTGCACCAAAGTGTTTACTCTGTCACATGGTTTGTGAGCAGAGAAGCGTGAGCAGTCCTCACAATCATGACATCAAGATCATCGATGACATAGCAGACCTCACTCTAGCCTCGGCAGGCCCTCTAACCTGCAGGTTGTACAAACAGCATTATGTGCCTCAAGAAATTGTAACAAACAGGCCAAAAAGATCTTTTTACCTTGCAGAATAAACCAAGAAGACCTTTCAGGCAATCTTTTCTTGTAACTATGGCATTCTCACAATTAAAACCTTGGCCTTCAATATCTCCTCTAAAATAACAACAACATCGGCCTACAGGTTTATCAATGTTATGTGCATTCGAGAGATCTTCAATTGTTCAACAACAATAATGACACTAAACAGAGGTAAACTTGATCTGAAGCGACGCATACATGGGAAAAAACACACCATAAAAGTTCATCTCCTCCAGCAAGAATCCTAAAAAGAAAGTAATTGTTCAACAACAATAATGGCACTAAACAGAGGTAAAACTGATCTGAAGCGAAGCATACAAGGGAAAAAACTCACCATAAAAGTTCATCTCCTCCGGCATGAATCCTAAAAAGAAAGTAATTCTTAATTTCCAAAGGCACCAAGAGGATACAGGGAAAAAAAAGACATGCTAAAACACTGCCACTAAGCTATGAACACTGCCACCTAAAAGTACAGCTACGCCAATCAGTAAATCTAATCATGTTAGAAAAATTATTTGTCTGCATACGAAATAACGATCATCTTGGAGCGGCCTCAAGGAATAGCAACACGCAACAAAACAACATATATTAAGGCATACATATCAACTGCTTTCAACTTAGTAAATGATGTAAAACTAACCATTCCAATGAAGCAACAAAAAGTAATAGCTTTGTTACTTGACATGGAACCAACAAAAGTCAATTTTCAGAGTGAAAAGAAAAAATAACCGCAAAGCATGAATAAGAAAATTGTCTTATTGTGGTAATTAGAAGCCAGCTGAAAAGTAGTTATCCAATCAATTAGATAAAAGACCTTGATTTGGGTATACCTGCAATCAAACCTTTCATAAACAATCATTTGTTCTTGGTCTCCACCATAAGCTATAACCAAATTGATAACAAACCTCTATAGCTAACTATTTCTGTGAAATAATATTAGCAAACTTTAACCATGGCACAAATATATATAAATGTGATGAGCCATAAAAAGGAAAGACCAAAAATGTAAATTTCATGGATTGTAACTTTAAGTCAATAAACTAATCTCCAACAGTGCTAACTGATGCCAATAAATTAACTACCAGTATTTTCACCCCTCAAGAAACCCCCAAACATTTAATAAAAGCATCAAATTAGTCACCCAGTACCCAAAAAGAATTCACCCTAATTAACAAGGAAAAGCATGGCAAGAGGCACATACATGGGAGAGATGAAGATGCAGTCGCTGTGGCAGAGGCATCCTTGTCCACCACACCTCTGTCCTCCTTCGCCCGCACCTCTGCCTCCATCTTCGTCATCGCCACAACCAGTGCAGGCCTGTCCTTGGGCCCCTCCCCGTTGGCGGTCGACTCCCGTATTGAATCTTAAACCTCATTCCGAATAAAAAAATGGACGATTCAAGCTCTTAAGGAAGTTCCAGTATGGAACAATATATTCAGATGCAGCAACCCTATAGATAATCCAATAAATTCAGATTCAAAATTTGTATGAACATGTTTTATGCCCCACGAACTTGCCCTGCACGTCAGACATGTCATGTTACGCACGGCTATCTTCGATGTCGATGGACTGTGCGATACGTGCGGGAGAAGGATGCTCACCGTCACGGGGTCCAGCATGCCGGAGAACCTGGCGGTGCTCTCCCATTGCCCGACCACCTCCGACGCGACGAGCCTCTCCCCAGCGGCGAAGGCGGACTCGCGGAGCGCGCAGCCGCCGAGCTGGTCGCCATTGCGGTAGGGGACGTACCACTGCTCGTCGAACACCTTGACGCCGCACAGCCTAGCTACGTCCTTGGCCAGCGCTCCCATCTGCACCAACCTGACCCGCACCTCCGCGTTGTCCGGGTGGCAGATGCAGTGCTCCACCTCCAGCACAGCCGCCGGGCCCTTGGGCCACGTGACCATGTAGGAGCCCCCGGCGCCAGAGTAGGCGAAGGCGGTGGTGGAGGAGACGTGGCGCTGGTGGGAGGTGTGCACGGTGCTAGCGTCGGCCTCGCAGCCGATAGTGGGTGTCACGCCCAATATGCGACCCTATCCAAAAGGAACTCGAAGGTCCCACCAAGGATAGACCCGCATATTGAAACACTTTTGCAAGGTGGATATCATTACATCAACATTACATAATAGATGGGGATACATACATAAGGCACAAATGCCACAATAATACATCAACATCATATACAAGAGATCAACATCCGACTACGGATGAAACATAAACAGAAACTCAAACAAAATCCACCCTGCTAGCCCAGGCTGCCGACCTGGAACCTATCCCCTGATCGAAGAAGAAGCAGAAGAAGAACTCCAATACAAGCAAATATCGCTCTCACGTCATGATCATCGCAAACCTGTACCTGCAACTGGTTTGTGTAGTAATCTGTGAGCCACGAGGACTCAGCAATCCCATTACCATGGGTATCAAGACTAGCAAAGCTTAAGTAGGAAAGGAAGGGATAAAGTGGTGAGGTTGCAGCAGCAACTAAGCATGATATGGTGGCTAACATACGCAAATGAGAGCGAGAAGAGAAACAAAGGAACGGTCGTCAACTAGTAATGATCAAGAAGTGATCCTGAACTCCTACTTACGTCAAACATAACCCAGAAACCGTGTTCTCCTCTCGATCAACCTCGAAAAGAGACACTCACGGTTGGTGTATTTTAGAAGAGTTTACTTCGAGTTTACTACAACCGGATATTAACAAATTCCCATCTGCCACATAACCGCGGGCATGGCTCTCGAAAGTTTATACCCTGCAGGGGTGTCCCAACAGCCCATGATAAGTTCTCGTGATCAACGAAGGATATTCCTTCTCCCGGGAAGACCCGATCAGTCTCGGAATCCGGCTACAAGACATTTGACAGCAATAAAACAAGACCAGCAAAGCCGCCGGATGTGCCGACAAATCTGATAGGAGTCGCACGTACCTCGTTCTCGTGGCACACCGGATAAGTCAAGCTACGAGTAAAACCAACCCTCGAGTTGCCCGTGGTGGCCCCGCAGAGTCTGCTCGGTTCGGACCAACACTCGAAGGAGCACCGGCCGGGGGCTAAAATAAAGATGACCCTCGGCTCCGAAACCCAAGGAAAAAGGGCATAGGTGAGGCAAATGGTAAAACCAATGTTGGGCCTTCTTTGGAGGAGTCTTATTCAAAGCGAACTGTCAAGGGGTCCCATAAATCACCCGACCACGTTAGGGACGCAAAATCCGGGAACATAATACCGATATGACGGAAACTAGGGCGGCAAGAGTGGAACAAAACACCAGGCATAAGGCCGAGCCTTCCACCCTTTACCAAGTATATAGATGCATTAATTAAATAATATATATTGTGATATCCCAACAAGTAAACATGTTCCAACAAGGAACAACATCTCCATGTTCCAACAAGGAACAAACTTCATCTTCACCTGCAACTAACAACGCTATAAGAGGGGCTGAGCAAAGCGGTAACATAGCCAAACAACGGTTTGCTAGGAAGGGTGCAAAAGGTGAGAGGCTGACATGGCAATTTGGGAGGCTTGAGGAACAAGTGATAGGTAGCGCAGCAAAGCGATAGAACGAAGCAACTAGCATAGCAATGATAGTAGTGAGATCCAGGGTAGCGGTCATCTTGCCTGAAATCCCTCAAGGAAGAAGAACGAGTCCATGAAGAAGACGAATGGATGAAGCCGAACCAAGCGTAGACGAACGAATCCTCACGATCGCACGAAACAGGAACTAACAAGAAGAAGCACACAACAAGGTAAACACACCACACATAGACAAGACATGATGCACAACCAAGCATGATGCATGACAAAGCTACATGAAGCTACTCATGGCAAGAGATGATACAAACAAGAGTAACACATCAAAGCAAGTTTAAATGAGGCCGGGAACAACATATAACAATTCCGGTAAGTCCTCATATGCAAATTTCGAAATTGGTCCAGATCTGAATAAACCTTATGTTCAAGTAGTTAAACAGCAAGTTAAGATGCACCAAGATGATCTACACGAAATTCTAGTCAAGTTACATATAAAGTTCATTAGATTCGGAGCTACGGCCTAGAAGATATGAGCAAAACAAGTTAAACATGGCATTGATGCAAAACACATACAAACATCAAGCAAACACCTCAAAACAAGGATGCAACATGATAATATGAAGCTACATGCAAAATCAAGCAAGTTTCATATAGAGCACACTCCAAACGGAGCAACGGTTCAACATATACACGTGAAACAAGTTATAGTAACAATCTGTCCAAAACAGCAACTAGGCATATTGCAAGCATCAAAACAACATGCTACAGAAACTCAACATGAAAACAAAAGGCATGGGCATGATTTACAGGTAAAGCATGATAAAACATGAACACTGAGCTATCTCCAGAAACCACTACAACATGCTCAAAAACACATGGCAAGATAGCAAATAATAACAGTTTCAGGCTTAGCAGAAAATAACATCAGGTTGCAATGTTTAAAGCTATCAAACAACATGTTACAGGAACTTAACATGGCAAACAAAGGCATGGCATGAATCTACTGAATGCATAGAACAAAAGTCCCTTAGTGACCATAAGCCAAAAGGGGTCAGAAAATATGATGGCACCCATGTAAACATGGCAAGTTATATTACAGATTCAAACATGGCAGGAACAACAATAAGTAGGCATGTTGGTGAGCTTGAACCACTCACCACAGAGCAATACCTGGCATGGCAAGGCAACCAACAGTAACAAGACATGTCATAGAAGCTATACATGGCAAGAACAACATCATAGCATACACGGATCAACTACAACAACCTTGGCAAAATTGAATAACATGTAAACAATCTGCCAGGAAACATTTTATAGCAAAAGTAGAGCTCGATTGACTCAAGCTATGGCACTCCATAATTTCAAACAAGGGCATGGATGGATAGAGCATGACATGTAGAACAAAACATCCTTACTGAAGTATCTCAAAATAAGCATGGAACTCTCTGTAGCATCAAGTTAACATGGCATAAAAACATCAGCAGAACAGGGGCTGATATCAGCAACATCATGAAGCCTAGTTTGCATGCTTATGCTAGTCACCACAGAGGTCACAAAAATACATGGCATACACCCCTGGAAAGATGGCATGACATATTACAAAACACATGTAGGACTCAAGTTCATAGGGTGCACACATCAATCATGGAAAAAATGACAACTGCATGTTCTGATAAGAATCTGAAACTAACATCACATAGCCCTCTTCTAACAGCATTTAGGGCATCAAGATGAGCTCAAATGAAAATGATGCAATGAGTTGAAATGATGTACTCGTCGATACGAACAATTTGACATATTACACACACGAAACGGAGCTACGGATGCAGAGTTATGACATGATGAAAATGCATGAAAATGCAAAATGCTTCGGTGACTTAGCAGAAAACGGAGGGGGGGGGGGAAGTCAACCGTGGCGTGGATTACGAGGTTCGTCGGAGACGGATACGGGGTGGCCGGAGAAAGGCGCTGGCGGGTCAGGGTCGCCGGATCCGGGCGGCGCCGGCCCGGATCAAGCCGGAGGAGGCAGCTTGAGGGCCGGAGGAGGCGCGATCGGCCGGGCGCTGCTCATGGCCTGGCCGGCGCGGCGGCGGCCGGGCAGCAGCCGGGCGTTGGAGGCGGCGGCGGCAAGCCTGGCGCGGCGCCGCATGCTCGGCGGCGGGCGCGGCCACGGCAGGAGGCGGATGGGGCGGCGCCGGCGCTGGGTCGGTCAGCGATTAAGCGCGGACGCCGGCGAGCGAGGAGGCGGCGGGCGATCGGAGGAGCCCCCAGCGGCGGCGACGCGACGGGCGAGTGCCCGGTGGCGGCGGGAGATGGGCCCAGGGCTCCGATCCGGCCGCGCAGGCGGGCAGTGGAGAGAGGAGAGGTGAGGTGGCGCGGTGGGATTGGGCGAGGGGCGGCGGCGTGTCGGCCGTCGTGAACACGCGTCCGGCGGCGAGAGAGCTAGGCTAGGGTTTCGGGGGTTTGGACTGCGGTTTTTTTGGAGGGGGAGGCTAATTTATAGGTAGAGGGAGCTAGGAGAGTCCAAATGGAGCACGGTTTTCAGCCACGCGATCGTGATCGAACGACCGAGAGCATGGAGGGGAGTTAGATGGGTTTTGGGCCACTTTTGGAAGGGTGTTGGGCTGCAAGGAGAAGGGGCTTTTACGGTTACCCGGTTAACCGTTGGAGTACCAAACGACCTCCAAATGGCACGAAACTTGACAGGCGGTCTACCGGTGCTATACCAAGGCCGCTTGACAAACCTCGGTCCATTCGAGACCGTTTAACACCCGCACATGAAAAGAGGTAAAAGGGGCGCCGGAGACATAGGAGTGCGGATTGGAAAAGCGGACAACGGGAAAATGCTCGGATGCATGAGACGAACATGTATGCAAATGCGATGCACATGAAAACATGATATGAAATGCAGATGATGACATGGCAAAGTGCAACACGCAAGCACATGACATGGCAATGACAGCGAAAAACTGGAAGACACCTGGCGCATCGAATCCGGGGCGTTACAACACTCCTCCACTAACAAGAGATCTCGTCCCGAGATCTTAGGACCGAGACGGAAGAGAAAAAGAGATGAGGTGAAGCAAGAACTCAAAAGAAGAAGCAAAGAATCGAGAGCACTCGAGAAGAAAAGAGACACGACGAGAATGACGAGAACCAAAAGCTCATGGAAACAGATAGGCTATGAAAGCACTCGTTCTAACCGGAGTGGTTAGAATGAGAAAAGAAACGGATAAGACTGAAAGAATTTAGGCAGCACACCTGTTGAACAAGGAAAGAATAGAACATGAGCTTCAGAAGATGGAATGACACTTGACGAGATAAACAACGCAATGCCTCCGGAAGAATTGAAAGAATTGAATGAAAAGAACTTAGAAGGAAGGATTGACTGGAGTTGTTGAGAAAATCAACAATGAAAGAATAAGCTTGTCGTGGACTTATAGGTAACATCTGAAGATCATAAGGTGATAACCGGCCACAAATGGAAATGATTGGATAGCTGAGAAGAACGAAGAAATGCAAAACTCCACTTCAAAATAATATGGAGAATTAATTGCACTTCGAGACACGAGAAGAAAAGATACTTGAACTCCTCCAACAATAACCTTGATGAACACTTGAAGAATGAATTAAATCATAAAGAACCACCATGAAGAACTTCGGTAACAAAAGGATGATGAGATACAATTGAAGGATGGAAGAATAAGATGAGCCTTGCGATTATTTAGATGGAGGTTCCGATGAAAAGGCCGACGAAATTTTGAACTCCGGAAAAGAAAAGATGAAAAGACTTGGAAGTAGATTCTATTCCTCAAGAACAAACTCCGAAGAAAAAGATTTATCATTTTGATGAAATAAGAATAAGATTTATTGTATGCTTATCCTTCATCAAATTAAATTGATGACAAGCAATGGATTTTGCATGCCACTTATTCTTCTTGAAAAAGGATTGAGAAGGGATATAGCACAAAACTTGAGAAAGTCTTCTTGAACCACCGGTAGGATTGGAAAGAACGAATGAATTAAAATGATAATCAAGGAAAAATAATCTTGAACGAACCACCGTGAAAATGAAAATGAACAAAGAGAAGAGAGTGGATCGCCGGAAAGAATTTGAAAAGCACGAAGATACTTGAGGGAATTTAGAGAAAAGAGATCGAAGAGATCGCGAACTAGCTAACGAATGCTTGAACGCAGCACCGGAAGAATATTGAGACGAACAAAGGGGCACGGATATAGAATAATTGGGGAATGAATCTGAAAACTTAGAACGAAGAAATCTTCCGAAAAGATGGCCTCCGGATGATCGAGAGAGAAAGCAACTCCTGAAATGCTCCGGATGGATGAAAAGAATTTGCATGACTGGAAACAATTAGATAGGATAACATCGAGCTATCACCATTAATCTCCGGGGGAACGGACAAGATTTAAGAGAAACTCTACTTCGATCTTCAAAGCTGAGAAAGACGACGAGAAACACCACCAAAATTTGTTGAGGCACTCCGGGAGAATGAAAAGCAAAGAGGTTGAGCCAAGAATGACAAGAATTTGAAATCGATCTTGGAGAAGGCATGTGACTGATGGAATCCATTCTTACGTCACAACTTGAAAAGAATTGAGAATAACTCCGGGGGAATTAGAAGAGTCAGGTAAGATCCTGGGAAAAGACCTGTGGGATAGGGCCCACTAAAAGAAAACACCGTTGGAAAGGGATGTTGAAGAGATAGATTATGCACCGGAACAATTGAAATATTTGAATGAGGTGACAACCTCGAATTAATTCAAACACAGACAAATCTCCTGAGATGTCTTGAACACTCCGGAAGGATAAATTGGCGAGAGGCGAACGAGCAAGGGAAAAAAAACATTTGAGCCGAGGAAAGAATATCATCAACACCAAAAATTGGAATTGAATCCACCGGAAAAGAAAAGAGATGAAGAACGTCGTACAAAACGAGAATTCACCGGTTGAAATAATTGAGGGAAGACTGAAGAGGCTCCACACGAATGAAATTGATGGTCGAAAGAGAGTCAAACTCCGGGAAGAAGAGGGTGGGAGGGCGGGAAAAACAAAGGCAACTTGGAAGGGGGGAACCAACGAATATCTTGAAGAGAAAACACCGGTTGAAATCATTGAGGAAAGAAAGCAAAGACTTCGCACGAGTAGAATGGATACTCGATTACGAACTCCGGTTCTGAGAGGAATAAGGGAGGGCGGGTGGGAAAAACAAGGACAACTGAGGATTGAACTTGCAAAGATGAAGAGGTTCGAGTCGACTTGACGAGAAATGCACCGGATAAAAAGAGCTGAGGAGCAACGATCGAAAAACCAACTGCGTGAACCTAAAGAAAATTTGAAGGGGAAGAGGAGTAGTACAAAACACCTATGTCAAGATTCCTCACCAGAGCGACGAAGGGGCAGAGGAGTAAAAAGAATTCCTACTCTCCGATATAACTAGACTCCGAAAACAGTTTTCTTCTAGACTCAACAACGGCCAAACTACACGATCAAACAAGGGGGCTCCTAAGGTCGGTCGAGGCTCTGATACCAACTTGTCACGCCCAATATGCGACCCTATCCAAAAGGAACTCGAAGGTCCCACCAAGGATAGACCCGCATATTGAAACGCTTTTGCAAGGTGGATATCATTACATCAACATTACATAATAGATGGGGATACATACATAAGGCACAAATGCCACAAGAATACATCAACATCATATACAAGAGATCAACATCCGACTACGGATGAAACATAAATAGAAACTCAAACAAAATCCACCCTGCTAGCCCAGGCTGCCGACACGAACCTATCCCCGATCAAAGAAGAAGCGGAAGAAGAACTCCAATACAAGCAAACATCGCTCTCACGTCATGATCATCGCAAACCTGTACCTGCAACTGGTGGTGTAGTAATCTGTGAGCCACGAGGACTCAGCAATCCCATTACCATGGGTATCAAGACTAGCAATGCTTAAGTAGGAAAGGAAGGGATAAAGTGGTGAGGTTGCAGCAGCGACTAAGCATGATATGGTGGCTAACATACGCAAATGAGAGCGAGAAGAGAAACAAAGGAACGGTCGTCAACTAGTAATGATCAAGAAGTGATCCTGAACTCCTACTTCGTCAAACATAACCCGAAACCGTGTTCTCCTCTCGATCAACCCGAAAAGAGACACTCACGATTACGCACACGGTTGGTGTATTTTAGAAGAGTTTACTTCGAGTTTACTACAACCGGATATTAACAAATTCCCATCTGCCACATAACCGCGGGCACGGCTCTTGAAAGTTTATACCGTGCAGGGGTGTCCCAACTTAGCCCATGATAAGCTCTCGCGGTCAACGAAGGATATTCCTTCTCCCCGGGAAGACCCGATCAGTCTCGGAATCCCGGCTACAAGACATTTCGACAGCAATAAAACAAGACCAGCAAAGCCGCCCGGATGTGCGGACAAATCTTGATAGGAGTCGCACGTACCTCGTTCTCAGGGCACACCGGATAAGTCAAGCTACGAGTAAAACCAACCCTCGAGTTGCCCTGTGGTGGCCCATTGAGTTGCTCGGTTCGGACCAACACTCGAAGGAGCACCGGCCGGGGCTAAAATAAAGATGACCCTCGGGCTCCGAAACCCAAGGAAAAAGGGCATAGGTGAGGCAAATGGTAAAACCAATGTTGGGCCTTCTTTGGAGGAGTCTTATTCAAAGCGAACTGTCAAGGGGTCCCATAAATCACCCGACCGCGTTAGGGACGCAAAATCCGGGAACATAATACCAATATGGCGGAAACTAGGGCGGCAAGAGTGGAACAAAACACCAGGCATAAGGCCGAGCCTTCCACCCTTTACCAAGTATATAGATGCATTAATTAAATAATATATATTGTGATATCCCAACAAGTAAACATGTTCCAACAAGGAACAACATCTCCATGTTCCAACAAGGAACAAACTTCATCTTCACCTGCAACTAACAACGCTATAAGAGGGGCTGAGCAAAGCGGTAACATAGCCAAACAACGGTTTGCTAGGAAGGGTGCAAAAGGTTAGAGGCTGACATGGCAATTTGGGAGGCTTGAGGAACAAGTGATAGGTAGCGCAGCAAAGCGATAGAACGAAGCAACTAGCATAGCAATGATAGTAGTGAGATCCAGGGTAGCGGTTATCTTGCCTGAAATCCCGCAAGGAAGAAGAACGAGTCCATGAAGAAGAAGAATGGATGAAGCCGAACCAAGCGTAGACGATGAATCCTCACGATCGCAACGAAACAGGAACTAACAAGAAGAAGCACACAACAAGGTAAACACACCACACATAGACAAGACATGATGCACAACCAAGCATGATGCATGACAAAGCTACATGAAGCTACTCATGGCAAGAGATGATACAAACAAGAGTAACACATCAAAGCAAGTTTAAATTAGGCCGGGAACAACATATAACAATTCCGGTAAGTCCTCATATGCAAATTTCGAAATTGGTCCAGATCTGAATAAACCTTATGTTCAAGTTGTTAAACAGCAAGTTAAGATGCACCAAGATGATCTACACGAAATTCTAGTCAAGTTACATATAAAGTTCATTAGATTCGGAGCTACGGCCTAGAAGATATGAGCAAAACAAGTTAAACATGGCATTGATGCAAAACGCATACAAACATCAAGCAAACACCTCAAAACAAGGATGCAAAATGATAATATGAAGCTACATGCAAAATCAAGCAAGTTTCATATAGAGCACACTCCAAACGGAGCAACGGTTCAACACATACACGTGAAACAAGTTATAGTAACAATCTGTCCAAAACAGCAACTAGGCATACTGCAAGCATCAAAACAACATGCTACAGAAACTCAACATGAAAACAAAAGGCATGGGCATGATGTACGGATAAAGCATGATAAAACATGAACACTGAGCTATCTCCAGAAACCACTACAACATCCTGAAAAACACATGGCAAGATAGCAAATAATAACAGTTTCAGGCTTAGCAGAAAATAACATCAGGTTGCAATGTTTAGAGCTATCAAACAACATGTTACAGGAACTTAACATGGCAAACAAAGGCATGGCATGAATCTACTGAATGCATAGAACAAAAGTGTTAGTGACCATAAGCCAAAAGGGGTCAGAAAATATGATGGCACCCATGTAAACATGGCAAGTTATATTACAGATTCAAACATGGCAGGAACAAAAATAAGTAGGCATGTTGGTGAGCTTGAACCACTCACCACAGAGCAATACATGGCATGGCAAGGCAACCAACAGTAATAAGACATGGCATAGAAGCTATACGTGGCAAGAACAACATCATAGCATACACGGATCAACTACAACATCCTTGGAAAAATTGAATAACATGTAAACAATCTGCCAGGAAACATTTTATAGCAAAAGTAGAGCTCGATTGACTCAAGCTATGGCACTCCATATTTGCAAACAAGGGCATGGATGGATAGAGCATGACATGTAGAACAAAACATCCTTACTGAAGTATCTCAAAATAAGCATGGAACTCTCTGTAGCATCAAGTTAACATGGCATAAAAACATCAGCAGAACAGGGGCTGAAATCATGAAGCCTAGTTTGCATGCTTGTGCTAGTCACCACAGAGGTCACAGAAATACATGGCATACACCCCTAGAAAGATGGCATGACATATTACAAAACACATGTAGGACTCAAGTTCATAGGGTGCACACATCAATCATGGCAAAAATGACAAAAGTGCATGTTCTGATAAGAATCTGAAACTAACATCACATAGCCCTCTTCTAACAGAATTTAGGGCATCAAGATGAGCTCAAATGAAAATGATGCAATGAGATGAAAGGATGTACTCGTCGAGGCAAACAATTTGACATATTACACGCTCGAAATGGAGCTACGGATGCAGATTTATGACATGATGAAAATGCATGAAAATGCAAAATGCTTGAGGACTTAACGAAAAATGAGGGGGGAGTCAACCGTGGCACGGATTATGAGGTTCGCCGGAGACGGATCTTGGGTGGCCGGAGAAAGGCGCCGGCGGTCGGGTCGCCGGATCCGGCGGCGCCGCCCGGATCTGGCCGGAGGAGGCAGCGCGGGCCGGAGGAGTCGCGGGCGGCCGGCGCTCATGGCGCGGGCAGGGCAGGGCGCCGGCCTTGGGCGGCGGCGGCGGGCAACGGCGCGGGCGCTTGTGCGTGAGGCGGATGGGCGGCGCCTGCTGGGTGGCAGGCAGGCGCGCCGACGCCGGCGGGAGGCGGGCGGTGGTGACCGGCGGCGGCAGGCGGCGGGCGGCCGGAGGGAGCCTGGCGGCGGGCGCGACAGGCGAGTGCCCAGCGGCGGCGGGCGAGATGGGCCCATGGGCCGATCCGAGACTCTTGCGGGCGGCGGCGGGTGGAGAGAGAGAGGTGAGGTGGCGCGGTGGGATTGGGCGAGGGGGCGGCGGCGGATGTGTCCGGCCGTCGGCGGACGCGTCCGGCGGCGCGGGAGAGGCTAGGCTAGGGTTTCGGGGGTTTGGACTGCGATTTTTTTGGAGGGGGAGGCTAATTTATTGGTAGAGGGAGCTAGGAGAGTCCAAATGGAGCACGG
Organism: Aegilops longissima; assembly: GCA_021605205.1. Taxonomy (NCBI): domain Eukaryota; kingdom Viridiplantae; phylum Streptophyta; class Magnoliopsida; order Poales; family Poaceae; genus Aegilops; species Aegilops longissima. The sequence goes on along the minus strand of CM038681.1, from coordinate 432,579,196 downwards.
TTTTCGGCCACGCGATCGTGATCGAACGACCGAGAGCACGGAGGGGAGTTAGATTGGTTTTGGGCCACTTTGGAAGGGTGTTGGGCTGCAAGGAGAAGGGGCTTTTACGGTTACCCGGTTAACCGTTGGAGTACCAAACGACCTCCAAATGGCACGAAACTTGACAGGCGGTCTACCGGTGCTATACCAAGGCCGCTTGACAAACCTCGGTCCATTCCGAGACCGTTTAACACCCGCACATGAAAAGAGGTAAAAGGGGCGCGGGAGACATAGGAGTGCGGATTGGAAAACGGACAACGGGAAAATGCTCGGATGCATGAGGCGAACATGTATGCAAATCGATGCACATGACAACATGATATGAAATGCAGATGATGACATGGCAAAGTGCAACACGCAAGCACATGACATGGCAATGACAGCGAAAAACTGGAAGACACCTGGCGCATCGAATCCGGGGCGTTACAGTGGGGAGGAGGCGGACAGCACCCAGGGACGCGGCTGACCTCCTCCTTCTTCCCAGGAGCACCACTGCACCACGAGAACCTGCTGCTTCCCGAGGAGGTGCTCGGGTGGCTGGAGAAGAGGTTTGCGCGCCGGCCGCCCTACTCTGGGCGAGAGGGAGAAGGCGGAGGCCGTCAGGGAGGGGGAGGCTGTGTGGAGAGGAAGAGGAGGCGGGAGGGAGAGGAGGTGTCGGATTTCGGGTTCCGGCAGACCCTTGAGGTTCGAACACTGGGGTGCGCGCGGAGATCCAACCCTCCACCATCTCGTACCTCGCCGAATCGCTGGGACCTAAACTACTAAACAGAACGGCACAAGAGACACAAGATTTATACTGATTCAGACCACCATTGTGGTGTAATACCCTACTCCAGTGTGTGGTGTGGTGGATTGCCTCTTGGGCTGATGAGGAACAATACAAGGAAGAACAGCCTCGCGAGGATCTGTTCTTGGCGGGTGCGATGAACTGCTAGGTGGTGCTCAGTCGCTCTAGCTACTGGTTTCTTGATGAGGATTTCCCGTCCCCCGCCCTGGGGGTGGCTAGTCCTATTTATAGGCGAAGGGTGTAACGCCCCAAGACCGATGGTCCAGAAGACTTCCAGCTATTTCGAGTTTCGTCGTGTGTTTCATTTGTGCCGCCCTTTTATTTTTGCATTGCATCATGTCATCATGCCATCATGTCATTAATCTTTGCATCTCAACTCAACTAATAAATTGCATGGATCTTTGATCCATTTAAATCGAGGGAATTCACCTGGTGATTCTCTTTAAAACATATCCTCTCGATATTTAGAGAGCTATAGTAAATATTCAATTATTTGGATTTACATAAACACACTTAAAAATATCCTAATGCCTTTGTTGTCTTAATTCTTGATCTCCAACTTTGCCATTTATTCTTTCATCATTTTCCGGAGCTCCACCAAAAATCCGAACATTTTTGGACCTTCCTTTTATCAAGTCCTAGTTCAAACCCATTTGAATTAAATTCAAATGTGTTTGAATTTAAATCTTTCAATCATGGCCTTTCTATTTTTCTTGGAACGAGCATATTTCTGTGAGCCCGGGAAAATTCCCCCCATGTTCAAATTATTTCTCCAACCCTTTCTTTATCTCCTTTTTCTTTCTTTGCTATTTACTGCTTTTGGTAAATAAAAGAGAGAGGTAGAAGAGAGCCCAACCAGGCCAGCCCAGCCTCTAAGGCCCATTCCACAGGCCCATCCATCCCCACAGCCCATCTAATCCCTTTAACCCTAGCCCGATCCCCTCTGTTCACTCTCTTCCTCCCCTCGCTCCCTCTGAGCGCCGCCACGCGCAGCCCTCGATCCCCTCGCGCCCTCGCCCCGTCCATACACCGCATCGCCAGGGAGAGCCCAGCGCTTGATCCCGTCCTCCGTCGTTGCGCCGTCGCAGAGAGAGAGAGATAGGAGCACCGCGCCCTCGTCCCGTCCCCTCGGCCTCCTCCTCGTCGCTTGCATCCGCCGCCAGCCACCGCAGAACCAGGTCGCTCGCGCGCCATCCTGCCTCCTCCGTCTTCGATCCGGATGCTCGCCACTGCCTCCTCCCTGCGTGCAACCGCGTCACCTCTGCCTCGGCCCCGCCTCTCCACTTCCACGCTGGCTGCCGCGCCTCGTTGCTGTCGGCGACCACCAGGAGGCCGCTTCCTCGCGTCGTCCGTCCTCGCGCACCAGCTCCGAGGCCTCGCCTCTGTTTTCGGCCACCGCCAGCCAGCAGCTCCGTCGGAGCCACGTCCGCTGCGCCAAGCCCCTGCCTGCTGCTGGCGCCGGTGCCTAGCCGACCCCCCTGCCTCGTCCTCATCACCTCCGACCACCAGGACCCTCCAGCAAGCCGCTGCCGTCGTCCAGGACCACCATGGCGCACCAAGTTGCGCAGGAGCTCAGCGCCAAGTCCCGCCGCGGCAAGCCCTCCAACGCCAAGTCCTAGTGCCCCTCCATGGACGACCACCACTGCCTGTGCACGCCTCTGGATTCTCCAAGTCCGATGATGTTTTTGTACAACTGCGCTGCGGAGACCAAGACCACCAAGTCCGCTCGGGAGCCCGAACGACTACTTCCACGATGATGCGAGTACAAGTACCCTCTTCGTGGTTTTCGCCAAGTACCACGACGCCCGGAGCCCTCGGATCCATCAAGTCCAACAACGACTATGTACAACTACGGCGACGCCGAACATCTACGGATCATGAACGACTACTTCATCTACGAAACGTGAACCACTACTTCCACTATCGTCGTCGTGTACCACTACTTCCCCTACGTCCCGTGAACGACTACTTCCCTCGACGATTTTGAACCGCCCCGAAATGCACGCTTCGAAGGTATAACCGCCAAGAACGACCGCCGTGGACCGAATTCTTGTGCGTTGTATGAGATGCTCGAGTTTTGCACCGTGATCGAATTGTCTTTGCACGTTCCGCGTTTGCCATGCCGTCGACCCGTGGGAACCCGGTAACCGGGATCATCCCACCATCTTGCATGGCACGCTCTCCACACTTTCTTTTGCACCGACATCTCAATCGAGTTATCGGAACCGGAATGTTGTCGTGGCACCATTTCCGTTGTCGTTGCCGTGGCACCCTTTTTCGTTTCCGCCACGACGACAAATGCTTCATAATGCTTTTGTCAACATTTTCATAAAAATTGCATATAACTTGTATATGTCATCCGCATCATGATAACAACATTTAAATGTTTAAAATTGATGTTTATATTAAAATTGCTAAATGACATGAGGATTTTCCGGAATTGTTGTTTGTTGTTCCGGCCTCATCTAAACTTGCCTAAATAGTTAGTTTACTTATGCTTCACCTCTTGCCATGTTTAATAACATTTAATGTTGTTGGGTACATAACCGAGAGAGAACTAAATAATTGATGTGGTGTTTCGTCAATATGCAGCTCGTTGCATATTGAGCTCCATTTAACTTGTAGTTTTGTTTGTGCATATTGCCATGCCATGCTATTTAAACCAGACATGCATCATATTTGGTTGTGCATCATGCCATTTTTGTGCTTGTTGGTTTACCATGTTGTTGTTTGTTTCCGGGTTTGCTTCTCTCGTTAGCTTCGGTTTCGTTTCGGAGTTGTGAGGATACGTTCGACTTCGTCCGTTTGTCTTCTTCATGGACTCGTTCTTCTTCCTTGCGGGATTTCTGGCAAGATGACCATACCCTCGAAATCAATTCTATCTTTGCTTGCTAGTTGCTCGCTCTTTTGCTATGCCTATGCTACGATGCCTATCACTTGCTTATCATGCCTCCCATATTGCCATGTCAAGCCCCTAACCATCCTTTCCTAGAAAACCGTTGTTTGGCTATGTTACCGCTTTGCTCAGCCCCTCTTATAGCGTTGTTAGTTGCAGGTGAAGATGAAGTTTGTTCCTTGTTGGAACATGGAGATGTTGTTCCTTGTTGGAACATGTTTACTTGTTGGGATATCACAATATATCTTCTTTAATTAATGCATCTATATACTTGGTAAAGGGTGGAAGGCTCGGCCTTATGCAGTGTGTTTTGTTCCACTCTTGCCGCCTAGTTTCCATCATATCGGTATTATGTTCCCGGATTTTGCGTCCCTAACGCGGTTGGGTGATTTATGGGACCCCCTTGACAGTTCGCTTTGAATAAGACTCCTCCAGCAAGGCCCAACCTTGGTTTTACCATTTGCCACCTAAGCCTTTTTCCCTTGGGTTCTGCAGACTCAAGGGTCATCTTTATTTTAACCCCGGACCAGTGCTCCTTGAGTGCTGGCCCAAACCAGCGATGTCCGGCGCCCCTGGCAATCAGGGTCTATGCCAACCCGACGTCTGCTCATCCGGTGTGCCACGAGACCGAGATATGTGCAGCTCCTATCAGGATTTGTCGGCACATCCGGGCGGCTTTGCTGGTCTTGTTTTATTACTGCCGAAATGTCTTGTAGCCGGGATTCCGAGACTGATCGGGTCTTCCCGGGGAGAAGGAATATCCTTCGTTGACCGTGAGAGCTTATAATGGGCTAAGTTGGGACACCCCTGTAGGGTATTATCTTTCGAAAGCCGTGGCCGCGGTTATGAGGCAGATGGGAATTTGTTAATGTCCGGTTGTAGAAAACCCGAAGTTGATCTTAATTAAAATACATCAACCGCGGGTGTTGGAGTTATGCTTGACGTAAGTAGTTTCAGGATCACTTCTTGATCATAGTTGTTCGACCGTGCTTTGCTTCTCTTCTCGCTCTCTTTTGCGTATGTTAGCCACCATATATGCTAGTCGCTTGCTGCAGCTCCACCTCACTACCTTCTCCTACCCATAAGCTTAAATAGTCTTGATCTCGCGGGTGTGAGATTGCTGAGTCCCGTGACTCACAGATACTTCAAAACCAGTTGCAGGTGCCGATGATACCGTGCAGGTGGCCTTTTGAGCTCAAGGAGGAGCTCGATGAAGATCTTGTTCATTGTGTTGTTTCGTTTGAGTTGATCGAGAGTGGAGCCAGTTGGGACGATCGGGATCTGTGTAGCTTTTGGGGTAGTCTTCTTTTATTTTGGTTCCGTAGTCGGACCTTGATTGTATCTGTATGATGTAATGTTTTACTCATGTATTGTGTGAAGTGGCGATTGTAAGCCAACTATGTATCTCTTTCCCTTATGTATTACATGGGTTGTGTGAACATTACCTCACTTGCGACATTGCTTTCAATGCGGTTATGCCTCTAAGTCGTGCTTCGACACGTGGGAGATATAGCCGCATCGAGGGCGTTTCAAGTTGGTAATCAGAGCCATCCCCGACTTAGGAGCCCCCTGCTTGATTGTTTGCTCGCGTTGTTGAGTCTAGAACAAAAATGTTTTGAGTCTTAGGATTATATATATCGGAGAGTAGGATTCTTTTTACTCCTCAGTCCCTTCGTCGCTCTGGTGAGGTCTCCTGACGTAGAAGTTTTGACTCTTCTCTCCTCAAATTTCACTAAAAAATTTAGGATCACGCGGGTATCTTGGAATCATTCCGATGGTTTTGTGACGAGAACATTGTTCTTGGTGCCTCCTGACATTTAGGGGTTGTGGCAGTGTCCCGGGGAGTTGAGCTCTGAGGTGTTGTCGTCACAATTTTATCGTTGTAGTTACGGAATACCGAGCTTTGCCGACATCGAAAATCTCTTTTATGCAGTTGTTGGTGAGATAACCCGATAACCCGATCTTCGAGGCGAGTTCGGGAGTATTTCCATGACTCAGATAACGGATGCTTTTGAAGGTCGAGGTAAGCGATTTCGGAGTTTTCTTGGTTATGTGTTGAAGGATGGATACAGCTGGATCTAGGTATTGTTAGTTTGGGTGATATATTTTGTGTCCCCTGTATCCCCAACACCAGATTGCATAACCAGAATGTTTCGGGAGTTTATAAGTGGGAATTCAAGTATCTCGTAGGATATCTTTCCAACAGACACATGATACGATATGGGATCTATCATATGTTTTTTTCCGGCTTATTCTGCAAGCCAAATCCTTTGTTTTGTTTTATTTGTGGTATTCGAGTTGCTTCGAAGTCAAATGTTGAATCCATACCTTTCCTAAACGGTGTTCTCATATTTCTATGAGAGTGCTAATCCTTCTTGATCGTCGAGGTCTTCATGTTAATTCCTTTCCAACCGGCGTGCTTCTCTTTAAGTGGATCCGATCATTTCAACATTCGCGAGATCAATTCTAAGTTTTCTCAACGGTGTTTGTTTTTATCCGTCCCAAGTTGTTTTGTTTTCCCGCCCTCCCACCCTTTTCTTCAAGGACTCAGATTTCTTAATCAAGTATCAATTTTATTGAGTGAAGTTTCTTCATTCTTTTCCTTTAATGTTTTATCCGGTGATTCTCATGAAGATGATAAAGGAAGCTTCGAGTTTATTATTCTTCGTTCTTTTCTTCTCCGGTGGACTCAAGTCAAGTTTTCGGTGTTGATCATATTCCCTTCCTCGTTTCAAATGTTTTCTCATGCCGATGCACCTCTTAATCATTCACCTCTCGATTTTCATTTGTTCTGGAGTGTTGAAGATAGCTCACAAGATTCTCTATCCGTTCATCGTTCAAGTTATTTTGAAGTTGTTATCCCTCTTGAGCCATTTAATTCAACCGGTGCAATCTCTCTTTTCAAACAATTGTTCAACGGTGTTTTCTTTGAGTGGGCCCTAACACACAGGTCTTTTTCCAGGATCTTACCTGACTCTTTTAATTTTCTTGGAGCTATTCTCAAATTCTTTTCGAAGTTTGACGTAAGTATGAATTTCATCAGTCATATGCCTTTGTCCAAGATCTTCCAAATTCTTTTCATTGTTAGCTCAACCTTTCTAATTTTCATCCCGGAGTATCTCAACAATTCATGCTGGTGTTTCTCGTCGTCATTCTCGAATTTTGAAGACCGAAGAAGAGTTTCTCTTTAATCTTGTTCCATTCTCTTCAAGGTTCATGGTTCTAGCTTCGTGCCATCCTCATAATTGTTTTGATTGTGAGAATTCTTTTCACCCATCCGGAGCAATTCAGGAGTCTTTTCAGTTTGATTCCCCGGAGCCCATCATCTTAGAATTATTCATTCCAGCTTTCATCTCTTGTTTTCCAAATCTCACCGGTGCATCGTCGAAATATCCTCTAATCAGTTCATGATCTCTCCGTTCTCATGTATCTAAATCCCCTCAAATATCTTCATTCGTTTTCCAATTCTTCCTGGTGAATTGTGCCTTCGCTACGTTCATTCTCAATTCTTACGGTGGTTCGTTCAAGATTTCACTTCCTTCTTTATCATATCAATTCATTTGTTGTTTCCAAATCCCACTGGTGGTTCCATCAATACATTCTCAAGTTTGCGCTATATCTCTATCTGTAATCATTTTTCAATGAGAATAAGTAGTATGCCAAATCCATTGCTTGCCATCAATTTAATTGGTGAAGGATAAGCATAATGTAATTCTTATTCTTGTTTCATCGAGTAAGTTCAATTCCTTATTCCGGAGGTTCATCAAAATTCTCGATTTCATTTGTTCATCTTTCTTTCCGGAGTTCCAAGTTTTCTCGGTTATATCATTTCAAAGCTGCATCTTATCATTGCAAGGCTTCACCTTGTGTTTTCAACTTCTCTTTCTTTTTATCATCTTTTCATTACCGGAGTTCTTCATGGAGGCTCTACATGGTGCTTCGTCAAGGATTCTTTTCATTCTTCAATTGTTCATCAAGATTTCTCTCGGAGTTAAGATCCGCCAAGCTATACTTCAAAATAAACATGGTGCTCAACACATGTTTTGTTTTGAGGAGTTCAAGAATTCTTCATCTTGCATTCCGAAGTGCAATTCTTTCGACCTTATCTTTTGAGGTGGTGTTATGTCATTTTGACAGTTTCATTCATGTTCCATGATTCACAAATTGTCAAGAATGAGGTATTTTAAATCCATCAATCTTTTCGTTGGAGTTATCTTGTGTCATATTTCACCTAAAGCTTTCCCTAAGGATTGTTGCTATTTACGGTGCTTATAAATGACCCAAGTTCTTCATTTATCCTCCTGGTGAAATAAGTTTCTCGTCTCCTTGTTCATACCGATCCAATCAACTGTTTCCGTTAGTGGCGGGTTGTCACCTCATAATTTTGAGATGTGTTCCATAAGCCCACAACAAGCTTGTTCTTTTCGTTGTTGGTTTTCCAACAACTCCATTCTATCCTTCTTTTTTAAGGGTGCTTTCCAAACTCATTTGTGGTAGAAGTTGTCATTTTCTTCTCCATTCCTTTATTCCAATGATCTATCTTGTATTCATTCTTTCGGAGGCATTGTGATGTTGCTCTCTTCGACCCATCGTCTCGTTTTGTCAAGACCATGTTCTTTTCATGCTTATCCATTTAACCGGAGTGTTGTGTCATCTCTTCAAGTTCTTTTCATCTTATCAAGTTTTCCTTCCATTTTCAGTCGGAGTGCTGTCCAAATTATATCATTCTTATTCATTCTTATCTCGTTTCAACCAGACTGGTTTCAATTCCTTCATGTTCATTGTGCTCGTCTTTCACAGCTTTGCAACCTCCAACGTTAACATGGTGTTCCTTGTTTCTCTTTTCTACTGCATGCTCTCAATTTCGTTCAACTCTATTGTGTTATTCTTTCAAGTTTTCAACCTCTCGAGGTTCATTGGTTTCACTCGTTTGTCAAAGAAGCAACTTAGTTTTACCTCTTTCTTCTTCCGTTTTTCTATCCGGTGCCATCCTAGATCTCGGGACGAGATCCTCTTGTAGTGGTGGAGTGTTGTAACGCCCCAAGACCGATGCTCCAGAAGACTTCCAGCTATTCCGAGTTTCGTCGTGTGTTTCATTTGTGCCGCCCTTTTATTTTTGCATTGCATCATGTCATCATGCCATCATGTCATTAATCTTTGCATCTCAACTCAAATAATAAATTGCATGGATCTTTGATCCATTTAAATCGAGGGAATTCACCTGGTGATTCTCTTTAAAACATATCCTCTCGATATTTAGAGAGCTATAGTAAATATTCCAATTATTTGGATTAACCGCAAACACACTTACAAAATATCCTAATGCCTTTGTTGTCTTAATTCTTGATCTCCAACTTTGCCATTTATTCTTTCATCATATTCCGGAGCTCCACCAAAAATCCGAACATTTTTGGACCTTCCTTTTATCAAGTCCTAGTTCAAACCCATTTGAATTAAATTCAAATGTGTTTGAATTTAAATCTTTCAATCATGGCCTTTCTATTTTTCTTGGAACGAGCATATTTCTACGAGCCCGGGAAAATTACCCCCATGCTCAAATTATTTCTCCAACCCTTTCTTTATCTCCTTTTTCTTTCTTTGCTATTTACTGCTTTTGGTAAATAAAAGCGAGAGGGAGAAGAGAGTCCAACCAGGCCAGCCCAGCCTCTAAGGCCCATTCCACAGGCCCATCCATCCCCACAGCCCATCTAATCCCTTTAACCCTAGCCCGATCCCCTCTGTTCACTCTCTTCCTCCCCTCGCTCCCTCTGAGCGCCGCCACGCGCAGCCCTCGATCCCCTTGCGCCCTCGCCCTGTCCATACACCGCATCGCCAGGGAGAGCCCAGTGCTCGATCCCCTCCTCCCTCGTTGCGCCGTCGCAGAGAGAGAGAGAGGAGCGCCGCGCCCTCGTCCCGTCCCCTCGGCCTCCTCCTCGTCGCCTGCATCCGCCGCCAGCCACCGCAGAACCAGGCCGCTCGCGCGCCATCCTGCCTCCTCCGTCTTCGATCCGGATGCTCGCCCTTGCCTGCGTCCCTGCGCGACCGCGTCACCTCTGCCTCGGCCCGCCTCTCCACTTCCACGCGGCTGCTGCGCGCCGTTCTTGTCGGCGACCACCAGAGGCCGCTGCCTCGCGTCGTCCGTCCTCGCGCGCCAGCTCGAGGCCTCGCCTCTGTTCCGCCGCCGCCCGGCAACAGCTCCGTCGAACCCGTCCGCTCGCGCAAAGCCCCTCGCTCTTGGCGCGCCGGTGCCAGCCGACCCCCCGCCTGCGTCCTCGTCACCTCCGACCACGGACCCTCCAAAGCCGCTGCCGTCATCCAGAGACCACCATGGCGCACCAAGTTGCGCGGGAGCTCAGCGCCAAGTCCCGCGGCAAGCCCTCCAGCGCCAAGTCCTAGTGCCCCTCCATGGGCGACCACCACTGCTCAGGCACGCCTCTGGATTCTCCAAGTCCGATGATGTTTTTGTACAACTACGCTGCGGAGAACAAGACCACCAAGTCCGCGACGGGATCCCGAACGACTACTTCCACGACGATGCGAGTACAAGTACCCTCTTCGTGGTTTTCGCCAAGTACCACGGCGCCGGAGCCCTCGGATCCATCAAGTCCAACAACGACTATGTACAACTACGGCGACGCCGAACATCTACGGATCATGAACGACTACTTCATCTACGAAACCTGAACCACTACTTCCACTATCGTCGCCGTGTACCACTACTTCCCCTACGTCCCGTGAACGACTACTTCCCTCGACGATTTTGAACCGCCCCGAAATGCACGCTTCGAAGGTATAACCGCCAAGAATGACCGCCATGGACCGAATGCTTGTGCGTTGTATGAGATGCTCGCGTTTTGCACCGTGATCGAATTGTCTTTGCACGTTCCGCGTTTGCCATGTCGTCGACCCGTGGGAACACGGTAACCGGGATCACCCCACCATCTTGCATGGCACGCTCTCCACACTTTCTTTTGCACCGACATCTCAATCGAGTTATCGGAACCGGAATGTTGTCGTGGCACCCTTTTTCGTTTCCGCCACGACGACAAATGCTTCATAATGCTCTTGTCAACATTTTCATAAAAATTGCATATAACTTGTATATGTCATCCGCATCATGATAACAACATTTAAATGTTTAAAATTGATGTTTGCATTAAAATTGCTAAATGACATGAGGATTTTCCGGAATTGTTGTTTGTTGTTCCGGCCTCATTTAAACTTGCCTAAATAGTTAGTTTACTTATGCTTCACCTCTTGCCATGTTTAATAACATTTAATGTTGTTGGGTACATAACTGAGAGAGAACTAAATAATTGATGTGGTGTTTCGTCAATATGAAACTCGTTGCATATTGAGCTCCATTTAACTTGTAGTTTTGTTTGTGCATATTGCCATGCCATGCTATTTAAACCAGACATGCATCATACTTGGTTGTGCATCATGCCATGTTTGTGCTTGTTGGTTTACCATGTTGTTGTTTGTTTCCGGGTTTGCTTCCCTCGTTAGCTTCGGTTTCGTTCCGGAGTTGTGAGGATTCGTTCGACTTCGTCCGTTTGTCTTCTTCATGGACTCGTTCTTCTTCCTTGCGGGATTTCAGGCAAGATGGCCATACCCTCGAAATCACTTCTATCTTTGCTTGCTAGTTGCTCGCTCTTTTGCTATGCCTATGCTACGATGCCTATCACTTGCTTATCATGCCTCCCATATTGCCATGTCAAGCCCCTAACCATCCTTTCCTAGCAAACCGTTGTTTGGCTATGTTACAGCTTTGCTCAGCCCCTCTTATAGCGTTGTTAGTTGCAGGTGAAGATGAAGTTTGTTCCTTGTTGGAACATGGAGATGTTGTTCCTTGTTGGAACATGTTTACTTGTTGGGATATCACAATATATCTTCTTTAATTAATGCATATATATACTTGGTAAAGGGTGGAAGGCTCAGCCTTATGCCTAGTGTTTTGTTCCACTCTTGCCGCCCTAGTTTCCGTCATATCGGTATTATGTTCCCGGATTTTGCGTCCCTAACGCGGTTGGGTGATTTATGGGACCCCTTGACAGTTCGCTTTGAATAAGACTCCTCCAAAAAGGCCCAACCTTGGTTTTACCATTTGCCACCTAAGCCTTTTTCCCTTGGGTTCTGCAGACTCAAGGGTCATCTTTATTTTAACCCCGGACCAGTGCTCCTTCGAGTGCTGGCCCAAACCGAAGCGATGTCCGGCGCCCACGGGCAATCGGGGTCTATGCCAACCCGACGTCTGGCTCATCCGGTGTGCCACGAGACCGAGATATGTGCAGCTCCTATCAGGATTTGTCGGCACATCCGGCGGCTTTGCTGGTCTTGTTTTATTCTGCCGAAATGTCTTGTGGCCGGATTCGAGACTGATCGGGTCTTCCGGGAGAAGGAATATCCTTCGTTGACCGTGAGAGCTTATAATGAGCTAAGTTGGGACACCCCTGCAGGGTATTATCTTTCGAAAGCCGTGCCCGCGGTTATGAGGCAGATGGGAATTTGTTAATGTCCGGTTGTAGAAAAGCCGAAGTTGATCTTAATTAAAATACATCAACCGCGTGTGTAACCGTGATGGTCTCTTCTCGGCGGAGTCCGGGAAGTGAACACGGTGTTGGAGTTATGCTTGACGTAAGTAGTTTCAGGATCACTTCTTGATCATAGTTGTTTGACCGTGCTTTGCTTCTCTTCTCGCTCTCTTTTGCGTATGTTAGCCACCATATATGCTAGTCGCTTGCTGCAGCTCCACCTCACTACCTTCTCCTACCCATAAGCTTAAATAGTCTTGATCTCGCGGGTGTGAGATTGCTGAGTCCCCGTGACTCACAGATACTTCCAAAACCAGTTGCAGGTGCCGATGATACCGTGCAGGTGACGCACCCGAGCTCAAGGAGGAGCTCGATGAAGATCTTGTTCATTGTTTTGTTTCGATTCAGTTGATCAGTAGTGGAGCCTAGTTGGGACGGTCGGGGATCTGTGTAGCTTTTGGGGTAGTCTTCTTTTATTTTGGTTCCGTAGTCGGACCTTGATTGTATCTGTATGATGTAATGTTTTACTCATGTATTGTGTGAAGTGGCGATTGTAAGACAACTATGTATCTCTTTCCCTTATGTATTACATGGGTTGTGTGAAGATTACCTCACTTGCGACATTGCTTTCAATGCGGTTATGCCTCTAAGTCGTGCTTCGACACGTGGGAGATATAGCCGCATCGAGGGCGTTACAAAGGGTCTGGGCCTCTTCCCAAATATTGAGCGGGAAGGGCGCCAACAATTGGCCATTTTGAAGGGGAACAACGGGTACACTTATCCTGACTAAAGTTGGTCCTCGCCGCAAAAGGCTCGTGATGACGCTGCTTGGGCTCCACGATGACTCCCTTCCAGCCGTTGGGGCTGGTCTTGGTCTTGTTGCACTGAAACGGATGCCTTTGCTTGATGCTCTCGCATGCGCTTGCTCCCTCTGCACCAAAGATGAAAGGAGGACGCTGCGCAGGCTGGCGCCCGACTGGCGCCCTTGGTCGTCATGGCTTGCGTCACGGGCACCTCGCGAGGTACCCTGCCTTGAACTCTCCGCCTCCTCATGAGCCAGCCTGATGAGGCCGTGCCTGAGGAAGCTCCTTGTCGTCCACCCCGCGAGGCTTGGCCCCTCGCGAGGGTCTTGAGCTTGTGTTGATGAAGATGGGCCGTGCTGGGCCTCCTTTGAGCCACGCCGTAGGTCGCGGGCAGCAAGTCACAGGGACCCCGTTCCCGGAACGCCGACAGAGCCCAGGCCTGGCGCGCCCGAACTTGGCCGAGCAGAGAGGCGAAAGGGCAAGTGTGAAGCGTCGCGGGCCCTAACAGCCTGCGGCCTTGGGTGCCATGTGGCGGTTGATTGGACGTGGGCGGCACTGTTCCCCCACGCCTCCTTATTTCGTGCCTTGCTAGGCGGACACGCTGCTGTACACATCCGTTCCCCTCTCTGCTGCTCGTGCGCCCCTGTCCTTCCCCCTCTCGAACTCCAGCTTCCATCTTCAATCCAATCTCGAATCTTCCCCCCCCACCTTTCAATCGCCATGGCTCCAACAAAGAAGGGGAAAGGGAAGAAACCTGTGCCTCCGCCTCGCTCGCCGCCGCCGGCGGCCCCCGCCGTCGACCCGTCGATCATACTCAATCTAGAGGGCTTGGGCAAGGTTAGTTCGGCTCTGGCCACCACCTTCAACAAATGCGGGAGGACGACGGCCTGCCCCGCGTCCCACTTCTCCATCGACAGGATAGTCACTGAGGTCCGGTATTTTGCTGACGCCCTGTGGGCGGGGCTGGTTCCCCCCTTTTCTGATTTCTTCAATGCCGTGCTTTCCCATTATCGGATCCACATGATGCATCTGGGTCCTGAGTGCATCACTCTCCTCTCGGTCTTCGCCTTCGTTTGTGAGGCAATGATGGGCATCCTTCCTTCGGTTGCCTTGCTGCGCCACTTCTTCTCTCTGTACCTTGTCGACCCCACCCAATGCTTGGCGTGCGTGAGCTTCGTCGCCGCGCCGAGACAATGACCTCGTGGATTGACTTGATCTGCCTCCGCCCGCGGCTGAGTTCCGTGAGAGGTGGTTGTACGTGGATGTGGGGGTGCCCAGCCCCCTGCGATCGGAGCCAACCTCGCCTGCTGTCCCCAATTCAGGCTGGGGCGAGGAGACGCTTTCAAGCCCTCGGCTCATCTTTGTCTGGCACCGCTTCGCGTTCCTGAGGTCGCTTGCTATGATAGAGCCCAAGGTGGTGAAGGAGTTCCTGATGTGCCGCGTCGCTCTTCTCCAACGCCATTCCCACCGGATGTGTGCCTTCAGCGGGCCTGGTGATCGTATGAGTCTCCAGGAAGAAGACCTGACGCCTGAAGCACTAAGGAAAGTGCTCCTGGTCCTGACTGGCGACCCCAACCCCAGTGGCATCCGGCATGGAGGGGCCTTGCTGTACCTCTGCCAGAACAGGGGTGATTTTGTGAACCAGATGCCTATCTTCGATGAATGGGGGCCGCGCCCCGCTGGTCTCCAGGGGCCTCGCGAGAATCCAGTGATGGTGACAACCCTTCCAGTCGGCCAAGGCGGCTCCTCCTCAAGTGGCGGAGCAGGGAGGCACGAGCCGCCAGAGGCTGAAGGGACCCCCGCCGGGGTGACAGCGCCGAGCGACGCTCATGAGGGAGCAGCTCCTGAGGCTCATGCCGCTGTGGCTGAGGGCGGCAGGCCGCCGCCTGCAGCGCCTGCGGATGAAGCCCCCGAGGCCCCTGCTGCTTCTCTTGGTGAGGCGACCAGCAGCGCGCGTCAGGCGGACGCCCCTGACACAGGTCGCCTTGATGCTTCTCCCTCGTTGCAGGCTGACCCCTGCGCTCAAATCTTGGGTCGCTTCCGCGTGGACTTCGAGGCCCTCCGGAAGAGAAGGGAGGCCCTGGGCGATGATTACCCTTGTCGCGTGCTGAAGCGTAGGAAGTACTTCGCCATTGACGAGTAAGCCTTCTGCTTCTCCAGCTCTTGATCCTTCTGCTGCTTGTACTGATCCTTGCCGTGCAGGCCCCTTCCTGCCGAGCTCACGGAGACGGGTGAAGAGCCGTCCCCCTTGGCTTCGCCCTCTTTCCCGTCCTTGAGCGTTCCGAGCAGTGGAGCCCTTGTGGTGAGGGCGACCGGGGAGGCGAACCGTCCAAAGGCACATCGAGGCCCTGCGCGCCTCGCGACCCTTCTTCGCGAGTCCTCTCGTGGCATAGCTAGCCTGCCGTGGGCTTCTCGCCTGGTCGTGGACGGCGATTGGCTGAGGCGCTTCCTGCGCTCTTCGTCTGGGGGTGGGCTGGCCCCAGGCCGGGCTTCTGGCGCGGCGTCCCCAGCCCTCGCGAGGGTGCCAGCCCCCAGCCCCCTGCCCGGAGGGGGAGTGCTGATTCGTGGCTCCTGGCGCCCGCTTGGGGCGGTTGATGGGGTGGAAGACGTGCACGAGCGCACCCGGGAGCGCCGCGCCCTTCGCCAAGGATTTCTTCGAAGGGCGGCCGACGCGGTGAGCCTTCTTGGTGAAGAGCTCGCTGATGAAGACGCGCGCCTTGAGGCCGAGGGCCCGCGCCTGGCCGCAGAGAGGCGTGAGCTGGAGGGCGCTGTCGCCCTTGCGCGTCATCAGCGCGATCTTGTCGATGAGGAGGCCAAGGCGTCGCTGGCAGCCTCTCGGGAGGCCTGTTCTCGGGCCGTCGAGGAGGCCTGGGAAGCTAACAGACGGCGAGAGGCTGCGGAGGAGCGGGCACGGGAACTCCTGGCCCGGTGTCACTCACTGGAGGAGCAAGTAGAGCTGCGCGAGAAAGCCCTTGCGTCGATGAAGGTGGCCTCCGGCGACCCGGCGGAGCTCCAGAAGCGTGAGGAGGCATTGACGCTTGAAGCCGCCCGAGCAGCGAGTCTGGCGCTTGAGACGAGTGTGCGCTTGGCGACGCGGGCGGAGGATGAGGTCGCTGCACGGGAAGCCCGCGTCCTGGAGGAGGTCGGACGTCGAGTGGCGGCGGCGCGCTTGAACCTCGAGCGCGAGTTCGAGGAGAGGCTGGGGTTGATCAAGGCCGAGGCTGAAGGCAGGACTGCTGCTTTGAGGGCCAAGCTGGATGAGGTCACTGCCTGGGCCTCTTCCCAAATATTAAGCGGGAAGGGCGCCAACAATTGGCCATTTTGAAGGGGAACAACGGGTACACTTATCCTGACTAAAGTTGGTCCTCGCCTGCCAAAGGCTCTGGTGATGACGCCTGCTTGGGCTCCACGATGACTACCTTCCAGCCGTTGGGGCTGGTCTTGGTCTTGTTGCACCGAAACGGATGCCTTTGCTTGATTCTCTCGCCTGCGCTTGCTCCCTTTGCACCAAAGAGGAAAGGAGGACAGCGCCCGACTGGCGCCCTTGGTCGTCATGGCTTGCGTCACGGGCACCTCGCGAGGTACCCTGCCTTGAACTCTCCGCCTCCTCATGAGCCAGCCTGATGAGGTTGTGCCTGAGGAAGCTCCTGGTCGTCCGCCCCGCGAGGCTTGGCCCCTCGCGAGGGTCTTGATCTTGCGTTGATGAAGACGGGCCGTGCTGGGCCTCCTTCGAGCCACGCCGCAGGCCACAGGCAGGCAAGTCTGGGGACCCCCGTTCCCAGAACGCCGATAGGAGGCGGCTGAGGTATTGTGGGAGAAGGCGACTAGGGTTCTGCGGGCGAGGGAGGAGGAAGTGAACAAGGGGAAAGGGAGAGGAGAGGATGCTGGCCACGACGCACGGGACCTTATCCTTTCCCTCGGCGATACAGTAGAAATCACACGAATAAAAGGAGACGTGGCGTGTGCCGCTAGTTGGGCGCACTCGCTCATCGTTTATATGTTCAATGTTCAATGGGACAATGCTCTAATAATGATGATCATCACACTTTTATTTACTTACAACTTAATAATTACAACTCGATACTTAGAACAAAATATGACTCTATATGAATGCCTCCGGCGGTGTACCGGGATATGCAATGACTCAAGTGTGACATGTATGAAACTTATGAACGGTGTCTTTGCCACAAATACTATGCCAACTACATGATCATGCTAAGCAATATGATAATGATGAAGCGTGTCATAATAAACGGAACGGTGGAAAGTTGCATGGCAATATATCTCGGAATTGCTATGGAAATGCCATAATAGGTTGGTATGGTGGCTGTTTTGAGGAAGGTATATGGTGGGTGTAATGCACCGGCGAAAGTTGCGTGGTACTAGAGAGGCTAGCAATGGTGGAAGGGTGAGAGTGCGTATAATCCATGGACTCAATATTAGTCATAAAGAACTCACATACTTATTGCAAAAATCTATTAGTCATCGCAACAAAGTAGTACGTGCATGCTCCTAGGGGGATAGATTGGTAGGAAAATACCATCGCTCATCCCCGCCCGCCACTCATAAGGAAGACAATCAATAAATAAATCATGCTCCGACTTCATCACATAACGGTTCACCATACGTGCATGCTACGGGAATCACAAACTTCAACACAAGTATTTCTACAATCCACAATTACTCACTAGCATGACTCTAATATTACCATCCTCATATCTCAAAACAATCGTAAGGAATCAAACTTCTCGTAGTATTCAATGCACTTTATATGAAAGTTTTTATTATATCCCTCTTGGATTCCCATCATATTAGGTCTAAATTCATAACCAAAGCAAATTACCATGCTATTTAAGACTCAAATAATATAAGTGAAGCATGAGTGTTCATCAATTTCTTCAAAATAAAACGATCGCCGTGCTCTAAAAAGATATAAGTGAAGTACTAGAGCAAACGACAAACTACTCCAAAAGATATAAGTGAGGATCAATGAGTAATCGAATCATTATGTAACTATGTGAAGACTCTCTAACATTTAAGAATTTCAGATCTTGGAATATTATTAAAAACGCAAGCAAAACAAAATAAAATTACATTGCAAGGATAGCACATATTATGCGAAGAAGCAAAAACTTAGGCTCAACCAAAACTGACCGATAGTTGTTGAAGAAGAAAGGTGGGATGCCAACCGGGGCATCCCCAAGCTTAGATGCTTGAGACTTCTTGAAATATTAATTAGGGATGCCTTGGGCATCCCCAAGCATGAGCTCTTGTGTCTTATTAATTCCTCTCATATCATGATTTCCCTTATTCTTAAAAACTTCATCCACACAAAACTCAACAAGAACTCGTGAGATAAGTTAGTATAAATCAATGCAAAACCTTATCATTCTCTACTGTATAAAATCAATAAAATTATAATTTGACATTGCATACTAAATGCCTCTGCATATTTAATAATCCTATCCACAAATAGAATCATTAAACAAGCAAACATATGCAAACATAACAGCAATCTGTCTAAACAGAACAGTCTGTAAAGAATGCAAGAGGAATCATACTTCCCTAACTCCCAAAATTCTGAAAAATTATCACACTGTAGATAATTTATCATAGCTTTCTGTGCAAAAAATTTCAACATTTCATCACATTCTGAATTTTCTCGGGAATTTTTGCAACAGAGATAAACTTTCTGTTTCCAAACTGCAACATACAGACTTCCAAAATAAGCATGGCAAAGGCTATACCTGACTTTTTATTGAACTAAAAGATAGAAAACCTGTCTCTGAATAGCAGCAATCAAATATAAACAAAAGAAAATGACGCTCCAAGCAAAACACATATCTTGTGGTGAATAAAAATATAGCTCCAAGTAAGGTTACCGATGAACGAAGATGAAAGAGGGGATGCCATCCGGGGCATCCCCAAGCTTAGATGCTTGGTTGTCCTTGAATATTACCTTGGGGTGCCTTGGGAATCCCCAAGCTTAGGCTCTTTCCACCCCTTGTTCCATAGTCCATCGAAACTTCACCCAAAACTTGAAAACTTCACAACACAAAAGTTAACAGAAAACTCGTAAGGTCCGTTAGTATAAGAAAATAAAATCACCACTTTTGGTACTGTTGTGAACTCATTCTAAATTCATATTGTTGCAATATCTACTGTATTCCAACTTCTCTATGGTTCATACCCTCCGATACTACTCATAGATTCATCAAAATAAGCAAACAACATAGAAAACAGAATCTGTCAAAAACAGAACAGTCTGTAGTAATCTGCTGTATTCCAACTTCGCCACGGTTCATACCCTCCGATACTACCCATCGATTCATCAAAATAAGCAAACACCACAATGAAAACAAAATCTGTCAAAAAAAGAACAGTCTGTAGTAATATGGAAACTTTCCATACCTCTGTAACTCCAAAAATTCTGAAAAATTAAGACAACGTAGACAATTTATTTATAATCATGTGTAAAAAATTCAGATCAAAATCACATTCCCGTGAATTTTTGAAGTTCCTGGACTGATCGCAAAATTTTCTGTTTTTGCACAGAATCAAGTCAACTATCATCCACACTATCCCAAAGGCTTTACTTGGCATTTTATTGAAATAAAAGCTATAAAACATGATTAATACAGTATCTTAATCATGTTAACACACAAAAATAGTAGGGTTAAATATTGGGTTATCTCCCAACAAGCGCTTTTATTTAATGCCTTTTTAGCTAGGCATGATGATGTCAGTGATGCTCACATAAAAGATAATAATTGAAACATAATGGGAGCATCATGAAGCTTATGGCTAACACATTTAAGTCTAACCCACTTTCTGTGCATAGGGATTTTGTGAGCAAACAACTTATGGGAACAAGAATCAACTAGCATAGGAAGGTAAAACAAGAAAAACTTCAAGATTTTCAACACAGAGAGGAAACTTGATATCATTGCAATTCCTACAAGCATATATTCCTCCCTCGTAATAGTTTTCAGTAGCATCACGAATGAATTCAACAATATAACTATCACATAAAGCATTCTTTTCTTGATCCACAAGCATAGAAAATTTACTACTCTCCACATAAGCAAAATTCCTCTCATTCATAGTAGTGGGAGCAAACTCAACAAAATAACTATCATGTGAGGCATAATCCAATTGAAAATTAAAATCAAGATGACAAGTCTCATGGTTATCATTATTCTTTATAGCATACATGTCATCACAATAATCATCATAGATAGCAACTTTATTCTCATAATCAATTGGGACCTCTTTCGAAATAGTGGATTCATCACTAAATAAAGTCATGACCTCTCCAAATCCACTTTCAGAATCCTCACAATAAGATTCAACACCCTCAAAAATTGTGGGATCAATACTACTCAAAGTTGACACTCTTCCAAACCCACTTTTATCAATATAATCATCATAAACATGAGGCATGCTTTCATCATAATAAACATTCTCATCAAAACTTGGGGGACTAAAAATATCATCTTCATCAAACATAGCATCCCCAAGCTTGTAGCTTTGCACATCATTAGCATCATCGATATTCAAAGAACTCATACTAACAACAGTGCAATCATGCTCATCATACAAAGATTTTATGTCAATCCCTCAACAATGATAACTTAATTAGATCATATGGCAATCCCTCAACGTGCGACAAAAGTCACTCCAAAGTTCCTACCACAGAGAACATAAGATGAAATTGCTTGTAGGGTATGAAACCACCTCAAAGTTATTCTTTCCAATCAATCCATTGAGTTATTCCTATAAGTGTCACAAACAGCCCTAGAGTTCGTAGTAAAATAACACCATATGACACACATCAATCAACCCTAATGTCACCTAGATACTCCAATGTCACCACAAGTATCCGTGGGTCAATTATACGATATGCATCAAACAACTTCAGATTCATAATATTCAATCCAACATAAAGAACCTCAAAGAGTGCCCCAAGATTCCTACCGGAGAAACAAGGATGAAAACGTGCATCAACCCCTATGCATAGATTACCCCAATGTCACCTCCAGAATCCGCGAGTTGAGTGCCAAAACATACATCAAGTGAATCAATGGAACACCTCATTGTCACCACGGGTATCCCATGCAAGACATACATCAAGTGTTCTCAAATCCATATAAGTATTCAATCCAATAATAGTGAAACCTCAAGGGTAAAACTCAATTCATCACAAGAAGATAGAGGGGGAAGAACACCATAAGATCCAACTATAATAACAAAGCTCGCGATACATCAAGATTGTGCCAAATCAAGAACACGAGAGAGAGAGAGAGAGAGAGAGAGAGAGAGATCAAACACATAGCTACTGGTACATACCCTCAGCCACGAGGGTGAACTAGTCCCTCCTTGTAATGGAGAGCACCGAGATGATGAAGATGGTCACCGGTGATGGTTTCCCCCTCCGGCAGGGTGTCGGGACGCGCTCCCGATTGGTTTTTCGTGCCTACAGAGGCTTGCGGCAAAGGAACTCCCGATCTAGGTTTCTTGCTGGGGTTTTCTCTATTTATAGGAATTTTTGGCATCGGGGACAAGTCAGGGAGGTCCACGAGGCAACAACAAGGCAGGGGGCGCGCCCTCCACCCTTGTGGATGCCCTGTGGCTCCTTTGGTCCATCTCCGATACCCCGTGGGCTTCTTCTTGTCCACAAAAAAAAATCATAAAGTTTCAGCTCATTTGGACTCCGTTTGGTATTCCTTTTCTGTAAAACTCAAAAACAAGAAAAAAGCTGAAACTGGCACTGGGCTCTAGGTTAATAGGTTAGTCCCAAAAGTAATATAAAATAGCATATAAAACATCCAAAATAGATAATATAATAGCATGGAACAATAAAAAATTATAGATACGTTGGAGACGTATCATCCCCTAATTCTCCGGAAAGCCATGGTGCGCCGCAAGATCACGTACTACAAGATGCTGACGCCAGAGCGCTGTGCAGAAATCACGGTGGTGGTTAGCGCCACAGACCTCCGTTCCCAAGCTCGCTTTGCGGCGGGCCAATCCCCGAGTTCTTTAGAGCCAAGCTCTGAGGAGGAGGAAGTCGATCCAATGTTCATGGAGGAGGTCGCGGCGCAGAAGGCCCCCAATACATATGAGACGATGGACGTCGACTTCGTGGCGGCTTCCGGGTCCCCCGTGGTGCAGGCGTGAGGCGGCTTGAAGCTATGTCGGTATTTCCCCAAAGAGGAAGGGATGATGCAGCACAACGGCAGTAGGTATTTCCCTCAGTTATGCGACCAAGGTTATCGAAGCAGTAGGAGAACCAAGCAACACAACGTAAACAACCCCTGCACACAAATAACAAATACTCACAACCCGACGTGTAAAAGGGGTTGTCAATCCCTTTTGGGTAGCGGCGCCCCAAGATAGGCAAACAAACATGAAATAAATGGTAGTAGATTGATAAATCAAATGACAAATAAAATAAATAAGAATAAGTTGCAGCAAGGTATTTTTGTATTTTTGGTTTAATAGATCTGAAAATAAAAGCAATGGAAAAGTAGATTGCAAAGGCAAATAATATGAGAAAGAGACTCGGGGGCCATAGGTTTCACTAGTGGCTTCTCTCGAGAAAAATAGCAAACGGTGGGTAAACAAATTACTGTTGGGCAATTGATAGAACTTCAAATAATCATAACGATATCCAGGCAATGATCATTATATAGGCATCACGTCCAAGATTAGTAGACCGACTCCTGCCAGCATCTACTACTATTAGTCCACACATCGACCGCTATCCAGCATGCATCTAGTGTATTAAGTTCATGGAGAAACGGATGCAATAAGAACGATGACATGATTTAGACAAGATCTATCTATGTAGAGATAAACCCCATCATTTTATCCTTAGTAGCAATGATACATACGTGTCGGTTCCGCTTCTGTCACTGGTATCAAGCACCACAAGATCGAACCCACTACAAAGCACCTCTTCCCATTGCAAGATAAATAGATCAAGTTGCCAAACAAAACCCAAATATCGGAGAAGAAATATGAGGATATAAGCAATCATGCATATAAGAGATCAAAGAAACTCAAATAACTTTCATGGATATAAAAAGATAGATCTGATCATAAACTTAAAGTTCATCCGATCCCAACAAACACACCGCAAAAAGAGTTACATCATATGGATCTCCAAGAGACCATCGTATTGAGAATCAAACGAGAGAGAGGAAGCCATCTAGCTACTAACTACGGACCCGAAGGTCTACAATGAACTACTCACGCATCATCAGAGATGCACCAATGGAAGTGGTGAACCCCTCCGTGATGATGTCTAGATTGGATCTACTGGTTCTGGACTCTACGGCGGCTAGAATTGATTTTCGTCGACTCCCCTAGGGTTTCTGGAATATTGGGGGTATTTAGAGAGCAAAGAGGCGGTCCGGGGGGCACCCGAGGTGGGCAAAACCCACCAGGGCGTGCCTGGGCCTCCTGGTGCACCTTGGTGGGTTGTGCACCCCTCGGAGCATGCCCCAGGTGTTGGTGTCAAAACCGGCGGATCTCGGGTAGGGGGTCCCGAACTGTGCGTCTAGGGTCGCTGGTAACAGGAGACAGGGGACACAATGTTTACCCAGGTTCGGGCCCTCTCTATGGAGGTAATACCCTACTTCTTGCTTGATTGATCTTGATGAATATGAGTGTTACAAGAGTTGATCTACCATGAGATCGTAATGGCTAAAACCCTAGAAGTTTAGCCTGTATGACTATAGTTATGATTGTTGGCCTCTACGGTCCTAGCCCTCCGATTTATATAGACACAGGGTGGAACTAGGGTTACATAAAGTTGGTTACAAAGAAAGGAATCTTCATATTTGGGCGCCAAGCTTGCCTTCCACGCCAAGGAGAGTCCTATCCGGACACGGGTAGAGTCTTTGGTCTTCGTATGTTCACAGCCCATCAGTCCGGCCCATGGCTAACAGGACGGACGCCCGAGGAACCCTTAGTCCAGGACTCCCTTAGTAGCCTCCGAACTGGACTTCAATGACGAGGTGTCCGGCACGCTGATTGTCTTCGGCATTGCAAGGCGGGTTCCTCCTCCAATGTCTTCAAAGTGATGTATTCGGCTGCGCATTTAATGCCGTACCCCTCGGTTTCTGTGTATCAACAATTTCAGCTTCCATGTGTCAAGCAAATGCGAGAGGTCAGGGTGTTTTACACATATCACCCCGGCCCTGTAAGGAGGAGTGTCTATTTAAAGAGATTGAACCTCAGATCCATTCAGCACCACGCGGAAAAATCCTCAAAGCCTGCTAGGAAAGACCACTCCAACATGGCTAGCATTCCCAGCTCTTCCTCCCGCCCTCGCGTCCCAGAAAAAGGTGATTGGGAGAAATGTTTCGTATCCCACTGTCAGCTAGCGAAGCTGCAAACACATGGATTTCTTCCCCCCGCGGATCTGGTCCCTGTTCGGGTTGGATTGACCTCCTTCAATGGCAAGGCCCAGGCGGAGAATTTCCCCAACCCATCTGGGGGGAGTGAGTCTGCTTTGTCCCTTATCTTCTAAGAGGTGCCGGATTTCCGATTCATCCATTCCTCCGAGGGCTTCTGGAGTACTATGGCCTCCAACTGCACAACTTCACTCCCGCCTCCATCCTGCATATCGCGGGTTACGTTGCTCTTTGCGAGCTGTTCCTGGGTTGTGTGGCTCATTTTGAATTACGGAGAAAGTTGTTCTATCTCATCCCGCGTAACCACGATGGATCCATATTTGAAGTGGGTGGAGCCGAGGTATGGCGCATCGCCGAGACCGGATACCTGTCCGGCACACCAAAGAAAGCATCCGAAGAATGGCCTTTCGAATGGTTCTATATCGAGGACGTCGCACTTCCTGACCCAGTTCGGAGGGGTCTACCCGAGTTCACGAGCATTCCTTTGAAGAAACGACACAGCTGGCGTCCTTAAAACCTCGAGGAGGAAGATAGTGCAAAAGTTCATCAACTCATGAGCAAGATAAAGATGCTCGCCCAGTCCGGATTATCAATAGTCGAGGTAATGGCGACTTCCATAGTACGGGGTTTCAGCCACTCCAATACAGAGGGCTTCCCATGTGGCACTATAATGGGGAGGATGACACCTCCCGCTGTGGCCGAAAGGGTCCGGACATCCCCCCCACCCCCACTTTGGCCAAAATATTAGCCGAACTGTTCAAAGGGGAGGAAGAGGAATTTCTTCATATCAAGCGCAGAGATGGATTTTCCATGTACAATCCTCCTAGCTGGGCAAGTTCCAACCCCTCTGTTCTACTTACTCCACTCCCTGAGCCACCTTCAATGAATATTAATCTATCCATTTATAACAGCACTAGCGAAAGATCTCTGATGGGCTCCACAACCCCGCAACATAGCCAGAGAGCGACAACCGGGACCTTGACCCCGGATTCGAAGAGGATCCGGATGTATTCGTTGTGCTCGAGGATGGAGTGTTTTACTAGGCGAGCTATGACGTCACGGAAGTGGCCATCACCGCCGACTATCCCAGTCTTCTCCCTTCTTCACACGTAAGTAATCAGGAGACATTTCCTCTGAAAGAGTTTCCTCGTACTGCCTCACCCACCGCACTGTTTTGCGCTCAAAAGGGGAGGCGTTCGGTGCGCCATGCTACCCCAGAGGCTACTCGATAGAGAGCGGCCCTCATGCCGGGCAAGCCTTCGAAGAGGAAGGCCAACGAAGGCACAGCCGAGCCTTCATCGAAGAGGTATGGATTTGTAAATATGCCCTTTGGCAGTCACATCCAACTATGACATTATCCGCCATGTCTTATCAGAAAAAGCGTTCGCCGGACTATGTCCGGGAATCTTACCGGCCGCGCCTCCACAAGTCAAGTTCCCGACCCTGCTTTAAAGGCAAGGGCTGATATGGGAGTGACGCCGGATTGTCCCTCGGCAGAGGAGTCGGATGATGTATCCGTCACAAACTCGGAAGTGGAGAGCACCATGAATCATCGGCGCCGGAGAGTCGTTCTACGCGACCCCGGCTTTACGAACGAGGGATTTAATGCCTTCAGCTCGGCTGATGCATATATCCAAGCTGCTCGAGATGGACTTGCCAGAGCCACAGACTTGAAGCATTTAATACATATAATACAGACTTGAAGCAGTTAAAAGATATGTGGGTAAATTTATATTATACAAAACTGATAATCATATACCAGTAGCCCCTGAGACTTGAAGCAGTTAATACAACTGATTTAAGGATCATTGTATAACCAGGCACTTACGGAGAAGAACAACCTATTGTCTCAGGAACTAGAAAAGTGTCGGACCCAGCTAACTAGTGCTACTGCCGAACTGGAGAAATCCAAGAAGGCATCACCTGGTAATATTCCCCTCCATCGAGAAAACATAATTATATACCGGCAATGCTAATACTGTTGCTCATCTTATAGCAGGATCGTCAGATCAACTAAAGGAGAAACTAAAAGCCGCCCAAGCGGAACAACAAGAAGCCAAAAGGCTGCTGGCCACGGGCGAACGTGTGCTGACACGAGTCAGAGATGAGAAAAACAAGCTGCAGGATGCCCACACCCAGCTGGGCGAAGAACTGAAAGATGTACGGGCCCAACTGGCTGATTCCTTGAAGGAAAATAAGAGGCTGCACGGCGGCATATTTGGTATGTGGTCACACCTACCTCCGTGTAGTTCGAAGATGAAAGGGACTGATAGAATTATATCTGTAGGTATGCTGACCAGCCGTCCCGAAGAGGAGATGTACGGCATCTCGGGCGGTCTGCTACAAGAGCTGTCGCAAGTGCACGAGCAAGCTCGGCAGGAGATGCGAAGTGTTGCCAAGGCTTTATGGCCATCCGCCTCCCCTCCAGGAAGAATGGAGGAGCTTATAGAGCTATTCAAGGGAGCGCGGCGGCGCTTTCGATTATGGAAGATATAGGCCTGCCGGGAAGGTGCACGAGAAGCCTGGGCCATGGTAAAAACATGGTATACCAAGCTTGATCCAAATCATATGGCCCGGGTCGGACCTCTAGGGTCAGATGGGAAAGAAATTCCCGTGAATTTGGTGTATGACCAAGTAGAAGTAGCCGCCAGATATTCCCAATAGGATTGTAAGTTAGACATCCTGTTGGACGGTATAGAGGAGGAAATTTATGATTCCAAGTGACTATGTACTTTCCTTGATGTATTTGTCCCTAGCCGGATTGTAAAACGATTGTCATGGCAGACCTTTTTGCTTCGACCTCTAGACCCGAAGGTGCAGAGTGTTTCCGAATACCCGAGCGGCAAAACATACGAGGGTATGCGTGGAAACCAGGCGTAGGGGTCATAGTTGCTTGAGCAGGCAAGTTGTATCCGGCTAGCTATGTTATATTACATTGTGATTGTAAGAAACATCTTCCAGAGAGAATAGTTCCGTTAAGGGTTCCTTTCCCTGGGCGTACATGCGTTAACGTGCACGTCCGAACTGTGATTGAAAAATCACAGTATATTCAACATCTGGGGGTTCATATTTTAATGACTGTAATAACATCTTTAGTTCGCCGGCCGAATATTCCCTTAAGAACGCTAGCTTTCGGCTTCACCCTGTCTGAGGTACACATCCGGATGACCCGGCAGTAAAAATTGCAGAGGTGCTCCCTTTATGCCTAGCTGAAGTAACGAGAACGTAGGGCAGAAGCACAGGAGCCAGGCAACCCAGCTTGGCCAAAACTTAAGTCATATCGATGCATATAATCCCGAAGAAAAGGTACATATGGGGAAAACGCGCATATGTGATGAGCTTGATGCTCGAAAAATAACAATAATAAGCTTTTGTCAAAGAAGTCCCTGGGTATAATTGACGTACATATTTGAAGATGTGTATGTCACAGGTGCATGGTTTAGCCGCACTAAAAGCTTTAAGGCTAAAAAAAGGAAAAATCAAAAATAGAGGAAAAAGTAATGGAAACAATAGGGAGAAGGAGACGAACAAAGAGTCTGGGGCTAGGCATAGAATCTTCGGAGTCTGGCCGCGTTCCAGGGGTTCGGCTCTAGGCGAATGTCTCGACGATCACGCAGCGATACGCCCTCCGTGAGAACCGTCAATGATGAAGGGACCCTCCCACTTGGGCTTGAGTTTGTCCTTTTTCTTCTCCGGCAGGCGTAGAACAAGTTCGCCAACTTTGTAAGTCTTGGCCCGCACTTCTCTGTTTTGATACCTGCGAGCCTGCTATTGATAAAATGCTGAACGTGCTTTTGCAACATCGCGCTCCTCCTCCAGGGCATCTAAGCTGTCCTGCCGATCAAAGCTCGGCCTCTCTCTGTTCGTACATGCGCACTTGAGGTGAGTCATTAATAATGTCAGAGGGTAACACAGCCTCTGCGCCGTACACCATGAGAAAGGTGTATATCCGGTAGTGCGATTTGGCGTGGTCCGCAGCCCGCAGAGTACGGAGTCAAGCTCCTCAACCCAGTGCTTGTCTGATTCTTTCAAAGACCGCACTAGTCTAGGCTTGATGCCGCTCATAATAAGACCATTAGCTCGTTCGACTTGACCGTTTGTTTGAGGGTGATAGGCGGAGGCGTAATCGAGCTTAATGCCCAGATTGGCGCACCAGTTTTTCACCTCATCGGCTGTGAAATTGGAGCTGTTATCGGTGATGATGCTGTGTGGGACACCAGAACGGTGTACAACGCCGGATATAAAGTCTATCACTGGTCTGGCCTCGACCGTTTTAACTGGCTTGGCCTCTATCCACTTAGTGAATTTATCCACCATGACCAGCAGATATTTTTTCTTATGGCTTCCTCCTTTAAGGGGTCCAACCATACAAAGCACCCAGACCGCAAAAGGCCAAGTGATGGGGATTGTTTGCATAGCGGTGGGTGGCATATGGCCCTGGTTGGCGAAAAGCTGGCATCCGACGCAACGTTGGACAAGGTCCTGTGCGTCTGCTCGGGCCGTCGACCAATAGAAACCTGTACGGAATGCCTTGCTTACAAGGGCCCGAGCCGCGGCATGGTGACTCCTGAGACCGTCATGAATTTCAGCCAAGAGCTGCCACCCCTCTTCCTCGGAGATACATCTTTGGAGTACTCCGGTAGCGCTTTTCTTGTAGAGTTCTCCATCATGGACCTTGTAGGCTTTAGAGCACCGGATAATGCGGCGAGCCTCATTCTGATCCTCAGGGAGTTCTCGCCTAGTAAGGTAGGCCAAGAAGGGTTCAGTCCATGGGGCAATGACTGCCATTATGAGATGGGCCGACGGTGAATGATATTGGTGTGTTCGACATCTGAGGTTATAGTTGGGTCCAGACTATTTTTGCCGCTCTCCCCTTGCCACACCACAGACGGCTTAAAGAGCCTTTCTAGAAAGATGTTAGGTGGATGGGGTCGCGCTTGGTGCTGATGCAAGCAAGGACGTCCACCGCTTGATTACTTTATCGAGCCACATGATGGAACTCGAGCCCCTCGAAACGGGATGATATTTTAAGGACGGCGTTACGGTAAGCTACCATTTTCGGATATTTGGCATCGAAATCTCCACTTTTTTGAGATATTGCGAGGTTTGAGTCCCCGCGCACTTCCAGGCGTTGTATGCCCATGGAGACAGCCATCCGAAGTCCATGCAACAAGGCCTCATATTAGGCTGCATTGTTGGAGTCTGTGTATAATATTTGGAGTACGTACTGAACTACGTATCCAGTGGGGGACGTTAGGACAACGCCCACCCCTAACCCCGCCAGCATTTTTGAACCATCAAAGTACATAACCCAGTTGGAATACGTGTTGTACTCTTTACGGAGTTCGGCCTCTGTCCATTCAGCGACAAAGTCAGCCAGTAATTGGGATTTGATGGGCCCGGCGCGGTTTGTATGTTATGTCGAATGGAAGGAGCTCAATGGCCCATTTAGCAATCCGGCCTGTCGCATCGCCGTTGTTTATTATGTCATTGAGTGGTACTTCGGAGGCCACCGTGATTGAGCACTTTTGAAAGTAGTGTCGTAGCTTTCGGGATGCCATGAAGACCACGTATGCTATTTTTTGGTAGTGAGGGTACCGGGATTTGCATGGTGTGAGGACAGTGGATACATAGTATACTGGTTTCTGGAGTGGGAACTTGTGTCTGTCCTACTCTCGCTCGACGACGAGCACGACACTCGCCACCTGGTGTGTTGCCGATATGTATAATAACATGGATTTGCCGATGTTCGGCGCGGCCAAGATTTGGTTGCTCGCTAAAAGGGCCTTTATTTCCTCAAGTCCGGCCGTTCCCGCATCCGTCCACTTGAATGGTCGGTGCGTCGGAGAAGGCGGTAGAGTGGCAATGGTTTTTCTCCCAAACTGGGGATAAAGTGGCTTAAAGCTGCCATGCATCCCGCAATCTTTTGGGCCTGTTTAAGGTCTGTTGGCTTTGCCAATTGGGACAAAGCTCGAATTTTGGCTGGATTTGCCTCAATTCCTATTGGAAACGATGAAGCCCAGCAGTTTTCTGGCGGGGACGCCAAAAACACACTTTTCTGGGGTGAGCTTGATGTCATATGTAAGACGTAGATCGTCTATCAGTGACTTGACGTGCCTGGTTTTGACGACGACATCATCTACATATGCTTCAACTGTCTTGCCGATCTGTTTCTCCAAGCATGTTTGAATCATGCGTTGGTAGGTGGCACCAGCGTTTTTATCCCTAAAGGCACAGTTTCGAAGCAGAAAGGCCCATATGGGGTAATGAATGCTGTTGCGGCTTGATCAGACTCCTTCATCTTGATTTGATGGTATCCGGAGTATGCTTCAAGGAAACACAGTGAGTCGTGTCCTGCGGTCGCATCAATAATCTGATCAATGTGAGGGATGGGGAAGGGATCCTTAGGGTAGGCTTTGCTGAGGTCTTTGAAATCGATGCACAGGCGCCAGGATTTGTCCTTCTTTGGTACCATCACCAGGTTTGCTAGCCAGTCCGGGTGTTTTATTTCTCTGATGAATCTGGCCTCCAGTAACTTGGCTAGCTCCTCTCCCATGGCTTGTCGTTTAGGTTCGGAAAAACGCCGCCATGTTTGCTTGACTTGTTTATATCCCTTCAAGATATTAAGGCTGTGTTCGGCCAACTCAGGTGGGATTCCCCGCATATCGGAAGGTGCCAGGAGAATATGTCCCGCTCTCGCCAGGAACTCTCAGAGCGCTGCATCGACCGCTGGGTCGAAGCAGCCCGATGGATGCCGTCTTCTTGGGGTCCGTCGGGTGGACTTGAAATTTGAATATTTCGTCTGTTGGTTTAAAGGAGGCGGATTTGGGTCGCTTGTCCAGGATTACGTCATCCCTATCCACAATGGAGCGCAATGCGGTCAGCTATTCGGCCCCGAGGGCTTCAGATAATGCCTCGAGGGCTAGGGATGCGGTTTTATTTTCGGCGCAAAGTGCTATGTCCGGATCACTGGCAAGAGTAATGGTGCCATTGGGCCCGGGCATCTTGAGCTTCATGTACCCGTAATGAGGTATAGCTTGAAAGCGTGTGAATGCGTCTCGCCCCAATAGGGCGTGATATCCGCTGTTGAAAGGGGCCACTTGGAAGGTTATCTCTTCGGACCGATAATTCTCCGGCGTGCCGAATACCACGTCGAGCGTGATTTTTCCCGCGCATCGCGCCTCCAGACTGGGAATAATTCCGCGAAAGGTCGTGCTACTTTGCTCAATGCGGCTCCTATCTATTTCCATTTTTATGAGTGTGTCCTCATAGATGAGGTTTAGTCTGCTGCCGCCGTCCATGAGCACTTTGGTGAGCCGGAAGCCGTCCACGATTGGACTGAGGACCAAGGCGGCTGGTGCCCGGACTGTCCTGAATTTTGGTTCGTCATCGGCATTGAAAGTTATGGCCGTGTAGTTCCAGGGGTTTATTGCTGCGACTTGGCAGACTTCGGCGAGATCGTGGAGTGCCCTTTTTGCGCTGATTTTTTGAAGAAAATGTCTCGAAGACCGTCAATACTATGAGGTCGTCATCTTCCGGGGGTTGTTGTTCTGGGGTATTTTTGGTGAGAAGATCTTCGTCGCTCTTGGCCACTTGCTGGATTATCCAACATGCTCTAAGGCTGTGGGTTGGTATGGTGTCCGGTGTTGCATGTATTTTGCATGGCCTATCGAGCCATCCCTCCAGAACGGTTCCGCGCCCTATAATGGACTTTGATTTCTTTACTATTGGGTAAGGCGCCCCACGAGGGTGCATCCTTTTTGCCTGAACGAGGGGCTGATTTGAAACCGGTGGTTCCCAATGACCTGCCTGAGTTTTCCAGGCGCTTTCCATTGCGCAGTACTTCTGTACTATGGTTGCCAAGTGGGCGAAGTGTAATATGCGACGGCGGTTGATGGCGTTGAGGATTCCCGTCTCTGTCGTCGCCTGCCGTCCGCAACTCCGGCTGGGGCCATGAGAAGCTCGCGAGCCCTTGTCTTGTCCCCGTCTGGCTCAGGATGAAGAAGCTGAAAAACCTTGGTGTGACTGCGCCTATGGTGTTGAAGGAGTTCGTCAGGCGCCGGGTCGCTCCACTCCAGCGCCATTCTTGACCGATGTGGGCCTTGCTCAACAGCAAGAACCATATGAGGCTTCAGGAGTCCGGGCTCCCTCCTGAGATGCGGCAGACGGTGCTTGAGGTCTTGGCGGGCGTTCCGTTGCCAGACGACATGCCTGGGAAGAGTTGCTTGTTGTACCGCTGCTCGAACAAGGAGGAATTCACAGAGCACATGCCTTCCTTTGACGAGTGGGGGCTGCGCCCAGACAGCCTGGTGGGGCCTCGCGAGAACCCCGTCAACGTGGTTCCCCTCTTCGCTGTTGGTGCCGAGCTCACCACGAATGTGGAAGCAGGGGGGCGAGCACCATCCGGGGCTGGTGGCCCTAGCGCTGAGGTGCTGGTGCCGCCTGGGGCTCCCGAGGAGTCATCCTCGGGAGTCCGTGATTCTTGTCCTGGGGCAGCAGTTGCGGGGGCGACGCAACGCGCGACTCATGAGGCCGAAGCTCTTGAGACCTCGGCAGGTCACCGTGAGGTGGCGCTCGACAATTCTCCTCAGCTCAGTACCCCTGAGTCTGTCC
Organism: Aegilops longissima; assembly: GCA_021605205.1. NCBI lineage: Eukaryota > Viridiplantae > Streptophyta > Magnoliopsida > Poales > Poaceae > Aegilops > Aegilops longissima. The sequence continues at coordinate 432,546,101 of CM038681.1, read as the reverse complement.
CTTAAAGCGCTTCTCCTACTGCCCCTCGTGCTGGCCGCCATGTCCAACGCTGTGGTCGGCTCTGCGTGGACTTCGAGGAGCTTCGAAAGAGGAAGAGGTCCCCAAGCGGCAGTGGTGACATCTTCGGGCCGTTGACGTGGAGGAAGTACATCGTCATTGACGAGTAAGTGCTGCATCTCTATGGCTTCTTAGGTGCTGCCTTCCTTCCTGACGCTGGTTCTTCAGGGTCCCTTCCGCCACAACCGCTGAGTCTTTCGAGAAGCAGTCTCCTCCCTCTTCGACTCCCCTGCTGGCCTTGAGCACCCGAGCCCGCACGCCGCTACTGGTGCGGGGTCGGTTGGGGAGGCGTGTTCGCCTGCATGGCGCCTTGAGCCTGCGGCCTCGTCGCCCCTCCTTTGCAGCCTCGCTTGGAGCTTGGCGGGAGTGCCCAAGACTCCTTCTCTGGTCATGGACGATGGCTGGTTGGCTTCGGTCTTCGGCTCCTCTTCAATCAGCAGGCCTAGCTGGCGCCTGGGGCAGCGCCAGCCCCCATCCCCCTGCCGAGAGGGGGCGCACCACATCAAGCCTCACCCGCAGCCCCCATGGTGGAGGACGAGATGGGCCGTGCGCTTGAGTTTGAGCATGAACGGAGGGTCGTTCGCCACGAGCTCTTCCAGGAGGCGATGGGCGCGATGAACCGGCTCGGCAGTGAACTCGCGGATGTCGACGCGCGCCTCAAGGCGAAGTGTCTTCGGCTGGCGGAGGAACGGTGTAAGCTAAAGGTGGCTATCAACCTTGGCCGCCATCAGTGCGATCTTGACAATGCGAAGGCCAAGGCGTCTCTTGAGGTCTCTCGTGAGGCTTGCTCCCGAGCTTTGGAGGAGGCTCGCGAGGCTGGCCGCCGTCGCGAAGCTGTGGAGAATCGTGCATGGGAGCTCCAAGCCTGGAGTGCGTCCCTGGAGCAGCAGGTGGAGGCGCGCAAAGCCGCCCTTGCGTCGCTGAGGGGGACGCCCGCCGAAGAAGAAGAGGTCCGGAGGCGCGAGGAGGCGTTGGCACTGGAAGACGTGGAGCGTAGCCTCGAGCTTGAGCGGTTGGAGACGAGGGAGCGTCAAGTTGCCCAAGCGAAAGATGCGGTTGGTGCAGGCGAGGCCAAGGCTCAGGAGGAGATTGATTGCCGGCTGGCGGAGGTTTGCGTGGGTCTTGAGGGTAGGCATGACATGAAACTGCAGCTTGCGGAGACGGAGGCTGCAGGTAGGGCCGCTGCCCTTAGGCCCAGGCTAGCTGAGGTAGAGAGGCGTGAGGTGGCCACGGCAGCCGCCCTGGTTATGGTGCAGGCGGATCTGGCCTCCGGCCGCACCGAGTTGCTCTCTCTTCAGAAGAGGGTTGTCGACACCGAGGCCGTCGCGCGGCAGAACAGGGAGGAAGTGCTTCAGCGGCAGACATTGGAGCGCGAGCACGCCCCCATGCTCCAGAGTCTCAGGAAAAGAGCCAACACCGCGCTGGTCCATATCTGCGACGAGAATGCCACTCATCCCCATACGGACGACTACGCCAGCCACCTTCACTTCTTCTCCGACTTGGTGACGCGCCTGGAAGCTCGATCCGATAGAGCCCGCCAGCTCGTGGAAGAGAGGAGCCGTGGCCTGCTCGGGCGCGCGTTCTCCCGCGTCTTCAGCCATCTTCAGAACACCTTCCCCGACTTCGACTTCGACGCCGCTTATTGCCCCGCATTCGCTGCCATCCGGGCGACTCGCCGCGGTGGGTGGAGGACAACGTGGATGCGCTGGTCAGGGCCTTCGCCTCTGAAGATGACGCGATGGTAGTCGCGGCAGACGAAGGTGACGTGGTTGACGACGGCGATGTCGGGGCGCATCTGTAGATGACCTGGGGGACGCGGCGAGCAACATATCCGGCTGACTCCATGTTCCCCTGCTGTTTTACACTGTATGCAAGAACTCGGGTGGGGCCCCTAAAGATTGTAAGAGCATTTTGGGAGGGGGAGCCCCTCATGTAAACAAATCACAGTTTTTATTCTTCTATGCACAACTAAGTGTGCGCCTTCGTGGATCCATGAATTTGGTGGCAAGTTTTGTTGTTGCGGCTTACCTTAGCCGATGCAAGCCCCAAACCGGATCGTGAGATCGTGAGTTCCCGCCGAGCTCCTGAACGGTCTGCTGACTCGCCCGAGAAGGCCTCGCGAGGATCAAGTGCCGATCGGTGCGCGCGGTGTGTGTGTGCCGCACCCAGCCCCGCTCGCGAGGGGCCCGCGATGGGGAGGCAGCGAGTGCGAGCTACGGAATAAGGCAAGAACCAGATAGCAAGAAATCGCTTGGACGAGAAAAGGCACCCCCCGCGCGCATCAACTAAAACTCAATTTCGACTTAAATCCAAATCTAGAAGGCAAGGCTACAAAAAAGGGATCCAAAGCAAATGGCCGTATCCGGCACCTAGTCTAGTCTTCTTCTCTTCGAGTCTTCTCATTAGCGCGGAGCTAAGTGCTGCCACTAGGACGTGGGAGGGAGCCCCCGAGGCCCGAGGTCGGCACTCCTGAGACTCCGAGGCGTGTACAGCCCTATTCGTTATTACATGAGAGTGTCACGGGCGGCGATCTTCACAGGCATGAGCCTTACTTCATATCGCTAGACGAGGACCCCGCCTTGCGACCGGAAACCAGGACGCCGCCAAAGGGGGCGACCGGTAACCCGGACGCCGCCACAGGGGCAAAGGGGATGCCAGCGGCGCCCTCGGCGACCACGGGTCCTCTGCCGGGGTAGGGCTCGCCGGCGCCTCCCCGGCAGAGGGCCTACCTCCGGGTAACGCCTTGCTCCACGCGAAGCGGGGAGGGGCCTTGGTCCTGGCTTCTCCCGCTCAGCCCCCAGTGAGCCTCTCCTGATGGGGCGGACATCGCCTTGCCAGAACCATCGCCAAGTGCTGTGACCTAGTTCACCTGTGAATCATGGTTAGCATAAGCTTGCCTCTGACGAATTAGCGGTACCCTGTATCTGTTGTCGACGGCGAGGTTGGTGGGGCACTCTGGCGGCTCCTGGAAGGCTTCAGCTCCTAACGCCTGCTCCTCCTAACCTGGCCTGAGGAACGAGCCGGGGTCGTCCTCCGGCGTGTACTCCTGGTCCATCATGCGGGGCACGTAGGCCTCCAAGGCTGCTGCCCCGAAGACCTCGCCGTAGTGCCCCATGCTCCATGTCGCCCGGCCTATCACGCCGTCCTGAGGATGGCAGGGCAGTACTCCGATGAGGCCGTATGCGGCAGCGCTCATGCCCGCACCCATCTGGGGTGGGGCGGGCGCGACAGGGCGCCCTCCACCATGGATCGTGTTGATGTCGACGAGGCCCCCGGGCGCGCCCGGGAGCATGCGGGCGCGGTGAGGCCCGCAGTGGGACCCAGCCGCCACCTGAGGCGTGAGCTGATAGCGTATGGGCGGCGCCCTGCGGCCGCTGCGCCCAGAGCTCGGGCGACGCTGCTCGCAGCGCATCCCGGTCGCTCTCCATCAGTCGGCACCGCAGCAGCTCCCGTGCCACTGTGAGTGCAGCCCGCATGTTCGCCAGCTAGCACTGGGTGTGTGGCACCGTTGCCGCGGTGTGGCTTGCGGCCCTTGTAGCGGCTCGCGCTTGTCGTGGAGTAAGGGTGCACGGCGCCTGGCCGCGCCGCCCGCGCCCAGCAGCGTTAGGTGGCGCCCGTGTCGTCTGGAGCGTGGGTTTGAGGTCTTCCTGGGCAGGCGGCACAATCCGGGTGGGCCAGGCTGCCCAGCGGTCGGCGTCAGCCCTCGGTTCGCCGGACATCGGAACCACGGAGTATCGGTGGATCAGGTGATGGGGAAGAGGCTCCGGCGCACCCCTACCCGGCGCGCCAAATGTCGGATCTCGGGTTCCGGCAAAACCCTCAAGGTTCGAACTCTAGGGTGCGCACGAAGATCTCCCCCTACCGATCCACGTCCTAGCTTTGCTAAGATCTCAAGGGCTAACTCGACGAACTCGCAACACAAAGAACACAAGATTTATGGTTCAGGCCACCGTTGTGGTGTAATATCCTACTCCAATGTGGTGGTGGTGGATTGCCTCTAGGGCTGAGGATGAACAGTTACAAGGGGAAGAACAGCCTCCTGAGGTTGAGGTGTTCTTGTGCTCGGTGTGTGGCTAAGGATTGGCTCGAGATCAGATGCGTGAGGCGTGGTTGCCCCCTACTGCGGTGGCTAATCCTATTTATAGAGGCCCTGGTCCTCTTCCCAAATATTGAGCGGGAAGGGATTCCATAATGGCCAGTTTGAAGGGAGACAACTAGTACAAGCTATCCCGACAAAAGTAGTCTTCGCTTACCAAAGGCTCTGGTGGTGACGCTGCCTTGGGCTCCATGGTGACCTCCGTCTTGCCATCCTGCTGCTCTTGGTCTCACATAATCGATATGGAAACCTTGCTTGACGCCTCAGACTCGCGCTGCGGCTTGCCCCTTAGCACGTAAGAGGAAACAAGGACATCAAGGCAGGCGCCGCGCCCTCACCGTCTCGATCGTCATGGCTCACGTCACGAGAACCTCGCGAGGTTTGCCTTACCTTGATCTCTCCGCCCCTTGTGAGCCAACCTGGTGAGGCCGCTCCTGAGGAGGTCTTGTGTCGTCCGCCTCGCGAGGCTTGGTCCCTCACGAGGGTCTTGAAAGCTTGTTGGTGAAGATGGGCCGTACGGGCCCTTGCAGAGCCACGCCTTGGGCCGCAGGCAGGCAAGTCTGGGGACCCCCATTCCCAGGACACCGACATTCATCGCGGCAATCTTTAATATTGGCTTTGACAAGGAGGAATCTGGCCCAAAAGTGATGGACCGTTTCCTGAGACTGTTGTCGTATGTTCATAAGATCGCGTATAGTTGGGTGGGTGGTTTTAATTCTGGACCCTGACCAAATTTGGGATCCGGGGTTTATAAATCTTCCGAACTTAATGGTTTGGACTCCGGGATATCAACTGATGTTTTAGGCCTGTTGTCCGATTCTAGTTTCGGAAGGCAGGGCACATAGTTTCGTGAACAGGTATCCGGCTCCTCAAGCTCGGAAATCCGAACATAGTTCGTCCTCAATATAGAGGAAGAGTTATTGTCCTGCTCCTCCACTACTGCTATCTGATGGGTGATCGGCGGAGATTTTATTTCTCTCTAGTCAGGTTTAAGCCCAATCCGATTATAGTCTATAGCGACCCCCAAGGCAGCAATGCGATCTAGGAGTTCATTTAAATACGACAACTCCGTCGGATCCATCAGTTTGGAGTATTCAGAGTCAACGCAGAGACGATTTTCGATGATCGAGAGGTCATCGTCGGCTTAAGGGCCGAACGGGCGGTCATGGTAAAGCCGCCAAGTCGGAGGGTTTGGCCCGGAGCCAGGGCTCCTCCTGAGGTGATATTATCCTCGACAACAAGGCGGGCCATCAAACCTGTCTTCGATGTCACAGCATAACTCTCAATGAAAGCACCAATGTCGGTGTCAAAACCGGTAGATCTCGGGTAGGGGGTCCCGAACTGTGTGTCTAGGGTCGGTGGTAAGAGGAGACAGGGGACACAATGTTTACCCAGGTTCGGGCCCTCTCTATGGAGGTAATACCCTACTTCCTGCTTGATTGATCTTGATGAATATGAGTGTTACAAGAGTTGATCTACCACGAGATCGTAATGGCTAAAACCCTAGAAGTCTAGCCTGTATGACTATAGTTATGATTGTTGGCCTCTACGGGCCTAGCCCTCCGGTTTACATAGACACCGGGGGGAACTAGGGTTACATAAAGTCAGTTACAAAGAAAGGAATCTTCATATTTGGTCGCCAAGCGTGCCTTCCATGCCAAGGAGAGTCCTATCCTGACACGGATAGAGTCTTCGGTCTTCGTATCTTCACAGCCCATCAGTCTGGCCCATGGCTAATAGGCTGGACGCCCGAGGACCCCTTAGTCCAGGACTCCCTCACCAGGCGCTGCCTTGGCCCATTGGGTGTCTTCTGGTCCATAAAAATCTCGAAGTTTCATGCATTTGGACTGCTTATATTGATTTCGCGATGTAAAAACATGCGTAAAATAGAGAATCGACGCTCGCACTATGTCAATAGGTTAGTACAACAAAATGATATAAAATGACTATAAAATAATTATAAAGCATCCAAGATTGATATTATAACATCATCGAACAATCAAAAATTATAGATACGTTGGAGCATATCAAGGCAGACCAGCGGTTCAACCTGGCGATCCTAAAGGAGGATCGGGAGGCGGAGGCTCAACTCGATGTGGAGCGCACGGTTGGCGCTGCCATCGAGGCCCTCCTACAGGCGGAACCGGATGTCGTGGATGTAAAACCGAGCGGCGGAGGCTCAAATCGACGCGGAGCGCACGGATGCCGCTGCCATCGAGACCCTCCTGTAGGCGGAACCGGACATCCTGGACTTGAAACGGGTGGTGCCCGCGTCCGTGCAGAGCGCTCGCACGCTCCGCGTGAACGAGTAGCTGGAGCCTGAGGACAACCACAGTGCGGTGACACACGTCGGCAGCTACGGCTGGTTCGCGCCGGCAGCCAAAGACGACGAGGCCGTCTCGCTCCGCGAGCAGTGATAGTTTTTCTTCATGTTGTTGTTTTTAGGGATCTTTTGCTGTGTAAAAACATATATTTATGCAAGTTGCCTGACTTTCATCATTTGGGTCAGTCGACCATTTTAGGCGGTTGGATGAATATCCTACATTTCCTAACCCTTCTTCTTCCTCAACTCTTCTTCTTCCCCAACAGACCACCGCACGGGCCATACGGATCTTCCCCAACATGCGGTTGAATGAACATACTGTATGAACAAAAATTCGGTGTCAGCGGTAGGATGGCAGAGTTTGGTTTGATCACATGCGGTAGCACGTGTCAGTGAGGGTGCATTCCCTTGGTTGGGTTTGTGGCGTGCAGGAGCGACTGTGTGAGGGTGCGGTGCGACCGTGACTGCCTTGCGCATGTGTACCTCCTTTTTATTTTGGAAACTTTAGGCAAGCTTGGAAAAAATGTGTGGAGAAGTATGGCAATGCAAGGCCTAAACCCAAACAGGATACAAGTACGTACTCCCTCCGTTTTTATTTAGTCTGCAGATTAGCTTTGGTCAAAGTCAAGCTTTGTAAACTTTGACAAAGTTTCTAAACAAAAATATTAACATATATAATAACAAATCTATACTATTATATTTATTATTGAATGTACTTTCACATGATGTAGATTTTCTATGGTAAATGTTTATATTTTTTTCTATGAACTTGGTCAAACTCTATGAAGTTTGACTTCAGTCAAATCTAATCTGCGGAGTAAATAAAAACGGAGGGAGTACGCACTACTTGTGTTAAAAAAGAAAGGCGGGGTTTTCCTTCGCGGGATTGATCGATACAAATCCTCGTTTGACGTATCAATTAATGCGTATATTTTTCTCCAACGCCCAAAGAGCTCACCATCTCACTCCTCATTGCTTGATTAATGCAGCACCATGCAAACCAACCTTCTCACTTCCTGTCGGCGTTCTGGGAACGGGGTACCAGACTTGCTCGCCGCGCCTCATGCGTGGTTTCAAGGTGGCCCAAGACGCCCATCTTCATCAAGACAAGCTCAAGACCTCGCGAGGGGCCAGATTGCTGGGCGGACGACAGAAGCTTCCTCAGTGCACGGCCTCACCAGGCTGGCTCGCGAGGAGGCGGAGTGATCAAGGCGGGTACCTCACGAGGTGCCCATGACACAAGCCATGACGACCAAGGACGCCAGGCGGGCGCCAGCCCGCGCATTGTCCTCATTTCCTCTTTGGTGCAAACGAGGCAAGCGCAGGCGAAAGCATCAAGCAAAGGCAACCATTTCGGTGCAACAAGACCAAGACCAACACAACGACAGGAAGGAGGTCATCGTGGAGCCCAGTCAAGGCCACTGCTGAGTCTTTGGCAGGCGATGACCGACTTTAGTGAGGATAAGTGTACTAGATGTTCCCCTTCAAAATGGCCAATTGTTGGCGCCCTTCCCGCTCATTATTTGGGAAGAGGCCCAGGGCCTCCTCCTATAAATAGGACTAGCCACCCACAGGGTAGGGGCATCTGGGGAAGAGATCTGAAATCAGATCGATCGATCTAGAGACATCTTGAATCTAGAGAAAGAGAAGGAGAGAGAAGCGACTAAACTCCCCCTTGCAGTTCATCGCACCAGCCAAGAACAGACGCTCGCGAGGTTGTTCTTCCTTGTACTGTTCATCATCAGCCCCTGAGGCAATCCACCACACCACACACTGGAGTAGGGTATTACACCACAATGGTGTCCCGAACCAGTATAAACCTTGTGTCCCTTGTATTGCTCTCGGTGTAGTTTAGATCCTTGTGAGGCGACAAGGAGTAGGTAGGCAGGAGGTGTGATCTCCGCGTGCACCCCAGAGTTCGAACCTAGAGGGTCTGCCGGAACCCGAAATCCGACATTTGGCGCGCTGTAGGTGCACCGAATCCGCCTCCGCCGCTTCGTTTTTCTCCGCCGCGCTTACATGTCGACGCTGTTGCCCCGCCGAAGCGCCGGGCCGCTTCGCCATTCGGTCGCCTAGACGGCCCCGCCGGCGTCGCTTCGCCGCCTTCTATTCTCGCCATTAACGCCGCCATCGCCCGGCAGGGAACGAAAGCAGCAGCGCGCCCCAAGACCCATCGCGAGGCGAGACGGCCGCACTCTACTCCTTCGCCGCCCCAGTTAGTTTTCGTCTCACAAGGCCCGCTGCCGATGGAGGCTCGAGCCAAGGCCATCGCGGCAAACGAGCTCCGCGCTATCACTGCCGACGACGCTTCACGAGGAGTGGCTCGACCGCCGCCAGCCTGCCTCGCTGCCGCTGGGGCCTCTGCCCTTCTTCGCCAGCACCGCGCCCCGCCTTTGCGCAGCGATGAAGCTCAGGGGCGCCAGCCGCCCCTCAAGAAGGCGCTTAGCCCCTAGCGCGTGGCCCTGGGCGGAACTCGCCCGTCCGCACCAGCAAGAGCAAGAGCAGAGCTGCCAGAGGTCCTTGCCCCCAAGAAGCTGCCCGAATGCTCCTCGGTGATCGCCTGCCACGAAGCGCTGGGCCTGCCTCCCAAGACGCTAAGACTTCAAGGCTGCTCCCAGGGGCAGCAAGACGGGGACCTGCAAGACCAAGCCTCCACACCCAAGGCCTCCCTGTACATCAGCAGGCTGCCGCGCTTTCACCGCCAAATCGCGCAGATCGCGGGTTCGCAAGTTCAAGCCGACCTCGGCCTCGTTATTTAACCGCACGGCCGACTCCTGCAGAGTTCCTCCAGCTTTACGAAGCTATGCATCGGGCCGCCAACGGGACGAAAAGTCATGGCGAACTGGTTTCTATGGCGCCAAGGACGGTGCCCGCACTGCTCCTCGATCCTGGCTCATGGCGCGATCTCCTCCTCGACGAGATGCGCACCCGCTTCATCGCCAACTTCCAAGGCAGACCGCGACCGCCTCCACCGGAGCGACATGCGCCGCATCAAGCAGCAGCCGAGAGACCCCAGAAGTACATCCAGCGCTCAACAATGCACGCCCAAGATTCCTAAGGTGACCGAGGAGGCCATCATCTCAGCTTTCTCCGACGGGTGCGCGATGTCAAGATGAAGGAGGAGCCATGGCGCATGAAGACCTGCACATCCTCGAGCTGTTCAACTTGATGCACCAAATGCGCCAGGGTTGAGGAAGGGCGCCCTCCTCGAGATTCCGCCGATCCGTAAGAGAAGAAGCCCAAGGTCAAGGACGTGAAGCGCAAGGGGCTGTCGTGCTCGCCGCAGTAACTGCACACCAAGCGAGGCAGTAGATCAGCCCGAGTCTTCCAAGGGCAGCCGGTATCAAGGTACCACGACCTCCACACCCACAACGCCAACGAAAGTCAAGAGCTTAGAGCCGCGGCGAGAAGGGCGAATCGATCGACGCTGCGACCGCAGTGATCGAGGCTATGGCCGAGGAGGAGGAAAAAACGCAGGACGCTGGGAAGACTGTGGCCTCGCCAAGGGTGGCGTGACCGACTCCCGAGGACCGCTGGTAGGACCTGGCCGCGAGGGAGGTTGAGGATCAGCCTCATGAGGATCGCCTGCAAGGCAACGCAGGCTCCTCCTCTCGCCACCGCAGCCAAGGAGAAATGAAGACCATCATCGATGAGGGGGCTGGGCTTCCAGGAGCCACGGCAATCGCTGCATCCCGGGCGGAGCTCAAGCCCCAGCCTCTCAACGCGATCTTCAAGAAGTTCGCCCGGGCGAATGCAGTCCTCCCTAAGCTTGAAGCCACGCGCCTCTCAGTGGTCATGGCGCCATCACGCTCATCAAATGGATCAGCCTGGCGCGCAGCCACACCGAGTCCTCCCGATGCTTTGTTCCCCAATCATCGGCAACGCAAGTCACGAGGACCTCATCGATGGCGGGCCGGGCTCAATGTCCTGTCCGTCGAGACATTCAACAATCTCCAAGTGCTATACAATCAGCTTCACCAACCAAGCCTTTTCTCCGTAGTCACCGATGGCTCCACAGCCTCGACAGCAGGTCCGCCCCTCGTCACCTTCGGGCGCGCGACAACCATCACACCGAGCTCATTGACTTCGACGCCGCCACATTCGCCGCCATACAATGCCATCCTCGTACCCATCTCGCCAATTCATGGCCGGACCCATCACGGCTACAATGTCCTCAAGATGCCGTGAAGCGTGGAGTCATCACGGTGCCTTGTGAAGAGAGAGACGACGCAGTGTTCCCCTGGAGCGCAGCTTTTCAAGCCGCTGCACTGAAGACCCAGATCACAGGAGCGGAGGCTCCCCGAGACTGCTCCCAAGAAGAAGAAGACATCACCTGCCCGACCTCGGGAGGCAGGCCCTTTGGGTCTGCCTGCTCAGGGGCACCTCCTTCGTCAGATAGGAAGGCACGCCTGGCGCCTCCTCGAGCAAGGCTCGGGGCTCTTCTCCGGAGGGCCACCGACTTGCTAAGATCACGAGGAGGCGCTTGGGCACCACTTGAGGCGTGAGCCAGCACGCTTCCCTCAGTGAAGGAGGAGGCAAGGAGGGCCAAACCTCGTGGAGTTCGCCAAGAAGATCATTCAGAGCTGCAGGAGTCAAGAGTCATGAGTGGCAGCCGCCGCTACTCCGCACGACATACCAGGCACAACCGAGCCGCCTCGTGAGAGCGCCTGCCTCACGCTGGGCGCCATGAGGGTCCACCCACAACCACGCTTGCATGCCTTACGGTTTAGGAACGCGGCGCCACGCGCCAGCCGCCTCATGAGGGGCATCCCGGAGGCTCATGGCTAGGCGTTCGCAGTCCCCGCGGAGATGGAGATGGTCCGCGAGGAGCCACTAGCGCCTCCCGAGCCTCCCGAGGCTCCCCGGCCTGGGGCTCGTGGAAGATCGGCTTCAGCAGCATGACGCCCGCTACTTCAGCATCCCTTCATCCTCAACATTATCAGTGACATCCTTCGAGTTTCATTTTCAGCCGAGCGCCTGTGGCTGCATCATTCCCAGGCTGTGGGTCCGCCCCTCGCGCCATGTATCCTTTGTGATTCGTGGTTTCTAGTTTACTTTATTGGGGCGCCGGCTGCATCATCCCCAATCCACCCGGGGATGCACCCAAAGGGCATGTATCCCATTATGCTTATTCGGTTGCGCTTGACCCACCATGATCATTATTTGATGCCTGTCCACCGCACCCTCTTCTGCTCATGTCGGCTGCTTGCACGCTAAAGGGGGGTACCGAGCATCGCGACCATGGACTCCCACCGCTCTCCAGCCTCACCTCCGCCTTGTCCACGGCATCGCGACCGGCATACCAACGACGGCCGAGCCCCGCCGAGGGCCGGACCCGAGGACGAGAGCGCCGATATCTAACCAAATTTGCAGTGAACACATCACAAGTTAAGGCCCAGCCTGGGCGCGAACCCGCTTTGAGGTAGGGGCCCCGTGAGTCCCGCTGGCTGGCTCACGGGTGCCCAGATACACCTCGTCAGCCCTACCGCAAGCGCCCACGTGTCGTATGGGCTGTACACGCCCGGGGTCTTCCCGGAGGGGAGCCCTCCCACGCACTGGAAGCACCATGCCCGCTGGCCGACGACACTGCCGAGGAGCGGCTATGCCCGCACACATATGGAAGCGCTTATGCCCGCGGCTGGTGATAAACAATCGAGGGTGGCCCCGCCGATTAACTCGTGGAGCGATAGCTCAATGTCTGGCCTCATCGTAACGCCTCGAGTGCCGCCGAAGGGGCATATCGGGCTACACTGGCCACGCCTGATGCAAGTTACCCAGCCAGCCCCTTGGGCCTGGTTTGTCGCACGCCTCCCCGAGCGGAGCCAAGGTACAAGGCCGCTTGAACGCCAAGGGGGACTCTGAGCATCGCGACTCAGAGCCTAACTGGTCACGTAGCCCTCACCCTTAATTCAAAGGCTAACGGCGGTTGAGGTATGCGCGGGCCTCGCCGACGAGAATGGTAAATTCACCCATATATCTCACCTCCTACTTGCTGTTCTCCAAGGTTAAGGGGACTCTGAGCATTGTGACTCAGAGCCTAACTTGTCACGTAGCCCCTCACCCTTCGCCCCGCCCTGGTTTCCGTCGGGCTAACGGCGGCTGAGGTATGCGGCCGGGCTCTGCCGACGTAGAACATAAGCAAGTAGGAAGGAAAAGCGCAAATCTCGAGGAATTCAAAAGTAAATATTACAGTCCATAACTGTTTTCACAACGCCAAACGCAAGTTTAAATGCCTCCACGAGTCATGATGCATGTTGCATGAGCTGAAAGCAGGACATGAGCCACGAGGGAGTCACTTGTTGGCAGCACCGTCGCTGGCGGCGGAGCTGCGCTGGGCGGGTTCGCCCCCTGAAGCCTTAGGATCGGCAGAGCCTCTCTTCAGCTTGGTGTCAAGGCCCGAATTCGCCAGAGAGCCCCGCCGACCCCTTCACGGCTCGCAGCGCGGCGGCGGCAAGCTCGCCGCTCACAAGCTCTAGCAGGCTGTCAAAATCAACGTCGGGGTCGCGAAGGTAGAGGTGGGTGAAGACGCGCGTCAGCGCTGCAGAAGACATGACACGCCGCTCCGCCGCGGGGCCAAGGCCAAGGGTGACATCTTCAAGGGCACGGACCAGAAGGGAAGTAGCTTGGGGGGTCGCCCTCGGCGCCAAGAAGGGCTTTTCCAGCCGCTGTCGTAAAGCGACCTCAAGAAGGTGCGAGCCTTCACCTCCAGCCTTCGCTGAAGGCCACGCGGTCCTCAGCCAGACCTGCCTTGCCGCCCAGCTCAATCCTCTTCGCCCAACTCCTGCTTCCAGCGCACCTAAGCGCCCATGGCGCCATCAAGCTTGGCATCCCGGTGCTTGGCGGCCGCCTCACGAGCCTTCATGTCTTCCTCTTCTTGGCGGACGCTGGCCTCTCGGTAAACTGGTCGCCAGAGCCCTCGCGCTCGCTTCTCCAAATACCGCTCAATGACTTCCTGACATCGGGTTACTCCCCCAAGGCGGCGGCTGGCGGCGGCCTCGCCTTCAAGGACAGCTCGCTTCCTCGTCCGCAGTCATGCCTGAACTAGCGTTGTTTCGAACCAAGCATCGAGCTAACCCACCGAGCAGCCTCAGCGTCCGCCACCAAGCGTGGGTCGGTGCCTGTAAGATCTCTCCGCAGTTCGCCCAGCTGGAGCAGCAGACGATCCAGTGACAGAGAAGGAGCCGAGAAACGGCAGTTGGCGGAGTAGGAGGAGAGGACGGCAGCATAGTCACAACACCATGAGTCGGGACCTTCGCGCTTCGGGCGATCGTGATAGTGGCATCGCAAGGATACCTCGAGTCGCTGGGCCATGGGGGCTGAGCTCGCTTCCAGCTAGCCCCGCCAGCTCGCAAGATGACCGGGCAGGAGAGGCCCGCTGCCTTTGCCGCCTCTATCTTCCATGGATGGAGGCGCTGCCTCGACGAAGCCCTCAGAGCCCTTCGGCTTTTTTCGCCGCAGCGCCAAGCCTCTAACCAAGTAATACGGATATCAAGCCTCAACGACAAAGCAGGAAGCAAAGCAAGAATCAAGCACTTACTGGTCATCGCTCGCGAGCTCGAGCAACCGTCGGCTGAACTTGAAGCCCGAGAGCCGGTAGCTCGGATCAGCCTCAAGAGGCTCGGGAGCTGGAGGTGCGCTCAGCAGGTCGCCGAGCCGGGAGCAGACACTGCTGGGAACCAGCCCCGCCCTGTCCTTCTTCGGGATCAGGGACAGCTCAGCCACCACCGCTGCTGACATCCTCGCTGCCGTCTGCAAGAGGCGGAGAGCGCGAGACCTACACCGAGGGAGGGGCGCCGACTTCCGCTTGTCGCCTCGAGTCGCCCCTCTCCCGCCTCCTTTCCTTCCTCCTCTTCGCTGAGTCACGGAGGACACGTCACTGCGCACGTCCGGGCCGGGTCTCGGGAACTCCGGGCACAGGCCCGCCCCCGCTGAAAGCGGCCATGGAGTCCACCACCGCTCCCAATCATCTCAAGGAACAAGGGTACCGAGCGCCTTCCAGCCTCGCCCACGCCTCCCCGACCAAAGACTTGAGGACCGCGCTAGATCTTCGCCACCAAGGCTACGGGCTCGGGCGAGGCCTCCACAATGAAGCGGTATTGCCCGGCGGGCCACCCGTGCTCCAGAACTCCTCAGAGCGACGCCCGTCAGCTTCGCTGCCAGCCATGTTGCCCGCCACAGCCCGGCCCATCTTCTCCAAAGATCAAGCTTCGCGCTGGAAACCACGAGTTCAGCGCGAGACCAAGCGTCGATGGGCGTGGGCTGCTCCATGGGCAAGATCAGCCGAGGATGGATGCGCCCAGCATTTACCATGACCCACTTGCTCCTGAAGCCTTCAATCCTCTCCCCGGGCTTCGAGATGGCGCTGGAGCTGCCGTACGCGACAAAGCTCGCGCACGCGGTGATGGGGCCGCGAGAGGTCCGGAGGTAGAAGTAGTGGCGCAGCAAGGCCACTGAGGGCTGCACCCCGACATGAGCCTCACAGTAGTAGGCGAAGATCGGCAGGAGAAGAACAGTGTTGGGGTGGAGGTGCAGAGCTTGCAGTTTGTAATGGCGGAGGACAGAAAAGAAGAACTCAGAAAAGGGAGGCATCAGACCAGCGGCAATGGGGCTCACGAAGAGCGGATAGAAGGTGCTTCCTTGGTCCTCAGGAAGGGCAGAGCCAGCCTTGAGCACCGCCGCCCCGTCGTCGCATTGCGCCGCCATCATCCGGCGCGCCTGGGCAAGGCTCTTCTCCGACACATTCGGGGAGTCCAAAGCGGGCGAGTACCAAGCTCCGGCCGCGGTCTGGCGAGGCGCCATATCTTGCTAGGGCACGCGGTCGGAGTAGATCTTGGGATTTCGGAAGCAGGGCAGAAGGCGCAAGAAAGGGGATCTGGGGAATGACTGGAGAAGGCAAAGGAGGTAAAGCCTAGAATGGGCACCGCTCTCTTGTCGATTCGTGCAATTGCCAAGGCAGCACAGGGAAGCAGAGACGCCGACGTCCAATCAACCGCCAAGCGGCGCCCGAGGCCGCAGGCTGTTAGGGCTCATGCGGCGTCAGACTTGCCCTTCGCTTCTCGCCAAGTCCAGAGCCGCTTTGGGCCCGGGGCTACTGCCGGTGTTCTCGGGAACGAGGGTACCAGACTTGCTCGCCCGCGCCCGTGGCGTAGGTTTCAAGAGGTGGCCCGCACGCCCATCTTCATCAGCACAAGCTCAAGACCTCGCGAGGGGCCAGACTGCTGGGCGGACGACAGAAGCTCTCGTGCACGGCTCACAGTTGGCTCGCAAGGAGGCGGAGAGATCAAGGCGGGTACCTCACGAGGTGCCCATGACGCAAGCCATGACGACTAAGGATGCCAGGGTGGCGCCAGCCCGCCAGGTGTCCTCATTTCCTCTTTGGTGCAAAGGAGGCAAGCGCAGCGAAAGCATCAAGCAAAGGCAACCATTTCGGTGCAACAAGACCAAGACCAACACAACGGCAGGAAGGAGATCATCGTGGAGCCCAGGCCGGCATCACCGTCAGAGTCTTTGGCAGGCGAGGACCGACTTTAGTCAGGATAAGTGTACTAGATGTTCCCTTCAAATGGCCAATTGTTGGCGCCTTCCCGCCATTATTTGGGAAGAGGCCCAGGCCTCCGCCTATAAATAGGACTAGCCACCCACAGGGTAGGGGCATCTGGGGAAGAGATCTGAAATCGGATCGATCGATCTAGAGACATCTTGAATCTAGAGAAAGAGAAGGAGAGAGAAGCAACTGAACTCCCCCTAGCAGTTCATCGCACCAGCCAAGAATGACTGCGAGGCTGTTCTTCCTTGTACTGTTCATCATGAGCCCCTGAGGCAATCCACCACACCACACACTGGAATAGGGTATTACACCACAATGGTGGCCCTAACCAGTATAAACCTTGTGTCCCTTGTGTTGCTCTCGTGTAGTTTAGATCTCTCTGGTAGGCGACGAGGAGTAGGTAGGCAGGAGGTGTGATCTCCGTGTGCACCCCAGAGTTCGAACCTAGAGGGTCTGCCGGAACCCGTAATCCAACACTTCCGCATGCATGCAAGGGTATACTAATGTCCTTGGCTGCTAGTACGAGGCAAACGCCATCAATTTATCCTCGATTAGTGTTAGTGGACTTCTGCAAATTGTAATTTTGATACTGTCCTTGTATACCAAAAATGGAGGTAGTAACTACTTGACTTTCTTCCCCATTGCGGTGATGTCGACGATATGTCAAACGTTGTGGTTTGGCGGGCGCGCTCGACGGAGCACACCATTGAGGGAGAACACGGTAAGTCGCTCGCAGTGCCGCTTGCAAGCCGAGACAACCGCCTTTGTTTGTATCCAGAAGTCTCATGAACCAAAGGACGCTGTGAATGTACTAGTACTAGACAATAGCGCTGCTCCCATTCAGCTTAGTGTGGTAAGGTGGTTTCTAAAAAGACGATGAAGAAGCGGAGTCAGCTAAGAGTGAAATGATGGTTGCTTCGCTCATGCTTTTGTGATTTGACGCCTCAACGCTTTGTGATTTGTGATAGAAGGATAAGGAGTAGACTCTCGTTTCTATACTATACATGCGCCCAAGCATGGGAGAAAGAGAGAGAGGTTGCATTTTATATTCCTTCAATCAATCAATTAGGGAGCTTCGTTCCATCTTTTTTGGCTTTTAAGCACGGTCCACAATGGTTCCCATCGATGCCAAAAGTTATTTTCACATTTGGCTACACATTGTGGATGCCCTTAATCGCATTCTACTTGGTTTTTCTCCTTGTGGTAGCTATCTATACAAATCTCGATTATATTGATCTAAAAAATTATTATCAAGATTAGTAAAAGGAGGTGGTTTTGCCGCACGGATGGCGGGAGGTTTCTTATTTTAGATGATGTTGGCCTGGCGGTTTGCTAACATGCAGCCCCACGTGTCGCTGCTTTACTCAAGCTGATTCAAGGCCCCACATGAGGCAGAACAATGGCGTAGAAGCAACACGTGGTTAACTTCAAGAAGGTGAGGGAGGAGCGGATTCAGCAACGAGTGGAATGATGGTTGCTTCGCCCTCCAACTTATTTTTTAGCATTACTATCCCTCCAACTTAATCGCTACAATATGCGAATTCCTATCCAAAAGGAACTCAAGGTCCCACCAAGGATAGACCAAGATATTGAAACGCTTTTGCAAGGTGGATATCATTACATCAACATTACATAATAGATGGGGATATATACATAAGGCACAAATGCCACAAGAATACATCAACATCATATACAAGAGATCAACATCCGACTCCGGATGAAACATAAATGTAAACTCAAACAATATCCACCCTGCTAGCCTAGGCTGCCAACCTCGAACCTATCCCCGATCAAGAAGCGTAAGAAGAACTCCAAAACAAGCAAACATCGCCTCACGCCATGATCATCGCAAACCTGTACCTGCAATCGGTGTTGTAGTAACTGTGAGCCACGAGGACTCAAAGAATCCCATTACCATGGGTATCAAGACTAGCAAAGCTTAAAGGAAAAGGAAGGGGTAGTGGTGAGGTTGCAGCAGCGACTAAGCATATATGGTGGCTAGCCAACGCAAATGAGAGCGTAGAAGAGAAACAAAGGAACGGTCGCCAACTAGTAATGATCAAGAAGTGATCCTGAACTCCTACTTACGCCGACATAACCCAAAACCGTGTTCTCCTCTCGATCAACCCCGAAAAGAGACACTCACTTGTTACGCACACGGTTGGTGTATTTTAGAAGAGTTTGCTTCAAGTTTACTACAACCGATATTAACAAATTCCCATCTGCCACATAACCGCTGGCACGGCTCTCGAAAGTTTATACCTCGCAGGGTGTCCCAACTTAGCCCATGATAAGCTCGCGATCAACGAAGGATATTCTTCTCCCGAAGACCCGATCAGTCTCGAATCCTGCCACAAGACATTTCGACAGCAATAAAACAAGACCAGCAAGACCTCCGATGCTACCGACAATCCTGATAGGAGCTGCACATATCTCGCTCTCGTGCAACACCGGATGAGACGGGCTACGAGTAAAACCAACCCTCAAGTTGCCCTAAGGTGGTTCTCAGCGTTCGCCGGTTCGAACCAGCACTTAGAGAAGCACTCGCCCGGGGGCTAAATAAAGATGACCCTCGGAGAGCGACTCCCAAGGGAAAAGTAGGTGGTGGTGAGGCAAATGGTAAAACCAATGTTGGGCCTTGCTGGAGGAGTCTTATTCAAAGCGAACTGTCAAGGGGTCCTATAAATCACCCGACCGCGCTAGGGACGCAAAATCCGGGAACATAATACCGATATGACGGAAACTAGGCGGCAAGAGTGGAACAAAACACTGCATAAGGCCGAGCCTTCCACCCTTTACCAAGTATATAGATGCATTAATTAAATAAGATATATTGTGATATCCCAACAAGTAAACATGTTCCAACAAGGAACAACATCTCCATGTTCCAACAAGGAACAAACTTCATCTTCACCTGCAACTAACAACGCTTATAAGAGGGCTGAGCAAAGCGGTAACATAGCCAAACAACGGTTTGCTAGGAAGGGTGCAAAAGGTTAGAGGCCGACATGGCAATTTGGGAGGCTTGAGGAACAAGTGATAGGTAGCACAAGATAGCGATAGAACGAAACAACTAGCATAGCAATGATAGTAGTGAGATCCAGGTAGCGTCATCTTGCCTGAAATCCCGCAAGGAAGAAGAACGAGTCCATGAAGAAGATGAACGGATGAAGTTAACCAAGCGTAGACGAACTAATCCTCACGATCGCAACGCAAACAGAACTAACAAGAAGAAGCACACAACATAGTAAACACACCACACATGAACAAGACATGATGCACAACAAGCATGATGCATGACAAGGCTAGATGAGGCTACTCATGGCAAGAGATGATGCAAACAAGAGCAACACATCAAAGCAAGTTTAAATGAGGCCGGAAACAACATATAACAATTCCGAAGTCCTCATATGCAAATTTCGAAATTGGTCCAGATCTGAATAAACCTTATGTTCAAGTTGTTAAACAGCAAGTTAAGATGCACCACGATGATCTACACGAAATTTAGTCAAGTTACATATAAAGTTCATTTAATTCGAGCTACGCCTAGAAGATATGAGCAAAACAAGTTAAACATGGCATTGATGCAAAATGCATACAAACATCAAGCAAACACCTCAAAACAAGGATGCAACATGATAATATGAAGCTACATGCAAATCAAGCAAGTTTCATATAGAGCACACTCAAAACGGAGCAACGGTTCAACACATACACCCTATACAAGTCATGACAACAATCTGTTCAAAACAGCAACTAGGCATATTGCAAGTATCAAAACACCAAGCTACAGCATCTCAACGAATAACAAAAGGCATGGTCATGATGTACAGGTAAAGCATTACAAAACATGAACACTGAGCTATCTCCAGAAATCACTAGAACATGCTCAAACACACATGGCAAGATTGCATATAATAACAGCTTCAGACTTTCAATGTAAATAACATCAAAGTTGCAATGTTTAGAGCTATCAAACAACATGTTACAGGAACTTATCATGGCAAACAAAGGCATGGCATGAATATACTAATTGCATATAACAAAAGTCCTTACTGACCATGAGCCAAAAGGATCAGAAATATGATGGCACCCATGTAAACATGGCAAATGATATGACAGCTTCATACATGGCAGGAACAACAATAAGTAGGCATGTTGGTGAGCTTGAACCACTCACCACAGAGCAATACATGGCATGGCAAGGAAACCAACAGTAAGAAGACATGTTTATGAAGCTAACATGGCAAGAACAACATCATAGCATACACGGATCAACTACAACAACCTTGGCAAAATTGAATAACATGTAAACAACCTGCCAGAAACATTTTATAGCAAAAGTAGAGCTCGATTGACTCAAGCTATGGCACTCCATAATTGCAAACAAGGGCATGGATGGATAGATAATAACCATATGTTCAAAACATCCTTAGTGAAGTATCTCAAAATAAGCATGGATCTCTCTCAGAGCATCAAGTTTACATGGCATAAAAATATCAAGTAATCAGGCTGAAATCAGCAACATCATGAAGCCTAGTTTGCATGCTTGTGCTAGTCACCACAGAGATCAAAAAATACATGGCATACACCCCTGTAAAGATGGCATGGCATATTACAAAACACATGTAGGACTCAAGTTCATAGGGTGCACACATCAATCATGGCAAAATGACAAAAGTGCATGTTCTCGATAAGAATCAAACTAACATCACATAGCCCTCTTCCAACAGCATTTAGGCATCAAGATGAGCTCAAATGAAATGATGCAATGAGATGAAATGATGTACTTTCGAGACTAACAATTTGACATATTACACGCAAAACGGAGCTACGGATGCAGAGATATGATGGCATGAAAATGGCATGAAAATGTAAAATACTCGGGACTTAATGGAAAATCGGGTCAACTCTTGCAGATCCAGATCGGGCACGGGTTCGCCGAGTTGGAGTGAGGCGGGCGGCCGGAGCAGCGGGAAGGCGGAGGGAGAGATCCTTCGCCGGATCTCGCCGATCCGACCGAGCGGACGCGGACGGCGCGGCAGGGCGGAGGGCGCGACTCCGGCGAGGGGGCGGCGAGGGCGCGCGGGCGGGAGGCGGACGGCGCACGCTGTGGCGGTACGGGCGCGCCTGGGCGAGGCGGGCCGCTGCGCGCGTGGCTGCCCGGGACAGCGCGGCGCGAAGGCGGGATCGGGCGGGCGCTGGCGACGAGGGAGGCGCTACCGGGCGCTGGCCGACGACGGCGGGCGGCGGCGGGCGCTGGGAAGGCGGAGGCGGGCGACGACGCGGGGCGGCACCACGGCGGGCAGCGCCAAGCGGCGGGGCGGCGGGATCCGGCCCGCTGGCCCTTGGATGGGCTCGCGATGCCGCGCGCGGGGGAGGACGCGGGCGCCGGCGCGGGCGGGCGGACTGGCTGGGCGCGGGCGGGCGCGGACGGTCCCGGCTGCGGCACGGACGGTTCCGGGCGGGGCGAGGATGAAGATGGCTAGGGGTTAGACCGGATTTCGGGGGAGGCATATATTTATAGGTAGAGGGAGCTAGAGACTCCAAATGAGGCGGAGCTACCACACGATCGCGGGATCGACGAATCGAGAGCATGGAGGGGAGTTTGCTGGTTTTGGGCCATTTGGAGGTGGTCTTGGGCTGCAAAGAGAAGGGCTTTTACGCTTATTCGTTAACTGCTGAGTACCAAACGACTCCAAATGGCACGAAACTTGACAGGTGGTCATCGGTGCTATACCAAGGCCGCTTGACAAACCTCGGTCCATTCCGAGACCGCTTAACACCCGCACATGAAAAAGAGGTAAGGGGGCGCCGAGAGACATAGGAGTGCCGGATTGCAAAACGGACAACGGGAAAATGCTCTGGATGCATGAGACTAACACGTATGCAAAAGCGATGCACATGATGACATGATATAAAATGCAGATGACATGGCAAAAATGCAACACGCAAGCAAATGACATGGCAACAACGACTAATAACCGCGTACACCGGGCGATCGAATCCGGGGCGTTATAACACTCCTCCACTAACAAGAGATCTCTGCCCCGAGATCTTAGGACCGTAGACGAAGGGAAAATGGATGAGGTGAAACAAGAACTCAAGAGAAGAAGGGAGGAACGACGAGAATGACGAGAATCAAAAGCTCACGGAAACAGATAGACTATGAAACTACCTGCTCTAACCGAGTGGTTAGAATGAGAAAAGAAACGAATAAGGCTGAAAGGATTTAGGCAGCACCGCCAAAAACATGGAGGAATAGAACATGAGCTAAAGAGGATGGAATGATACTTGATGAACTCTTTACGTAATGAATTAAATCATGAAGAACCACCATGAGGAACTCCGCAACAAAAGGATGATGAGATAGAAATGAAGGATGAAAGAATAAGATGAGCCTTTGCGATGATTTAGACGGAGGTCCAACGAAATGGCTGAGGAAATTTGAACTCCGAAAAGAAAAGATTAAAACACTTGGAACTAGAATTTATTCAACAAGAACAAACTCCGAAGAAAGGATTACTCACTTGGATGAAATAAGAATAAGATTTATTGTATGCTTATCCTTCATCAAATTAAATTGATGACAAACAATGGATTTGGCATAATACTTATTCTCGTTGAAAAAGGATTAAGGGGAAACATTGCACAAAACTTGAGAAAGTCTTCATGAACCACCGGTAGGATTTGAAAGAACGAAAGAATTAAAATGATAGTCAAAGAAAAAGAATCTTGAACGAACCACCGTAAGAATTCGGAAATGACTGACGAAAGAGAATGAATCACCGGGAAGAATTAGAAGAACCAATAAGCAAGAGGGGATTTAGATGCAAAAGAACAAAGAGATCATGAGCTGATTAAAGAACACTTGAACGAGGCACCGGGATAAATAGAGAACGATAACTGGAATGATGGCCTCCGGTGAAAAGAAATGGAAAAACAACTCCTGACATACTCCGGATGGGTAAGAAAGAATATCTGACAAACGGAATAATTCGAGAGGACAGCATGAAGCTAGAATCACGAAACTTCGAGAGAACGGAAAAGATTTAAGAGGAACTTGTCAGGACCCCGATTCCAAGTCACATCGACCTAGCTGGTAACACCTCATATCACTTTGCGGCCTCACGCACGGTATTCCCACTGCAAGTCGCTTTACCATGGCCCGGACCGCTTATGCGCTTTTGGCTCACGATATGATAGTGTCGCTAGCATCCACATGACAAAGAACCGGGCCGACATGGCTAGTCGTGAACCCAAAGCGGCACTAACCTATGGGGACAGCATACATGAAACACCTCGAGCATGTCGGTCATCAACGATGAACTTGGCTGTAGCACTGGCTAACAGACTCCGTATTCCGGCTGTAGCAGGCTAGGCAGACTCCAAGTATCACACAAGTGACATTTCCAAGGGATGTACATAGGAACGAAATGAATCACATGCCGCCACCAAGTGTCCAAGCAGTAGTGTCAATAGCGTGACTCCGTGAACCGGCAGAAGCGACTACTATCGCCGTAAGCACAAGACTTACATTTCCCATATGAGAGGCTGCCAAGGATAAACAACTAGATTGTCGGATCCCACTCATACCAAGCATTTCAATCATACACGCAATATGCCCGATATGAGTAAATACAACAAGGCATCACAACAAAACTCTACAACTCAAGTACTTTTATTTAAGAGGCCCGAGGAGCCATACATAACATAGTCATACAGATAGGGGTCACATGACCCAACACTCAAGTCATACAATCATACAAGCACATGCGAAGCAAAGTAGTCTCGAGTACGACTTAGAAAGAAAGAAAGCTTGTTGGAGCCTTTCTATCTACAACGGCCCTTCACAGTCTTTAGATCGCCACCGGTGGCTAGCTTACTCGTCAAGTCAACATCTACATAGAACTGGCCTGAGGGGGTAGTATAGTCCTCTCAAAAATATTGATTACAAACATGAGTACAAAAGTACTCAGAAGTCTTACCACGTAATCCTATCATACATGCACATTCTCAAGGAAGGGAGGAGTTAAATGCAGCAAGCCAGCTTTGACTCTTGGCTAAGCTATCCCACGTGACACTTTGTAAAGCATTTTGTCGCATACGAGTCCACTAATCACCATCACAATACTCCACTGCGGATCCTCTCTCGCCATCCCCGAGAGGGCCATCCACTATACTCACACTTATCTTGAGGCTTTTAGTAGTATCCATTTACTTGTCTATGAACCGATATAGGTAACCCAGAAGTCCTTCTCCGTGACACGGCTATTCAATAGATCATATTTAACCCTCGCAGGGTATACTTCTTCACACACGCTCACCACTTATCGCTGCTATATCGACATGTACTCGCAACCTTCAAGCGGAAGCCCAACGGGTGTCGGCCACACCTGCCTAAACACTCAAGTCCCTAGTCCAGTTATCGCCTATTCGGTTCCATCCGCAGGAGTCCGCCGAGGTTTCCCATACAGCCCCGAACGATGTGTGTGGTTCCCGAGATACCAAACGGGCACTCTAGACACCGCCACGGTGCCTACCGCAACACAACCCACCCCTAAGGTCAGCGCTATGCGGCGGCCCCAAAGATGCTACAAACACCAAAACTACTTGCAACTCCCGACTATGAACAGGGTGGTTAAGAAGCCGAGAGGGTCCATTGGTTTCGGGCCCAATGTGTGGTAGTAGCTAGTTCATGGATCACAAACACAGATCTCAGCCTAAGTTCGGCTTCAATGAAACAACCCACCATGTACTCCTACATGGCCTCTCATCGATACCTTTACCAAATCGTGTTCAACACTTACACTCTCGAACCAACACAACCTTTCACTCCACTCATCATCCCGATGAGCCGTGCACCACACAACTCTAAGCATAGCAAGCATAGCATGGTAGGAATCACAAACATGGCTCAAATCAACTCCTACACATACTAGTGGGTTTCATCTAGTTATCGTGGCAATGACAAGTCATGCAAAGGAAGTGGGTTCAACTACCGCAGCACACAACAGCTTGAATCGCTGTCTTAATGCAGTAAAATGAGAGCAGAAGCGAGAACATGGGTTTGTATCGGAATGTTCAATGAATTGCTTGCCTGATGGAACTGAGGTAGAGAACTGCCCTTCAGATAGGTTATCGAGATTATCTTCGGGGGCAGAACCTATCATGAAAACACACCAAAATAAACATACAACCAATATGCAACAATATGATGCATGCTATGACATGGCAAGATGAATGTGTGTTGGCCTAATGCAAGTTGAAAGGATTAGATGATCTCATTTGAACCAAAGGTTCAAATGATAGATCATGTGAGTTAGTCCTAATGGTGCAAAATCTTAATCTGGTTATTCAGCATAGTTAACTTGTTTTAACATGCATGAAACCTGTACCAATGGATAGAGTGTATTTTTCTGATAAATTTTCATATATAAATCTTTGCATTTGGAGTTATAGAATAAAAGTTATAAGCATTTGAAATTTGAATTATATTCTGGATTTTAGTATATAGAAATAATTCCAGAATTTAAATTAATGCGTCAGCATGAGGTCAGCATGACGTCAGAGGGTCAACGGGGTCGTCCAGGTCAAACTGACCAGTGGGACCCGCATGTCAGGTTAGTTTAACTAATTAGTTTTAATTAAAACTAATCCTAATTAGATTAGCTGGAGGGGTCCACTGCCATCGCACCCTGAGGGTCAACAGGCCCACGGTGAGGTCAACTCACCGGCGCTCAGCCGCCGGCAGGCCGACGCGGGCGAGCAAGTGCATTTGCACGCCCGGCTCCAAATGGAACGCGGAGAGCATCTACGGCAGCTAGAGGTGAGCCGCTGTGTTCTGTGGGGCCGTTAGGTTAGGGGCTGGCCGAGGGCGCCGGCGACGAAGCCGGGCGCGACGGGCCTCGCCACCGACGGGTTAGGGGTTAGCGCCTCGGGCGAGGCACGGGAGTGCACGGTTAGACCTCGTGGAGGTGTGGTGAGTGCGATGGGCATAGTGGTGGTCAATAGGTGACTGGAGGCTGCCGGGCGACGAGTCCCAAGGGCGGTGGGTTCAGCGATCATCGATCGCCGCTGTGGTGCAAGAAGAAGAGAACGGAGAGGATAGGGGGTAGCTAGGTTCAGAGTGAACCTGCGGGAAGCTTGCTGGGTCGGGTGGACTGAGGCGACGGCGGCGACGATGGGGATCTCCGGCGGCCTTGGACTCGGGCGAGGTCGGAGTAGTGGCCTCGGGGGGTCTTGGAGCGAGGGGGACTAGCTGGCTAGGGGTAACTGGGTGCGGCGGAGCGGCCAGACATGGCGGTGAGGTGCGTGGACGGCGGGGAGCACGGCGGCGACGGTGGCGTGGTCGGCGGTGCCGCTGCCAGTCGAGGGCGAGCGAGAGAGAGACAGGGGGGGAAGAATGGGGTGTCTGGAGGTCGGGAGACGACGCTGGTCGCCCCAGCCGGGCGAGGCGGCGAGGGGTGAGGCAGGGCGGCGGCCACCATGGGCGCGCCAAGGCCGGCCGGCATCAATGGCTCGTCAAGCCGAGCCAAGCAGCCACAGCATGCTGCCGGGCTGGGCCGGCAGTGGGCCGAGCCGCATGTGTAAGGGTTTTCCTTTTTTTATCTTTTTTATTTATGCAACTCTGTTTAGGGTTTTTAAAAATACCAAAACACTTTCAAAAATTACCAAAATGCTCCTGGTCACTAGTTGGAATATTCCCAACATGAACATTTTAGTTTAACAATTTTTGAACACTTAAAATATTTTTCATAATTTAAAATGCCCATTTCAGAATTTGTGAATTAAATTTAGAACCCTTAGGTGACCTAGAAAATGTCCCACCTTCTTTGACATGGATCTTAAACCCAAACATAGAGGATGAGCATTTTGAAGGGCATTTCGGATTCATTGAATTAAATTTTAGTAAACCCTAGTTGTTTTAAGGGGGTGTTCGGGGTTTCTCGCTTCCCATTTCAAATTCAGATGAAATTTAAACATGATGCACACCCTAATGCATGGTCTATCTGGATGTGACAACTCACCCCACTCAAAAGAATCTCGCCCCGAGATTTAGAATCAGTTGTAAAAAGGTGGGTACTCAAGTCGAAGACGATCCTCCCTTTCCCAAGTTGCTTGCTCGGAATGGTTTGACCATTGAACCTTTAGAAACTTGATATTCCGACGCCGAGTGGTACGCTCGGTTTGATCGAGGATACGAATGGGGTACTTTCGATAGGTGAGGTTATCTTGGAGATCAAGCTGCTTGCGGTCCACTCCACGGATAGGATCCGAGAAGCAACGCCTGAGTTGGGAAACGTGGGAAGACATCATGGACCTTGGAAAGATGCGGAGGTAGTTCCAATTGGTAGGCAACTTCTCCTCGCTTGGCAAGAATGCTAAAGGGTCCAATGTAACGAGGAGCCAACTTGCCCTTGATACTCAATCGATGGGTTCCTTTAAAGGAGAAACCCGAGGTAAGCCTTCGCCAATTTCATAAACCATGGGCTTATGATTGCGGTCATATTGACTCTTCCGACGAGATTGGGCTGTTTTCAAATTTCAACCCAAAACCCCAAGGGAAACAATTAAAATTTTTTTTTTTTGTTTTGGGATTCCCGGTTCCCTTTTCCCTTTTTTTCCCGGTGGTTTTTGGGGGGGGGGGAAAAGGGAAAATTTTAAAAAATTTAAAATTTGGGAAAATTTAAATTGTTTAAAAAAATTTTTAAAAAAACCCAAATTTGGCCCCTTTTTGGGTTTTTTAAAAATTCCAAAAAAACCTTTGCCCAAAAGGGGAAAAAATTTTGGGGTTTTGGGTTTTGGGGGAATTTAAAATTCCCAATTTTGGTCCCCGGGGGGGGGGCCCCTTTGGGGGGAATGTTATTTAAAAAGGCCTTTAAATAAACCAACCTTGGGTTAAACCCCAAAAAACCCAAAAATTTTTAAAAAAAAAATTTAAAACCGGGGAAGGGCCCCTTTTGGGCCCCCAAACTTTTTTTCGGGAATTTTTTTTTCCAAAGGTTTTGGGAAAAAAAGGCCCCCGGGGGCCCAAACCCTTTAAACCCCCAAAAAATTTTCCCCTTTTGGGCCCAAAAACCCCCTTAACCCCCCCAAAAAATTTTCCCTTGGAAATTTCCCAAACCCCCAAAAATTTTAAAAATTTTTTTTTTTCCTTTTTTTGGGGTTTTTTAATTCCCAAATAATTTATTAAAAAAACCCCCCCCAAAAAAAGGGCCCAAAAAAAATTTTTTCCGGAAAGGGGGGGGTTTTTTTGGGCCAAAGGGGCCAACCAAAAAAGGAAAACCCCCCTTTTTTTCCCCGGGAAAAGGGAGGAAACCCAAAAAAAAAGGGGGGTCCCCGGGGTTCAAAGGTTTCCCGGGGGGAATTTTTTTTTGGAAAAAGGGGGTTGGGAAAAACCATTTTCCCCCATCCTTTTTCCCGGGGGGAAAAAACCCATAAAACCCCAAAAAACCTTTTAAAAAGGGGGTTGGTTTTTTAAATTTTAGGGCCCTTTAAAAATCCCTTTTTAAGGGGGGTTTAAATTTTATTAAACCCAACCTTGGGGAAAAATTCCCCAAAAAGGGTTTTTTAAAAAAAAAAAGGGGAAAATTTAAGGGAAAGGGGCCCCCTTTTTTTTGCCTTTAAAAGGGTTTGGCCTTTTGGGTTCCTTTGGGGGTTTAAACCCCCAAAAAAATTTTAATTCCCAAATTAAAGAAAAGGGGGAAAAAAAAAAAGGACAAGGAACCTTAATTTTTTTTTTTTGGGGGGGGGAAAAAGGGGGGGAATTTTTGGGGTTTTAAAATTTTTTTTGGGGGGTTTGGGAAAAAAATTTTTAATTTAAAAAAACCCCCAAAAAAAAAAAAAGGGGGGGGGAAAAGGGGGGGGAAACCCGGGGGGTTTTCTCGGGGGTTGGGAAAACCCCCCCCCTTTGGGGGGGGAAAAAGGGTTCCCCCCTTTTTTTAAAAAACCCCCTGGGCCCCTTTAAAATTTTTAAGTTTGGGGAAAAAGGGGGGGGGGGGCCCCCGGGGCCCTTTAAACCCCCCCAAACCCGGGCCCCAGGTTTAAAACCCCCAAAAAAAGCCCGCCGCCTTTGGGGGTTTCCCTTTTGGGGGAAATTTCCGCGGGGCCCCCCTTTTTCCCTTTCCCCCGGGGGTTTTTTTCCCCCCCGGGGCCCCAAAAAGGGGGCCCCCCCCCCAAAAACCTTTGGAATTTCCGCCCCGGGGGCCCAAAGGGTTCCGGGGGGAAAAAAATTGGGTTTGGGGAAAACCCCCCTTTTTCCCCTTTTTCCCCCCTTAAGGCGGGGGGTTTTTTTCCCTTCGCCCAAAAAAAACCCCCCAAAAGGGGGGGGCCCCGCCGGTGGCCCCCCCAAAAAAATTTTTAAATTTTTGGGGGGAAAAAACCCAAAGGTTTTCCGGGGGCGGTTTTTTAAAAAAGCCCAAAAAAATTTTTGGGCCCTTCCCTTTTAAAAAAATTTTTTAAAAACTTTCCCCCCTTTTGGCCCGGCCCCGGGAATTCAAATTAAAAAGGGAAAAAAAAAACCCCAAAAATTTTTTAAAAAAAAAAAAAGGGAAAAAGGTTTCCCGGGGGGAAAAATCCATAAAAAACCCCCTTTTTTCCATAGTTTTCCCAAAAACCCCCCTTTGGGAAAGGGACCCAAAAAACCCCCCAAAAATTTTTGGGGGGCCCCAAAAGGGTTTCCCCCCGGGGGGGGCCCCCCCCCCCAAAAACCCCCCCCAAAAGGTTTTAAATTTAACCTCCCTTAAGGGGGCCCCCCCAAAAAACCCGGGGGGGCCAAAGGCCCCGGGGGCCCGGGCCCCCCCAAAGGCCCCAAGGAGGGTTGGGGGTTCCCCCCAAAAGCCCCTTTGCCCCCCAAAAAACCCCCAAATCCCTTTTCCCAAAAAGGGGAAAATTTTGGAAAGGGGTTTTTTCCCCCCGGGGTTTCCGGCCCTTGGAAAAAAACCAAAGGGTCCGGGGGGGGGGCATTTTTTGGGGGGAAACCCCCCCCCAAATTAAGGGAAAAACCCCCCAAAAACCCCCTTAAAAAGGCCCCAAAAACCCAAAAAACCAAAATTTTCCCCTGGAATTGGAAGGGCCCCAAATTTTGGAAAAAAAAAAAATTTTTGGAAAAAATTTTGGGCTTCCAAAAATTTAAAACCCCAAAAACCCCCAAAACCCCAAAAATGGGCAACCCAAAAAAGGGGGGTAACCAAAAAAACCCCAAAAAAACCCCAAATAAAAAAAAAAAAAAAAAAGGGAAATGAAAAAAAAAAAAAGTTTCCCCCCCAAAACAAAAATTTCCCCTTTTTAAAATTTTTTTTTGGGGGGCCCAACAACCCCCCAACGGGAAAACCGGCCCCCAAAAAAAAACCCCCCCCCTTTGGGGGAGGGGAAAAAAGGAAAAGGGGACCCTTCCCCTTTCCCCCAATTTTTTAAAAACCAATTTAAAAAACCCCCAATTTGGGGGAACCCAAAAAACCCCCCCCCAAAAAAAAACCCCCCCAATTCGGCCCGGGAAACCCCAAAGGGGCCCAACCCCCCCGGGGCCCAGGGGCCCCCCTTATTCCCCCTTTTTCCAAAAGGCCGGAAAAAAAAGGCCCCCGGGAAAGGCCGGGGAAAAACCCAAACCTTGGGAAGGGAAATTTCCCTTAAAAAATTTTTCCCAAAAGGGCTGGGGGAAAAAAACCTTTTTCCCCAAAAAAAAAAACCCCTTTGCCCTTTTGGAAAAAAAGGTAAAAAAACCCCCCTTTTTAAAAGGCCCGGGGGGAAACCCAAAAACCCAAAGGGGCCTTTCCCCAAACCAAGCTTACAATTTAAAAGGGGGAAAAAAAAATTTTTAAAAAAAAAAGCTTTTTTTCCCCTAAAACCCGTTTAAAATGGGGCCCCAAAAATTCAAAACCCAATTACTTTTTGGGGGGGGGTTTTTAAAAATTAATTAAAAAACCCCAAAATTAAAAAATCTTACCAAAATCCCAAAAAATTTTAAGGAAAAAAAAAAAATTTTTTTTTTAAAACCCCCCCAAAAATTTTAAAGGGTTTTTTTCCCCCCCCAAAAAAAAACCCAGGGGAAATGAGAGCGAAGCGAGAACATGGGTTTGTATCGGAATGTTCAATGAATTGCTTGCCCGATGGAACTGAGGTAGAGAACTGCCTTCGATAGGTTATCGAGATTATCTTCGGGCAGTAACCTATCATGAAAACACACCAAAATAAACATACAACCAATATGCAACAATATGATGCATGCTATGACATGGCAAGATGAATGTGTGTGGCCTAATGCAAGTTGAAAGGATAGGATGATCTCATTTGAACCAAAGGTTCAAATGATAGATCATGTGAGTTAGCCCTAATGGTGCAAAATCTTAATCTGGTTATTCAGCATAGTTAACTTGTTTTAACATGCATGAAACCTGTACCAATGGATAGAGTGTATTTTTCTGATAAATTTTCATATATAAATCTTTGCATTTGGAGTTATAGAATAAAAGTTATAAGCATTTGAAATTTGAATTATATTCTGATTTTAGTATATAGAAATAATTCCAGAATTAAATTAATGTGTCAGCCGATGAGGTCAAGATGACGCCGAGGGTCAACGGGGTCGTCTGGTCAAACCGACCAGTGGGACCCGCATGTCGTTAGTTTAACTGATTAGTTTTAATTAAAACTAATCCTAATTAGATTAGCTGGAGGGGTCCACTGCCATCGCACCCGCAGGGTCAACAGGCCCACGGTGAGGTCAACTCACCGCGCCTAGCCGCCGGGCGAGGCAGACGCGGGCGGAGCAAGTGCATTTGCACGCCCGGCTCCAAATGGAACGCGAGAGCATCTACGGTAGCTAGAGGTGAGCCGCGTGTCTCGTGGGGTCAATTAGGTTAGGGGTGGCGGAGGGCGCCGGCGACGAAGTCGGGCGGCGACGGGGCTCGCCACCGACGGGTTAGGGGTTAGCGGCCTCGGCGAGGCACGGGAGTGCACGGTTAGACTCGTGGAGGTGTGGTGAGTGCGATGGGCATAGTGGTGTGGTCAATAGGTGACGGAGGCTCGCCGGCGACGAGTCCCGCGGGCGGTGGGTTCAGCGATCATCGACCGTCATTGTGGTGCAAGAAGAAGAGAACGGAGAGGATAGGGGGTAGCTAGGTTCAGAGTGAACCTGCGGGAAGCTTCGCTGGGTCGGGTGGACTGAGGCGACGGCGGCGACGATGGGGATCTCCGGCGCCTTGGACTCGGCGAGTCGGAGTAGTGGCCTCGGGGTCTTGGAGCGAGGGGACTAGCTGGCTAGGGGTAATCTGGTGCGCGGAGCGGCAGACATGGCGGTGAGGTGCGGATCGGGGAGCACGGCGCGACGGTGGCGTGTCGGCGGTGGCGCTGGCCAGGTCGAGGGCGAGCGAGAGAGAGACAGGGGAAGAATGGGTGTCTGGAGGTCGGGAGACGACGCGGGGTCGCCCCAATCCAAGAGGCGGCGAGGGGTGAGGCAGGCGGCGCTGCTGCGTGGCGCACTGCTGCGCCGGCCGGCATTACCTGCTCGTCAAGCCGAGCCAAGCAGCCATTGGCCACTGCTGGCTGGCTGGCCGCCGGCAGGTGGGCCGAGTGGCGACAGTAAGGGTTTTCCTTTTTTTATCTTTTTCTATTTATGCAACTCTGTTTAGGTTTTTAAAATACCAAAACACTTTCAAAAATTACCAAAATGCTCCTGGTCACTAGTTGGAATATTCCCAACATGAACATTTTAGTTTAACAATTTTTGAACACTTAAAATATTTTTCATAATTTAAAATGCCCATTTCAGAATTTGTGAATTAAATTTAGAACCCTTAGGTGACCTAGAAAATGTCCCACCTTCTTTGACATGGATCTTAAACCCAAACATAGAGGATGAGCATTTTGAAGGGCATTTCGGATTCATTGAATTAAATTTTAGTAAACCCTAGTTGTTTTAAGGGGGGGGTGTTCTGGGGTTTCCTGCTTTCCCCATTTCAAATTCAGATGAAATTTAAACATGATGCACACCCTAATGCATGGTCTATCTGGGATGTGACAGAACTCTTCTTCGATCTTCAAAGCTGAGAAAGACGACGAGAAACTCCACCGAAATTATTTAGAAACACCGGAATAATGAAAAAGAGGAAAGGTAGAACCCGAGATGAAAAGAATTTGAAAGCGATCTTGAAAAGGCATCTGACTGATGAAATTCATTCTTACGTCAAACTCCGAAAAGAATTGAGAATAACTCCGAGGAAATTAGAAGAGTCAGGTAAGATCCTGGGAAAAGACCTGTGGGTTAGGGCCCGCTGAATAGAAAAACACCGTTGGAAAGGGATGTTGAACAGATAGATGATGCACCAGAAGAACTGAAATATTTGAATGAGGTGACAACCTCAAATTAATTGGAACACAGACGAATCTCCTGAGATGTCTTCGGAGCTTCGGAATGATTAACTAGCGAGAGGAGAACGAGCAAAGAGAACACTTCGAAGGAAAAGAATACGATTAACCTGAAAAACTTGAATTGAGTCCACCGGAGAAGAAAAGAGATGAAGAATGACGAACAAGACGAGAATTCACCAGTTGAAACAATTGAGGGAAGACTAAAGAGGCTCCGCACGAATGAAATTGATGCTCGAAAGAGGCTCAGGCTCCGGGAAGAAAAAGGGTGGGAGGGCGGGAAAACAAAGGCAACTTGGAAGGGGAAAAATCGACAAATAATCTTGAATGGAAAACACCGATTGGAACCATGGAGGAAAGAAGGCAAAGACTTCGCACGAGTAGGATGGATACTCAATTACGGACTCCGGTTCTGAGATGAAAAGGGTGGGCGGTTGGGAAAAGAAAACAACTGAGGATTGAACTTGGCAAAGATGAAGATGGTCGAGTCGACTTGACGAGAGATGCACCGGACAAAAGAGGATGGACAACTCATGAAACTAACCACGTGATCCTAAAGAAAAATTTGAAGGGGAAGAGGAGTAATTCAAAACACCTACGTCAAGATTCCTCACCAGAGCGACGAAGGGGCAGAGGAGTAAAAAGAATTCCTACTCTCAGATATAACTAGACCAAAATAGTTTTCTTCTAGACTCAACATCGGCCAAACTACACGATCAATCAAGGGGCTCTAAGGTCGGTCGAGGCTCGATACTAACTTGTCACGCCTAATATGTGACCCTATCCAAAAGGAACTCAAGGTCCCACCAAGGATAGACCCGATATTGAAACACTTTTGCAAGGTGGATATCATTACATCAACATTACATAATAGATGGGGATACATACATAAGGTACAAATGCCACAAGAATACATCAACATCATATACAAGAGATCAACATCCGACTCCGGATGAAACATAAACAGAAACTCAAACAACATCCACCCTGCTAGCCAGCTGCCGACCAGAACCTATCCTCGATCGAAGAAGCGTAAGAAGAACTCCAAAACAAGCAAACATCGCCTCGGCCATGATCATCGCAAACCTGTACCGCAACTGGTGTTGTAGTAATCAGGAGCCACGAGGACTCATCAATCCCATTACCATGGGTATCAAGACTAGCAAAGCTTAAAGGGAAAGGAAGGGGTAAAGTGGTGAGGTTGCAGCAGCGACTAAGCATATATGGTGGCTAACCAACGCAAATGAGAGCGAGAAGAGAAACAAAGGAACGGTCGCCAACTAGTAATGATCAAGAAGTGATCCTGAACTCCTACTTACGTCAGACATAACCCAGAAACCGTGTTCTCCTCTCGATCAACCCCGAAAAGAGACACTCACGGTTACGCACACGGTTGGTGTATTTTAGAAGAGTTTGCTTCAAGTTTACTACAACCGGATATTAACAAATTCCCATCTGCCACATAACCGCGGCACGGCTCTCGAAAGTTTATACCCTGCAGGTGTCCCAACTTAACCCATGATAAGCTCTCGCGATCAACGAAGGATGTTCTTCTCCCGGAAGACCCGATCAGTCTCGGAATCCCGCTACAAGACATTTCGACAGAATAAAACAAGACCAGCAAGACCTCCCGATGCGCCGACAATCCCGATAGGAGCTGCACATATCTCGCTCGTGGCAACACCGCATGAGACAAAGCACGAGTAAAACCAACCCTCAAGTTGCCCTAAGGTGGCTCTCATGAGGCGTTTCGGTTCGAACCAGCACTTAGAGAAGCACCGCCCGGGGATAATAAAGATGACCTCGAGAGAGCGACTCCCAAGGGAAAAGTAGGTGGTGGTGAGGCAAATGGTAAAACCAATGTTGGGCCTTGCTTGGAGGAGTCTTATTCAAAGCGAACTGTCAAGGGGGTCCTATAAATCACCCGACCGCGTTAGGGACGCAAAATCCGGGAACATAATACCGATATGACGGAAACTAGGCGGCAAGAGTGGAACAAAACACTGCATAAGGCCGAGCCTTCCACCCTTTACCAAGTATATAGATGCATTAATTAAATGAGATATATTGTGATATCCCAACAAGTAAACATGTTCCAACAAGGAACAACATCTCCATGTTCCAACAAGGAACAAACTTCATCTTCACCTGCAACTAACAACGCTATAAGAGGGGCTGAGCGAAGCGGTAACATAGCCAAACAATGGTTTGCTAGGAAGGGTGCAAAAGGTTAGAGGCTGACATGGCAATTTGGGAGGCTTGAGGAACAAGTGATAGGTAGCGCAGCATAGCGATAGAACGAAACAACTAGCATAGCAATGATAGTAGTGAGATCCAGGTAGCGGTCATCTTGCCTGAAATCCCGCAAGGAAGAAGAACGAGTCCATGAAGAAGATGAACGGATGAAGCCGAACCAAGCATAGACGAACGAATCCTCACGATCGCAACGCAACAGGAACTAACAAGAAGAAGCACACAACATAGTAAACACACCACACATGAACAAGACATGATGCACAACAAGCATGATGCATGACAAGGCTAGATGAGGCTACTCATGGCAAGAGATGATGCAAACAAGAGCAACACATCAAAACAAGTTTAAATGAGGCCGGAAACAATATATAACAATTCCGGTAGGTCCTCATATGCAAATTTCGAAATTGGTCCAGATCTGAATAAACCTTATGTTCAAGTAGTTAAACAGCAAGTTAAGATGCACCACGATGATCTACACGAAATTCTAGTCAAGTTACATATAAAGTTCATTTAATTCGGAGCTACGGCCTAGAAGATATGAGCAAAACAAGTTAAACATGGCATTGATGCACAATGCATACAAACATAAAACAAACACCTCAAAACAAGGATGCAACATGATAATATGAAGCTACAAGCAATTCTAAGCAAGTTTCATATAGAGAACACTCAAAACCGAGCAACGGTTCAACACATACACCCTATACAAGTTATGACAACAATCTGTCAAAAACAGCATCTAGGCATATTACAAGCATCAAAACACCAAGCTACAGCATCTCAACGCAATAACAAAAGGCATGGTCATGATGTACAGGTAAAGCATTACAAAACATGAACACTGAGCTATCTCCAGAAATCACTAGAACATGCTCAAACACACATGGCAAGATTGCATATAATAACAGTTTCAGACTTTAGCGGAAATAACATCAGGTTGCAATGTTTAGAGCTATCAAATGATATGCTACAGGAACTTATCATGGCAAACAAAGGCATGGCATGAATATAATAATTGCATATAACAAAAGTCCTTTACTGACCATGAGCCACAAAGGATCAGAAAATATGATGGCACCCATGTAAACATGGCAAATGATATGACAGCTTCATACATGGCAGGAACAAAATAAGTAGACATGTTGGTGAGCTTGAACCACTCACCACAGAGCAATATATGGCATGGCAAGGAAACCAACAGTAAGAATACATGTTTATTAAGCTAAGCATGGCAAGAACAACATCATAGCATACACGGATCAACTACAACAACCTTGGCAAAATTGAATAACATGTAAACAACCTGCCAGGAAACATTTTATAGCAAAAGTAGAGCTCGATGGACTCAAGCTATGGCACTCCATAATTGCAAACAAGGGCATGGATGGATAGAGAATAACCATATGTTCAAAACATCCTTAGTGAACTATCTCAAAATAAGCATGGATCTCTCTCAGCATCATGTTTACATGGCATAAAAATATCGCAGTAATGTAGGCTGAAATCAGCAACATCATGAAGCCTAGTTTGCATGCTTGTGCTAGTCACCACAGAGATCACAAAAATACATGGCATACACCCCTGTAAATATGGCATGGCATTTACAAAACACATGTTGGACTCAAGTTCATAGGGTGCACACATCAATCATGGCAAAAATAACAAAAGTGCATGTTCTGATAAGAATCTGAAACTAACATCACATAGCCCTCTTCCAACAGCATTTCGGGCATCAAGATGAGCTCAAATGAAAATGATGCAATGAGATGAAATTATGTACTCTTCGAGACGAACAATTTGAAATATTACACGTGCAAAACGGAGCTACGTATGCGGAGAAATGATGGCATGAACATGGCATGAAAATGTAAAATACTCGGGGACTTAGTGGAAAATCAGGGTCAACCTTTGCAGATCCAGATCGGGCACGGGGTTCGCCGGAGTTGGAGGAGGCGGCGGCCGGAGCAGCGGGAAGGCGAGGAGAGATCCTCCGCCGGATCTCGCCGGATCCGGACCGAGCGGACGCGGACGACGCGGCAGGCGGAGGGCGCGATTTCCCATGCGAGAGGCGGCGAGGGCACGTGCCGGGCGGGAGGCGGACGGCTACGCTGGCGGCCGGGCGGCGTTCCGGCGAGGGGAGGCGCGGCGCGGTTTACGGTGGCTGCCCGGAGGCGCGGGGCGGCGGAAGGCGGGATCCGGCGGCGCTCGGCGACGAGGAGGCGCTACGGTCCGCGGCCGACGACGGCGGGCGGCGCGGCGCCGAAAGGCGGAGGCGGGCGACGGCGCGGGCGGCAGCCGGCGGGCAGCGCCGGGCGGGCGGCGGCGGCGGATTCGGCCCGCTGCCCCGGATGGGTTTCCGCGGCGCGCGGCGGGAGGACGCGGCGCCACGTGGCGGCGTGGGGCGGTTGGGCGCGGGCGCGACGCTGCCACGGCCACGCACGGACGTGTCCGGCGGCGCGAGGATGAAGAGTGCTAGGGCTAGACCGGGATTTCGTGGGAGGTGCACATATTTATAGGTGGAGGGAGCTAGGAGACTCCAAATGGAGTGCGGTTTTCACCCACACGATCGTGATCGAACGACCGAGAGCATGGAGGGGAGTTTGCTGGGTTTTGGGCCACTTTGGAGGTGGTGTTGGGCTGCAAAGAGAAGGGCTTTACTGTTACCCGGTTAACCGTTGGAGTACCAAACGACCTCCAAATGGCAGGAAACTTGACAGGTGGTCTATCGGTGCTATACCAAGGCCGCTTGGCAAACCTCGGTCCATTCCGAGACCGTTTAACACCCGCACATGAAAAGAGGTAAAGGGGGGCGCCGGGAGACATAGGAGTGCCGGATTGCAAAACGGACAACGGGGAAAATGCTCGGATGCATGAGACGAACACGTATGCCAAAGCGATGCACATGACGACATGATATAAAATGCAGATGACATGGCAAAATGCAACACGCAAGCAAATGACATGGCAACAACGACGAATAACCGCGTACACCGGCGATCGAATCCGGGCGCATACAGTCCCACCCGCTACCACATAGGAAAAAGGTAAGATTAACACAAATTTACGCACGCACTACAAGACTCCAACCCGTGCGCGGGAACCACCTAGTTGTGTATGTGTTTGTTAGGGCCTGATGTGTGCGCATGCACGTGTAGGTTGAACACTTGAGCATGAGAGTGTGTGTTGGTCATGTGGTGTCTGCATGCATGCGTGCGTGTGTGCGTGTGAGTGTTGCGTGCGTGAGTGGTTGTGTGTGTACGTGTGAGTGTTGCGTGCGTGCGTGGCTGCGTGTGCTCATGTGAGTGTTGCGTGCATGCGTGCGTGTGTGTATAATCATCATATCAACTCCTATGTGTTAAAACAGACGGCTCAGCATACCAATACAAGGCCACCTTGTCCGTTGTGCCCGCGTTCATGACCTCGAACCACCGTCCAATATTTTTGTATCATTTGTTTTCATTCTTATACACGCCGACAGGTGGGCCCAATGGTAGTGAGATAATGTGATGCAACACTAGAGGTGCCACGTGGAGCGTTTAACTGGTCAACTAGTCGTGTCTTGAGCAAATACAGAGCTATACGGTGAGCCCGTGACTATATCATAACCACAAAACATAAATGGTGACCATAATGAGTTGATTCTGAAGTCCAATGTACGTATCGTGCTTTCGCTTTGAATACAATGATCGTCGTTGTATATATCGCGAGAGAAAGATGAAACATGCGTGAATGTGCTAGGGGCATACTTTTAGAGGACCTGGATATAGTTTGTGTGCGTATGTGAAAGGGGCGTAGGGGGGGTGTATGCGATGGAGAGAGAGATGCTCTTCGTTTCTATTTATTATGACTAGCTTTATATATAGTATAAAAATATAAAAATTCACAGTGCGGAATAAATATCATTGGGTGCACCATGCAATGCAAATTAACGTTCATACTCCTCCGTATAACTTTGTTGTTGTATATATGTATAAATTCTAAATAAATTTTTGGCCACTTTATTCAAAAGGAATGTTGTATGCGAAATAAACATGAAGAGAGGGCTTTTTAGATCAATGGGGTATGTGCTGTAACATGTGTGAATGTGTAGTTGATGTATATGGCAGGGCCAAGAGAGGTATGTGTATGTATTACGTATTCGAGAGTGGCATGGATAGAGGGGCCGGCGGGGGGGGGGGGGCGGGAGAGATAGCATGAGAAATGAGAGAGGTCTAGAGAGAGAGAGACAAATAGGATGTCACGGCGAGAGATGCCCTTGAGTGTGTATATGCAAGGGGGGATAGAGGCATGAGGAGAAATATTTTTTATGTGGTGTCTGTGTTGGTATGTGTGGTTGTGAGAAGATAACAAGACCTGGGGGCAGAGGGTGTGTCACCGCGTGAGGTCCGGCGGGCCGATGTGAGGCCCTTGGTTCGGTTCCATCCTGCGCCACATTGGTCGGCCCGTGACGCATTTAGGGAGACCCATGGAGGACTAGTCGTACAAGACAAAGATACCAGAGTCATGAAGGACTCTATGTCCACTGACAAAGCCAACTAGGATTTGTAACCCTAGGTCCTTGGACTAAGGTAAACCCCTTATCTCTGATATTACCATTCATCCAACCTAACTTTAAGGGGCATCCTACAGAATGCTCTGCTAGAATCATACTCGTCAATTAGGAAGAGAGGTGGAGACAATGCGTGCGAGACATGCCTAAAGATAATGTGCGTGCGGGAGACACGTAGGCAGGTCTATGTATATAGAAAGGGTCAATGGGGATTGTGCATGTGTATGCTTTTGAGAGGAAGAGTGCTTGTGATAAAGGTTAGTGAAAACTGTCGTAAATGGTTGCGAGAGGGAAGGAGGGTTATATCGAGAGCATGTCTATGAGAAAGACACCTCGGGAGAGAGTGCGTGAGCATGTGTGAGAGACCACCGATGGATATACACCGTGTGCATGTATGTGTGAGAGAGAAAGTCGGCATGTGTGTGAGGAGGGGCCTATGGAGAGTGAAACTACACGTAAAAGACTGATGTACGCATTGATTAAAAATATAAATTGTATCCAAATATTAGGATGGGGTCATGATATTTGCAATCCGCGTAAGGAACGGTCATTGATCCATCATACATCTATATTCTATCGAATTTGAGCATGTCTATGTTATTATTCGACATAATTGATCCACAAATTTAGTATTTTAAACTCCAAACAATGCATCGCTTTAGCAATCGAATATAAACGTGAGTATAGTTCATGTGGTGTGTAAAGCACATTATACACACAAAAGTTACACAATGAACATTATAAATAGCTAGCTATGAACTAGCAAATATTTGAATTCAACTTAAGGTGGTTTAAATTTTTTGAATTCAACATGAAGTCCATTCAATTATTTGAATTCGATATCATGGCATTTGTAAATCATACCTAAATTATGGGGGCACCAATCTTTGCTCTACTTTTGTACATAATAGCATATATAGACGTGATAGATTCAAATTTACCTCCTCCATTCCAAAATAATCGTAGTTATAGGATTTTCAAGTGTCAAAATTTCAGAAAGAAGCGCATAATTTAATGAGGTTTTCAAACATACAGGGTCAAATTTAACGTTGTCTATTTAGGTCAATCCTCAAAGTTCAAGAGTACTCTAAACGTGAATGCTTCTTTTTCAAAATTTTGAATGAAGCGCCAAGAGCTTCTACTCACCTGAAACCGCATGAGACCAATGTTTGGTAGAAGGAAATTACTTTTGTAACTCTGACCCGTGAAACCTACCGGCCCGACGTCCAAAGGTCTAAACCGGGGGTAGGTTTGTAGCTTCATCTAGATGCCACACAAGCGCCTCCGAAAAACATTCATACACCATGGCCGCCTAAGCACACATGCGCTCGGCTGAAATCACTCCCGCCCACTATCTGGGACATCTGAGATTACCATCCTAACCCCGACCTGCAGTAGGTCCGAAATTTAAGAGGGGGGCAAAGTTTGTACTTTCCCCAAATTTCAAACAAGCACGTCCCATCTATTAAAAAAAAACAAAAACAAGCATGATCCAGACCGAACGCATGGTTCCCCCTTAGCTCCCCCCGCCACCCCCCATACGATTCCCCATTCATTCTGTGGGCGCCAAAACTACCTCTCCACCAGCCGCGAAACCCTGGTGTCCTCCGTTCGCCACCCCATCCCACCCATCAACCGCCGCCCTCCTCCGTCATGCCAGAGCCGATACCCCGACGTCGTTGTCCACTGCAACAGCAACAGCAACGCCCTCCATGGCTAGTAGTTGAAGCCGAGGCCGAGCCGCCTCCAGGACGCCGACGTGCGCCGTACCCGAGCTAGTTCAACCACGCCATCCCGCGCCTCACCGCTGCTGCTCCAACGTCGCCACCGTCCACAGCACCGGAGCTATTCCCGCTACTCCATCCTTCGCCGCCTCGGATCTGCTTCCCCTCCACCGACAGACGGTCACCGCAACACAGTCAACTATTTGGCCATGGGTTCGTCCAAGGGTCCACCCCCTCCTCCAAAACACCGGTTCCCCCGGTAAAAAGAAGGAAATCGCCGCGATATCATGAGGACACAACACTGGCAACCAGAAATGGTACTCCTCTTCCCTTATTCGTGCAAATCTTATGTGTCTGCTTGCACGGTATTCATACCATAGAAGACAATAGTTGACTGCTTCTTCCTACACATTCTTCCTGATACTAGATGTTCCTAGTAACTCGCTATGCACAAGGTTTCTCCTCATATACTATTTCACCTTAGCTAAAGATCTGTCGCCCCCTGGATTTCAATTCCTGGTCAATTGATTCCCAATTAAAGGAAGAATTCCCCGACGTAACAGGCGCTAGTCCGCCTATTACGCCGGCGAAGCAGCACCTCAGTGTTTATCTTAGGGGTATGTGGGGCCTAGGAGCTGCTGGCGCCCGATCTGGAGGTCTGCCGGGCTTAAAGGGATGGCCGGGGGGCGCTGCCAAGCATGGCGGTGGTGTGAAGTCGAGGGGAGGGCGGGGTGGCGGAAGCAGGGGTCTGGGTCGGTGCTCACTGGTGCTTCGAGAAAGATCGTCAACAGTGACTGGCGGGAGGTAGACGAAGGTCATCTGCCGTTCCTTGTAGATCGGACGGTTCATAAAAAATTGACTGACCTATTTATTTTCAGTCAACTGTTATTTTGATAGGACCACATGTGGTGGTGTGCTGGAGGAGTACCTGCATTTCCCAGCCATCCCTGTGCTCATATATTACAAAATCATACGGAGTAGAATCTAATTTTGTTTGCCATGCAATGTTGTAGAGCTATAATATGTCTCCTGTCATTTATTTTTTAGCCACCTGCTATCTGCTACTTTTACAGTGCACTAGTTCTGCACACACTTCACCCATACTCTCACTATTGCTTTTTATGCATCGGTATTTCAGACTCTGCCAACCGGTTGATAGAAGCACAAAATAAAAGAAAGAAGCAGCTCGAGCTTTCTTCGAGCTTAGGCAAGACACGTTTCAGCGCTATAAAGGGTGTAGTGTCAGAAGATGGAGACGGTAAACATAACTCTGGAGCTGATGATCTTGCTCGCCATGAACCACCATCCCAGGTGCTTGTTTTAACTTCGCGGTGTCATATGTGGTTGCATGTTACATATGGTGTCTAGCTTGTATTCGAAAGGATGAAGTCGGTCTTTATTAAGATATGGAAAGATATTTTTTACATGAACCACCATCCTGGGAGCACCGGAAGACAAATAGCTAGTTAGGGCACTGGCCGAGCCAGTGACAAGCCCAGCACAGATAGGCATCACCTGGAACCCTACTAAAAAGCCATGATGGTGGCGAAGCAGCCCGCCTCCCACCAGGCTCTCAAGTCCACGATGATCATGCTCACCACTCCAGCCGGATGTCTAGCTTGTATTGCTTCCAATTTGGTTAAATTGCATCTGCTTAGCTTACACATTATGTCGGTGTACTAGAGTAGGGGTACCCTAGTATCCCGAACTTGTGCACGGACAATGCAGACCTCGCGCAGGCTGGCCTGGTGACCGCTAAGGTCCTCAATGCTCCTTTGGAGCCATTCAAGAACAAAATAATCAAGGCCCCGCAAGAGGAGCTTGTCGGAAGGCCACTCAAGGCACGGCGAAACAAGACCTCGCAAGAGGAGCTTGCCGGGAAGGCTTGGCGGGCGATAAGCTCCGAGCGACAAGGACCTTGCCGCGGCAGT
The DNA here is from genome assembly GCA_021605205.1 of Aegilops longissima. Lineage (NCBI taxonomy): Eukaryota > Viridiplantae > Streptophyta > Magnoliopsida > Poales > Poaceae > Aegilops > Aegilops longissima. Next base: position 432,502,248 of record CM038681.1, on the reverse strand, counting down.
AACCTCTCTTCATCTCCGCCCAGCTCATCCGCCAACGTGTCGCCGCGGGGTTTTCCTGCATCGCAGGTCAATGGCTGTGCAGCCAGCGGGAGCAACGATAAGCGGCGCCGACAAGCTACCATCGTGGCAAACGGAGGCGCACTTGACGGTCCTCGCAGTAATCGCTCAGCGACAGGACGGACATTTATAACTCTTGTCCCTTGCCGTCGAGTTAGGTATAGATCATCAGACACTGTATAAAGCGGTGTACCAACCTCTGTTTTTACATTTGTACCTCATATGCTACACCTATGGTGACCCCTTGTGCCTATAAAAGGAGGCCCAAGTGCAACGAGAAAGGGTTCGCCCGTTCAGTTCATTGGCCACATACGAGACTAGAGACACTCAGCTAGGTTTTGTAGCTCCCATTGCTCCCTAGCAAGAACACAATACAATCTACCAAGCAGCAGAGGAGTATTATCTCCGGAGAGCTCAAGTTGGGTAAGTCTGCTCGTGCGCATCGCTCGATCCGCTTTTTGTGCAATCTCCGCCTCCAACCACAAGGGACCCGGTCCCTTAGGTGTTCGTGGGCCACGATCAGCTTCCCGACATCTTTGGCGCGCTGTAGGGGCGCCGAGGCTGTGTGAACCTGATCCAGCAGACACGAGCAACTTCATCGCATCTTCATCAACATGGCACCAAGAAGAAGTCTTCGGCGGCAGCAGAGCCGTCACAGCCGAACCCACCACCACGGAGCTGACGGGTGGTGGGGAAGACGCTGGCGGAGGAACGGGCGCCGCCGAGAGAGCCCACGATGCCGCCAGTCCAAGGACAAGGCGGCGCAGCGCCGGGCGTCCGAATCCGCACCCGCCTCTTCTCAGAGGCGCGGGACCGACAACGCCATGATGCTCGCAGCACCATACGCCGTTGATCAAGGCTGCTGGGGATCCCGAGGCCCTCGAGACCCGCATGCACGCCAAAGATGCCGGCACGAAGCGAGTATTTGTCGCTATGGATGCTGCTCCTCCTAACTTGGTTAGAGTCCGAGCACATCCTGCTCTCGCCCGACGCCTTTGCCACCCACCACTCCAGCGGAAGCCTTGGCGAGCTCAGCTACTTAGACTACCTCCAACGGCCGACAAGGTCGACAAATGGAGGGCCACAATCCAGTCTCATCGGCTTTGCTAACGGCGACGCTCATGGCAATTAACTCCGCCCTTGCCGCCGCGAGGCGACAAGGCACGAGCCGATGGCGACGAGACCTGCAGGGTGACACCACCATGCACTCCCTTCCCGAAGGCCAAGATCACCAGCCTCGGGTCCACATCGACAGCGACTCCACCGCTGTCGTCGGATCCACGAGCTCGCCGTGATCAGCGCCAAGTTCTTAAGGAACGACAAGAAGAAGACGCCGACCCAAGACGAAGCCCAAGAGAAGCGCAAGGCCAATCCGACTAGCGCTGGGCCCACTGTCGATATGCATGCACCAGGGGAACCAGCGACTTGTCAGACGCGTAGGTTGCCCCGCGCTCACCCGTGAGCTGCGGCAAGTCCAAAGGGTCTGACAAGAAAAACTTCAAGCCGATGTGCGTAGAAGTATGATGGCAGGACACACCTTCGAGTTCTCAAAGATTCGCACCATCGCGGTGCAAGCTGCGGGGACGAGACGACAAGATCCTTGCCAACTACTTCCCTTTGGTGCTCAAGCCAAACGTCAGATCTTGGCTCATGCACTTGCCGGACAGTTCCATATCCTCTTGGGCAGATATGTGCCATCAGTTTGTTGGCGCCTTCACAGGAGGCCACAAGTCTCATGGCCAGGAGAGTGACCTTCACCTACTTGCCCAGAAGGAAGGAGAGTCCTCGCGCAAATTCATCCAGAGATTCACCGTGTGCACTACAACATCCTGACGCCCACCCCGCCAAGGGTGATCGCCGCTCCATCGTAACGCGGAAACCGCAGGATGAGGGAAGAGATGGCGATGTGCAAGTAAAGGACGCCAACGAGCTCTACGCCTCGCCGACAAGTGTGCACGTGTTGAAGAAGGGAGGAGGCTCCTCGGAGAGAATGTTGGAGCTGGATCTCGACAAGGAGGAGACCGCCTGCAAGGAAGAGCCGCGCGCGGAACAATGTAAGGAAGAAGAACAAAGAGGTACTAGTTGTCAAGCAGTCCGCAACGGAGGTGGCGCCGCAAGGCTAAGGTTGGCGGCTCCGCAAGGAGGTTGTCGCTAACACCGACCGCCAAGCTGTGGCGGGCCGCGACAAGGTGACAGCTACAACAAGCAAGATCGCAAGATTCACCGCACCAAGGGCCACGACCTCCATAGCTGCAAGAAAGTCGAGCAGCTTGTTGAACTGCAGAAGGCAGAATACGAGCGGCGAGACAAGGAGAAGGCCCAGGAAGGTGCGGGGGCAGCTAGCAAGAAGAGATCCGGCCGGGGAGGGCACCGCGGCAAGGCCAAACAGCGGCAAGGAGACAGACCTCCCCGCGGCCGCGACAAGGACGAAGACGATTATGATGATGAAGATATGGAAGAAGACGAAGCTGATGAGCAGGAGTTTCAGAAGGCAACAGAGGTTCTCTGCGTTGACGGAGGTGCTTCTCTGCATTCCTCGCACCGTCAACTCAAGCAGTGGATGCGAGAGGTTAATGCAGCAGAACCATCCGTGGAGTCGCGCAAACCTCTGAAATGGTCCAGCATGCCTATCATCTTCGACATTGAGGACCACCCTGATCGCATAACTGCGGTCGGGTGCTTGCCGATGTTGGTCTCACCAACCATTCGCAACCTCAAGGTCACCAAGATGTTAGTTGACGGCGGGGCCGGCCTGAACCTGATCTCCTCTCGCAGTGCTCCGTGCTTCAAATCCTCGACAATGAGCTCAAGAGATCGCACTTTCCAGGAATCAACCCAGAAGGAGCAAGCCGAAAGGGAAGATAACATTGCCGGTAACATTTGGCAGTGAGTTAAATTTCAGGACTGAGAGGGTCACATTCGACGTTGCCGATTTCCCATTGCCCTACAATGGGATACTTGGCCGTCCAGCACTCGCCAAGTTCATGGCAGCCTCTCATTACGCCTACAACCTACTCAAGATGCCCGGCCCGATAAGCGTCATTTCTGTTCATGGCGACAAGAAGGATGCGCTTATCTGCGCCGACAAAATTTACCGGGATGCAGCAGCTGCGACAGATAGCAAACCACTTGCCGCTGAAGCTCCCGGGGGGAAGAAGAAAACCACCTTGTCCGGCAAGAGCTCTGATGCCCACTCCGGCAAGCGAACCTCTTCGGAGTGCTGCGCTACCGTCGAGGACGCACCATCGAGCTCCATCGGCAAGTGCAAGAAGATGATGGCAGCTCCGCCAAAGACCAAGAAGGTGCCCGCCAAGGAGGACGGCACCGGTGGTACCTTCACCATCAGTGCCACGCTTGACCCTAAATAGGAAGGCGAGCTCGTTGTTTTGTCAGCAGCGAATGTCGATGTGTTTGCATGGCAACCATCCGACATACCCGTGTTCCTGTGAAAGTAATTGAGCACCACCTAGCTGTCTGTCCTCACGCCGCCCGCTCAAGCAAAAAGTTAGGAAACAGCAAAGGAGCGCCAAGAATTCATAGCGTAAGAGATCAAGAAGTTGGAAGCAGCAGGCCTTGTCGAGGAGTGCTCCATCCCACGTGGTTGGCCAATCCGTAGTTGTATCGCAGGCGAATGGGAAATGGAGACTTTGTATTGACTTCACGATGTTAATAAAGCTTGTCCCAAAGACCCATTTCCTTGCCGCGTATGGACTAGATTGTTGACTCCACAGCTGGATGTGATTTGCTTTCGTTTCTTGATGCATATTCAGGATATCATCAGATTTTCATGGCAGAGGAGGATGAAGAGAAAACCGCATTCATTACACCATGTGGCACATACTGTTTCATACGGATGCCTTTCGGTTTGAAGAATGCTGGTTCAACATTTGCGAGAGTGGTCCACGACGCCTTTGAGCCACAAATACACAGAAATGTAGAAGCCTACATGGATGACATAGTGGTCAAGAGCAAGGACAAAGCAACTCTGGTTCAAGACTTAGATGAGACCTTTGCAAATCTGCGCAAGATCAACCTCAAGCTCAACCCCGAGAAGTGCGTGTTTGGAGTCCCTTCCAAAGAAGCTTCTCGGTTCTTTGTATCTCAGCGGGAATTGAAGCCAATCCCGACAAGATCAAAGCTATTGAGCAGATTGAAGCACCAAGCGCCGCCAAGGATGTAAGAAGGCTTGCTGGTTGCGTGGCTGCTCTCAAGAGGTTTATCTCTAAGTCTGTTGAGCGTGCCTCGCCATTTTTCAAAATCTTGAAAAGGCAGGTCCAATGAAATGGACTCTGAAGCGGAGGCTGCGCTGCAGGACTTGAAGAGGTACCTGTCCTCCACTCCAATACTTGTCGCACCTAGGCCACAAGAGAAGTTGCTGTTGTATATAGCGGCAACCAATCAAGTGGTTAGTGCTGCGTTAGTAGCGGAGAGGGAGGCGGATGATGAGCCGACAACCAAGGCAGATGCATCCAGAGACAAGCAGGGGGCTTCGCCGTCAAGTTCTGGTCCCGACAAGGACGGGTCTGCGCAGGATTGCGACAAGATACAGAAAAGAATGGTGCAGCGCCCAGTTTATTTTGTCGGGCCTTCTCGCAGGGGCTAGGTCAAGTTACCCGTGTGCAAAACTGCTGCCTCCTCATGGCCTCGAGAAAGCTGCGCCATTACTTCCAAGCACATGAGATAACAGTTGTCACCGCTCGCTGAAGAGGATATTGCAAAATCCGTAGCAACAGCAGGATTGTTGAGTGGGCATCGAACTGCCAAGCTTTGGCCTCAAGTTTGAAAGCACTTCAACCATCCAAAGCAGAGCATTGGCGGAGTTTATAGCAGAATGGACGCCAACGCAAGATGAAGAAATTCCGAGACGAGCATCCCCGCCAAGGAAGCAAGTAAAGAGTGGCTGATGTACTTTGATGGTGCCTTCGCTGCAAGGCGCCGGTGCCAAGCGTGTTGCTTATCGCACCCACCGGAGAGCACCTCAAGTACATAGTCCAGATGCACTTTCCCAAGGAACAAGCAACAAACAATACTGCAGAGTATGAAGGTTTGCTTGCCGGTCTCAGGATCGCGGTAGACCTTGGGATCAAGAAGCTCATTGTCAGGGGCGACGCGCAACTTGTCGTCCGCCAAGTAAACAAAGATTATCAGAGCCCGTTGATGGAAGCCTATGTTGATGAAGTGAGAAAGCTAGAATAGCACTTTGAAGGCCTGCAAATGGAACATGTTCCAAGAGCTCAGAATGATATTGCTGATGGCCTCTCAAAGTGTGCTGCACTCAAGTTACCTGTGGAACCAGGAATTTTTGTGCTCAAGCTGACTCAACCAACTGTAACACCATCAACAGGACAGAGCAAGAAGAGGAAATTGGTTTCTGGTGACTACTTTCCGGCAGGGCTCCCTGAAGCCGCCACCAAGAAGGTCCCCAAAATCAACGCAAATATCGCTGAGGAGCAGTCTACTCCGACAAGCCCTAGGGTTTGTTTTGTTGAAGCAGACGCTCCCGACAAGTTTTGCTCCGGCAAGCTTGCCGGGGATCATCAAGCTCCGGCAGAACCGCAGGTTCTTGCCGTGGAAGCTTGTGTTCCCACAACGGCAGATATGCCTTTAGTCCTTGTTGTCGAGCCGCAGGCTCCAACATGGGCACAACAGATCGTCCATTTCCTTCAGACAGGAGAACTTCCCGAAGAGCAAGAAGAAGCGGAAAGAGTAGCCCGGCAGTCAAGTATGTACCAGTTTGTTGACAACATCCTGTACAGAAGAAGACTCAACAGAGTGAAATTAAAGTGTATTTGCCGGGAAGATGGACAGAAGCTGTTGCAAGAGATACACGGAGGCATATGTGGTCACCACATTGGCGAAGAGCACTTGCCGCAAAGCTTTCCGAAGGTTCCTTCCGCCGAAGTCCTCCAGATGCAACCGCACAAGTAACCAAGTGTGAAGCGTGCAAGGCCCATTCAAAACAGATACACCAGCCAGCTCAAGCTCTCCTGCATAATCCCTTTATCCTCGCCATTTTCGGTCTGGGGTTGACATCTCGCCCCTTCCCCGAAGTTGTCGGGGCTTTGAGTACTTGTACGTCGCGAATCGACAAGTTCACAAAGTGGCCGGAAGTGGAAGCAGTGAGGAAGGTGACAGCACAACCATCGGCAGCCAAGTTCTTCAGTCAATTGTTTGCCATTTTGGGATACCTAACCGGATCATCACCGACAACGGCAGACAGTTCACGAGTCGCACCTTCATGCAATACGCCCAAGATCTTACGCCAAGGTCTGCTTTGCTTCGTTGCTCATCCAAGGAGCAACGGTCAAGGTAGAGGGCAAATGCTGAAGTGCTGCAGGACTCAAGACCGTAACTTTGACAGGCGCGCAAGCGCGGAAGAAACTGGATCGAGGAGCTGCCGGTGGTTCTTGGTCGATCAGACGACGCCAATTCGAGCCACCGCCGCACACCTTTCGCTCTAGTCTATGGAGCAGAGGCAGTTCTCCCCACGGAACTCAGATACGGGTCGCCTCGAGTGCTCGCTATGATGAGTTTGAGCAAGAGCAGCTGCGACAAGATGACGCTACGCTCCTTGAGGAGGATCGCCTTCAGCTGTCAGACGAGCTGCTCGTTATCAGAAGCTTTGCGCCGCTACCATAGCCGCAGTTAACGCCAAAGCTTCGAGGAAGGCGATTTTGTTCTTCGCGTGTTCAATCCGCCAAGAATTCCAACAAGTTGACGCCAAAGTGGGAAGGCCCTTATCGGGTGAAACGAAGTCACTAGGCCTAGCGCTGTCCTCCTTGAGACCAAGATGGCGCCCGTGAGCAAGTCCTGAATATAGAGCATCTTCGTAAGTTTTACTAATAGAGCGGCTGTTGCCGGAACCTGCTCCAAGAACCACCCTTTTGTACAAGTCTTGCCGCTGTTGCATGTAATCCTTTGTACAAAGCCGGCGAGATCCCTGCATCAAGAAAGCTTATGTGTTGCGCACAATTTGTCAATTACATGCTTTCATAATCTTATATGCATGTGTTATCTAATATTTTGTGCAGCATCCACGCCCGGTAAGCGATAAAGAGCCACTAGGCTCCATAACTTTATTTTCTCTTCTTTCTTCTCAAAAGAGAGCAAGGTTCATCCACCCACAAGTTAACCGAGGGGGAAGGAGAAGATAATAGTGTGGGCCACCAAGTGTCGCTCGAGGAAGTATCACCTTGTCGGGAAGCAAACAACAGAAAAGCTAAGTTGTTAAGTTTAAGCAATCAGTTTTTAAATTTTCAAGTTATCTTCCTCGAACGATAGTACTTTGTATGGAAAACCCGTGCGCGGAGGAACCAACTCGCGGCTAGCTTTGCGCTTTACGTTGTTTCGAGTCCGCTCAACAACTTAAGCGCAGCTGCAACTAGTTGCGCATAAGGTTGCTTGTCGGAGGCAGCATCGCCAAAGAGGTTCGACGCCCGCACTCAGCCATGCAAAGGTGTTTGCACCAACAAGTCCCCTAAAAGCGTAGGGCATAAACATACAAGGGAAGAAATCAAGTAGAGGAAATAACATTGCGATCGATTGCCTAAGATAGTGTATATTACAAAATAGCTTGTCGCAGATCTAATAAGTTGTTCTAAATATGGTCTGCAGCGACAAGGGAAAGATAAGCTTGGCGGCCTAGTCCACACGGTCGCCATCGAGCCTCTTGACTTTGCTCACCCTGTCCACGATGGGTGCGACAAGGGCTTTGAGCGCTTAACGCCAGCAGCTTGGAGGCAGGACTTGAGGACGCTGGTAAAGTTGACGCCGGATTGCGGAAGGCCACCTTCATCAAGACCTTCCGAGGGCCCCCGCAGACTTGGCGCGACTCTCAGCTAGCTGCTTTGGGATCTCCTCTCGAGCCACTGGAGACCCGTCAACATGCCCTTGAAGAATAGGCTGAGCTTGGCGCAGGGTTGGAGGTTCTCGTCGGTGGAGTACCCAAGATCCACCATCCCCAGCTCCATCAGCTAATTATGGATGGCGGCGGCGGTGTCCACAAGACCTTCTATCCAGTGCATTATGCTATCTCTGAGATCATTCTGGGCAGTCGCGGCATTCGCCAACAGCTCCTCGTTGGCCTTGATCTTCTCCAGCAGGCCCGCTTCTCGATCCTTGGCGCCATTCAGCGCCTCCGCTGTGGTGGTCAGCTTTCAGCTCCAGATCCGCCTTTGGAGTCCTTGGCGGCGCTGCTTTTGATCTTCTCAGCGAAACGACCTCGCAGCTCGCCGAGAGTGTAGGCGCCCTTCTCGGCCAGGCTTCAGCGGTGACCTCGCCGCCTTTTTAGGAGGGTGGCCTCCAGCTGAGCCACCCTCGCCTCCAATTCCTTCTTGGCGGTCTCGGCAGCCGCAGCAGCGCCCTTTGCCTCCCGGAGTGCCCCGCCACTGATTGCTCGCTGCAAGATCTTCCTCGTAGCTATCGAGGTTGATCTTCCGCGCGCCAGCCACCTTCTGCGCTGGAGAGCTTCTCGCCGCAAGCCTCTCGCTGCTCCTCGACCTCGGCCTTCTCCAAGATGAAGGCCGTGGCGCCTCAGCAAGCTCCTCCCGCTTCTCTATGTCCCGGAGAGTTTCCTTGTTGGCGCCGGAGCTCTTTGGCGCGTTTCTCCATGTCAGCTCCCGCCCTCGCGACAAGCGCCTCCCTGGACTCCAACTTGGCTTGGCGGGCGCGGTAGAGCGACAACAGCTTCTTCAAGAGCTGCTCCTCCTCAGCTCACTGCTGCTGCTGCTTGAGCGCCAACCAGCGACAGCCCAGCCGGAGGCGAAAGCAGCTCCGTCGAAGGTCTTCCTTCGGCTCGGTGCCTCTGAGCTTGACGCCCACGGAAGCTTGATGAAGACACCTTCGCCGACCTTCGATAGGCGCTGGCTGGGGCTCTTCAGAGTCCAAGCGGCATAGGTGGCGGGGATCGGCGGTCGGTGCAGCGCTGGCGCCTCCTGGGCCTCAGGGCACAAGACGATCACCGACCCTCCCAGCCTCTCAGACCGGCAGCCTTGGCGGCCTCCTCGCCAAGGACCTGCTGGCGCCGGCCTCCTCCTCCATGTTGGCGGCGTTGCCATTGTTGCCGCGAGCGGCCCTCCTCGCTGGGTAACCTCAGTCTCCATCGGCTCTCCCAGATGGATCTGATGATCGAAAAAGAAAAGAACAAGTCAAGCAAATGTTTGAAGAGAAGAATGTAAGAGAAAAAGACTCAAGGGAAATTTTCAGTCAAGAAGATTACCCGCAATGGGATCTGCTGTCGCGGTCTCCACCACTGGGGGTCGTCGGCGCTGCCCCTTGTCGGAGAAGCCCCTTGTCTGAGAAGCCTCCTTGCCGGAGAGCGCCCTTGGCGGAGACTTCTCCTTGGCGGCGAGTTGAAGCAAGGTAACTTAGGGAGTGACCTCCGATGCTTCCTCGATGAGGCTGCTCGCTTCCTACATAATTCAACAAGTTAGATATCAAGGATGAAGAGCACCCTAGCACACCTAACCGTAAGAAATGAATCAAATACTTACGCTGGGGCCAGCTGGGGATGCTCTGTTGAAGAGTTGCCGGATCCGCAAGGGAGTCTCAGACGTGCCTCCTGTCAGCCATTGTGGGAATCATCTCGAGACGACAACCATCGGGGTCTTGGCCTCTTCGACGCCTCTGAGCCAGCGGCTCAAGAAGGAAAGAGCTCAGAATGAAGCAAGTTAAATACAAGACAAAAGCAGTAAATTGAAGAATTACAAGTAGCAGCGACAAGAACTTACTCTTCCTCTTCTTCCTCGGCCGAGAGCGGAGAAGTCAAATTTGCCCGTGCGACGAGCTGGAGGAGTAGGCTCCCTGGACGCTTGGCAAGTGCGGAGGCCGTGGCTCCGTAAGGCCCCGCCCTGCTTGTGGCGGCAGGAGGCGCCTCACGGCAATGTTGTTGCCGCGGTGCAGCGCTGCCGGGCGGCGAGGCGGCCTGCTGTTGCCGCTCGCCGCTTCGCCACTTCTCCGGTCTTGCGGAGACGCTTTGGCGGGGTCGCTGGCTCCTCCCGCTGCAAGCTACTTGACGGCGGAGGGGAGGCGCCCGCAGTTTCGTCCGGATCGGGCGCTGGCTCGGCTCGCTTTTCCTCACCGGCGAAGCTCTTCTCGGTCGGCAAGGCTTGCCGCCGCTGTTTCGCCTCGATGGTGAACCCAAACACGCCGGCGGCGGCAGCTTCGCCGCCTCCAACCTTGTGGCGATGCGCGCCATCTCTTGCTCGGTGGTGTCGCGGTGAGCCGCTTCGCTCATCGACACGGATCGGCACTTCTTCCAAGTCATCGAAGAACTGCTGCACGACGTCGTCGGGCGGCTCTCGCTAAGTTGGAACGATTCCATGGGAATCGCACAACGGCATCATCGTGCGGATGCGGTCAAGCAACGAGTTGTTGCACAAGGGCACGACACCCCTCGGCAACATAAACCACTCGGGGTGATCTGTATCAGGCTTGAACAGCTCCCGCAGCATGCCATCTAGCTCCAAGACAAGAAAGTTCCGGCCGCACCTGCAGCGCAGCCTCATGATGTCCGGGCCGCTTTGAACTCCCAAGCAGGCCTCCCTCTCTCGCAAGGGCGCAATGCGGCGCGGCGAAGTCCGCACTAACTGCTCCCACGGTAAGCCCTGCGTGTTCGAGGCACAAGATCCTAGTCACGGAATCTTCAATTTGGCATCCTCCGCGCCAAGTTGCTCCAATCATTGCCGCCAAGACTATGGGAGTTTGGCGCAGGGCGTAAAAGGTTGTGGCTCCTCCTCTAAGATCCAACACCACCAGCTCTCCACCTCCCACTTGCCGCAGCTCTCCGTCAAGATACGCTTCTTCTGCCGATCCCGGAGGTCCATGCACTCACCGCAAGCGGCTCCTCTCTCTCTACGCTGGGCGTGAAGAAATGGCGTAAGAGTGCGACATTTGGGTGGACCCCACAAAGTTCTCGCAGAGGTGCGAAACGCCATGGTGAGGACGGCGTTGGGGGTGAAATCAAGGAGGCGGAGGCCATACGTGTTCATGACATCGCAAAAGAATTCGGAAAAGGGCGGGCAGAGCCCGCAGTGGAAGAAAAGCGCGAAAAAAGGGTACCCGATGGAAACCTTCTTGGATGTGGCGGCGGAGATCACCCTCGTGCGCGGGTGTGCCCCGCGTCCCGTTGACCAGAAAAGGTAATACAACTCCTGCAGCTCCTTCCTGTCAAGCAGAGGATCGAAGAGGGCCCGCTCCTTCCGCAGCGCCACGAAGCGGGCGCCGGCCGATTTCACGCTTTTCCCTTGTCGGCCGGAGCCATGGGGGAGCTGGTGGAGGAGGTCGACGGCGTTGGTGGCGCCGTGGCAATGGGGGGCGGAGCGTTGCTTCTTTGGGCTTGAGAAGAAGGGGAGCGGCTGGGTTTTCGGCGTGACAAGAATGGCAAGTGGGCGCCCCGCCTGTTCCCTCGCTTATAAAGGGAGAGAGGGATTACGCTCCGGTTTTCCCATTAAAGAAAGCCCCACGATCTTCTCCACGACGCCACGCCCGTAATATGCCGCCTGTGGGGGACGGGCGGGTCCGGTTTAATAACTGCGCGATCCAGCCGCGCGTCTGCAGTAATCGCTTTTGGGCCTCGCCCAATGAGCTTACGCTGTGTGGCCCAGTTCGGGCTCTGCAGTATTAGAGTAGGGCTACCCTAGTATCCCGAACTTGTGCACGGACAGTCGCAGCACCCCGCGGGAGGGCTGGCCTGGTGACCGTCAAGATACGCTTCCTTCTTGCCGATCCTGGAGGTCCATGCACCTCCGCAAGCGGTTCTCTCTCTACGCTGGGCGTGAAGAAATGGCGGAAGAGTGCGACATTTGGGTGGACCCCGACAAAGTTCTCGTGATAGGTGTGCGAAACGGCCATGGTGAGGACGGCGTTGGGGTGAAATCAAGGAGGCGGAGGCCATACGTGTTCATGACATCGCAAAAGAATTGAAAAGGGCGGCAGAGCCCGCAGGGAAGAAAAGCGCCAAGAAAGGGTACCCGGCGGAAACCTTCTCGATGTGGCGGCGAGATCACCTCGCATGCTGGTGTGCCCGCTCGCCGACTGTAAAAGGTAATACAGCTCTCGCAGCTCCTTCCTGCCAAGGAGGATCAAGAGGGCCCGCCTTCCGCAGCGCCACGAGCCGCCAAGCGCCGCCGATTTCACGCTTTTCCCTTGTCGGCTTTGGAGCCATGGGGAGGTGGTGGAGGAGGTCGACGGCGTTTGTGGCGCGGTGGCAATGGGGGGGCGGTTGCTGTTTCTTTGGGCTTGAGAAGAAGGGGGAGCGGCGGTGGTTTCTGGCGTGACAAGAATGGCAAGTGGGCGCCCTGCCCCTGCTCCCTGCTTATAAAGGGAGAGAGGACGGGCCCGTTTTTCCCATTAAAGAAAGCCCCCACGATCTTCTTTCCACGACGCCACGCCCGTAACGTGTCGCTCGTGGGGGACGGGCGGGTCCGGGCGAATAATCGCGCGATCCAGGCCGCTGCGTTCTGCACTGTTTTGGGCCCGCCCAACAGAGCTTGGCGCTGTGTGGCCCGGCCCGGGGTTCTCGCTGGTGTACTAGAGTAGGGTACCCTAGTATCCCGAACTTGTGCACGGACAAATGCAGCACCCCGCAGTGGCTGGCCTCGTGACCGCCATGTCCTCGCCGCCTTTGGAGCCATTCAAGAACAAAATAATCAAGGCCCCGCAAGAGGAGCTTGTCGGGAAGGCCACTCAAGGCACGAAGCGAAATAAGACCCCGCAAGAGGAGCTTGCCGGAAGGCTTACGGCGATAAGCTCCCCGAAGCGACAGGACCTTGCCGCTGCAAGGCGCTTGCCACGGCAGGTAACCTCTCTTCATCTCCGCTTCCACTCATCCGCCAACGTGTCACCGTGGGGTTTTCCTGCACGCGGTCAATGGCTAGCGGCGCCGACAAGCTACCATCGTGGCAAACGGAGGCGCACTTGACGGTCCCTCAGCAATCGCTCAGCGATGAGGACTAACATTTATGACTCTTGTCCCTTGTCACGGAGTTAGGTATAGATCATCAGACATCGCATAAAGCGTGTACCAACCTCTATTTTTACATTTGTACCCTCATATGCGTTGCCACCTGTGGTGACCCCTTGTGCCTATAAAAGGAGGCCCAAGTGCAACGTAGAAAGGGTTCAGCTCCGGTTCACTTCATTGGCCACATACGAGACTAGAGACACTCAGGCTAGGTTTTGTAGCTCCCATTGCTCCCTAACAAGAACACAATACAATCTACCAAGCAACAGTAGGAGTATTATCTCTCCGGAGAGCTCCGAAGCTGGGTAAATCTGCTCGTGTGCATCGCTTCGATCCGCTCTTTGTGCAATCTCCGCCCCCCTCCGAACCACAAGGGACCCGGTCCCATAGGTGTTCGTGGGCCACGATCAGCTTCCCCGACACATTATACCTTTGAATATGACATGCCTTCCTATTTTTGGTACATACTAGTACATCTGTCTATTAACCATGTTCTTACATCAAACTAATGTTCTTGTGTATCCCTCATCAATCACTTATGATGAAACAGTCAAGCCCGCGGACTACTGTGAGAAAAGATGCTCTTTTAAAGAATGTAGTGTCAGCCTCCCCACATGATGTCGGGCGATCGGGAACGGGGTCCCTGACTTGCTCGCTCGCTGCCTGCGGCGTGGCTCAAGGAGGCCCAGACGCCCATCTTCATCAACGCAGCTCAAGACCCTCGCGAGGGGCCAGATTCATGGGCGGACGACAAGGAGCTCTCGGCACGGCCTCGCCAGCTGGCTCATGAGGAGGCGGAGAGTTCAAGGCAGGGTACCTCTCGAGGTGCCCATGACGCAAGCCATGACGCACAAAGGGCGCCATTGGGCGCCAGCCCAAGAAGGTCCTCCTTTCCTCTTTGGTGCAAAGGGAGCAAGCGCAGCGAGAGCATCAAGCAAAGGCATCCGCTTCGTGCAACAAGACCAAGACCAGCCCAACGGCTGGAAAGGAGTCATCGTGGAGCCCAAGCAAAGGCCATCACTAGAGCCTTTGGCAAAGCGAGGACCAACTTTAGTCAGATAAGTGTACCCGCTGTTCCCCTTCAAAATAGCCAATTGTTGGCACCCTTCCCGCTCAATATTTGGGAAGAGGCCCAGGGCCTTCGCCTATAAATAGGACTAGCCAGCCACAGGGTAGGGCAGCTGAGAGGGCAGGTGGAGAGAGAGAGAGGAGGAGATCCGAACCCTCATCAAGAAGCCAGTAGCTAGAGCGATCAACACCACCTAGCAGTTCATCAGACCGCCAAGAACAGACTCGCGAGGCTGTTCTTCCTTGTATTGTTCCTCATCAGCCCAAGAGGCAATCCACCGCACCACACACCGGAGTAGGGTATTACACCACAATGGTGGCCCGAACCAGATAAATCTCGTGTCTCTTGTGCTGTTCCGCTTAGTAGTTTAGGTCCCAGCGATTCGGGCGAGGTGCGAGACGGTGGAAGGTTGGATCTACGCCGCACCCCAAAGTTCGAACCTCAAGGGTCTGGCTGAACCCGAACCGACATTTGGCGTGCTGTAGGTGCGCCGAATCTGCCTTTCGTCACCTCGTTCTTCCTCGACCACCGCAACCATGTTCGACGCCGTCTGCCTGCGCTGAGCACCGAGCCGCCTCGCCTCCCATGTCGCCAGACAGCTCCGTCGGCGGGCGCCCTCGTGCGTTCCTCGTCACTCGTCGTTAACGCCGCTTATCGCCCAGCGGGAACGAAGCAAGCATCGCCCCAAAGACTGGCCCATGAGGCGGACGGCCGCACCGCCACGCCTTCGCTCACCCCAGCTGGTTTTTCGCCACGCTGCGCTTCGCAGCGCCATGGAGGCCCGAGCTGCACTCATCGCTGCAAACGAGCTCCTGCGCTACCGCCCGCCGACGACGTTTATGAAGAATGGCTCGACCGAGTCACCGAGCTCGTCTGCTGCAGCAGGCGCCCCACACCGTCTGCTTTCGCTGCACCGCGCCCGCCTGCCGCTGGAGATGAAGCTCCCGGGCGCCACCGCCTCCTCCTCAAGAAGGCGCCTGCCCCAAGGCGCTGCGACCCTCGGCGGAACCCGCCCGCCAGGTGCCGCGCGGCAAGAGCAGAGCTGTCAAGAAGTTCTCGCCCACGAAGCTGCCCAGCGCCTCCCCGCCCAAAGACGTCAGACCTCGCTGCCCCAACCCGCACACAGAAGGCCCGCAAGACCAAGCTCTTCGTCGTCCGAGGCCCCTCGCGCCACGGCGGGCTGCCACGCTTTCACCTCCGAAAGGCGCAGCATCGCGGCCCGCCAAGTTCAAGCCGGACATGCCTCCTCGCCACGACGGCACAGCTGACCCTACGGAGTTCCTCCAGTTTCTACGAGCTGGGCATCGAGGCTGCCAACGGGATGAAAAGGTCATGGCGAACTGGTTCCCCATGGCGCCAAGGACGGAGCCCGCACTGCTCTCGAATCGCCCTCAGAACGATCTCTTCCTGGGCCGAGATGCGCACCCACTTCATTGCCAACTTCTGTGGTACTCGTGACCGCCACCCACCGTGAGCGACATGCGCCGAATCAAGCAGCAGCTAGGGGAAACCCTGCAGAAGTACATCCAGCGCTTCAACAACGCACGCCAAGATCCCTGTGGTAACAGAGGAGGCCATCATCTCTGCTTTCTCCGACGGGCGGCGCGACGCCAAGATGAAGGAGGAGCTGGCGATGCATGAAGATCTGTGCACCTCCTTGAGCTGTTCAACTTGGCGACCAAGCGCGCCAGGCTGAGGAGGGCGCCTCCTCCTCGAGCTGCCCGCATGATCCCAAGAAAAGAATTCCAAGGCCAAGGACGTGAAGCGCAAGGGGCTGCCGTGCTCGGGGCGTAACCGCACACCAAGCGAGGCGGAGATCAGCCCGAGTCCTCCAAAGGCAGTCGGTACTGCGTGTACCACGACCTCCACACCCACAACACCAATAAATGTCAAGAGCTCCGGGCCGTACGCGAAGGAAGGGTCGGTAGATGCCCCGAGCGCAGCGACCGGGGCTATGGCCGAGGAGGAGGAAGGAATGCAGGACGCTGGAAGACCGCTGCCCGCGCCAAGGGGGCGCGACCAACCTCGCGAGGACCGCTGGCAAGACCTGGCCATGAGGGAGGCCGGAGGGATCAGCCTCACGAGGATCGCCTCACCGGGGAACGCAGGCTCCCTCCGCTGCCGCCGCAGCCAAGGAGAAATGAGGACCGCCATCGACGAGGGCCGGGCTTCCAGAACCGCGGCGATCGCTCAGATCCCGGGCGGAGCTCAAGCCCCACCTCTCAACAGATCTTCAAGAAGTTCGCCAAGGTGAATGCAGTCCTCCCAAGCTCGAGGTCACGCCCTCTCGTGGTCGGCGTGCGCCATCACGCTCAGCTCAGCGGATCAGCTCGCGCGCGCCACAGCCGGAGTTCTCCGATGCTTTGTTCCCCAATCATCAAGAACGTGCAGGTCACCAAGACCTCATCGACGGGCGGGCAGGACTCAACGCCCCGTCCGTGGAAACATTCAACAATCTTCAAGTGCCTTCCACCAGCTTTAGCCAACCAAGCCTTTCTCCGAGTCACCGACGGCTCCACGGTCCCGATTGGGCAGGTCTGCCTTCCGTCACCTTTGGGGCTCGCGATAACTACCGCAGACCGAGCTCATCGACTTCGACGCCCACATTCGCCTGCCAGACAACGCCATCCTCGGGTACCCGCGCTGGCCAAATTCATGGTCAGAACTCCACCACGGCTACAACATCCTCAAGATGCCAGGAAGCGGCGGGGTCATCACGGTGCCCTGTGAAGAGAGAGATGCAGTGTGCTCCCTGGAGCTAGCCTTTCAGGCCGGATCACTAGAAGACCCAGACCACAGCAGCAGGAGGCCTCCCGAGGCCGCACCCAAGAAGAAGAAGACATCGACCGGCCCGGCTCCTCAAGAGGCAGGCCCCTCAGGGCCCGTGCTCGGCCAGGGGGAGCCTCCTTCCATTGCATAGGAAAGCGCGCCTGGCGCCCTCCTCAGGCCGGGCTCAGGGGCTCTCCCCTGGAGGGCCGCTGACCTCGCCAAGGTCAAGAGGGAGGCGCTTGGGCACCACGTGGAGGCGTGCTTCGAAGCACGTTTCTCGCAAGCAGGAGCAAGGCAAGGAGGGCCGAACCCTCAAGAGTTCGTCAGCAAGGCCATTCAGGAGCTACATGAGTCAAGGGTCATGAGGGGCAGCCGCCGCCACTGGCTGTGGTCCCCCATCCAGCGAGGATGGTGGGCTACGCGTCTGATCGACATACCAGGCTCAACCGAGCCAGATCTCAAGAGCGCCTGGCCCTTGTGAGTGGGACGCTATGAGGGCCCGCCCACGCTTACGCGGCGCATGCCTCACGGCCTGCCAAACGCGGTTGCTGCGCACCAAAGATCTCATGAGGGCCATCCTGAGTCTCGAGAGGTCGCACGCCACAGCCCAAGCGGAGATGGAGATGGCCCCGAGGAGCCGCCAGCCCGGATCCTCCCGAGGCCCCGGCCTGGGGCTCGTGGAGGATCGGCCCCGCAGCCCATCGAGTCTGCTACACCAACACCCCTTCACCCCCAACATCACCAGTGACATCTTTAAGTTCTATTTCGGCTGGGAGCGCCTTGTGGTCAGATTATTCCTGTGCCGTGGGTCCGCATCATGCATGTATCCCTTTATTTGATCTCATTAGCCTATCCTGTTGGGGCCGCCCTGGGCTGCATCATCCCTAAGCCGCCGGGCCTGTCCCAGCCGCATGTATCCTTCTTACGCTTTTTCTTAGGATTATGCTCGCTCCACCATGCTTGTTATTTGGTGCCTTTTCCCGGGTGACGGAATCTTGCACATTAAAGGGGGGTGCCTGAGCATCACGACTCAGCCTCCCACCGCCTCTCTGCCCTCACCCTCTGGTCTTGTCCATGGCATCACGACTTGGCTTGCCAACACGGCCGAGACCAGCCCGAGCCGGGACCCGAGGACGAGAGTTTCGCCATCTAACCCAGCTTATGTGTTAAAGGGGTGCCCGAGCATCGCAACTCAGGGCTCCTACCGCCTCCGCCCTCACCTCTGGTCTTGTCCATGGCATCGCGACTGGCTTGCCAATGACAGCCGAGACCAGCCCAAGAGCCGGACCAAGACGAGAGCTCCGCATCCGCCAAATTTGCGTGAACACACTCAAGATAAGGCTCAGAGCCAGCGCAACCCGCTTTGAGGTAGGGCCCCGTGAGTCCCGCTGGCTCACGGGTGCCCAGACACACCTCGTCCAGCCCTACCGTACCAGCCACGTGTCGGGGTGGGGTTGAGCACGCCTGGGCTCCTCCCGGAGGGGAGCCCCTCCCACGTGCTGGGAAGCACCATGCTCCTACTGGCCGACGACACCGCCGAGGAGCGGCTATGCCCAGACGCATGCGGAAGCGCTTATGTTCCGCTGGTGATAAACAACCGAGGGTGGTCTCCGGTCGCATCAACCTCGTGGAGCCCAGAGCTCAGTGTCCGCCTCATCGCAACGCCTCCTCGAGCGCCCGCCATGAGGGGTTGGGCACGGGCTGCGCTGGGTCACGCCCAGACGCACGCCATTTCCAGCCAGGCCCCCGGCCTGGTTCGTCGCGACGCCACTCCCTCGAAGCGGAGCCAAGGTACGAATGCCGCTTGAGCGTTAAGGGGCTCCTGAGCATCGCGACCAGAGCCTAATCGTCACGTAGCCCCTCACCACTTAGTTCCGGAAGGCTAACGACAGCTTGAGGTATGCGCGGGCCGGGCTCAGAGACGAGAACGGTAGATCCGCCATGCCTCACCTCCCTACTTGTTGTTCGTGGCGCTTAAGGGGACTCCTGAGCATCACGACTCAGAGCCTAACTTGTCACGAGCCCCTCACTCCTTGGTCCCGCATCTGGTTCCGGTCGGGGCTAACGGCGGCTGAGGTATGCGCGGCCGAGCTCTGCGGCGAGAACATAAGCAAGTAGGAAGCAAATTTCAACGAATTCAAAAGCAAATATTACAGTCCACACTGTTATCGCAATACCAAATGCAAGTTTAAACGCCTCCCGAGGCATGATACATGTGCAGGAATTAAAAGGTGACAGAGCCACAACAGAGTCACTTGTCGGCGAGTGGAGCAGCGCGGAGTGGGTTTGCCTCATGGAGCAAGAGGGCGGCGGCAGCTACTGCCGGCTTGGTGCTGAAGGCCCGAACTTCCCCAACAGAGCCTCCACATGACCCTTCACAGCCTCGGCAGCGCAGCTGCATGCTCGCCACTTGCTGGCTCCAAAGAAGGCTGTCCAGTCGACGCTGGGATCGCGAAGGTAGATGTGGTGAGGACCCGCTGCTGCCGCGAAGACAAGACGCGCGCCGCCTCGGCCGGGGGCCAAGGCCAAGGAGACATCTTCAAGAGCGAACCAGAAGGGAAGCAGCTTACGGGACCATCTCGGCGCCGCCAGCGGACTCTCCAAAGGCCGTCAGAAAGCTGCCTTCAAGAAAGATCGAGCCTTCACCTCCATATCCATGAAGGCCACGCGATCTTCCTGCAAGAACCCGCGCTTTGTCATCCAGCTCGACCTTCCTCGCCTCCAGCTCCTGCTCCAGCGCGCCTAGGCAGTCAAGGCGCGCTTGAGCCTGGCCTCCCGGTCCTTGACGGCCGCCATGAGCCTTCATGCTTTCCTCCTGCTCCTGGCGGAAGCGGGCCTCCTCGGCAAGCTGGTTCTGCAGGCCCTTCAGCCGCTCTCCAGCGCCTCACAATGACCTTGATGCTAGCTGCCTCCCCTGTGGCAGCATCGCTGGCAATCTTCGCCTCACGGACAGCTCGCTTCTCCTCGTCAGAAGCCGCCGAGGCTTGGACCAGCACCGCCGGAATCGGCGCCGAGCCGAATCCAGCCAGAGGCCAGCTCTAAGCGCCCGCCACCAAGCGAGGGTCGGCGCCAGAAGATCCTGCCGCAGCCGGTCCAATTCAGCAAAAAGACGATCCAGACAAGTGGGAGGAGTCGGAGAGACAGCAGTTGGTGGAGTAGGAGGAGAGGACGGCATGCAACCACGTGATCGTGAGGCGGGACCTGCTGCGCCCCAACAGCTATGGCGGCGGCATCGTGCAAGGACACCTCGGGAGTCGCTAACCATGGGGCTGAGCTCGCCCCAGCCAGCTCCGCCAGCTCCGCGAGGATGACCGGCAGGAGAGGCCCGTGTCTTGCCATCGCCTTTCATGGGCAGAGGCGCTGCCCTGATGAAGCCTCAGAGCTCCTTCAGCTTTTCGCGCGCCAGCGCCACCAGCCAAGAGATACAGATATCAAGCCTCAGCGACAAAGCAAGGAATAAAACAAGAATCAAGCACTTACTGGTCATCGCTCGTGAGCTCGAGCAACCTCGGGCCATACTTGAAGCCCGAGAGCCGGCCTTGAACGCCTCTGTTCCGTTGACGCCCTGCGCCTCCGCCATCCGGCGCACCAGGGCGAGGCTCGCCCCTGACACATTTGGTGGGTCCAAGGCAGGAGAGTACCAAGCTCCGGCCGGGGCTTGGCGAGGCGCCATGACTAGCTAGGGCACGCAGGAGGAGTGGATCTGAAGGTCTTGGAAGCAGAGGGGAGAGGCGCAAGAAAGGGGATCTGAGCAGCAATTGGAGAAAGTAAAGGAGGCAAGGAAGATGCCGCTCTGTTATCAACTCACATGGTTGCAGAATCGCACGCGTCCAATCAACTGCCACGCGGCGCCCAAGGCCGCAGGCTGTTAGGGCCCGCGACGCCAGACTTGCCCTTTGCCTCTCGCCGCCAAGTTCGGGCGCCCAGGCCCGGGGGCTACTGTCTGCGTTCGGGAACGGGGTCCCAGACTTGCTCGCTCGCGGCTCGCGGGCGTGGCTCAAGGAGGCCCAAAGACGCCCATCTTCATCAACGCAGCTCAAGACCTCGCGAGGGGCTGCCTCACGGGCGGACGACAAGGAGCTTCCTCTGCACGGCCTCGCCAGCTGGCTCATGAGGAGGCGGAGAGTTCAAGGCAGGTACCTCTCGAGGTGCCCATGACGCAAGCCATGACGCACCAAGGGCGCCGGTCGGGCGCCAGCCCGCGCAGTGTCTTCCTTTCCTCTTTGGTGCAAAGGGAGCAAGCGCAGGCGAGAGCATCAAGCAAAGGCATCCGTTTCGGTGCAACAAGACCAAGACCAGCCCAACGGCTGGAAGGGAGTCATCGTGGAGCCCAAGCAGGCGTCATCACTAGAGCCTTTGGCAGGCGAGGACCAACTTTAGTCGGGATAAGTGTACCCGCTGTTCCCCTTCAAAATAGCCAATTGTTGGCACCCTTCCCGCTCAATATTTGGGAAGAGGCCCAGGGCCTTCGCCTATAAATCGGACTAGCCACCCACAGGGTAGGGCAGCTGAGAGGGCAGCTGGAGAGAGAGAGGAGGAGATCCGAACCCTCATCAAGAAGCCAGTAGCTAGAGCGACTGAACACCACCTAGCAGTTCATCGCACCCGCCAAGAATAGACCCTCGCGAGGCTGTTCTTCCTTGTATTGTTCCTCATCAGCCCAAGAGGCAATCCACCACACCACACACTGGAGTAGGGTATTACACCACAATGGTGGCCCGAACCAGTATAAATCTCGTGTCTCTTGTGCTGTTCCATTTAGTAGTTTAGGTCCCAGCGATTCGGCGAGGTGCGAGACGGTGGAAGGTTGGATCTCCGCGCGCACCCCAGTGTTCGAACCTCAAGGGTCTGCCGGAACCCGAAATCCGACATTTGGCGCGCCAGGTAGGGGTGCGCCGGAATCTGCCTTTCGTCACCTTATTCTTCCCCGACCACCGCAACCATGTCTGACGCTCGTCGGGCCCGCGCCGAGCGCCGAGCCGCCCTCTCCTCCCATGTCGCCCAGACAGCTCCCGTCGGCGGGCGCCCTCGCCGCCTCCGTCACACTGTCAGTCCAACGCCGCTTATCGCCCGCGGGGAACGAGCAGCAAGCATCGTCCCAGCACCTGTCCATGAGGCGGGACGGCCGCACCGCCACGCCTTCGCTCACCCCAGCTGGTTCTTCGTCACGTGCGCCCCGCGCGGCCATGGAAGCCCGAGCTGCACTCATCGCGGCAAACGAGCTCCTGCGCTACCGCCCCGTCGTATGATGTCTAGCTTGTATTGCTTCTAATTTTGTTGAATTCCATCCGCTTACTTTACACATTATACTTAGAATAAGACACGTGTTCCTGTTTCTAGAACATACAATATCCATCAATCACACCATGTTCTTACATCAAAGTACTACTGTTGTGTAACCTGCAACAATCACTTATCATAAGACACGTTTAACTTCGGATTGTGATATAGGTTACATCTCGCATTCTTTTTGTAGGATTGAAAGTATGTCTAGAGGGGGGTGATTAGACTACTTGACCAAATAAAAATCTAGCCTTTTCCCAATTTTATGTCTTGGCAGATTTTAGCAACTTAGTACAAGTCAAGCAATCAACCTACACATGCAAGTCTAAGAGTATAGTAGCGGAATGTAAAACACTTGCATATTAAGGTAAAGGGAGGAGTTTGGAGGGAGCAAACGTAATGTAGACACAAATATATTTTTTCCGTGGTTCCGATAGGTGGTGCTATCGTACATCCACGTTGATGGAGACTTCAACCCATGAAGAGTAATGGCTGCGCGAGTGCACGGAGGGCTCCACCCACCAAGGGTCCATGAAGAAGCAACCTTGTCTATCCCACCATGGCCATCGCCCACGAAGGACTTGCCTCACTAGGGTAGATCTTCACGAAGTACGTGATCTCCTTGCCCATACAAACTCCTTGGTTCAACTCCACAATCTTGACGGAGGCTCCCAAGTGACAGCTAACCAATCTAGGAGACACCACTCTCCAAAAGGTAATAGATGGTGTGTTGATGATGAACTCCTTGCTCTTGTGCTTCAAATGATAGTCTCCCCAACAGTCAACTCTCTCTCATGGATTTGGATTTGGTGGAAAGATGATTTGAGTTGAAAGCAACTTGGGGAAGGGTAGAGATCAAGATTCTTGTGGTTGGAATGGAATATCTTGGTCTTAACACATGAGTAGGTGCTTCTCTCAGAAAATGTATGCTGGAAGTGTAGGCACGTTCTGATGGCTCTCTCCACGAATGAAGAGTGGGTGGAGGGGTATATATAGCCTCCACACAAAATCTAACCGTTATGCACAATTTACCAAACTCGGTGGGACCGAATACTCAAACT
Source organism: Aegilops longissima (assembly GCA_021605205.1). Lineage (NCBI taxonomy): Eukaryota > Viridiplantae > Streptophyta > Magnoliopsida > Poales > Poaceae > Aegilops > Aegilops longissima. Next base: position 432,479,048 of record CM038681.1, on the reverse strand, counting down.
CGGTCAGACCGATTTAGTTCAAAATGTGAACGTTAGGATTTTCGGTGGGACCGACATGTCAACTCGGTGGGATTGATTCCATTAGTGTTAGGGCATAACATAATATCGGTGAGACCGATCACATAAACTTGGTGGGACCGATTTCTGTAATAGGCAAACAGAGAGTTGGTCAGGCAAACTTGGTGGGACCGATTCGCTCATTTCGGTGAGACCGAAACATTACGAAAGGGAAACAGAGAGTTTGCATTGCAAACTCGGTGGAATCCATCGCTCATCTCGGTTTGACCGCAACATTATGAAGGGAAACACAGAATTTGCAATCCCATCTCGATGAGACCAAGATCCCTATCGATGAGATCGAAGTGACTAGGGTTTCTGGCAGTGGCTATGTCAAATGAACTCGGTGGCGCCGGATAGATAATTTATGTGGGGCTGAGTCTGACTTTTGGTTTGGGACATATGTGGATATGGGAAAGTGGTTGAGGCTTTTGGAGCATATCACTAAGCATTTTGAGCAAGAAAGCCATTAAGCAACACCTCATCCCCTTTTAATAGTATTGGATTTTCCTATGGACTCAATGTGATCTTGGATCACTAAATGGAAGATGTAGAGTCTTGAGCTTGAGCCAATATGTGTTCTTAGCATTTTGAGGGGTCCACACTCCTAATCCATGCCATGCCAATCATTGAACTTTCTAAAATGATCATCTTGAAAAAAGCATTAGTTCAATGAGCTATATGTTGTTAGGAATTACCAATACCACCCAGGGATAGTTGCACTTTCACTTTTCTAGCTTGTACTACTTCTAATTTGTTGAAATGGCACTTATGACGAGACAGTTTTAACTTGGTAGAGTGATATTCGCTGCATCTTTCATATGGTGTCTAGCTTTCATTGCTTCTTTTTTGTTGAAATGCCTTCTGCTTAGTTTACGGATCGTAGCCGTGAATATGCAATGCTGTCTTTTTTTCTTACGCATTCAATCGTCCTATCATGCGGTTGCCTTACATTAAAGTAGTGCTCGTCAGCATCCTGCATCAATGAGTTCTGAAAAGCAAATTTTTATTCATTTTTCTTGTGGGTTTGACTTGACAAGGCAATACAATTAAGAAATAGGAAGGAAAAAATAAGGCAGTGACTGATGGCGGTCTTCCAACGAAACCGGCATCACAGGTTCTTTCTCTAGTTTGGCAGTGTGATATTGTCTTGCATGTTGCATACGGTGTCTAGCTTGTATTCCTTGTAATTTGGTTAAATTACTTCTTCTTAGTTTACACAAATAGTTGTGAATATGTCATGTCATCCTGTTTTTCATATATATTCCATCATCGTATCATGTGTTTGCCTTACATCAAGGTAGTGATTGTTAGTATCATGCATGAATGAGTTCTGAAGAGTGAATTTTATTGCTTTTTCTGCTTACTTTACACATTATACTTGTGAATAAGACACGTGTTCCTGTTTCTAGAACATACAATATCTGTCTATCACACCATGTTCTTACATCAAAGTACTACTGTTGTGTAACCTGCAACAATCACTTTTCACAAGACACGTTTAACTTGGGAATCTAATATAGTTTACATCTCGCATTATTTTCTAGCTTGTACTACTAATTTGTTGAAATGACACTAATGACGAGACAGTTCTAACTTGGTAGAGTGATATTCATTGCGTCTTACATATGGTGTCTAGCTTCCATTGCTTATAAATTGGTTGAAATGCCTTCTGCTTAGTTTACACATCATAAGTTGTGAATATGCAATGGCACTAATGGCGAGATACCTTTAACTTGGTAGTGTGATGTTGTTTGCATCTTGGATATGATTTATTTCTTGTACTGCTTCACATTTATTAGCAGAGCGATATTTGTAGCATCTTTCATATGGTGTCTACCTTCCATTGCATTGCTTATAATTTATTGAAATGCCTTCTGCTTAGTTTACACATCCTAGTTCATATTATCTCATGTCGTCCTGTTTTTCGTACATATTACATCCTCCTATCATGTGGTTGTCTAACATCGAAGTTCAATTCATCCGTATCACGCATCAATTTGTTCTAAAGAACTTAATTTTTATTCCTTTTTCTTGTCGGCTTGACTTAACATGGCACAGAGAAAGAGGGTGGAACACAGAATGACAAGAGATGGTGTTAGTACTGAGGACACACGAAAACGGAAGCGGGAGAATTATGCAGCTTCTGCTAGTACTAATGGTGCAATAGACAAAAGTCCACCGGAAAATTGTACAAACACGGTATCCCGTGCTACACGAGCTGAAAACAAGCTAAATAGAAACTAATAGCTGCCACCAAACAAGCAGCGACAACCCTAGTTGTTGCAACACCTTCCATAGTACCACCAGCTGCACTAGTTACTCGTTGTCAACTCAGCTAGCAGCATGTTCCCACGCTCCCTTGCCACCTGACACTACTTCCGAAGCACTCTTTGTCGGCGTTCTGGGAACGGGGGTCCCCAGACTTGCCTCGCTCAAGGCTCATGACAGGGCTCAAAGAAGGCCCAGACAGCCCATCTTCATCAACACAAGCTCAAGACCTCGCGAGGGGCAAGATGCTGGGCGGACGACCAAGAGCTTCTCAGCGCGGCCTCGTCAGCTGGCTCATGAGGAGGCGGAGAGTTCAAGGCAGGGTACCTCGCGAGGTGCCGATGACGTAAGCCATGACGACCAAGGGCGCCAGGCCGGGCGCCAGCCACGTCAGCGGCCCTCCTTTCCTCTTTGGTGCAAAGGGAGCAAGCGCAGGCGAGAGCATCAAGCAAAGGCATCTGTTTCGGTGCAACAAGACCAAGACCAGCCCCAACGGCTGGAATACAGTCATGGTGGAGCCCAAGCAGGCGTCATCACCAGAGCCTTTGGCAGGCGAGGACCAACTTTAGTCAGGATAAGTGTACCCGCTGTTCCCCTTCAAAATGGCCAATTGTTGGCGCCCTTCCCGCTCAATATTTGGGAAGAGGCCCAGGGCCTTCACCTATATAAGTAGAGCTAACCGCCATAGTAGGAGGACGATCGGATAGAGCTGGAAGCATCCGAAGAGAGAGAGAGAGAGAGAGAGACCCGATCCTCAAGCTAGAGCGACGGGACACCACTTAGCAGTTCATCGCTTCCACCAAGAACAGACCCTCGCGAGGCTGTTCTTCCCTGTACTGTTCTTCATCAGCCCAAGAGGCAATCCACACACCGCACACTGGAGTAGGGTATTACACCACGATGGTGGCCTGAACCAGTATAAATCTCATGTCTCTTGTGCTTTTCTTTCGAGTAGTTCTAGGTCCTTGCGATTCAGCGAGGTACGAGACGGTGGAGGGTTGGATCTCCGCGCGCACCCCAGAGTTCGAACCTTAAGGGTCTGCCGGAACCCGTAATCCGACATTTGGCGCGCCAGGTAGGGGTGCGCCGGAATCCGCCTTCTGCCACCTCGTGTCCCGTCGCATCGCTATCACCATGTCCGCGACTGCTGGCAACCTAGATCCTTGGGCGGCGTGGCCCGCCCACGCAGAGCCGCTCGCCTCGGGCGACCCCATGCCCCAGTGCAGCTCGCGTCCGCAGGTCGCATGGCCACGGGCGACGCGACAGGCCTCGACGGCTCTCACACATGGCAGCGCGGTCGGCAGCAAGAGCCTCCAACCACGCCGCGACCACATCACCGTACACCCGCCGGGAGCAGGCGAACTCGAGGGCCGCGCTCACAGTGGCCCGAGAGCTGCTGCAGTGCAGGCTGCTGGAGAGCGGCCGCGACGTGCTGCTAGAGCGAGTGGCGGAGCTCCTGGGCTTCGCCGCCTCGGGGGCTCACCCCTTCTGCACCCAACTCCCACCTCAGCCGAGGGCGGCCTGCACGGGCTCATAGCGCCATGAACTCCAAGCTGCTCCAAAGACCGCAAAAGTTGTCGAGCGGGCCGGGCGGCGGGTTGCCCCGCCCGCCCGCGGAGAAGAAGGGTCCGACGCAACTCACGGCCTGGTGGACCGCGCGCCACCACCCCCACGGCGGGCGATCAAGCAGAGCAGCGAGGCACGCTCAGCACTACGGCGTGGCCTTCGGGATGACGGCGCCGAAGAATCGTGCCCCACATGATGGACCAAGGGCACCCGCATGTGGGAGAGCAAGACTCGCCTCAGCCCAACTGGGGGATGAGGCGCCAAGCCAGCGCTTTTCAGAGTCTCGAGACAGTCCCACTGGTCACGCCGGGGGCGACCATTATCGGGTACCGCTACTTCCTCAAGAGCAAACATACGCTAACCATAGGTCGCAGGAGGTACAGGTCGCCACGACGGGCGGCTGCCCCGCTCCCGCAGTCTCCTACCCCTCGGGAGGGGCACGCAGGGGGCTGCCGGAGAGTGGCAGAGATCCGACATCACCACTGCGGCGTTTGGAGCAAGGCTTTCTCAGGAGGTAGGCCCTCTGCTGGGGAGGTGCCTCAGGGCCTGCCCCTGGCGGAGGACCCGTGGTCGTCGGGGGAACCGCTGGCGACCGCTCTACCCCACCGGCGGCGTCCTGGTTTCCGGTCGTCGTTGGTGGCACTAGAGTGTGGCGCAAGGTGGGGCCTCGTCTGCGATATGAAGCAAGGACGGTACTGTGAAGAAGGCCCAAGGCTCGTGAAGCTCGCCGCCCGTGACACTCTCACGTAATAATGAGTGGGGATGTACATGCCCCGAGTCTCGGGGTGCCGCCTCAGCCCTCGGGCTGCCTCCCACGCCCAATAGGCAACACTTAGCTCCTTGACTGGTGAGAAGACGCCCAAGACTAGACTAGGTGCCGACGCGGCCTTTTCTCGCTTTCATTTGGTTTTCCTCTCTGTCGTTTTCCCTGTTGGATTTAAGTTGAATTTGAGCTTGAAGATTTGCGTGTATTCGGGGAAGGGGTGCTTAGTCTCGTTCGAGCAAATCTCTCGCGTTTCGGTTACAGCTCCGCCTCAGCTGCCTCCCCTCGCGAGCCCCTCGCGAGCCGGGCCAGGCCAAGCTCGCGCACAGCCCAGCCTGTCGCCGCCGCGTCCTCTCCGGAGGGTTTTTGCTGCAGGTCCTACGGATTCAATCGATAGACACTCAGATCGCCGCAGCCTCCCACAGGCTATCTCGAGGCTCGTACGAAACAAAGGTAAACCATCCAACTAGCGCGCCGCTTAGCCAACCACTTGGCACGGGCCTATGGGCGATGTAGCACCAGCTAATACGAAGAACGCAAGTCTTACATGAGGGGCTCCCCCTCCCAAAATGCTCTCACCTCCACCAGGCCAAAGCCTGAGTTCTATTCATGCAGGGTAATGGAACAAGGACAATACATGATCAGTCGGACAAATCCCCCAATGCATCCTCAGGAGCGCCTCCCGAGCCGTTGCTGGCGTCGCTGGCCTCACCATCGCTGTCTGTGTGATCGTCGGCGGCGTCCGGGCCGTTCACCACGCCGCCCATCGGGCGGCCAAGACCACGCCGCCGTCGTCCGGGCGAAGCGTCCGGACGAGGGTATCCACGTTGTCTTCCACCCGGGCGCCAGTCACCCGGACGGCTCGGGAATCGGGGCGATGGCTGCGCCAAAATCAAAGTGAGGGTCCATGTCCCGAGATGGCTGAAGACGCGAGAGAAGGCGCGCCGAGCAGCGCGCTCCTCTCTCCACCAACCTGTCGGCCCTGACCAACCGCGCCTTACACCGCACCACCACGTCGCTGAAGAACCAAGGTTGCCGCGAGTTAACCTCGTCGCGGCTGGCCCATCTGCCGCCGCAGATATTATCCAAGGCTACGTTAGCTCTTTCCCGGAGCGTGGCGAGCATGGGACGGTGCTCGTGCTCCAAGATTCGCCACTGACGCATCTTGTCCGCATTCTAGCGCGCAACAGCCTCGGCCTCCTCCACCCGCTGGCGAAGAAGGAGCACCTCGGCCTGAGAGGTGGTGGACTCCCTCTGCGCCACCTCGAGGGCGGCCCGAAGAGCATCGGCCCGCCGCGTCGCCTCCTCCAGTTTGGCACTCAAGACAGCAGTCCTGCCCTCGGCTTCGCCTTGATCAACCCCAACCGCTCCTCAAACTCGCGCCGAGGTTCGAGCGCCGCCGCCACTCCTCAGCATCCGACCTCCTCCATGACGCGGGCTTCCCGTGCTGCAACCTCATCCTCTGCCCGCCGCCAAGCGCCCTCGTCTCCAAGCGCTTCGATTGCTGCTCGCGCGGCTTCAAGCGTCGGCACTCTTCACGCTCGAGCTCCGCCGAGTCACCAGAGGCCACCTTCATCGACGCAAGGGCTGCCTCGCGCAGCTCGCTTGCTCCTCCAACGAGTGGCACGGGCCGGGCTTCCGTGCCTGCTCCTCCGCCGCCTCTCGCCGCTTGTCAGCTGCCGGGCCTCCTCGACGGCCCGAGAACAGCCTCCCGAGAGGCTGCCACGACGCCTTTGGCCTCTTCATCATCAAGCTCATGGCTGGCGCAGCATAGGCGGCAGCGCCCTCCAGCTCGCCTCTCGCAACCAGCGCAGGCCCTCGGCCTCAAGGCGCGTCTTCGTCAAGAAGCTCTTCACCAAGAAGGCTCATCGCGTCGGCCGCCTTCAAGAAATCCTTGGCGAAGGCGTGACGCTCCCAGGCCTTCACAAGACGCCCTCCACACCATCGACCGCCCAGGCGGCGCCGGAGCCAGAATCAACACTCCTCCGGGCAGGGGGCTGGGGCTGGCACCCTCGCGACGGCAGGGCGCGCCCAAGCCCGAGCCTGGCTGAGCCAGCCCATCCCAGCACGAGGGCGAGGAAGCGCCTCAGCCAATCGCCGTCCACGACCAGGCGATAAGCCCACGGCAGGCTAGCTATGCCTCGGGAAGGCTCGCGAGGAAGGATCGCGAGGCGCGCGGGGCCACGACGCGCCTCGGGAAGGCTCACCTCCCCAATCGCCCTTACCACGAGAGCTCCACTACTTGGAGCACTCGAGGGCTGGGGAGGGGACGAAGCAGAGGGGGACAGCTCCTCACCCGTCTCCGTGAGCTCGGCAGGAAGGGGCCTGCAGGGCAAGGATCAGTACGAGCAGCTGAAGAATCAGGAGCTGGAGAAGGAGAATGCTTACTCATCAGTGGTGAAGTACTTCCTGCGCTTCAGCAGGTGACAAGGGTAATCATCGCCTAGGGCCTCCCTTCTCTTCCGGAGGGCCTCGAAGTTCACGCGGAAACGACCCAAGATTTGAGCGCAGGGATCAGCCTGCGGCGAGGGAGAAGCATCAAGGTGGCTTGCGTCAGGGGCGTCACCCTAACGCGCGCTGCTAGTCGCCTCACCAGGAGAAGCAGCAGGGGCCTCGCGGGCTCCAGCCGCGGGCGCTGCGGGCGGCTGCTTGCCACCCTCAGCCGCAGCGGCATGAGCCTCAGGGGCTGCCCCCTCACGAGCATCGCCAGGCGTTGCCACCCCGGCGGGGGTCCCTTCGGCCTCTGGCGGCTCGTGCCTCCCTGCTCCGCCGCTTGAGGAGGAGCCACCTTGGCCGACTGGAAGGGCTGTCACCACCACCGGATTCTCGCGAGGCCCACGAGACCAGCGGGCGCAGCCCCATTCATCGAAGATAGGCATCTGTTCACCAGATCACCCTTGTTCCGCAGAGGTACAGAAGGCCCCTTCGTGGCTGGATGCCACCGGGATTAGGATCGCCACCATGATCAGAGCACTTTCCTTAGCGCTCAAGCGCCGGTCTTCTTCCCGAGCCTCAGCGATCACCAGAGCCCGCCAAGGCCCACATCCGGTGGGAGTGGCGTTGAAGAGGAGCAATGCGGCGTCAGAACTCCTTCACCACCTTGGGCGCCACACAAGAAGCGACCTCGTGAACGCCAAGTGGCGCCGGACAAAGACGAGTCGAGGGCTCAAAGCGCCTCCTGCCCCACTGAATTGGGGACAGCAAAGCGTAGGTCGGCTCAGATAGCAGGGGCTGGGCACCCCACATCCACGCATAACCACCTCTCGCGGAACTCAGCCGCTGGCGGAGGCAGCTGAAGTCAATCCTCGAGGTCGCTGTCTCGGCAGCGGCACGAAGCTCACGACACCGAGCATTGAGTGGGGTCGACAAGGCGCAGAGAGAAGAAGTGGCGCAGCAAGGCAACCGAGGGAAGGATGCCCATCATTGCCTCACAAACAAAGGTGAAGACCGAGAGGAGAGTAATGGACTCAGGACCCAGATGCATCATGTGGATCTGATAATGGGAAAGCACGGCATTGAAGAAATCAGAGAAGGGGGGAACCAGTCCCGCCCACAGGGCGTCAGCGAAATACCGGACCTCGGTGACTATCCTGTCGATGGCGAAGTGGGACGCGGGCCAGGCCGTCATCCTCCCGCATTCGTTGAAGGAGGTGGCCAGAGCCGAACTGACCTTGCCCAAGCCCTCCAGATTGAGTATGATTGACGGGTCGACAGCGGAGGCCGCCGGCGGCGGCGAGCAAGGCGGAGGCACAGGTTTCTTCCCTTTCCCCTTCTTCGTCGGAGCCACGGAGATCGAAAGGGGGAACGGGGGATTTGAGATTGGATTGGAAATGGAAGCTGGAGTTCGAGAGAGGGAAAGACTGGAGCGCACAAGCAGCAGAGAGGGGAACAGATGTGTGCAGCAGCGTGTCCGCCTAGCAAGGCACGAAATAAGGAGGCGTGGGGGAACAGTGCCGCCCACGTCCAATCAACCGCCATGCGTCGCCCAAGGCCGCAGGCTGTTAGGGCCCATGATTCTTCGCACTTGCCCTTTCGCCTCTCTGCTCGGCCAAGTTCGGGCGCGCCATGGGCCCGGGGGCTGCTGTCGGCGTTCTGGGAACGGGGTCCCTGACTTGCTCGCCTGCGGCTCATGGCGTGGCTCAAAGAAGGCCCAGGACAGCCCATCTTCATCAACACAAGCTCAAGACCCTCGCGAGGGGCCAAGCCTCGTGGGGCGGACAACCAAGAGCTTCCTCAGGCACGGCCTCGTCAGGCTGGCTCATGAGGAGGCGGAGAGTTCAAGGCAGGGTACCTCGCGAGGTGCCGATGACGTAAGCCATGATTTACCAAGGGCGCCCGGCGGCGCTAGCCACAGAGCGCCCTCCTTTCCTCTTTGGTGCAAAGGGAGCAAGCGCAGCGAGAGCATCAAGCAAAGGCATCCGCTTGTGCAACAAGACCAAGACCAGCCCCAACGGCTGGAATACGACCATCGTGGAGCCCAAGCAAAGGCATCACGAGCCTTTGGCAGGCCAGACCAACTTTAGTCGATAAGTGTACCCGCTGTTCCCTTCAAAATGGCCAATTGTTGGCGCCCTTCCCGCTCAATATTTGGGAAGAGGCTAGGGCCTTCTCCTATATAAGTAGAGCTAACCGCCATAGTAGGAGGACGATCGGATAGAGCGGGAAGCATCCGAAGAGAGAGAGAGAGAGAGAGAGAGAGAGAGAGACCTGATCCTCAAGCTAGAGCGACGGTACACCACTTAGCAGTTCATCGCTTCCACCAAGAAGACACTCATGAGGCTGTTCTTCCCTCAGATTATTCTTCATCAGCCCAAGAGGCAATCCACACACCACACACTGGAGTAGGGTATTACACCATGATGGTGGCCTGAACCAGTATAAATCTCGTGTCTCTTGTGCTGTTCTTTCGAGTAGTTCTAGGTCCTTGCGATTCAGCGAGGTACGAGACGGTGGAGGGTTGGATCTCCGCGCGCACCCCAGAGTTCGAACCTTAAGGGTCTGCCGGAACCCGTAATCCGACACTCTTAGCGCAAGACGAGTTGGCAAGATTAGATGAACCTTGTGAGCTTGAACAGCAAGAAGGTAGTTGTTGGAGTCAAGTTACAGTTGCATGCTTCTTTATATGTAGTCTCACAGTTTGATGTACACTAACACTTCCTATGTTCGTTGTTGGACTAGCACCTAGGCGCAAGAGGAAACAAACATCAGGCATAATGCTCGATAGGTTAACTAAATATAGAGGAGGAAGAATGGAGATCCGTTTTGCGGCAGGTTTAGAAAGGCCACGTGATGCTACAGAGTCAGCCAAGTTAGTATCAGAGGCAGGAGTTTCTGTTAGGTGTCATGCACGTATCCTCCCAACATGGATTCAATACAAGAATGAAAAAGACGAAACCCAGTTCAACACCTTCCTCGACCATTTATCTGTAAGTGTGGTTATGTATGAAAACTAGTAATATCGTCTTGGTCTGTCCCATACTTTCTAGGTTGCTGATAATGAGACTCTCATAATTTTCAATAGATGAGGTTCAAGTTGGATAGCCAAGATGATGCAGCCAGACAAGCTTGCGCCCATGTTTTCAAGTATGCTCTGCGATAGTATCGGTATAACTTGAGGAAAACTCACTTTGAAGGGAAGGTTAATAGTGAACTTGCCCAAACATCTCCAGTGGTAAATACATCGGATGAAGACTGGAGAGGCCTCATTAAACACTGGTCTGATCCAAAGTATCAAATACGTTTTATATATATATATATATATATATATATATATATATATATATATATATATATATATATATATATGATCGATCACATGTTGAACTCCTATTTATGCATGTGCCTCACAAATCTATCTTCTTGTAGGTGAACTGTTCAAAGAACAAGACCAACCGTACGAAAGTGAAATTCCAATAGACGACAGGATCTCGTAGCTATATTGCACACTGTGAGGCTCTTGTAATTAGCTGATGTTTCACTCTTTTTGTTGTGCCATATTATCAGATCTATAGTGGCTTGTTCCAAATGCAGAGGAAAGCCCGCAAGGACCAAAAAGTACGTGAACCAAATGATGTGGAAATCTTCAAGGACTGTTACACTAGCAAGACGAAGGGCATGAATAGACCAGTGAAAGCCGTTGTTGTAAGTCCTTAATCCTCAGGCCTTTTAACTACTGCTTACTCTGACTTGTGCATTGACATGCACGGTTTGCAGCCATTGTCTATTACTCTTTTTAAATTTTATACACAATTGTCTTAGCGTATCATTGCACCTTACAAGGTTTAAAAGAGAGGAGTGGTGTTCCTTTGATCTTGATCTGTAATCTAGTTCCGTGCCGGACTTGCCCACACAACGTTACAATTGCCTTTTGTCTGTTCTCAGTTGTTTCGTGATATGAATGATGGCATACTATGCTTACTGTCGTGGAATTGTCACGGCAGATGTCCTTAATGCCAGGACTTAGTCGCGAGGCCAACGCATCTATGTGGTAGCTTGAGAGGGGTTGAGCGGAATCGAGAGACACAACACAAGACAAGGATTTAGACAGCTTCGGGTCCCGGGAAACATCATCCGGTAACAACCCTACATGCTGTTTGAGGCTAGGTCTCATTATCATCACGAGGGAGTCGCCGTAAACCGGCTCTCCTCTTTGTGTCTAGCCCTAAGATTGTTTCTTCTTGCTTGTCGCCTCCCCCCTTTGGGGAGCCCTGCCCCTCCTAATATAAGTTGAAGGGGCGGGTTACATGTAGAGTCCTACTAGGATTAGGACAAACCTATCTCTAATACAAACCAGATACAAGTCCAGGTCTTAACTCCTTGTAAGACAAATATTCCTTATGCCTTTCCTTATAAACCGGCCCACCGTAGTTTGAACCGGCCCTCATGAACCGCCAGTCGGGCCACCGGGTCTTGTCGCTCCTCTGACCCGCCTGCTAGATTACCAATGAACCGTAAACCGCCAGGTCGCAAGTGAACCGCCAAGTGCCAGCGGGTTCTTCAGGTAAACCGCCAAGTCCGGCCGGGTTATACTTCCGGCCGGTTTACGCCACGGGGTATATCCCCGACATTAGCCCCCAGTTTAATTTGGATTTATCCATGTTAAACTGATCCTGTGAAATAAACATAAGAACAAACTTGACAGATTATGCTCCGGGTTAAGAATTCTTGTAAACCGGCATCTGATCATCCTTAAATCCTTGTCATTTCCTCCTTCTAGAAAATCCGGTTTAATAGGCCAGCTTCATAATCAACTTGTCGACATTGGTTTCTCATAGAAAATATATTGTGAAGAATAACTCCTTTGATTCAGCTCCCAATGCTTAAAAACAATATTGGTCCTTGAAATACTCATCCGATCTTCACCGGTTTAAGGACGAGAACTTGCCGGTTTATCATTGCCAAGATCACCGGTTTATAAATATTGATGGCACCGGTCATACTTGTAGTTAACATCCAGCTTGAAAATATACCTCTTATATACCTATCACTTGTAGCCCCAAGTCTTTAAGAAGGTAGCATAGCAACAGCTTAAGACTTGTTTCAATATAAATATCACAATCTTGAAGAAATCCAGGTTGTTCATCTCAATCACTAGTCGAATTGAGTATTCCACATATGTAGCCCCCAAGTGCGGGTTGTCATGCTTGCAAAGAACACGGAACTTGTAATTACTGATGCTCATAAAAACTTCAACCAGTGTAGCCCCCAAGGGCGGGTCATTATGCAATAATGAGCAGGACTTTGTAAATATAATCATGTAGATTTGAGCAATGATGTATAGCCCCCAAGGGCCGGCTCAGAAGATAATATTGAGCTGGGACTTGATATATACTTCAATGAAAATAACATCATATGATATAACCCCATCATGGGGCTTGAATCCACGCCCACAAGGTTAAGAGCCTTGTGCTTTACCAACCGAAAGGGGGACCCTTCAAGATAATGGATAAAAGGTTTGTACCTTGAATTGTTGATGGAGCAATTGGTAGCCCCCAAGTGCGGGTCGTAAGCTCTGCAGAACTCGGACTATTCCCTCCATTGTAGAATAAATCATACCCATTGATGAAATAATAGCCATTGCGCTGAAGCGATTTTGAAAACCTCAATCATAATATTGGTTATTGATAACCATAATAAAAAATCTAGCCATGTTGGCTATTCAAGATAATATAATCTGGTATGAAAAACCCTATTCATTTAATATCATAATAAAAATTCAGCCAAGTTTGGCTAGTTGAATAATATAACCCAATGATTTATAAGCGCATGATTCCAATGGCGCAATCCAAATATGTACTGGCGACTTATAGTCCAAAACCAGGCCGGGTTAAAAAACACCGGATAATTTCTCATCATATACTGGCGACTTATCTTCTTAAAGCCAGGCCGGTTTAATAAACACCGGATAATTTATCATCATGCTTTATTCAACCTGTCTCTGCATACAACAAGTTTAAAGTGTCCTGGCGGTTTACCACCGGACGGGTCATAATGCCCAACATATAACCCAGGTTTATAACCAAGGCTGCACTTTAATAATAATCAATGAAATATATCATACCTATGACATTGAATCACATCATTGGTTTACCAATTTATTGTAGTAAGGGTGATGACCCCAATCTTGAGTAATGATAACTCCTTTCATACTGTGTCGGTTTATGATAAAACCGTACCGGGTTGTGATAAACACCGGTTTAACCATATATAATACTGGCGACTCGTAGTCAAACCAGACCGGGCGGATAGTCTCCGGATTATGATTTGATCATGTACTGACAATTTGTAATTGAAAGTCAAGCCGGGTTAATGAACACCGGTTTACTCCATAATAAGATGGTAACATCAAACCGGGCAGATAGTCTCCGGATTAGGATTTGACCGTGTTCCGCCAATTTGTAATTGACAGTTTGAACCGGATTAACAATGTCGGTTTAAAAACGCAACAGAAGTAAAAGTTCTTTAGCAAAAAAGAACAGAATTCAAGCAAAGGAAAAAATAAAACCATTGCAAATGAGGCTTTACTGAGCCGATCAGATGGTGTTACCATGGTCGGACACGACCAAGCTCCCAATAATGTGTAGCCATGGTTCAAGTCAGCCAGGTCCCCAACTGAAACCGTGGCATTATGCCGATCAAGTGGCGTGGCAATGGTTCGGGTTCGACCAAGCCCCCAAGTGACTCTATGGCCTTAGGCCGATCAAGAGGCGGACTGGTTCAGACTAGACCATGTCCCCAAGTGATCTGGTGGCTTTCGCCTATCAAAAGGTGTTGCATTGGTTCGGACACGACCAAGCCCCCAAGTGATGTTGTGGCACTAGGCCGATCAAGAGGCGTGGCTATGGTCCGGATACGACCAAGCCCCCAAGTGATGCTGTGGCATTGAGCCGATCAAGAGGTGTGACTATGGTTCAGACATGACCAAGCCCCCAAGTGATCAATAAGATGATAAGCCAATAAGGCATGATACCCATGTTTGAACCGCGCATCATGGCAGCAGGTCCTCTTTGGCACCCTTTAACTTTTTTTTTGCAAGAGATAAATCCTTCTTGAACCGGACATTAAACCGGATATTGAGAGCTTCAAAGCTTTGTGGGAGACATCTTTCACTTGAACCGGATTTTAAACCGAAATATTCATTTTCAGCCGGAAATTTTCCGAAGGCCTTTAAATTTGCACCAATATGGCAGTTTAGGGTCCTGCATTAGATAACTTTGCAAGCCGGAGTAATCGCTCTTTTAAAGAAAGCAATACATAATATAAAAATATACTGGATGGATTTCACCTGATATGCCAAGCTAGTGGTTATCCACCGCAGAGTTGATGATCACCATGGTGAAGCCGTTCAACAACAAGCAGGTGCGGACAGCGACGCATGATGATGCTTAACGCATACTTCATTGGCACAGCATGACACCATCTTTGTAATAAATTATTTTCCTACACATAAAAAATATACAAACCAAAAGTAATTGTTCTCTTTATAAAAACAATATTTGCTAATAAAATATACTTAGATGAATATCACCTGGCATTTTTTGTCGGATGATACTGATGGCGCAAACCAAATTTTGATAACCGGGTCCGCCACATAACCTGCCTTTCCGTTTTGTCTCTATGATCTTTCTCCGGACGGACTATGCCATCACACACGTAATAACCTCCAGTTTTATCGATCAGGAGATTGCAATTATTCCTCATACGGCAGACGGTCACAAGATTCATCCTTCAGTCAGACCACACTCATCCTGGTCGGGCCTGCTTGCCGGTAGTATGTCCTTATCTCCTGCGAAGGCACTTATTTCACCGCTATCTCCATGGCAACCAGCCCGGTGAGTTAGCACTGAAGCCGGGTAAACCGCCCGGCGGTTTAAGGGATTGGCGGCAGGTGAGCGGTGAGTCAAGTGGGTCAATGATCCTCGCCAAGGGCCGGTCCACAGAAGCAGAGGCCACGGGTGGTTCAACAGCAACGGAGGCGAGGCAACTTTGTCGATGGCGATTTAGAGCGGAAGTAACACGCAGCAAAACCGGTCACGAAGGCAAGGCCACAACAGAAACATCCCTTGTCCACAAACACAAACAGAGGCATAACATAGCCGGGACCGGCGTGCAGTGTTGGCGCGGCTGCAGAGATGGTCCTGACGGCGAAGGCGAGCTAGCGACGGCAGCTTGGAGCCACTCGGAGCAAGACCCTCCTGACGATTCGGAGCAAGGCCGAGGCCGCGACGGTAGAGGACGGCGAACCGGCGATGGTAGAGGAGCGACCGAGGCCGCGATGGCAGAGGGCGGCCAGCTCGAAGGCGGACCCAGTTCAAGACAGAGACGGAGGGACTCCGAGCCAGGGCTGCTGCGGCCACGGCGAACCACGGCGGAGGCAGTGGTGGCGACTTGCGCCCGTTTTGATGCACAGTGAGAAAGGAGCCAGGGCGCCGGTGCGGGTGGTAAACCGGAGCCCGTGGTGACCCGGTAACAGCTCGAGCTGAGGTAAACCGATGACGGCGGTTCATGGAAGAGCACGGCTGAAGTGGCGCAAGGTGATTCAGGGCATCACGAGGAAGAAGGCGACAACAATTTCGGTGACTTGGCGTCGGTGGTTTTGATGCCGGGGTGATCCGGACGGCAGCTCAAGCAATGAGGCAACAGGGCCGGCCGGCAGGCTTGCTGCGACGGCAGGAGGCCCCTGGCAGCCCGAGGCCTGGGACGGCGGTTCGTCGAAGGCGGCGATTCAAGGCCGCGCCGGTGCGGTCGACCGCAGCGGATGGCGAGGCCGGCAAAACCGGAGCACGTCGGCGGAGGGGCACCGGCCAGGCGAGGCGCGGTCTGCTCACGGGGGGGCACGCAGAGGCGATCCACCATGGCGGAGACGGCGGCAAGGCCGGTGACTCGGCCGGCTGCGGCCGAGAAGCCTGGCGAGGCGGCTCAGAGCAGGACGCGCCACGCAGCGCGAGTAGCGGCGAGTGAGGCCTCTCGACGCGGCGACTTCGGTGACGGAGGAGGCGAGTCCAAGGTGCAGCGGCGTGAGTTGCATCCCGCGCGGTTGGGGCGGCAGCCGACCGGGGAGCCCGTGAGGCGGGGCGGGACGGCGCAGGCGCAGACGCAGTCCGGCGGCGCTCGGCATGGGAGCGAAAAGGCGAGGCCGTGGCTCGATGGAGTCCGTAGCGACTCGGCCCGGCTGCAGATGGCGCGTGGCGCTCCGGCGAAGCGGGTTTGGGGCGGAAGCGGATCGAAGCGAGAACTCTCCTCTGGGTCGTGGTTGACCTGCCTCTTTGTTTTCCTTTTCTTAATCTCTCCATCACTTTATCCAAACACCAAGCACGACCATTGCGCGTACGTGGGGAGTAGTACTTCATGCTAGTCCCCTTTTCTTTAATGTAGCACTGATTCCCGTGCTCCTCCAGTACTAGATCAATTTTTTCTCTGTCTTGACACGCCCGTGTGAAGTGGCAGCCTGACAGCCGGTATGCAGGGGCCCAGGACTAGTACTCCGTGTTGATAAGCAGGCCAGCGATGGCTGGTTTAGCGGAGGATTGATGCGAGGCAAAAGCGGGTTGCGGCGCGGTCGGCTCGAGGTCGTCTCTGAGGTGGTGGCGAGGCCGAGTCAGCACCGGGGCCCAGCTGTCCAAAGACCTGTTTATTTGGTGATGCCGAATCAGACTCTTGTCCGTTCTTGTTTGGAGCAGAAAAAAGTGATCTGCGCTCGGTTTCGACGGGACGCCCTGTAACACGTGAGGCGCCGCACGCAAACCTAAAAAATCCCTATGAATCTTAATCTCATAATATCCTCCGCTGCAAAACGCTTCGTCAATCTTTGCTGATTAACTCATTGATGTGAATTTTTCCCCGCCGGTTTTTGTTGAACCCGAAAATCGCGAACTTCTCGAACCCTAGAAAAGATCCCTTCAAGAATTCAACACCACCGTGCGCAGGCCCCACGGTGGGCGCCAACTGTCGTGGAATTGTCACGACAGATGTCCTTAATGTCAGGACTTAGTCGCGAGGCCAACGCATCTATGTGGTAGCTTGAGAGGGGTTGAGCGGAATCGAGAGACACAACACAAGACAAGGATTTAGACAGCTTCGGGCCCCGGGAAACATCATCCGGTAACAACCCTACATGTTGTTTGAGGCTAGGTCTCATTATCATCACGAGGGAGTCGCCGTAAACCGGCTCTCCTCTTTGTGTCTAGCCCTAAGATTGTTTCTTCTTGCTTGTCGCCTCCCCCCTTTGGGGAGCCCTGCCCCTCCTTATATAAGTTGAAGGGGCGGGTTACATGTAGAGTCCTACTAGGATTAGGACAAACCTATCTCTAATACAAACCGGATACAAGTCCAGGTCTTAACTCCTTGTGAGACAAATATTCCTTATGCCTTTCCTTATAAACCGGCCCACCGTAGTTTGAACCGGCCCTCATGAACCGCCAGTCGGGCCACCGGGTCTTGTCGCTCCTCTGACCCGCCTGCTAGATTACCAATGAACCGTAAACCGCCAGGTCGCAAGTGAACCACCAAGTGCCAGCGGGTTCTTCAGGTAAACCGCCAAGTCCGGCCTGGTTATACTTCCGGCCGGTTTACGCCACGGGGTATATCCCCGACACTTACCGTGTTATAAACTTTGTCTATTTATCCTTAACAGTCAATACAATGTGAAGAAATAGACAATACATTAGCCATGGTACATGGTCATATGTTTGGAACCTAGTTTTATTATGTACTTTGCAGTAAAATACAACTATGGGTTCACCAGAATAAGTTCTGTATATAGACCAAAGCTATTTCGTTTGGTTTTCCTGCCTCCTTAATATCTTTTGTTCTGGTACTACTAATGTAAAAACTGAACTGTTCAGCAAGCTATGGACCAAATGGTGGAACCGCTACCTTCTGAAGGTGACGAGGCAACTATAACTGCAATGTCACCTCTTGCTGCAGTGGGTCATTACATATCCACTAAGAGTGCCAAAAGCACGTTCGATGTAATATTGGGTTGGTTGTTAAGGTAATCTCATCCAAACTGCCTCATGCTCAAGATATGCAAGCTCAAAACAATGTTATATTTGCGCTCCAGACAAAAGTCCATTCCCTAACAGAGACCCTTTGTGAAATAAGGACAACCATTGTTCGATGTCGTCAAGATATGCATGGTTTTGAAACCAGTCTATCAGACATTTGCTATGTTGTTCAGGAGCCTAGGAGAAATGAAGGCGAAGGTTATGGTGCTCCATCGGATAGTACATCATGAAAACGTAACAGTCAGGTCAAATGAACTGAGCTTCTGAACTTCTGGTGGTGCATTTGTTTGCTGGACTGTTAACTTTTATGCCAACCTTCCTTTTTGTTTATGGTTGTAGTTTGTTTTGTTGCGATACAAAATTTGTTCTTAACGTGAAGCTACCGGCTGAAGAAAACAGCAAGCCATTTTTGAATAGTGTAGGGTGTTCCCTATATTTGCACTAGTGGCAAACTTTGATGCCCAGTGGATGCAATTTGTGAAATCGCCTTATTAGCCTAGCGTTAGTTTCTGGTTTATTTATTTCCTAGCCTTCTTTTCCTTGGTTTGCTAGTGGCCGCAACAACCATGGCCCATATACGGACCGTGGTAACCTTGAGCCTGCTACAGGCCATAGGATCCATGGGCCTCCTATGGGCTGTTGGATAAATGGGCCTCCAACGGGCTGTAGAATCAGTGTGCCTTGGGCTGTCGGACAAATGGGCCCACATGGGCCGTAAACGGGCGCAATTGGTATCGGGCCAGCATGGTAACAAGCCATTAACATGCCAGAAGACAGCAAAGGCTTAATTCTGTCACAGGCATAACATGTCGTTAATGGGCGAGAATATAGGACGGGCTAGAAACGGCGCAACGGGTTAACAGGCCACAAACGGGCCGGTTCTAAACACGGGCCGAATTTGGCCTATTAGGGGAACAGGCCAGTAACGGTCCGGAAGGATTCGAGGGTTGGAAAGGAGCCCAAGAACGTATGGGCCGTTAGTAGGCCGAAAGCTAACACGGCTGGAAACAACCCATGTGAATCATGGGCCGTTAATGGGTACAAAAAAATTTATTTTTCATTATGTTCCAGAGTCACCGTGGGCCACTAAAGGACCCAAAGATATGAATGGCCTCATATGGGCCGAAGGACGTCGTGGGCCATACATGGACCAAAAGTGAAACCGGCTGGTGTTATATTCGATGGCCCACATCACGCTGTTGGGCCGATTTTGGGAAGGCCCTGACAGCCCGCGAGTTACCGGGCCATAAAATGGGCTATATGCGAACAGACCGTTAACATGCTTTTCATGGGCCGGCCCGCTAGCTTTTGACTAAGTCAAACAGGCCGACCTTTGTAAGCTAAATGGGCCAGTGTTGGGTCGTCGGACGTGTCGACATATCATAGGCGCCTATCTGACCCAAGGACGAGCTGACATGTGTTTCCTTCGGCCAATGAGAATTTTACACGTGGAAAATCCCCATTGGTTCGGGCTCTTAACAGTTTATCGAATCCAAACCAGACCCGATAGCTTAACGGCGACCCGTTACGGTGGATGCCACGTGTCGGTTACCCTTGACGAAAGCACTTCCATGACGTGTCATTTATTGTCATGGAAGTGACCACTTCTGTGATGATAATGTTTGTATTGTCATGGAACACTTCTACGACAACATAGGTATGACTATCTTGATTCTATCATAAAATCGTCATGGATGTACATGCATGACAGAAAGCGTGACCTACTGTGAAAAACATGTATCATCACGGAAGTGTATTTTTTTGTAGTGCTCAGACTACGGACCTAGTCCGCATAATTGCTTACAATATCTTTCAACTTAGTCTTTCTCAAGGAACGTATTAAAATAGGGAGGTACAACGTGATCTATTAATCTGCAACATAATTTGCAAAGAAAATTTAGACTATGTTCATTATAATTAGTTTAGTTAATCAAATTACTAATGAACTCCCACTTAAATCATCATCCCTCAAGTTGTCTAAGTGATACATGATCCAAATCAACTAACCCATGTCTGATCATCACGTGAGATGGGGTAGTCATCAATGGTGAACATCTCCATGTTGACCATATCTACTATATGACTCATGTTCGACCTTTTGGTCTCCTGTGTTTCGAGGCCTTGTCTGTACATGTTAGGCTTGTCAAGTTTAACCTAAGTATTCCGCTTGTGTAAAACTGGCTTACACCTGTTGTATGCGAACGTAGAGTCTATCACACACGATCATCACGAGGTTCTTTGAAACGATGAACTTTCGCAATGGTGCATACTTATGGAGTACACATTTATCTTAAAATCAAGTGAATGGATCATCTTACAATGCTACCATCATCCTAAGAAAAATAAGAAGCATAAAAGATAAACATCACACGTAATCAAAATATGTGACATGATATGGCCATCACCGTCTTGTGCTTTTGATCTCCACCTCCAAAGCATCATCATTATCTCCATCGTCACCAGCATGACACCATGATCTCCATCATCATGATCTCCATTATCGTGTCGTCACGTGGTCATCTCGCTAACTATTGCTTCTACAACTATTGCTAACGCATAGCGATAGAGTAAAGCAATTACATGGCATTATTTGTTGATACGCAAGTCAAAAAGTAAATTAAAGGCAACCCTATGGCTCCTGCCGGTTGCTGTACTCATCGACATGCAAGTCATGAACCTATTAAAAAACATGATAATCTCATACATCAAGATATATCACATCACGTTTTGGCCATACCACATCACAACATGCCCTACAAAAACAAGTTAGATGTCCTCAACTTTGTTGTTGTCGCACGCACAACTGGGCGACGACAACCTTCTGATCTTGCCCGGCGCTACCGATGGTGAACTCGAGGTCGAAGCCGACCACTTGGTACTTGTCCTGAGCAAGCAACTACTCCATAATTTGGATGGAGCTCTCCACCGAGACTGGCAAGTTCGTGTACACCACCGAGAGGTCCTTCCCCCTCACGTGGGTGTCTGATACGTCTCCAACGTATCTATAATTTTTTATTGTTCCATGCTATTATATTATGTGTTTTGGATGTTTATGGGCTTTATTAAGCACTTCTATATCACTTTTGGGACTAACCTATTGACCCCGAGCCCAGTGCCAGTTCCTGTTTCTCCCCTTGTTTCAGTGTTTCGAAGAAAAGGAATATCAAACGGAGTCAAAACGGAATGAAACCAACTGGAGAAGTTATTTTGGAAGGAAAGCTACCGAAAAACTTGGAGTGCGTCGGGAAAGAAACAGGGAGCCACGAGGTAGGGGGCGCGCCTCCCCCAGCGCGCCCTCCACCCTCGTGGCTCCCCTGACGTACTTCTTCCTCCTATATATACCCATATACCCTAAAACGATCGGTGAACAGAATAGATCGGGAGTTCCACCGCCGCAAGCCTCTGTAGCCACCAAAAACCAATCGGGACCCTGTTCCGGCACCCTGCCAGAGGGGGGAACCTCACCGGTGGCCATCTTCATCATCCCGGCGCTCTCCATGGCGAGGAGGGCATAGTGCACCCTCAGGGCTGAGGGTATGTACCAGTAGCTATGTGTTTGATCTCTCTCTCTCGTGTGTTCTTGATTTGGCACGATCTTGATGTATCGCGAGCTTTGCTATTATAGTTGGATCTTATGTTGCTTCTCCCCCTCTACTCTCTTGTAATGGATTGAGCTTTCCCCTTGAAGTAATCTTATCGGATTGAGTCTTAAATGATTTGAGAACACTTGATGTATGTCTTGCCATGCGTATCTGTGGTGACAATGGGATATCACGTGATTCACTTGATGTATGTTTTGGTGATCAACTTGCGGATTCCACCCATGAACCTATGCATAGGGGTTGGCACACGTTTTCATCTTGATTCTCCGGTAGAAACTTTGGGGCACTCTTTGAGGTTCTATGTGTTGGTTGAATAGATGAATCTGAGATTGTGTGATGCATATCGTATAATCATACCCATGGATACTTGAGGTGACATTGGAGTATCTAGGTGACATTAGGTTTTTGGTTGATTTGTGTCTTAAGGTGTTATTCTAGTACGAACTCTAGGGCTGTTTGTGACACTTATAGGAATAGCCCAACGGATTGATTGGAATGAATAACTTTGAGGTGGTTTCGTACCCTACCATAATCTCATCGTTTGTTCTCCACTATTAGTGACTTTGGAGTGACTCTTTGTTGCATGTTGAGGGATAGTTATATGATCCAATTATGTTATTATTGTTGAGAGAACTTGCACTAGTGAAAGTATGAACCCTAGGCCTTGTTTCCTAGCATTACAATACCGTTTACGCTCACTTTTATCATTATTTACCTTGCTTTTTTTATATTTTCAGATTACAAAAACCTATATCTACCATCCATATTGCACTTGTATCACCAACTCTTCGCCGAACTAGTGCACCTATACAATTTACCATTGTATTGGGTGTGTTGGGGACACAAGAGACTCTTTGTTATTTGGTTGCAGGGTTGTTTGAGAGAGACCATCTTCATCCTATGCCTCCCACGGATTGATAAACCTTAGGTCATCCACTTGAGGGAAATTTGCTACTGTCCTACAAACCTCTGCACTTGGAGGCCCAACAACGTCTACGAGAAGAAGGTTGTGTAGTAGACATCAAGCTCTTTTCTGGCGCCGTTGCCGGGGAGGTGAGTGCTTGAAGGTATATCTTTAGATCTTGCAATCGAATCTTTTTGTTTCTTGTTTTATCACTAGTTTAGTCTATAAAAGAAAACTACAAAAAAATGGAATTGAGTTTGCCTCATACGCTTCATCTTTTTAATATCTTTCGTGAGAATGATGGAAAGGAAAATTGTGCTCAAGTGCTAGGAGAAGAAATCTATGAAATGTTTGACACTAGATCTTTGTATGATGAGCATGATTGCAATGTAGTTAGTATGAATTCCTTGAATATCCATGATGCTAATGATATGCAAAGCCACAAGCTTGGGGAAGCTATGTTTGATCAAGACGACATTTTTTATCCCCCAAGCTTTGATGAGCAAATTTACTATAATGAAAGCATGCATCCTATCTATGATGATTATTGTGATGACATGTATGCTTTAAAGAATAATGATAAACATGAAACTTGTCATCTTGATCTTAATTTTCAATCACATGATAGTTATTTTGTTGAGTTTGCTCCCACTACTATTGATGAGAATAAATTTGCTTACGTGGAGAGTAATAAAAATTCTATGCTTGTAGATCATGAAAAGAATGCTTTAGGTGCTGGTTATATTGTTGAATTCATTCATGATGCTACTGAAAATTATTATGAGGGAGGAATATATGCTTGTAGGAATTGCAATAATATCAAGTTTCCTCTCTATCTGCTTAAAGTTTTGAAGTTATGTTTGTTTTGCCTTCCTATGCTAGTTGATTATTGTTCCCATAAGTTGTTTCCTCACAAAATCCCTATGCATAGGAAGTGGGTTAGACTTAAATGTGCTAGTCATATTCTTCATGATGCTCTCTTTATGTTTCAATTCATATCTTTTATGCGAGCATCATTGAAATCATCATGCCTAGCTAGGGTCATTAAACGATAGCGCTTGTTTGGAGGCAACCCAGTTTTAGTTTAGTTTCTTGATTTGATGTGGTTTTATGTTTTAATTAGTGTTTGTGCCAAGTAGAACCTTTGGGAAGACTTGGGTGAAGTCTTTATGATCATGCTGTAAAAAAACAGAAACTTTATTGATCACGAGATTTGCTTCAACTTTTTACTGGAGAGTGCTATTAGGTTGATTCTTTTTGCATATGATTACTAGACAAATTCCTCAGGTCCACCAGTTTATTTTAGAATTTTTGGAGTTCCAGAAGTTTGCGTTAGTTACAGATTACTACAGACTGTTCTGTTTTTGACAGATTCTGTTTCCATTGTGTTGCTTGCTTATTTTGATGAATCTATGGCTAGTTAAAAAGTTTATAAACCATAGAGAAGTTGGAATACAGTAGGTTTAACACCAATATAAATAAAGAATGAGTTCATTATAGTATCTTGAAGTGATGTTTTGTTTTCTTTCGCTAACGGAGGTCACGATATTTATGTTAAGTTTGTTGTTGTGAAGTTTTCAAGTTTTGGGTAAAGATTCGATGGACTATGGAAGTGGAAAGAGCCTAAGCTTGGGGATGCCCAAGGCACCCCAAGGTAATATTCAAGGATAACCAAGCGTCTAAGCTTGGGTATGCCCCGGAAGGCATCCCCTCTTTCGTCTTTGTCTATCGGTAACTTTACTTGGAGCTATATTTTTATTCACCACATGATATGTGTTTTGCTTGGAGCGTCCTTTTATTTTATTTAGCTTTGCTTTCTGTTTGAATAAAATGCCAAGATCTGAAATTATTAAATGTTAGAGAGTCTTCACATAGTTGCATAATTATTCAACTACTCATTGATCTTCACTTATATCTTTCGGAGTAGTTTGTCATTTGCTTTAGTACTTCACTTATATCTTTTAGAGCAAGGTGGTGGTTTTATTTTGAAGAAATAGATGAACTCTCATGCTTCACTGAAATTATTTTGAGAGTCTTAAATAGCATGGTAATTTGCTTAAACAATCCTAATGTGCTAGGTATTCAAGAATAGTAAAAACTTTCTTATGAGTGTGTTGAATACTAAGAGAAGTTTGATTCTTTATGATTGTTTTGAGATATGGAGGTAGTGATATTAAAGTTGTGCTAGTTGAGTAGTTGTGAATTTGAGAAATACTTGTGTTGAAGTTTGCAAGTCCCGTAGCATGCACGTATGGCAAACGTTATGTAACAAATTTGAAACATGAGGTGTTCTTTGATTGTCCTCCTTATGAGTGGCGGTCGGGGACGAGCGATGGTCTTTTCCTACCAATCTATCCCCCTAGGAACATGCGCGTAGTGCTTGGTTTTTGACGACTTGTAGATTTTTGCAATAGGTATGTGAGTTCTTTATGACTAATGTTGAGTCCATGGATCATACGCACTCTCACCCTTCCATCATTGCTAGCCTCTTCGGTACCGTGCATTGCCCTTTCTCACATTGAGAGTTGGTGCGAACTTCGCCGGTGCATCCAAACCCTATGATATGATACGCTCTTTCACACATAAACCTCCTTATATCTTCCTCAAAACAGCCACCATACCTACCTATTATGGCATTTCCATAGTCATTCTGAGATAAATTGCCATGCAACTTTCCACCATTCCGTCTATCATGACACGTTCATCATTGTCATATTGCTTAGCATGATCATGTAGTTGACATTGTATTTGTGGCAAAGTCACCGTTCATAATTCTTTCATACATGTCACTTTTGATTCATTGCATATCCCGGTACACCGCCGGAGGCATTCATATAGAGTCATACTTTGTTCTAGTATTGAGTTGTAATCAATGAGTTGTAAATAAATAGAAGTGTGATGATCATCATTTTCTAGAGAATTGTCCCAAGTGAGGAATAAAAAAAGAGAAGGCCCAAAAAAAGAGAGAGAAAAAGAGAGAAGGGACAATGTTACTATCCTTTTACCACACTTGTGCTTCAAAGTGGCACCATAATCTTCATGATAGAGAGTCTCTTGTTTTGTCACTTTCATATACTAGTGGGAATTTTTCATTATAGAACTTGGCTTGTATATTCCAACGATGGGCCTCCTCAAGTGCCCTAGGTCTTCGTGAGCAAGCAAGTTGGATGCACACCCACTTAGTTTCTTTTGTCAAGCTTTCATACATTTATAGCTCTAGTGCATCCGTTGCATGGCAATCCCTACTCCTTGCATCAACATCAATCAATGGGCATCTCCATAGCTAATTGATTAGCCTCGTTGATGTGAGACTTTCTCCTTTTTTGTCTTCTCCACATAACCCCCATCATCATATTCTATTCCACCCATAATGCTATGTCCATGGCTCGCGCACATATATTGTGTGAAAGTTTATAGGTTTGAGATTACTAAAGTATGAAACAATTGCTTGGATTTTCATCGGGGTTGTGCATGATGAGAGCATTCTTGTGTGACGGAAATGGAGCATGACTAAACTATATGATTTTGTAGGGATGAACTTTCTTTGGCCATGTTATTTTGAGAGGACATAATTGCTTAGTTAGTATGCTTGAAGTATTATTATTTTTATGTCAATATGAACTTTTATCTTGAATCTTTCGGATCTGAATATTCATACCACAGGTAAGAAGAATTACAATGAAACTATGCCAGGTAGCATTCCACATCCAAAATTCTGTTTTTATCATTTACCTACTCGAGGACGAGCATGAATTAAGCTTGGGGATGCTTGATACGTCTCCAACGTATCTATAATTTTTGATTGCTCCATGTTATTATATTATGTGTTTTGGATGTTTATGGGCTTTATTAAACACTTTTATATCACTTATGGGACTAACTTATTAACCCAGAGCCCAGTGCCAGTTCCTGTTTTTCCCTTGTTTCAGTGTTTCGAAGAAAAGGAATACCAAACGGAGTCGAAACGGAATGAAACCAACTGGAGAAGTTATTTTTGGAAGGAAAGCTACCGGAAAAACTTGGAGTGCACGTCAGGAAAGAAACGAGGGAGCCACGAGGTAGGGGGCGCGCCCTCCCCCCAGGCGTGCCCTCCACCCTCATGGGCCCCTCGTGGCTCCCATGACGTACTTCTTCCTCCTATATATACCCATATACCCTAAAACGATCGGGGAACAGAATAGATCGGGAGTTCCGCCGCCGCAAGCCTCTGTAGCCACCAAAACCAATCGGGACCTGTTCCAAGACCACCGAGGGGGGAACCCTCACCAGTGGCCATCTTCATCATCCCGGCGCTCTCCATGACGAGGAGGTAGTAGTTCACCCTCGGGGCTGAGGGTATGTACCAGTAGCTATGTGTTTGACCTCTCTCTCTCTCTCGTGTTCTTGATTTGGCACGATCTTGATGTCTCGCGAGCTTTGCTATTATAGTTGGATCTTATGTTGCTTCTCCCCCTCTACTCTCTTGTAATGGATTGAGTTTTCCCTTTGAAATAATCTTATCGGATTGAGTCTTTAATGTTTTGAGAACACTTGATGTATGTCCAGCCGTGCGTATCTGTGGTGACAATGGGATATCACGTGATTCACTTGATGTATGTTTTGGTGATCAACTTGCGGGTTCCGCCCATGAACCTATGCATAGGGGTTGGCACACGTTTTCGCCTTGATTCTCCGGTAGAAACTTTGGGCACTCTTTGAGGTTCTATGTATTGGTTGAATAGATGAATCTGGGATTGTGTGATGCATATCGTATAATCGTACCCACGGATACTTGAGGTGACATTGGAGTATCTTGGTGACATTAGGGTTTTGGTTGATTTGTGTCTTAAGGTGTTATTCTAGTATGAACTCTAGGGTTGTTTGTGACACTTATAGGAATAGCCCAACGGATTGATTGGAAAGAATAACTTTGAGGTGGTTTCGTACCCTACCATAATCTCTTCATTTGTTCTCCACTATTAGTGACTTTGGAGTGACTCTTTGTTGCATGTTGAGGGATAGTTATATGATCGAATTATGTTTTTATTATTGACAGAACTTGCACTAGTGAAAGTATGAACCCTAGGCCTTGTTTCCTAGCATTGCAATACCGTTTACGCTCAGTTTTATCATTAGTTACCTTGCTGTTTTTATATTTTCAGATTACAAAAACCTATATCTACCATCCATATTGCAGTTGTATCACCATCTCTTCGCCGAACTAGTGCACCTATACAATTTACCATTGTATTGGGTGTGTTGGGGACACAAGAGCTCTTTGATATTTGGTTGCAGGGTTGTTTGAGAGAGACCATCTTCATCCTACGCCTCCCACGGATTGATAAACCTTAGGTCATCCACTTGAGGGAAATTTGCTATTGTCCTACAAACCTCTGCACTTGGAGGCCCAACAACGTCTACAAGAAGAAGGTTGTGTAGTAGACATCAGTGTCCACTACGTGCTGCATGGTGAATTGCCCCCCGTTGTCATTGTCGACCGCTGGGAGCACCATTGGAGCCACGAGGAGCACCATTGGAACCGTTGGATGTTCTCTTTGTATGTGTCGTAGTGGGTGTGCTTATTGTGTCGTGTGGCGTGAGAGATGAAGGTAAATGGCGGCAGGAATAAATGGGGGCCGGGCGGCCTGGATTCTCGGCACGTCCGCATGGCAGTTTTTGTAGCGAGTAACTGCATCATGGCGCCGCGCCCGGCGCAACCGCATGCATAATGGCTGCATGAACGTACATGATCATGCGCCGGCCCCAAACACTGGCAGCGCGCATGGAGGAACGCTAGCAGAGCGCGAGCGGAGGGATTCGAGCAGAGCACGCCGCGGCCGCCTCAACCGCAAGCAATCACACGCATAGAGCAGTTGAACACGCAAGGAATGGTCCTCTACAAGCTGGCTGTCAGTTACGAGCCGGCGGCATGATGTGAACTACGTCATATTCCACATCACACGGTGGTCGAACAATTGTTCGCGACGCTGCGTAGAGAGCGGCCGTGTGCTACTACCTCCGTCTTGTCTATTAGTCCACTTTATATTTTTTGCCATATTTTGACCTTAAATTTAACTAAAAAATGTTAATGCATGTTATAAATGTTATATAATTGGAAACTATGTTCAAATACGAATCCAATGATATAATCTTTGGCGACATGCAATAGTATTTTATTTGTTAAATATCTAGTCAAAATTTGGCACAAAAATACAAAGAGGACTTATAAACCAGGACGGGGGTAGTAGGTAATAAATCGCAAAAAAATTAAATTATTAACCGTATGTGTATGTGTCATTTCGTCCTCCTCTGGCACGTCTTGTCACCCCGCTGCCGCAGACGGCTTCGAGCGCAAGCTTGAGCAGCGCGCAGGGGCATTCTTTTGGCTAAACGGTGGCTCGAAGTGGCGCCAACGTATCTTCGGTGAGCCCATTCCCGCTCGACCGCGTAGGTTCCCATGCATAGCCGCGCAAGCTTCCCGATCGACTTGGCGAAATCCCCCAAAATCCCAATGCTTACTGGCCTGCTATATAAACCCTGACAGCCGGCGAGTCATGCGTCGCATTGTCCCCTCCCTCCCTGCAGCTTATCTCGTTTGCTTCTCCCACAATCTCCAATGGCACTGGTCTGTTGTCATTCCTCAGCCACTCCACCGTCATCAGAGGACAACTCCACCTGGGAGGCTACACCGCGGCGGTGCCGCAGTCCCCGGCGTAGTGTAGTGTGCGTGGCATCCCTATTGGGTGTGCGCGCAACACCCACCACACGCTCCGCCGCCGCTGCCCGTCGGCAGCTGTTGCCGGCCGCCATTGCTACCACACCACCGTCTACCGCCGTTGCTGCCACACCACCGTCGAAAGCCAGGTCCATCACCCGCTCCGCCACCGCGGCCCGAAGGCGGGAGGTGGCCGTTATGGCTGCCACCCCACTGTTGGCCATCGTGGCCATCACCCATTCCGCCACCGCGGCCCAAAGGCGGGAGGTGGCGGTCGTGGCCGCCAGCCCATCGTTGGCTGCCGTGGTCACCAGCCCACCGTCGACTGTCGAGGTTATCACCCGCTCCGCCACCGCCGCTTGAAGACGGGAGGTGGAGGTGGATCCCCACACGTGCGTCAGCGACCTTGCGCGCTACATTGAGTTCGTGCCAGAGGAGGAGTAGCGCCTCATCGAGTACGCAAAGAGTCTTACCGCCGCCGTGGCCACAACACACGCCACCACAGACGCGAGGAATGAGGAGATCTACGAGGAGTCCCGCTGCTTCGAGAGGGGTCGTCTAGAGCAGTAGAGGGTGTTCGAGGTGAGCGTCGCTAAAGGTGCAACAGCAGCAGACAACCGATTGTAGTTGTCCAGCTCATCTGTAGGCTCCTCCTCCTCCACCTCTTACTGAGCGCACTCGGCAGAGGAGAGGCTGCTGGAAGTAGTATAAAGCCCCTCCGTAGTAGTAGTATTTAGGGGCTATTTTGCTCAGTTCATCTGATTATAGATGTGGTTGAACTGTACAACGTAATAAAATTAGCTAGTATATGTAGTTGAACTAGCTATTTCGGTACGTGGTGGGCAACAATTGGGGAAAAGTTTGGTCGGTTAAGCTATCGAGTTGAACTATTTGTATAAAGATCGACTACTTAATCTATGAATGAAATCTACGCTTACTGAATTTTAGTTGCAAAAATAAGATAGTGCTAGTGATTTTTAGCTGCAAATTTTGACAAATGACAGTGTTACAAGGTTGACAAAGGGCAATGTTACTAGATCGACAAATGTCAATCTTTCTAGTTTGACAAATGGCAATATACCCAATAAGACAGATACAAATCTTACAAAATTGGCTGTACATGGTTGCATATGGTGTCGGGTAACATTGCATGGAAAACAAAAAATTTCTACCCACACGCAAGATCTATCCATGGAGATGCATAGCAACGAGGGGGAGAGTGTGTCTACGTACCCTCATAGACTGTAAGTGGAAGCGTTTGACAACGCGGTTGATGTAGTCGAACTTTCTTTGTGATCTAACCGATCGAGTACCGAACGTACGGCATCTCCGCGTTTAGCACACATCTTGAATACGTCCACACCTTCTTGATCCAGCAAGACAGCGAGGTAGTCAATGAGTTCCGGCAGCACGACAGTGTGGTGACGGTGATGGTGAAGTTATCTCCGCAGGGCTTCGCCTAAGCACTACAAAAATATGACCGGGGGTGTAAACGGTGGAGGGGGCGCCACACACGGCTAAGACAATGTTGTGTGTTGTTCCAGGTGCCCCCTCCCACATATATATAGGTGGGGGTGGAGCGAGCGGCCAGGAGGCGCCCCCAAGTAGGCTGAATCCTACTTGGGGTCTTCCTCCAAGTGGCGCCCCCTTCCTTATTTGGAGTGCGGGAGGAATGAAGGAGGAGGTGGCGCCTCCACCCCCCCTTTCCTTTATCTTATGAGGAGGGACAGGCAGGAGGGGCCACCCCTCCCCTCTCCTTCCCCTAGGGCCGGCCAGCCAAGGGAATGGGCGCACTAGCCCCTTTGGGGGCTGGTCTGTCCCCCCTTTCGCCCATAAGGCCCATACACTTGTCGGGGGTGCCCGGAACCCCTTGCGGTGACCCGATGAGTACCCGTTGCACTACGAAACTATTCTGGTGTCCAAATACCATCGTCCTATATATCAATCTTTACCTCTCAACCATTTCTAGAATCCTCATCATGTCCGTGATCTCATCCGGGACTCCGAACAACATTCGGTCACCAAATCATATAACTCATATAACACTATATTGTCAACGAACGTTAAGCGCGCGGACCCTACGGGTTCGAGAACTATGTAGACATGAGCGAGACACCTCTCCGGTCAATAACCAATAGTGGAACCTCGATGCCCATATTGGCTCCTACCTATTCTATGAATATCTTTATAGGTCCAACCGTTATGACAACACTAGATCATTGATGGTGCACGTTGCAGCGCCCGTCTATTTTTGCTCTGAGTTGTTAGGGATAAATGTGTTTACAACTTCAAAAAGTATCGTGCTTTCTCATAGCTTGTGCTTGACTCCATTTTTTGGAACTAATGCTATGTAATCGAAGAGAGGAATTCAGGTAATTTGCAATAATGGCATACAACAAAAGAAAGAAATTTAGTTGATCTGCAAGAAAGTGACATGTTGAGCGTTTTTTAGGCATAATAGACTTGTTGGTTCATGTTGTGAAATCAAACATATGGGATTTGAATTAAGATGGTTGATCGATACAAGTTTCATGCTTGATCATGACTTTTTTGGCTGTAAAGAAACTCTCTCACAAATACACCCTTCATCACATCTAAAAATAGAATTATTTAGGAAAGAAATCAGGAATATTTGAGAAACTAAGAATAAAAATAATCCATACAAATATTTTAGAAAATGTGGACAACGTTTATTATTTAAACAATCACAATGCATTTCAGACATTGTTGCCAACCTGCAATAAAATTCTACTGTACATTGCAGCATAATAGACAAAGATTCTCCAAGGGATTACACCCAGGCACTAAACATCTGGTCAATACAGGAAAATTGTTACAGAATAAGGAGTAAAAATAGAAGTGGTGTTCTCATAACATTAGCACAACAAACGAGAATTTATATAAGATCAACAGGGGGTACACAAATATAAGTGAACCCATCATTAGTGAGTGTAAAACAAAAGGATGATTTGCAGGGTATCTCCAACAATCTTATACAATTTCTGCCAAGGGCACTAAGGACATGGAACACAGATACACTATGACAACAAAGAGTGGAAAGCAAATACTTTGTGGTTGATTGTAGGGGCACTAACCTGGATAAATCAAAGCCAACAAATCTAGTGTTCAAATGATCAATTTTAGAACCAAAATATTCTTGGGCTCAACCATTGATAATATATTCACCTCTTCCATTACTAACAAAAAATAGATACCTTGTTTCATGAAAATTTAACTATCACCTTGCATACCCCATGTATTTTACTGGACGGCTAAATAGGTATTAATTAGCATATGCGAATTACCAAAGCTCGAAACTAAGAGAGGCATACGATACCTTTTTTTTGAGAGATGGCGACCCTTCCCATTTCATTGATAATGAGGATCGCATGTCGGTTTCATAACTTTTCACAATATATATTCAAGGAATAAACACACTTTGTTGTCTCAAACAATAAGTCATCTTGCCATTCAATCAGGAAGTTATGTCAATCTAGGAGGTCAAAAGGGAATTAATGCAAAGTCTACTTGTTAGATTTCAAAAAGAAAGAGTGGACATGCATGAGATAAGTCAATCATATTGCCATGGTAGATAAGCCCCAAGCAATACATAGGAATGATACCATGAAATTAGAGTGAGCTATGGCCAATGGACTGCACATCCCATAAGAGTATATTTGCCTAAATGCATGTACCTGGAAGTATCGGATAACCTTAACTCAGTAGTCATAGAAAAGAAAGAAAGAAAAGGGTAAAGAGCACTTGAAGAATTATGAATATAAGATATTCCAATGAGAACATGGTTGACATGCATGCAGTCAAAATGATTCTGTATAGGGAGATCCTTGGGAAACTTAATTTAAATAAAATCACACTTCTAACAGAATGATTATTTGACAATTTACCTTTCAACAAATTTCCAGAAAGTATAGTTAAGACTCAACATAACTTTCCATCCGCATCTAGTGCATTAGAAGTTGCTTTGTATCAGTGTGTGCTACAATGCACAACTGTCCAAATATAGATCAAGAATTAGAACTATGGAAATGGGTTAGCAATTAAATGAGGCAACGACAGGAACCTGAAAGGGCAGAAGAAATGGTAGTTTTCTCCCTAACGCATACTCGGCCATAACGGTTTACTCCAGCATTCGGTAGCTTACTAAAACACCTAAGCAGAAGAAACATGGTAGAAAAATAAGAAGAAAACTAAAAACACCAGATTTTCACTTGAATTGTTGCTCGAAGCTTTTCGTTGCGAGAGTACAAATAAAAATAAAGGCAGCCTAAGCTTGTATGTAGGTAGATTCATGTCTCACGAATGCATAAGTGAAGACTCCTCCACTGGTTGGTGTCATCCACCTGTTGCTTCCTTCAAACCCAGTAGAGCAGTTTCGCTCAGCCAAGCAGCCATGGTGTAGGCCTCCGTCACCTCGACGGGGCTGACCTCTCTATTTGCTCGGCTCTTCTCGCCCTAAATTGTGGGACCGGTCGATCCGTCCCATGCTCTCTTTCACAGCGACAGATCCCCGCCCTCTCTCTCCCATCAATGAATCCAATTACCCATGAAATAAAATGCAACAACTACCAATTAGCGGCATTAATGATACACAGTACATCTAATACATACCTCTAACACACTACAAACATGTATAATGCAATCTTGTTATTTAATATATACACAGTATATGTAATGCATACCTCTTACACACTACGAACATGTATGATGCAATCAAACTACTCACCCTATCCACTGCTGAGGTCTAAGTTCAATAAGGAAGTAAGAAAAAAAACTACTTATGCAACTCGATTGGTGGCATTCAGGAGGGCCCCGGAGGGCTGCACGTGTTGGACATGGGTCGGGGGAGGACGGGGGAGCGGTCGGTCGGTGTTGTGAGGTGATGGATGCCATGGAGTTGGGTTGGAGGAGTGCAACGCTGCGGCGTGGTCGGGCCCGAGGATTTGGCAGAGGTGCACGGGGAGGACCTCGACGGTGGACTGAGATGACGCTAGTGTAGGAGGAGCTAGACCTCGATGATCGGGGACTGAGATGACTCTTCTTTGGAGGAGGGCGGAAGGCCTCGATGGTGGCAGAACTCAGCAGATCTGGTCCGTCGAGATCGGGGGAGATCTCGGGGAGAGGGGCGATCTGGTGCGTCGGGATCGCGGGCGAGCTCGGGAAGAGGAGCGGGATCCATGGCGGCGGCATGTCAGGATCACCATTGACGAGCGAGAGAATGCGGAAAAGACCAGGGTCGTGACCGCCCGGTTCTATATACACTTTTGCGATAGACCAGAATCAATATAGGCCCACTAAGCCAATAGGCCCAATTGAATGTCGGATGCCCAAAAAACCCACCAGAGCAGCGGCCCGATAAGGCTAGCGTAGCCTGTATGCACGGTTTGCCTGTGCGTGCGATTTAGGTGGGATTAAGAGCGAATCGGACGGCCAAAAAAGCCTAAAAGAGACGATCCAAAGGTTAGAAACACTGATGGTCTGAGAGGGCTGGAAAACTACTCAATTATAATGTATTTAAATACAAAATTCCCTTTGTCCATCGGTAGGTTACTTTCCCGAGATTCGATCGTCAGTATCTCTATACCTAGTTCAATCTCGATACCGGCAAGTCCCTTTACTCGTTCCGTAATATAACATCTCGTAACTAACTCATTAGTCATTTGCTTGCAAGGATTCTTATGATGTGTATTACCGAGAGGGCCAGA
Source organism: Aegilops longissima (assembly GCA_021605205.1). Lineage (NCBI taxonomy): Eukaryota > Viridiplantae > Streptophyta > Magnoliopsida > Poales > Poaceae > Aegilops > Aegilops longissima. The sequence goes on along the minus strand of CM038681.1, from coordinate 432,443,963 downwards.
GAGACCTCTCCGATATTCGGAGTGACAAATCCTAATCTCGATCTATGCCAACTCAACAAACACCTTCGGAGATACCTGTAAAGAATCTTTATGATCACCCAGTTACATTGTGACGTTTGATAGCACACAAGGCATTCCTTCGATATTCGGGAGTTGCATAATCTCATAGTCGAAGGAATATGTATTTTTCATCAAGAAAGCAATAGCAATAAACTGAACGATCAATATGCTAAGCTAATGGATGGGTCTTGTCCATCACATCCACAAAAAATACACTTTCCATGATGATACGTGTTTGTCACAGTAGGTCACGTTTTCTGTCATGCATGTACATCCATGACGATTTTATGACAGAATCAAGATAGTCATACTTGTGATGTGGTAGAAGTGTTCCATGACATTACCAAAATTATCATCACGGAAGTGTCCACTTCCATGACGATAAATCGCGCGTCATAGAAGTGCTTTCATCAAGGGTGACCGACACGTGACATCCACCGTAATGGGTCATCGTTAAGCTATCGGGTTCCGGTTTGGATCCGATAACCCGTTAACAACCCGGACCAATGGGGATTTTCCACGTGCAAAGTTCTCAATGGCCAGGGGAACAACGTGTCGGCTCATCGTTGGGACAGATGTCATCCGCTCATTGGACCGAAGGCGCCTATGATTCATCGACACGTGGCATGGCCCAATAGAGGCCCATTCCAGTGAAAAGTCTGGACTGTTTGACTTGGTCAAAAGGTAGCGAGCGAGCCCACGGAAAGCCTGTTAACGGCTTGTTCGCATATAGCCCATTTACAACCCGCTAAGTCGCGACCCGTTACGGCCTATTCGAATTAGGCCCAGTAGCGTCATCTGGGCCGACCAATATGATTCCAGCCCATTGTAACTTTCAGCCCATGTATGGCCCATGACGTCTTTCGGCCCATGTGAGGCCCTTTGTAACTCTTGGCCCATTAACGGCCTGTGGTGAAACTGGCCCATAATGAACAGTGTATCACTTTATACCCATCAACGACCCATTATTCCATTGGGCAGTTTCGAGCCCATGTTACCTTTCGGCCTTCTCAGGGCCCATTTATTCTTGGGTTCATTTCCAGCATTCGGTTACTTACGGCCCGTTACTGGCATTTTGTGCTTGTGGGCCAAATTCAGCCCATGGTTACAGTCGGCCCGTTTGTGGCCTGTTAATCCATTGTGTTGTTTTTATAGCGTCATCAAATATGGCCAATTAATGACGACCCATTATGGTCGGCCCATGAACACACGATTCCAACTCTAGCTCGTTTAATGCTCATAATGCGGTCCGTTATTGGCCCATGTTTGGCCAATCGATCATTCGACCCGTAGAAGGCCCATTGATGCTACGCCCCGTAGAAGGCCCATTGTTTCTATGGCCCGTAGAAGGCCCATTGTTTCTATGGCCCGTAGAGGCCCATTGTTTCTACGGCACGTAGGAGGCCCATGGTCACTACAGTAAATATGTAGCCCATGGTTATTATGGCCTAGTTTTAAAAAATAGGTTATTGCGGCCACTAGCAAACCGCGGAAAAAGAACTGCACTGACTACAAGCAAACAAGTAAACAAGACAACAAGGAAATAAATAAGCAAGCAACTTACGCTAGGCTATCACGGCTATTACACATATTACATCCACTGGGCATCAAAGTTCGCTACCAGTGCAAATATATGGAACAAAGCAGCATATCACATACACTAGTTGTCAAAGTTGGAGACCAGTGCAAATAAACGCTGCAGCAAAACAAGTCCAAATCTGAAACCACTTCAGAAGAGCTCAAGAAACAATATCCTGGGTACCCATAATGTTGGCAAGATGCTTTGCAAGCATATTATCTTTATCTTGTTTGACGCTTAAATCCTCCAGCGCTTGCTGTTGCACCAGAAAGTATGCATCTGAATTCTATAGGGACTTCCTTAGTCCTTCGGCTTCTTGCCGCAGCACAGCTGACTGATGCCTTTCAGCTTGTAGCTGAGACTGAACAAGCCGAAGTGATTCAGGCAGCAACTTCGAAGAGCTTGTGCTAGCGGTATTGGCCAGTAACTCGAACACTACATCAACTCAGGACTGTGGGGTTGTCTCACTGTCTACAAGATCATTTTTATCACCTTTCTTGGAGATCAACAGGGTTGTCTCACTATCTTGTACCTTATCTGCATTACTTTCTCTACCATTGCATAGTGGGGTGCTCTTCTCTAATATTCTGTTCGCATTCTACAAGAGAAACGAGAAGACACATCACATGTTTAGCATGTAGTATACGAAACTCATTTTGGTAAACCGGTTCAGTAGTAAGGTGGACAGGATGACAGCATGAGACAAACATATATCTATGTACTATGGTCACTGTATTGTCCATATCATTCTAGTTTATGTTGCCAAATCAAGATAGAGACAAAGTTCAAATCATATATTTTTAAGACACAACAGCATAGACAGAATATAAGTGTGATAAACTACACAGCACTGGCAACACTTATAATGTGCATCACATGAGAACATAACTATTTATACAACTGAAACTGAAATCAGCATAGAGCAAGACGTTAGAACATCAATCTAGTTAAAGAAATAGGTTAAAAACATACCTGTTGCGCCATTGGAGGTTCAATTGGATCCTTCAAATTGGAAAGTAGTTGGTATGAGTAAATACAGGGTTGCAAGAGCAAAGGAGTATGGACCATAGCTATAGAATCTGACCTGAGAACAGTTGCTCTTCTGCTTTAAATGTGGAGTTTGGGTTCGCTGTGGTGGTCTTCGTGCTTAGGGCACTGCAGTTTCTTTACATACTGCTTGTGTGGGGGTACTCTATGGTGGACATGGTGATGTATCATCTAGAAGTGGGTTACTATCTGCTGGGGTTGGGGTTAGATGGGTTGTAGCTGGTTCTCTGTCCAACGTTGTAAGTGTGCAATCTGGAAGAGTCTCGATTATGTGTGGTGGGGCTAGTTCTTGGGCTAGTACAACCATGGTTCTATCTACATCGACGGGTAGCACCGTCTTTTGTGAAGAACGGGTTTTTGCTCCCTTAGATACTACCATCACCGCCTCCAATTCAAATGGATGATAAACAAGAGAAGAAATTGAACGTACATGCATTGTATGATAGACAGATGGGTAATTCACATATATGTTGTCTAACCAAACAGGACAACATGACACAATTTCACATATATGATGGCTAACTAAATAGGATAGCATGACACAGTTTCAGATATATGATGGATAACTTAACATGATATAATGGCATAATTCAACATATGATGAGTATCTAAACAGGATGACATGACAAAACTATATGATGTCTTTCTAAAATAGGTTGGGATGTAATAATTCACATACATGTTGTCTAAGTATACATGATGGCATGATATAATTGACATAATTGATTCATATACTAAGCAGCTGACACTCGCATGTATGATCTCTAAACTAAGCAGATGGAATTGAATATTGTGCATATGATGTCTAAACTAAGCAATGCAAGACACCATATGCATGATATGAGAAATATAAACATTGCAAATTAGAGCATACACCTCAGGTGGGATATAGGACTGGTCATCTATCTTTGAATCCTCCTCTGAGGAGCTACCTGTAACCATCGAGATATATGCTTCAACAGGTACCATTGCCTGCTCTGAAGACCTTGTTTTCACTCCTGATTTTTCCATAACCAGCTCAAATGGATGATACACATGAAGATTAGTTCAATATACACAGATTATCGACAAATGGAATATGTAAAGAAAAAAAAGATGGCACGAGATACTTCACATATATGATGCCTGGCTATATGGCGGTGCATAATTCACATATATGATAACTGGCTGAAAAACATTGTGTTGCATAATTCACATATCTGATATATAAAGCAAACGGGATGCATTCACACAAAGCATGTCCAATCTAAGCAGATGGCATGGCAATGCAAGACACCATATTCATGCTATGAGCAATATAACCCTACCAAGTTAGAGCATGCACCTCGGGGAGGTGAATCTGACCGTCATCTGTCTCTGAATCCTCCTCCGCGGAGCTATTTGTAACCAGCAAGAAATCTGCATCGACAGGTAGCACTGACTGCTCAGAAGACCTTGTTTTCACTCTAGATTTTCCCATGACCGGCTCAAATGGCTGATGCACAGGAAGAGTAGATGAATGTATAAACATTGTTGACAAATGGAATACATTATGAAAAAAATATGGCACAATACAGTTCACATATATGTTGACTGGCTAAACAGGATTGCATTGCATGATTCACGTATATGATGCCTGGCTAAAGAAGATGGAATTGCATAATTCCCATATACTCCCTCCGTTCCTAAATATTTGTCTTTTTAGAGATTTCAAATGGATTACCACATACAGATGTATATAGACATATTTTAGAGTGTAGATTCACTCATTTTGCTCCGTATGTAGTCACTTGTTGAAATCTCTAAAAGGACAAATATTTAGGAAGGATGGGAGTATGATATAGGAACTTAACAGGTGCCATTCACAGAAAAGCAAATATAAACTAAGCTGATGACATATAAGATGCATAATGTAAGCAATGCGAGGCGCCATATGCATGATATGACCAACATCAGTATGCTAGGTTAAAGCAAACACCTCAGTGGGTAAATAGGAGTGGTCGGCTCCCTCTGAATCCCCCTCTAAACAGTTATCTTCCTCTGGAATACAATCTGGAATGGCGGGAGGGGGGCCACTTCGCCCACCATGGAGTGGCGTCTGCATGGCATTATATTCCCACGCAATGGTCTTCTCTTTTTCTCTACATGTTCGGTACGATTGTGTACAATAACTGAATGCATAATAAAAAATCTAGTTAGATTATGTAAGGCCTAAGGGGTGCATGCGGAAATCAAGACTGATGGTAGCAAATGAGTGGATATATCCAAAACTAATGATAGCAAGTAGATTATAGCTTCAGTTTAAAAAGGTAGGCGATGGATCATCTACTGTTTGTTGCCCACCCAACATGAACCACATAGAAGACCCTAGATGAACCAGATAGTAGACAGATACTACTCGTTGCTGCCTCGATATGTGCCCCATAGGCATTTTAAAACTCAAGTTTGAACATTAGTTTGGACCTGACTCGGAGTCTAAGAGGTGAACAAGACAATAAAGTAGCAGGTAATAATAATCGATGTATAACGTAAGCAGACACGAAAGAGTGCGACCTCTCTTCCGGAACTCTGTAGTCCTCAGGTTCATCAGCTCAGTCGATGATGGTAATGCAGTTGGCGTGGCTGTCGGCAACGTGGAAGATGATCTGAGGCAACAAAAGAAAGTCTCCAGGGGGAATCTTTGCTATAGTGAATGCTTCAGTCAATGGTGCACCTCAGGTGGGGTGGATGACAGCACGGCAGGAGCAGGGCATAACACACAGTATTTTCTTTGACACCTATCTGAAAATGAAGTAAATCTGTAAGGGCTCCTTAGAATTGGAGGATTATATAAGCGCGGGGACAGGAAAAACACATGAATAGAATAGGAATGCAATTACTCCTGTTCTCCATGCATATTAATTTGAAAAGGACGTCCAAGTGGATATTAAAATTGGTACGTTTTTTCTTTGAAAGAGACACCAAAGGAAAAAAAATCCTCCAATTTTGCTTTGCTCCATTCCTTCTAACCAAATGCATGAATAGTAGTACCATAGTAAAGTTTCCAATTCCTATGTTTTCCTTCACTTTTTGTTTGAACCAGTGGCGATTCTAGTAGGCAGTCTTCAACAAGCTAAAGCCTGCCCTCGAAATATTTTGTGAGCTTACATTTGATCCACATTAGTATCCTATAATGGCTATCTTGCTAAACCCATTAAAATTGTGGTTCAAAAGAGCATTTAGTTTTCTCCCTCTTAACTTTGTGACCATGATTCATTTATTTCTAGATTTGCAAATGCTTTGAACCAAAGGATCTCTGAGGGATCGACATGAATGCAGAGTAACAAAGTGATGCGACGAGTGTACAACCTCTTTGGCATAGCCTTGTCGACCTCAGCATCATTGGGTTGGACGTGGAGGATGGTGATGCTGGTGTGACTGTCAGAGGCGGGGAAGAAGATCTAAGGTCTCTGGGTAGAACGTCGAGGGTACTGCTACACTATGATGGATGCTTCCGTCGTTGGAGCAGCTCCAATGAGGTGTACGATGGCGAGGCTGAAGCAGGACAAGACAGACAACGTTAATCTGAAGTGGGACTCTAATATCATCTACAATAGATCATGTAAAATACATCACCAAAAAGTGCTAGATGTAAAATGCATCAGCCGCGCCACGGCCGCTCCGACAGATGCTGTAAATACTATTCACTCTGAACTTAACTGAAGAAAGTGAACTTTACAGTCGAAACTGAATTTTACTGTTGAAACTGATTGAACTAGTAGTAGAGCATTGCAATAGAAGTTTAGGGTGTTCGAGCACTAGTAGCATAGAAGTAGTGATCTAAATCAGCAGCCGCTCGAGCAGGGAACGCACTAGCAGAGAGCAACTCGTGCAGTAGCATCGCGAGCGAGTGCTCAAGCAGCAACTCCTGTAGCTGCCGAAGGTCGTGCACCAGTAGCAACATGAGCTAGAGCAAGAGCAGAGCAGCAACACAAATGAGAGCAAGAGTGGAGCAGCAGCGCGACCGACAGCAATAGCAGAGCAGAGCAGCAGCGCGAACGAAAGCAAGAGCAGTGCAGCAGTGCAACCGACAGGAAGAACAGAGCTGCGGCGCGAGTGAGAGCTAGAGCAGCAGCATCAGCGCGAGCGAGAGCCGGAGCAGAAGCAGCTAGTGTTGGTGTGGAAGTCGCCACCGAGGAAGCAACGACATGGGGGAGAGACGTCGTCGATGAAGTGGCTGGTGACGGCACCGTCGATGGAGACCCGCCATGGCTGCTCGGTATCGAGTACCAGCAACCCCGTGAGATCAAATAAAAGATGAAATGCAGCGGTGAGTGCAGAACCTCCTTGGTGGCGCCGAGTAGGCCTCGACTTCATCGGAGGATTTGGTGCGGGAGCTACTGTTCCGGTGGGGCAGGTCAAGACGGCGCTGTGGGGATGGAGGTGGCGCGATAGACGGGGTGAACGTCGGGGCAGCTCCTTGGAGGTGGAGGACAGGGCAGCTGATCCGGCTGGACGGCAAGATTGATGGCGGGTCCTCATCCGGTGCGGTGGATGAGGGACAGTGAGCTGTTGCGATGGACGACGTCGTCCGGGAAGATTCTCCGGCTGGGCGGCGGTCGGGAGGCCGACGGAGGAGTGTGGGGTTTCGCGGGTTTTGGCGGCCTCGGTGTACGAATGGGGGCGCGAAGGGGAAGGTAGGGGGAGCCATGGCTTAGGGACGCACTGGACGAACTGTATGGTAAGTTACGAACGTACCCCCACCGGTTTTGACCACACGACATCGAGGCGGCATTTTCGACTGAGGGGTAGAAGGGGGATTTCACGTGTCTGGGATGTGGGACCGATTTTGGATGAGGAGGGAGTTTTCGCGCGCATCGAAATTTTGGGATAACAAGGCGCGGCACGGCTTGAAGAGGCGGGAGTTTCACATCCGAAGAGATAAAAGATACTCGAGCTTGAAAATTTCGGGAAAACAAGGCACGGATTCCATGTTCGGCAGAACAAACTTAACGTGTATAAAAGAAACAATTCATACAAGACACAAGAGAGTCATGTCCCTTTTACTATATTGCTATAAATGCCATTGAAAAAACTACAAGAAAAATATAAAAAAAATGGGAGAACAAGATTACCATGTACAGTACCAAATCAATTTGCACTTCCCTCAACAACAACAAAAAAATTAATTCCCACCACAAGAAAGAGTCATGTCCCTTTTCATATGATTACAAATGCTCCGGTGCACAAAAGTTTACATTTTGTTAAATTTTGTAATTATTCCGAGTTCATTTGGCCTTTTTTATACATTAATTGAGTTTTTGGACATTTAATGTGCATAATTCAATTTTGAACTACAAGCACATGCTCTTGTGCACCAAAGTTGGTTGAAAAATAACATGTGTGTCCTCGGGTGAATTTCTAGGCCCCATGCAAGAAATGGGAATGAAATTCAAACATCTGGGTGTCGTGGCTTGGCGAGAACATTGAGAAACTTGGTTTTAAAACTCTTGTAAATCCAAAACATGCCTGAAAATCATGAAACCTGGCATGGTGTCATGTCATGGTACTATCATGCTATGGTAATTTTTTTGGCTGAATTGGAACAACTTTTGGTATAAGCTACATGCAAACCGAAGCTTCTCTCAAGAAGGCTCGTGGTTCTGAGAGTGTGACGCCCCAAGACCGGAGCTTCAGTTGCCTTCCAGGGTTTCCGAGTTTTGTCGTGTGGTTTGTTTTGTTTTTGCATTGCATCATGTCATCATGCCATCATTCATTAATTTTTAAAACTCAACTAAATAAATTGCATGGATTTCTCGATCCATTTAAACCGAGGGATTCACATGGTGACTTCTCTTTATAACATACCCTCCTAATATTAGGGAGCTATATTAAAAATATTCCATTGTTTTGGAATCACCATAACCCACTTGCAAAATTCCAATGCCCTTTCTACTTCAAGTTTGGCCCCCAAACCTTGCCATTATTATTTTCATCATTTTCCGGAGTTCCACCAAAAATCCTTGGGACATTTTTGTTAAATTCCTCATATTTTTGTGAGCTCGGGAAAATTGCCCTCGTTCCCAAATTCTTTCCCTAACCTTCCTTTCTTTTCTTATCTCTATTTTTTCTTTTCTGCTATATATTAGAAGAGATCTCAGCCCAGCCAGGCCTCCGCCATTTTTCCCTCCAGGCCGGCCAGCCTCTAAGGCCTAGGCCCAGCCAGCGCCTCCCTCTAGGCCGCCCACCAAACCCCAAGGCCCATCTGCAGCCTAAGCAGGCCCAGCCGCCCACCGACCTAACCCTAGCATCCTCCCGATCTCCTCGCTCTCTCCTCGTCCTCCTAGCGCCCGCCGCCGCCTCGATCCCATCTCCCCTCGCTCCTCCCGACCGCATCGCCAGGGAGCCCGAACCCCCGCTCGATCTCCTCGCCCCTCTCCCTTTCCCCTCGCCGCCTCCTCCCTCTACCGGCGCCAGCCGTCTCCGTCGCCCGAGCGCTCAAGGAGAGCAGCTCCTCGAGCCCTGTCGCCGCCGGCCTCCATCTCCTCCAAGCGCCCGACCTTCTCTCGCCCTGAGCCCCCTGGAGCTCCGCCTCCCATGTCCCCTCGCCGCGCCCGACCTCCTCCTCGCCCTTCCTTCTCCGCATCCTCGCCATGTCCCAAGCCGCCCGTCTGGTGTGCTCGTCGTCGTCCTCGCCTCGCCCGCCTCCGCCTCGGCTCGCTCACGCTGGCTTCCGCCCAGCCCTCGCCTCCGGCGACCCACGCCAAGCCGCCTTGCCCCACCGGTTGCTGCGGCCTCGCCCCAGCCGTCCCCTCTGCTCCGCCCGCCTCCTGCTCCACCTCGGGAGGTCCTGCCCGACGCCATGGCCGCCGCCTTGAGTCCCACCGCCGGGACCAGATGAGCAACCTGCCCGCCTCTGCCCGTTTGAGCAGGAAGGAGGATGCGCCTCCGCTTGCCCTCTTCGACCAGAATCGCCAAGTCCAAGTACCGACACCGTGGGTTTCACCAAGTTCGACTACCGTGGATGCGCAAGTACCACGGCGTCTTTGGGAGACCCGTTTTCGTCAAGTTCGACTACACCGGAACGCCAAGTACCCTTCGGAATGTACCAAGTTCGACTCGTGATCGTCAAGTACCACTACGACCCGGCGACCACCGAGCGGAAGCGACAAGTACCCCGATGAAACGTGTACAACTACCGTCGCCGAAGACCTGTGTAACGGAACCGTCAAGTTCGACTACCTTCGTGTGTACCACTACTTCCGATGACGAGATGTACCACTACCATCGAACGTGAACAACGACTTCCCCTACGCCGTGTACGACTACCATCGCCGAGATCGCAAGTACCACGACAGCCCCGAAGGGATTCGGACCCGTCAAGTACCTCTTCAGCGAGCGTGAAACACTACTTCCTCTACCGCCGCCGTGTACCACTACTTCCCTCGACGATCATTGCGAGAACGTCTACTTCCATCTACTTCCCTCGACAACTCGACCCTCCCGTTTGATCGATCCGAAGGTATAACCCGAGACGACCGCCGTGATCGAATCATCCTTGCGATGCCCCTCTTTTGCCATGCCACCGTTCCGTGGGAACCCGGTATCCGGGATCACCCCACCATCTTGCATGACTCGCTTCCGTCACGCTTTCCTTTGTACCGATATCTCAATCGAGTTATCGGAACCGATATGTTGCCGTGGCACCATTTTCGGATTCGTTGCCGTGGCACCCCTTTCTTCCACCACGGTGACCCAATGCTTCATAACATGCTCCTGTCAACGTTTTCATAAAAATTGCATAAACTTGCACATGTCATCCGCATCATGATAACAACATTTAAATACTTATATTTGTTGTTTGCTTTAATTTGCTTATTGCCATGCTAAAATGATTTATTTCATAACTAAATAACCGTAACTCGGATTTAAATAAATTATATATGTAAATGGGGTAGAAAAATGCCTAGTTTAACATGGTAGCATTACTTTGCATGTTTATCAACTCTAAAATGTGCTTTAGGTCAGATCTGTTCCAAATCCATAATTTGCATATGGGGATTTTCCGGAATTGTTGTTTCTTATTTCCAGCCTCATTTAACCTTGCCTAAATAGCTAGTTTAATTATGCTCCACCATCTTGCCATGTTTAACAACATTTAATATTGTTGTGTACCTAATCAAGAGTGAACTAAATAAGTGTTGTGGTGTTTTGTCAATATGCAACCCGTTGCATATTGAGCTCCACTTAACTTGTAGTTTTGTTTGTTGCATTTTGCCATGCCTCATTTAAACCGGACATGCATCATACTTGATTGTGCATCATGCCATGTTTATGTGATGGTTGTTTACCATGTTGTTTGTTTGTTTCCGGTTTGCTTCTCTTGTTAGCTTCGGTTTCGTTCCGGAGTTGTGAGATTTCATTCGACCTCGTCCGTTTGTCTTCTTCATGGATTCGTTCTTCTTCCTTGCGGGATTTCAGGCAAGATGACCATACCCTCGAAATCACTTCTATCTTTGCTTGCTAGATGCTCGCTCTTTTGCTATGCCTATGCTACGATGCCTATCACTTGCTTATCATGCCACCCACATTGCCATGTCAAGCCTCTAACCATCCTTTCCTAGCAAACCGTTGTTTGGCTATGTTACCGCTTTGCTCAGCCCCTCTTATAGCGTTGTTAGTTGCAGGTGAAGATGAAGTTTGTTCCTTGTTGGAACATGGAGTTGTTGTTCCTTGTTGGAACATGTTTACTTGTTGGGATATCACAATATATCTTATTTAATTAATGCATCTATATACTTGGTAAAGGGTGGAAGGCTCGGCCTTATGCAGGTGTTTTGTTCCACTCTTGCCGCCTAGTTTCCGTCATACCGGTGTTATGTTCCCGGATTTTGCGTCCCTAACGCGGTCGGGTGATTTATGGGACCCCTTGACAGTTCGCTTTGAATAAGACTTTTCCAAAGAAGGCCCAACATTGGTTTTACCATTTGCCTCACCTATGCCCTTTTTCCCTTGGGTTTCGGAGCCCAAGGGTCATCTTATTTTACCCCCGGGCGGTGCTCGTCGTGAGTGTTGGTCCAAACTGTCGACCGCCGGTGGCCACCGGGGCAACTCTGGGTTGGCCTACGGAAGTTTGGACAATCCGGTGTGCCCGAGACCGAGATATGTGCAGCTCCTATCAGGATTTGTCGGCACATCCGGGCGGCTTTGCTGGTCTTGTTTTATTGCTGTGAAATGTCTTGTGGCCGGATTCGAGACTGATCGGGTCTTCCGGGAGAAGGAATATCCTTCGTTGATCGCGAGAGCTTATCATGGGCTAAGTTGGGACACCCTGCAGGTTTTGAACTTTCAAAGCCGTGCCATGGTTATGTGGCAGATGGGAATTTGTTAATGTCGGTTGTAGAAAACCGAAGTGGATCTTAATTAAAATACACCAACCGTGTGCGTAACCGTGAGTGTCTCTTTTCGGGTTGATCGAGAGGAGAACACGGTTTCGGGTTATGTCGGCGTAAGTAGGAGTTCAGGATCACTTCTTGATCATAGTTGTTCGACCGTGCCTTGCTTTTCTCTTCTCGCTCTCATTTGCGTATGTAGCCACCATATATGCTAGTCGCTTGCTGCAGCTCCACCTCACTACCCTGTCCTACCTTTAAGCTTAAATAGTCTTGATCTCGCGGGTGTGAGATTGCTGAGTCCCCGTGACTCACAGATACTTCAAAACCAGTTTGCGGTGCCGATGAAACCGTGCGGTGATGCACCGAGCTCAAGGAGGAGCTCGGCGAAGACTTTGTGCATTGTGTTGTTTCGTTTCAGCTGATCAGTAGTGGAGCCCAGTTGGGACGATCCGGGATCTGTGTAGCATTTGGGGTAGTCTTCTTTTATTTTGGTTCCGTAGTCGGACCTTGATTGTAACTGTATGATGTAATTCTTTACTCATGTATTGTGTGAAGTGGCGATTGTAAGCCAACTATGTATCTCTTTCCTTATGTATTACATGGGTTGTGTGAAGATTACCTCACTTGCGACATTGCTTTCAATGCGGTTATGCCTCTAAGTCGTGCCCGACACGTGGGAGATATAGCCGCATCGAGGCGTTCAAGTTGGTAATCGAGCCTTCCCGACTTAGGAGCCCCTACTTGATTGTTTCTTTGGCGTTGTTGTGTCTAGAATGGAAAATGTTTTGAGTCTTAGGATTATATATATCGGAGAGTAGGATTCTTTTTACTCCTCAGTCCCTTCGTCGCTCTGGTGAGGTATCCTGACGTAGAGTTTTGACTTTTCTCTCCTCAAATTTCACTAAAAATTTTTTAGGATCACGCGGGTATCTTGGAATCGTTCCGATGGTTTTGTGACGAGAACATTGTTCTTGGTGCCTCCTGTCATTTAGGGGTTGTGGCAGTGTCCCGGGGAGTTGAGCTCCGAGGTGTTGTCGTCACAATTTTATCGTTGCAGATTCTGGAATACCGAGTTTTGCCGACATCGAAATCTCTTTTGTGCAGTTGTTGGTGAGATAACCTGATAGCCCGATCTTGTGGCGAGTCTTGAGTATTGCCATGACTTGTATAACGGATGTTTTTCAAGGTCGAGGTACCACGATTTCGAGGATTTCTTGGTTATGTGTTGACGGATGGATACAATTGGATCTAGGTATTGTTAGTTTGGGTGATATATTTTGTGTCCCTGTATCCCCAACACCAGATTGCATAACCGAAAGTTTCGGGAGTTTATAGGTGGGAATTCAAGTAGCTCCTAGAATATCTTTCCGACAGATGCATGATATGGGATTGGGTAAATCTCTATCATGTGTTTGTTCCGGCTTATTCTGCAAGCCAAATCCTTTGTTTTGTTCCGTTTTGTGGTATTCAAGTTGCTTCAATGTCAAGTGTTGATTCCATACCTTTCCTAAATGGTGTTCGCATATTGCTATGTGAATACTAATCCTTCTTGATCACTGAGCTTGTCATGTCAATTCTTTTCCAACCGTCGTGCTTCTCTTCAAGTGGATCCGATCATTCCAACATTCGCAAGATCAATTCTAAGCTTTTTCTCAACGGTGTTCGTTTCATCCGACCCAAGTTGTTTTGATTTCCCGCCCTCCCACCCTTTTTCTTCAAGGACTCATTTATTTTAATCAAGTATCCATTTATTCATGTGAAGTCACTTCACTCTTTTCAATCAATGTTCTGATCCAGTGATCCCTCATGAAGATGCTCAACAGCTCCAAGTTCATCATTCTTCATCCTCGTATTCTTTTCCGGTGGATTTAAGTCAAGTTTTCAGTGTTGATCGTATTCTTTTCATCGTTTCAAATGCTTCCTCATGCCGGTGTATCTCCTAATCATCCATTTCTCGCTATTCATTTGTTCCGGAGTGTTGAAGATATCTCAGAAGATTCTAGTTTCCATTCTCAATTCACTCAAGTTCTTTTGAGGATGTTATCTCATTCAAGCCATCTAATTCTACCGGTGCAATATCTATTTCAAACAATTATTCAACGGTGTTTCTTTTGAGTGGGCCCTAACCCACAGGTCTTTTCCCAGGATCTTACCTGACTCTTCTAATTTTCCAGAGCTATTCCCAAATTCATTGCAAAGTTTGATGTAAGGATGAATTATCATCAGTCAAATGTCTTTCTCCAAGATCTTTCAAATTATTTTTCATTGTTGGTTCAACCTTTCTAATTTTTCATTCCGGAGTGCTTCAATAATTCATGGTGGTGTTTCTCGTCGTCATTCTAGAATTTTGAAGACCGAAGAAGAGTTTCTCTTTAATCTTGCTCCATTCTTTTCAAGATTCATGGTTCTAGCTTGATGCCATCCTCTCATAATTATTTTCGATTGTGAGAATTCTTTTAACCCACCCGGAGCATTTCAGGAGTCTTTTCAGTTTTATTCTTCGGAGCCCATCATCTCAGAATTATTCATTCAAGCGTTCAACTCTTGTTCTCCAAATCTCACCGGTGCATCGTCGAAATATCCTATAATCAGTTCAATATCTCTTCGTTCTAATGTATCTAAATTCCCCTCAAGCATCTTCATTCGTTTTCCAATTCTTCCCGGTGAATTGTGCCTTTGCTACGTTCATTCTCAATTCTTACGGTGGTTTGTTCAAGAGTTCTCTTCCTTGGTTATCATATCAATTTATTCGTTGTTTCAATCCCACCGGTGGTTCCATCAATACCTTCTCAAGTTTGCGCTATATCTCTATCTGTAATCATTTTTTCTACGAGAATAAGTAGTATGCCTAATCCATTGCTTGTCATCAATTTTATTGGTGAAGGATCAACATAATGTAATTCTTGTTCTTGTTTCATCCAAGTGATTCAATTTCTTATTCCGGAGGATCGTCAAAAATTCGTGATTTCATTTGTTCATCTTTCTTTCCGGAGTTCCAAGTTTTTCTCGGTTATATCATTTCAAAGCTTCATCTTATCACTGCAAGGCTTCACCTTGTGTTTTCAACTTCTCTTTCTTTTATCATCCTTTTTGGTTACCGGAGTCCATCATGGAGGCTCTACATGGTGCTTCCTCAAGGATTCTTTTCATTCTTCAATTGGTCTTCAAGATTTCTCTCGGAGTTATGATCCGCCAAGCTATACTCTAAAATAAGCATGGTGTTCAACACATGTTTTGTTTTGAGGAGTTCAAGCATTCTTCATCTTGCATTCCGAAGTGCAATTTGTTCTACCTTATCATTTGAGGTGGTGTTATGTCATTCTTGACAATTTCCCTTCATGCTTCATGATTCACATGTTGTCAAGAATGAGGTATTTTAAATCCATCAATCTCTTCATTGGAGTTGTCTTGGGCTATATTTCACCTAAAGCTTTCCCTAAGGATTGTTGCTATTTATGGTGCTTATAAATGACCCAAGTTCTTCATTTATCCTCCTGCTGAAATAAGTTTCTCGTCTCCTTATTGATATAAATTCAATCGTTTGTTTCCGTTGGTGGCAGAAGCTCACCTCATAATTTTGAGATGTTTTCATAAGCCCACTACAAGCTTATCCTTATCGTTGTTGTTTTTCAAACAACTCCGTTCAATCCTACTTCGTAAGGATGCTCTTTCAAATTCATTTATGGTGGGAGATGTTGGTTTCATTCTTCGTTCTATTCATTCCAACTTTCTATCGATCATGCATTGTTTCCGGAGGCATTGTGATGTTGCTCTCTTCACCCATCATCTCGTTTTGCCAAGATCAAGTTCTTTTCGTGCTTATCCATTTAACCGGAGTGTTGGGTCTATCTTTCCTCTTTTAACCGGAGTCTCATCCAGGTGCTTTCATTTTGACCAGTTCATGATTCTAATTCCTTCCATTTTCAGTCGGAGTGCTGCCCAAATTTTATCAATCTTATTCCTAGTCTATCTAGTTTTAACCGGAGTGGTTTCAGTATCTATCTTATCACTTAACCTCTTGGTTCTCGTCGTATCCCTTGTTCCTCTTTTCTAACAGAGTGTTTTCAACTTTCTTCATCTTCGTTGTTTTCTTTCTTTCATTTTGCTCAACCTCTCAAGGTTCTTTGGTTTCACTCGTTTGTCGGAGAAGCAACTTTGTTTTACCTCTTCCTCTTCCGCTTTTCTCCGGTGCCATCCTAGATCTCGGGACGAGATCCTCTCGTAGTGGTGGAGTGTTGTGGCGCCCAAGACCGGAGCTTGATTGCCTTCGGGGTTTCCGAGTTTTGTCGTGTGGTTTGTTTTGTTTTTGCATTGCATCATGTCATCATGCCATCATTCATTAATTTTTAAAACTCAACTAAATAAATTGCATGGATTTCTCGATCCATTTAAACCGAGGGATTCACATGGTGACTTCTCTTTATAACATACCCTCCTAATATTAGGGAGCTATATTGAAAATATTCCATTGTTTTGGAATCACCATAACCCACTTGCAAAATTCCAATGCCCTTTCTACTTCAAGTTTGGCCCCCAAACCTTGCCATTATTATTTTCATCATTTTCCGGAGTTCCACCAAAAATCCTTGGGACATTTTTGTTAAATTCCTCATATTTTTGTGAGCTCGGGAAAATTGCCCTCGTTCCCAAATTCTTTCCCTAACCTTCCTTTCTTTTCTTATCTCTATTTTTTCTTTTCTGCTATATATTAGAAGAGATCTCAGCCCAGCCAGGCCTCTGGCCATTTTTCCCTCCAGGCCGGCCAGCCTCTAAGGCCTAGGCCCAGCCGCGCCTCCCTCTAGGCCGGCCCACCAAACCCCAAGGCCCATCTGCAGCCTAAGCAGGCCCAGCCGCCCACGACCTAACCTAGCATCCTCCCGATCTCCTCGCTCTCTCCTCGTCCTCCTAGCGCCGCCGCCGCCTCGATCCCATCTCCCTCGCTCCTCCCGACCGCGCCAGGAGGAGCCCGAACCCCGCTCGATCTCCTCGCCTCTCCCTTTCCCTCGCCGCCTCCTCCCTCTCAAGGCGCCAGCCGTCTCAAATCGCCCGAGCTCAAGGAGAGCAGCTCCTCGAGCCTGTGCGCCCGGCCTCCATCTCCTCAAGCGCCCGACCTTCTCTCGCCTGAGCCCCACAGCTCCGCCTCCCATGTCCCTCGCCCGCGCCCGACCTCCTCCTCGCCCTTCCTTCTCCGCATCCTCGCCATGTCCCGCGCGCCGCCGTCCTGGTGTGCTCGTCGTCGTCCTCGCCTCGCCCCGCCTCCGTTCGGCTCTCACGCCGAAGCTACCGCCGCGGCCTCGCCTCCGGCGACCCACGCCGAAGCCGCCGCCTGCCCCACCGGTTGCCTGCGGCCTCGCCCCAGCCGTCCCCTCTGCTCCGCCCGCGCCTCCCTGCTCCACCTCGGGAGGTCCTGCCCGACGCCATGGCCGCCGCCTTGGAGTCCCACCGGCCGGGGACCAGATGAGCAACCTGCCCCGCCTCTGCTTCGTTTGAGCAGGAAGGAGGATGCGCCTCCGCTTGCCCTCTTCGACCAGAATCGCCAAGTCCAAGTACCGACACCGTGGGTTTTCACCAAGTTCGACTACCGGTGGATGCGCAAGTACCACGACGTCTTTGGGAGACCCGTTTTCGTCAAGTTCGACTACACCGGAAGCGCCAAGTACCCTTCGAATGTACCAAGTTCGACTACGTGATGCGTCAAGTACCACTACGACCCGACGACCACCGAACCGAAGCGACAAGTACCCGATGAAACGTGTACAACTACCGTCGCCAAGACCTGTGTAAGGAACCGTCAAGTTCGACTACCTTCGTGTGTACCACTACTTCCGATGACGAGATGTACCACTACCATCGAACGTGAACAACGACTTCCCCTACGCCGTGTACGACTACCATCGCCGAGATCGCAAGTACCACGACAGCCCCGAAGGGATTCGGACCCGTCAAGTACCTCTTCGAAAACGAACGTGAAACACTACTTCCTCTACCGCCGCCGTGTACCACTACTTCCCTCGACGATCATTGCGAGAACGTCTACTTCCATCTACTTCCCTCGACAACTCGACCCTCCCGTTTGATCGATCCGAAGGTATAACCCGAGACGACCGCCGTGATCGAATCATCCTTGCGATGCCCCTCTTTTGCCATGCCACCGTTCCGTGGGAACCCGGTATCCGGGATCACCCCACCATCTTGCATGACTCGCTTCCGTCACGCTTTCCTTTGTACCGATATCTCAATCGAGTTATCGGAACCGATATGTTGCCGTGGCACCATTTTCGGATTCGTTGCCGTGGCACCCCTTTCTTCCACCACGGTGACCCAATGCTTCATAACATGCTCCTGTCAACGTTTTCATAAAAATTGCATAAACTTGCACATGTCATCCGCATCATGATAACAACATTTAAATACTTATATTTGTTGTTTGCTTTAATTTGCTTATTGCCATGCTAAAATGATTTATTTCATAACTAAATAACCGTAACTTCAGTTTAAATAAATTATATATGTAAATGGGGTAGAAAATGCCTAGTTTAACATGGTAGCATTACTTTGCATGTTTATCAACTCTAAAATGTGCTTTAGGTCAGATCTGTTCCAAATCCATAATTTGCATATGGGGATTTTCCGGAATTGTTGTTTCTTATTTCCAGCCTCATTTAACCTTGCCTAAATAGCTAGTTTAATTATGCTCCACCATCTTGCCATGTTTAACAACATTTAATATTGTTGTGTACCTAATCAAGAGTGAACTAAATAAGTGTTGTGGTGTTTTGTCAATATGCAACCCGTTGCATATTGAGCTCCACTTAACTTGTAGTTTTGTTTGTTGCATTTTGCCATGCCTCATTTAAACCGGACATGCATCATACTTGATTGTGCATCATGCCATGTTTATGTGATGGTTGTTTACCATGTTGTTTGTTTGTTTCCGGTTTGCTTCTCTTGTTAGCTTCGGTTTCGTTCCGGAGTTGTGAGATTTCATTCGACCTCGTCCGTTTGTCTTCTTCATGGATTCGTTCTTCTTCCTTGCGGGATTTCGGGCAAGATGACCATACCCTCGAAATCACTTCTATCTTTGCTTGCTAGATGCTCGCTCTTTTGCTATGCCTATGCTACGATGCCTATCACTTGCTTATCATGCCACCCACATT
Source organism: Aegilops longissima (assembly GCA_021605205.1). NCBI lineage: Eukaryota > Viridiplantae > Streptophyta > Magnoliopsida > Poales > Poaceae > Aegilops > Aegilops longissima. The sequence continues at coordinate 432,424,767 of CM038681.1, read as the reverse complement.
GCCATGTCAAGCCTCTAACCATCCTTTCCTAGCAAACCGTTGTTTGGCTATGTTACCGCTTTGCTCAGCCCCTCTTATAGCGTTGTTAGTTGCAGGTGAAGATGAAGTTTGTTCCTTGTTGGAACATGGAGTTGTTGTTCCCTGTTGGAACATGTTTACTTGTTGGGATATCACAATATATCATATTTAATTAATGCATCTATATACTTGGTAAAGGGTGGAAGGCTCGGCCTTATGCAGTGTTTTGTTCCACTCTTGCCGCCCTAGTTTCCGTCATACCGGTGTTATGTTCCCGGATTTTGCGTCCCTAACGCGGTCGGGTGATTTATGGGACCCCTTGACAGTTCGCTTTGAATAAGACTTTTCCAGCAAGGCCCAACATTGGTTTTACCATTTGCCTCACCTATGCCCTTTTTCCCTTGGGTTTCGGAGCCCAAGGGTCATCTTATTTTACCCCCGGGCGGTGCTCGTCGTGAGTGTTGGTCCAAACTGTCGACCGCCGGTGTACCACCAGGGCAACTCGGGTTGGCCTACCGAAGTTTGGACAATCCGGTGTGCCCCGAGACCGAGATATGTGCAGCTCCTATCAGGATTTGTCGGCACATCCGGGCGGCTTTGCTGGTCATGTTTTATTGCTGTGAAATGTCTTGTAGCCGGATTCCGAGACTGATCGGGTCTTCCGGGAGAAGAATATCCTTCGTTGATCGCGAGAGCTTATCATGGGCTAAGTTGGGACACCCCTGCAGGGTTTTGAACTTTCGAAAGCCGTGCCCGCGGTTATGTGGCAGATGGGAATTTGTTAATGTCCGGTTGTAGAAAACCCGAAGTGGATCTTAATTAAAATACACCAACCGTGTGCGTAACCGTGAGTGTCTCTTTTCGGGGTTGATCGAGAGGAGAACACGGTTTCTGGGTTATGTCTGACGTAAGTAGGAGTTCAGGATCACTTCTTGATCATAGTTGTTCGACCGTGCCTTGCTTTTCTCTTCTCGCTCTCATTTGCGTATGTAGCCACCATATATGCTAGTCGCTTGCTGCAGCTCCACCTCACTACCCTGTCCTACCTTTAAGCTTAAATAGTCTTGATCTCGCGGGTGTGAGATTGCTGAGTCCCCGTGACTCACAGATACTTCCAAAACCAGTTTGCAGGTGCCGATGAAACCGTGCAGGTGATGCACCTGAGCTCAAGGAGGAGCTCGGCGAAGACTTTGTGCATTGTGTTGTTTCGTTTCAGCTGATCAGTAGTGGAGCCCAGTTGGGACGATCCGGGATCTGTGTAGCATTTGGGGTAGTCTTCTTTTATTTTTGGTTCCGTAGTCGGACCTTGATTGTATCTGTATGATGTAATTCTTTACTCATGTATTGTGTGAAGTGGCGATTGTAAGCCAACTATGTATCTCTTTCCCTTATGTATTACATGGGTCGTGTGAAGATTACCTCACTTGCGACATTGCTTTCAATGCGGTTATGCCTCTAAGTCGTGCTTCGACACGTAGGAGATATAGCCGCATCGAGGGCGTTTCAGAGAGGGAACGTGCCACCTTTGTGTGCGAAACGATATACGCTGCCCCATTGATTTTCTTTACAGAGGCGACATAGAACTATATGAGTGTCGTGTTAAATTTTGGAATTATTCCGGGTTCGTTTGGCCTTTTTCATACATTAATTGAGTTTCTGGACATTTAATGTGCATTATTCAAATTTGAACTACAAGCACATGCTCCAGTGCACCAAAGTTGATTGAAAAATCACATGTGTGTCCTCGGGTAAATTTCTAGGTCCCATGCAAGAAATGGGAATGAAATTCAAACATCCGGGCGTCATGGCTTGGCCGGAAACATTGAGAAACTTGGTTTTTTAATTCATGTAAATCCAAAACTCGTCTGGAAATCATGAAACTTGGCATGGTGTCATGACATGGCACTAACATGCTGTGGTAAAAAACTTGGCCAAATTGGAACAAGTTTTGGTATAAGCTTCTTGCAAACGGGAGCATCTCTCAAGAAGGCTCGTGGTTCTGAGAGGGAAAGTGTCACCTTTGTGTGCGAAACAATATATGCTGCCCCCTTTATTTTCTTTACAGAGGCAACACAGAACTATATGATTGTCATGTTAAATTTTGGGATTAGTTCGGGTTCGTTTGGCCTTGTTTATACATTAATTGAGTTTCTGGTCATTTAATGTGCATACTTTAATTTCGAACTACAAGCACATGCTCCAATGCACCAAAGCTGGTTGAAAAATAACATGTGTGTCCTCGGGTGAATTTCTAGGTCCCGTGCAAGAAATGGGAATGAAATTCAAACATCTGGTCATCGTGGCTCGGCCGAGAACATTGAGAAACTTGGTTTTAAAATTCTTGTAAATCGAAAACATGCCCGAAAATCATGAAACTTGGCATGGTGTCATGTCATGGTACTATCATGCTGTGGTAAAAAAATTGGCCGAATTGGAACAAGTTTTTGTATAAGCTTCTTGCAAAGCGGAGCTTCTCTCAAGAAGGCTTTTGGTACTGACACGGAACGTGCCACCTTTGTGTGCTAAACGATATCGCTGCCCCCCGCGCCTTGATTTTATACAAAGGCAACATAGAACTATATGAGTGTCGTGTTAAATTTTGGAATTATTCCGGGTTCGTTTGGCCTTTTTTATACATTAATTGAGTTTGGTTATTTAATGTGCATAAATCAAATTTTAACTACAAGCACATGCTCCAATGCAACAAAGTTGGTTGGAAAATCACATGTGTGTCCTCGTGTAAATTTCTAGGTCCCATGCAAGAAATGGGAATGAATTCAAACGTCTGGGCGTCATGGCTCGGCCGGAAACATTGAGAAACTTGGTTTTTTGATTCCTGTAAATCCAAAACACACATGAAAATCATGTAACTTGGCTTGGTGTCATGACATGGCACCAACATGGTGTGGTAATTTTGTTGTCCGATTTCCGATGGCGCCCACATTAATAATCAAAAAAGTCATTTTGGAACAAGTGTTGTCACGTTACAATCGGAAACACACGCATTATTGAAATCGTGGGCGGTCTACTTACCATTTACGTACCGCCACGCGTCCCCTTTTCTTATTAGCTAGGAGGTGTCGTGCAGGGTAGATATTTGAGTACGGGAGGCGTGCGATCAGACCGCTGCGCGTGCTTATCGGGAGGAGAGCCCTTTGACCTTCATATGCCGCCCACCTCTCTCCCAAGGTCTCTATTAATGGCACCCGAGCCCCTGTTTAATGGCGTGGCTATGTCTCACTCGAAAGAGATTTAAGAGAGATAAAAGAAAATCTGAAAAGAAAATTTTGCACGGATCTTGATGTAAGATCCGACGAACCTATATAGCATATGTAAGGGCATATTTCTCCCTATGCGGTTTTCGTGATTGATGACAATGCATTTGCAGACTAATCGTGTGCATTGAGCATTTCAGAGATCTCATGTCTAGGCACAAGACGATTCGGTGCCCCCTGGAGCCTATCGAAGACGGCAGTTTTCTACGTTTCTTTTCGGTGGATTTGAGTCATTGGAAAGCCGTACTATTAAGAGGGGGTCTGCTTTGGAAAGGTTAGGGTGGAATCAACATGTACACATCTGTTCCTTTGCACCACCTTTCCTTCGCTTCATTAGAGCACCGGTCGTTTTCCCTTGTCTATGTGAAGATGAAGGCCTCCATGTGCTATAGTCTCTATGGCGTGTGGTAGTACTGCTCAAGGGAGCAGTAGTGCCGCAGCGGTCCACGGTAGTACCGCCCAGGGCAGCGGTAGTACGGCGTTGTGCAGTAGTACCGCTCCTCGCGAACGGTAGTACCCTGGCCTCTAGCCCAGAACTCTGGCACACACGGAAGTAGGTGCATAAGTAATTTTTTACTTCTGCATCCTATGTGGTTGTACCGCTCCCTGCGACCGGTAGTACCGTGCCAGATTTTCGCACAGACCGAAACTCAGTGGAAGTAGCCAGTTGAACCCAGTTGATCCCTGCCTTGCGGTAGTACCTTCCCAGCCCAGTTGAACCCTGCCTTGCGGTAAGTACCGCAAGGGCGCGCGGTAGTACCGTTCCGGCGGTTCTACCGTTCGTTGCTTAACGCAACAGGGGCTTGTCTGGTCTCTGCCGCACGAGCGGTAGTACCGCATCGCCTAGCGTTAGTACCGCAAGACCTTGCGGTAGTACTGCGTGTATGTGTGGTAGTACCGCATGTCGCTGGCTGAATAAGTGAGTAACGGTTGGATCTTTCCCCCCACTATATAAAGGGGGTCTTCTTCCCCAAGTTGGCCACCTCATACCTCCCTAAGCTCCATTGTTGCTCAAAGCTCCATTTTCGCCCGATCTCTCTCCCTAGCCAACCAAACTTGTTGATTTTCTAGGGAGTGGTTGAGAAGGCCCCGATCTTCACTTCCACCAAGAGAAATTTGATTCCCCCCACTAATCCCTTGCGGATCTTGTTACTCTTGGGTGTTTGAGCACCCTAGACGGTTGAGTTCACCGCGAAGCCTTATTCCATTGTGGTGAAGCTTCATGGTGTCGTTGGGAGCCTCCAATTAAGTTGTGGAGATTGCCCCAACCTTGTTTGTAAAGGTTCGGTCGCCGCCTTCAAGGGCACCAATAGTGGAATCACGGCATCTCGCATTGTGTGAGGGCGTGAGGAGAATACGGTGGCCCTAGTGGCTTCTTGGGGAGCATTGTGCCTCCACACCACTCCAACGAAGACATACTTCCCCTAAATTGGCATCAGAGCCTCGTCTCGTTATTAAGGACTTTGCCGTCCAAAGAGTATGGTTGATACCGTAGACGGTGGGGAGGAGCAGTCCGGTGTGAATCCGTCCTCGTCTACGGCCGATGGGCGGTCCTCGGTCTCTCATGAGGAGTTCAATGCGGCTTTGGACACATTGAAAACCTCCATGACGACCGAGGTTGAAGGCATGTTCAATAAGCTTTTAGAACGCCTTAAATTATCCACCACACCGATGAAAGTGGGTGATCCCGCTAACAAGGTGACGGATGCTAATTCCAATAAGGGGGAAGCTACGAGTGATAAAGTTCCTTTGCCTAGTGGGAGAAGTGGAAATGGCATCTTTGCCCATGTCAAACCTCCTATTACTTATGGAGGACCGGTTCCCTCCACGCATATGAATCATGTTGGTCCTCCTCCTAAGCTTGTGAAAAATGAGGATTTTCCTCTTGGGTCTATCGCTTTGAAAGTCATTTAAATCATAGTTCTACTAATCTTTGGAGAATTATTGAGCAAGGTTTCTACCCGCACGACCCAAGCAACTTCACTCCTAGAGAAGCCGCGGATCATCAATTCAACGAGTCCGCTCTCTTCATTCTCCAAGAAGCAATTCCACACAAATATATTGCGCATCTCCGACATTTCACTGTGGCCAAGGAAGCATGGAAACATGTTGTTTCTATTTACAAGGGGAGCGCAAGCATTCAACGCTCAAACTTTGAAGTGGTGCAAGATGAAGCCGATGAGTTTGCAATGAATGAAGATGAAGAACCTCGAGAGCTTTATCGGAGATTAACCACTCTCGCGGTCTCACTCCGAGATCATGGGAGCAAGGATACGGGTGACAATTGGATCAAGCGCAAGTTTCTCAAGGCCATGATACCTTACCATATGGCCATTGTAGGATTTCGGGTTCCGGCAGACCCTTGAGGTCCGAACACTGGGGTGCGTGCAGAGATCCAACCTTCCACCATCTCGCACCCCGCCGAATCGCTGGGACCTAAACTACTAAACGGAACAACACAAGAGACACGAGATTTATACTAGTTCGGGCCACCATTGTGGTGTAATACCCTACTCCAGTGTGTGGTGTGGTGGATTACCTCTTGGGCTGATGAGGAACAATACAAGGAAGAACAGCCTCGCGAGGGTCTGTTCTTGGCGGGTGCGATGAACTGCTAGGTGGTGTTCAGTCCCTCTAGCTACTGGCATCTTGATGAGGGTTCGGATCTCCTCCCCTCTCCCCCTGGGGGTGGCTACTCCTATTTATAGGCGAAGGCCCTGGGCCTCTACCCAAATATTGAGCGGGAAGGGCGCCAACAATTGGCCATTTTGAAGGGGAACAGCGGGTACACTTATCTGACTAAAGTTGGTCCTCGCTTTGCCAAAGGCTCGTGATGACGCCTGCTTGGGCTCCACAATGACTCCTTCCAGCCGTTGGGCTGGTCTTGGTCTTGTTGCACGAAACGGATGCCTTTGCTTGATGCTCTCGCTTTGTGCTTACTCCCTTTGCACCAAAGAGGAAAGGAGGACATCTGCTGGGGCTGGCGCCTCGACCGGGCGCCCTTGGTCGTCATGGCTTGCGTCATGGGCACCTCGCGAGGTACCCTGCCTTGAACTCTCCGCCTCCTCATGAGCCAGCCTGACGAGGCCGTGCCTGAGTAAGCTCCTTGTTGTCCGCCTCACAGGCTTGGCCCCTCGCGAGGGTCTTGAGCTGCGTTGATGAAGATGGGCCGTCTGGGCCTCCTTGAGCCACGCCGCAGCCGCAGCGAGCAAGTCTGGGACCCACATTCCTAGAACGCCGACAGTAGCCCCGGGCCTGGCGCGCCCGAACTTGGCCGGCGAGAGGCGAAAGGGCAAGTCGAGCGTCGCGGGCCCTAACAGCTCTGGCCTTAGGGCGCCAGCGTGGCGGTTGATTGGGCGCGGGCGGCACGGCTTCCCACGATGCCTCGGTAACCACCGGATTCGACAAGTCCTGCATGCGGAGTCGGTCATGATTACCGGTGATCGTGGAGGCCGACGGTTGGCCTTCGCCGGCTATAAATGCGAACGCGCGCGCGCCCTTCCAGTCTATACTTTCTTGTCTCTCCTTCTTCTCCATGGCTCCACCAAGGAAGTTCTCGGCCGCAGAGAAGGGGAAGGGCCGTCAGGCCGAGTCCTCCTCTCCTCCGCCTAAGTGTGGTCGAGGTCGCCCTCACAAGCATCCCGTGGCCCCCACAGCGGTCCCCCGCGGTCGTGGGGGAGGCTCTCAGCGTGGCGACGAGCGGCTGGTCATGGTCGGAGGGCGTGCCCCGGCCGCGCGTCACCCGAGACCGCGCCTCCATGCTGCTGAAGCGCTGCCGGAGTTCATGGTGCGGGCGGAGGAGCCGTCCGGCTTCCGGCTTCAGCTCCCGCGCCTCCTCCTGGGTGAGCTCCCAGCTGGCGCCCTGGGTGGCCTCTGGCTCCAGGCGGATGGCTGCTGCAGCTGGGCTTCATGGGCTTCTCTGGAGGTCTCCGCTACAGGGAACCTGTTCCTGACCCGCGGCTGGCAGACGTTTGCTCGCGCGCGCGGTCTTCGCCGCCGGTGCTCCCTCCACTTCAAGTATGACGACGACGCCACCCTCTACGTGAGGGTGTTCGGGGAAGACGGTCGCCGCATGGGGTGCTGCCACGAAGATTTACAGCTCGCGGTGAGGACTCAGCCTCGGCGTGGATGGAGAGGGCAGCGCGCGGGCGGCTGGCAATGCCGTGACTCCTCAAGCTTCACCAGCTCTTCTTCGGGTGGTGATTCTTCCAGCAGTGGCCGCGGCTAGCCCCCACGCCGCCGCGCCTGCTTGCGGGGTGGCAGCGGGTCCGCTCGCCGCTGCAACCCGGTGAAGCGCGAGAGGGAGTCCGCCTGAGCTCCGGAGACGGCTCGAGCCTTCCAAGAGGGCCGGCACGGGGCGTGCTTCACCTGCTTTTGTCCTTTTCCTTTCTTTTCTCCTGCGCAAAAAGACGACAATGTGTGGCCCCGTGGGGGCGCGTTTAGGTTAACGCCGTTAATTATTGTACTCCTTTTGTTATCCTGATACTGTTCCTTTCTGTTATACGCCCATTCGCAAGTGAACCCTAGCCGTGGCCGCGGGGGCGACCGATCCAGGCCCCGTGTTCGCGTCGTGCTGCCCGTGAGGCATGGTTAGGAGGGGTGCTCCAGCTGTGGACCAGGGCCGTGAAAACTTGAGCGATAGGGGTAGGAGCGCTCGCGAGGGCTCCCGAGGCTTCTGCCTCGCGAGTCCCCACGCAAGAGAAATCGAGGCAGGAGAGCGAAAAAAGATCGAAGAACCACGGACCAAAAGATGGCGATAGTTTCGATAAAAACTCCAAATGGGAATAACTAGTCAACTGCAGAAAGCAAATGAAAAAGCCGCGTCCGGCACCTAGTCTAGTCTTCGACGTCTTCTCACCAGCGCGGAGCTAAGTGCTGCCACTGGGCATGGGAGGGAGCCCCAGGGCCTGAGGCCGGCACTCCTGAGACTCCGGGGTGTGTACAGCCCCAACTCATTATTACGTGAGAGTGTCACGGGTGGCGAGCTTCACAGGCATTGGCCCTCTTCACAGGCTCCGGGCCTTTCTTCTGGAAAGCGAGCTTCATGGGCGTTGGCCCTCTTCATGGGCTCCGGGCCCTTTCCAGAACGCGACAGCTTCACAGGCATTCGCCTTCTTCACAGGCACTGGGCCTTTTCCAAAAAGGATGAGCTTCACAGGCATTCGCCTTCTTCACAGGCACTGGGCCTTTTCCAAAAAGGATGAGCTTCACAGGCATTCGCCTTCTTCACATGCACTGGGCCTTTTCCAAAAAGGATGAGCTTCACAAGCATTCGCCTTCTTCACAGGCACTGGGCCTTTTCCAAAAAGGATGAGCTTCACAGGCATTCGCCTTTGTTCACAGGCACTGGGCCTTTTCCAAAAAGGATGAGCTTCACAGGCATTCGCCTTCTTCACAGGCACTGGGCCTTTTCCAAAGAGGATGAGCTTCACAGCCATTCGCCTTCTTCACAGGCACTGGGCCTTTTAGGGGTAAAACCTCCGGAGGTGCTGGATGTTCCACGCGTTCTGTATAGGTACTCCCTCTTGAGTCTCCAAGCGCACGGAGCCGGGCCTGGAAACATGAACAACCTTGAACGGGCCCTCCCACATGGGAGAGAGCTTATGCAGTCCCTCCCTAGAGAGGACCCGTCGGAGCACGAGGTCCCCTACCTCGAGAGTTCTGGGGCGGATGTTGCGGCAATGGTATCGCCGGAGTGCCTGCTGGTACCTTGCCGCTCGCAGCGCAGCTTCTCGACGGCGCTCCTCCCCCAGCACGAGGGCTGTCCCCCGCATGGCATCCTGCAACGTTTCGTCGAATGCCAGGACCCGCGCGGATCGACGCTTGACCTCGTGAGGGAGGACCGCTTCGACTCCGTAGACCAGGAAGAAGGGGGTCTCTCCAGTTGGCTTGGTTGCGGTTGTGCGGATGGACCACAACACGGATGGAAGTTCGTCATACCAGCCTCGCCGCAGCCTCGGCTTCTTCTTGAACGCCCCGGTCTTGAGGCCTCTTAGGACCTCTGCGTTGGCCCGCCGGCTGTCCATTGCTGCGGGTGCGCCACCAAGCGTAGCATATCTGCGCCCCAAGGTTAGCGTAGTACGCTTTTAAAAGGTTATTGTGAACTGCGAACCGTTGTCGGTGATGATGCGGTTCGGCACTCTGAACCGGCTCACGATGCCCTTGATGAACTTGACCGCAGAACCAGCGGGGATGGTGCGGACGGCCTCGACTTCGGCCCACTTGGTGAATTTGTCCACGGCGACGAGAGTAGCGATAGCCCCTGGCGCCCGAGAAAAGGGCCCAGATGTCCAGCCCCTGCACCGTGAATGGCCAAGTGAGGGGATGGTTTGCGACCTCCTGCTGGTGGTGGATCTGCTTGGCATGGAATTGGCAAGCCTCGCAAGCCTTCACGAGTTCAACAGCGTCATTGAGCGCGATGGGCCAATAGAAACCGCTGGAACGCCTTTGCCGACGAGGGCCCGTGGCGATGAATGGTGCCCACAATCTCCACCATGTATATCTGCCGCCAGTTCCTTTCCTGTTCCTGGTGATGCAAAGATAGGGATACGCTGCTCGATCGCTTCGGTAGAGCTCTCCATCCATGATGTTGTATGCCGTGGCTTGCCGCGCCACACGCCTGCCTCCTCCTCCTTCTCCGCAAAGTTCCATGCGTTAAGTAACTCTTGAGCTCCGTGATCCAAAGATCCTCTTGAGGTTCCATCGTTAGGAGCAGGCGTGCTCTCGAGGCGGGCCACAGTGCCGGGCTCCCGAGGCAGGTGGTGAGGAGCTCCACCCGAGGCTGTGCCGTGGTTGATAACGGCGGTAGGGCTGAGGGCTTGAAGAGCCGTTCCTCAAAGACGCCCGGCTCCTGGGGTAACCTCCTTGAGGCTCGTTTGGCAATGTCGTCGGCCTCTTGATTGGTGCCGCGGGGCACGTGCTGCAGCTCCAACCCCCAGAACTGCTTCTCCATCCTGCGGACCTCCGCAAGGTAGGCCTCCATGTGTTCATCTCTTGGCTCGTACACCTTGTTGGTGAAATTGACGAGGAGTTGCGAATCACCCTTGATGATAAGGCGCTTCACCCCCAGGGCAGCGGCAGCCTTCAGACCCGCTATCAGCCCCTTGTATTCTGCTATATTGTTGGAGACCTTTTCGCCCTGCTGGAAACAGAGCTGCACGGCATAGTAGAGCTGGTCCTGAGTGGGAGATATGAGCACCGCCCCAGCCCCAGCGCCCTGTCTGGAGAACGCTCTGTCGAAGTACATGACCCAACCTTCTGGCGCTTCGCTTCCTGGGGAGAGGGATCGATCCTCGCCGGCCCTGAGGCCCGGTGCTTCTGTCCATTCGGCCACAAAATCTGCCAGCACGGCCCCCTTAATAACTCTGGTTGTGCTGAACTCGACCTGGAATGCTTGCAGCTCAATGTTCCACTCGGCGACCCTTCCGGCCGAGTTGGGGCTCCTGAGCACCCTCTCCAGGGGGTATGCCGAGACAACCTTGATCGGATGACCCTGGAAGTAGTGCCGCAGCTTGCGCGAAGCCACCAACAACGCGAGGAGGAGCTTCTGCGGCATGGGGTACCGTGCCCTCGCGAATAACCCCCGCGGCTTCTAGCTTGCGGGTCTCTTGGACGATGAAGGCCTGCTTTTGATGGACTGCCTTCTCGCCTACGCTTCACAGACGCACGCCGGGGCACACGTTGAGGTGGTGCTCAATTCGCCCGTGGGATCCCCGCCACTGATCGGGCCCCAGTGCGAACACCTTCTTGTTCGCACGCAGAACTTGACCAGGCTTCCTCCTGCTCGGGCTCGAGGTTGGCGCCTATGGTGAAGGTGGCGCCAGGACCCGCCCTCGCCGGCAGTATCTGCTTGGTCTCCGCCTTGTCCTGAGTGAACAACTGCTTCTTCTTGGTCGGCGCAGCCCCCTTGGGCTTGAGGGCTTCCGCATCGGCGGGCTGCGTTGCGGCCGCCGTCTTGAGGGCGAGCCTGAGCGCTCACAGCGCACCTTCGGTATCCCCGGGCACGGTGAGGACGCCGCTGCTCCCGGGCATCTTCATGAGGTTGTACCCCGGGTGGGTTGCGGCCATGAATTTGGCTAATGCTGGATAGCCAAGGATGGCATTGTAGGGCTGGCCAGTGGGGGCGATGTCGAAGTCGACCAGTTCCGTGCGGAAGTTGTCGTAGGTGCCGAAGGTCACCGGAAGCCGGATTTGCCCCAAGGAGCTGGATGACTCTCCTCCTACGCCCGAAAAAGGCCAGCTGGGCTGCAGCCACTCCCTGGGTATGCAGAGGAGGTTGAAGGCCTCGACTGAGAGTACGTTGAGGCCGGCGCCACCGTCGATGAGGGTCCTGGTGACGGCAACCTGGTAGATGGTGGGTGTGCAGAGCATGGGGAGCGCACCAGCCGGCGAGTTGGTGGGGTGGTCCCAGAGTCGAAGGTCAGCCCGCCGACGGCCTCCGTCTCGCCCGAGGAGCCTCGCGTGGAGGCGGCGCCACCCGGGCGGATTTAATGTCTTGACATGGCGGCCGGAAGGCGGCGCTGCGAAACCGCCAGAGGGCCGCGACGATCGGAGGAACCGGCGCGACGGGCGGGGACGAGGAAGCTGCGCGGCTCCTCCCCAGAGGTCGTGGAGGAGCGCAGGGACGATGCTTGCTGCCTGTTCCCCGCCGAGCCGGTGGCGGTGTTGACAGCGGGCGGTGAGGAACGACGAGGGCGCCCGCCGTCGGAAGCCGTCCGGGCGACATGGGAGGCGAGGGCGGCTCGGCGCTCGGCGCGAGCCCGACGAGCGTCAGACATGGTTGCGGTGGTCGGGGAAGAACGAGGCGACGAAAGGCAGGTTCCGGCGCACCCCTACCTGGCGTGCCAAATGTCGGATTTCGGGTTCTGGCAGACCCTTGAGTTTCGAACACTGGGGTGCGCGCGGAGATCAAACCTTCCACCGTCTCGCACCTCGCCGAATCGCTGGGACCTAAACTACTAAACGGAACAGCACAAGAGACACGAGATTTATACTGGTTCGGGCCACCATTGTGGTGTAATACCCTACTCCAGTGTGTGGTGTGGTGGATTGCCTCTTGGGCTGATGTGGAACAATACAAGGAAGAACAGCCTCGCGAGGGTCTGTTCTTGGCGGGTGCGATGAACAGCTAGGTAGTGTTCAGTCGCTCTAGCTACTGGCTTCTTGATGAGGGTTCGGATCTCCTCCCCTCTCCCCCTGGGGGTGGATACTCCTATTTATAGGCGAAGGCCCTGGGCCTCTTCCCAAATATTGAGCGGGAAGGGTGCCAACAATTGGCCATTTTGAAGGAGAACAGCGGGTACACTTATCCTGAAGGCGGCGCCTGCGAGCCGCCCAGGAGGGCCGCGACGAATGTCGGATTTCGGGTTCCGGCAGACCCTTGAGGTTCGAACACTGGGGTGCGCGTGGAGATCCAACCTTCCACCGTCTCGCACCTCGCCGAATCGCTAGGACATAAACTACTAAACGGAACAGCACAAGAGACACGAGATTTATACTGGTTCGGGCCACTTTTGTGGTGTAATACCCTACTCCAGTGTGTGGTGTGGTGGATTGCCTCTTGGGCTAATGAGGAACAATACAAGGAAGAACAGCCTCGCGAGGGTCTGTTCTTGGCGGGTGCGATGAACTGCTAGGTGGTGTTCAGTCGCTCTAGCTACTGGCTTCTTGATGAGGGTTCGGATCTCCTCCCCTCTCCCCCTGGGGGTGGCTACTCCTATTTATAGGCGAAGGCCCTAGGCCTCTTCCCAAATATTGAGCGGGAAGGGCGCCAACAATTGGCCATTTTGAAGGAGAACAGTGGGTACACTTATCCTGACTAAAGTTGGTCCTCGCCTGCCAAAGGCTCGTGATGACGCTGCTTGGGCTCCACGATGACTCCTTCCACCGTTGTGCTGGTCTTGGTCTTGTTGCACCAAACGGATGCCTTTGCTTGATGCTCTCGCCGCGCTTGCTCCCTTTGCACCAAAGAGGAAAGGAGGACATCTGCTGCGGGCTGGCGCCTCGATCGCGCCCTTGGTCGTCATGGCTTGTGTCATGGGCACCTCGCGAGGTACCCTGCCTTGAACTCTCCGCCTCCTCATGAGCCAGCCTTACGAGGCCGTGCCTGAGGAAGCTCCTTGTCGTCCGCCCCGCGAGGCTTGGCCCCTCGCGAGGGTCTTGAGCTTGCATTGATGAAGATGGGTCGTGTTGGGCCTCCTTCGAGCCACGCCGTAGGCCGCAGGCAGGCAAGTCTGGGGACCCCCGTTCCCAGAACGCCGACAGCCATGTCATCCATCATCCGTCAAAGGCTAGACTTCCATGCCTTGTCCTCAAGTGAAGTGTTGGATGAGTTTGTTGCAACGAGGATCTTGGACAAGACCGGCGATAATGCGAAAGAAGCCCAACCTTGCCTTGAAGGCCAAGGCTAGTGTGGAAGAAGAGGGTGAAGAGGAAGAAGAGGAGTGTTGCCCAAAGATACCAGGTATGCATATCATGAGCACATGGCTCTCGCTTCACAGCAATTTTGGAGCAAGAAGATCTCAAGGCCCAACTTCAACAAGAACAACTCAAGTGGCGCCAAGGACAAGCAACGTGTGAGGACACGCTATAATTCTGGCAATGTGAGCCACTTTATTGAGGATTGCCCGTACGAGAAGAGGGAAGACAATGGTGGCAAGCTTATCCGAAAAGACAAGGCCAAGTCCTTCCCCAACAAGAACAACACTTCACCAAGAAGACTCCTCCCAAGGGTTTGGTGGCACAAGAAGAGTACAATGAGGATGATGATGATGTAGACGGTGAGATGGTTTCCATGGCCTCCATTGCCATTGCCACAACTCCACGGGTGTCCCTCTTCGATTCACCCAACGAGAACATCACCGCCAAGTGCCTCATGGCCAAAGCCACCAACAAGGTAACCCCCAACGTCAAAACTACCATCACTAATAATCCTTCTTTGACAGATTGCATTGATGAAAGTGAGGGGTCAAAGGAGGAAGAAAATGAATTTGAGTCTTTTATGAGTAAGCTCAAGGGTAAATCCAAGAAGCACTTTGTTGCTCTCTTGGAACAACATGGTGAAGCCAATGACATGATCGAGGCTCACGAAGAAACCATCTCTAAGATGGAAGGACATAGTCATGACTATGCTGATGAGATATCGGATCTCTCTAATGCGCTTGAGGAAGAGTGCGGCCATCGTTTGGCTCTTGAGGAGTCACACAAAGATGATCATGCTAAATTAAAGAAAGGTCTTGATCATGCCCTTGTTGTATCTCGTGTGCTCAATTCCGAGAAGGCCAAACTTGGGGTTGGCCATGCTAGACTCAAGGAGGAGTTTGATATACTTGACAAGGCTCACAAGGCCTTGAAGGGTGCTCATGCTAGCCTCAAGGAGTCTCATGATCAACTCCAAGTGAATCTAAGCAAGGAGAAATCCACATTTCCTCATATGGTTTTAATTGATAATGCAAATGCTACTAACCCATGTTGCGAGCATGTGCATCTTGTGGAGGAGAATGTCAAGTTGAAGGAGCAACTTGAGAAAGGCCTTGTGTCTTGCATACAAGGTGAGAAGAACCTCAATGATCTTTTGAGCAATCAAAAGGAAGTTGTGGGCAAGGAGGGAATTGGGTTTGCACCCAAGTCCAAGAACAAGAAGAAGAATGACAAGGCCAAACAACCTCCTCCTCTCGAGCAAACCTTTGTGAAGGAGGGAGAGGATGCTTCTAAGGAGAAGAAGAACAATGTGAAGGGTGGTGCTGTCAAGAAGGGCAATGCCACTCCTTCCGACAAAGCCGACGACTTTAACCTTTCTTATGTGTTATGTCGTGCTAGTGATGGGCATGTTTATGCCAAATTTGTTGGTTCTCCTTATGAGTACATTGAATGGTCTATTTGGGTTCCTAAGACCCTTGTTACTAACATGAAAGGACCCATTACAAAATGTGTACCTAAAACCAAGCATTGATCTCTTGTAGGTGTTTGGTTCTGGTGGGGGATCATGGTTGCTCGATAGTGGAGCCACAAATCATATGACCGGAAGCAAGGACTTGGTGGTGGACGTGCACAAGATTTCATCTATGCCCACAAATGTCAAGTGGGGTGATGCCTCATCTTCTATGGTATTGGTTCTTGGCAAGGTTGTCATTTCTCATGATCTCACTTCGAGAAAGTCATGCTTGTTGAGTCCCTTGCATACAACTGACTTTCCGTTCGTCAACTTGCACTCATGAGCTTTGCCACCTTCTTTGATATTGATACCATGGCCCTCTTCTGGAGCAAGACTCTTAAAGTAGCTTTTGTTGGGCATGTCAAGAACGGTCTATATGTGATTAACTTTTCGGAGCGACCCATTAAGACCACGACATGCCTAATCGCTAAACTTGACGTGGGATGGCTTTGGCATCGCCGTTTAGCCCATGTCAGTATGAGATCTTTGCAAAGTCTTCTCAAGGGGGACCATGTCCGTGGACTAAAAAATGTTAGTTTTTCCAAAGATCGTTCTTGCAGTGCTTGTATCGAAGGAAAGCTACGTGAGAAGGCTCACCCACCCATGACTATCATCTACTCGAAGAGGCCCTTGGAGCTCCATCACATGGATCTCTTTGGGCCTCCATCCTTTGATAGTCTTGGGGGTAGAAAGTATTGTTTGGTGATTGTGGATGATTATTCAAGATATAATTGGGCATATATGTTCAAGAGGAAGAGTGAGACCCAACAAACCGTCATCGACTTTGCAAATGAAGCTCAACGTCAACATAATGCAAAGATCAACACAACACAACGTCAACACAACACAATGCAAGTATTGACTTTGCAAATGAAGCTCAACCTCAACTCTCTCCTGAGGAGGAATTGGAGCGTCGTACCGCCAAGATTGCATCCAAGCTCACTACCAGAAGATCATCTCATGATGAATGTGCTTGGAAGCTTAAGAAAGGGGTAAGCACTCATAGACAATTAGCAAACTATTGTGAACATCACGCGTTTGTTTCTTGCGTTGAACCCCAAAAGGTCTATGAGGGGCTCGAGGATCCGGATTGGCTTAATGCCATGCATGAAGAACTCAACAACTTCAAGCACAAGAAGATGTGGAGATTGGTACCAAGGCTAAAGGGGAACCATAATGTCATTGGAACCAAGTGGATATTCAAGAACAAGCAAGATGCTCATGGGATTATTGTTCGCAACAAGGCTCATTTGGTAGCACATGGCTACTCCCAAGTCGAGGGTATCGACTATGGTGAAACCTTTTCTCCCGTTGCTCGCCTTGAATCTATTTGTTTGTTGATTGCTTATGCTTCTCATCATAACTTCAAGTTGCAACAAATGGATGTGAAGAGTGCTTTTCTTAATGGTCCTATTAATGAGTTGGTGTATGGCAAACAACCCCCAGGGTTTGAGGATCCCGAGTTTCCCAATCATGTGTACCAACTCGATAAGTGAAAGCACAAGTGCTCCCTGGGTGATTTTGGTAATTAATGTAAACATATCTCTTGTTGGACTAATGTTTTCACCTAGTATATTTTAGAAAGTTCAACAATGGGAGTGGCATGGACAAGAGGATGTGGAACCCCTCCAAGATGCTAAGGATAGAAGATTGGCAAAAGCTCAAAAGCTCAGGACACTACATTTTTCATGTTAGTGATCCAAGATCACATTGGGTCCATAGGAAAGCCAATACTATTAAAAGGGGGTGAGGTGTTGCTTAATGGCTTGCTTGCTCAAAGTGCTTAGTGATATGCTCCAAAGCCCGCAACCACTTTCTCTATTCCACATATGTCCCAAACCAAAAGTCGAACTCGGCCCCATCGATTTGATCTATCCGGCGCCACCGAGTTCATTTGACATAGTCACTGCCAGAAACCCTAATCAGTTCGGTCTCACCGAGATGGGATTGCAAACTCTCTATTGCCTGTTGCAATTATTGCGGTCCCACCGAGATGTGCAATCGTTCCCATTGAGTTTGCATGACCAACTCTCTGTTTTGCTTATTACCAAAATCGGTCCCACGGAGTTTGTGTAATCGGTCAAACCGAGTTGAGGTTTTACCCTAACCCTAGCACATCGGTCCCACCGAGTTGACATGTCGGTCCCACCAAAAATCCTAACGTTCACATTTTGAACTAAATCAGTCCGACCGAGTTTCTCGAATCGGTCTCACCGAGTTTGGTAAATTGTGTGTAACGGCTAGATTTTGTGTGGAGGCTATATATACCCCTCCACCCACTCTTCATTCGTGGAGAAAGCCATCAGAACGTGCCTACACTTCCAGCATTCATTTTCTGAGAGAGAACCACCAACTCATGTGTTGAGACCAAGATATTCCATTCCAACCACAAGAATCTTGATCTCTAGCCTTCCCCAAGTTGCTTTCCACTCAAATCATCTTTCCACCAAAACCAAATCTATGAGAGAGAGTTGAGTGTTGGGGAGACTATCATTTGAAACAAAAGAGCAAGGAGTTCATCATCAACACACCATCTATTACCTTTTGGAGAGTGGTGTCTCCTAGATTGGTTAGGTGTCACTTGGGAGCCTCATCAAGATTGTGGAGTTGAACCAAGGAGTTTGTACGGGCAAGGAGATCGCCTACTCCATGAAGATCTACCCTAGTGAGGCAAATCCTTCGTGGGCGATGGCCATGGTGGGATAGATAAGGTTGCTTCTTCGTGGACCCTTCCTTGATGGAGCCCTCCATGGACTCGCGCAGCCGTTACCCTTCGTGGGTTGAAGTCTCCACCAGCGTCGATGTACGATAGCACCACCTATTGGAACCACGCCAAAAATCTGCGTGTCTCCAATTGCGTTTGCACATTCCAATCCCATCCCTTTACTTTCTTGCAAATTGCATGCTTTACTTTCCGCTACTCATATACTCTTGCCATGCTTGCTTGAAATGTATTGTGAATGTTGAAAATTGTGCTAGAACTCCACCTTAACTTGAAGAACTTAAAAACTGCTACTTTTCCTTGTCGAGGGTCTAATCACCCCTCTCTAGACACATCTTCTCGATCCTTTCAATTAGCATCAGAGCTTTGGTCTCCATTGCTTTGGTTTAATCACCATTGGAGGAAGATGGACGAGTCTACATTGGGGAGTCTTAGACATAGAGTGCCTATACTTGATGGAGAGTTATTTCATGAGTGAAAAAATGAGATGCTTGAGATTTTCAATGAATATCATTTGAACAAGTACATTACTACCCCTTGTGCGCGTCTTATTGACCCCTTGCATCCTACCCTTGATGAGTCTATTGACATGATTCGTAATCTTAGAACTGTCAATCTTATCACTAGAGGATTACCTAGGAACTTCATTGCTAGCTTGCCTGGTCTTGATTGTGCTTACACCATATGGAGATTTCTTGAGGAACGATTCCCAAATTATTCCTTGCAAAACTTAGATGAGATTCTTCACAAGTCTATTGCTTTGAGTAAAATGAATACGTGTGATCCTAAGTTTGATGATTGCCTATTTGAGCTTCGTGACCTCATGCGTGCTAAAGGAGATGTTGGAATCATTCGTAATATCATCTCCGAAGCCATTAGAATTCATAAAGATGAACACTGTGATGATCACTTAGCTAATGAATCACTCTCTCTAGGAAATGATCAATCACAAGACGATGTTTAACATGGATACCATGATAAGGATGATGATAGTGACTTGGATCTCGATGAGTCTATGAGACACTTTGGTCTTATCGATAATCTTCGCGGCTACATGGATGGAGGAAAGGAATGGGTCCTTGATAGTGGACGTACCGATCACATGACCGAAGACAAGGATATGTTTCATGAGCTTGCTGAAAACGACGGCCCTCGAAAGTATGTCACTTTTGGTGATAACTCAAAGGGTAAGGTGGTTGGCCTTGGTAAGGTAGCCATCTCACATGATAGCTCCATAAAAAATGTCATGCTCGTTGAATCTCTTGGCTATAATTTACTCTTTGTATCTAGACTAACCGATTTTGGTTTAAATAATGTCCTATTTACTGAAGTAGATTGCCAAGTGTTTCGTAGAGACAATCATAAAATGGTCTTTACCGGTATACGTAGAGGTGATCTTTACATTGTTGATTTCACTAAAAAGGCTCAACCTAGAACTTGCTTAATTGCTAAATCTTCTAAAGGTTGGTT
The DNA here is from genome assembly GCA_021605205.1 of Aegilops longissima. Taxonomy (NCBI): domain Eukaryota; kingdom Viridiplantae; phylum Streptophyta; class Magnoliopsida; order Poales; family Poaceae; genus Aegilops; species Aegilops longissima. Next base: position 432,405,350 of record CM038681.1, on the reverse strand, counting down.
ATGGCATAAAAGGTTAGGTCATGTGGGCATGCGACATCTTGATAAGCTTATTAAAGGTGATCATATCCTTGGAGTTAAAGATGTTATATTTGACAAGGATAGACTTTGTTGTGCTTGCCAAGCAGGAAAACAGGTTGAGTCTCGGTGGAAACTCATTTGGTCTAGTCATAGTCGATGATTTTTCAATATTTACGTGGGTGTTCTTTCTTGATGATAAATCGCAGGTCCAAAAGATCTTCAAGAACTTCGCTAGGAAGGCCCAAAATCAATTTGAAGTGAAGATCAAGAAGGTTCACAGCGACAATGGAACAGAGTTCAAGAACGCAAATGTGGATACCTTTCTTGACGAAGGGATTTCACACGAGTTCTTGGCTACGTACACACCTCAACAAAATGGAGTTGTTGAGAGGAAGAACCGGACTCTTATTGAGATGGCGAGAACGATGCTTGATGAGTACAAGACGCCAAAACACTTTTGGGTGGAAGTGGTTGAGACAACTTGTCATGCAACAAATCGCTTGTACCTTCACAAGCTACTCGGCAAGACAGCAAGCTTCTCACCGGTAACAAACCCCAAGTTGGATACTTTTGAGTATCCGGCTCCAAGTGCTATATTATTGATAAGCATTGTCGTTCTAAATTTGCTCCTAAATCTCATGAGGATTTCCTACTTGGTTATGGCTCAAACTCTCACACTTCTTGTGTCTACAACAATTTCACCCGAAAGGTTGAAGAGACGGTAGATGTGAAGTTTGATGAATCTAACCGCTCGCAAGTAGAGCAATTGCCAATTGATGTAGGAGACAAAGACCCTTCGGAAGCAATCCAAGACTTGTCTATTGGCAAGATTCGTCCAACGGAGGTGAAGGAGAGTACCTTGCCCGTCCAAGTGGAAGCTTCTACCTCAGGACAAGGTAAACCAAGAGTTGACACGGAAGCATCCACAAGTGGGACACGCCAAGATGAAGAAAACAAGGAAGCACACCAAGATGAACATCATCAACCTCCTTCTCCACCTCGACAAGAGAACGCCAACGTCAACAATGAAGAAGGCCAAGAAGAAGAAGAACATGATGAAGAAGATGTTCCACCACGACCCAAACAAAAGCTCTCACGAGTTAGAGCAAGAGTTTCACGAGACCTTCCCGTTGAACAAATCTTCAATGATATCCAAACCGGGAGAATTACTCGCTCTAAAACTCGTTTGGCTAATTTTTGTGAACATTATTCATTCATCTCTAGCATTGAACCTATGAAGGTTGAAGAAGCATTGGAAGATCCGGATTGGATAAACTCAATGCACGAAGAGCTACACAATTTCAAGAGGAACCAAGTGTGGACATTGGTTGAGAAGCCCGACAACAATCACAACATCATTGGTACCAAATGGGTGTTTCGCAACAAGCAAGATGAAGATGGACAAGTTGTACGCAACGAGGCTCGTCTCGTCGCTCAAGGCTACACTCAAGTCGAAGGTATGGACTATGGTGAGACATATGCCCCTGTTGCTAGACTTGAGTCCATTCGCATCCTACTTGCCTATGCAAATCATCATGATATCACCTTCTACCAAATGGACATTAAAAGTGCTTTTCTAAATGGTGAAATTGAGGAGTAAGTTTATGTTAAACAACCTCCCGGCTTTGTTAATCCTAAGAAACCCGACCATGTTTACAAACTTCACAAAGCTCTTTATGGTCTTAAACAAGCTCCTAGAGCGTGGTATAAATGCTTGACCAAGTTCCTTATTGAAAAAGGCTTTGAGATTGGAAAAATTGATTCCACTCTTTTTACTAAAAGAGTTAATGGTGAATTATTTGTGTGCCAAATTTATGTTGATGATATCATATTTGGTTCGACTAACCCTCATTTCAGTGAAAAATTTGGAAAGCTAATATCGGAGAAGTTTGAGATGTCTATGATGAGTGAACTCAAATTATTTCTTGGTTTACAAATCAAGCAAACTAAGGAGGGTACCTTTGTCTCTCAAACAAAATACACCAAGGACTTATTCAAGAAGTTCAACATGCAAGAATGCAAAGGTATGAATACACCCATGCCTAATAGTGGACATCTTGACTTGACTAAGGATGGCGAACCGGTTGATCAAAAGGTTTACTGCTCTATGATTAGTTCATTGTTATATCTATGTGCCTCCCATCCCGATATTATGCTAAGTGTGTGCAGGTGTGCACGATATCAAGCGGCCCCCAAAGAATGTCATCTTAAGGTTGTGAAAAGGATAGTGAAATACTTAATTCATACACCAAATTTTCGCATTTCGTTTCCTAAGAGGTCTTCTTTTGATCTTGTTGGCTACTCCAATTCGGACTACGCCGGTGACAAGGTTGATAGAAAGTCCACTTCGGGTACTTATCAATTTCTTGGTAGATCTCTTGTGTCTTGGTCCTCCAAGAAACAAAATGTAGTATCCTTATCCACCGCATAAGCGGAATACATTGCCACCGGTTCATGTTGTGCTCAATTACTTTGGATGACCCAAACTCTTAAAGATTATGTGATCTATGTGAAACATGTTCCATTGCTTTCTGACAATGAAAGTGCTCTTAAATTGCTCATAATCCCGTGCAACACTCTCGAACTAAGCATATTGAAGTTCGTCATCATTTCATTCGAGATCATGTTGCTAAAGGAGACATTGACCTTAAGCATGTTCGTAGCGATAAGCAATTGGCGGATATATCCACCAAACCGCTTGATGAGAAAGTATTTTTCCATTTGAGAGGTGAATTGAACATCATTGATGCCTCAAACTTGGAGTAGAAACTCCATTTGGATGCATGCAAGGCATGAGCCATTACATGACTAGTCCTTGATATTTCTCTTATGATGATGATCATATGTCTTGGATCTATACTTGTACCCTTGCATGTTATATAACCCTTGTAGGTACTTGGCTAAGCCCAACTCTATGAGATTGCAACTCACTCATATCTTGAGCAATATCTACATCACCAAGTCTCTACAATATGGTGGTTGAAGAAAAGGAAGCATATATCGTTTCAACATATCCTTTGACAATCTCTATATATCAAATTTCATTTGGTATCAAACTTCATGCTTGTCATTTTGGATATACAAGTGCTCTTCCTTGCAAGACTAACCCATGTAGGTAGATGAACTCAAACTACAAGTGGTGCTCCCAACCACTGATGAGCTACATCAACCTTGAGCATCCTACACAAGTTCAACTACATGATTAAGATCAACACCACCACCCAAGGTATGTCATTCCGTCTTAGAGAAGCTTTACCCCAAGTCATGGGTCAAAGCAGCTCAACAAGATGTGAATACATCAAAATGCTTAAACGAAAAATGGCGACCCCATTTTGAGCTTAAACGATGAGTATGACCCATGATCAAGTGCCTTCACTTGACTCCTAAGTCAATATACTCTAACATAGGTGACTTTGTCGCCGACCTATTCTGGATGAAGTCTCTAGTGTTTCTCCGTGTTCTTGCATTTGTCTCATGCATGTCTGTTTCCCCTTTCAAAAAAACTTCATCTAGATTTCTTTTCTTTTATGTTCTGCATTCCCAGCATCCAATTCTTGCAAATCCTTCAGTTAATTCCTTGCAAATCTTTGTGACATCTTATTTGCCAAGTGAGCTGAGATGACAATTGTTCTCTCTGTGTTGAACTTGGACTTACCGGTTTGTATCTTTCGGTCAAACCAAATCACCTCGGTGCCACCGAAGAAAAAAAAATCGGTATGACCGATTTCAATGCTGAGAAGACACTTTGCCATCTGCATCCTGCACATTCTTCCAGCTCCACTCTATGATTCTTGTCTTCTACCTGCATCACATTCTACATGCTGCTTTGTTATGTGACTCAAGCACCAAACCTACTCGACTCACACTCCAGAAGAACCCTTCTTGGAAATTGATGTCAAAGGGGGAGAGAGAGATCTCATCAAAGCTTAATCACATCAAAGGGAGAAAGAGAGCCCATATGCTTGGTATTCAAGAGGAGAGAAGTCACATGTCTTCAAGAGGGGAAAGACATGTTAGTATGTGTTATACTTATTGATTGTTTTTGTTCTGATTTTGTATTACCCTATCTTCTCCCATTATCCAATATCAGATTCAGGGGGAGAAAGACACTTAATGGAAGAAAATCTTTGGAAGTCATTGCATATCTTTATTCCTTGGGGACATGTTACTATCCAATAGAGTACCTAGTACTCACTCTCTACATGTCATCCCAATTTTGGTACTCTTGTGGTTTCCTGCTCTTGTTTAGTAGATGTTCCTGTGTTATCTAACCCTATTTTCTCAGGTTCATTTCTTCCTAAGTACGCTCAAGAACACAAGGTAAGTATATGCATCACACTCATGTGCACGAGGATCTCTTGCTAATGTACATATTGTTTGTAAGAAGGACTCGTGAACATGGAGGTACACTTCTGTCGGATGTGGGGTTCCGGCAAACCCTTAAGGTTCGAACGCTGGGGTGCGCGGGAAGTCTTTCCCTCCTACCGATCTACGCTCTAGCTCGCTAAGATCTTGCAGACGAACTCGATGAACTCACAACACAGAAAGACACGGGGTTTATACTGGTTCGGGCCACCAATGTGGTGTAATACCCTACTCCAGTGTGTTGTTGGTGGATTGCCTCTCGGGCTGATGATGAACAGTACAAGGGAAGAACAGCCTCCTGAGGTCGAGGTGTTCTTGTGCGTATGAACTTGTGGTGTGTGTGGGTTCAATGGTGGTTCAACCTCTTCGGGATCAGTTGCCCCCTACTGTGGTGGCTGGTCCTATTTATAGAGGCCCTGGTCCTCTTCCCAAATATCGAGCGGGAAGGGAGCCAACAACAGCGGGCAAATTTGAAGGGGGACAGCCAGTACAAGCTATCTTGACAAAAGCGATCTCCACTTGCGAAAAGCTCTGGGGTGACGCCGTCTTGGGCTCCACGATGACCTCCGCCTTGCCATCCTCCTGGTCTTGGTCTCGTTGCACCAATATGGAAACCTTTGCTTGATGCCTTGGTACTCTTCGCCTACGCTGGCCTCCTTAGAACCAAAGAGGAAATAAGGACGCTGCGCGCACCGGTGCCCGCCTGGCACCGTACGTCATGGCTCACGTCACGAGAGCCTCATGAGGTTTGCCCCGCCTTGATATCTCCGCTCCTCGTGAGCCTGCCTAGCTAGGCCACTCCAGAGGAGGTCTTGTGTTGTCCGCCTCGCGAGGCTTGGACCCTCGCGAGGGTCTTGGATGCCTTGTTGATGAAGATGGGCCGTACATCCCGCTGCTTAGCCACGCTGTGGGCCGCAGGCAGGCAAGTCTGGGGACCCCCGTTCCTAGAACGCCGACAGTAGCCCCCGGGCCCAAGGTGCGCTCGGGCTTGGCTTCGCGGCGAAGCCAAGGGTCAAGTTCGGAGCATCACGGGACCCAAAAGCCTGCGGCCTCGGTTGACGCGTGGCGGTTGATTGGATGTGGGCGTCTCCGCTTCTCCACACTGCCTCGGCAACTGCATGTCTTGACAAGTCCCTGCGACATGCAAGGATAACCATCATTACCTGCGATCATGGGAGACGCCGGTTGGCCTTCTCTTGCTATAAATGGGGAGAGGGGTGGAGCCCCCGTTGCCCATCTCTTCCTCGCTTGCTTGCTTCTTCCTCCTTGCTCCACTGCTGAAATCAATGGCGCCCATCAGAAGGTTTTCCACCGAGGAGAAAGGAAAAGCTCCTCGTGACGATCCGGGGCCAATTCCGCCGAAGAAAAGGTCGATCCATTACCGTGATGAAGCATCGATGCAGGTGGTGACGAGGCCTTGGTGCGAGCGGCCTCTGCCGGGGTACCCGCTACCCTTTTACGCCCGAGTTGAGGGATCGGGAGGTAGGAGCAACGAGCAACGCCGCCCACGCCGCGACCAGGGTCGCTGCACCACGGCGCCACGTGCCATTGCCCCTGGGGTCCACGCAGCTGACTACGGAGGCGCCGGTACTTGGTGTGGCTGACGAGGTCCCAGCTGCTCCGAAACACGCAGTCTCCCAAGCCCTGGTGATGATGTCGCTTCCTCCTAATGCTGCATCTCCACTTCCTGGACCTTCTGCTCCCGCTGCCGTCTTGGAGCGTGCCCTTTCGGAGATGACCCAGCTGCAGGCGGATCTCCTGAGCGCGGAGCCGTGCCTGGTGGCCGGGCGTCTGGAGCTGGCCTCTGGCTAGCTTCACTCTGATCTAGCAGTTTGCGCGGCACTGGGCCAGGCTGCTGCGGCTTCCGAGAAGGAGAAGCAAGGCACCGCCAGTGCTGCAGCCGATCGTGAGGCGGCGCTGAAAGACGCCAAGGCCGCCCGTGACCGCTGCCAAGAGCTAGAGGGCGAGTTGCAGAGCCTGCGCGACAAGCACGCCGAAGAGGTATGATGCCGCCAGGCGAAGGAGGTGGAGATGAAAGCCCGGGAGGAAGCCGTCATGAACCGTGATGCTGAGCTGGCGGAGCTGGGGAAGAAGCAGGCTGCCGAGCGCAACCAGTTGGAAGAGTTGGAGCGGAAGATGGGGACGAGGGAGGCCGATCTTGATGCCAAGGCGCAAGTCCTAGCCGAAGACAGCGCGGCCTTCGCTGATCTCGAGAAGAGGTCTCGCACGGTGCTGAAGACGCTCTATGAGCACGGCCTGGAGAAGCCTCTGGACCCAGACGAGTACGGCCCCGCCCAGCTGCTTCCTGTCGTGGTGAAGGCGCTTGAGGAGGTCGTTGACGGCCTCGGTCCCATGGCAGAGGCAGAAGCTCGCATCCTGTCTTCGGCTGCACTGACTCGGGTCTTCAGCCATCCGCACCTCCGCGACCCCAACGCTCGCCTTGACGAGCTGCTAGAGCCTGTGGCTGAAGATCAAGACGAGGCGGCTGCCGCGGCTGTGCGGGATCAAGTGTGTCACAGCCCCAGATCGGCCTTGCTTGACTTTGCTTGCTTATCATGTCATCATGTTTAAATTTCTAAGAAATTTGAAATGGGGATTGCTCAAACCCTAGCACCAGATCAAATCAACTAGGTTCAAATAAAAATATTCTCAATGAACCCAAAATGCTCTTCAGAAAACTTCATTATTTTTGGATTGGTCTAGAACCTCTCTCAAAAATGGTGCCCATTTTCCTAGGCCATTCTGGATTTTTGAATTAAATCATTACTTATTTGCATTTGGGCATTTAAATACTATAAAATATTTTAAATGCTCAAATAATCCCAAACTGAAATGTTTACTGTAGGATATATTTCCAACAGTGGTCATGAGCAGTTATATGATTTTTGGGATTGATTTAGTATTTTTAATAAAGCCACAAAGCTGCAGAAAAATAGAAAACAGAACAAATTTAAAACAGAGCAGAAAAACTCACCTGGCAGCCCACTTACCCGGGCCTCACTTGTGCTGGCCCAGCCCACCTGGCTCGGTGCCAGTCATCCCTAACCTCTGCCAGTAGGCAGAGGCGGGACAGTGCACGCGCGCGCGAGGCGCCACGCCTACCTACCTGCTCGCCTGCCTCACCGAGGCGCCTCGAAGCCCCTCCTCGGCGCCGCTCTGGACCCCCTGGCCCCTCTCCTCTCTTCCTGCCCCGTCTCTCTCCCTCTCTCTCCCGAACCCGAATGCAGCCGTCGCCACCGACGAGCACCGCCGTGGCCACAACCATTGCCTCGCCTCGTCGTTGCGCCCAGAGGCTCCGCCTCGACCCCCTCGTCCTCTCCGCCGAGCCACAAGACGCCGGACGCCCTGTAGAGCCGCCTTCGCCCTCGTCTTCCTCCTCGGGCACCCGAGATCGCCGTCGTTGTTTCGTCGTCACCAAGCCATCCCCGAGTCCACTAGCCTGCTCTGCGAGTTCACCGTGAGCACCGGAATCTTTCCCCTCTCTCCCCTGCCTCGTTTGCATCGCGTAGCTATCGAATCCGCCGGAGCTGAGAGCTCTTCACCGCCGGCCATGTCGCCGACGTAGCCACCGTTGCCTAGAGCTGCAACCGAGCACGCGGCCGTGCTCAGTGCACCCCCAGGAGGTCGTAGCACCCCTCTTTGCCTCCTGCTATGCTCCCTAACCCCGAAATCCAGTTCACCCGAACGCCGGCGCCGCCTCGAGCTCGTTTCCGGCGAGCTCCGGCCGTCCCCGCTGCCGCCGCATGCCGCCTTGGATGCGGGCGAGCCCCAGCTCCCCGCGCGTGCCCTCCGCTGCTCGATTGGGCGCTGGAGGAGCAATCCCGAGCCCTCCGCCGCGTTCGGCCTCGCCGGCGGGTTGACCGTTTGACCGCCGGTGGTTTAGGCCCGGTTGACCAGGGGATTTGACCTCCCCTGGGCCTATGACATGCGGACCCCACCCCGGCTAATTAATCTAGTTTAACTTTAAACTTAATTAGTTGACCCAAATTAGTACTAACTAAATTAGATTAGTTTAACTAACCACTGACACGCGGGCCCCATAGGTCAGGGTTTGACCTGGACCGCCGCATTTGACCCGCTGACGTCATAGTGACGCAATGCTGACGCAGTAACTTATTTTCTGGATTTATTCTTATTCAGGAAATTCCAGAAAATAGCTCAAACTTCTAAAATTCATAGAAAATCAACCGTAGCTCCAAATCAAATAATTTATATATGAAAAATTATCAGAAAAATCCAATCTATCCATATGTACCACTTTCATGCATGATTGACCAAGTTAACCTCACTGAATAGGATGAATCATGATTAGGGCAATTTATGAAATAGCATTTGGAGTTGGAGTTTAAACTGGTTTGAATTCCACTTCAACTAACTTGGCTTACTGCTGCATTAGCTCAAAACACCAGCATATTGCCATGTCATTATCATGCATCATATATGTGCATTGCATTGATTGTGTTCTTCCTTGTTTGCCGGTGTTTGTTCCCTCTCAGTAGACGACGCACCGACGATGAGTTCAATGACACCGATGAAGAACTATAATATCTTCAGAAGTGCCAGGCAAGCAAAACCCCCTTGTTCATTCCGATATAATCCCACTCTCTCGCTTCTGCTCTCTTTTACTGCATTAGGACAACAACGATTTATCTGTTACTTGCTGCGGTAGCTGAACCCCTTTATCCTCTGCATGACCTGTCATTCCACAGTAAATAGATGAAACCCACTAGCATGAGTAGGAGTTGTTTGAGCCCTGTTGTGCCTACTCATTCATGCTTGTTTGTCATGCCTGCTACTGCTTAGAGTCGAGTCAGGTCTGATTCATCGGGAATGAATCGGAGGTGTGTAAACATGTCCTACTGTTGAGTGCTAAGGTGTGAACACGATTTGGTAAAGGTAGCGGTGAGAGGCCATGTAGGAGTACATGGTGGGTTGTCTCATTGCAGCCGTCCTCAGGAACTGAGTTCGGTGTTTGTGATCCATGAAACAGTTACTACCACGCATTGGGCCCGAAACCAATGGACCCTCTCGGCTTCTTAACCACCCTTGTTCTCTGTCCGGGAGTTGCAACTAGTTTCGGTGTTTGTAGGATATGTGTTGGAGGTCGTATGCGTGGCTGACCCTAGGGGTGGGCTATGATGCGGTAGATACACCGTGGCCGGTGTAATCAATGCCCGTTTAGTATCTCGGGAACCCTGCACACATCGTTCGGGGCCGTATGGGAAACCTCGGCCGGACTCCCTGCGGATGGAACCTGAATAGGCGATAAACCTGGATTAGAGACTTGAGTGTTTTGGTAGGCTGTGGCCGACACCCACGTTGGGCTTCCGCTTGAAGGTTGCCAAGTACATGTCATGTAAACGGCGGTAAGTGGTGAGAGCGTGTGTGAAGAAGTACACCCCTGCAGGGTTAATATGATCTATTCGAATAGCCGTGTCCGCGGAAAAGGACTTCTGGGTTGCCTATATCAGTTCATAGACAAGTGAAAGTGGGTACTCTAAAATGCGCAAGATAAGCGTGAGTGCTATGGATGGCGTTCTCATAGGGAGACGGGAGCGGGTCCATAGTGGTGTATTGATATGGTGAATATGTGGACTCGTGTGCGCCACCTCAAAAGAGTTACTTGCAGTCGTAGTTCAGGTTAGCCACCGAGTCATAGCTGGCTTGCTGCAGTCAAACTCCACCACCCCCTTTGTTGATAATGACGCATATGTAGTTAGTTCTAATGTAAGTCTTGCTGAGTACATTTGTACTCACGTTTGCTTATTTTATGTTTTGCAGAGAGACGTCAGTCTCGCTAGTAGTTCCGCGTGGACTTCGACGTTTAGCTTGTTACCTCAGCTACGATCTTGTGCCCTCGGCAGGATCTGGTAGATAGTCAGGCTTCGCAGCCTTTTTCATTTTATAGTTGTCTGTACTCAGACATGTTTAGCTTCCGCTTGTGCTTTGACTTGTATGCTCTGAGTGTTGGGTCATGAGACCCATGTTTGTAATATCTCGCTCCTCGGAGCCTAATGAATAAATATTTGAGTCGTAGAGTTATGTTGTGATGCCATGTTGTATTTACACATATTGAGCATATTGTGTGTATGTTTGAAATGCTTGGTATGTGTGGGATCCGACAATCTAGTTGTTTATCCTTGGCAGCCTCTCATATGGGGAAATGTAGTCTCGTGCTTCCTGAGCGATAGTAGTCCGCTACAGCCCGGTTCACCGGAGTCCTGCTAGCCCAGCACTACTGCTTTGGACACTTGACTGGCCGGCATGTGTTTCACTTCGTTCCTATGTCTGTCCTTCGGGGAATGTCACGCGGTGATATTCGAGTCCTGCCTAGCTTTGCTACAGCCGGGATACCGAGTCCTGTTAGCCAAAGGCTACAGCCCGAATTCATACGTTGATGACCGACATGCTCGATGTGATTCATGTATGCCTGTCCCCATGGGTTAGTGCCGCTTTGGGTTCACGACTAGCCATGTCGGCCCGGGTTCTTTGTCATATGGATGCTAGCGACACTATCATATACGTGAGCCAAAAGACGCAAACGGTCCCGGGGCCATGGTAAGGCGACACCCGTGGGAATACCATGCGTGAGGCCGCAAAGTGATATGAGGTGTTACCGGCTAGATTGATGTGACTTGGAATCGGGGTCCTGACAGCGTTGGTATCAGAGCCTGACTGCCTGTAGGATTACCAAGCCAAACTGGTCGAAGTTGAGTCTAGAAATGCTTTAGTTATGTAAGGGAATTGATTGTGGAAGGGAACGTAAGGCTCTTTTTACTCCATATACCTCATGGCCCTCTGATCTGAGTCATCCTCTTATCTTCTACGGGGTTTGTGAACTAGGCTTCTCATCTATCTATCAGGATGACGTGTTACTAATCCATAGACCTTTAAGATTGTTGGTTTTAAGTCTCAGTTCAGTTTTTACTACTTCCGTATGTTCATAGCTGGTCTCAGAATCTTGATATTGTGATGTTGAGTCGTTATGCCACCATTTTGCATGATGTCTCAAATCTTTTTGAGCATTTACAGCCGTTATGCTGTCCGAGTCATCCCAGGTTTCTAAACTATCTGATGCATTTGCAAATCCCTTCCTCCCGTTCCTGATGTCTTTTTGGGCCAGATTAAGCACACTAATCGGTGAGTTGAGGTACCCTACTGCCTTGACATATATGTTGGAGTTATTATTATGACCCTAGGTGTCTAGAGTATCACTTAGTAATCCAGCCATGCTTTGTGTTCCCAGTGTGATGATTCTGGCCATTATTCTCGAAAGCATCCCGTGATGCAATTTAGTTAGTAGGTATTCTATTCATGGGTTCTTGAACCCGAGATTCACCCTACTTCATGTTGTTAGTATTTGCTAGTTCCTTTAGGATATTAGTAACCTTGCGACAGTCCTCGAGGTCCGTGGTATTTCCTTCTTCCAAATACTATGAACTAGTTATGGCAGAAGTTCTTTGAACCAAAAGATCACAACCAGAGTGCTCTTGAGGAGTACTCCATTCATATTGTGACTCTGCCAGTCCTACCTTCTCTGCATGGGTTATCCGGAAGAAATGTTGAGCTTTGCTAGACATACTAATCTGTTCATCCACAACCAAGAAGGCTATATGTTCCTCGAGTTGTTCCTCTTTAGTTGTATTCTGACCCCCGTCTATCAATTGATAGTCAAGGGTATGTGTGCGATCGTGTTTGTCGATGCCTATTATCCTTGTGGTCCGTCAAGCCATTCTATTCTGGAATGACTAGGAGAAACAAACTCCAGTACCTCATCCATATCTAGGATTGGGTCAAAGTAGTTGTATTCCGCAGATTAAAATGCCATCCCAGCTTTTGAGTCTGTTCCACCTGGAGTGTTACCATCTTTATGTCAAGAATGTCATGAGAATTGCACCACGTCATGAGAATTGCACCACCTCTTATGAATTATTAACGCAGTGATACTTCTCACCATCATTATTCGTTCCTCGGTCCCGTGTTGTTGTAACCGGAATGTCGACAAGTGAATTGTGGTATGTGAAATCGATACGCCTAGCAACCCCCCTTGCTTGGTAGTAAATGGACAATATTCTCATTCTTAGCGTGTTGGTTATTGAATCATCATCCTAAGATTAATCGTTCTACCTAGTCCTTATTTCTGGTGCACTCTTCGATCTATGAGTTAGGATCTTGTCAAGTCCTCACTCATTTGATCATATCGTCTTGCCCTCAAAAGCAAGATTGTTCTCGAGCTTAGTAACATACCGGTGGTTCGTGACTTTCCAAATATCTTCTTAGAAGTGTTACCGGGTTGTTTCCTGACTGTTATGTTGAGCTCGTGATCAAGTTGGTTTCTTGTGAACCACCCTTTCTCCAAGAATCTGTGTTGGATATCCTTGAGCTAGTTGGTTAGGCTAGACAACAACTTGGAGAGTTGGAAGATAAAAGCTTGCCTAACTTAGTTCATCTCTAAGGGATATCTTCTGTGTGTATGTGTGTTGAAGAAAGATGATATCTCCATTGATCGGTCCTCGTGACCAGTTGTTGGATCTGTTGTCTTGCCAAAATTTTGACTTGAGTATGGGCTATCGTCAAGTCAAGTCAGAACAAATGATATTCATAATGTTGTCTTACTCGTGGTTGATCCCTCGGGCATACACCATTATATCTTTGGTCTGACCAATACTATCACCGTGTTCACATGATGGTGGAAGTCCAGTGATATGGAAATTCCGATGAGTTGTTGTTGAGCCCATCAGCAGCATTTTGTCTCCCCCATGATTCATGTTGAACATCAACCTAGTGTTGGAAACTTGTGTAAGCATTTCTTCGTGTTCCGTTCATGAAGCTTATGCTTGGATGGAAGAAGTGACTTCCTTTAATTCACGTGCATTAGGTGCAAGTTGCCGCCATGAATTTGAGAAAGGTTTATTTTGTTTCCCTTGGAATCATCCCAAGTCAGTCATGCATACATGCGAAGTATTCTATGGGTTGGTAGATTAATTACCTCCACTCCATATGTGTTCCTAGCACACCAAGCCACTGACTGATTTGTTGTAGGAGAAGGAGTTAAGTGCTAATCCATGGTAATGCACAAGACTTCGATATCCTCGAAGATGGTTCCCCACCTGAACTTGGTAGTGTTTTATCATAAGACTACCGTGTGGTCATGCTTGTCTGAGACAGCGTGTTCACATGTGTTTAGCAGAACCAGCTCATGTTTTGGAGCTTGCTACCTTGGTTCATTCCTCGTGAATCTCGCAATGCCATCTCGTCGAATTGTGTTGCAAACTTTCCTTTCAGACATGCTGAGTCTGAAGTATCCTACTACTAACCAGATCTGAATCTCAGGCAGATATGATGGTTAGAACATTTCCAACAGTTGCATCTTGTTCCCAGCTTGCACCGCCATTGTGCCAATTCCCCATGGGCTGCCTTTCTCGGTAGTTGCTGTCCAATATTATCTTCAAAAGTGGACCTACCATGGGTCCCATCCATTTCCGATGATAAGCAAATCATCCATTGCGTTGTCTTCAACAAGGTAGTCCACATCACCCACTCTAGTTCGAGTATGTCATTCTTTCGAACTCCTTCAAATGATCGATTGTGAATGCCTTAGGGTGGTTTAAAGAGTTTCAATGATCTCCGGATCAAAAGTAATTCTTTTTGCCACCTAAGGGCACAACTCTACGAGTCACCTTTCCTAAGGTGTCCCGTTATGGAATCATGGCAATCATCTCCTTGTTACTTTGAAACCATGCACCATTTTACTTAAGCGTGGAATGGTTGCCTACCAATTTGAACCTTCGTCATCCATTTCTTTACCATCATTCCTAATGTGTGTTTGGTATCTCAACTCAAGAGATGTTCTTACGTCTCACTCCATGAACTGATCTTGAGTTGCTCGATCTTCAAGAAGATTAAATCCTGTAGGGTTTCCCCCTCTTTCTGTTGTCGTGTCGAGTGAAGTTCTCAAAAGCAAAGACGTCAAGATCAATATGAAGCAATGAATCAACATCTTGGAAAGGGCAGTTGGATCGTGAAGATCGTGTTAGCTTGTGACCCCTTTGACTTCTTACCTCACGTCTTGAATCTCGGGACGAGATTCTTTTTTAGTGGGGGTGAGCTGTCACAACCCCAGATCGGCCTTGCTTGACTTTGCTTGCTTATCATGTCATCATGTTTAAATTTCTAAGAAATTTGAAATGGGGATTGCTCAAACCCTAGCACCAGATCAAATCAACTAGGTTCAAATAAAAATATTCTCAATGAACCCAAAATGCTCTTCAGAAAAGTTCATTATTTTTGGATTGGTCTAGAACCTCTCCCAAAAATGGTGCACATTTTCCTAGGCCATTCTGGATTTTTGAATTAAATCATTACTTATTTGCATTTGGGCATTTAAATACTATAAAATATTTTAAATGCTCAAATAATCCCAAACTGAAATGTTTATCAGAGGATATATTTCCAACAGTGGTCATGAACAGCTTACATGATTTTTGGGATTGATTTAGTATTTTTAATAAAGCCACAAAGCTGCAGAAAAATAGAAAACAGAACAAATTTAAAACAGAGGAGAAAAACTCACCTGGCAGCCCACTTACCCGGGCCTCCCTTGTGCTGGCCCAGCCCACCTGGCTCGGTGCCAGTCATCCCTAACCTCTGCCAAGAGGCGGCGAGGCGGATAAGCCATCGCCGAGGCGCCACGCCTACCTACCTGCTCGCCTGCCTCACCGAGGCGCCTCGAAGCCCCTCCTCGGCGCCGCTCTGGACCCCCTGGCCCCTCTCCTCTCTTCCTGCCCCGTCTCTCTCCCTCTCTCTCCCGAACCCGAACGCAGCCGTCGCCACCGACGAGCACCGCCGTGGCCACAACCATTGCCTCGCCTCGTCGTTGCGCCCTGAGGCTCCGCCTCGACCCCCTCGTCCTCTCCACCGAGCCACAAGACGCCGGACGCCCTATGGAGCCGCCTTCGCCCTCGTCTTCCTCCTCGAGCACCCGAGATCGCCGTCATTGTTTCGTCGTCACCAAGCCATCCCCGAGCCCAATAGCCTGCTCTGCGAGTTCACCGTGAGCACCGGAATCTTTCCCCTCTCTCCCTTGCCTCGCTTTGCATCACAGTAGCTATCGAATCCGCGAGCCGAGAGCTCTTCCCCGCCGCCATGTCGCCGCCAGAGCTACTGCTGCCTAGAGCTGCAACCGAGCAGCGGCCGTGCTTTGCACCCCAGAGGTCGAGCACCCTCTTTGCCTCCTGCTGTGCTCCCTAACCTCAAATCCAGTTCACCCGAACGCATGGCGCCGCCTCGAGCTTCGTTTCCGCGAGCTCCGGCCGTCCCCTGCTGCCGCAGATGTCAGCTTGGATGCAAGCGAGCCTCAGCTCCCAGCGTGCCCTCCGCTGCTCGATTGGGCGCCGAGGAGCAATCCCGAGCCCTCCGTCGCGTTCGACCTTGCGCGCTAAACGCCGGGGGTTGACCGCTTGATCGCGGTGGTTTAGGCCGGTTGACGAGGATTTGACCTCCCGGGCCTATGACATCGGACCCCACCGGCTAATTAATCTAGTTTAACTTTAAACTTAATTAGTTGACCCAAATTAGTACTAACTAAATTAGATTAGTTTAACTAACCATCGACACGCTGGCCCCATAGGTCAGGGTTTGACCTGACCGCCGATTTGACCCACCGACGTCATAGTGACGAATCTTGACGATAACTTATTTTCTGGATTTATTCTTATTCAGGAAATTCCAGAAAATAGCTCAAACTTCTAAAATTCATAGAAAATCAACCGTAGCTCCAAATCAAATAATTTATATATGAAAAATTATCAGAAAAATCCAATCTGTCCATATGTACCACTTTCATGCATGATTGACCAAGTTAACCTCACTGAATAGGATGAATCATGATTAGGGCAATTTATGAAATAGCATTTGGAGTTGGAGTTTAAACTGGTTTGAATTCCACTTCAACTAACTTGGCTTACTGCTGCATTAGCTCAAAACACCAGCATATTGCCATGTCATTATCATGCATCATATATGTGCATTGCATTGATTGTGTTCTTCCTTGTTTGCCGGTGTTTGTTCCCTCTCAGTAGACGACGTACCGACGATGAGTTCAATGACACCGATGAAGAACTATAATATCTTCAGAAGTGCCAGGCAAGCAAAACCCCCTTGTTCGTTCCGATATAATCCCACTCTCTCGCTTCTGCTCTCTTTTACTGCATTAGGACAACAACGATTTATCTGTTACTTGCTGTGGTAGCTGAACCCCTTTATCCTCTGCATGACCTGTTATTCCAAAGTAAATAGATGAAACCCACTAGCATGAGTAGGAGTTGTTTGAGCCCTGTTGTGCCTACTCATTCATGCTTGTTTGTCATGCCTGCTACTGCTTAGAGTCGAGTCAGGTCTGATTCATCGGGAATGAATCGGAGGTGTGTAAACATGTCCTACTGTTGAGTGCTAAGGTGTGAACACGATTTGGTAAAGGTAGCGGTGAGAGGCCATGTAGGAGTACATGGTGGGTTGTCTCATTGCAGCCGTCCTCGTGAACTGAGTTACGTGTTTGTGATCCATGAAACAGTTACTACCACGCATTGGGCCCAAACCAATGGACCTCTCGGCTTCTTAACCACCCTTGTTCTCTGTCCGGGAGTTGCAACTAGTTTCGTGTTTGTAGGATATGTGTTGGAGGCCGTGCGTGGCTGACCCTAGGGGTGGGCTATGATGCGGTAGATACACCGTGGCCTGTGTCTGCAATGCCCGCTTAGTATCTCGAACCCTGCACACATCGTTCGGGGCAGATGGGAAACCTCGCCGGACTCCTCGGATGGAACCTGAATAGGCGATAAACCTGGATTAGAGACTTGAGTGTTTTGGTAGGTCAGTGGCCGACACCCACGCTGGGCTTCCGCTTGAAGGTTGCCGAGTACATGTCGTGTAAACGGCGGTAAGTGGAGAGCGTGTGTGAAGAAGTACACCCTGCAGGTTGATATGATCTATTCAATAGCCGTGTCATGGAAAAGGACTTCGGTTGCCTATATCAGTTCATAGACAAGTGAAAGTGGGTACTCTAAAATGCGCAAGATAAGCGTGAGTGCTATGGATGACGTTCTCGTGGGAGACGGAGCGGGTCCATAGTGGTGTATTGATATGGTGAATATGCGGACTCAGCGCCACCTCAAAAGAGTTACTTGAGGTCGTAGTTCAGGTTAGCCACCGAGTCAAAGCTGGCTTGCTGCAGTCAAACTCCACCACCCCCTTTGTTGATAATGATGCATATGTAGTTAGTTCTGATGTAAGTCTTGCTGAGTACGTTTGTACTCACGTTTGCTTATTTTATGTTTTGCGAGAGGCGTCGGTCTCGCTAGTAGTTCAGCGTGGATTTGAAGTTTAGCTTGTTACCTCAGCTACGATCTTGTGCCTCGGCAGATCTGGTAGATAGTCAGGCTTCGCAGCCTTTTTCATTTTATAGTTGTCTCGTACTCGGACATGTTTAGCTTCCGCTTGTGCTTTGACTTGTATGTTTCGGTGTTGGGTCATGAGACCCATGTTTGTAATATCTCGCTCCTCGGAGCCTAATGAATAAATATTTGAGTCGTAGAGTTATGTTGTGATGCCATGTTGTATTTACACATATTGAGCATATTGTGTGTATGTTTGAAATGCTTGGTATGTGTGGGATCCGACAATCTAGTTGTTTATCCTTGGCAGCCTCTCATATGGGGAAATGTAGTCTCGTGCTTCTTGGCGATAGTAGTCCGCTCTGCCCGGTTCACGGAGTCCTCGCTAGCCCAAAGACTACTGCTTTGGACACTTGATCGGCGGCATGTGTTTCACTTCATTCCTATGTCTGTCCCTTGAAAATGTCACGGTGATATTCGGTGTCCTGCCTAGCCTGCTACAGCCCGGGATACCGGAGTCCTGTTAGCCCAGTGCTACAGCCCGAATTCATACGTTGATGACCGACATGCTCGATGTGATTCATGTATGCCTGTCCCCATGGGTTAGTGCCGCTTTGGGTTCACGACTAGCCATGTCGGCCCGGGTTCTTTGTCATATGGATGCTAGCGACACTATCAGATACATGACCCAAAAGACGCAAACGGTCCTGGGCCATGGTAAGGCGACACCCGTGGGAATACCGTGCGTGAGGCCGCAAAGTGATATGAGGTGTTACCGGCTAGATCGATGTGACTTGGAATCGGGGTCCTGACAAAGTGGGGGCCTTGCTGAGGAGGTTCTGTGGCTTTGTCTCCGCTTCTCTGTCCGGCGTCGTCGACCTTGCAGCTGGTGGTGAAGACCAAGCCGATCACGAGGGAGCGCCTTCCGCAGGCGTTGGCGACGTCTAGAGGTGACCCACAGCCATTCTTCCTGTTCCGTTCCTGCGACATGTAACAGGCCTCGTGGAGGCGTTTAGACTTTTATTTGGTATTGTTAGGACAATATGCTTGTAATATTTACTTCGAGATTTTGCGATTCCCTTCCTATTTGCTTTACGTTCTGCGTCAGCAGAGCCCGGCCCCGCGCATACCTCGACCGCCATTGGGCCAACCGGAGACTAGGACGGACCAACGAGTGAGGGGCTACGTGACCAGTTAGGCTCCTGAGTCGTGATGCTTAGGAGTCCCCCTTGACGCACAAACAACATATAGGGAGAGTTCGCGGAGATAGATTAATGTTCTATGTCGGCAGAGCCCGGCCCCGCGCATACCTAAACCGCCACTGTGCCGACCGGAGACCAGGACGGACCAAGGAGTGAGGGGCTACGTGACCAGTTAGGCTCCTGAGTCGCGATGCTCAGGAGTCCCCCTTGACGTGCAAACAATCCCATACCTGCCCTCGCCGAGGCCTCGGGAGGGGCGCACGATGCCCAAGTCTGAGGGACCTGGTTGGGTGGCGTGCGCTTGGGCAGGACACGAGCGCAGCCCCCGTGCCCATCCCCCATGCGCGGCTTTCCCGAGGGGAGGTGTTGCGGTAAGGCTGGCTGCTCAGCTCTGGGCTCCCTGAGGTTGGCACGACCGTGGGGTCGCCCTCAGTAGTTTATCACCAGCGCGGAGCATAGTGCTTCCGCTTGTGCATGGGCATAGCCGTTCCTCGGCAGTGTCGTCAGACAGCGCAGAGCATGGTGCTTCCACTTGGGCGTGGGATGGAGGCCCCCCTCCGGGAGGAGCCCTGTAGGTGTCAAAACCGGCGGATCTCGGGTAGGGGGTCCCGTACTGTGCATCTAAGGCGGATGGTAACAGGAGGCGGGGGACACAATGTCTACCCAGGTTCGGGCCCTCTCGATGGAGGTAATACCCTACTTCCTGCTTGATTGATATTGATGATATGAGTATTACAAGAGTTGATCTACCACGAGATCGTAGAGGCTAAACCCTAGAAGCTAGCCTATGGTATGATTGTTGTTGGTCCTACGGACTAAACCCTCCGGTTTATATAGACACCGGAGGGGGCTAAGGTTACACAGAGTCGGTTACAATGGGAGGAGATCTACATATCCGTATCGCCAAGCTTGCCTTCCACGCCAAGGAGAGTCCCATCCGGACACGAGACAAAGTCTTCAATCTTGTATCTTCATAGTCCAACAGTCGGGCCAAAGGATATAGTCCAGCTATCCGGATACCCCCTAATCCAGGACTCCCTTAGTAGCCCCTGAACCAGGCTTCAATGATGATGAGTTAGGCGCACAGATTGTCTTCGGCATTGCAAGGCGGGTTCCTCCTCCGAATACTCCATAGAAGATTTTGAATGCAAGTATAGTGTCCGGCTCTGCAAAACAAGTTCCGCATACCACCGTAGAGAGAATAATATTTCCACACATCTAATCTGCCGACCATTTTTCATAACGTGACGTATTGCCACGGTTTGGTCATGACGAACCGTCTTCCTCCATCAGCCTGCCACTGCACGTTTTGTGAGGCGATTTATTTGGCATGTCTTGTCGAAGCAGAGATTGTGTCCCCCTTATTACGGGATTCTCATCAATACGGACGTGGGTAACCCAATCGTGCCCTTTGATATGACTCCCCAATTCTAGGCAAGTCCCAAACGGCCACGCAGAGGACGCTTGATATTCACTTGTCGGCGTTCTGGGAACGGGGTTCCCCAGACTTGCTCGCTCGCGCTGCGCGGCGTGGCTCAAAGGAGGCCCAGTGACAGCCCATCTTCATCAACGCAAACTCAAGACCATCGCGAGGCCAAGATTCATGGGCGGATTTACCAAGAGCTTCCTCGGCGCGCCTCGCCGGGCTGGCTCATGAGGAGGCGGAGAGTTCAAGGCGGGTACCTCGCGAGGTGCCCGTGGCGCAAGCCATGATTTACCAAGGGCGCCAGGCGAGGCGCCAGCCAGCAGCGCGTCCTCCTTTCCTATTTGGTGCAAAGGGAGCAAGCGCAGGCAAGAGCATCAAGCAAAGGCATCCGTTTCGGTGCAACAAGACCAAGACCAGCCCCAACGGCTGGAATGCAGTCATCGTGGAGCCCAAGCCGGCGTCATCACCAGAGCCTTTGGCAGGCGAGGACCAACTTTAGTTAGGATAAGTGTACCCGCTGTTCCCCTTCAAAATGGCCAATTGTTGGCGCCCTTCCCGCTCAATATTTGGGAAGAGGCCTAGGGCCCTCATCTATATAAGTAGAGCTAGCCACCATAGTAGAAGGCCCGATCCTCTCTCCTCTCGCGCGGCATTTTGGCATCCAGAGATACAGATAGAGACCCGATCCTCGAGCTAGAGCGACGGGACGCCACTTAGCAGCTCATCGCACCCTCGCGAGGCTGTTCTCCCCTGTATTGTTCTTCATCAGCCCCATAGGCAATCCACACACCACACACTGCAGTAGGGTATTACACCACGACGGTGGCCTGAACCAGTATAAATCTTGCGTCTCTTGTGTTGTTCTTGCTAGTAGTTTAGGTCCCTGCGATTCGGCGAGGTACGAGATGGTGGAGGGTTGGATCTCCGCGCACCCTGTAGTTCGAACCTTAAGGGTCTGCTGAACCCGTAATCCGACATTTGTGCGCCCGTAGGTGCGCCGAATCTGCCTTTCGCCCCTCGTTCTTCCCGACCACCGCAAACCATAAACGGCGCTGCGTCGGGCTCGCGCCGAGCGCCGAGCCGCTTCGCTTCCCACGCCGCCCAGACGGCTCCGCCGGCGGACGCCCTCGTCGTTCCCGTCACCTGCTGTCAACGCCGCCACCGCCCGGTGGGGAACGAGCAGCAGCGCCGCCCCAAAGCACTCGCCCATGAGGCGGACGGCCGTACCGCCTCGCCGCCGCCACCCCCGCTGGTTCTTCGTCGCGTCGCCCGCGCTGCCATGGAGGCCCGAGCAGCACTCATCGCGCTAACGAGCACCTGCGCTACGCTTCTGCCGACGACGCGTAATCGAAGAATGGCTCGACTGCGTCGCCGAAGCTCGTCTGCGCTGGGAGGCGACCCAGCGCCGTCCGTCTTGCTGCACCGCACCCGCCCAGCGGCGATGAAACTCCGGGCGCTCAGCCGCCTCCTCCTCAAGACGGCACTGGCACCAGGCGCGCGCCTCTGGCGGAACCCGTTTGCCAGCGCCGCGCTGCAAGAGCAAAGCTGCCAAGAAGTTCCTCGCCCGAAGAAGCTGCCCGAGCGCCCCGCCTAGCACGCCAAGACCTGCGCTGCCCCCAGACGCGGGCGCAGGGAGGCCTGCAAGACCAAGCTCTCTGTCGTCCGAGGCCCCCAGCGGCCACGGCGGGCTGCCGCTTCACCACCGAAGCTGCGCAGCGTCAGCGTAGCCCGCCAAGTTCAAGCCAGACCTGCCTCCACGCTACGACGGCACGGCTGACCCTACGGAGTTCCTCCAGCTCTACGAGCTGGGCATCGAGGCTGTCAACGGAGATGAAAAGGTCATGGCGAACTGGTTTCCCATGGCGCTCAAGGACGGAGCCCGCACTGCTCTGAATCTGGCCCCGGCATGATCTCTTCTGGGCCGAGATGCGACTCCGCTTCATCGCCAACTTCCGTGGTACTCGCGATCGCCACCCGCCGTGAGCGACATGCGCCGGATCAAGCAGCAGCCGGGAAACCCCAAAGTACATCCAGCCTTCAACAACGCACGCCTCAAGATCCCTAGGGTAACGGAGGAGGCCATCATCTCTGCTTTCTCCGACGGCGCGCGAAGTCAAGATGAAGGAGGAGTTAGCGATGCATGAAGATCTGTGCACCTCCCCGAGCTGTTCAACTTGGCGACCAAGTGCGCCCGGCTGAGGAGGGTGCCTCTCCTCCTCGAGCTGCCTGCGCGGATCCCAAGAGAAGAAGTCCAAGGCCAAGGATGTAAGCGCAGGGGCTGCCATGCTCATGCGTCAACCGGACACCAAGCGAGGCGAGATCAGCCCGAGTCCTCCAAGGGCAGCCGGTACTGCGGTACCACGACCTCCACACCCACAACACCAATGAATGTCAAGAGCTCCGGCCGTCGTGCAAGGAAGGGTCGGCAGACGCCTGAGCGCAGCGACCGGGCTACGGCCGAGGAGGAGGAAGGAATGCAGGACGCTGGGAAGACAGCGGCCCGCGCCAAGGGTGGCGCGACCAACCTCGCAAGGACCGCTGGAAAGACCCACCTTGCGAGGGGGGCAGGAGGGATCAGCCTCGTGAGGATCGTCCGCAAGGGAACGCATGCCTCCCTCCGCTGCCGCCACCGCCAAGGAGAATCAAGACCGCCATCGGGACGAGGGGCTGGGGCTTCCAGAAGCGCGCGATCGATCGCCTCCTGGCGGAGCTCAAGCCCGACCTCTCACCGCATCTTCAAGCAGTTCGCCCGTGAAGTGAATGCAGTCCTCCCCAAGCTCGAGTCCACGCGCCCTCTCAGGTGGTCGGCATGCGCCATCACGTTCAGCTCAACGGATCAGCTCAAGTGCGCAGCCACAGCCGGAGTTCTCCCGATGCTTTGCTCCCCAATCATCAGCAACGTGATGGTCACCAAGACCCTCATCGACGGTGGAGCAGGGCTCAGCGTCCTGTCCGTGGAGACGTTCAACAATCTTCAAGTGCCCTACCGTCAGCTTCAGCCAACCATGCCCTTCTCCGGAGTCACCGACGGCTCCACGGTCCCGATCGGGCAGGTCCGCCTTCCTGTCACCTTCGGGGCCCGCGACAACTACCACACCGAGCTCATCGACTTCGACGTTTCCCACATTCGCCTGCCGTACAACGCCATCCTCGGGTACCCAGCGTTGGCCAAGTTCATGGCCGTAACCCACCATGGCTACAACATCCTCAAGATGCCAGGAAGCGGCGGGGTCATCACGGTGCCCTGTGAAGAGAGAGATGCAGTGTGCTCCCTGGAGCGAGCTTTTCAGGCCGCATCGCTGGAAGACCCAGTGAGGGAGTTCCGGACTAGGTGGTGTCCGGATAGCCGAACTATCATCATCGGCCGGACTCCAAGACTATGAAGATAGAAGATTGAAGACTTCGTCCTGTGTCCGGATGGGACTTTCCTTGGCGTGGAAGGCAAGCTTGGCGATACGGATATGTAGATCTCCTACCATTGTAACCGACTCTGTGTAACCCTAACCCTATCCGGTGTCTATATAAACCGGAGGGTTTTAGTCCGTAGGACGAACAACAATCATACCATAGGCTAGCTTCTAGGGTTTAGCCTCGTTGATCTCGTGGTAGATCTACTATTGTAACACACATCATCAATATTAATCTAGCAGGACGTAGGGTTTTACCTCCATCAAGAGGGCCCGAACCTGGGTAAAACATCGTGTCCCTTGTCTCCTGTTACCATCCGCCCTAGACGCACAGTTCGGGACCCCTACCGAGATCCGCCGGTTTTGACACGACATTGGTGCTTTCATTGAGAGTTCCTCTGTCGTCGCTGATAGGCCCGATGGCTCCTTTGATCATCCACAACGACACGGTCCAGGTGAGACTTTTCTCCCTGACAGATCTTCGTGTTGGCGGCTTTGCAATGCGGGCAATTAAGCCCCCATCCGGAGCAGATCGAAGCTACGCCCTGGCCGTCGTGTCAGATTTGGAAGCGTAAACTATACGGCCTATATCCGCGGAGACTTGATCTTCGACGGATTCGAGCCCCACCAAGCGCACCGCCTTTGTGTCGATGGGCATGATCTAACTCGCAGCGAACAAAGGCCTCGAGGCCGCACCAAGATCCGCCCGCCCTTAATCCGGAGCCGGATTCCCCGACCGAGGACGAGTGGTTGGACACCGCGGGGCTACAATCTCTCGGGCGATCGAGCGAACACCATCCCTGCCCTTTGCAAAGACTCCGACTCGGTATTGTAGACTCCTATCCCGAGTCCGAACCTCCGCGCCTTTGCCGGTCGAATCGGTTGGGCGCCCATTATGGAGTTCACGGCCAGGACATCTTTCAAAGACTCGCCTTTTGGCGACATCCTGAATTCACTAAAGTCTCTCTTTATCCGGAGAGCCTGGCCGGACTACGGTCGAAGGTTGGGATACGGTCGATGAAGAAATTCGACACCCACCCACCACCCACTTGGTAGCCGCTTGCCGACGACCTAACCGACATGTTAGACTACGACTCAAGACATCGACGGTATGGGCGGCGATGCCGGAGATTTACCAAGACCCAGCGCCTACAGAGGCACCGGAAGGCCACCTCGTAATACGACATATACATGGTGGACATCCCAAAAGATGGGAACGGCGATGGAACAACGGAGGATGACCCTCCAAGAAGCAGCCTGCGCGGCGTCGGCCAGCGCCGCTCTAAATCCCGCCACAGCAAGAATGAAGATTCCGGCACCGGAGCTAACAATACACCGGACAACGCCGAAGACAATCCACTCCAGCAAGATCCATCGCAGGAGGATGAAGACGCCAGCCCTCAAGAGAGCGGCGGAAGAAGAGGTAGAGGATTATATGCCTCCCTCCAAGACGGCAAGCCTCGACGACAAAGGAATTAAATCGTGCACGAGAATCCTGTCCGAACAAGAGCGTTTTAGACACAGCTTATGGCCACGGCGAACAGCCTAAAGAAAAGCAACAACAGCTTAGAGCTGATCAGATCTGCTAGCCGACGGATGGACCGAAGTCCTCGCGGCCAAAGAGCATGAGCTCGAACGCCCCTCGAAAAGCTACCCTAAACGCAAGTTGCTCCCTAGATTAGAGGAGGAGGCTTACGAACCCGCATCACCAGGAGACAATACGGCTGACTGACCACCCCGTGGCCGCGACAGAGAGGCATCTAGGCCCTTCACTAGAACCGTACCCCGGCATCGCTCAAAAGGCACTTGGCTAAAGGGGAACGCTCCGGACCTGCGAGATATATTGGAGGACAAGCCAAGACAATCAAGATCGATCTATGGATCGCGTGGGCGCCCCACGGTACGTGATTTACAACCGTCAGCGGACACGATAAGTCCGCCGGGCCGAACAAAACAGCACCAAGCTCTTTTGAGTCTCCGTCGTGATATCGCCCGAAGATAAAGGCGCCAGACACCCACTATGCTTCATGAGGCGAAGTAATGGATCATCAAATCCCAAGGGTTTAAACCTGTCAATATTGAATCCTATGATGGCACAACAGACCCGCGGTTTGGATCAAGACTATCTCCTTCACATCCACATGGCCCGCGGTGACGATCTTCACGCCATCAAATACCTCCCCTCAAGCTTAAAGCACCAGCCCGGCATTGGCTCAACAGCTTGCCGCCAGAGTCAATTGGGAGCTAGGAGGACCCGAAGCCGCATTCCTCGATAACTTCCAGGCACTTATGTGCGACCACCGGACGCCGATGACCTAAGCCACATAATTCAGCAGCCAGACGAATCGGCGAGACAATTCTGGACACGGTTCTTAACCAAGAAAAACCAAATCGTCGACTGTCCGGATGCAGAGGCCCTCGCGGCCTTCAAGCATAACATCCGCGACGAGTGGCTTGCCCGCACCTAGGACAGGAAAAGCGAAATCCATGGCAGCCCTCACATCACTCATGACCCGCTTCTGCGGGTGAAGACAGTAGCTAGCATGCAGCAACAACCTCAAAGAAAAATTCGGCAGTCCGGACTTCAAGGACCAAACGGCAGGCAGCGTCAGTAATAAAAACAAACGCCGCACTAACGGCGCATAATATTGAGGATACGGCAGTCAATGCCGGATTCAAAGGCTCTAAACCCGTCAGCGGAAAAGCCATTCAAACGAACTACTCCGGGTCCGTCCCAGTTTGGACCGAATACTCGACCGCTTGTGCGATATACTACGGCACCCCGAAAAGCCAGCTAACCACACCAACAGGGACTGTTGGGTATTCAACAGCAGCATGTTAATTGCCAAAAACAATGACAAGGGGCTGCATAGCGATAACGAGGACGAGACCCAACCGCCGAACAATAGAGGACAAAAGGGTTTCCCCCCACAGGTGCGGACGGTGAACATGATATACGCAACCCACATACCCAAAAGGGAGCGGAAGCGCGCACTCGAGGATGTCTACGCGATGGAGCCAGTGTGCCCGGTTCAATCCATGGTCCTCCCGCCCGATCACTTTTGACCGAAGGACCACCCCACCAACATCCGCCACGGCGGATTCGCCAGACCGTCCTAGACCCAATCGCCGATGGATTTCACCTAACCGAGTCCTGGATGGGCGGCGGCAGCCTGAACCTGCTTTACTAGGATACAGTGCGCAAAATGGGCATAGACCCTCAAGGATTAAACCTACCAAAACGACCTTTAAAGGCGTCATACCAGGTGTAAAGCCAATTATACAGCTCAATTATACTGGAAGTGGTCTTGGATCCCTGATAACTTCGAAGCGAGGAGTTAATCTTGACATAGTCCCGCTCCGCAGCGGCTATCATGCCTTGCTCGGACGTATCGCGCTTGCAAAGTTCAACGCGTGCCGCACTCACGCATACCTCAAGCTCAAGATGCCAGCCCTCGAGGAGTCATTACGGTCAACGGAACACTCAATGTTCCCTCCGCGGAGAGGAACATACACGGCTGCTCTCATGGCGAAGTGCAATGCAGCCTCTTAAGGCAATTATCGAATCCGGCCGTTAAGCGGCGGACACAGCCAAGCGCCGCCGGAGTAACTTACAACAAGACCACTCAGCACGCCCGAGCAGCGCCAGCGATGCGGCTAACCCCAGCTCTGCGAACGCCAGCAGGTCCTTCCCAGACACCATTACGCTCAAGATACCATGGGCATGGGGAGGGGCACGACCACAATATACCCATATGCGGCTCAACCACACAAGGGGCTCTCAAGTGTGCGTTCCTTTTATTTTCTTTTTACCTTTTACTTTTTAAACACAGACTCCGTTTGTCGGAAGCCTGTCCGGCAGTTAGACTGCCGAACTCACGATGCAACAGCCAGGAAGGATAAAGGCTACAACGAATATACAGGTGGTCTCCATTACGCAGCATTTTCATACACCAATCTGCAGCCTACCCCTGAAGGGGACATGTTTAAACAGTCTCCTACCTTGCTTATCGCACTATTTGTATCGCTCGCATTCGTAGCAGCACTTATTGAATAAAACAATGCAGCACATTTTTGCTTATAATTGCATTTCTTTTTCATACATATGTTCATTCACGACATGTTGCATCCAGACACTTTGGTACGGCAAATATACACCGAGGGCTTATGTTTCCAGCGTTATGGTGTGATGAGTCCTAACACTTTCACAAGTGCGACACCCGAACTTATAGCACTATATGCATCGGTTCAATCATGTCTTGGGTCAACAGTTGGGTTTGCCCAGCTCCGTGTTTTGGTACCTTACGCTCTGTTATATCGGCTAAGGTAGCACCGGAGAACCACTGCGACACGCCCAGCCTCGGCTGGGTTAACGCCTGGAGAAAGCTAAACCGACCGCCATGATGAGGCGAGAGACCGTCGCTGTTCGAGAGGTTTTCAAGTCCTTAAAGACTTACGCCGCTTAGAGCGAGGAGCCGGATACTGTCCGGCCAAGGCGTGATAGCGCCCCAAATTCGGCCTTCCAAGACTAGGCTTCACCAAATTTAAAATTATAGAATTCTATGGCTAAGTGAGAGTGTTCAAGCATTATAAGTCCGTTGCCTTGTTCGTTGTGTTGAGCGCCTCCTAGATGGACCCAAAATGGGAACAAGAGCGCCAAGTTTATCCCGAACACCCCAGACTGTGGCATGGGGGCTGAAGCCGACGACTTGCCATCTCTCGATTTGATAAACAGCCGCATGTAAGGTAATATTTTAAATTAACAAGCGTTGCTTAGCGATATGAACTAAGTTTTCAGCAAGCAGGATAACAAAATGCGAGTCTACTCAAATATTACATCTTTGGAGCACTCACCCGCAATAGTGCGGGCGCCCTTCAAACACACTCTTATAATACATCTCGGGCGTGCGATGCTCCTTGCCCTCCGGTGGCGGGTCCGTCACGAGCCTGGCATCCATTTTGCCCCAAAGCACCTTTATGCTGGCAAGGCCCGACGGCACCTCGACATAAGCGGAATGCTTGATAACTTCAACCCACGGGCACGCCTCCACCAGCGGCCGCACCAGGCAAGTAGCCCTGTGCATGGCCACCTTAGGCCACACCCAACTATAAGGCCCTTCATGGCCTGTTCGTCAGCTTTGTGGAGATCGACCACTGCTTCAATGGTCTCTATAGGCACTGGATGTCCGGCCTCAAGATACTCGAGACCAAGACCTTCTCCGCTGATCTCCCTCCTCGGCTGGTAGAATGCGGCAGCATCGAACACGCCATGAGGAAGCTCATGAACGCCTACAGAGCTCCGGACCGGGTAAGCAACAGGTAACTAACACTCACATGCTTACTCTGCATGAAAAATGCCTTACTGTTGCTATTTTCTTCACCGCTTCCATCTCCTGGAGGGCCTTGTAGGCTTTGGCCTTAGCGGTTTTGGCACTCACAAGAGCCGTTGCAAGCTCAGACTCGAGTCTTCAAGTCACGCCTCAAGTTCTCATGTTTTTCACGAGATCCTCGAGCTCTTGCTGCACTCCGCCACCCACGCCTCCTGCTTCTCTTGCTCGGTGGCTCATGTCAAGCAGCCACCACCTCCTTCTGTGGTCGCCACCTCGTTAGCGGCCCCTACAATACCCACGCTATCCTTGTCATTTTTCTTGCAAACAAATCCTTTTCTCAGAAGGTACAATTTTCATAAGGTATTACTCACCTTCTTTTTCCTCGAGCTGCTTCTTGGCATGGCCGAGCCTCGCTCTCGACCGCCGAGGTTTTTCTTCAGTATTGACCTCCAGCCATGCAAGGGAGGTCAGCAAGACAGCCTGCAATCCCATATTGACATATTTTGATGACTCCTGCTTATCTTTCTAAAGATCCTCGGTCCGGCTTTTCTTCCAACACCAAACCGAGCATCGGGCTACTGCCTATGCGGTACCATTTACATATGTTGAAATTCTTACCTCAAAGCCGGTTAGTAGGCTATTGCAGTGCTTGGTCAGCCCGCCTTGGCGAGCTGAACTTTCAATCACCGCACTCATAACACGCGGTGTTCTTGGTGGAGGCGCCATTGAGCGCCTCCAGCATTATCCGCACCTCCGGTTGGACGGAGGCAGCCGGCATCTCGGTCTTGCCCTTCTTACAAAGGGGTTTCCCACGGACTCGAGCTACTGCGTGGCCTCCGGGCTGAGTCCGTGCACAGCCCAGAAGGTGTCTCGACACCTCCGGGTCTCCTCTCCGGTGGGTCCTTTCGATCCCACTCAAGGCCGCCACCAGACGGGAGTGGAGGCAGTGGAAGGGAATCCATATCCGACGCACTCCAAGGACCCGCCGACGAACGGGAAGATCATCCTGGGGGACTGCAGGTTGTATGCGGCATTAGAAAGACGTTATGTGGCGAAAACAAAACCTTGAGGTTATTCGGGAGTCCGATACTTACGATCTCGCCTGGGCTTGGCCCTTGATGCCAGCCTGCTGCGCCACATCGCATCAAGTGAGCAGTCCGGAGGAAGAGTTTTTCCTTCTTGACCCTTCGGCCTCCCTTGTTGGGAGGCCTTCCTTTTTCCTCCTTCGCTGGGAGAGGCTTTCTTCTTCTCCCCTCACCTTGGTGGAGGAGTCGGCCTCGGATTCATCATCCGATAGCACCTAAAACGGGAACTCTTCCGAGTCCTCGTGGCTGCCTTTCTGGTTTTTCTTCTCCGCACCACGGGTGCCGAGCCAGCAGCCCTCTAGGCGGGCGTCTGCTGGGTCCTCTCCGCAATGGGGCCGGACAGTAATCCGCTCGCCTCGCCAGCCATTCCTATCAAAGGCAAGGAGTTTAGATCCCGTGATAGAGCCAAACTATGGAAAACAAGTGGTGAAATCACTTACTGGCCACTGGACACTTGAGCAGAATCCGCGATCTTCGGTAGCGGATGCGGGAACTTCGCGCCTTTTGAATAGCACCTTCCGTACATCTTCATACGAGTGTCAAGAGCCCGCCAGGGTCCGTGCTGCGCTCCGATCAAACTCCCACATATTAAAGCCTCACATCGCACAGAGAGTCCAAATGGATGAGCATGACCTGACTACGCTGACAAGCTTGAGCTTCTTGTCCACCAACTTCGGATATAGGCTTGAGTCCGGTCAGCTCCTCCGAATCCCCAATTCGCCACTCTTTCCAGAGGAGAGCCGCAGGGGAATACCAGATCTAAATTGGGGCTGCCCCAATCAGGGTCACGCTGCTCGGTGATGTAGAACCACCCCGATTGCCACCCTTGATGGTTTCCACGAAGTACCCTCCAGCCACGTGAACGTGGGACATCCTGCCCACTATGGCGCCCAAGACTCCGCTTGGCTGCCCTTCACAACCTTCGCTTGACACTCAAGGTCTTGAGCCACGTCAAGTGGGGCTGGATGCAGAGGAATGCCTCGCACACGAGATAAACGCCGAGATATTGAGGATGAAATTGGGCCGATCATGGAAATTCTAGGCCGAGTAGAACATGAGCCCCTGGACGAAGGGATGAAGGGAAGCCCAGTCCATGGAGGAAATGGGGAATAAATACTACCTCTCATGGGGCCTGGGTTGGGATTTAGCTCTCTCATCGGGAGCCGATGCGCGATGTTGCTGGACACATATCCGTGTCGCGCAGCTTCTGGATCTGCCCTCCGTGACGGAGGAGGCCATCCACTTGCCTCCCGCCTCCCGACATAATTGGAGAAGGTTGAGGTGAGGAGTGCGGACTTGGGGCTGGAGCTCGAGTTCATGGAGATGGATAAGCCAAGGAGGAAGAAGGCGCAGTAAAGGGCTGGATCCTTATCCCTTATATGGGCGGACAAAACATGTGTCCCCACCGCCTGGTAAAACTCGCTATCTCCCAAGCGCCACAATCAATGGCGCGTTGGGTTACCCACGTCCGTATTGATGGGAATCCTGAATAAGGGGAACACGATCTCTGCCTCGACAAGACGTGCCATGAAACCGCCGCTAAACGCTACCGAGGTGGAACAAGAAAACAATTTGAATAAAGGCTTGGTAATAGTGCGACGCCACGCCACAAAATATGTCAGAGATTGATCTTGTGTAATATTATTCTCTACGGTGGTATGTGGAATTTATTTTTGCAGAGCCGACACTATCCTGGTTTTCACAATCTTCAGAATTATTCGAGGAAGAACCCGCTTTGCAATGCCAAGACAACATGCGCCGGACTCATCGTCATTGAAGCCTGGTCTGAGGCTACCGAGGAGTTCCTGACTAGGGGTGTCCGGATAGCAGAACTATCATCATCACCGGACTCCAAGACTATGAAGATAGAAGATTGAAGACTTCATCCCGTGTCCGTATGGGACTTTCCTTGGCGTGGAAGGCAAGCTTGGCGATACGGATATGTAGATCTCCTACCATTGTAACCGACTCAGGTAACCCTAACCCTATCCGTGTCTATATAAATCAAGGGTTTTAGTCCCAGAGGACTAACAACAATCATACCATAGGCTAGCTTCTAGGTTTAGCCTCTTTGATCTCGTGGTAGATCTACTCTTGTAACACACATCATCAATATTAATCTAGCAGGACGAGGGTTTTACCTCCATCAAGAGGGCCCAACCTGTAAACATCGTGTCCCTTGTCTCCTGTTACCATCCGCTTAGACGCACAGCTCGGGACCCCTACCCGAGATCCGCCGGTTTTGACACCGACACCCAGACCACAGCGGCAGGATGCCTCCCGAGGCAGCACCCAAGAAGAAGAAGACATCGACCGGCACGGCTCATCAAGAGACAGGTTCTCGTGGCCCGTGACTGGCCAGGGGGAGCCTCCTTCCATCGATAGGAGCGCGCCTGGCGCCTCCTCAGGCTCGGGCTCTCCCTGAGGGTCACCACCTCGCCAAGGTCTCGAGGGAGGCGCTTGGGCACCACGTGGAGGCGTGTTTCAAGAACGCTTCCTGCAAGGTGAGCAAGACCAGGAGGACTGAACCTCAAGAGTTCATCGCAAGGCCATTCAGAGCTACAGAGTCGAGGGTCATGAGGGCAGCCGCCTTTACCACTGTGGCCCCCCATCGAGGCGCAGGATGGTGGGCTGTCAGAACGCCTGGATTCGATGCGCCTGTGTCCGCCAGCTTATTCATTGCTGCCATGTCATCTGCTTGTGTGTTGCACTTTTCCATGTCATCATCTGCATTTCATATCATGTCGCCATGTGCATCGATTTGCATACGTGTTCGCCTCATGCATCCGAGCTTTTTCCCCATTGTCCGCTTTTGCAATCCGCACTTATGTCTCCGCCGCTTCTTTTACCTCTTTTTCGTAAGTGCGGGTGTTAAACGGTCTCGAATGGACCGAGGTTTGTCAAGCGGCCTTGGTATAGCACCGTAGACCGCCTCACAAGTTTCGATCATTTGGAGGTCGTTTGATACTCCAACGGTTAAATGGGTAACCGCAAAGCCCTCTTTGAGTTGCAGCCCAACACCCTTCCAAAGTGGCCCAAACCCACCAAACTCCCTCCATGCTCTCGTCGCTCGATCACGATCAAGGTCGAAAACCGCGCTCCATTTGACTCTCCTAGCTCCTCTACCTATAAATATGTGTGCCCTCCCGATTCTTCAGCAGTCCAAACCCTAGCAAATCTCCTCTCAAGGCCGCGGACATGTCCGCCACGGGGACGGACGGCCCATCCCGCTGCCACGCCTCCTGCCAATGGCGAGGCGCCACGTCACCCCCCCGCCGCTTCCTGCCAACCGAACGCGCCACCTCACCTGCCTCCTCTCTCTCCTCCACTCGCCACCATGCCCGCCTGCCCACGTTCGCCCGCCTTCCCACGCTGGCTCAGGCACACTTACGCGCCTCCACTGGCACAGGCTGCGGCCTCGAAGCCGCCGCTTCTTCACGGGCGCTTTCTCGCTGAAGCGCCACCTGCCCGGCAGCTTCGGCCACTGCTTCACCACGGCCTCCGCTGGCCTCATGGAGCTCCGCCGCTTCCCACTTCCCGGCCGCCTCCGCCGATTTCCACGGCGCTGCCACACAGACCGGAGGGCTATTGCCTCCTCCGCCTTCTTCCTCGCCTCGCCGGTTTTCTCCGCTCTCCTCGCTGCCCCATCTCCTCCTCAACTCCGGCGAGAACTCCGCCATCCTCCCATGAGATCCACCTGCTCATGAACCAACGCGCCTCACGCCTCGTCCCGGATCCCGCCATCCCGCGTTGACTATTTTTGGAGGTTGATTTTTCCACCAAGTCCCTGAAATTGTTGCATATTTTGTTGCAATTTCATCGCATCATAACTCTCTGCCTATAGCTCCGCTTTTGCGCTGTAATATGTCAAATTGTTCGCCTCAAGGGTAGATCATTTCATCTCATTGATCATTTTCATTTCGCTCATCTTGATGCCCGAAATGCTGTTGGAAGAGTGCTATGTGATGTTAGTTTCGCTTTCTTAATGTAACATGCACTTTTGTCACTTTTGCCATGATTGCTGTGTGCACCCTATGAACTTGAGTCCTACATGTGTTTTGTAATATGCCATGCCATCTTTCCAGGGTGTATGCTATGTATTTTTGTGATCTATGTGGTGACTAGCACAAGCATGCAAAGTAGGCTTCCTGATGTTGTTGTTTTCAGCCTTGTTTTGCTGATATTTTGATGCCATGTTAACTTGATGCTACCAAGAGATCCATGCATATTTTGAGATACTTCAGTAAGGATGTTTTGTTATACATGTCTTGCTCTATCCATCCATGCCCTTGTTTGCAATTATGGAGTGACATAGCTTGAGTTAATCGAGCTCTACTTTTGCTATAAAATGTTCCTGACAGGTTGTTTACATGTTATTCAATTTTGCCAAGGTTGTTGTAGTTGATCCTTGTATGCTATGATGTTGTTCTTGCCATGTATAGCTTCTATGCCATGTCTTCTTTCTGTTGGTTGCCTTGCCATGCCATGTATTGCTCTGTGGTGAGTGGTTCAAGTTCACCAACATGCCTACTTATCGTTGTTCCTGCCATGTTCACATCTGTAATATAACTTGCCATGTTTACATGGGTGCCATCATATTTTCTGATCCTTTTTGGCCTATGGTCAGTAAAGGACTTTTTTTCTATGCATTTATTAGATTCATTCCATGCCTTTGTTTGCCATGATAAGTTCCTGTAACATATTGTTTGATAGCTCTAAACATTGCAACCTGATGTTATTTCTGCCAATGCCTGAAACGGTTATTAATTGCAATCTTGCCATGTGTGTTTGAGCATGTTCTAGTGATTTCTGGAGATAGCTCAGTGTTCATGTTTTGTAATGCTTTACCTGTACATCATGCCCATGCCTTTTGTTTTCTTGTTGAGGTCCTGTAGCATGTTGTTTTGATGCTTGCAATATGCCTACTTGCTGTTTTGGACAGATTGTTGTCATGTCTTGTTTCATGTGTATGTTGAACTGCTGTCTGCTTTTGAGTGTGCTCTATATGAAACTTGCTTGATTTTGCATGTAGCTTCATATTATCATGTTGCATCCTTGTTTTGAGGTGTTTGCTTGATGTTTGTGTGCATTTTGCATAAATGCCATGCTTATCTTGTTTTGCTCATATCTTCTAGGCCGAGTTCAATTAAATGAACTTTATATGTAACTTGACTAGAATTTCGTGTAGATCATCGTGGTGCATCTTAACTTGCTGTTTAACAACTTGAACATAAGGTTTTTTCAGATCTGGACCAATTTCGAAATTTGCATATGAGGACTTACCGGAATTGTGATATGTTGTTCCCGGCTTCATTTAAACCCGCTTTGATGTGTTGCTCTTGTTTGCATCATCTCTTGCCATGAGTAGCTCATGTAGTCTTTGTCATGCATCATGCTTGGTTGTGCACCATGTCTTGTTCATGTGTGGTGTGTTTACTATGTCGTGTGCTTCTTCTTGTTAGTTCCTGCTTGCTATGATCGTGAGGATTCGCTCGCTCACGCTTGGTTCGGCTTCATCCGCTCGCCTTCTTCATGGACTCGTTCTTCTTCCTTGCGGGATTTCAGGCAAGATGACCGCTACCCTGGATCTCATTACTATCATTGCTATGCTAGTTGCTTCGTTTCTATCGCTATGCTGCGCTACCTATTACCTGCTCATCAAGCCATCCCTAAATTGCCATGTCAGCCTCTAACCTTTTGCACCCTTCCTAGCAAACCGTTGTTTGGCTATGTTACCGCTTTGCTCAGCCCCTCTTATAGCGTTGTTAGTTGCAGGTGAAGATGAAGTTGTTCCTTGTTGAACATGGAGATGTTGTTCTTGTTGGAACATGTTTACTTGTTGGGATATCACAATATATCTTATTTAATTAATGCATCTATATATTTGGTAAAGGGTGGAAGGCTCGGCCTTATGCCTGGTGTTTTGTTCCACTCATCCCGCCTCTAGTTTCCGCCATATCGGTGTTATGTTCCCGGATTTTGCGCCCCTAACGCTGTCGGGTGATTTATGGGACCCCTTGACAGTTCGCTTTGAATAAGACTTTTCCAAAGAAGGCCCAACATTGGTTTTACATTTGCCTCACCTAGCCTTTTTTCCCTTGGGAGTCGCAGATCCCGAGGGTCATCTTTATTTAACCCCCTGCCAATGCTTGTCTAAGTGTTGGTCCAAACTAGAGCCACTTGCGTGCCGCCTCGAGGCAACTTGGGGTATCGCCGGTTGTCAGACGTAGTGTTCATCCGGTCGTGGCTCGAGACAAGATACGCTGCTGCTACTATCGTGTGTCGGACACCGGAGGTCTTGCTGGACTTGTTTTATTGTGTCGAATGTCTTGTAGCCGGATTCCGAGACTGATCGGTCTTCCGGGAGAAGGAATATCCTTCATTGATCGCGAGAGCTTATCATGGGCTGTTGGGACACCCCTCGCAGGTATAAACTTTCGAGAGCCGTGCTCATGTTATGTGGCAGATGGGAATTTTGTTAATATCCGTTGTAGTAAACTTGAAGCAAACTCTTCTAAAATACACCAACCGAAAAGGTGAATCGTGAGTGTCTCTTTTCGGGTTGATCGAGAGGATAACACGGTTTCGGGTTATGTCTCGACGTAAGTAGGAGTTCAGGATCACTTCTTGATCATTTCTAGTTGACGGCCGCCTTTGTTTCTCTTCTCGCCTCATTTGCGTATGTTAGCCACCATATATGCTTAGCCGCTGCTGCAACCTCACCACTTTACCCCTTCCTTTCCCATTTAAGCTTTGCTAGTCTTGTTACCCATGGTAATGGGATTGTTGAGTCCTCGTGGCTCATGTGACACTACACCAACAGTTGCAGTGTACAGGTTTCATGATGATCTTGACGTGAGAGCGATGTTTGCTTGTGTTGGAGTTCTTCTTCTCGCTTCTTCTTCGATCAGGGATAGGTTCCAGTGTCGGCAGCCCGGACTAGCAGTGGTGGATGTTGTTTGAGCTTCATTATGTTTCATCCGTAGTCGGATGTTGATGTTGTATCCGTATACTATGTTGTATTCATGTGACATTGTATGTCTTGGTTGTATCCCTAAGTATTATGTAATGTTGATGTAATGATATCCACCTTGCAAAAGCGCTTCAATATGCGGTCTATCCTTGGTGGACTGTCGAGTTCCTTTTGGATAGGGTCGATATTGGGCGTGACAAGTTGGTATCGAGCCTCGACCGACCCTAGGAGCCCCTTTGATTGATCGTAGTTTGGCCGTTGTTGAGTCTAGAAGAAAACTGTTTTCGAGTCTAGTTATATCGAGAGTAGGAATTTTTTACTCCTCAGCCCTTCGTCCGCCGGGTGAGGAATCTTGACGAGGTGTTCTGAATTACTTCTCTTCCCTTCAAATTTTTCTTTAGGTTCACGCAGTTGGTTTTCCGATCGTTGTTCCTCAGCTCGCTTCGTCCGTGCTTTTCTCGCCAAGTCGACTCGACCATCTTCATCTTTGAGTTCAATCCTCGTTCTTCCTCCGACGTTGTTGTTTCCCCCGTCCGTTGTCTTTGTTTTTCCCGCCTCCTTCCCTTCTTCTTTTCCGAACCGGAGTCCGCTTATTGAGTATCCTTCTACTCATGAAGTCTTTGCTTTCTTTCCTCGATGATTTCAACCGTGTTTTCTTCAAGATATTCGCTGCTTCCCTTCCAAGTTGCCTTTGTTTTTCCCGCCTCCCACCCTCTTCTTCCCGCAGCCTCGAGTCTCTTTCCGACCATCAATTTCATTTGTGTGGAGCCTCTTCAGACTTCCCTCAATTATTTCAACCGGTGGTTTCTCGTCTAGTTCGTCATTTTTCATCTCTTTCTTTTTCCGATGAACTCAATTCAAGTTTTTCGGGTTGATCTTATTCCTTCTCTCGGCAGCCTCTCGCCAGCTTATCATTCTGGAGTTCCGAAGTCATCTCAGGAGATTCGTCTGTGTTCGAATTAATTCGAGGTTGTCACCTCATTCAAATATTTAATTGTGCCGGTGCATCATCTATCTGTTCAACAACCCTTTCCAACGGTTTTCTTTTAGTGGGCCCTAACCCACGTGTCTTTTAACATGATCTTACCTCGACTCTTCTAATTTCCCCGGAGTTATTCTCTAATTCTTTTCAAAGTGTGATGTAAGAATGGATTCCATCAGTCACATGCCTTTTCCAAGATCTATTTCAAATCATTTCATTGTTGACTCAACCTCTTCGCTTTTTATTCTTCCGAGTATCTCAGAATTTGGTGGTGTTTCTTGTCATCATTTGAAGACCGGTAGAGTTTCTCTTAAATCTTGTCCGCTCTCCGAGATTCATGGTGCTAGCTCGATGTTATCCTATCAATTTGTTTCAAATATGCAAATTCTTTTCATCAATCCGCTGTATTTCAGGAGTTGCTTTCTCTCGATCATCCGGAGGCCATCTTTTGGAAGATTTCTTCGCTCTAAGTTTTCAAACTGCTCTCTCAATTATTCTATATCCGTGTCTTTCGTCGCTTCAATTTATCCCGTGCCTCGCTCAAGTGTTCTTTAATCAGCTCATGATCTCTTTGTTCTTTGCATCTAAATTCCTCGAGTATATTTGTTCTTCTAATTCTTCCCGGTGATTCATTTTCTTTCATCAGTCATTTCCGAATTCTTACGGTGGTTCATTCAAGATTCTTTTTCCTTGATTATCATTTTAATCCATTCGTTCTTTTTAATCCTACCGGTGGTTCATGAAGTCCTTCTCAAGTTTGCGATATGTCACTTCCCAATCCTTTTTCAAGAAGAATCAGTAGTTTGCAAAATCCATTGCTTGTCATCAATTTAATTTGATGAGGGATAAGCATACAATAAATCTTATTCTTATTTCATCCAAGTGTCTAATCCTTTCCTTCGGAGTTTGTTCTTGAGAAATAAATTCTAGTTCCAAGTGTTTTCATCTTTTAATTTCTGGAGTTCAAATTTTCCTCGGCCATTTCGTCGGAATCCTCCATCAAATTCATCGCAGGCTCATCTTATTCCTTTCATCCTTCAATTCTATCTCTTTGTCCTTTTGTTTACCGGAGTTCTTCATGCATGCTCATTCATGATTTAATTCATTCTTCAAGCGCTCATCAAGGTTCTTGTTGGTGGAATTCAAGTATCTCTCCTTCTCACATCTCAAGTGCAATTAATTCTCCGTATTCTTTTGAAGTGGAGTTCTGCATTTCTTCGCTCTTCCCAGCTATTTAATCTTTTCCGCTTGTGGTCGGCGATCAGCTCTTAATTTTGAGATGTTATCCATAAGTCCACAACAAGCTTATTCTGTCGTTGTTGATTTTCTCAACAACTCCACTCAATCCTTCCTTCTAAGTTCTTTTCATTCTATTTCAATTCTTTCCGGAGTTTTGTGTCATGTCTTCATCAAGTATCATTCCATCCTCCAAGTTCGTGGTTCTATTCTGTCCTTGTTCAACCGGTGTGCTGCCTAAATCCTTTCAGCCTTATCCGCTTTTTTCTCATTCTAACCATTCCGTTAGAACGAGTCGCTTCATAGTCCGTCTGATTCCGTGAGTTTTGATTCTCGCCATTCTCGCTGCTCCTCTTCTTATCAAGTGCTCTCGATTCGTTGTTTCTTCTTCAGTCCTTACTTCACCTCATCCTTTTCCTTCCGTTCGCCCTAAGATCTCGGACGAGATCTCTTGTTAGTGGAGGAGTGTTGTAACGCCTCGGATTCGATGCGCCTGTGTCCGCCAGCTATTCGCCGTTGCTATGTCATTTGCTTTATGTGTTGCACTTTTCCATGTCATCATCTGCATTTCATATCATGTCGCCATGTGCATCGATTTGCATACGTGTTCGCCTCATGCATCCGAGCTTTTTCCCGCTGTCCGCTTTTGCAATCCGCACTTATGTCTCCTCGCGCTTTTTTACCTCTTTTTCGTAAGGGTGTTAAACGGTCTCGAATGGACCGAGGTTTGTCAAACGGCCTTGGTATAGCACCGTAGACCGCCTGTCAAGTTTCGGATCATTTGAGGTCGCTTGATACTCCAACGGTTAACCGGTAACCGCAGCCTTCTTTGAGTTGCAGCCCAACACCCTTCCAAAGTGGCCCAAAACCCACCAAACTCCCTCCATGCTCTCGGTCGTTCGATCACGATCAAGGGGCCGAAAAACCGCGCCCATTTGACTCTCCTAGCTCCTCTACCTATAAATATGTGTGCCCTCCGGATTCTTCGCAAAGTCCAAACCCTAGCAACTCCTCCTCGAGCCACGGACGCGCCCATCCTGCAGCCACGCTATCCGCCAATGGTGAGGCGCCACGTCACCCCCGCCGCCTCCTGCCAACCGAACGCCCACCTCAGCTGCGCCTCTCTCTCTCCACTCCACTGCTGCCCGCCTGCCCACGCCGCCCGCCTGCCACATTACGGCTCACACACAGACGCTTCCCGCTGCTGGCCGCTGGCTACAGCCTGAGCTGCCGCCGCCTTCCACTGGCGCTTCTCGCTGAAGCGCCACCTGCCTGGCCGTCAAGGCTGCCTGCCACACGGCCTCCGCTGGCCTCATGGAGCCCGCCACCTCGCCCACTTCCGCCTCGCGGATTTCCACTGGCGCTGTCACAGGCCACAGACCGAGGGCTATTGCCTCCTCCGCCTTCCCCGCCTCGCCTCGCCCGCCTCTGCCTCGCCCCCATCTCCTCCTCAACTCCGGCGAGAACTCCGCCATCCTCCGGCGAGATCCGCCGGTGGATGAGATCCACCTGCTCGCGAACCAAACGCGCCTCGCGCCTCGCCCCGGATCCCGCCATCCCTGCTGACTATTTTTGAGGTTGATTTTTCCACCAAGTCCCTGAAATTGTTGCATATTTTGTTGCAATTTCATCGATCATAACTCACCGCCTATAGCTCGCTTTTGCTGT
The DNA here is from genome assembly GCA_021605205.1 of Aegilops longissima. Taxonomy (NCBI): domain Eukaryota; kingdom Viridiplantae; phylum Streptophyta; class Magnoliopsida; order Poales; family Poaceae; genus Aegilops; species Aegilops longissima. The sequence goes on along the minus strand of CM038681.1, from coordinate 432,364,267 downwards.
AATATGTCAAATTGTTCGCCTCAAAGGGTAGATCATTTCATCTCATTGATCATTTTCATTTCGCTCATCTTGATGCCCGAAATGCTGTTGGAAGAGTGCTATGTGATGTTAGTTTCGCTTTCTTAATGTAACATGCACTTTTGTCATTTTTGCCATGATTGCTGTGTGCACCCTATGAACTTGAGTCCTACATGTGTTTTGTAATATGCCATGCCATCTTTCCAGGGGTGTATGCCATGTATTTTTGTGATCTATGTGGTGACTAGCACAAGCATGCAAAGTAGGCTTCCTGATGTTGTTGTTTTCAGCCTTGTTTTGCTGATATCTTGATGCCATGTTAACTTGATGCTACCAAGAGATCCATGCATATTTTGAGATACTTCAGTAAGGATGTTTTGTTATACATGTCTTGCTCTATCCATCCATGCCCTTGTTTGCAATTATGGAGTGACATAGCTTGAGTTAATTGAGCTCTACTTTTGCTATAAAATGTTCCTGACAGGTTGTTTACATTTATTCAATTTTGCCAAGGTTGTTGTAGTTGATCCTTGTATGCTATGATGTTGTTCTTGCCATGTATAGCTTCTATGCCATGTCTTCTTGCTGTTGGTTGCCTTGCCATGCCATGTATTGCTCTGTGGTGAGTGGTTCAAGCTCACCAACATGCCTACTTATCGTTGTTCCTGCCATGTTCAAATCTGTAATATAACTTGCCATGTTTACATGGGTGCCATCATATTTTCTGATCCTTTTTGGCCTATGGTCAGTAAAGGACTTTTGTTCTATGCATTTATTAGATTCATTCCATGCCTTTGTTTGCCATGATAAGTTCCTGTAACATATTGTTTGATAGCTCTAAACATTGCAACCTGATGTTATTTCTGCCAATGCCTGAAACGGTTATTAATTGCAATCTTGCCATGTGTGTTTGAGCATGTTCTAGTGATTTCTGGAGATAGCTCAGTGTTCATGTTTTGTAATGCTTTACCTGTACATCATGCCCATGCATTTTGTTTTCTTGTTGAGGTCCTGTAGCATGTTGTTTTGATGCTTGCAATATGCCTACTTGCTGTTTTGGATGATTGTTGTCATGTCTAGTTTCATGTGTATGTGTTGAACTGCTGTCTGCTTTTGAGTGTGCTCTATATGAAACTTGCTTGATTTTGCATGTAGCTTCATATTATCATGTTGCATCCTTGTTTTGAGGTGTTTTCTTGATGTTTGTGTGCATTTTGCATAAATGCCATGCTTATCTTGTTTTGCTCATATCTTCTAGGTCAGAGTCTCAATTAAATGAACTTTATATGTAACTTGACTAGAATTTCGTGTAGATCATCGTGGTGCATCTTAACTTGCTGTTTAACAACTTGAACATAAGATTTTTTCAGATCTGGACCAATTTCGAAATTTGCATATGAGGACTTACCGGAATTGTTATATGTTGTTCCCGGCCTCATTTAAACCCGCTTTGATGTGTTGCTCTTGTTTGCATCATCTCTTGCCATGAGTAGCTCATGTAGTCTTTGTCATGCATCATGCTTGGTTGTGCACCATGTCTTGTTCATGTGTGGTGTGTTTACTATGTCGTGTGCTTCTTCTTGTTAGTTCCTGCTTGCTATGTATCGTGAGGATTCGCTCGCTCACGCTTGGTTCGGCTTCATCCATTCGCCTTCTTCATGGACTCGCTCTTCTTCCTTATGGATTTCAGGCAAGATGACCGCTACCCTGGATCTCATTACTATCATTGCTATGCTAATTGCTTCGTTTCTATCGCTATGCTGCGCTACCTATTACCTGTTCATCAAGCCATCCCCAAATTGCCATGTCAGCCTCTAACCTTTTGCACCCTTCCTAGCAAACCGTTGTATGGCTATGTTACCGCTTTGCTCAGCCCCTCTTATAGTGTTGTTAGTTGCAGGTGAAGATGAAGTTGTTCCTTGTTGGAACATGGAGATGTTGTTCCTTGTTGGAACATGTTTACTTGTTGGGATATCACAATATATCTTATTTAATTAATGCATCTATATACTTGGTAAAGGGTGGAAGGCTCGGCCTTATGCCTGGTGTTTTGTTCCACTCTTGCCGCTCTAGTTTCCGCCATATCGGTGTTATGTTCCCGGATTTTGCGTCCCTAACGCTGGTCGGGTGATTTATGGGACCCCTTGACAGTTCGCTTTGAATAAGACTTTTCCAAAGAAGGCCCAACATTGGTTTTACATTTGCCTCACTCTAGCCTTTTTTCCCTTGGGAGTCGCAGATCCCGAGGGTCATCTTTATTTACCCCCCGGCCAATGCTTGTCTAAGTGTTGGTCCAAACTAGAGCCACTTGTGGTGCCGCCTCGAGGCAACTTGGGGTATCGCTTGTTGTCAGACGTAGTGTTCATCCGGTCGTGGCTCGAGACAAGATACGCTGCTACTATCGTGGTGTCGGCACACCGGAGGTCTTGCTGGACTTGTTTTATTGTCTGTCGAATGTCTTGTAGCCGGATTCCGAGACTGATCGGTCTTCCCGGGAGAAGGAATATCCTTCGTTGATAGCGAGAGCTTATCATGGGCTGTTGGGACACCCCTGCAGGTATAAACTTTCGAGAGCCGTGCCTCATGTTATGTGGCAGATGGGAATTTTGTCAATATCCGTTGTAGTAAACTTGAAGCAAACTCTTCTAAAATACACCAACCGAAAAGCGAACCGTGAGTGTCTCTTTTCGGGTTGATCGAGAGGATAACACGGTTTCGGGTTATGTCCGACGTAAGTAGGAGTTCAGATCACTTCTTGATCATTTCTAGTTGACGGCCGCCTTTGTTTCTCTTCTCGCCTCATTTATGTATGTTAGCCACCATATATGCTTAGCCGCTGCTGCAACCTCACCACTTTACCCCTTCCTTTCCCATTTAAGCTTTGCTAGTCTTGTTACCCATGGTAATGGGATTGCTGAGTCCTCGTGGCTCACAGATTACTACACCAACAGTTGCAGGTACAGGTTTCGCGATGATCTTGACGTGAGAGCGATGTTTGCTTGTGTTGGAGTTCTTCTTCTGCTCCTTCTTCGATCAGGGGATAGGTTCCAGGTCGGCAGCCTGGACTTGCAGGGTGGATGTCGTTTGAGCTTCTGCTTATGTTTCATCCGTAGTCGGATGTTGATGTTGTATCCGGTATACTATGTTGTATTCATGTGACATTGTATGTCTTGGTTGTATCCCTAAGTATTATGTAATGTTGATGTAATGATATCCACCTTGCAAAAGCGCTTCAATATGCGGTCTATCCTTGGTGGACTGTCGAGTTCTTTTGGATAGGGTCGATATTGGGCGTGATAAGTTGGTATCGAGCCTCGACCACCCTAGGAGCCCCTTGATTGATCGTGTAGTTTGGCCGTTGTTGAGTCTAGAAGAAAACTGTTTTCGGAGTCTAGTTATATCGAGAGTAGGAATTTTTACTCCTCAGCCCCTTCGTCTTCCTCCGTGAGGAATCTTGACGAGGTGTTCTGAATTACTTCTCTTCCCTTCAAATTTTTCATTAGGTTCACGGTTGGTTTTCCGATCGTTGTTCCTCAGCTCGCTTCGTCTGCTGTTTTTCTCGCTGTCAACTCGACCATCTTCATCTTTGAGTTCAATCCTCGCTTCTTCCTCCGACGTTGTTGTTTCCTGTCCGGTTGTCTTTGTTTTTCCCGCCTCCCTCCCTTCTTCTTTTTTTTCCGAACCGAGTCCGCTATTGAGTATCCTTCTACTGTATAAGTCTTTGCTTTCTTTCCTCGATGATTTCAACCGTGTTTTCTTCAAGATATTCGCTGCTTCCTTCCAAGTTGCCTTTGTTTTTCCCGCCTCCCACCCTCTTCTTCCCGCAGCCTAAGTCTCTTTCCGACCATCAATTTCATTTGTGGAGCCTCTTCAGACTTCCTCAATTATTTCAACCGTGGTTTCGCCTAGTTCGCTATTTTTCATCTCTTTCTTTTCCGGTGAACTCAATTCAAGTTTTTCGGGTTGATCTTATTCCTTCTCTCGGCAGCCTCTCGCCAGCTTATCATTCCGGAGTTCCGAAGTCATCTCAGGAGATTCGTCTGTGTTCGAATTAATTCGAGGTTGTCACCTCATTCAAATATTTAATTGTGCCGGTGCATCATCTATCTGTTCAACAACCCTTTCCAACGGTGTTTTCTTTTAGTGGGCCCTAACCCACAGGTCTTTTCCCATGATCTTACCTGACTCTTCTAATTGCCCCGGAGTTATTCTCTAATTCTTTTCAAAGTGTGATGTAAGAATGGATTCCATCAGTCACATGCCTTTTCCAAGATCTATTTCAAATCATTTCATTGTTGACTCAACCTCTTCGCTTTTTATTCTTCCGGAGTATCTCAGTAATTTGGTGGTGTTTCGTCATCATTTGAAGACCAAGTAGAGTTTCTCTTAAATCTTGTCCGTCTCTCGAGATTCATGGTGCTAGCTCGATGTTATCCTATCAATTTGTTTCCAATATGCAAATTCTTTTCATCAATCCGTTGTATTTCAGGAGTTGCTTTCTCTCGATCATCCGAAGCCATCTTTTGGAAGATTTCTTCGCTCTAAGTTTTCAAACCGCTTCTCTCAATTATTCTATATCCATGCCCTTTCGCTCGCTTCAATTTATCCCGTGCCTCGCTCAAGTGTTCTTTAATCAGCTCATGATCTCTTTGTTCTTTGCATCTAAATTCCTCGAGTATATTTGTTCTTCTAATTCTTCCCGTGATTCATTTTCTTTCATCACTCATTTCCGAATTCTTACGGTGGTTCGTTCAAGATTCTTTTTCCTTGATTATCATTTTAATCCATTCGTTCTTTTTAATCCTACCGGTGGTTCATGAAGTCCTTCTCAAGTTTGCGATATGTCACTTCCCAATCCTTTTTCAAGAAGAATGAGTAGTTTGCAAAATCCATTGCTTGTCATCAATTTAATTTGATGAGGGATAAGCATACAATAAATCTTATTCTTATTTCATCCAAGTGTCTAATCCTTTCCTTCAGAGTTTGTTCTTGAGGAATAAATTCTAGTTCCAAGTGTTTTCATCTTTTAATTTCCGGAGTTCAAATTTTCCTCGGCCATTTCGTCGGAATCCTCCATCAAATTCATCGCAGGCTCATCTTATTCCTTTCATCCTTCAATTCTATCTCTTTGTCCTTTTGCTTACCGGAGTTCTTCATGGCATTCGTCATGATTTAATTCATTCTTCAAGCGTTCATCAAGGTTCTTTTTGGTGGAATTCAAGTATCTCTCCTTCTCGCATCTCGAAGTGCAATTAATTCTCCGTATTCTTTTGAAGTGGAGTTTTGCATTTCTTCGTTCTTCCCAGCTATTTAATCTTTTCTGCTTGTGGTCGGCGATCAGCTCTTAATTTTGAGATGTTATCCATAAGTCCACAGCAAGCTTATTCTGTCGTTGTTGATTTTCTCAACAACTCCACTCAATCCTTCCTTCTAAGTTCTTTTCATTCTATTTCAATTCTTTCCGGAGTTTTGTGTCATGTCTTCATCAAGCATCATTCCATCCTCTGAAGTTCGTGGTTCTATTCTGTCCTTGTTGAACCGTGTGCTGCCTAAATCCTTTCAGCCTTATCCGCTTTTTTCTCATTCTAACCATTCCGTTAGAACGAGTCGTTTCATAGTCCGTCTGATTCCGTGAGTTTTTGATTCTCGCCATTCTCGCTGCTCCTCCCTTCTTCTCAAGTGCTCTCGATTCGCTGCTTCTTCTCTTCAGTCCTTACTTCACCTCATCCTTTTCCTTCCATCTCGGTCCTAAGATCTCGGACGAGATCTCTTGTTAGTGGAGGAGTGTTGTAACGCCTGGATTCGATGCGCCTGTGTGTCCGCCAGCTTCGCCGTCGTTGCTATGTCATTTGCTTGCGTGTTGCACTTTTCCATGTCATCATCTGCATTTCATATCATGTCGCCATGTGCATCGATTTGCATACGTGTTCGCCTCATGCATCCGAGCTTTTTCCCGTTGTCCGCTTTTGCAATCCGCACTCCTATGTCTCCCGCCTCTTTTACCTCTTTTCGTAAGGTGTGTTAAACGGTCTCGAATGGACCGAGGTTTGTCAAGCTGCCTTGGTATAGCACCGTAGACCGCCTGTCAAGTTTCGATCATTTGAGGTCGTTTGATACTCCAACGGTTAACCGGTAACCGCAAAGCCCTCTTTGAGTTGCAGCCCAACACCTGCTCCAAAGTGGCCCAAACCCACCAAACTCCCTCCATGCTCTCGGTCGTTCGATCACGATCACAGGGTCGAAAACCGCGCCCATTTGACTCTCCTAGCTCCTCTACCTATAAATATGTGTGCCCTCCCGGATTCTTCACAGCAGTCCAAACCCTAGCAAACTCCTCCTCGAGCCACGGACGCTGCCCATCCTGCAGCCACGCCGCCTCGCCAATGGTGAGGCGCCACGTCACCCCGCCGCCGCCTCCCTGCCAACCGAACGCGCCACCTCACCAAGGCCCTCTCTCTCTCCTCCACTCTGGCCAAGGTTCGCCCGCCTCGCTTGCTTCCACGCTCGCCCGCTTCACGGCTATTCCGCTCAAGGCTACCAGACGCTTCCTCCTGCTGCTGGCCACACAGCCGCTGCCGCCTTCCGCTGGCGCTTCCTCGCTGAAGGCCACCTGCCCGGCCGCTTCAAGGCCGCCTTCGGCCACGGCTCCTCAGCCTCATGGAGCTCCGCCACCTCGCTTCCACTTCCGCCGCCTTTCACGATTTTCCATCAAGGCTGCCACACAGACCGGAGGGCTATTGCCTCCTCCGCCTTCCCCGCCTCGCCTGCCTCTCCGGCTCTCCTCGCTGCCCCATCTCCTCCTCAACTCCGGCGAGAACTCCGCCATCCTCCGGCGAGATCCGCCGGTGGATGAGATCCACCTGCTCACGAACCAAATGCGCCTGCGCCTCTTCCCGGATCCCGCCATCCCGCTGACTATTTTTGAGGTTGATTTTTCCACCAAGTCCCCGAAATTGTTGCATATTTTGTTGCAACTTCATCGCATCATAACTCTCTGCCTATAGCTCCGTTTTGCACGTGTAATATGTCAAATTGTTCGCCTCAAAGGGTAGATCATTTCATCTCATTGCATCATTTTCATTTCGGCTCATCTTGATTCCCAAAATTCTGTTGGAAGAGTGCTATGTGATGTTAGTTTCTGTTTCTTAACAGAACATGCACTTTTGCCATTTTTGCCATGATTGATGTGTGCACCCTATGAACTTGAGTCCTACATGTGTTTTGTAATATGCCATGCCATCTTTCCAGGGGTGTATGCCATGTATTTTTGTGATCTATGTGGTGACTAGAACAAGCATGCAAAGTAGGCTTCCTGATGTTGTTGTTTTCAGCCCTGTTTTGCTGATATTTTGATGCCATGTTAACTTGATGCTACCAAGAGATCCATGCATATTTTGAGATACTTCAGTAAGGATGTTTTGTTATACATGTCTTGCTCTATCCATCCATGCCCTTGTTTGCAATTATGGAGTGACATAGCTTGAGTCAATCGAGCTCTACTTTTGCTATAAAATGTTCCTGGCAGGTTGTTTACATGTTATTCAATTTTGCCAAGGTTGTTGTAGTTGATCCTTGTATGCTATGATGTTGTTCTTGCCATGTATAGCTTCTATGCCATGTCTTCTTGCTGTTGGTTGCCTTGACATGCCATGTATTGCTCTGTGGTGAGTGGTTCAAGCTCACCAACATGCCTACTTATCGTTGTTCCTGCCATGTTCAAATCTGTAATATAACTTGCCATGTTTACATGGGTGCCATCATATTTTCTGATCCTTTTTGGCCTATGGTCAGTAAAGGACTTTTGTTCTATGCATTTAGTAGATTCATGCCATGCCTTTGTTTGCCATGATAAGTTCCTGTAACATATTGTTTGATAGCTCTAAACATTGCAACCTGATGTTATTTCTGCCAATGCCTGAAACGGTTATTAATTGCAATCTTGCCATGTGTGTTTGAGCATGTTCTAGTGATTTCTGGAGATAGCTCAGTGTTCATGTTTTGTAATGCTTTACCTGGACATCATGCCCATGCCTTTTGTTTTCTTGTTGAGGTCCTGTAGCATGTTGTTTTGATGCTTGCAATATGCCTACTTGTTGTTTTGGACAGATTGTTGTCATGTCTTGTTTCATGTGTATGTGTTGAACTGCTGTCTGCTTTTGAGTGTGCTCTATATGAAACTTGCTTGATTTTGCATGTATCTTCATATTATCATGTTGCATCCTTGTTTTGAGGTGTTTGCTTGATGTTTGTGTGCATTTTGCATAAATGCCATGCTTATCTTGTTTTGCTCATATCTTCTAGGTCGAGTCTCAATTAAATGAACTTTATATGTAACTTGACTAGAATTTCGTGTAGATCATCGTGGTTCATCTTAACTTGCTGTTTAACAACTTGAACATAAGGTTTTTTAAGATCTGGACCAATTTTGAAATTAGCATATGAGGACTTACCGGAATTGTTATATGTTGTTCCCGGCCTCATTTAAACCCGCTTTGATGTGTTGCTCTTGTTTGCATCATCTCTTGCCATGAGTAGCTCATGTAGTATTTGTCATGCATCATGCTTGGTTGTGCACCATGTCTTGTTCATGTGTGGTGTGTTTACTATGTCGTGTGCTTCTTCTTGTTAGTTCCTGCTTGCTATGATCGTGAGGATTCGCTCGCTCACGCTTGGTTCGGCTTCATCCGCTCGCCTTCTTCATGGACTCGCTTCTTCTTCCTTATGGATTTCAGGCAAGATGACCGTTACTCCTGGATCTTATTACTATCATTGCTATGCTAGTTGCTTCGTTCTATCGCTATGATGCGCTACCTATTACCTGTTCATCAAGCCATCCCCAAATTGCCATGTCAGCCTCTAACCTTTTGCACCCTTCCTAGCAAACCGTTGTTTGGCTATGTTACCGCTTTGCTCAGCCCCTCTTATAGCGTTGTTAGTTGCAGGTGAAGATGAAGTAGTTCCTAGTTGGAACATGGAGATGTTATTCCTTGTTGGAACATGTTTACTTGTTGGGATATCACAATATATCTTATTTAATTAATGCATCTATATACTTGGTAAAGGGTGGAAGGCTCGCCTTATGCGTGATGTTTTGTTCCACTCTTGCCGCTTCTAGTTTCCGCCATATCGGTGTTATGTTCCCGGATTTTGCGTCCCTAACGCTGTCGGGTGATTTATGGGACCCCTTGACAGTTCGCTTTGAATAAGACTTTTCCAAGAAGGCCCAACATTGGTTTTACATTTGCCTCACCTAGCCTTTTTTTCCCTTGGGAGTCGCAGATCCCGAGGGTCATCTTTATTTACCCCCCGGCCAATGCTTGTCTAAGTGTTGGTCCAAACTAGAGCCACTTATGTGCCGCCGAGGCAACTTGGGGTATCGCCGGTTGTCGACGTAGTTTTCATCCGGTCGTGGCTCGAGACGAGATACGTATGGCTACTATCGTGGTGTCGGCACACCGGAGGTCTTGCCGGACTTGTTTTATTGTCGTCGAATGTCTCAGAGCCGGATTCCGAGACTGATCGGTCTTCCCGGGAGAAGGAATATCCTTCGTTGATCGCGAGAGCTTATCATGGGCTGTTGGGACACCCCGCAGGTATAAACTTTCGAGAGCCGTGTCTCATGTTATGTGGCAGATGGGAATTTTGTTAATATCCGTTGTAGTAAACTTGAAGCAAACTCTTCTAAAATACACCAACCGAAAAGCGAATCGTGAGTTTCTTTTCGGGTTGATCGAGAGGAGAACACTGCTTCGGGTTATGTCTCGACGAAGTAGGAGTTCGTGATCACTTCTTGATCATTTCTAGTTGACGACTGCCTTTGTTTCTCTTCTCGCC